>BSBN01000420.1:9275000-11675000 GCA_027924645.1 Cunninghamia lanceolata | reverse complement strand
AGGTGGTGTTGAAGGCCTGTAGGGATACTCCACATTCCTTTGGATGTGAATGTTTGCATTTGTGGTCTTGTGGACATATGTATGGATGTGCAGTACACACTCTCTTGCAGTTTCAAGGTTCTTGGTGATCGGCAAGCTCAGTTTTTCAATGACAATATGTTGCAATGTGTTCTGGACGACCTGTTGTTCTCAGAATTCATGGTTGAAGATGGGTCACACACAATCTTTGATGTACGGAGGTAAAAGAGTTTTTAGAGATGTTGTATGAGTCTTGTAGACTCATCTGGAAGAGTTTCATGAAGATCTTTGTTGTTTGTAGTACTACACAAGGTTTTCAGGTTACTGTGGCCATTATGCTTCAAGTTTCATATGTCTTTTCTTAAGACTATCCTATTTTCAAATGAGTGAAGTGTGTAGATGTAATTCCTTGATATTTGATGCTATGAAGAATGTTTTGGACCTAGTTAAGCAAGTATTGATGTTCACAAGGCATGGGTCTTCTGCTGGTGTAGAGTTTAGTCTTGTTTAGGACTTGTCCACTACATGTTTCATGTTGTGTGTTGTATGGCCAACTTGTAAATATATTTTTCATGTTGTCTCTAGCTGTCAAGTAGTGTAATCAATTTAATATCATGTATAAATTGTAAATCAAATTGAGTTAGGCGAGGTGTGATTGCAATGTAATTGATAAGGTTTGCAAGAAAGATACGGAACATAATGATGTGCAACTGAAGGAGAAAGAGCAGAAGTTGTAGATATTGTCCTGATTCATCTCGAAGACATATATGTGACAATGATCACATCTAGAGTGTGCCTAACTGATCCAATCATCAGAAGGAAGTGTGAAGAGGTAGAATTTCAATCATCAAATGCGTGAATTTCAATGTCAGTTTTCAGACAGTATGACTATCATACTGTAATCTTTTGTAAGTTTGTTCTCAATTTAGGGAGTAGTAGCTTCCTTGGGAGTGAACCTAAAACAAATTCTTCAGGGAGCAGTAGCTTCGTTGGGAGTGACCCTAAATCAAATTTTTTCAAGGAGTAGTAGTTTCCTTGGGTTGTAGCCCAAAAACAAAGTTGTTATTTTGAGCTTCATATATTGTGAGTTAATTCTCACCATGGTTTTTCCCTTCTTGAGTTTTCCATGTATATTTGGTGTTATGTGTTGATGTGCATTGTGTTAATCTTTCATATTTATGTTGATGTTGTATTGCTTAAGTTTTAATCTGCTCCAGAGGATTTGAAGTTTGATTAGATACCGATTCACCCCTCCTCTCAGTATTCTAGTGTGTTCAACAAGACAGACGGTCGAATGCTAGTGAAAACCTAGGGAAAGATAATAGAGAATAAACCTTGAAAGAACCTATCCCAGCTGAGAAAGAAAAAGAAGAGGCAAGGGAACAAAACTGGGGTGAAACATCAGTAGTAGAAATAACACTCCTACATAAACAGGTTTGTTGAGTGAGAAGCAACCTCCAACAAGGAAAGTGGTTGAGACATAACAACAAAGCCTAGGGGGAGAAGTGAATGAAGAGAATTTGTATAGTCAAAACACAGAAAATTTTGATCAATATACATATACATAATAGAAAATAGTCAGTTGAAGGATGAGATAGATAGGCTAAAGAGGAAATTATACAATTAAGAAATAAAATACAACAAAGTGATGAGTTGGTTTTTGTGCAAAAACAAAACATTGATTACAAGGAGGAAATTATACAACAATTGAATAATTATTGGGAACAAAAAGTAGGGGATTTGGAAACCAAATTACAACAAAAGGATGAATTCATTTGAAGCTTACAGACCCAACTAAAACAGTCTAAGGAAAAGAATCAAAGACATTTAGTAGCCCTATCTGATAAGGATGGGCAAATAAAAATGTTAACTGATAACTTCACATATTTCCTCTAAGCCTTTCTAGAGAAGCAAGAGAAACATAAACAAGAGTTGAATTCAACCATTAGTCAAATAGTGGAATTAGAACAAGAGCTACAAGAGGTGAAAACTAAACCAACCATGGAAACTAAAGAAATCCAAACTAAGCCTACCAAAATGGAGTGGTTTTAGGTTCATATCCCTTCTCTGCTAAGGAAATGGATATAAATATGCTACTTCTTGAGGTAGGTTGGGTGGAAAATGCTAGATTGAAGAAAGAGTTGATATTATTAAAAGAATCTTTTAATAGAATGTATGAAGCAAAAATAGAGGCTTGTAAAATAGTGTTAGGGATTGAATGCAAAAGATATCAATTAAATGCAAATAAAGATTAAATAGAGGAATGAAAATAAGCAGAAATAATAATAGTGAGAGACAAGTTTTAACATGTTTCACCCAAACTCAGGCTACATCCACCAACAGAGAGTCCAATATTATTATCTAGTAAATCAAACTGATTACAACCAGCAATCCTTGCAACTCAATACCACTGCAAAAGTCTACAATACATCAATAGAAACCCTAACCCTTAGCCTCTTTCTTCAAGCCTTATGTCAGTTAAAAGAATAGGATTTTTTTATGTCGGCCAATAGAAAAAATAACTCCTGACGCGCTACCCCTAGACCCTGTTAAATAATTTGGGGGGAAACTACGCTGATAAAAGTGCGATAAATTTAACCTCCAAGTTTGATTAGGCTCTATATAACAAAAAATAGGGGAATTATTATTAGCCTGTAGAAAACCCTCAAGGTTGTACTCTATGTTCCTAAATGAGAAAGCTTTGAGATGGAAACTCCTAAGAATCTTTTGCAATCTTCCCCATGATTTTGATGATAAACAATTTTTAGAAACATTCAAAACTTCACCTCCTGCTCAACAAAATTTACTTTGTAAATTTTTTCTTCATAATTTGCTTTTAGAAAAACACAATGACTTTTTCATCAATCTCTTTGTGGGAGAGGTTCAACTAAGGTCCTTTTTATCTGACCTACATAATCAAATCAATTGGCAAGAAAGAACTAAGGAGTATCTGCAAGCAGAAAAGATAGTTGGCCTTCTCATGAGGCATCAATATCATAAGCGTTATACCTTCAAGACACAATTCATAAGAATAAAGAAATATGATGCCATGAAAGAGAAGTACAATTAGAGCCTAAGGATCTATTTTGAGGACTTTAAGATAAATGGATCCTCATTAGTGGATAGGGTATGGAATGCATGTGAATATAGATATAATCCTCTTCCAATGTACTTAAAAAGAAGAGAAATAGTTTCTCCCACTAATTTGAGATGGTCATACAAAAGAGTAGAAGCACTGGCAAAGATACTAGAGTAGCTGAAAACTAAATGGATAGGCATGAGGTATAGGCCTCCTCTACTCCTCCAGCTTCCACTTGTAGTCCTAGTCACCACAGAACAGTCCCCTGGAGACCTTCAAACCTAGAAAGTAAGAGTGAAATTGCATAAAGGGTTCATTAAGTATCCTGATCCCCAGGACCCTAAATGAAATGAAGTATATGGCCTTAGTGTATTTTTTGAAGGATTCAATAAGAAGAGGGAAGTATAAAGACAAAAAGAGAAGTCACATCAAAGAGCAGGAGGACCTACTCACATTTAAGTTGGGGAGGAATGAAGAGGTAAAAACAAACTCATTCCATTAGTGGCCTAATTACCCTTTTGTGCTGATAAACCAACCCAAACATTATGCTAATTTATTAATCTTATGATAAAATTTGTCTAGATTTTTGAAAGAATCATGTATAAATCTTCATTCCTAATTTGATCGATTTTTACCACTAATGTTGACAAGGTTTTATGAAAGATCTGTTGTGTTTTTTGTAGGTTTTTGAATACAATGGAGTGGAAGAGATGGACATTAATTTAGACGAGAGTCAATAGCATCAGAGGTCTAGGGTGCCAAAAATTTAGGAGACTCATAATTAAAGGACTCCAATCATTTGCTACCCGTTCGTCCATTTGGTAGTTTATTTACATTTCTATAATTTCAAAGACAGTTGAAGCATTCAAACCTCCACTCAGAGCCCTTGTTTATGACATTAAAAGACAATCTTGTTTAGTTAATTTTTTTGTTGTGCATTATCCTCCTCTCAAGATTAGTGTACATAGTTGTTTTGCTACCTTAGCTTCCTTACAAGTAGTATCAGAGCCTGATCACCTTTGGTTTCAGTTATGGGTTGTTGGGTTTTTTAAACTAATCCATATTTGAGTGGGAGCTTGTGCAGAAGACACTTTGTGAACTTGTTGCAGGAATTTTTAGATGGCAAGTTCATCAGGGAGATTAGAGGTGGATAAATTTTCTAGAAATAATTTTGAAATGTGGAAGCTGAAGATGGAGGATCTGTTGATAGATCGAGATGTATGGGATGCTACTGATGAGAAGGTTTCAAGGCCTATAGATCCTACTTTGGATGCTCAATATGATGTTATGGACTGTAAAGCCAAGGGTCTAATTAGATTGTGTTTGATAGACTTTGTTTTAATCAATGTCCATGACGAGACCTCTACATAGAAACTATGGAAGAAGCTTGGTCAGATGTATCAAGCTAAATCTTTAGTGAATATGATTTTCTTGAGGAAGAAATTGTATTCCTTGAGAATGGAAGAGGGTGGACAAATTACAGACCACCTAGAAGCATTCAATATACTGGTGGCTCAATTGGCATTAGCTAGTGTTAAAATGGATGAGGAGGAAAAATGTCAGATATTGCTTTGTTCTTTGCCTGATTCATGGGATTCTCTTATTATGGCTATTAGGAGTACTTCTATTATATTAAAGATTGAAGATGTTGTGGGTTCTTTGCTTTTTGAAGAGATGAGGAGGAAGGTATCCATCAGTGCTAAGGAGACATTAAATGTTCATGGAAGACCTAAGGAAAAAGGTAAGAAGAATGAGAAGCGTGATAAATCCAAGTCTAAGGGGAGATCCAAATCTCCTGGAATGTCCAAAGTTGTTTGTTGGAACTATGGTAAGCCTAGACATATTCATAAGGAATGCAAAGAAGAAAAGAGGAAGAAAAAAAAGAGATTTGATTCTAATTCTGATTCTGAGAAGGAAGATGGTGATGCATTCATTGCAGCTTTGGCAACTCATTCAAGTAATGGTGCATGGTTAATTGACTTAGGTGCATCTTTCCATATGACCTTTAATAGAGATTGGTTTTCTAAATATGAAGAATTTGACGGAGGTAAGGTGTACTTGGGTGATGATTCTTATTTAAATATTGTTGTCCATGGTAAAGTTAGAATCAAGTTTCCTAATGGTAGAATAAAAAGGATTAATGGTGTGTTGCATATCCCTAGATTAGTGGGAAATTTGTTATCTGTGAGAAAACTAATAGTTGCAGGTGCATAAGTAGTATTTTCTGATGAAGGATACAAGATAGTTAGAGGTACTATAGTGATTGCTAGAGGTGTCAGATATTACACATTATATAAGCTTGATGTATGCACTATTGAGTGCAATAGTACTTCTGTAAAAAGCATGTGGAAGAGGTGAGGGTTTCATCTTTAGTAGATGGTCATGGCTTTTGGGGACCCAAGGGTGCTCTTTCTTCTAAATCAAATTTACCTATAGAGAAAACTATGTTATGGCACCAGAGACTTAGCCACATTGGAGAAAAGGGTCTAAGGACCTTGAGAAATAAATCTTGTGGTGTATTGGATCTTATTGCATTTATGGAAAACAAAACTATGTTTAGTTTTACTCGAGTTCTCATAAATCTTGTGGTGTATTGGAACTTATTCATTATGATGTGTTTGGTCTTGTAGATGTTCTTTCAATTGGAAAATCCACATATTATGTTTCATTTATTGATGACTATAGTAGAAGGACATGGGTATACTTTCTAAAGAGTAAATCTAAAATTTTTAGTGGATTTAAAGAATTTAAAGAAATGGTTGAGTTGCAGACTAGAAATAAAATAAAATGTTTGAGGATTGATAATGGTGGTGAATTTTCTCTAATTATTTTGATCGATTTTGTAAAGATTGTCATATGCATAGACAAAAGAAAACTATGTATTCTCCACAAAAAAATGGAGTTGCAAAAAGAATGAATAGGACACTGATGGAGAAGGCTAGAAGTATGTTGTGGTGCTGGTCTAAAACAAAGGTTTTAGGCTGAAGCTGTTGCCATTGCCTGTTACCTAATTAATAGGTCTAGTACATCAGCGCTTGTTGATAAGATACATATAGAGGCATGGTCAAGTCACAAGCCTTCATTAAGACATCTTAGAGTTTTTGGTTGTGAGGCATATGCACATGTGCCAAAGGAGAAGAGAACAAAGTTGGAGATCAAGGATGTGAAATGTATCTTCATCGGATACAGTTATGGTGTGAAAGGATACAAGCTTTGGGATCCTGTTGCATAGAAGGTAATATATAGTAGAAGTGTTATTTTTAGAGAAACTAAGCCTTCTTCTGTTACATTGCAGCCAGAACAAAGTAAACAGGAAGATGTGATTTAATTTCCTTCTACACTTGAGAAAGTTGAATCGAGGCCCATGGATAGACAAGAAGTTGAGGAGAGCTCATCTCGCTCTGAATCTTTAGAAGAGGAGGAAGAACCTCCAACTCAGCTTGTTCGTAGGTCTAGAAGGCATAGAAAACCACCTGAAAGGTATTCACCTGATGATTGGAGATGTATTTTTTCTTAGAATACTAAAATGGATGAACCCAGATCTCTAGAAGAGGCATTAGGTATGAATGATGTAGAATCCTGGAAGATTGCTATGGATAAAGAAATGACATCTTTGAAAAAGAATGATACATGTGATCTTGTACCATTGCCCGAAGGACAAAACCTGTTGATTGCAAATGGGTGTTCAAGAAAAATATTGGTTTAGATGGAGGTATTGAGAAGTACAAAGCAAGGTTGGTTGCAAAAGGTTACTCTCAAGTTGATGGTGTTGATTATGTTGAGATATTTTCTCCTATTGAAAAAATGACATGCATTAGATTTTTGCTTTCTATTACTGCTGCTTATGATTTAGAGGTTGAGCAAATGGATGTAAAAATTACTTTCCTTTATGGTGACTTGGAGGAGGATATTTATATGATAGCCAGAGTACTACGTGGTGAAAGGTACAGGTAATTTAGTTTGCAAATTGAAAAAATCTTTTTATGGCCTATAACAGAGTTGTAGGATGTGGTACCAGAAATTTGATACATATGTGTTGAGTTTGGGGTTTGAGCATTCTAAACCAGATCATTATGTTAATTATAAAACTGATGGTGATCATTTCCTGTTTATTGCATTATATGCTATTTATTGGTAAAGGGAAAGGTATGATTTCAAGACTAAAATCTCAACTTACTGCTAAATTTGAAATGAAAGACCTTGGTGCAGCTAGACACATTCTTGGGATGGAAATTAGAAGAGATAGAGTGAAAAGACAGCTATGGATTGGCTAAAGTAAGTATGTCAATTCAATTTTATAGAGGTTTAACATGCAGTATTGTAGACCATTGTGTGTTCCCTTTTTAGTTGGAACAAAGTTATCTATTTATGATTGTCCAACATCTCCATCAGAGATGGAAGATATGAGCAAAGTGCCTTACCAGAGTGCCGTTGGAAGTTTGATGTATACTATGGTTTGTACTAGACTAGACATTGTCCAAGCAATGGGAGTTCTTTCCAAATATATTTCTAATCCTGGTAGAGTTCATTGGGATGAAGTTAAAAGAGTCTTTAGATATTTGTGTAGTACTTAAGAGTATTCCTTGTGTTCTCATAGTAATTTGAATGAAGACAATATTCCCCTTGATATTCATTGTTATGTGGATTCAGATTGGGCAAGTGATATTGATAGTAGACGATCCACCAATGATTATGTGTTTACTTTATTTGGTGGTGCAATTAGCTGGATGAGTAAGCGATAGGTTGTGGTTGCTTTGTCCACTACTGAAGCTGACTATATGGCAACTACTCATGCTTGCAAATAAGCCATTTGGATTAAGAGACTATGTTTAGATATTGGAATAAAACAAGTGCATTGACAACTTATTGTGATAGTCAGGGTGCACTCTGTCTAGCAAAGAACTCAACATTTCATACTAGGACCAAGCACATTGATGTACAATATCATTTTGTTAGATATATGGTCAAAGATGGTAGGGTGAAGTTGATTAAGGTAGAGACTTTGATGAATGTTGGTGATTCCTTAACTAAGCCCATGAGCACAGAAAAGTTCAGATGGTGTTTAGAGACTATGGGCCTTTTGGCCTATAGCAATTAAGATACGATGTTTACACCCTCCCGTTACTCTTGCAAGGTGTTCGACAAGTGGGAGATTTGTTGCGAAAATGTGTCTCAACCTTGCAATTATATAAGGATTATTATTGATAGGATATATATATATATATATATATATATATATATATATATATATATATATTTCTTAGTTACACCGATAGGTGTAAAATACAATGGGAGCATGGGGTGGAGTGGGTTAACATTTTTTTGTTAACAAAAACTGTTAAATGATTGACATACATTAAATTAATGATATACTATAAACTAGACTGTTCATTATTAGGTTTTAGATCTGATGGTAGATATTTTTTTGGCTAGTCGTCTCCTAGAAGGTAACCCTATTTTATGAGGGTGTTGTATTACCACTATGGTATCGTGATGTATTCTGAGAGTCTGATAGCGGTCATGTTGTCTCTGGATCTATGGTTGTGATACTCCTACGAGAAGATTTCTTTGCAAGTATATTTTAATCTTTGTGATTTTTGAATAATATATTGGGTAGATTTTGGAGTGTGGGGTTTTTCTCCAGAAAGGGTTTTCCCCACGTAAATCACTGTGTTGTAGTATGCATGATATCTATGTTTATTTCTGTTTAAGTTTCTGTAACTTTTAAAGATCTATAAAGTTTTACATTATCCTCCTCTCAAGATTAGTGTACAAAGTTGTTTCGCTACCTTATCTTCCTTACATCACCAATGGATTTGCTTACTGAACTCGTAATGTTGGCTTGAGACAATGCAATGCTGAGTTCACAGTTAGTTGCAACTTACTGTGTGATATAAACAATGTAGACATTTTTAAGGGAGTTTAACTGATATGACATATTTCCATACTCCATCAACCTACCAGCATATACCCCTGTACCCTTGTTTCATTATTACTTCATTTGTATGGGGAGTTATGGCACCACCATTTCCTCCATTTGAAATGAAGTCACCACGAATTTCCAATTTTGGGAAAAAGGGAACAACATGTAAATTTATTATATCTAAATAATAATTATTGCCTAATTAAGAAAGAAATGTATGTACCTTGCATTCATAAATTGATTCTAATTCATTCCAGTTTTGCTAACAAATGAACACATTTATGATTTTATGAATCATTAATGTGAAGTTTTGGATGGGATGGCTAATAATGGTATGGGTAGATTTATTAATGGGGGTGATGACATAGGCAGATAGGTTTATTATTATGATTTTTAAATGATCATTATAATAATTATTTATTATGATAGGGAGTGATTATTTGAAAATTTTCATTTTAATGAATCCTAAGATATGGAGGTGTCAGATGGAGGGAAATGTTATGAGCAGGTGTGGGCTACAAACTCTGAAGTATTTGTGAAAGGCTGGAAAATTTTAGAGCATCGGTGAAAGGAACACATTTGAAATGACAAGAAAAAGGTTTTGGAACATCGCTAAAATGATGCAGTCGTAACAACATAAATAATGTTCCAGAGCATTGTTGAAAGGATGTGACCGGAACAACAGGAACAAGGTTCTAGAGCAATGCTAAAATGATGCAGCTGGAACAACAAGAACAAAGTTCTAGAGCATTGCTGAAGAGATGCGGTCAAAATAGTAGGAACAAAGTTCCAGAGCATCACTGAAGGGATGCATCTGAAATAGCAGCAACAAAGTTCTAGAGCATCATTGAAAGGATGTGGCTAGAAAAATAGGAACAACATTCCAGAGCATCCTTGAAATGATGCAGGTAGAAAAATAGGAAGAAAGTTCCAAAGCATCGCTGAAGGGATGTGACTGAAATAATAGGAACAAAGTTCTGGATCATCACTAAAAGGATGCGATCAGAATAGTAGGAACAAATTTATGAAGCATTGTTGAAATGATGCAACCAGAACAATAGGAACAAAGTTCTAAAGCATCACTGAAATGATGTAGCTGGAACAATAGGAACACAGTTTTGGAGCATCACTAAAATGATGCAGCTAGAATAATATGAACAAAGTTTTGGAGCATCGCTGAAGGGATGCGGCCAGACCAGTAGGAACAAAGTTTTGGAGCATCAATGTAGGATGTAACCGAAACAACAAGAACAAAGTTCTGGAGCATCGCTGAAATGATGCAGTTGAAACAACAGGAACAAAGTTCTATAGCATTGTTGAAAGAAAATAACTTAAGAATTTACACAACAATTTAGACAAATAACTCAAGAATTTACACACACACCCTTTTTTTAATTTTATTCTATAATAGAATTTTATTTATGTATCCCCTACCAAGGTAGATTGGATACATTGGACTTTGCCTTGCATTTCTATCATCTTAGTAAACTCTTATCTTCTTATAGGTTTTTGGTAAAGATGCAGTGTATGACCATTTACTAAAAGTGTTCAAGTGTAACCATTGATGGGTTTGAGTTGCACTACTCTATTTTGAAATACTTCAAAAATTTCATAGGGTCCTAACCAGTGAGTTCGAAGCTTACCTTCTTGATCCTTGTATCTAGAGTTGAATAGCAGTACCTAATCATCATTGTGAAATTTTCTTTCTTTTATATGTCTGTCATGCCATGCCTTTCTTTGCTATTGGATTAGTTCATTCTAGTGGATGGCTTCTACGTGAAGTTCGTCAAGTTCACTAAGTTTTAGGACTTGTTTTATATGGGCTCGGTCAAGATCTAAGCCTACTTCTATTGTTGTCCTCAATGTTTGTAATTCAAATTCAATCAGCAGAAGAGGTTTATTCCCAAAAACCAACTCGTAGGGAATGAAACTGATGGTCAATTTCCATGTAGTGTTGTAGGCCCAAACTGCCTTTTGTAATTTCCTGGCCCAATCCTTTCTTCATGATGAAACTATTTTTGTCACTTGACCATTTTCTTGCAGATGATAAGGGGATGATTTCTTATGACTCACTTGGAAATGACTTGTTAAGGTTAACAAAACTTTAGACATAAATTGTGGTCCCTGATCTGTGACAATAGATCTGGGAGCTTTAAATTTGAGGAAGATTTTGTTATAATGGAAATTTACTATCTGTTCCTCTCTAGCAACTTTCACCACCTAAACTTCTGCCCATTTAGTCAAGTAGTAAGTACAAACCGGGGTATATTCTTTATCTTGTGAGGGAGGATCTATGGCCCCTATAAATTCTAGTCTCCATTTTTCAAAAGGTTCTAAAACTATTTGCAGTTGAAGCGGCATTTCACTAGATGCAGTAGGTCATCCCACTCATTGATATTGATAACAATGGTGGACATAGTTTTTAACATCTTTGTGCATGGAGGGCCAGTAGTATCCTGCACCTAAGATTTTGTGAGAGGTTCTTTTTGCCAAATAATAGACTTGAAAAGGGTCATCATGGCACACTCTCAATATGCTATATGTTTTGTTTGACCTAACATACTAGCATAAAATTAGATCAGGTCCACTTTTGAACAACATCCCATTTATCCATTTGAACTGGGCACTTTCTTTGATTAAACATTTCTTTTGTTTTGGTGTAAAGTCTAGCAAAAATTCAGAGGTGGCTAAATAGTTAGCTATGTCTGCAAACCAAGGTGTTTTAATGGAGGTGGCATATAGATTTTCATCTGGGAATTCATCTTGAACAGTGTCACATTATCCATCGTCTTGTTTTATCCTGGATAAAAAGTCTACTACTATGTTAAATTTTCTAGGTTTGTCAATGATAGTTACGTTGAATTCTTGGAGAAGAAATAATCATCTAATTATTCTTCCATTTATTGTAGGTTTATTCATTAGGTACTTAATTGTTGAATGGTCTGTAAAAATAGTTACTTTGTACCCTGTAATGTAATGTTGGAATTTGTTGATTGCATGAACCACAACTAATAATTCTTTCTCCGTAGTGGTGTAGTTTCCTTCGGCGGGAGTCAGATTCTTACTTATGAAGTATATAGCATATTCCCTTCATTTTCATCTTCCTGGCCTAAAACTACCCCAATTGCATTATTCGAAACATCTGTGTAGATATGAAATGGAAGGTTCTAGTTGGGTCCTCGTAACATTGGAGTGGAAGTAAGTTTTTCTTTAATGATGTCAAACGATGTTTGACATTCCGTAGTCTAGGCAAATTCTACATCCTTTTGAAGAAGGGAGAACATAGGAGCTGTGATTTTACTAAAGTTATGAACCTTTAGTAATATCTAGCATGCCCTAAGAAACTCCTGACATTTGTTTGGTTTTTCAAGGTTTCTAGTTTTTGTATCACTTTGATTTTTTAGACTTTTATCCCTTTTGTTGAGATGTGATGTCCCAACACTATCCCTTGTTCCACCATTATTAGACACTTATCATGATTCAGGGATAGTTGGTTTTCTTCACATCGCTGCAAGACATTATCTAGATTTTTAAGTACTTCATCAAAATTAGACCCATATATTTTGAAGTCATCCATGTAGACTTCTACAAAATCATTGACAAATTTAGTGAAGATTGCCAAAACAACCCTTTGGAATGTTGTAGGAGTATTACATAATCCAAAGGGAAGGACTTGATATGCAAATGTTCCCCAAGGACAAGTAAAAGTCATTTTGTCTTGGTCTTTAGTTGCCACTTGTATTTGGTTTTATCTGCTGAACTCATCCAAAAATGAGAAATACTTTTTCCCTGCTAGGTTATCCAAGACTTGATCTATGAAGAGAAGTAGAAAGTAATCCCTATAGGTTGCTTTGTTAATTTCTCTATAATCTACACAAACACTTCATTTCCCATTTTTCTTTGGAACAACCACCAAAGGTGAGACCCACTTACTATTAGAGATGGGATAAATTAATCCCACTTGTAAGAGTTTTTTAAAAAAAATTTACTATATCTTTGAGAGCAGGGTTAAGTCTACATTGTAGCTGATGAACTAGTCTAACATCTTTAGTATAGATGTGGTGAGTGCAAACACTAGGATGTATTCCTTGCATATCATTATAGTCTCAAGCAAAAGCTTTGGATCTATTTACCAACACATCAAATAGTTTGAGCTCATATGTTTCTGTTAACCAACTATTGATATTAAGGGTCTTTCCTAGTAATAACATTATGGTTTTAGATCCCAGGTGGTTGGAGGTGACAGTATAGACTTCACTCATCAATGTATTAAGTGAACAACTATGTGGTATGATCCTATGGAATCAAGCTATATCCTTAAAGAAGTGATCTATTTTTTGAATGATATTAGCCAGTGAACATGGAAGTGTCATGGGGGAGTTCTGGTTCTCATCATGTGCATGTTTTATATCATCAATTTGGGTCAAGTTTCTTGACATTTCCTCAATTTCAAATACTTGATCATCACTTGAATCTATAGTGATATTTCTCATGTTATTTTCCAGTTCATTTTCTAGTTCTTCTCCATGCTATTTAATGACTACCATTGTCGGTGAAGCTAGATTTTTTTGTTTGCCAAGATGATTGGTTTGATCTATCCAAACTTGATCATGTTTATTTACAGTTTGTTGAGAAGGGGGTAGAGTGATAAGTGTTTTCTATTTAGGCCATTTGAGATTGTCATTCCCCCTATTCTGTAGTTAATTAGCTGCAACAGTTGCCAACCAAGGTCTTCCTAATATCAACGAATAACTTCTTTAGGGGTGTGGGACTGAATCACATAGAATTCAACTGGATATTCCCAATTTTTGACTCTAATAGGGATATTGTCTAGAACTCCTTTGGGAACAACTATGGACTAGTCTGCCATTTATAAAATAGTTATTATGGGGTGCAAATTTATAAGTCCCAGTTTCTCCATGATATCTACAATCATGATGTTAATCGCTGCTCCTAAGTCCACTAGTGCATTGGGGATTTCTACCTCATTGCTTATTACCGTTATAACAGGGCTACTTGGATCACCATATTTTAGGGGAAAGATTTCTCTGAATAGAAGGTTAGCCAAATATCCATTAATATGCATTGTGTTAATTTGCATCTTTTTCCTCCCTGGCATTTTTATGCACAACTATTTAACTAACTAGTTGAGTTCTAAAATTTCTTCGATTACTTGAAGTAATGGTATTTCAATGTGGAGCCATTTAATCTCCTACATTAAAAAGGTTTCCATTGGTAGACTCATTTCTGGAGGATTCTTTGGAGAGAGTTCCTTAAGATGCTTCAGAAAAAGGTGCTTGGGTTCTCCTTTTCATGTTGTGGTCATTCTCCAGAAGGGATGGTGAATGTTTGTCACAAGTTTTCTCTAGAGATAATTCTAGAGATTTATCTAGATGTCCTTTAGAGGATGAAGAAGGCACTTCAAAGGAATTTCCCAAAATTCTAGTGAACATACCCTGGTTATTTTCTATGTTTTTTCTTTGAAGGCATGGGAATCATTTTTGTTCCTTTAGTGGACATCTCATTTTAGTCATCCATAATTTCAATGATGGTAGGTTGTTGGAGTGTTTTTCCTGACCTTAACTGTAGGTTCCCACAATAAGTAGCATTAAACCTAGTGATGTTTTCTTGCTCAGTGGAGTATACCGGTGTAGTTTGACAGTTACTTTTCAAATTAGCAATAGATTGTGCTGGCAGTTGGGGTTGATTGACTTGCTCAGTTTATTGATTATTCTAGGGAGCTGGTAGGAGATTCTATTGTGGGTTTGACATTCATTGTGGACCATGATAGAATTGGTTTAATGGAGGTTGATTCCATTGTGGTGCAGGATTTTAAGGATATGATTGTTGTGTTTGATTTTCCCATTGAGGATTTGTCCAGGACTAGTTTGTCCACTCTAGGTGTCCCCAAGGATAAGGTCCCTAGTTAGGCGGGGTTGGTGGCCAAGATGCCACCCACTGATTGTTATTCCAATTATTTTGAGGTCACCAGGATGAGTTCAAGTTTTGACCATAAGAGAAATTTCCTCCTGGTCTTTGTCCCATATATTTGACTTCTTCCTCTGTTTGAGATGACTTTTTCTTTGAGTTTTTAATCACAGTGAGTATCTCACATTGGTAAGTGACATAGCTTTTCTCACAAATCAAACAATTGCTGGCTTTATCTAAAGGACATTCCCTTAATAAATGTTTATTTCTACATCTAGGATAGTAGATAGATAAGGTTTCAGGATTACATGTCTTGGCCTATATTCCATCCAAGGTGGTGTTTAACTAAACAACAAGGATGTTAGTTTTCAGGTTTGCTATTTCCTCTCTCAGTTGGCCAATTTCATTCAATCCTCTCATTAGGATAGACTTTTAGATTCCTCCTCAAGTTCTAGAAAAGTTTCTGTATAACTCAAAGATCTCTCTGAGATCAAGTTTGGCTACGTCTCCCTTTCCCATCAAATCTAAGCTTCTTTGGGCATCCTCATCAAGACCTTTGAGGAATATGGTTTTGAGGATTTTTAGGCTCATTGTTTCTTCTCCACATCATTTTGTTAAAAAGATGAACCTATCATGAAAGTCTTCTAGGCTCTCATCTTCTTTTTGTCTCATCTTGTAGACACCTAAACTTGTCCATGTCTTGCAACACCTTGTCAATACATTATTAGAGACATTATAAGACATTTTGTCCTAATCCCACTCCTAATCCAACTTATCCCACTTTCCAATTAATTAAATAAATCCTATTTATTTAATTAATATCCCTTTCACATGTTCCAACTAATTCAAATTAAAAATTTGAATTAGTCCTCACCTTTCATCTCATTGCAACACTTGTCCACCTCTCAATTGAATCATGTGTGGTACTACAACTTTCATTTAATACACTTCACATGTTCAAACTAATTCAAATAAAATATTTAAATTAGGTCTCCTTTATTCCCCTCCGCACACTTGTCACATGACTACAACTCCTCATGAAGTGGGAAACCCTATTTGATCCTAGCCATCCACATCATTGAAAACAACTTTCAATCTCAACCATCACTTCATATCAACCTTTTCAATAAACCAAACCTCTCACAAGCCATTTGAATGCATTAGTTTTCAAGTAGCCTCATGCTATCAAATTTTCTATGGAATCTAGTCCAAGTACCGTTATGCTGCTAGAATGAGCAACCAACATTCCTCCCACAATCATCCTTCGAAATCTTGCATGCCTATGCAAGGTTGAGAAGAGAAATGGAGATAAATCAAATCTAGATTGAAGATCAATTTGCTTTGCTTTCTTTTTTTGATTTTCATGCTAGTTCATACTTTACTACAGTGCTAGTTAGGGTTTGATATCTTGTTGTTTTAGTTTCAGACCTAATTTTTGCCCTGACGACACATCTTAAACAATTTTTCCTTTCTATTATTGACCCTATAGTATTTCTTATATTTGTCCAAAAAGACAGTTTCAATATCACCCCAAGTAGTGATTTTGTTAGTGGCTAATATTTGCCAATTGGTTAATAGTTGAAATTGGGGATTCAAAATTTGGCTAATAGTACAAGCTGTAATGCGACGTGAATCCCCACATTTTTACAAAATTTTATTTTAGTCCTAGTTAAATTGCCAAAACACTTATTTTATTAAACTTTCAAACTCAAAGATTCACCACATTATTTGATACTTGATTAGATTAGATTCGCCTAAATTTTATAAGTTATAGTACAAAATGAAATTAATTTACCAATAATATTATATAATTATTGGTTACTTTAGGGCCATATTGCTAATTTTGAATCACTACCATTGAATTTATTTATAATCTAATTATTGGGGTTGTATTCCATAGGTTAAAATGTACCCACGGAGCTTCAATGCCCATCGATCCAAAAATTGTATTTGGGTTGTTGATCTCAATTTATAATCTAATGGTTGGGGTTAAATTTCATAGGCCAAATTGTATCTGTGGAGCTCTAATGCCCATGGGGCCTGAAATTACATTTACACCATTGATCTCCATTGAGATCAATGACCTAAATGCAATTTCGGGCCCCATGGGCATTGGAGCTTCACGGGTACATTTTGGCCCATGGAATAGAACCCAAACCATTAGATTATAAATAAAATCAAAGGTGGTGAAAAATAATTTTGGACTATTTTAAAATATTCAATGTTTGATTTAAAATATTAAGGAATTAAGGAATTATAGACATGAGCAGTACGTTTAAACTAGTCAATCATTGCCACCCTCAGGAACTTACTTTTCCATAAGAATCTTTTTTTTTTAAAAAGGAAGGATTCACCCTGATAATCAATGCATTTGCCTATTTTTAATCAAGATTCACAAGGATTTTCTACAAATTTCTAGTGATTTAAATAAATTCACCAATAAAATTAATATTTTTTTCAAAAAAAAGGAAAGATTCACCAATAGAAATTAATATTTTTTTCCAAAAAAATGAAAGATTCACCAGGATTTGATATCTTTTTCAAGGGGATTTCTTAAAGTTATCACTGGTCCCAAGTGGTGATTGATCCTAAAACCAATCCCATGAACCATCTCATTGCAGATTCTCGTAGGGTAGAGGGAAACAACTTCAGTTTCTTGTTATCCATTTTGTAATCATGTGTTTGACATATAATCTTAAATTCGAAAAAAAACTAATCTGGGTCTTGGGAAGACAAACCTCTAAAGGTTGGTAGGATAGAAGGTGAAATGTTTTTCATTAGTGAATCCTCATCTGGATTGAGAGTAATAGGGTAGGTAAATGTTTGATTTTCTCTCCTACCGTTTGGGTTATTATTGTCTTGATTGTTTCCAGGTCTCCTTCCATTCTGGTTATTAAAAGGGTCATTATTATTTTCAGACATTATATTGGAAGGAATACTTTCTTCCCTAGGTGGTTGTAGTGGTGGCTGAGTATTTGAGGTGTTTTAAGAAGTCTTAGGTTGATCCCTATTGATCAGTTCGTATTAAAAAAGTTCTTTAGCTAAGACTTCTACCTCATTTGATTTGGTTGGAACCACTATTTGGGGGGTTTTTGCTATGAATCTTTTATGTGGACCTCTTTTCCTGACCATGCAGAAAATGAAGTTTGAAAAATGTTTTTATTTTTACTAAACAAGAGGTATCCTAATGTTCTCCTAATAACACAATGAAGGGTCCCTGACAATGGCACCAAAAAGTGACAGGTTGTCATTTAGACCTAAAACTTTAGTTGAAAATGTATCAGTTTTATCAACCGGGTTGTGTCCAAGGCTGTATACAATAGGAGGGGGATTCAAACATCTCAACTTCGTAACAATTTTCTGAATTTTTATTTTTAAGAAAAGCCTTTATAAAGTAAATTTAACTATAAAGCATGGAAACTTAAACTTAGCCAAATCTTCGAATGCAATTGAAATTCCTAAAACTAATTCATTTTTATCTATGAACTGAAAGAAACACTTTAATCTAGGAAAGCATAAGAGCATCAAATTTGAACTATACTATCAACTACTACTGAACTACAGAAATTTAAACTATGCAGGGGCTCCAAAACTTCTTCACTACGTAACATAGAGGACAAGTTCCAAAACTTTAGAATATTTAAATGACACACACCAAACTGTTGAATTACAAATGCAAATTTATACTTCATTGAAAGATATTAATCATGACACCCTGCAAGTTAACACAACTCTACCACACCACTTCATAGAAGAATAACACAAAATAGAACAAAAATGCTACAAAAGACAATAAACACATTCACAAAACAAAAAATACTTATCTATTTCCTTCGAGTGGCCAGCTCTCCAGAATTCTTTACTAACTTAGATCACATTTACCATCAACAGAATTCGATTCAAATTTGCACAAGCACCATACAACAATCTATATTGATGTAGAGTAACTTTGATTCACTTAATTCATAGTATATGTCAATTTGAAAAACAAAATAATTTTTATCACTTCCAAAATCCTAAAATCTAGGGTGGCTCATCATTGTCACCAAAAATCTTATAACAAGATAACAGAAAAATTAACTGAACAAGATTGTCTTTTAATGCCATAAACAAGGGCTTCGAGTGGATCTTTGAATGCCTCAACTATCTTTGAAATAACAGAAATATAAATAAATGACCAAATGGACAAATGGGTAGCAAATGATTGGAGTAATTTAATTATGAGTCTCCTGAATTTCTGGCGCCCTAGACCTCCAACGCTGTTGACTCTAGTCTGAATTAATGTCTATTTCTTCCACTCCATTGTATTCAAAAACCTTCTAAAAACATAATAGATCTTTCATAAAACCTTGTCAACATTAGTGGTAAAAATTGATCAAATTAGGAACGAAGATTTATACATGACTCTTTAAAAAATAGACAACTTTTATCATAAGATTAATAAATTGACATAATGTTTGGGTTGGTTTATCAACACAAAAGGGTAATTAGGCCACTATTGGGATGAGTCTATTTTTACCTCATCATTTATATCTTGTACTTGTAACATCAGAAAAAGTCCCCTTGGGGGCTTTTCCCTCATAAGGTTTAGCTCCCAGGTCTTTAGAGTGCATTTAAGACATTTTAGTTCATATTTTAGTATCCCGATGGAATGAGACCTAAGTCCCATGGCAAATAGGACCTAGGAGGACCCCTTGAGCTGTAGCCTTCCTAAAATAGAGGGGAGGACTTGGGCACCCACACCCTAGTCCTGCCCTATTTTAGGGCAGCCCCAATTTTTGGGTGTCAGTTAGTGACCATTATTAGGTCCCTTTGCAGACACGGTAAGTTTGAATTTCAAATATCTTGGTAGGAGTGCTTGTAGATGCATATATAAGCATGTGTAGGCATTCATTTGTAAACTAGATTTCAATTAGATCATCATTGTGAACTCTAGGCATTCTCAAGGTGATTCAAGGCTTTCTATTGTGTTGCAAGAGCAGACTTGTATGTTTTATGTGTTGATATTTGTAGATTTGAGCATCAATCTCCTCATGGCATGAAGAACATCTTCCTCCATGAGAGCTTCACTACAAGGTGACATATCATTGTGTTTTTATCATTGATTCCTTTGGTTTTTGCCTCTACCTCACAAGGGCACACACTCTTTATCTAACAATGGTGTTTAGAGACTTAAGTGTCCTCCAGGACTTGGCTGAGGCAAGCCTGTAAACACCACAACCCCCAAACCAAGTCTTGTGATTGTAGGTTATAGGTATCGTATCCAAAAAAAGTGGAGCTGCAGGAAGGCTAAGAAGACATTAGGGATTTAGGATCTGAAGAAAAGTTAGACAAAGGAGCACTTCTAGGACTAGGCTGCTCGCTCCAGTGTCCTCCACAAACAGATTCTGGAAAACAGAAGTTACAGGGCTAATCAGTATCTGAAGGAGGTCCAGATTCCCTAAAAAAGTAGGTACCTTAGACTTGGGCGCCTGCTCTAGTGTCCCCGACTATTCTTCTTTGGAACCCTGAAAATAGGTATTCTGTAATTTGGCATTTTACTCCCGTCTGCAAGAGCTTTTCCCGTATTCATTATTTTGTTGTCATATTTGCATAATTAGGGTTTTAATGGTCAATTGAGCATAGGAGAAGGAAAATTTGATAATTAATTCCCTAATCCAAGCTTCCCCTCGTTTTCCAGTGACCTAGGGTATGATAGTGCTCGCCACTCAACCCTAGATCCTTCAATGTTAGGGTGAAAGGAGGATTTTAACATCTAAACCACAAAAGATCAACAAATCTAATTTTACCCTAAACATTTTGGTGAACCCATGTATTTGAACTTAAATTGCAGCTTGCTCAATATTTTTCTACAGATTTGGTGTGATTTCATTCATTCATATAGACATTTAATTTATTGCATTGAGAAAATTTCAAAAAAAATGAAAAAATTAGAAAAATACAAAAAAATTGCATTGTTGGGCTTACTAAATTGTGTCAATTATTTCTAAATTTTCCTAATTCATGATTTTTACATCAGATCTGATATAAAATATAGAAAAATACAAAAAATTAAAATCTTGCTTTGCATTTTCATCATTTAATTGCTAGGGTTTTGTGGAAATTTTGACAATTTTTAGATAACCTAGTAATTCCAAAATCTAGGGTTTGTAGGAAAAATCTTTTATCAGATTTTTCTACTAATTTTAGAGGCTCATTCAAATTTACATTTGGCTGTAGTCTTGCATTTTAGTGTGAATTTCTATTTAAATTTAAATTATTTGCATTGAAAATTTCAACAAAAACTAGCAATTTTGGGGCATTTTCATTGAATTTGCATAGGAATTTTGCATGATTAAAATTGAAAATTATTTTTAGATCTGAGAGTATGTAATTTCCATCAAAAATTAGACTTCAAACCATTCACATAGCATTTTGTTCCAAAATCTCAAACCTAGGGCTTTGAAAACAATGATTTTCACCAATTTCGGCCTTATCGACTCTCTAAACTTGCACCATACGTGTGTTGTGAAAGATATTTTTGCATCAATTTTCTTTTATCAGGGTAATAATTTTCTTCCCCTCATAAAAAGCTTCACAACACCCTTTTAATGGGCTCTTGTAGTGAAAAATCGACGAAAAACTACACATTTTAGCTATTTTGGCCCTAGGGTTTGGCCTAGTTTGCACTCCACGCATGTTGTGATCAATTTTATGTATTGAGATGATTGATATTATTGATATTATTTTTTTTACCTCCTAAAATTACTTACAACACCCCTTTTGCTAGGTCTTGGAGTTGAAAAACTGTGAAAAATTGCATATTTTGCTATATTTTCACTAGGGTTTTACCTAAGTGGCACTAAAAGCATGTTGTGTTGGATATTTTAGCACCAAGAGGCTGTTATTTCTGATATTATTCACTTTCCATCAACATTTTCCTCACAACACCCTTTGTTATGCTCTTTTGCATTGAATTTTGGTGAAAAAGTGCCTATTTTGACTTATTTTCACTATATTTTGACTGGGCGTTATCTTGGATTTGCATCAAGAGTGTGTTGAGAGTGATTATATTTCTGTTTTGTACTGATATTAGATGTTTAACTTGATTCCCTTGACTGAAATCCTCATAGAATCCTTTATTTCATTCATTTGCATTGAAAAGTATCGAAAAATCAAGCATTTTAGGCTATTTTTGCTTTCATCTTTTGCACCAATTTTGAAAAGTTTTCAAAATCTGATTTGGCATTAGTCTAAGAATAAAAACATGGCCTCTAATCATAACAGCAACAATAGGTTCCCTCCTATACCTTACATGAAAAGAAAGGCTCCTGAACCTGAAATTGTCTTCACTCCTCATGATAGAACAACTGGAGAAAAAGAAGGACCTCTTTACATTACTGTGAAAATAATGGGAAACCCTATGAATGGAACTCTTATCAATCCTAATTGCATGACTAATGTTGCCACTAAGGAGTTCCTCTTTTTTAGATCAACTAATGCAAGGTTCTTATGACCTCTCGAGCATGATGATTAAGATGCATAAGGGAACCTTTATCAAGCCTTTGGGTAAGATATCTTTGTTAGTAACATTATCCAGAAAACATGTCAAACAATGGTTTGATGTTGTCCTCATTTCTGACCTCTTTTGCATTAAATTGGGACATCAGTGGCTAAAAGAAATGAAAGCTATCCCTTCAATAATACACAATTGTCTGAAATTCCCTCTGGATGGTCGTATAATCACTGTCCCTCAAAACAAGTATAAACCATTGGTTCAGGAAAAACATTACAAGTTGAATTACTTCTGGGATAAAACTAAAATACCTAGTCCTCCTACACAATAAATGACAAATGAGAAACAACTCGCATGTGAAGAGAACTTTAGACCAAAAGGATAAGGTCCCTATGCTGAGGTTTCTCCCCTGAAATCCTTACAAGGATCGAGAGGTCATTGTCAACAACAAAGTGTTCCACCGCAACAAATGAGGTTTGATCTTGGGGCTTCATCTTCTAAATTGCACAAGCCTATGAAAGAGGATAGCCCTATCTTACAAAAGATAAGTGGTAAAACAAAACAAAATAGAAAAGCAAGAGAAAGAAGAAAAAGAAGACAAGCTTATGCCATAAACCTTGCCTCTCAACAAGAAAACATCAATCCCAACATTCAATCAAACAAATATGATCCTAGCAATGAACAAGATATGAACTTGGCTATGGTACCTTATGTCTTACTATCCTCCATCATTAGGGAATGGGACGATGATGACGATGATTTGCTTATAGACAATTTCTAGCCCGGCAAGGACCCTATAGGTAAGTATCTCTAACCCTTTATCTCTCTTGTGATGTGCTTCCCCCGTGATGTGTTATGTGTTGTTTAGTCCTCCTAGGATGACCTCAGATTCTCCCATAAGGTTCAGGATACCAGGAGACCACCTCTGTTGTGACCTTCTTCTATTTGTATCATCATTCTTCTATATTGTCTCTCTCTCTGATTTCATGGTTGTGTGTTGTGTCTAAGGGACATAGCGTCGTGGTTGGTGACTTGGGGGCACCCTCCTACATGACTATCCCTAAGACAATTGTTTCTCTTCTCTTATTTATTGTTTCCCTTCCTCTAGTGTTTCCACCTAGTGGGCGGATGATGACAAACATTTATACTAATGCGGACCTAGTGTCCCTTTCGAGAGCAATCAACAAATGGACTTAGTTCCTAATATGACAATGGGGTTGTCTATCTTATCCGACGCTTGGCTAGTGGAAGCACTCGTGCTTTCTGTGTAGTGAATGTTATGATGTTTCTATTGCATTTACAAACCTTAACAATACTGCTGGTCCATGCACCTTTGTTTGCCTTTGAATCTAGCCTTGGCAGTACTTGATTTGGAGAACTTCATGATATAGCCCCTAGTTATCCTCAAACTTTGAATTCATTATATAACCTTGGCTCTTTGTGTGGTTAATCATATGCATTTATGTTGTTGTTTATCATGATGTTGTAGACACTAACATGTTTCTTGCGGGGATGTGTTTGTGGGAACATTTGGCGATCGTAAAGTACATGTCACCTCCGGGGGGCATGGGCTTTGCTAAAGTCAGTGTTCCCTTTGTGTTTTCTTCCTACCTTAACGTGCTTGATATCGATAATTGATATCAACCACCATAAGGTGGGGGCATATAAGGTAAGTTGTCTATTATAGATGTTAGCAATGTGTTTGACCTCAGATGCATAGACCTGTGCCCTAGAGTAGTGCATCGTGCATCCTGAGTTTGTTTGCAATCAATCAATCAATCATGTAAGCCCTCTGCGGAGGTGGGATATCGAGCATATCCTTTTTCTTAAGCCCTCTACGGAGGCGGGGATGGTGTATTTCTCAGAGTAGATTACATCATCCTGTAATTTTCAAAAGTCCTCTGTGGAGGTAGGGAGCGGTTATGTGACTAACTCAACCCTTAAGCGTGTCTTCGGTGATTGTTGTGGCAAAGCCCAATCATTGATGTGTGCCTATAATGTACCTGAGATGGTGTTGGATCTAGAAATAGGTACACTCCATCACTTATTTTCTGTATTTTCTCCATGTCTTCAATTGTGTTTATCTTCGCGTGCTTGTTTTGTATGGCGTGTTTGTTTCCCCATATGCATAGACCAGTGCCTTTGAGTAGTGCTTCATGCATTTTGGGAGGTTTTACATGTATTTTATGTGTGTTTCCACATATGCAGAGACCAGCGCCTTCGAGTAGTGCTTCCTACATTTTGGGAGGTTTGTTTATTTTCCAGTACTTGCATTTGCATTTCATATATATGAGAAAAAGAAAAGAAAAGATATCATTTCTATCTTCCATGCATTAACTGTCTACTCCGTGTTCTACGTGACTGTAATTGTCTTCTCTGTGTTTTGCGTGCTTGTTACTGTCTTCTATGTGATTGGCGTGTCTTCTCCGTGTTTGGTGTGTTTGTTGTGTTTGTGACCTTACTTTAATGCATGTATTGGCCTCGCATTTATACATACATTAAAGTGGGGGCTAAATGTAACGTCAGAAAATGTCCCCTTGGGTGCTTTTCCCTCATAAGGTTTAGCTCCTGGATCTTTAGAGTACATTTAGGACATTTTAGTTCATATTTTAGCATCCCGATGGAATGAGACCTAAGTCCCATGGAAAATAGGACCTAGGAAGACCCCTTGAGCTATACCCTACCTAAAATAGGGGGGGAGGACTTGGGTGCCCGCACCCTAGTCCTACCCTATTTTAGGGCAGCCCCAATTTCTGGGTGTCAGTTAGTGACTGTTATTAGGTCCCTTTGCCGACACGGTAAGTTTGAATTTCAAATATCTTGTCAGGAGTGCTTGTAGATGCATATATCAGTATGTGTAGGCATTCATTTGTAAACTAGATTTCAATTAGATCATCATTGTGAACTCTAGGCATTCTCAAGGTGATTCAAGGCTTTTTATAGTGTTGCAAGAGCAGACTTCTATGTTTTATGTGTTGATATTTGCAAATTTGAGCATCAATCTCCTCATGGCATGAAGAGCATCTTCCTCCATGAGAGCTTCACTACAAGGTGACATATCATTGTGTTTTTATCATTGATTCCTTTAGTTTTTGTCTCTGCCTCACAAGGGCACACACTCTTTATCTAACAATGGTGTTCGGAGACTTAAGTGTCCTCCGGGACTTGACTGAGGCAAGCCTGTAAACACCACAACCCCCAAACCAAGTCTTGTGATTGCAGGTTACAGGTGTCGTATCTAAAAAAAGTGGAGCTACAGGAAGGCTAAGAAGACATTAGGGATTCAGGATTTGAAGAAAAGTCAGACAAAGGAGCACTTCTAGGACTAGGCTGCTCGCTCCAGTGTCCTCCATAGATAGATTTTGGAAAACAGAAGTTACAGGGCTGATCAATATCTGAAGGAGGTCCAGATTCCCTGAAAAAGTAGGTACCTTAGACTTGGGCACCTGCTCTAGTGTCCCTGACTATTTCTCTTTGGAACCCCAAAAATAGGTATTCTATAATTTGGCATTTTACTCATGTCTGCAAGAGCTTTTCCCGTAATTCATTAATTTGTTGTCATATTTGTATAATTAGGGTTTTAATGGTCAATTGAGCATAGGAGAAGGAAATTTTGATAATTAATTCCCTAATCCAAGCTTCCCCTCATTTGTAAGTGACCTAGGGTATGATAGTGCTCGCCACTCGACCCTAGATCCTTCAATGTTAGGGTGAAAGGAGAATTTTAATATCTAAACCACAAAAGATCAACAAATCCAATTTTACCCTAAACAATACTTAATAAATTTCATGTTCTTTTTGCCTTTTCTATAGGAATAGGATTGTGAAAATGTTTTGTTCTTCCTAGTCCTGAAATTGGTATATTTAGCATGTATAGAATGCTTGCTTTGAATTATGCATGTAAGACTAGTGTAGAGTGTAGGTTAAGTAATTTGACCAGTCATTATGAGAAGTAGACACCTCTAGGAGAACTATGTATTAGGTTGGATCTTTGGATAGGACCAATTTATTAGTTAATTTTAAGAGATTGACCAAAGTGTCATAAAAGTATCTTTGGTAATATAAGTTAACTTCTTTTCTACTCTTGTGATGAATGAGAATATGGTAGTAATGTTCAATAGCAAAAGAAAGCAAAATTTTTACTCTAGAATGAATGGTGTTTCAATATGATTTGTTAGTAAATCATGAGATGATTGGATGGTTTGTTTATACTTGTTGGCTTCAAGATTAAATTTAGGATGATGTGTGAATACTTACTTCTTCTATATGTTGCTTCTTTTAAATCTATAAGATACCTCTTTTGCGATCTTGTATGTTTCGTTGGGTGTTGTGAATGTATTTTCTATTCCTAGATTTTTGTATGATGAGTTAGAGATTGAGCATGGATGAGTGTAGAATATGGAGAAACTGAGAAAGGTAGGTTCATTTTTGAACCTATAGACACCCAAAATTGACCCTTCGTACCATTTATCGATTTATCACATTATTCACCATTGCATATGTCAATTTTGTATAGCACACTTGTATCAATTATCTATTTTCTTCTAAATCATCCACTTCTATCATTAATTAAATAAATTATATTTATTTAACTAATTTCATTTATTTTCATTATCTTTATTCTTCTATTTTCTATCTATAATTAAATAATGTTTAATTATTTAATTATCTCATTATTCTTCTAAAATTAAATAATTTTTCTAAATTTATTTAATATGCCTTTTTTAAATAAATAAAATTAATATTTTATTTATTATCTTCTCATCATGCATATAAATTAAATAAATTTATTTAATTAATTATTTTTATTCTTCCAATTTTCTAAATTTAGCTTTTTCCTCCATTTATCACTTTCTTCTATGTTTACAAGTTGGCTTTGTCCATAGTTTGTCAAAAATTAAATACAAAAATGATTTAATTGGTTTAAAAATCAATTATCCTTGTCATCCAACCCGTAAAATAGAAAAGCATCCTATTTTAAGAAAAACAATCTTATCTCCACCAACAAAGCCAACTAAATCATTTAATAAAAGTGTTCCCTATGGACACATGTCTTGTACACATTCGTTCATGCCTCTTGAATTATCTCAACCGTCCATTCCATCACTTTTTCTTCACCATTGATCAATCTTTGTTGAGAGCTATATATACACCCTCTCATCCCATTCTAATCAATCCTACTCTCTTTAACATCCAAATTATCATCTTATGCATATCACATCCATTGAGCATCCATTAAACACTTTGAACATATCATCTATCATCATGGCAGCTTTGACAACTATGGTTGTTCACTTTTGAGAAGCAATCCACATTCAACCAAGGAATACATACAATCTAGGTGACATTGTTCTTTGATTTCCTTTCATTTTGTGTCATTTAGATAGATTTCTTGAAGGTTGTAGGATTAAGTTTTGATTGCAATGCTTGATCTTGTTAACCTAATTTTTCCTGTCACACATTCTGGCATACTTGGTGGGACTCGAGTCCTTGATTGATTTTCACTAAAAAGTCATTTTTTTGAAGTCTAGGTATGGAGTAGCACAATTGATCAGCAGAAAATTGCATTTGGTCTATGGAAAATTGCCTTTGAATGACTCTATCTCACCTCTGGTCTGTAGAAAATTGCCTTTGAATGACTTTCCGTCACCTATGGTTTGCATCTGATCACCTATGGTTTGTCGGGAGTCGCCTATGGTCATATTAGGGTTTTACTGACATATCTTTCTTTGCAAGGTTTTTCTTAGATCTTAGTTTTGTCTAATTTGGGTTGCAAGCTAGTTTATTTGCTAACCCTAATTGTCTTTTTATCCTCAAACTAGTTTATTTGGGGTTGAGTTTATCGTTTGACCTAATCATATCACATTATTGGATCTTTTGTGTTTTGGTTGCAGGGTACAAATTTGATTCAATAAATTGATCTTTCTAGGTTATCAGGGCCTTATATATCTATTTTATGGTCATTTGTTTGACCCTGTTGTTTGAGTTTGTCAAGTTTTAGATAGTTGAGCACCTCTGGATGACAAAAAATCACTTCTATGCAGTACATGATCGCCTATGAATCGTCCAGGTTGCCTTTGGCTCATACCGAGTCATCTTTGCACAACCCAACATCGCTTATGATCGACATAATATCACTTTTGGTAAAATCAAGTCACTTTTAATTATCTATAAATCATTTTTGCATTCTATTTCATCGCCTTTTGTTTGAACTATTACAATCTTGGTTTCTTTGAAGTTAACATCTGTTGGTGCATCTTTTTTTATCGATTGTCAAAGAAAGGTGGATCTAAAACTACTAACAGATCTATTACAAGTCGACCGGTCAAAGATTTACATTATTTTTACTAATTCAGGAACATTTTGTTTGGTGCTTAAAAAGAACTTGTTTGCTTTGCTTATTTGCTTGCTTGCTTTTTGTGTTGTTGCATTTACATATCTTACATTAGTAGTTCCCTAAGCTAATAACAAAAGTATCCTCTCCCCTTGCCTATCAAATGGATCTTGGATGCAAGAGAACTTTTTATTATCTTTAGAGAGGCCTGCCTTGGTGGGAAAAGAGATACTCACCCTAAGGGAATGACCTCAAGCAGTACTTTCATTCAATCTTCTATATAAAAAAGGATAAGGTGAAAGCCAAGTCTAACCAATATTGGTGCTTACCATACAGTGCTAGTTTGAAAAAAGGCATACCTTGTGTATATGAGACTCCTAGTGGAACTGGTTAAAGATTTAAGTAGCTTGTAGGATGCTCGTAATGTGCCGATCCCCTAAATCATTACTAGATGCCTTTAGATTAGAAGCCTACCCTTTTTGACCTTGTGGCAGTTTTGTTCAAGGCAAGAGGACACATAATCCTCTCAAGATTCTCACCATATGGCTCCCTTGAGATGATATAGAAATCCTTGGCTTAGCATAAGCTACTTGTAGCTTTACAAGGAGAGGGTGATTGGGTCATTGTTCCATTCCTGGAGGCCCCTACATGTCTTCTCTCACAAAGATGAAAATATACACACCCATTCTAGGTGTCTCTATACTCGAGTTGAATGAGATTCCAAGTTGTGAGCTTGACAAGCTACCATTCACCTTGACCTTAGGTAGAGTAAGAATTTGTGTTCAAGTGTTTTTGATTTATGATAGGACCCATGGAAATCTTGGCCTTGAGGGGCTACTAAACATACACATTTATGCCAAATTAGTCAAATATCAGCCATTGTATCTTTATTGTTTGTTCTCTTGCCAATCACCTATCAAAAACAAGTCACTGTCACTGAAACTCACTTTTGCACAGTCCATCCGCACCTTTGCATCATATCCAATCACCTTTGAATGACATAAACTTACCTTTGAGTTATCCTACATCACTTTTGCATCATATACAGTCACCTTTGAGCTATCCTAACTTGCCTCTGGTTGGCATAGCCTCACCTCTGGAAATCTATAGACTCTCTTCATTTATCTAGTCTAAAACCTCATTCCAATTAGTCCTTAGCCTTGTCATCAGTTTTTAGATAGTACACTGATCATCTACAACTAGCACTCATCTTATTTAGCTTGATCACATCATATTTTGGACCTTTTGATCCCTTGGATCCTCTTGAGACTCTAAAACAACCATCAACATCAATAAATCAATCAAATCAACATTAGCCTTGATCATCCTTTGGCTTAGATCATATCACAACAATCCTTGTTATCTAGCTTAAGAGAGTGGTTCCTTTTGAGTTGGGCTATATCACCATCATCAATCAATTTGGTCTACCCTTGAGTTCATTAGTCTATCTGTTGGGACATAATCTTATCCAATCAAGCCAATCCAAATCAACCCAACCAATCAAGCCATCAATTATGAATCAAACCATTCTATTCAAACCAAATCAACAATCCAATCAATCAATCAATCCAATCAATTAATCAAACCAATCATCAATCAATCAAACCAATCAATCAAACAACCAATCAATCAAAGAGTCTCAACTTTGTCACACAAGTCCAACAATCTCATCCGTCATCAATCAATGCCTCACACTAAGAGTCAATATAAGGCAGCAATGGAGGCTAATCTAAAATAATTTCAATCTACACCTCTTAAGGATGCCTCAAAATTCATGATTGGAATGGATCCTTGTTGGAGTACAAGACAACACTGAGAGGGGGGTGAATCAGTGTTGTATAAACTTTTAAAACTTTTTGCACCTTTTAACTTACAAGACAAAGAGAGAGGAAGAAATCAATGATCTATTAAACACATATGCACAAGTATGATAATGAAAAGTATGAATCACGACCATAAGAATAAATCATTAGGGCACATGAACATATGAAGACAAACAAGAAACATAACACCTGATTTGATGAGTGGAAAACCCTCATAGGGATGAAAAACCACTCTAAAAAATGCCTCACTGGCTTAAACAAAATGTCTCACTGACAAATACAAAATCATGCCTCACTAGAAACAAATAGGTCTTACTGACCATACAAGCCTCACTGGCTACAAGATGCCTCACTTGCTGAATGGGAACATGAGAAAGAAAAACTGATTCAAGGGGTTACCATGATTCTCTGCAAAGCATCAACTAACATCTCTTGTTATATCAAAGGTTACACCACAAAGCAACTCTTCAATATCCCATCTATAGACCATTTGAACACCTTATGTCTCCTTGAAATTCATTACTAAAAGATAATACAATGAACTCCTAATCACATTGATACAATGAAACTACAACATCTGAATACAACTCCTTTTACAGAACAAGCAAAGTATATGTTTGGATATCAACAAAATGGTATATAATAGAAGGATGAGATCTTTTTACTAGTTTCATCTGCTATCACCACCACATCTGCTTCTGTTCTCAAACAAGTCTTCATGACTCTTTCATTATGAATACCTCCCGATATAGTTACAAACTGATCACCTGACCAATCTTCTGACCCACAAACCTCCAAATACTACATACACCTTTATTTTTCACAAGGCTTATCCATGAACAATGATTACTACTCTTATACTCATACAATTTGCATGATCAAACTCTAAAACCTTTGATTATAACGACTCAAGAAGATAAAACTTCAAGACTCATAATGCCATAATACTTTATAATAGAAACAAGTATCATTAGTTATCATCACATAACCTATTCTTCAGAGAGCTTCATAGACCTGCACAAGTATTAGATTACAAAACTTTGTCTAAAATCACTTTCCAATTCATAGCCATTCAAAACATTATAAATATCATTAATGAATCACAATCTCCCATAGATCATTTGATGTCTCTCTAGTGAGACAATATTTATCACTTTACCTCTCTGCACCTTTCATAAACTCTGATAACTTCTGAACCTTTTTTTATTCATTGAAGAACCATTTCAATTTTGAGCTTCCAAAAACTGTTACATTCAATCATCAAACCTCTCATTCTTTATATACACATACATATGTGTCTGTCTAGAACCTTACAATCCACCTTCCATGACACAATCTATCACACAAAATGGGTTATAAATTTCTCTGGCCTCCAGGTTCATTGAAGATATAGTTACAAGTAGTTAGGCCAAAATTATAAAAGCCAACCGTCAAATTTAGAACATAGATGTGTCCATTGATCTTCAAAAAGTAGTTTAAAATCCACACATTGGATCTAAGTTTTGTGCCACTCTACCTTTTGATTTGAGCCACTAGATTTTCTTTGGTGCTCATAAAAGAAGGTTAACCTTGTAGAACCGGTTCCCCTAGTAGAAAGGGCTGGTCAATTTTTGACATAAAACCCCTTCACTTTGTCACTTAAGTGGCTTTTGACCTCTAATTACTGGTCAACACCAAAACATAAATAGAGTGCATGATCATCACTTAAGGCTTTAGACAAGTTTTAAATGATTATGACTTAGGATTTAAAGAATAGGATTTAGGTCATTAAAGGATACAAAACCCAAATTCTTTGCCAAAGATTGTTAAATGAAATATCCATAACCCTTAATTTATGCCTCAGTTACAGAGAATACAACAACATCATATAGAACCTTTACTCTTAAAAAGAGTTTCTTTAAAGAGCATTTAGGACACTTAGGGTTTTAGGTCATTTTAGAGTTTAGAAGAATCATTAGAATTTAATAAAAGTATACCACTGATGCAACTTACTGACACTTCACTCTATGCATCAACATGCCTTTGGATCTCATCAAAACATCAACTCATTGGTCTTCAAACTGACAAGTATCATGGCACCAACATCATATCATGAAACCATATCATGAACACCCCAAATGACATGAAGCATGATCCTGATCAAAACAACATATCTACATCACATGTCACCAAAATTCATGTATCCTACCACCAAGAATCATAAAGTATAAAGAAGATCCAACTCCTTATATGAAACAAATGAAGAAAGACATCTTTGATGCCTTTGACCCTTTGATGATATGAAACATATGAAGAATACCTCCTTTGATGATTCTAATTTGATCTCAACCTGCCACTGTGATGCAGAGGCAACAACACAAAGACCACTAAGGGGTCACAACCACCAACATAGGAGGAAGAGGATATAGGGGATGGAAGAGCACCCAAGTCTTTTAGGTCCTAGTGGACCAGGCTGCAACACTTGACTCTAAATAGGACATGATTGTCCACTCATTCTTCATAGTTTCAACATCACACAATAACACCATATTTGGGTTTACATACATGGGAGCTTTCCCAAACTTTCTAGGGACCCTAGAAATTTTAGGTTTGACTATCCCAAGCTTACAAAACTAACAAATTTCTCAAAAGGTACCTCCTTACCATTTCCTTCATAGGTTGACCTATCTCCTTGTAGCCCTGTCAGCAAGGGTTTTGGAGCATAAATTTCAAAAGACATGACAAACCCACAAACAAAATACCTTTTCAAGTACCCATTAGGGATTTACACAACATATTGAACATTCAAGGTAGGTTGTTTTGTAACATACACTTCCAATTTAGACTGTTCTTGCTGTCCTAGAGGGCAATTAGCCCTCTTTTACAAAGGAAGTACACAAAATCTCAAGCCCACAACCAAAATTCCACTTTGGTGAGCTTAGACACATTCCAAATAGACCAATTCTAGGGGTTTTATGATTTTCAAGTATGGGTTTCTTGTCTAACCAATAACCACCTATGTCAATTACCTCATGCATGAAGAAATTAGGCCTTCATGGCTTCAAACTCCACTTCACACTTATCCCCTACTCCTACAGATAAAACATAGTTGAGAACATGCCAAACCAATCTCATTTAATCCATTTTATGTTCATGGTGCTTGAGGATTAGGTTGCCAAACCATCGATTTCACAAAAAGCTCTTAAAACCCTCTAAAACCTTAGCTTCCAGACCTATCTGCAGAAAAATGGTTATAAATTGCTTCCTCCTTAATGAAAATGGCTCCAACCAAGTGTAAAAGAAAGGTAAGATAGATCTTCACTCCATGATATGTATTAGAGTCTATGACTACATAGTACGACCAAGTACTGGACAAATGAACAACAAGAAAATAGTATAAAAATAGGGAACATGGCAGTCTGCAACAAATGTTTATTAAATGCCTCTAACTCTCATCAAAACTCCTCCAACCTGGTCTAAAATGAAGGTAAGATCATATAATTCAACATTCTATGCATGAGAGTACATGACAGTACTGTAAGGCCATGGGTAAATGAAGGGAACAACAGAAATTCAGAAAACAGTGATATGGGATAGCAAAAATAGTATCTTCTTTCATCCTCCTCCTTGAACTTCATCAAATTACAATCCTATTACATGAGAGAGGTATCTTATTTATCTTTTCCATGAATTCTACTATTACCAACTCCCAAATTGTGGGAAAAAGCTAAAAAAATCCTAAAACTGACTTTTTTTTTCTAAAAAAACCAGCTGTCTAATAATAGACTGTCACAACTTTAAAGTAAACTGCAGACCACTAAGTGTAAAAGCCTATTTTCAACCTCCACTACAACCTCATGCCTTTCAATACTTTAATAAATTATTTTAAAACTCATCTAGTCTCAATAACTAAAATTTTAAACAAAAGACATAAAAAAATGTCCTAGGTGCACTACACCATACACCCTAACTTGAAACTTTTCCAAGTCCCTTGGAAATAATCTTGCAAATTGTCCTTCATTGCTTGTATTTGTCCTCCATGTTTGTCTTCATCAGTTTCTTTTGGCTTTGATCCTTCACTGTTTGTGGCATGCTTGCCAACATTACTTGCTTCTTGACCATGTGCATTCTTTGTAGACTGTCCCTCTCTAGGTCCTCTGACCTTGTCACCTTCATCAGCATCCATGCTCCTCTCAACTATCTTCCCACTTGCCTTCTCAACTTCTTATTTACACCACTGTTTCATACTCCCCTTTCCACTATTCACTGTCACCTTACCTTTATCAACCTCTGTCAGGCATGTAACTAGTGTGTTCATTGTCCTATCAATCTGGCAAACGACTGCACCAGCTTCACCTGGTTGTCTCTTATCTCTACTCATCACTACAGGGCACATGACTGTCCCTACTAAGATCCCTTCACTCACTTATTGCCTTTCCATAGGGTCTACACTCTTACACTTCACATTTTCACTCACCTCCTTCTTCCACATGAAGACATTCCTCTTTACAACTAGTTGCAAATCAGCTCCACACTTGTTCTTTGTTGTTTCAACAACTTTATGCCTTGAAAAGGATGCGCACTCCTTTTTTTCAATCTCCTCAAACATCATTGTCTCCTTCTTACCAAACATAATCATCTTTACTGTCCTTGACTGCTCTTCTAATGGCAGTAGTACAAAAGTATTCTCATCCTTCTTGATAGTGTAGGTGTTAGCTTTCCCATCATAAATTATAGACCTATCAAATTGCTAGGGTCTTCCAAGTATCACATGACAACAATCCATGGGTAGGATGTCATAAAGTACCCTATCTTCATATGCTCCAATCTTGAACTCTACTAATGCTTGTTCATTCACTAAAATGGATTGATGATCACTTACCCAAGAGACTTTGTAAGGTGTGTCTTGTTGGAAACAAGGCAGATAACTGAGAGCAGGAGGTGAATCAATTATCTCAAATATCTTAACTTTCTTTTCTCCTTTAATAATTAGTGCAGCATCAAAACATATAAGCATACATAATCATGAGAGCAGAAATAAAATCAACACACACAACACAAGGATTTTTATGTGGAAAGCCATGTTAAGGGAAAAACCACGGGGTGACTAACCCAAGATTGTATTCTCTGTTAAAAGAATAAGAAGTACAAAATGACACTTGCCAATTAGGGCTCACTACCCGAGCACACTACTCATAAGAGGCACACTACCTACAAAGTTTATAGAAGGTAACCAGGTGTTTGAATTGATAAGAGGCATCCACAAATGCTGAAGTTTAGTTTCGGTTAGGCTCAATATACTGATCTAATGCACTTCATTCTTCCTCTGCTCTAGTGCTATTTCTCTGTCACATACTGGACTTGTATAGTTGCTTCTACACTAATCTCTGCCTTCCCTCGCACTTTATTTCATCATATCTATATTCACACATGCCTTCATATTGGAATCCATCTGGTATATATATCCACACCAAGAATTTCAACAACTTTCTAGTCGACAACCATAATACTCAAGATATTTATAAAATACTGATCTGTCGACTGAATCCATGCTTGATATGTGATGCATATCAAAATCATAGACATTAAATTCATTAATCATGTCATCCAATATTGTATGATCCCTCAATTAGCTTGATCAACATCAATTACTCATCTGGATTGAAGTCTGATACTCTGTCGGTCAGTTCTTCCTCAGTCTGCTCTGCCTATCTGCAATGCAATACTTAGATGCTTATATCTTTTCCATGTTTTGTCACCAAAGACTCAATATCTAGAATATAGTAGTCATGATGCTCCTCTTGACTTGTCCAAGTCTGTAACTTGCTGAGTTACACCATCTGAGAGATCCAGACCTATTTGTCAGACCTTGCTACATGCTCTGTTCTTGTTCACCAGACCAAAACAATCTTCAATTTGACTTCCAGTATAGGCATACTATGTGTTGCGAATGTGTGGGATAGACTTTATTGCCATCAATGACAACACTCATGAAGCCACATAGTGTCTCTTGCCAACAATCTCCCCCTTTGGCATTGATGGCAACACTTAGTGAAAAATGACTAAGTGTCACAGCAAACTCCCCCTTGGTTGATGCATATCTTGTGTATTGTTTTACCGGAGCTCCCTCTTAGCTGGATTCCACATTTTTCACTATTCCACACTCCCCCTTTGACATAAATGGAAAAGGGTGGAATCCACACACCAAAATTTGCAAAAATCAACCTATACATAGCCGCATAAGTACATAGACATGTTATACTTACATATACTTAAGTATATCTGCAAAGGTGGCCTTCAACTGTACAAATTCTGTTGCCCAGCTTTGCTTCATCCTATCCAAAATAGAGATGTGACCACTCAAAAAAAATGCATAAGCTTATGCCCTTCTTAAATCTGCCAGATCATTGGTCTAGGCTGTGGTCTGAGCATCTGTTAAGGCCTCATGCATTGCCTCTAACTTAGGGATAATTATCCCTCTAAGTTCACTCATCTTGCTTATTATATTCTTCTCCTTGTCCAACCTCTTTATTTCATTTATTATGGCAATAGCCTGGCATTCTTGATTCATTATGGATGTAGTGAGGGGATCAAAATTCTGAGATAAACTTGACAGTTTACTTTCTTGTTCTTTCACCTTCTTTTCAATATCCTCTATTACTTTAGACTAGGATAGACAAAATTTGTACATGTCCCCACCATGTTTAAGAGCATTTTCAAGGCTCTTTATCCCAATATCCAGGGTCCTCCTATCATTAGCTATGAGTCCCTGTACTTCAGTAAATCTCTTTCCCAAAAACTTTTTCTGAACTTTTTCTTCTGCCGATTTCTCTAAAGAATCAAAATGGGTGCTAACAAAGTTTACTAGAGATTTCAAGGTACCGGATGGAGAGGCCGAAGGGTCCTTTTGAAAAGATGGCATGATCTTCTCTAGCATACTAGATGTAATTTCTAACAGCTCGCAGTCTTCCATGTGAGACTTCAAAAGTTTTTCTTTTGCCTTGGCTTAAGCAAAAGATGCTATTTTCATTATCTGGACCGGAGAGAGGGAATAAAAAATTAGTGGTCCTTGGAATAGTTCTAGTTCATCTATCTCCATCAGCTCTTTGTTCAAGAAATTCTTCACTACCTCTGCAGTGTCTCTTTCTGGAGACTGAGTCTTCTTTTCTTTTGGAATCTCTAAACTATCATCAGAGATCTTATCTGTTTGTTCTTCTTCTCTTCCCTTTGCCTCCTCTTCTTGACTCACTTTCTCCTCTTTTCTTCCTTCTCCTTCAGTTCCTGAATCTAGAATGTCTGTAGTGGGATCTGGAGGAGAAATGCTAACTTCTTCATGAACTTCCTCTTCTAGATCAGAGGAATCCAAGTCCTTAGACTTCTCCTCATCTATCTCTTTTGACCCTTCTACATTTTTCTCAGTAGATTCTTCTTTTGATGCATTTAATCCTTCGACATCCATGGTAGAAGGTTCTTCATCTATTTCTTCTATAATAGGAAGATTGAATATTTTGAAGGCATTTCAGAGGATGTCTTCTGTTTCTCTTGCTACTTGATTAGTCTCTCCAAGCATAAGTTTGTTCATTCTTGCTTTTCTCTGAAATTCATCCTTGCAGTCCTTAAAGATCATGTTCATTTGCTTTGGAGTAATGGAAGGATAGAGCTGAATTGCAATCTATTCTCAGATCTCTAAGTCCTTTGCCTTAGCATTCTCTTTTCTAAGTTCAAGTACCTTCTCTAGACTTTTGGGAATTAATGAAATGATTTCAATAAATGCTTTATTATAAATATTCAGGTACCTGACTATAGCTTCTTCCAAGATTCTCTTGTCAGTATCACTATAATCATCATAAAATTCTATTACTGGTTGTAGATTCCCATCCATAGTGACTGCCTTGATGATATCATCAATGGAAAGAGTGGGTTTCTCAACAAATTCTTCTATCTTTTCTTCTTTGTTTTTCCCGACAGAAGATTCCCCGGATGTTTTCTTCTTCTTCATTTTCTTAACTTCCTCATCAGACTCTATTTCTTCATCATCCTTTTGACTTATGTAAGACCTTGTGGCTTTTGTTTTCATTCTTTTTTCTCCCTTTCCGAATGTCTTGGATTTTGGTTTGGAGGCAGGTGCAGAGCTCTTTGAGGATCTAGTCCGGGAGGAGGCTTGTACCAGAACACTTCCTTTTTTTGCTTCTTGTTTCTCTTTCTCAACTCTTTCTATTTTCTCTCTATTTGCATCAACTACCTCTTTTGATATGCCATATCTTTTGGCAATTTTCTCTACTTCCCTTCTAACTTTCCTTTTTATTTCTGGTTGTCTCAGCTCAACATGTATCTTTACACTTAATTCTTGAAAGGTTCCAAACCTTTCTACCTCAGGGTCCTTTGGTTGGCTCAACAGGTGTTGAATGTGTAGCTCCAAGATTTTCTCATCTACTTCATAACCCATTGGCATTATCCATACTATTCTGGGCTCAACTGCCTCCATTAGGAATTGATTAGTATCTACCATAAAACACACTGTATCCTTATTTTTTTCTATATGGATTGAGGTATCCTTTCTCAGGATTGCATCATACTTTGGAAGTTCTTAAAATATCCCTAGAGTGTTGTGCTTTGAGCCTTAGCATCACCAAGTCCATACATATAGTCTTTGATTTGTATTACAACTAGTTTGTTATTTTACCAAACCCAACCACTTGATCTGGGCAGCTCATTCATGAAGTAGAAGAATAGACATAGTATTAAACAACCATACTTGAATGAGTTTGTCTTATCCTTCTTGATCTTCTGCAAGTTCTCTAACAGTTGGTTCAAGAGAAGGTCGCATAGATCATAATCTGCATTTTCCCTTAGCATCTGATATGTTGTATATATTGCAGTCCCGAACACAGAATTCTCCATGCTGGAATGATAGATCTTATTTCCAATTATCATAGAGGCAAATTTGATATCCGAATATGTGATGTCTTCAATTGTCATTGCTCTTTTGTCAAACTTAGATCCAGTAACTTCAGTAATTGTCTGGTTCTTGACAGACTCGAGTGCAGGTAACCCACCAGATGAGTGCAGTCCAGTTACTACTCTAATGGCATCTTTTGTTATCTTGAAGGGCTTCATTAACCACATGAAATTGTCATGTATTCTACTAAGAACATACCAGACCCAATCATCTTCTGTAAAGTAGGGAATGTGGATGTAATGTCCAAAATGCTTATCCCGGAGGGCCTTATATTGAGGTTTGAGTTCAAAACTTTCATCTATTAATTATTTATGGTAGATGTCCATCAACTTAGATTCTTCAAATTCCTCAATATTGGCATGGATGTAAACCCTAACATCTTCTACGTGCAGTACCCCATGCGGAATGTTAGAAAAAGTGCCTAAGGGATCAACTTCTAGGGATTTGTAGGGGTGTTTCTTAAACTTTGGGTGTAGCCTATCAGTGATCTTAACAACCATTGGAGTAGCCATTTTTGTAAAAGATTTAGAGAGAGATATTCAGAATAGAAGTACCTTTTTGCAGTTTTAGGGTTCAAATAAGAGCTGGAACAAATCGCTAGTTGAATTGGATTTTGCGGTTGATCCTTGAGGGAGTTGTAGAAACTTGATGCAGAGCTCTTCTTTTCTTCTTCTTGAATGCAAATGTGCAAATGATGAGTGAAAGAACCCTTTTATTCTTTCGCAAACCCTAATTTCCTTTTGCAATAAATGCACAACTTAAGTTATCCGGTTGCCTTGTTCTGAGAGAGATCTTTTTGAATCATTGTGTTGCACTTAGAATCATTTTCAATGATAATTGACAATGTATCTTCTTTCCTCCAATCATACCATGGATCCATAGATCAAGATATCTCAATTTTGAATCATACCGGATCTGTCTGTGAAAATCCTGCTTTACCGAATGGCTATCAAACCGGATCAATCTTGGATGATTAAGTTCTTACAAAACTTCATGCAGATCTTTCATATTTTAACCAAGGGTTATTTAGATAATTTTCTAAGAACCCTTTAATCTGCAACATTCCATGTACCAAATTTAGGCACCAATTGACTGGCTGGGGGAATTTATTTTTCTTTGTGACTCCCCCTGAGCCAGAGCTCATCTATTTAGTTTCCAGAAGAAATATCAGCACCAGATTCTAGTGTGGATCCATCCCCATCATTTTTTGTACTCTTCTTCACCCAAATTTTGCTCATCTCCCTTTGAACTTCATTCGCATTCACTTTGCCTTTTCCCTTGTCTTGATTTTGATTATGATGCACCGAACCCTTTTTATCCTAATTTTTACTTCTGCAGAATTTGGCAATATGACTAGATCTATTGCAATTGTAACAAACAACATTTCTTTGCATATTTGACTGATATCCTCTTGATTTGCATTGATTAGCCATATGTCCCATTCTATTGCATGCAAAGCATCTACCATTGAATGAATTGTTTATTTGCATATTTCTGTATTCATGAGATTTGTGACCATACCTTTTGCAGTTGAAACACTGTCTAGAGAAGGATGGATTAGTCTGATTCATTCTCCTTCTGCACTAAGTTGCTTTATGACCAAAGTTGTTGCAATTGTAGCAGTATCCATTGAAGGATGGATATATTTGAGCATTTGGTTGCCTTACCGGAGGCCTTCTAGGCCCGTTTCTTTGATTTCTTGATTTAAATTCTTCTGACCAGATCCGGGGCTTTCACCTTTCTCATATCCCAAGCCATGCTTGTCATCCACCCTCTGTTGGCTTCAAGAACTTCAATTTGAGCTGAGCTTATCTTGAATTTCTCTTTATATTCATTTGTTGTTTGAAGATCTTGTTTAAGAGTGTCTATATGATTCTCAAGTTGTTCTTCATTATCTCTAGCTTCTTCAAGATTAGATTCAAGATGCCTGATTATTCTATCCATTTTGTGGCAGTCCTCTATTTTCTCCTGGAGGGATTGTTTTAGATTATCTTTATTTTTCCTTTTCTCTTCAATTTCTTGGGTGAATCTCATAACCCCTGATTCCATCTCATGCCTTACCATAATGACCTCTTTTGATAGCTTTTCACATAGCTTGTTTTTCTCCTTCAGATCTTCATTAGTATCATTGTCTTCAATCTGACTTGCTAATCTTTGAAGTAGTTCCTTTCTCTTTTTCTTAGAGATACTCAGTTTTTCTTTTAGCTCATTTATGAAATCATCAACTTGTTTGAGTCTTTCTCTCAAGTTATTGACTTCAGAGTGAGATTGCTCAAGATCATCTAGGGTAGACTGAAGTTGTTCCTTCATACCATACATATCCATTGAGATTCCTAGATCTTCCTCAAGCTGTTAGGCTCTATTTAGAGGAACTTGGCTCTGATACCAATTGTTGGAAACAAGGCAGATAACTGAGAGGGGGGGTGAATCAATTATCTCAAATATCTTAACTTTCTTTTCTCATTTAATAATTAGTGCATCATCAAAACATATAAGCATACATAATCATGAGAGCAGAAATAAAATCAATACACATAACACAAGGATTTTTACGTGGAAAGCCCTGTTAAGGGAAAACCACAGGGTGACTAACCCAAGATTGTATTCTCTGTTAAAAGAATAAGAAGTACAAAATGACACTTGTCAATTAGGGCTCACTGCCCGAGCACACTGCTCACAAGAGGCACACTACTTATAAAGTTTATAGAAGGTAACTAGGTGTTTGAACTGATGAGAGGCATCCACAAATGTTGAAGTTCAGTTTCGGTTAGGCTCAATATACTGATCTAATGCACTTCATTCTTCCTCTGCTCTAGTGCTGCTGCTCTGTCACATACCGGACTTGTATAGCTGCTTCTATACTTATCTCTACCTTCCCTCACACTTTATTTTATTACATCTATATTCACACATGCCTTCATACTAGAATCCATCTGGTATATATATCTGCACCAAGGATTTCAACAACTTTCTAGTCGGCAACTGGAATACTCAAGATATTTACAAAATACTGATCTGTCAGCTGAATCGATGCTTGATATGTGATGTGTATCAAAATCATAGACATTGAAGTCATTAATCATGTCAGCCAATATTGTATGATCCCTCAATTAGCTTGTCAACATCAATTACTCATCCGGATTGAAGTCTGATACTCTGCCAGTCAGTTCTTCCTCAGTTTGCTCTGCCTATCTACAACCCAATACTTAGATGCTCATATCTTTTCCATGTTTTGTCACTGGAGACTCAATATTTGGAATATAGTAGTCATGATGTTCCTCTTGACTTGTCCAAGTCTGCAACTTGCTGAGTTACACCATCTGAGAGATCCAGACCTATTTGTTAGACCTTGCTACATGCTCTGTTCTTGTTCACCGGACCAAAATAATCTTCAATCTGACTTCCGGTATAGGCATACTATGTGCTGTGGATGTGTGGGATAGACTTTGTTGCCATCAATGACAACACTCATGAAGCCACACAGTGTCTCTTGCCAACATGTCCCTAGGTACTCTCTTCAACCTCAGTTTGTCTACCATCTCACTAGACACCATATTGTCAGTACATCCTGAATCCACTATCACTTTACATACCTTGTTCTTGCACTTGCAAGTTGTCCTAAATAGTGCTTTCCTATGAATCAGCTCCTTCTCCTTGGAGGTCTTCAATAGTGCTTTTTCTCTCAGCATCAATGTTTCTCCTACTTCACCAACACAACTAGTGGGGGTAGAACCACCATATTCTTCTTCTTAGACTAACTGAGTCCTCCTCTCATTCTTCTTTTCACCATCACTTGAAACATTTTGCTTCTCAGGAAACTTATATGCTAGGTGCCCAGACTCTTGACAATTGTAACACTTCCTATAAAGGTGTTTGCACTCCTTCCACTACCAAATCTCCACCCACAACACATAAATCACAAATTCTCAAAATTGTTTAATTCATCATACACAATGTGTGTTCAAGCTTCAAATCATTAATTGTAAAGACTCTCTTCTCACACACAAAATCATATCCATACAAAAAATGCAACAATTGCAACATTTTATTGATAATTAAATTGGCCTACAACACACAAAAGCTAGCAACAAACAACATTGGCCTTCATGGCCTCTCATAGGGAAATCTCTCTCTTTTCTCACAATTCAACTTTCCTCTCATGGCTGCAACTCCCAGGCTGCTCTATGCCCCTCTCATGGGCCAATTTTTCTCTAACATTCCCCCCAAATGGTTCCTCCAACTGTTGTTTATACTCATTGCATTTTTCAGCCAAGAAAAACCCCCTCTCAAACTCTCCCCTTTTTGTATTTATTTCAGCCTCTATATGAGGCATCCCCTTTCCTAATTTCTGCACTATATTAATTAAAATCAGCAGCATTTCAATGCCTCTTTTCACTTATATCTCCTAAAACAAATTTTAAATAATTTCTTTGCCCAAAATGGGCACCTGCCTCCTCTTAATGCTTCCATCCACTTCAGAAATAATAATGATTAAAACTGTCCTCTCATTCCCACGTTGGATTTTAAGAGATGCCAATAAAAGATTCTTTAATGTAATAACCTCCACACTCTATCATTAATGAGAATAAAATCTGATACAGAGGTGGCACCTCCACTCTTCTGCCTCTATTTTGCATTTTTAATGTAGATTTTAATACATGCCAAAAACTAATGTATATTCTCTTTTACCCGAAGTCGAGAATAGATTTTTCTGACTCCACACATTTGATATTTTAAATGCATCAATGAATAACATAAAACCATTAAAATACTCTGAATAATACCTTTTCGAGCAGTATTAACAATTTGAGAAGAAATTTCACTTCGCCACCTAAACACTATGCGTCGGTTAGCCTGAAAACTGACTTTTTACATAACTTTTTACCAGAAGCTTCTATTTCAATGAAAATTTGCCAGAAGATGTAGACCATCATTATGATGCTTCCCTCCAAAGTATTTTGCTCCAGCCTTCATAAAACTCAAGATTTTAAATTTTTCATAAATTGTCAACACATATTTTTACAAACTTTTGGCATTACAATCTCGCAAACCGTGAAAGATTTTACTATGATTCTTTTTGCATATTTTACATGGTATCTCAAAGAATATCCTTGCAAAAGGATTCTACCCCAGCTCTTATGGATTTTTGGGAATAAATTTTTGAAAACTACTTGCGAAGCCTATGAAACAACGAATCAGTGAAAAATTGAAAATTGCAATTTTGACTAAATTTCTGAGTTCTTGCTGCTGAGAGATGCCTAAAAACACCAACGTAAATTGAAACACACAGCAAAATGAAAATTAGATGAAAAATATTTTTGGGCGATGCAAGATCACCTGTGGACTCGAATGCTCCTGCATCACACTGGATTATCATAAACTTCTATGAAAGAGGGATGAAAACTAGAATACTATAACATCATGTTTATGAAGCATGAGAGATGAGGTCCTGATTACAAACATGAGCTCTAACACTTCTTGTCTAACACCATTCTTTACAAGTTTTGTCATCACATCAACTTGAATTCTAGTCATCTCATGTCTAACACTGCATTGTGAACATTACCACAATTTCATGTAGCATTCGTTCCTATCATCAACTCAAACAATCATATCAACACAAAAGAAACACAAGCCCTCTACATAAGATAAAGGAAACATTCTCTGCAAGTGACGATTCTCTACAAGTCTTACATCATCCACTCTTGTCATGAACCATTCTTCATCACCATGAAGGGATGACAATCAATATCATGATATAACAATTCCTTGATCAAGAAGCCTCACTAAACACCTGATGAAGGCATCCTCCTATGAGAGACTTTAACCTTCATGACATAAGATGACCTTGATGTCCCCTAATGTGAGCATCCTTTCAATCCATCATCATGATTCCATCCAACTGGTCTTCCAACATAAGAACAAAGTATCTCCTACACCCAACTTCATGAAGGCACCTACTACACACCTTTTTGTCATTAATGACAAGCTTCCATCAATCTCCCCCTTTGTCATTGATGGAAAAACCACAACTCCTCTTTCTAACTCCCCCTTTTGTCATCAGATGACAAAGGATGGCATGCTCCCTTGATAACTAGACATCAATTACAGGGCATCAAATCATTTGCTGTCCTGGCAACATTAAATCTCACTGTCTTGCTGTCCTTGAGATCCATATACTGCATTCTGCATTGCCTCTTTGGCATGATAACATGAAACACATTTTTGCTTCCTCATTATAGTATGGCTTCCCCTACATACTCCATATTTGATAGAAAGATCAAGAACAAACTGCCCACAATTCCATTCCAAATCACTATTATTTATCATAACTTCCCTAAACAGATTAGAACTGCATACAAAGACAACTCCATTATACCATCATGGAAAACTACATACAAATTCATCAAGATGATCAATAAGGTCAACAACCTCAAACACATGAACCTTGCATTATGAAGTACATGGATGCACAAGAAATACATGAAGCAGCCCTAAACAACATATGGGCCTGTGTCCTAATGCATGATTAACTCCAATCAGCATTATAAGCATGAACCATGAACGAATATCAACATATGAACACATGATCAACTCCATGAAGTCTTGTCATGCATGAACCATAATTAATATCTTGAGATTCTGAAACTTATCAATTACAAACACATTGTATATCCTTCAAGCATCATCCTTTACTTTATCAAACATGTGAAGACTCAAAGCAAGGCATCTCCTCACAAAAGCATCATCCTTTGCTTTACCATGAGGATCAACATTTATATCAACCACTTTATAACCTTTGTAACATTTATATTATCATGAATAGGCAGGTACATTTACCTATTATTCCACATCATGTGTTGTGACCCTAAAGTTTTGACATGACTCCTTATTTGCTTAAACACAAGAGTACTATGAGCTCAACACATCTTACCTAGCATCACCAGACATCAAAGATCTGCACATGTATATATACCACTGAGAGGAACCATAACTGTTGGAAACAAGGTGGATAACTGAGAGGGGGGGTGAAGCAGTTATCTTCAATATTTAACTTTTTGTTCTTCTTTAACAATTGGTGCAGCAACAAAACATATAAGTATACATAACCATGAGAGCAGAAATAAAATCAACACACATAACACAATGATTTTGACGTGGAAAACCCTGTTAAGGGAAAAACCACGGGGTGACTAACCCAAGATTGTATTCTCTGTTAAAAGAATAAGAAGTACAAAATGGCACTTGCCAATTAGGGCTCACTACCCGAGCACACTGCTCACAAGAGGCACACTGCCTACAAGAGACTCACTGTCTACAATGTTTATGGAAGGTAACCAAGTGTTTTGAACTGAGAAGAGGCATCCACATATGCTGAGGTTTAGTTTCGGCTAGGCTCAATATACTGATCTACTGCACTTCATTCTTCCTCTACTTTAGTGCTGCTATTCTGTCACATACCAAATTTGTATTCCTACTTCCACTCTGCTTTCTGCCTTCTTTCATACACTATCACACCACACACACATATTCATACCAAAATCCATCTGGTATATATATCCGCATCAAGGATTTCAACATCTTTCTATTTGGCAACTGGAATACTCAAGATATTAACTAAACATTGATCTGTCAGCTGGATCCATGCTCAATATGTGATGCGTATCAAAAACATAGATATAGAAGTCATCAGTTATGTCAGCCAACCATGTATGATTCCTTAAATAGCTTGACCATCATCAATTTCTCATCCAGATTAAGGTCTGATGCTCTGCTAGTCAGTTCTTCCTCAGTCTGCTCTACCTGTCAAGAACCCAATACTTAGATGCTCATATCTTTTCACTCTTTCATCACTAGAGGCTCAATCTTTGGAATGTAGTGGTAATGGTACTCCTCTTGACTTCTCCAAATCTGTACTTTTCTAAGATACATCCTCTGAGAGATTCAGACCTAATTGTCAGACCTTACTGCATGCTCTATTCTTGTTTACCGGACCAAAACACTCTTCAATCTGACTTCTGGTAAAGACATACTATATGCTGCAGATGTGTGGGATGAACATTGTTGCCATCAATGACAACAATCATGAAGCCACATAGTGTCTCTTGCCAACAATAACATCAAACTAGAATGAACTGCATAAGGTCTGCTCTCAACATCAATTACAATCACCAAGACAAGGTCTGCAATCAAGGTCAACTATTTACTATCAGATGCCATTCAAGATCTACCATCACTCTACTATCAACAAGTCTGATAGATGCTAGTCTGATCTACCAAGAAAATAAGATCTTCTAGGTCTAATTTTATTTGCCATTACTAAGATATTGAATTACTATTTGTCTGATGCTAATGTCATTACTATACCAATAGTGTGCCTATGTTTTACTCCCCTGTAGAAAAGATATCTTCATGAAAATTTAGGAGATAAGTAGATTTAATCCTCATCTCTGTCAATATAGTGTAGCTAATATGAAGAAGAATCAAGAGTATTGCTCTGTGAGATGTATCAAATAGACTATCACTGAAACAATCATTTGTGATGTTCATTGAATATGCTAGAAATAAGATATACATTCTAAACCTTATCAACTGGCTTTTGGTCTAAAATTTGCAAATTATCTTTATATGAAGTCACTTCTTACATAATAGGAGCATACCAAGGTTTCTTATGATGTATTTTGCATTCTTATTTTCCTCAAAGAAAATACTGTCTACAACAAATTGGAAAGAAGATTGTCCTTCACTAATGGTTACCTTATCTGATCTTCTACATATTTCCTTCAAGATTTAACAAAGTACTTGTAGTTAAAACATATGCAACCATTCTAAAAACTATCACTGCTTCTCCATTTAGCAGATATATCTACTAGATAGCAATTCTCCTTCTTTTGTGTTATGATGGATGCCATATCCTGTTCCAAAACTCTCACAATAGACTGCAAACTAAAATCATGACTACACCAGACCTCTGCAATATAGTTCTTGAAGAAAATATGATATCATCTCTCATGGTGACCATAATGTCACTATTTTTGCATTTATTACTACCATGAAAACTGAGACTTATCATAAAACATTAAAACACTATCTTATTCTCATAAAGAACCATCGTCAGACATGTTCTTTTCAAATCTTGAGAGAACCAAAGATTCCTAAATTGATTAGACACCTTCAAAGTCTCTCTAAAGCATTGAAAGGTAATGCAATAACCAACTGAGCCACTGTCAGTAATGACTATCAGCATGAACAAAGGACTTGAACAACCCCTATTGAATAGTAACCTAACCACATCAATGTCACCATAACCACTCCTCTACTCATCCATCAGTGCATTCCACTGGTATTGCACTAGATCCTACAACTATCATGACTTGTTCATTGAGAAAACCCATTATCACACAATCTTTAACCCACTATTAGCACATACCAACTACAAGTAAAGACTTTTATATCTAAGGACAATATAGTATAACTGTATAAGCACTGAAGATGTCATATTATAAAAATAAAGGCATTGCATGACTTAAATTCAACAGATTCATGATACAAATAGATATATACTATGCTTGAGAAAGAACCCATAAAGAAACTGTCAATGTTACCACTTCACATTATGCCAATGCATCACACAAACTAAGATCCACTTAGGGGTAAATGATAAAACATTGATCTTCTCCCCTTGGCTTCATACATCAACAAACCTCTTGAAACTCCTTGAGGCAAGAGATAGAACAATAAACAACTCCCCTCACTCTATGTTGTGTCTCAAGCAGTTTATGATGTCTCTTGTGCAGCATGCACAAGATTAGAGTTTTGTTCTCCTATCTCTTGCTTTCTTCTCCATACCTGAATAGATTTCCCTTTTTGCTTGAACATAGCATTACCTCTTATATTCTCAGAAGATTTGTTCAACTTGCTGCTACAGTGCTTTATTTTATGTCCAAACTTATGACAATTAAAGAAAATGATTTTGTTCCTTCTATTTAGCCATTCAAAGGAGTTCTTATTATATACCATTTTTCTAGCTTTATTGCAGTTATAACAAGCATTATTGTAGTCCTTATTTGACCAACTATAAAAACTTTTCTCTTTATTCCATCCAAAATCATTTATTTTACAATCTCTAGCCCTATGACCATAAACATGACATGCATAGCAATAACCATGGAATTGAGAGTAATTGTACCTCATTGTTTGCTTGGTGGGTAGAGATCTTGTGGACTTGATTGTCCTTCCTCCTTGATCTTTTGAAGCAGCAACATGAAAACTCAAGTCTATCTTCTTTTTAGGTGCATTTCTTGCTTTGGAACACTCTCCTTCTTCATAACCTAGACCATTTGTGTCCTTGTAGTTTTTTTGTTTGCCCAACATTTCATGCAACTTACTTGTACTCTCTTCAAATTTTAGATTCTTTTCCAACAACTTCCTAACATCCTCAAGATCTTTTCTTGAAGAGACTATTTCTCCTTCAAGATTTTGGCTTTCAACTATTTTAGCTTCCAAATCAGACTTTGTTACATCAACTATCCTCTTAGCTTCCTTAACCTCTATCTTCAAACTGATAATCAATTTGACTCCTTAAATCTACAATCAAATTTCTTACCTCTTCAAGGTCTGAAACAACTTTGTCCTTAGAGTCCTTTTCTTGTTGAAGCTCCAACTCTAATCTCTACTTCTCCTTTCTAAATTTCTTGATCTCACCTAGGGCACATATGAGTTCTCCTTCAACATCAACCTCACAATCATTTTCATCAAACTCCTATCCATCTTCATCCATAAATAAATCTTGTTCTTTGTCATCAATCTCAACAGCAAAGTCATTTTCTTTATCACACTTTGTGTCAACTTTTAGGGATGACTCATGCAACAATTCTTCACATGACTTGATTGAGATTTCCTGTTCAACCTTTTGTTTAGCTTCTTTCTTTTCTCTATTTCTTTTACACTTTCCCATGGTACTCCACTATCAGAACCTACCCAATTTGATTAGACTTCTATAGGGAACCTATGCTCTAATACCACTTGTTGGAGTACAAGACAACACTGAGAGGGGGGGTGAATCTGTGTTGTATAAACTTTTAAACTTTTTGCACCTTTTAACTTACAAGACAAAGAGAGAGGAAGACTTCAATGATCTGTTAAACACACATGCACAAGTATGATAATGAAAAGTATGAATCAGGACCTTAAGAATAAATCATTAGGGCACGTGAACATATGAAGACAAATGAGAAACATAACACCTGATTTGATGGGCGGAAAACCCTCATAGGAATGAAAAACCACTCTAAAAAATGCCTCACTAGCTTAAACAAAATGTCTCACTGACAAATACAAAATCATGCCTCACTGACAACAAACAGGTCTCACTGACCATACAAGCCTCACTAGCTACAAGATGCCTCATTGGCTACATGTGAACATGAGAAAGAAAAACTGATTCAAGGGGTTACCTTGATTCTCTGTAAAGCATCAACTAACATCTCTTGTTATATCAAAGGTTACACCACAAAGCAACTCTTCAATATCCTCTTTGCAGACCTTTTCACCACCTTATGTCTCCTTGAACAACATTACAAAAAGATAATGCAATGAACTCCTGATCACATTGATACAATGAAACTACAACATCTGAATTCAACTCCTTTTGTAAAACAAGCAAAGTATATGTCTGGATATCAACAAAATGGTATACATTAGAAGGATGAGATATTTTTACCAGTTTCATCTGCTGTCACCACGACATCTGCCTCTGTTCTTCTCAAACAAGTCTTCATGACTCTTTAATTATGAATACCTCCTGATATAGTTAAAAACTGATCACTTGGCCAATCTTCTGACCCATAAACCACCAAATATTGCATACACCTTTATGTTTCACAAGGCTTATCCATGAACAATGATTACTACTCTTATACTCATACAATTTGCATGATCAAACTCTAAAACCTTTGATTATAAAGACTCAAGAAGACAAAACTTCAAGACTCATAATGCCATAATACTTTATCATAGAAACAAGTATCATTAGTTATCATCACATAACCTATTCTTCAAAGAGCTTCATAGACCTGCAAGAGTATTAGATTACAAACCTTTCTCTGAAATAACTTCCCAATTCATAGCCATTCAAAACATTATAAATATCATTAATGAATCACAATCTGCCCATAGATCATTTGATATCTCTCTATTGAGACAATATTTATCACTTTACCTCTCTGCACCTTTCATAAACTCTGATAACTTCTGAACCTTTTTTTTATTCATTGAAGAACCATTTCAATTTCAAGCTTCCAAAAACCATTATATTCAATCATCAAACCTCTCATTCTTTATATACACATATAGATGTGTCTGTCTAGAACCTTACAATCTAACTTCCATCACACAATCGATCACACAAAATGGGTTATGAATTTCTCTGGCCTCCAAGTTCATTGAAGATACAGTTACAAGTAGTTAGGGCAAAATTATAAAAGCCAACCATCAAATTTAGAACATAGATGTGTCCATTGATCTTTAAAAAGTAGCTTAAAAGCCACGTGTTGGATCTAAGTTTCATGCCACTCTATCTTTTGATCTGAGCCACTAGATTTGCTTTGGCACTCATAAAAGAAGGTTAACCTTGTAGAACCAATTCCCCTAGTGGAAAGGGCCAGTCAATCTATGACATAGAACCCCTTCACTTTGTCACTTAAGTGGCTTTTGACCTCTAATTACCAGTCAACACTAACACATAAATAAAGTGCATGATCGTCACTTAAGGCTTTAGACAACTTTTAAATGATTATGACTTAGGGTTTAAAGAATAGGATTTAGGTCATTAAAGGATACAAAACTCAAATTCTTTGTCACAACTTATTAAATGAAATATCCATAATCCTTAATTTTTGCCTCAGTTGTAGAGAATACAACAACATCATATAGAACCTTTACTCTTAAAAAGAGTCGCTATAAAGAGCATTTAGGACACTTAGGGTTTTAGGTCCTTTTAGAGTTTAGAAGAATCATTAGAACTTCATCAAAGTATAGCATTGATGCAACTTACTGACAGTTCACTCTGTTCATCAACATGCCTTTAGATCTTAACAAAACATCAACTCATCAATCTTCAAACTGACAAGTATCATGGCACCAACATCATATCATGAAACCATATCATGAAAACCACAATGACATGAAGCATGATCTTGATCAAAACAACATATCTGCATCACATGTCACCAAAATTCATGTATCTTATCACCAGGAATCATAAAGTATAAAGAAGATCCAACTCCTTATATGAAACAAATGAAGAAAGACATCTTTGATGCCTTTGACCCTTTGATGATATGAAATATATGAAGAATACCTCCTTTGATGATTCTAGTTTGATCTCAACCTGCCACTAAATTATCATAAACTCTTATGAAAGATGGATGAAAACTAGAATACTATAACATCATGTTTATGAAGCATGAGAGATGAGGTCCTAATTACAAACATGATCTCTAACACTTCTTGTCTAACACCATTCTTTATAAGTTTTGTCCTTACATCAACTTGAATTCTAGTCATCTCATGTCTAACACTGCATTGTGAACATTACCACAATTTCATGTAACATTCATCCCTATGATCAACTCAAACAATCATATCAACACAAAAGAAACACAATCCCTCTACATAAGATAAATGAAACATTCTCTGCAAGTGACCATTCTTTACAAGTCTTCCATCATCCACTCTTGTCATGAACCATTCTTCATCACCATGAAGGGACAACAATCAATATCATGATATAACAATTCCTTGATGAAGAAGCCTCATTGAAGACCTGATGAAGACATCCTCCTCTGAGAGACTTTAACCTTCATGACATAAGATGACCTTGATGTCCCCTAATGTGAGCATCCTTTCAATTCATCATCATGATTCCATCCAACTGGTCATCCAACATAAGAACAAAGTATCTCCTACACCCAACTTCATGAAGGCACCTACTACACACCTTTTTGTCATCAATGACAAGCTTCCATCAATCCTAAAATCTTTGTGCTCAAAGGCTATACTATCAAACCTTCATCATCAACTCAAACGCCACAATATCATTTTTCTTAATATACCTATGAAGAATCCCAAGATGATCTAGAGGAGATAGAAGACTTTGAAGCTTTACAAACCATCAATAGGCTCTTAAAGTCTGATCCTGATAGATTTCTCTTACAATTAGTTCAAGGAGGAGCCAAATTACCAAGTGACTTTGACATATCTACAATCTGAAAATAAGACCCAATCAATGATACTATTGTTGCTAGGGAAACCCATAAGGATATTACTGCCATGTCCACCAAACCCACAACATCTACACCCAACATCCAAACACCACCTTTAACTAATCAATCCACATATCCATTCCATGCATCCACTACATATAGGGAAATGAGACAACCAAATGTTCCCACATCAATAGAGCCTTTGTTAACACTGTCTTACATGCAATTCACAAGTGACACAAGCACCCTAAGTCTCTAATCAAAGTGTGCCACATGTTGACTCATCTCATGCATCACATCCCACTCCATCTTCTTCCATGAATACAACTCCTCCGCCAGTGACACAAGAAGCTCAATTTTCTAATCCAAGTGTGTCACATGTTGAACGACCCCAACCATCTAATGTGTCTTCTCATATCAATACATCATCTATGAATCTATTTTAAACATGGCATGTGCTATCTAATCCTAACACATCATTTATCGACCAACCTTTCAGATCACGAGCACATTCAAATGTATCATATATTGATCAACTCCTTTCAATTGGACCACACCCATCTAACCCTCATACATCCTATCCCAATCCACCTTCTGTGTCCCAAGTTCCACCAACATCCAACCAACATATGTCCTACATCAATCCATCCTTTGGTTCACATGCGATACAAACCCCAAATGTTAATCCATCACCAAACTCATATACATTCCTATCATTTGATAATCAAGGTCAAAACACATACACCTTGCCATATAATATATCACAACAATATCCTCCAAATCAAACTCCGGTGTACCAAATACCTCATCCAAGTCATCAAAATCCCCCGCAACAACAACAACCATCTACATCTAATTTTGAGCAGCAATTTAATCAGTTACAACAAGTTGTAGATATGAGTATGAGCCAAATAAAGAAGACATTTTCCTTTGAGGAAGTATGTCCATATCCCTTTGATAAGTCACTTCAAATGATACCCTTTCCTCCACATTTTGAGATACCACAATTTGAGAAATACAAAGGAAAAGGTGATCCAAATGACCATCTTAGAGCATTTTATGTAGCTTGTCTAGACATTGCATATAATGACACATATCTTCTATGTTAATTTCCTTGTAGTCTTGGGGGACAAGCTATGGAATGGTTTTCTCACCTACCCCTGGGCATCAAGTCATTCAAAGAGCTGGTAGGAAAATTTGCAACACACTTTTCTTTCAATATAGAAAATGAGATATCCATGAATGATCTTGTCAAAAAAAAATAGAAAAATAGAGAAACCTTCTCATCTTTCATCCAAAAATGGTGAAATATGGCTAGTAAGCTCCCATGGCAGATGCCCAAGAAACAACAAGTCGATATCTTTGTCCAAAATCTCCATCATAAACTATCAATTCAATTGTAGTTGCAAAGTACCACTACTTTTGATGAACTCATATCCAAGGGAACAAACATTGAAAAAGCTTTAATTGCCAAAGGCCTAATTAATATTTTCAAGGGAACAAAAGACAATGGACAATCTTCAAGTGATAAATCCCACTTTTGGAACAAGAACAAAAATGTTGTCAATGATGGCATTATTGATGCAAAGAATGTTCAAACCATGAAGGCTCCCCTCCATATCCAAGCGGCATCCAAGAGCACAACCTTTGTTCCAAGAAACCAAGTTAAAACAAATCCACCACCTAGACACCAATTCACTCCTTTGGGAGAGCCTATTGAATCTATCCTCAAAAATCTAGTACAATCTGGCATGATCATGCTACCTGAAGCTAGACCATATGAAGAACCACAATTTAAGCCTAATTGGTATAAAGATAATGAATATTGTGATTATCATAGGGTGAAAGGACATAACATAGATGGTTGTATGAAATTGAAACATTTGATTTAGAATCTTATTGATCAAGGAGAGATCACTATTGATCCACAAAAATAAACGACAAATTATGACCTTGATGCTTTCAAGAATCCACTTCCACCACATGATAAAGAAAGTGCCTCTAATACAAGGAAGAATGTCCATTATACCTATGAGTCGTCTACCATTGGACGTATCAAACAACCTTGCATATATACCATTACCATAAGGGTAAAAGAACCTAATTGTGCATTACCACTCATTGAGGCCGTGTTACTATCCAAGGAGCACCATCTCCCATATGCCAAAACTCTGTATATAATATCCTGGACCATCTAGGTAAGACTCCTACTCATATTTCCATCTTGGAATTATTGCATATATCACTAGCTTATAAAGCTACCTTAGAAAAATCTTTACAAGAGTCTTTGTTACCCAATGATATTGATACGACACAATTCCAAGCCATGGTAGTGAGTATTGCATCACCTTATCATTTAACTTTCTCTGACAAAGATGTTTCATCATCCGATCCATCCCATAATGATTCTCTTCCTATCGAAGTCTATATAAACCAACACCAAGTCAAATGAATACTAATATATAGTGGATCTGGGTTAAATATATGTTCTCTAAATCTTATAAAATAACTGGAATATTCTAAGGATTGCATTGACACTACTAGGAGCATAACTATCAAAGCATGTGACGATGCAGAGAGAGAATCTGAAGGAATTATTCATCTACCTATCAAGGTTGGTCCTATTACTACTAATACTCATTGTCAAGTCTTAGATATTGAATTTCCTTACAACATTATCCTTGGTCATCCTTGGATACACACTATGAAAGTAGTTCCATCCACATATCATCAATGTCTAAAATTTCCTTACAATGGTGTTGAAATCATGATCCCTATTGATCCTAATCTATTTGAGTTTTGTCAAGCCTTCCAAGCCAAATATCAAAATCCTAAACACATACCTATCGACACCGAAGCCCATCCATCTACATCCTATGTTGATCCACCCTATTTGATTAAGCCTTCATCTAGTCAATCCATCCCCAATATTGAGATTCAATACAAAGAGAAATGACTTGGTGAATATGGTCTGCATGAATCTTGCTATGTAGGAGCCTTGCCTTATCACTTGAATCATATGGTCAACCATCAGTATCCAAAGCTACCTCATCCAAATCTACTATCACTGTTCCTCCAACCATGTTCATCCAATTAGGAATGCTAGAAGATGAAACTATTGATGACATATCCTCTTGGATCTTTTTTGATGAAAATAATCAAGTTACTTTAGAAGTGGAACACTATAACAATAGATTTCGGATCATCAAGAACATGGGTTATGAAGGACAAGGAGGTCTAGGACCGCACAGACAAGGACTTGTTGAACCTATCATTGTCACCAAGAAGTTTAATAAGCAAGGTTTAGGGTACGATAAGAAGGTTTCACCTTCCTCAGACATTGAGTGTATTCTCAATAAAGTAGCTAAAGCTTTTCCTGCAGAAGAGACCTCTAGTTAGGATGCCATCGATGATTCCTCTTTCCACATAATTGAACTATTCCAAGACCTATCTATCTTTATGTTATCATCTACCTCCTTTATCTCTCAACCTAAATCACCTAACCTTCAACTCGTATATCCTGACCTCATCGATTAGGACCAACAGGGGGCACCTATTTTGGACACATTTCAGAATGGTGAAGCCATAGTAGAGTTCATGGGCTTAAGAAAGGGCATACCATTGGGAGATCATAAAGTGGGCTTCATGATGGATCTACCTTGATTAGCATACTTTGGTGGAGGTGTCAAATCCTTCAGTCGCAAAAGTGAAATAAATAAAATAAAAAAAGATAGGTCACTAGGTGAAAACTGAAAGGCACCTCTTGACCATGAAAAAGAAAAAATAAAGGACGTATTTGAGGGTGAAAACCTCTTTGAGGTGCTCAAGGATGGAGGATTTGACCTTCCTTTGACCACTGAATATCAAGAATAGTCACCCTTGTTGGTGGAGAAGTCTCAAGAGATCAATCTAGGTACAACACAAAACCCCGAGATCACATTTCTAGCGGCATCACTATCAGATCAGGAAAGAATAGATTTTACCGCCTTCTTCATGAAAAGATCAATCAACTTCACATGGACTTATACAGATATGTCAGGGTTGGATCCCTCACTTGTGGTACATTACCTAGCAGTATTTCCAAATGCAAAACCTATTAGATAAAAGCTATGGAAAATGCATCCTCAAATAGCACTCTTGGTCAAAGTAGAAATTCAGAAAATGTTGGATGCTAAGTTCATACGGCCTACTGATTATCCTGAATGGGTTTCAAATCTAGTACTAGTTTAAAAACCTAATGGGAGCATTCGTTCCTACACTGATTTTAGAGATCTCAACAAAGCTTGCCCTAAAGATGATTTTCCACTTCAAAGCATAGATATCATTGTTGGTCTTACAACAAGACATGAAATGTTATCACTAATGGACGGATTTTCTGGTTATAATCAAATCCTAGTCACTCCCAAAGATCAACATAAAATAACTTTCATATGCCCATGGGGTACTTATTGTTGGCAAGTAATGCCTTTTGGTCTTAAGAATGTAGGAGCTACATATCAACGAGCCATGACTGTTATCTTCCACGATCTTTTTCACACCATAATGGAAGATTATGTTGATGATATCTTGGGCAAATAAAAAACTAGAGGTCATCTAAAAGTACTAGAATATATCTTTGACAGACTAGAAAAGTACCAAGTGAGATTAAATCCTAAGAAATATGTATTTGGGGTGACTTTCTGGAAAGCTATTGGATTACATTGTATCTTGAAGAGTCATAGAAGTTGATCCAAATAAGGTAAAAACTATAGTTAACATGCCTCCACCATCAAATTTGAAATAGCTTCGTAGTCTTCAAGGTAGATTACAATCTATCCACGGGTTCATTTCACAACTAGCAGATAGATGTCATCCTTTTCAACACCTACTCCAGAAGGGAGAACCTTTTAAATGGGATGATAAGTACCAACAAGATTTTGATCAAATAAAGAAATATCTAGCTACAGCTCCCCTACTAGTACCTTCTGTGCCTGATCAACCATTGCTACTATACATTTCTTCAACAACAGTAGCTCTAGGTGCCCTTTTGGCTCAACAGGATCACTCAGGGAAAGAACATGCCATCTATTATATCAGTAGAACTCTCGTCAGCTATGATCTTAATTATTCATCCATGGAAAAAGCATGTTTAGCTGTAGTGTTTTCTTCCCAAAAGTTGCGGCACTATATGTTGAACCAAAGAACGAAGCTCATATCTAAATTTGATCCACTCAAGTATCTTCTATCTAAAGCAGTACTCATAGGTAGATTAGCAAAATGGATAAGGATTCTTAGTGAATTTGACATAGAATATGTTGATCAGAAAGCCATAAAGGGAAAAGTGGTCATGGATCAACTAGAAAAAGCACCAATGACAGATATTCATCCTATCCATCCTGAGTTTCCTAATGAAGAGTTATTCAATCTATATCCTTTAGTAATTTGGCAACTGTACTTTGATGGTTCATATACATAACATGGATCTAGAACTGGAATATTATTCATCACCCCTCAAGGTGATTGTATACCAAAATCATACAGGATTGCCTTCCCTTGCACCAATAACATTTCTAAATATGAAGCCTTGATTACTGGATTACACATGGTTGTATAATGGGATATCAAATAGCTACAAGTTTTTGGAGATTCTTAGTTGGTCATGAAACAAGTTTTGGACGAATATAAAACAAAAGATGAAAAACTCCTCCCATACAAGTTGATGGTAGATGACTTCAAGAAATACTTTTCCAAAATCACATTTGAGGAAATTCCTAGGATAAACAATAAAACAGCAGATGCTATGGCTACAATTGGTTCTCTTTTAGATATGCCCACTAATGCATAGAGATGTGAGTTTCTGGTTGAACAACTTTTGATTCCAACTTTTGAAGTCCCACAATCCAATCTTATATGTGAAATTGTTGGTCCCAATTCTCCTTGGTATGAGGATATATATGAGTATCTCCACAATGGTACCCTTCCATTTCAATTATCCATCACACAATGTAAAACCTTTATTTGACGAACCTCTCGTCACATCATCATTGGAGAAACCCTATACCATAAGAGTCTCGATGGTATCCTTCTTAGGTGTCTTGACTTGGAAGAAGCTAAAGTTGCCTTACACTAGGTACATGAAGGTGTCTGTGGTTCACATTCCGCTAGCCCTAGCATTACTAAGAAACTCTTGAGAGCTAGATACTATTGGCCAATCATGGAGCAAGATGAACAACAATTTGCTAAGAGATGTATACAATGTCAGCAACATGGGGATTTGATACATGCTCCAGCACATGAGCTACAACCTGTCACTACTCCTTGGCCTTTCTCGCAGTGGGGACTCAACCTCATAGGAAAGATTCATCCACCCTCATCCAATGGCCACAAATTCATCATTACCACCACTGAGTACTTTACAAATTGGGTTGAAGCTATACTGATGACCTATATCACCAGAAGGAAAATATCCAATTTCATCCTCCGTTACATCATTTATTGATATGGAGTTCCACAAGCCACCATTACCGATAATGGATGTCCTTTCAAAAATCAAGAAGTTTGTGCTTTATGCAATAAATTCCATATCCAACATAGGTTTTTCACACCTTATTATGCCCAAAGTAATGGCCAAGCTGAGGCTTCTAACAAAAACATCATCAAAATTCTTAAAAAGATAGTTAATGAAGTTGGTCGTGATTGACATCTATAACTTAATCCAACCTTGTGGGCCTATCAAACAAGTGTCATAACTCCTACTAGTGCTACACCCTATGCTCTTGTGTATGGCACTAAAGTTGTCTTACCTATTGAGGTTGAGATCCCATCATTGAGAGTTTCATTATAGCATATCATTTCTAATGAAGAATACAGAATATCCAGATTGAATGATCTAGAGCTACTAGATGAAAGATGCCTCACTACACTCAATCATCTTCAAGTCTATCAAAACTATCTTCGCTGTAGTTGTAACAAAAAGATCAAGGAAAGAAGGTTCCATGTAGGAGACCTTGTCCTTAAAGAGAATCAATGAAATCAACATGATCATGAAAAGAAGGGTAAATTTGAACCAAATTGGCTAGGACCTTTTGTGATCACAACAATCTACAGATCATGAGCTTATACTCTCTCAACACCTGAAGGCATTCCTTTGGATGAACCTATCAATAGTGTTGATCTTAAGAAATTTTATGCTTGATCCTTGGAACATCCCCAACAAAATTAAAAAAAAATCTGTCCTTTGGTGAAAACTTGGTAAACAGGTGCCTTGGATAAGTACCATAGTGAAAACCTGGCAAACATGCACTATGTGTAGAACCAGATCCTACCATCTATTCAGTTTTTGTTTTCCATACCATCCATCCCATAATAAACTCTATCCATCCCCTAATAAACTCTACCCATCTCACAATAAACCTATATAAGACCACTCCCTTTCTCATCTCCATCCTTTACTCCTATCATGGTTTGGAAATTGTTGGAGTTGAAGTGTCATTCCTTTCTATCATCTGTCTAGAGCTGGGTCACCTAATCCATTGAACCTTTCATAATAAGTCTTTCCCACACTGGGGGTGCTTGCTTGCACTTAATTTTTGGAGTGGATACTTAAAGTATCATCACCTAACATCCCATCAACATCTCATATCATCAAACATTCAACCAATCCCATCAATCCATAATCTGATCAAACCATCTACCTTCATCATTACTATCAAAACATGGTAAGAACTACATATCATCTCTATCATTAAATGCCTTGATCCCATGGATAGAGGGTGTAACATCCCTTCATATAATCCTTGAATAAACTCAAGAATGTTACAAGAAAGTAATAAACTTGGTAAACATGAGAGAGAATTTTTTTGTTCTTTTTAATTAAATATCATTTTCATAATTACAAGAAATTAAGTATAGCTTTTTATATAATTTCAATCTTGAAATCATAACATAATCAAAGCTAGAATCATAGAGTTTTTTTTTTTACGTTACATTTACAATACATAAATTGCACTTGGCATAAAGAATAGTTTTTCCTCATAAATTTGACTTTCAAAAGCCATAACATGGAGCACACTACATCTGAAATATTGATATCTGCCTTCATGAGCCTTAGTGAGTCTTCTGCTTCAGAGGGAGAGCATCATCCGAGTGCTTTAACTCCAACCACAGGAAGATAGTCCCCCGCACACCTTCCTTCCTGGAAGTGGCCCTACCCTACACGAAGGGTATAGATATAAGGAACCAACAAGTTTTTCCATCTGAGCCGTAGTGCTGAGTCCTACAGTTTGACTTTCTTCTTTTAGTAACTGCAGACACAACTTGTCTGTACTATAATTTCATTCTAGTTAATTTGACTTTGAAATAATCCTTAACCTAGGATATACATGCAATATATATATGTTTAGGTAATTCTAACTTTTTAGAGTTTCCCCTTTTGCATACTTGCAACTTCTAAGGTCTATGAGCTTCTGTCACTCTTCTCTCTGACTCAAATATCACACATCTTTGGTGTTTTATAACGAGTTTTGACTTTATCATAGAATCACTTAAAATTGACAAAAGTACTACTAAGACTCTTCCTATCTTGCTTTATGGTTCTCTTGACCTTTCACTGTCGACCAAATATATAGAAATATAAACACTGTCACATCCAACATAAGGGTTATAGGTTTCCTAAATCCTTTGGGTCTTAATACTAGGGTTTAACTTCTCTAACCCAATACATGGAAATATCAAACATCCTTGTTTTCCAAAATTAATAATCATAAATATACCAAAACATGAGAACAAGTACCTCTAGTCTTTCCTAGATCACTTGGCATTGCTCAAATTCACATTTCACATAACATGAATAAGCATAGTAATCGAGGTATATCCTCACACATATAATATCTAAAAGAAAAATATCATTTCACATCAATTCTCTTTATCTAAGTCAATCTCCAACCCCTAATAGGTTTGATTCATAAAAGGTAATAATCTACTTTCGAACCCTTGGTCTATTTAAGTCTTCCAACTTTCAACATAAGTTAGGTCATGAACTCACATATAACGTCCTTTGTATAAATGTCTCTTAATCCTTTAGCAACAATCATGTGGGGTTGAGTTTCTAATATCCCAACATACACCACTTGTTATAAATCATGTCAGGAATACCCAACACCGGGTTAACTTTGTCTTCTGTGCAAACGGCACTGAAATAAGTTCTATTAAACATATAATAAGAATTATAACTTCCCATCTCTTAGTATGCCTATACCCTCGAGTTGGTTTACTAGTTTCAATCTTGAAACATAGGGGAAGTAATTATGTCTCCTATCATTCCCTTTCTCAAGATAGTTTCATTTAAGCAGTAATTGCTAATTCAAAGGGATATCTAGGTTTCCACTATCTTGGTTCACCCAATCCTATAGATTTATAATATAGTCTTACAAGAAGAACTCTATACCTCATATGGAAATCTATATTCAAGTTGTAACATATTTACTTTAATATTGAAACAACATTACCTCACCGAAGTCTTTATTCAGAGTACTAGTGGTTAAATGCTCCCATAAGAAAAAATACATCTATGCAACTATCATAGTCTACCACATAGATTAATGGATCGACTTCCATTTTTCTAGTTTCCACAATTTACATTGAATCTTAGTACAAAAATATAATAATACAATTTAAGTAAAATACCCTCTAGTTTCTCTTAACCACTTAGGCACTATACAAATCTTTGCTACTCAAAGAATACGAGTATATATTTATAACATAGTCATTCTTGACTTAAAGTCAAACTAATATCCCAAATAGTTTTGAGTCTAAGATAATTCCAATAGAATACCCTCAATCTTCTAAGATTCTTGAGTTCAACGTTCTTCACTTTAGAATAGATTTTGAACTCATACCTGATATCTTTTAAATATCATAACAATTCATCTCCTTGTCATATACAAAAGTGGTATTTAATAGTTCATGATGCTATCATTATCTTTTTATAACCCTAAGATAAGAAAATAGATATCATAGAAGTTTATAATCCTACATGATAAAACTCTAAGGTCTCAACTACTAAGTCATCACTGGGTTTTAAAAAGACCCACAATAACCTTTCTTAGCTTCTCTGCAAGACTAAGATATTCTAAGTTATAACCTACTTAGCCTTTCTTTGCCAAGGTTTATAACACAGAAGATATAAACTGAATTTAACCAGATTTAACTAGTCATGGTCATATATCAAAGTATATAGGTTGTGACATCTATTGTGACTTACATTCAAATAGCAATAAGCTTAATCTATCAACCTCCAAAGAACAGGGTTATGTACATATGTACATCAACTTCATATTACACCGAGCCAATTATTTAAATAATATATCTCAAGTATGGACTGCTATCAACAGTGGCTTCTTACAAGCATATGAGAGGTATCAAAATATATAACCAAAATTTTATACAACTTAAAGAATATAAAACTTGTGTTCATATCCAAATAGTATTGTGTATATGTACAAACACAAGCTTGTGCATCTTGTTGCAATAACCTACTAAAAGAACTAATAAGATTTGAGCTAGGGTCTGAAAGCCCTTACCTGTGATCTCTTTCGATGAAATAATTTCTAAGAATAGTGTCTCACATTCTATTGTCCACCACTCATACTATGTTTCTTAGAAAACATTCCTGGGAACCACAAAGAACTTAGTTCTAAATAGCCTCCTCAATGCTTATTATTTTGAGTTTTCTCTAATCTTAAACCTCATGAATTTCTTCTATTAGATACTCCTCACTATTGATTTCTCAACACAATAACCAATCAGTTATCATTCCAAGATATCGATGCTTTGTCCACTTTTTGGGACTCCTTTCTACAGTAACAAAGTCATAGATAACATTCCCTATTCATTGTGTATCCTATTGATGATATCGATGGCCAGGTTTGTTATTTCTCATCACACAGAAATACCTCTTGCAGTCTCTTGTACCCTCTTTCTCTAAGTTAAACACCGCCTATGGTTTCTCCCCTACCGAATACCCTTCAACCATCCACTGCTTTTCATTAAAAGGCTCCTCTCAAATAGTTAAGGGGTTGGGTAACTCCCGAACCAACAAGTGGTTTTCATTTTTTTGACAATAAACCACGTTCCTCTACATGCAAACACCCATGTTATCTATCTGATGGATAATAAAAGCCTCTGAATAACTAACTGAGTACTCAACCCTCTCTTCTTATTCAGAGCCTCCTATTATAATAGAGTTGCTCTCCATTTAACTGCATGCTAACCACCTAACTCGATCTCCCAAAACTTGTTCTTTTTCAAAAATATATCCCTTTCTTTACCCTTGATGCCCTTACTTGCAATGATTAGCCTTATAAAAGGCTTACCCACTCTACATTATTGTCAAGCCTTACACAGAAACTTCACCTAAAAATTCTCTATAGTGTCAGAAAAAGTGAAGGTAATGTTTCTGGTCATTACGACCACTCCAAGGTTGTTGAGAAATCTCCTCCCGAATCTCAAAGCCATCGTGGAGTTAATGGGAGTCAAGCACCACAAGTTGAGGGAAAGTGGTTTGCATTCAATTTAAGCATCCCACGATCTCTTGAGTGCTTAACAACTTAAAAAAATAATAGGTTAAACTTAATAATTAATATTTACTAAATATATAAATATAACAACTTAAGATTGGTGCATACAACATATGTTTACATTGTTTTTCACACTCAACCAAATATGAGATTGGGGTTGAGATATACTCCCCCTTCTCTATCTTGCATAAACACCAAAAGATAGGTTGACATTATGGAATTTCAAATAGGAAATTACCAATAATGAAATTGTTCAACCACTAACAATTATTTTCTCTCACATATAATCTATATTTATATCAAACAAGGACTATCGACTATCCACCATTTCTATATGGATGGTCAAAGTTTCCTGACATAATCTCGACATAATCTATACTAAGAAATCCTGACGACAAAACATAAACTTATTGGGTCTTTAACAAATCGACGACTATTGAATCAAAACCAAACTTAAACTGGTTGGGTCAAACACAACCTACTAACTTAACAACGTCACTTTCCCAAAAATGACTAGGTTGACATCAAACATCATAAAAAGACTCTATACAATATCAACAACATGTCGAGTCAAGAAATAAATTTAGATCAAAAGGGTTGAGTATCACTTAACCGACTTGACTAGGTTCACCATTTTGCACCAACACAAGACTTAAGATGGTGACAAACTATTATTTTCCTTGTATCTATTCCCTTCTCTCTGATGATGCTCTCCCTCCCTTTCTCAAAGGGTCAGAAACCTAATCCCTGAATGCAACTTGCAATCACCAACTCAAGATTAGTGTATCAATAATCATTCCATAATTCTTATGAAATCATCACATCTCGACAACTTTTAAACAAATGTCAATTTTAGTCAAATAAATATAACTCACGAAAACATTGATTTTTCCAGACATTTTTACTAAATGTCAAATCATTGAATCAAGTGTAATCATCTACTAATTACTTCAAAAGTAAAAAGTAAAACATAGTTAAAGTTAGGGGTGTAATACAGGGTATGTAGGCAATCTAGAATACGAAGGAAGTATCCAGACTCAGGCACAGGTGATACATCTCTTCCATCTTTCATCTTTCATCCAACCTTCATCAATCATCATCTTCATCCATCTCATATTCTTCAAATCATCTATCTCCCACATCATTAATAAACACCTAGAACTACATATCATCACTTTCATCATCATCGTACTGTGCTTTGATCCTGTGGATATAGGGTATGTAGGCAGTCTAGAATATGAAGGAAGTATCCAGTACCCAAGCATAGATGATTCATTCTTCCATTTTTCACTTCATCTCTTCCATCTTGCATCTTAATTTGACTGACACAAGCAGAAAACAAAATACGCATGTCCTGATCGCTCAAGACCTCATCAAATCATAGGAAAACAAAGACATCCATCTACATGCCTTTAGCCAATAGTTGCTATATCAATCCAACATCTCAAACTTCAACAAGATATATCTTTCCTCACAAGGCACTATCCAATCTATCCATGAGCACCCTCTTTTGGCAAGAGAACATGATGGTTGTGTCATTGTTTTCTTTTGATTTATCTTTTGTTTCTTTCTAATACCTAGTCTAGACTGCCTTGATTTCTTATATCTTGGTATGTAATGATGAAGTATGGACTGGGGCATAGTGATTTGCTTTCGTATGCTGTGTTTGTGGGAGGATCTTATTCTTCTACTATGTCTAATGGTATCTTGTACGTGTTGGGATTAGCATCTTGCATATCAATATCTTTTGCATCTGAAGGACATAAAAAGCCTTTTATGTACTAAGACTATTCTATGCTAAGACTATTTCCCATTCATATAACCAACAGGGTTTCATTATGTTTGGTAGAAATAAGTTCAAACCATTTTCTTGCAGAGTCAAAGTCCATCTCGGAACAACTAATATTCATGTCTTTTGTATGTTGGATCAACATCTTGACCTCATATGATAGACAAGGTTGTATTATGCTGAATGCATTGGATACATCGTCACCCCGACCTTTATACCTTGGTGCATAATATCCATATGCTATATCAAACATAATGATTGCAATCTTTAAATTTGTGTGCAACCATTGCAAAGAAGTTGCATCTATTATCCATCACCCATTCATTTGTCCCTTAATAAAATTCGTAGCTCTCACAAGGATTGATCAATCAAATTTCACCTACTCTCTTCTGTTCATCATCATCTTTGTCTTCATTATCTTCATCTTGCAAAACAAGTGTTAGACATTCATCACCCTATATCATCATCATATATCATTATATCAATATATTTGCATAACATAGATCATTGTACATTTCATTTGCATAAAGACATCATCTATCCATTAACATAAGCATACATCTATCCATTAAGCATGCATTCATCATAATCATTGCATCATCAAATCATAATCATGAAAACATAAAACCATAAATATCAACATCAGACATGTGTATCCATAATCATGATATCATATATCGCGATAAAAATCCATCATATATGTATGCATCCGGGTCAATACATAGGTGTCTCATCATGTTGATACCCTAATTTCTTCTAAGCCAAACTCTAACTCTTCTCTTCCATCCCTATTTTATCCCACCCAATCCCCACATTCTTTGTGTCAATCTATTCTATCATGTGTTGTCATCTAATCGTGAGTCAACCCAATCTTTTCCCGGTCACCTGGTTTTCCTCTCGAGGGGCATCACCTGCCAGTTTTACTGGGGTATAGCTTGTTTACCTCATGTATCAATCATATCTTCTTTGAAACAATGTCCTAAAGTACATTGTCTCAAAGGGGCAAAATGTAGACACCCAAAATTGACCCTTCGTACCATTTATCGATTTATTGCATTATTAACCACTGCATATGTTGATTTTGTCTAGCATACTTGTATCAATTATCTATTTTCTTCTAAATCATCCACTTCTACCATTAATTAAATAAATTATATTTATTTAATTAATTTCATTTATTTTCATTATCTTTATTCTTCTATTTTCTATCTATAATTAAATAATCTTTAATTATTTAATTATCTCATTATTCTTTTAAAATTAAATAAATTAAATAAATTTTCTAAATTTATTTAATATGCCCTTTTTTAATAAATAAAATTAATATTTTATTTATTATCTTCTCATCATGCATATAAATTAAATAAAATTATTTATTTAATTTTTATTTATTCTTCCAATTTTCTAAATTTAGCTTTTTCCTCTATCATTTATCACTTTCTTCTACGTGTACAAGTTGGCTTTGTCCATAGTTTGTCAAAAATTAAATACAAAAAATGATTTAATTGGTTTAAAAATCAATTATCCTTGTCATCCAACCCTTAAAATAGAAAAGCATCCTATTTTAAGAAAATCAATCTTATCTCCACCAACAAAGCCAACTAAATCATTTAATAAATCTTTCCCTATGGACACATGTCTTGTACACATTCATCCACGTCTCTTAAATTATATCAACTGTCCATTCCACCACTTTTTCTCCACCGTTGATCAATCTTAGTTGAGAGCTATATATACACCCTCTCATCCCATTCTAATCAATCCCACTCTCTTTAGCATCTAGATTATCATCTTTTGCATATTGCATCCATTGAGCATCCATTAAGCACTTTGAGCATATAATCTATCATCATGGCAGCTTTGGCAACTATGGTTGTTCACTTTTGAGAATCAATCCACATTCAACCAAGGAATCCATACAATCTAGGTGACATTGTTCTTTGATTTCCTTTCATTTTGTGTCATTTAGATAGATTTCTTGAAAGTGGTAGGATTGGGTTTTGATTGTAATGCTTGATCTTGTTAACCTGATTTTTTCCTTCAGACAAAGCCTATCTAGCCGAACATGGCTGAAAAAGATGCTTTGACCAAAGTTTGTCAGTCAAATTAGTAATAGTTACTATTTGATGTCTTATTTCTCTCTCTACCATATCATGATATTAGATCAGTATATGCATTTGACACATGCTATAGAGATGATCTATATATCATGCTGCACCAAATTCCTTCATGTATGTTAGCTTTGGTTTCCTAGACCCCTCGCTAAGGGTCGGACTTCTCTATTCAAGAGTAAGAATGGGGAGGCGTGAGCCTTGTGGCTGGGCGGTAAATAACCTTGATGATTCTCTCTGTCAGATTCAGTGTCAAAGATATGAGATGGTATCGAAAACATTGTATGGTGTTTAGTTCTTTTTCTTGAGCCTACATGGCTAGATATTATAAAAGCATGGTCTTTTTTGTTAAATCTATTTGATTTGTTGATGTATAAAATCATATTTGATTATATTGATGAAAGTATATTACATGAGTTGTATTATTTATGGGAAATTTTTAATTCTTCCCTTTTTCCATTTCTTATTATATGTTTCTTTTTAGTCAAATCTTAATAAACTACATATAGATTCCATTCTTGGAAGGAAATTCCTTTCATTATAATTTTCTAAGTTGTGTATGATTGCTTGGTGCAAAACAAATGTAGTGGTCTAGTAAAATGATACAATTAATTTTTAGATTTTTGTAAGTTATTATATAGTTGAATAGCAATTGTTTTAATTGGATACTTTTATTTTTAGAAAATTAATTTTGTGTATATACAATTGTTGCAAGAGTGTTTAAAAATAATTTATTGAATCAGAAACATTTTGTAAATTCACTTTTCTTGTTGTTCAATCTTTCTGTACACATTTATATTTATGTTGATTTATACAATTATGTGCATATAAAACTTTATACCAATGGATTGTATGGGAGGAAATTCAATTTAAAATAGATTTGCTTAGTTAGAAAAAAATATTTTTGTATGAACATATAGATGTATACGCACATACAGGTAGTGTGTCTGTTCACTTATGAATTACCCAAATTCTGATAGTTCTATTTGTAATATGTATATACATATATATATATATATATATATATATATATATATATATATATATGTTCATATATTTTGGATGTATTCTGTATATGCACATATATATACATATATGCGTGTTGTTCATATGTGTGTTTGTGTGCACGCGCATGTATGTGTATGTGTGCTTCCCTTATATTGATTATGTAGGTTTAAATATATACCAAATGAAAAGAAAAATCACATGTAATAAAATAAGTTGAAATTTATGTATTTTATTTCTGTTGTTTTGATTTCATAAGCAATGGCTTGTTAGGAGAAGGGAGAAGGTAATTCTCCCATGACTTCCCACAACCTAGGATATGAGGGAGCTGTGAGGGGTTTAACCCCCATGCCTCCTCACAACCATGGTTGTGAAGAGTTGTGGGGGCACCCCATAGATGGGGTTGTGGCCCCTTAAGATAGTCGCTCCCCCCATCAAAACAAAACATTCCTTTAAAAAAAATTATTCTATAAAATTTTGTATATAACATATCAAAAAAATTGTATCTATATTGTATATATAGAAAAACTCTTACCTTTTTTAATAAATTAAGCCATAACAAGTGAAAAAATAGTTTCATTTTTGTAACAAAAGAAACAAGAAATATTTGCAACAAAGATTTTGTCGAAAAGAAGTGTATATTAAAATTAAATTCTGTGTTGATCCACTCCTTTACAAAAGAACCACAATCATTTGTTAACATAGGTTTTCTATAATTGTTATTCAAAGACATGCATTTTTAAGCCTGACAATGGATCTAGAAAATCTTCTTATTCTTCTTCTTCCTATAGAGTACCTTCTTGCACAAAATAATGTAAATAGAACTTCTATAGGAGTTAGGGATAGATCTACAAATCTAAAGGAAATTAATGTAAGCCCTCACTTACATTTAAAACTATAATCAAAAAACCCAAAATAATGCAATAAAGATTAGATAAAATCCTTGTGTTTAGCTGAACAACTTGCTTAATTAGTGGTCTTATTTAAATAACATTGTTTTTAAATTTCATTTTTTTTAGAATAGTTCTTTATTTTTAAATTACTAGAGTGGTTTTTTCCTATTAAGTATTATTTGTGAAATCTTTCTTATGAGAATGAATTTAAGTGTGCTAGTTCATTAAATTAAATTAAATTAAAGCATTTAATTAAATTAAATTAGTTGTGGAATAATTAAAATTGGTAACCAAAGATATTTATTGATTTATTTATTTCTTTTGATGCATTGAACGAAAAAAAAGTGTTTTAATAATTATCATTTTCCTTCTATTTAAGTAATCTAGTGAGAGTAGTTACATCATCGTAATTTATCTAAATGCATTATTTTGCATTTAAATTTGTTAATGTGGTTGATTTTTATATTGTTATTCAAAATTAATTCATAAAGTGAGAAAAAGAAAAATTAGTATAATGTTAAATGTTAGTTAAGTTTATAATTAGTCTGGATTAATTTTCTTCAGTTAAAAATGACATTGTCCACCTCCACATAGAGAACCTATTGATGGTTATTTTGGCACATCAACTCCAAGTATAACAAAGTCACTCTACTTCTCCTGAAAGGCAACCAAATGATGTTAAGATCACCCCAAAGTCCCTATTATGTTGGGTCACGACAGTGTTGGAGTAGCTAAGTGGACAATGTGATTGTTTGTTCAAAGGGTCTGTGCTGGTAATATCAAGTTGGATGCTTAGCAACCTCTGACAGGTAGATATTCCTTTTGAGTACAAATGTACTAAACCTACTTCTACTCTATGCAAAAAAGTGAAAAGGGGTTAGGGTTTAGAAAGGAAATTAAATGCAAATAATTGGATAGCCTCTACACCTGGCTTTTCACTTCACACAACAATGTCAATGAGATCAAATTAAACAAGAAATGGATGACCAATATTCCACACAATCATGTACACTGCAAGTGTGAGATTATAAGGAAGAGACATAGAAGAACATGAATAAGAAAACACCATATTACATGCATAGAATTCAAACCCTATTCAACCCCCAAAATAATGATTTATCAATTAGGCACAAGATTCATCAATATATGCTAAGTGTAAGGAAAAGAAACACAAGTATATTACCACCATAGGGTAGAAACATAGGAATGGTTCTAATATTCTCTTCTTATTAAATGACAAAATGTTGGCAGATTACAAAAGAGCAGGATTCCCACACCCTACATTCATATCATGTATGCCACTTACATGCCTCCAAAATACAAAGAATAGCTTGCGCTCAAGTTCTCTATGTTTCCCCCCTTTCAAATGACATAGCTTCCCTTTATTTATAGGGAGCTTCAAAATTACAAAAATGAAGTGTGCATAGGTCAGCATAGAATCCCTTGAGTGGGTCAGCCTAAAAAATACAACAATATTAAATACAAAAAAATAGTTTCCTATCGACACATGTGTTTGGAAGATTTGGATGGTGGTAGTGACCTCCCATGTGCCTAGCCCTTGATGGTACTTTTCCTTCATCTTTATGGAAAGATGAGACTTCTTCACCTTGTCCTACAATTTGGACATCTCTGCCACTTGGTCTTGGAAACCTATGAACATGGTTTTCATCTTCATCAAATCATCAATCCGCTATTTAGTGAGGGGTTTCCGTAGGAGATCGTGGAACTCTTTTTTCAAGTGGGAAGCAAGGAATACCACAATAGAAGAATCTATGAGTGTGCAAGGGATGGATGAAATGAACAATTCTACCTAAGCTAGTTTCTCTTTCACTACTTCTATCTTGGCTTTTAGCTTCTTATTGCACCTCCTTAACACTTTGGTCCTTAGCCTTCCTATGAGCAACCATTCATTGGGTAGCCCTATAGTACTACTACTAACTACTCCCATCTATATGAGCTACATTGAAGAAGTGCCTTGCATCTTTTGCAAGATGGGGAGTTGCTACTCGCACATGACCAATTCATCGCTAATGGAGCTTTTTGTCACTATATCTCCTCATTCTCAACATCCAACAAGTGGTAGGCCTTCATGGCCTTTCTTATAATCTCCACCCCAAGGGTCTCCAATGAGTTTTTCCATGCTATGGCTATAGGGAAGATCCCTTGGGGGTTAGTCAACTGTTGATCCTTGTTGAGTGCCTCTAGTAGAGTTGGGGTAGAGGGTCCTTAATTAGAAGGCCCAACCAGGTGCTTGATGTCTGTTGTAAAGTGAGAAATTTATCCTTGGAGGTCTTCTTTTATATCTTCATCCTTCTTCATTCTAGACAAGATGGTCGAGACAGACTTTGTGAGGGCATGCTTTTGCTCCTCCCTGGTTCGGTAGCCCAAAGCCACATGTTTTATGTTATAATCAGCCATGGTCATGGTTGTTTCTTCCTTGTCTGCCATAGGTGTCACTATGTGAGTTGTTGTCATTCCTTGCTGATCCATTGTGATATAGGACAACACCCTCACCCTCTTCTTTTTTCGCTGCTCCTAGAGGACTTTAGCAACAGTGGTTAAGTCCTTGTCTTCTATATATATCGTATTCCTCTTGATCACTATTGTATTCAACCAAGTAGGGAGGCCCTGGCTTGTGGTGTCAATGGGTGGTGGAGATGACACATGAGGTGGAGAAGTCTCATGTGGTATAGACCTTATCGGTGAGGGTGTCAACACCACTGTCTTCATAGAATCTTCAGATGCTTAACCTTGCGTAGGGGAAGAGGTGGCCAAGTTGACAATCTTGTCCAATTTTAATATGCCCTCTGATTTTGCTTCCTCTTGCAAAGGTGGAGATGATGTCTTTGGATTACTACTCTTCTATGCTTTTGGAGACATCATTGAAGTGGCTGGTGGCCCTTGTGGATGAGTAACTATAGAAGGAGGAGGAGAAGCTGGTTGATTACTTGGCTGAGGAAGAGAAGAAGATGGCAAAGGAGGCTGAGTGTCTTGCTTGGGAGGATAGGGAGTGTTCTTCTTGGTCATAGGGATGGAGGCTATTGTTACTCCTTTAGTAGTGGGTGGAGGTCCACTCCTCATCTTCCACACCAAGGGAATGTTGTCTTCTTCCTCTGTGCTACTAGAATCTGCTAACACCACCTTGCCTTTTTCTTTCTCCTCATCTGTAGCAGTGGCTCTGATATCCCTCTTTGCAGGAGCCACCTTAGGTTTCTTAGCTACCTGGGATGATTCACTCTGCCCTACCTTCTTGGACTTATCTTTTTTCTTTTAAGGGTCTATCATGGGGAATGGCATGAGAATCCATTTATTGGTCCTTATAAGGACTTCTTGAGTCCTGTCCTCTAGAGAGGCATTTTCATCCTATCCCTAATTGACATCATCAAAGGGTTGATTGTGTTATGGGAAAATGTGAACAATAGTTTTAAACAACTAAATACCCAATAACTCAATGAAATTGATGCAAATAGGACAAACAAAGATATTACCTTCGCTAATCTTATTTACCTCGTTGCTTCCATTGTTGCCTATGTCGTATCAATCTTGTGTATGGTTTTAGCTCTCAGAAGTTGTACTTCAATGGTTGTAGATGGATAATGCAATGAAGACTAAACTAACAATGCAACTTTATGAATATGGATGATTGATAATGGAGACCTGATTGGATGATTATGATGATAATGAGGTTATGCAAATGTAATGAGTGGCTTTTGCCAAAGGCACACTGGTAGGATTCTTGTAGAGTAAGATTACTAAAGCTTGAGTGGATGCAAAATGGGTGTGAGAACCTTGTTTATATAGGCTAAGGAGGGGCCAAATCCAAGTGTCAATAGATCCATGATTGGAGGAAATTCCCTGTGATGTGTATAGTTGAGGAAGCTTGAGGGAATGTGCACGAATCAAGAGAGGACAAGTGTCTAGGCCTCTTTCATGAGTTATGGGAGCTAACATAATAGATTGAGGAGTTAACTGAATAGACTGACCAGTTAAGTGAATTGATTGGAGAGTTGACTAAATTGATTGACCAGTGAGCTCAATTGATTAATTAGTTAATTGATTTGATTGATTAGTTAACTAATTTGATTAGAGGATAAATAGGACATGTGGGTGAGGGGATATTAGCTAATTAGATATTAAAATATTTAATTATGTGTGCAACATGGTGAGGTGGAAAGGTGATGTGGATTTATGAAATTGGGACTTTGGGATAGAGGAATTTTGGATTAATTAAATAATTTAGATTATTTAATTATATGAGACTATAGAAGAATTAGGGAATTTAATTAAATAAATTGATTTTATTTTATTATTGGGAATGTGAATCATTTAAATAAATTAGGATATTTATTTAATTGATAGAAGTAGGAATAAAATAAATATATTAAAATATTTATTTAATTCCACTCGAGCCATTTTTAGGTGTATACATTTTGCCCCTCTTTAATACAATGTGTTTTATCATGTTGTTTCAAAGAATTAAAGATTTTGTCAGTATGATATATGCCCCAGTTTACCCCTGGTTTAGGTTTTATGACGATTAGGAAGAATGATAAAGGATGGCTAAGAAAAATGGAGGATAAAAGATAAGGGATGGATGAAAGGGTCAAATGACACGTTATGCAAGATAAAATGATAACACACACAAGCAAGAAAGCAAGTATGCACAAATGATACAAGAACAAAAAAGGTCCCTGTCAAGCTGTAAACCAATGATTAATTGATAATGATTGATGATAGTGTTCTTCATTGCGGGGAATAATATATCCCTAGATTAACACAAAGATGCGGGAAAGATATATCCCACTGATGATGACAATTGATTGATTTGGTTCACGACAAGATTAGGATCAAGACCAGTGATTGCTATTGGATAATTTGACAAGATTGATTTACTTGACTGGTATGGATTAAGGATGGACTTGCATTTGGATCATTGCTTGGATTGATTGGATTTATTTGATGATCAGATGAGTGATTGGATTGGTGATTGGTGATGCCCCAGTGACTCAAGAGTGAGGGTGACAAGGAAAGATAATGGTAAGTTAGCAAACAAGATGAATGATGATGATGATGCCCTCTCGAGAGGACAATTGGTGTGCTCTCAAAACAAAAAGAGAGAAAAGGGCTAGTAGATTAAGAGATGTAGATAAAGAAAGAACTTGGATCTTAAGCCACTTGGAAAATGATATGTATGAAATTCTTATAAATGAAATGAAATGCAATTTGGTATGTATGATAGTGGATTTTATCATCTTCTTGTACAAGTTTTTGAAGTACTTTGTTTCATCATTAAGCTTTTAAAATGTTGTAAGAAAATACAAGCATCTAGGTATAACTAAACCATGATGACCTGAGTATTACTTACATGGATTTTGATTTAGCAAGTTAATACAAGCATCTAAGTATAATTGAACCAAGATGACCTGAGTATTGCTTGCATATCAACAGACAAGGATTACACCTATTTCATGTTAAGACCCCTGATGTCCTTGATGATCATTATGTTGATCATGTCTTTAGACAAGGATTCACATTACTAAAGATAAACCCACAAACAACAAACAAATAAAATAATTATGCCCCCATCATAGCTCCTCTAATTTTTAGACATCCTTGAGTAGCATAAAAAGACATAATAACAAAAATCATGATATCAGACTTTAAACAACCATTAAAAACCTTCTTACCATAGATATATGTTTTCTTTCAATAATTGATAGAGTCCTTTTGATAGTTTAGGTAGGTTGGTGTTGTTAGGTTTAGTTTAATGTCTCTCACCAAGACAATGTTTTAAAGCTTGTTTTACTGTACTGCTTGCTGTCTAGTGATAAAACCACGATCCGGTTTGTTATCCTCTGAGTTGTAGCATTCAAAAATCCAATTCACTAACTAGGTCGAGGATTTGCTCCCAGTCAAGTAATGGATCGATTTACTATGGATGAACTGACAATAGACATTAAACAAAAATGGGCCCTAAGGGACTGACCTAGTGCCTCGGGGGCTCATCTATGATGGCCTTGCCTACGTGATGATGTAGAGGCAACGTAGTTTGGGGTGTGGACCATGTGGACCTAAGACCTAGGTGATGGGTAAATGGTGCAGAGTTGGATGGACGAAAGGATGGTTGACAAGGGATGGAATGGATGGGAAGCCTCGGGGGCTCATCAATGATGGCCTTGCCTATGTGATAGCTTAGAGGCAACATAGTTTGACCTTGAAGGCTGACACTAGTGAATGGATGAATGGAAGATATACAAAGGTTTACAATAAGATTAGGGATGTAGGTGGAAGGGAAGCCTTGAGGGCCCATCAATGATGGCCTTGCCTATGTGATAGCTCAGAGGTGACGTAGTTTGACAATAGTTCAATGGATTGGCTAAGGATGGATGACAAGATGGATGCAAGTTTAGATTGACAACCTGATGGGATAAGGCGATAAGGATGCGCGAACAAAAAGCCATGATAGGTATCTTTATATGATTGGATGTTTGTGGTAATAAGGGGTGGATGAGGAACAAGGTCCTAAAAGATGGATGAAGTGGTTTATTACTAACATTGTTTTTAATTCCCTTGCATTGGAGTTTGTAGGAGTGATGATTGGATAAAAAGATGGGAGATAATGGATAGAATGGATGCACGCAGAAGAAAACAAGGATGTGATCTCCAAGGACTATGTCGCATAGTAATAACTCAGGATTTGACATGTCAACACTTATGACAAAGGAGGATGATAGGATTGGATTGTTTTGAAAAAGATAAGGTATATCAAGAGTTTTTCCAAAGCATGTTTTGACATTTTGCCCCCATATCTTTATCAAGATAAAAAGAGGAATGGAGGATGAATGGACTCAATATGATAGTTATATGTAGGATAAGGATGATAGGATGGTATGGTAAGATAGGATGGAAAATGATAGGGTTGATGAGACAATGTGCTCCCAAGGGTAAATGACATACAAGATCAACCTACACATGATCCCTGTTTGCCTGGTTTTCATCATGGTACTTATCCAAGGCACCACCAAGGGTGGTTTTCACCATTGGATGAAGGGATTTTTCTTTACTCTTTTTTTTGTTGAATATTTGGATAGGATAGGTGGAATACAAACGAGAGGGACTCAAGTGTCTGGTTCCATGAAAGGTGGTAGTCCTACTAGGGATGAATGTCATCAAATGGACCATATCAACTGTCATTGTATACGCCTAAAAGTGACACAACTCTGTCTAAATAAATATTTCTAATATTTATTTCATTTTAATTCCTCTATCAATAAATGAACAAATCAATTTATTTATCTAATTCACATTCCTCCACAAAATTAAATAAAATCATTTATTTAATTAAATCCTTCATATTCCTCCAAATTAAATAAATTCATTTATTTAATTAAAATCCTCCAAGTTCTGCTAAATTAAATAATACCAAATTATTTAATTAATTCTTCCAAAATTCCTCTAAATTAAATAATATCAAATTATTTAAATACCTTTTCTAAATTCTAAAGTCATTCTAAATTAAATAATGTCCAATTATTTAATTAGTTCTTCTAAACTTAACATCCTCTATATTTAAATAAATTAAAACATTTATTTAAATTATTCTTTTTCCTCCAAAAATGGATTAACACCAAAATTAATTCATGCAAATCCATGTGCACACTTAACTAAACATTTTAATATTTAATTAATTGTTTCCTCACCCAGATGTCCTTTTTATCCTCTAGTTCCAATTAGTTAACTCATAAATCAAATCAGTTAACTAGTTAGTCAGTTCTATTAACTGGACAATCTATTCAATTAACTCTTCAATATATTTTTGTTAACTCCCTTGTTGCACGAAGGAGTAGGACACCTGTCCTCTTCCTATTCGCGCACATCCTCTCAAGTTTCCTCAACCATTGATCTTCTCTGTCTTGAACCTATAAATACAACCCCTATTCCTCCATTTCAATCATCCAAGCTTTTAGTAAACTTAATCTGCAGGAATCATAGCGCACCTTTGGCACCCAACACCATTCGATAGCTTGCGATCACCATTTTTATTGTATTAAACATCCTCTTCATTACAAGAACTATCATAGTCATTTCTCTATTGTCATCTTGAAGAAAAAAGCAAGGAAGTGCACTTTCTGAGGGCTTCATTCACACCAAAGATCAATTTGAGATTAGGCGACCAATGGAAGCCGTGAAGTAATAAGGTTTGCAAGGCGTTTTCTTTGTGTTTGAATCTTGATTATTGCAATTTCTATTGAGTTACTAGGTTATTATTAATCATTGATATTATTATCCACATTTTCCCGTAACATTTTTGGTGCCCACCATGGGGCCTTGCCCCAATTTAACCTCAAAACTAAGTTTTTGTGCATTAGGTTCTGTACACAGGAAGTTTCTGTACATCTGTTCACTAGAAACACACATATATCCGCTATAGCAACGCATCTGTTTGATCAGCGCATATACTCACTGAATCAACGCATCTATTCTCTAAATTAATGCATATATCTGACTTGCACATTTATTTCCTATTTCGGTACTTTTATTCTCTGTAACTGCGCATATATAATATCTGTGCATATGTTCTTTCTTTTAGTGCATGTACTCTCTGTAACTACACATTTATTAGATCTATGCATCTGTGCTCTGTATCGGCACATATATCCTCTGTAACTATGCATTTGTTCTGATAGGGTTCTTGAGATATTTCTTGTGATTTTTCTAATGCTAACATCTCTCACGTGAATATTCTTAGATCTATTTGCAGGTTAAGAGCTAGTTAGTCATATAGCTGCATCATTAACTCACATTTAGATCTAATTAGCAAGGAAAGTAATTGGATTGTTCATGCAAATCTTATTTAGAACTAAATAGGAAGGCTATAATTTGAACTTGTTGCATCAACAACTCAAACATAGTCCCAACTAGGAGGATCTAAAATTGAACCATTGCTTTCTATTTGCTTTTTTCAAAGTTAACAAATCTTGTGTGTGCCTAAATAACATAACTCATTTATTTTTTTTCTTTTAAATAGGATTAAAGAACCATTATTCTCCATGTTTTTAGAATGATAGTAGGCCTATGCTCTCCCCTTTCTTGGGTGACCAGAATGCCAAACATATCATTTTGCATGTTTAACCTTTAGAGAGGCCTGCCCTTAGATATCCTTTCGTCCAAGTGGGAATAACCTTAAGTGGTAACAAGATAAAGCCAAGCTCTATTTAGCCACTATAAATAAATTGTGCTTGAGGTGAAAGCTTCATGCAATGAGTGCTGATTAGTTATACTGACAGCTAACCTCCCCCAAAACCCTCCAAGGCGCAACCCTAGAAGGCTAGGAGACTCCATAATAGAGAGTAGTGTTGTCGCATGTATAACCACTCGAACGGTTGCCCTTACTACTTATCCATTGTTTTAGAGGCCAAAATCCCCTATAAACTGATGCCAGAAAGAGCGATTATCATCTTCCTAAGATGACTCATGTACTTACGATTCAATAGTAGAGATAACAGGAAAATCCTAAGGTTTACGAGCCTTAGGAACCTGGAACTTGGTGTACCAGAGAAGTTTGTGCACTTGTAAAGGGGAACCCATGTCCCAAGTTCCTAAGTTATCTGCTTTGAATAGTGTAGCTAGTGTAAAAACCAAGTGAGAATTTGGTTTATATTTCCCTTGCCATCCTAGGATTTGTACTTGTTTTTAGTCAAAAAAGTCAAAAATCTTTAAAAAAAAAAAAAAAAAAATCATGAAAAAATTCTTTATGTGTGCTGTCTTCTTGCCATAGTTAAAAAATCAAATCAAAGAGACCAACTTTTAGCCAACAAAAACCAAAAACATTGAAAAATCAGTCAAAAACTACCAAAAACATAGAGTTGTGCATATATTAATTCCTGATGTGCATTTGTTCAATCCTGTTGCGCATCTATCCTTTGCTGCGCATCCATTCATTTTTGCTGCGCTTTTGACTAGTTCTGCTGCGCATACATATTTTACCAGAACTGCGCATTTATCCTTTGTTCCTGTGCATATATTTTGCATCAGTCTTGCACTTTTGTTATATGTTGCTGCGCATTTGTCTTCTGTTACTGTGGTTATGTTCTTGCGCATCCATCATAGTGAGCTATTCTGTACATTTGCTGAGAAAAACAATTATCTTTTCGAGCACCCATTTCAACCTTGTTTTAGTTTCCTAGATCAGATTAACCATGCAAAACACTTATCCTGTTCATTTCCACAACATAGCCACTTTTCCAACAATCACCTCATCCAAAACTTCACAAAACTTCCCCTAACTGAGTCAAAATATCTAAACCAGGTTACAACAAGGTAATTTTAGATCGTAGCAGCCTCAAACAATCACTAGTAAAGCCTCCACTAAACATGATATATCATCCTTCTCTCTCAGAACTTTCACTAGTTTGTGGGTGCAAAACTAGTCCCTATCAAATAAATAGATTCCTAAAATCCTAATTTGTGGCTATCATTTTGTATCAACCGATTCGTTTGACACCATTGATCCAAAAAAAACCTTGTCAAAATCCTGTCACCACAAGTATCCCTTTCACTACAACCTCCAAGCACATCTTGTCAAAACACCCAATCTCACTCCACCCCATCCCAAGTCACATTGCATGGTCCTAAATAGATCCCAAAAACAAAAATAACTTGAAATGGTGGGTACATCTGAAAAAATTGTCCCATCCCCTCACGACAGTGATGAGGAGATTTCTCACGAGGACATTCTACAAGCTCAACAAGACTGAAAGTTCCAACGCATGATGGACAAAGTGCTCAGCCAAAACCCTAGCAAATTCTTTCTTCACCTAGCAAACCAAGGAGTTAATGTGATGACTCGCCATGTAACCCTAGAGATAAGTTCAACTAAAGCAATAAAAAGGTAGAATTTAAAAAAAGAAAAAGAAACGATAACAAAACATAACATAGACTAATAGCATCAAGTTAAATTATCATCTCTAGGGATTACATAGCTGCATTTTTGCAATTTAATAACAATCAACAACATACTTAGTTTAATCCAATAAACCAACTGAATCAAACTAGCATCTTTCATTATGTCATCCAAATACATCAAGAAGTTTGCATTAAGATTACAAGTACAAAATAGTATATCTTACAAGAGGAATTACATAGTTTCATTGTTACAAAAGCTCTTTTTCTGAATACATCAAATTACATAATAAATTCCATTGATACATAAATCTAGATGCAAAAAGTATAAATAACTGTCTTCATATACAGGTGCAAACTAGAATCCGCTATGAGAGATACATCCACAATCCATGACACCAGATAAACCAATGGAATAAAGCACAACCACCCCACCATTGGGAACAACCACCCCACCATTGGGAACCCTGAGGTCCACCCCCCATGCTAGGAGATAACAATAAGGTCCCACAATGACAATAGTCAAGAAGACAGTAGGCTAAAGAGTGCAAGGACTACACATGACTCTAATACAACACAGATCAATATGAAAATCACAAGTAACTTAAACAACACTTCTAGAGGCAATCACATAAGGAATGGAGAAAAACAATTAAGGAATGCTAGACTGCAGTAGGGATGAGTGTCATCACATGGTCCTAACATGGGTTACCCTAACAGTCCCTAGCTAGATGCTAGACCCCATCCTTGGGTTACCTTGACAGTCTCATACTAGACGTCGTCCCCCATCTATGGTTACCCTGATAGTCTCTTACTAGATGTTGGCCCCATAGGGTGACACATGTGGAACCAACATTCCTTTTATGAGGACAAGCAAGTTGATCTTGCCAACCAGGCCTTGTCCTCCCATCCTTAGCCCGAACAAGCACTACAAGCAATGGTGAGGAATCTAATTATCTTAATTAGTATGAAAGCTACCCAACCCTATAAAATATTTTTATGTTATCATTGGAATTAAGAACTTCCAATGGGTTACCCTAACAGCCACTTTGGGTGCCAGCCCCACATTGAAATCCACTCCCCCTTCTCTGCATCTAGATTCTTAAAGTCCAAAACATAAACCAAGCATGAACTGTCACATTTCTCAAATATATATTATTTCACATTACAGAAGCAAGGCATTCCCATATTTCATGCTCATCATAATCACATGAATAAGTACACTGAGCAAGGCATTCTCCATCTTGCACATGTATCATACCAACATGAAACAGGAGACAATATTACAAGAGTGCATTTCATTCAACTCACATTCACACCCTCCTAGGCTTCTAAAAACAAATTCTACAACACTTGACATCATTAAAACATAATGGTCACACATCACATTCACTTTCCAAGGCACATCCTAAACCAAGATCAATAATTCAATCAAAACCACAAATGTAGTACATATGATCTGATGCACTAATAATAGTCTTAAAGAATGTAACATTATTCCAATCATGATCAATCATCTAGCAACATAAGGTAACTCTAATGCAGACAATAACAACTTGAAGGGATACCAATTATTCTATAATAGAAAATTCAATCAAACAAGATACTACCTATTATTAGACTAACCCACTTTCTACACTGATGTGGATCTTATTAAAATTCTAGACAACTTTGTGATTTCTATTCAAAATAATTGTATAAGCAAAACATTAAGGATCATAAAGTAGATTAAAATTGATCATCCCTTTTAAATCTTTAGAAAGTATGAGTTAAATGCTAAACGTTTCATATCAAACCTAACCTCCACGTACTCACCCAATTTCATAACTAAGCACAATCTTTAATTTAAGTCATAAATAAGATTAGACTCCATTATATGACCACAAAGTTCCTTAAGGTGAAGAGGAAGGAAGATATATATAAAAATACTTGACAAGTATTACAAAATCTATACTAAATGTTATCTTCCACCAAAAAAATATCAAAGATATCTAGACATATAAAAATCATAAATTAAATTCATAGACTAACTCTATGCACACTACTTAAAATATTCTAATTCATACTAAAATAGAAGACTTAACTAAGGTCAACATACACACCTTATAACTAGATCTAAAATAACAATTCAACATTTATAATATGATAATTTACATCAATTTGACTAAGACAAATATATATTAAGAAGCCTTATATATTATCCATAGCCTACTATCTTACAATAGATAAAACTACTAATATTCTTAAATATACAAGATAAAATAATAAATCAATAAATTATTTTAGAAGGATTTGACTTTTTATTTATAAAGTAATGCTTAAATATAACATATCCCTAAATAACAGGGATGAAATAAAAGAATACTTAAATATAACACATCCCTCAATAATAGGGATTTGATTTCTCATAAATGAAATAAAATAATACTTAAATATAACACATCCCTAAATAATAGGGATTTGATTTCTCATAAATGAAATAAAATAATACTTAAATATAACACATCCCTAAATAATAGGGATTTGATTTCTCATAAATGAAATAAAAAAATACATTTATAATCCTATTATTTAAACTATACTATTGATTCCAAGAACAAGTTGAACAAAAATAATGATTCTAAACTAATACTTGAAACTTTCTAGGAAATTTAATTAAAGTCCACATTAAATTATTGTTAATTTTGTGATAACTCCATAATATAACTACAATTTTTTATTTTCTATATATAAAAATTACTACAAAGAATAGTTAAATTATTAATTACCTAAACTCAACATGAAAAGAGAATTTCTATTTCTAACTTAATGCATTATTTCCTATTAACTAAATCTACAACCTCTGAGAATCCCTAAGTTTTCTCTAGTTAAACTCAGAGATGTTGTTAATTGACAAAATTGCTAAAAATGATTAAAATATCTATCTACATATTCAATCTACAAAAGAATTCATATTGAACAATAAATTAAGTTTTCAGGCAAGGAAGAAAAATGATGAAGTTGGCTGAACCAAGCAACCAAATTTCATAGCCAAGAGCCAAGGATCAAAGGAAGTTAATTCAGGTAAAAAAAAATTCATTATTTTAAATGCATAAACTACAAACTAAAATTCAATTGCATTATTCATAATTTCTAGCAACCTCTGGAGGAACCCTCAGCGTCGTACGCTCGTACGACTGTGCTTGAGGGAAAGGAATATGCATAAGTTTTAAAGTGTAAAAGCTAAAATTCTAATATCTCTTATCCTAAATTTCATTTGGTCTACAAATACAGAAATTTCAAATGCCATTTCAGACATGATTCAATGCATATGGAGGTCATACAATGTAGCCAGGCAGGTTGGAGGAAAAGAAAATATTTAAGAGTTTTGATAAAATGAAATCATCTTTATTAGTCTTATTTCAGCAAGTGTTCAATGAATCCCATCAAATGGCAAGAGATTATAGATAAATATAATTTGTTTGATAAACAGATCAATGACTAGTAAGAAAATAGTTTGGGCCTAGCAACGAATTTTGATCTCCACAAACAAGGGTGACACTACAGAAGTTGAGTTTTCTTTTGATAAAAAGAAATTGGAATTCTTAATTTGACACAGGAATACAACAACAGAAAATTATTTAATTTCTACTAGTGGCAAAAGATTTCATTTAACTAAGGTGTCTATAGGTAATATGAGAATATGGTGACAGTGAAATAGCAAGAGGAATAGATGTGAAGGAAGATAGATAGGCATGAAGATGATTCAAAGTAAGGTCTCTTAAAATGTCACAATGGGTGGTTGAAGAGAATATTCAAGCGAATACAAATGATAAGGTTAATAATAATGGGGTTATAAAAAAGAATATATACTCATCAAGCATATAGAGAGAATAGGTTGCAGAGTTTGATCAATCATTTCAATTGACATGAGAAACTTGAATTTGATCGCAGATGGACACTGATTTTCAAAAGGGTTTACTATTGTTTGGAATAATTCACAGAGAACCACACTTCAACCAGAATTTGACAAATCATAAAATTGTACAGACTACTCACATACAAGATTTTTCTTCATATACAGACAAGCAGAAGAATTTTTGTTTAATACATACCCAGAAATTCTTTAGATCTCCCTTTCTCCCTTCTCCTCTTCCTCTGCCAATTCCTCTCCTTTTCCCCAAATTTCTGTGTATCTTTTCTTAGAACTCTCCCCTCAAATAATCTTCCCAAAACCAAAATAGACAAAACAATTAATACCCACTATCACCATTCTCTCCATTACAGATATCCACAATCCAAAATTAATTGCATTCATAACACCACTAACAGGAATAATTTAAAATTTATGACAACCCACTCCAACAATAAATTAATGGCAAAATAAAATAAAATCTCACATGTCAGATAAAATTAATAAAGTACTAAATATTGACAATATTATTATTATTGCTAGCTTTCAAAGCTACTAATTTAATTTAATATAAAAATCAACTAATTAACATTCTCAATTTTCTACATTAATTAAATAACTAATATTGATGTATATATATAAACTTATTATTATTATTACTATAACAATTAATAAATCTCCAACAAATACATATTGACTATATAACCAAAATGATCAAACATCAACACATCTATACACATAGATCACTTATTCTATAAAATGAACCAAACGACTATAATCAACAACTTAATACCTTGTTCACTATGTTCAATAAAATGAACCTTAAACTATAATAAACAAACAATAACAACCACATACCAAAGGATGACCAACACCCGAGGACAAGTACCAACTGAGCAACAACTACACCCATGACTAGAAATACATGGATGAGAACAAACTGAAGACATTGGCTGATAGAGGGAACCCCATGTTATCTACCATCCACATTATCCATTGGTGTAAAGGCACGCTCAAACCTACTAATTCAAGTGGAGTCAGTGCCTGGTACCTACAACCTACATCAAACCAAGGGGTTATGTACAAACACAGATATATATATATATAATCAAACACACTATGGCAGGGAATCGCAACATAGTAGGGTGCTCATTATGAGTAATACTACACTGTCCCTTCACAAGACACATCACAAATATCCACATTAAACAAGTTTATTAGTAACTAAAAAACCAAATAACACATAGTCAGATGGTCGTATAATTCACGTAGTAAAACAAATCTACATAATCAATTAATCCATAATTGATCACAACATAAGCATAATGTACTAATCATAAAGTATCAATAGTGTCATCATAGTAAACATCAATGAGTGTCATCAACTACATCAAAATGATAAACCTACCATCAACATGTCTAACATACCCTAAGTATTCCAAGTATTTTACCTTCTTCTTCATGCTCCTTAGCCCGACCACCTGCACATCCAAGACAAAACTGGAGGGGCACTACATCCCCCCCCCCTAAAACTTGACTTCCTCCTGTAAGTCACAGACTAGGGTGGAAACATAACAAATTAGTATTGTAATTTTCTAGTGCCAACATACACATCTTTATTAAGCAATTGTTCATAAAATAGGCACAATCGTTCCATAACAATAAGAAGAACATTAATTCTTTACTTTTAAGGCGTATCATGTGATCTACTTATATCTAATCACACATATTTTGAAAGTTCCATACGGTTTAAAGAACTGCATTCACATATAATCAAGGAAAAATACATCTCATATCTTATTTCCACTATGCTTTCAACTATTTACCAACATACACAATACAATTCTCCGCAGAGTCCTCCCTTGAACATACTATCAGAGGTTCGACATGAACATGATAGAAATAAAACCTAATACAAAACGGGGCTAGTACAAACAAACATTTAGAATAGCCACCATAGAGATTTTAAAAATAAATGCAAACCCAAGTGGGAAAATAATCAAATCCAACTTTAAGTCACATAGTTCTTGCAATTTCCAACAATAAATCAAGTATAAAGAAAAGAGTTTTGGTGACCACTCCTGTCATAAAAAAGTTCAAAGAAAGAAAATTCACTGCTAACCCCCAACAACACATGAAACAACCGTTAAAAATTTCTAAACAACCAAATTACACAACAAATTCACATCACGATGTGACTAATTTTAGCCACAAAAGGGAGTATCCGCTAGACAACACTCAAGGACACAAGGTCCAAAATGTGTTAGAGAATGTACACCATACACACAGACAATTAAGTTATCTACATCCTCATATCTAAGCTACTTTTATACAAGGATTTAAGGCAACACAGTCGCTACTTATATACAAACAACTTCTATCTTTAATGCAATACAATTTCTTTTTACTAAACTATGGAAATATGCAATTGCTTCCTTATGCAAGAAGATATAAAAGGAAATGTATGATGTCACACACAGGAATAATTCAAAACTATAATTGACTTACATTATCACATTCATGATTTCATGGGCCCAACACAAGCTCCCATTTGATCTCCTACACATAGTTCTTACACAGGCATATACAATGATAACTTTCATAAACCACAATAGATCTTCCACATGCAGTCATGACCAACTAGGAAATAGATATCAGATTATCAATCAACCATGCAAAGTACCCCACACACGACAACACCACATAATCCACATGATGCCACTGAGTGATTAAATCATTCTAATACTTACACATATAATGTAATTAACATAAAGATGGTATGGTGCTTCTACACCCATAGCTAAACATAACCCCCAAGTATGATTACTTCACCAAACAAGGGAACACAAAACACTACTGGCCTTTCACAACACCCCACATAGAATGGGTACAGGATGTTCACATCACTAGATGGGGCATATACCACACTCTTAATCACATGCACCAGCAGTAACCATGCTTCTTTCTTATAACGCACCATGACCACAAGAGAAATTGAAAGCCTCGACAAAACAAAAAGCACTAACATTCATGAAAGACATATTGCTAGATATAACATCACATTTCGAGAAAAGAAGGAGAAAGAACACATAGCGAGCACATAAGTAAAATAAGGAATTAAGAATTTATTTCTTCCAGGGTCAAAGAACAAGTCTGTAAACTTAACAACCTTCTACTATCATAGTTGTTGCAAGTATGGGTCTAACTGTGTTGTCATTGATGTCAACATACTCCTGTTACAGAAATGACAAGGATTAGATGAGCTATGTACTGAGGATATTGAGAAAATTAGTCATATCAGGAATAGAGAATAACAGTGAAGACAGTAAGGTAAAGATCCAAGTTAAGATGACTATCAGAGGTTGCGGTTCAAAGGGTTTGTAGATATGAGTCTTAAAATACTCCAGTCAAAATTTCAAAGGTCCGCATGAAGATCTGAAGAAGTTATGGCTGCTCAAGTAGAACCAGTTCTGGCAGATGTTCAGAGGTGACAGAGCAACACAGATAGGTCCAATGAGATCTGGAAATGCATTGTCTATTCTACGGATTTGAGGAAGTGTTGAGGAAGTCTCTGTGAAGTGTTAACTAGTTTGGTTCGTGGCTTGAAGGTCTAGAAGCATCTGTTCTTCTGTGACAGTGATGACAGACTGTGTTCTTGACATTCCGGATGAAGGAGAGAAGGATTCCAGTAAGCAGATGAAGTGCGGATGTTGTTGGTGTTTTAGGCTATCTTGTGAAGGTCTTTGGATCATGTCCAACCTATATTGGTGGTCTGCATTAGAGTTAGAGCCTGCAATTGAAGAATAACCTCTGGATGATGATGTTCTTCCTAAGACTGGCTGACTGGATGAGTTACGCATCTTGCAGATGTTCTCATAGATGTTTGCCAACTTAGATGATTCTTCCTAAGTTGATGTCTTGTATAAATAAGGGGTTGTGAAGTCATTTCAATGAGGTCTTGTGGTTGAGAAGAGAGTTATAGCAAGGAGGAGAGCGAAAGGCAGAGTAGAAGTATTGGGCTTAAATGGAACTAATTCAAGCATGGTGAAGATGCTATTTTCCAGTTCAAATAGGTGATACTTATTTCTTTGTAGACAATGTGTCTCTTTTAGGCAGTGAGTCCTAATTGGCATGTGCCATTTTGTTCTTTCTATCCTTCTAATAGAGAATCACCCTGTGGTTTTTCCCTTAACCGGGTTTTCCACGTCAAAATCTTGGTGTCTTATGTGTTGATGAGATTTTGCTTTTTATTTAATTGCATTATGTTTCATGATTGATATACTGCTAATCACTAAGAAGATTTAAGTGTGAAATTGGAGAAAGTTTTAGACAACTGATTCACCCCCCCTCTCAGTTGTGTGCCCTAAGTCTAATAATTGGTATCAGAGCCAAGTTCCTCTAAAAAGAGCTTAACTACTTGAGGAGATCCAAGATGTTGTCTTACAAGAAGGATAGTCTGAAGTTTGATGGAACTAACTTTAATCTGTGGAAAGGTCGCATGAAATGTCACTTGCAATGTATGGGTACTGCATGCTAGACCATGGCTACAACACAGTATACACCTCCATAGGGTGGTTTGAAATCCGCAAATGAAATTATAGATGCTAAAAACAATCTGCAGACTATTGAAGCTCTTCTAAGCGCATTATCTGATACAGAGCTCTCAAATGTTGTTGACCTACCAACTACTTTTGAGATTTGGCAAAAATTGGAACTTTTGCATGGAGATAAGTATGTTAAATGTGCAAGGTTACAGAGTCTAAAAGGGAAATTTGAAAATCTGAAGATGAAAGATGATGAAAATATCACTACTTTTATGCAAAGGGTTAATGAGATTATTTGTGGAATTAGAAATGTTGGTGGAGTCTTGGATGAAGATGAGATTGTTGGCAAAATTCTTAGATCCCTTCCTGCCTCTTATAAAATCAAGGTTGCTGCCATTGACGAATTTAGAGCGCATACAACTGTCACAAGAGATCAATTGGCTGGAAAATTAGTTGCATTTGAAATGACCGAGTTTGGAGATGACCCCCCCAAGACTGAATCTGCATTCAAAGCTAGTGCCTTTGTAAAAGGTAAACAAAAGTTTGGTTTGGGAGAGAACTCATCAAGGAAACTGTCATGGTATGAAAAAGCAAGAAAAGACCTGGAAGAAGAAGAAGTAGAAACTGCTCAACTTGAAGCCCTTATTGCAAAGAGACTACCAAGAGGATCCGGTAAGTATGAAGGAAAATTGCCTTTTAAGTGTTTCAACTGCAATAATATTGGTCATTTTGCCTCAAAGTGTCCAAAAAGATTTTCAAGGCCAAATCCTAACAGATCAAGGTTCCAAAAGAATTGCTACTATGTTCATGAAGAAGATGATAATGAAGGAGTAACAGATGATGAATTAGAGACAGGAAACAAATCTGGAAGTGATTGGGTGTTTATTGCCATCAAGGAAGAAGAACCAATATCCTCTGAATTTGTCAATCATAAAGTTGTAGAAAGAGCTCTGGCTGCTCAAATTGAAGAAAAGGATGATTGGGTCATTGACAGTGGTTGCTCTCACCATATGACAGGTGACAAAAATAAGTTCATTGATTTGGAAAGGTATGAAGGAGGAGTGGTAAAGTTTGGTGATAATTCTGCTGGTAGAATCAGAGGAAGAGGAACTATTTCTCTTGATGGAAGGAACAAAACCGGTAGTGTACTATATGTTGAAGGTTTGAAGCACAATCTTCTTAGTGTTGGACAGTTGGTGGACAAAGGCTATGATCTCTAGTTTAAGAATGGAAAATGCAAGATCTTTGAAAGTTCTAGAACAGAGATTGCATCTGGTACCCAAACTAAAGGTAATATCTTCCACTTGGTTGGTACTGGTAAAAGTTGCTTATTTGCTCAAGTTGATCAAAGTTGGTTATGGCATAGGAGAATGTGTCATGTGAATTTTAATAATATCATCAAGATAAGCAATACTCAAGCTGTAAGAGATCTTCCAAAATTGGTGAAACCTACAAATAGCTTGTGTAAAGAATGTCAGTTGGGTAGGCTGAGCAGAGTCACATTCAAGAGTAAGAAACTGTCTTCTATGGGATTATTGGACTTAGTTCATACTGTTCTTTGTGGCCTAGTAAGAACCATGAGTGTGCAAGGTGATAGATACTTCATGTTACTAATTGATGACTATTCCCAGATGATGTGGGTAACCTTTCTAAAAGAAAAATCAGAAGCTCTTGAGAAATTCAAAATATTCAAGGCTATGGTAGAAAATGAAACTGGATTAAAACTGAAATGTCTAAGGTCTGATAGAGGTGGGGAATTCACATCTGGTGAGTTCTTAGAGTTCTGTGAGAAACATGGAGTAAAGAGACAGTTATCTGCTCCTAGGACTCCACAGCATAATGGAGTAGTGGAAAGAAAGAACCAGACCATCCAGGAAGCTTCTAGGACCATGATGATGGAAGCAAATATTCCTCAGATCTATTGGAGAGAAGCTGTCAGCACTGCAGTCTATACTCTCAATCGAGTTCAAATTAGAAGTAATATCGGTAAGACTCCCTATGAACTTTGGTTTGGCATCACTCCTATGGTGAGGTATTTCAAAGTTTTTGGCAGCAAATGTTACATTAAAAGAGATGAAGATCTAGGAAAGTTTGATGCTAGAAGTGATGAAGGAATATTCTTGGGTTACTCCACTCAAAGAAAAGCATATCGATGTTATAACAAGAGACTGAGAAAGATAATAGAAAGTACAAATGTGAAGGTTGATAAGGGAATTGAGAAACCCTCAGGGTTTTATGAATATGATGAAGATGATCAAAATGGTGTTCTGATTCAAGGAGCCCAAACCTTTTCTGAAAGACAGATACAAACTGATCTGATAAATCAGGAAGAAGAGAAGTCTGAATGAGCCTGATCAAGAAGCAAAAGTGCAAGAAACTCCCAAAATTCCAAGGTATGTACGACTGAACCACTCTGAAGATCAGATCATAGGTGACAAAAGCAAAGGTGTGCAAACTAGAAGGAGAATTGCTCAAAATTTAGATGAGTATTGTCTGATTTCAAAGATTGAACCTAAGACAATAAATGAAGCCTACAATGATGAAAACTGGACCAAAGAAATGGAGAAAGAGTTGATGCAAATTGAGAAAAATCACACTTGGGATCTTGTTCCCAGACCTAGAAACAAGAATGTGATTGGAACCAAATGGGTCTTCTGAAACAAACTAAATGAAGTTGGTGAAGTAATCAGAAATAAAGCCAGATTGGTCTACAAGAGCTATTCTCAAATAGAAGGAGTTGATTTTGAAGAAATTTTTGCACCGGTGGCAAGAATTGAAGCAGTTAGATTATTTCTTGCATTTGTTGCCTTCAAAGATTTCAAAGTATATCAGATGGATGTCAAGTCTGCCTTCCTAAATGGTGACTTGGAAGAAGAAGTGTACATTGAGCAACTAGATAGATTTCAATTGTCTGATCATGGTAATATGGTCTGCAAGTTGAAGAAGGCACTGTATGGACTGAAGCAAGCACCAAGAACCTAGTATGAAAGATTGGATAAACATCTTTTGAAGATTGGTTTCAACAAAGGTACTGCTGACAGTAATTTGTACTTCAAAATTGATCATGAAAACATCTTGATTGTTGAAGTGTTTGTTGATGATATCATTTTTGGAGGAAGAGATAGTATGTGTAAAATTTTTGCAAATCAAATGAAAAGTGAATTTGAGATGTCCATGCTTGGTGAAATGAATTTCTTCTTGGGTCTGCAAATCACTCAAACAAAGAAAGGAATCTTCATTTCTCAGACCAAATATGTTAAAGAATTATTGAAGAAATTTGGGATGAAAGACTCAAAACCAATGAACACTCCCATGGCAACTAGATATAAATTGAGCAAAGACGATGATTCTCCTAAGGTTGATTAGACAAAGTATAGGTCAATGATTGGAGGACTGTTGTATCTCACTCAAACTAGACCAGACATAATGCAGGCTGTTGGTCTTGTTGCTAGATTTTAAGCTGATCCTAGAGAATCTCATGTCATGGCAATCAAGAGGATTTTTAGATATCTAAAAGGGATAGTTGAGTATGGTCTATGGTATCCCATAGATCATGATTTCTCTCTTCATGCATATACAGATGAAGATTGGGCAGAAGATGTGGATGACCAAAAGAGTACCAGTGGTGGAGCATTCTTTTTGGGGAAGAGATTGGTTTCTTGGCTAAGCAAGAAACAAGAGGCAATATCTCTATCCACAACTAAAGTAGAATATATTGTAGCAGCAGGTAGTTGCACTCAGGTTTTGTGGATGAAACAAATGCTAAGAGACATAAGAGTGGAATATGAGGAACCTATCACAATCTTCTGTGATAATTCAAGTGCAATAAATATATCTAAGAATCTGGTGTTGCATTCAAAGACTAAGCATATATCTATCAAGTTTCATTTTATAAGAGAGCAAGTGCACAAGAATGAAGTCAGATTGGAGTTTGTGCCTTCCAAGGATCAGATTGCAGATATCTTTACTAAACCTCTACCTAAGGACTCTTTTGAGTATCTCAGGGAGAAATTAGGGGTTATTGCCCCTCTGGTGATGAACTAAGGTGCACTGATGTGCATCAGTCTGGTGGATATCACAGTCATATCTTGTGATCCGGATTGATGATGGTAAACTGCCACTCAGGGGGAGCAACTGGTATGGTTCTGAAGTGTTGGAGTTGCAAGTATGAGCCCTTTGCCATTGATGTCAAAGGGGGAGAGAAGACATGTGAAAAACAAGTGGTTGATGATCAAAGGGGGAGCAGTAAAGGAAGAGAAGAAATGTGAATGGTTGTTGCTGATAGGGGGACTTGTGACAATAAGAAGTTCTTGTCTTGATGGTTTTTCACATCATATGTTGCCATCAATGACAAAGGGGGAGATTGTTACAAGTATGGGTCTAACTGGTGTTCTCATTGATGTCAACATACTCCTATTATAGAAATGACAAGGATTGGATGAGCTATGTACTGAGGATATTGAGAAAATTAGTCATATCAGGAACATAGAAGAACAGTGAAGACAGTAAGGTAAAGATCCAAGTTAAGATAACTATCAGAGGTTACGGTTCAAAGGGTTTGTAGATATGAGTCTTAAAATACTCCAATCAAGATTTTAGAGGTCCGCATGAAGATCTGAAGAAGTTATGGCCGCTCAAGTAGAACCAGTTCCGGTAGATGTTCAGAGGTGACAGAGCAACATAGATAGGTCCGGTGAGATCCAGAAATGTATTGTCCTATTCTGCAGATTTGAGGAAGTGTTGAGGAAGTCTTTGTAAACTATTAACTAGTTTGGTTCATGGCTTGAAGGTCTGAAAGCATCTGTTCTTTTGTGACAGTGATGACAGACTGTGTTCTTGACATTTCGGATGAAGGAGAGAAGGATTCCAGTAAGCAGATGAAGTGTGGATGTTGTTGGTGTTTCAGGCTATCTTGTGAAGGTCTTTGGATAGTGTCCAGCCCGTATTGGTGGTTTGCATTGGAGTTGGAGCCTGTAATTGAAGAATAACCTCCATATGATGATGTTCTTCCTAAGACTGGCTGACCAGATGAGTTACACATCTTGCAGATGTTCTCATATATGTTTGCTGACTTAGATGATTATTCCTAAGTTGATGTCTTGTATAAATAAGGGGTTGCGAAGTCATTTCAATGAGGTCTTGTGGTTGAGAAGAGAGTTATAGAAAGGAGGAGAGCGAAAGGCAGAGCAGAAGTATTGGGCTTAAATGGAACTGATTCAAGCATGGTGAAGATGTTATTTTCCAGTTCAAATAAGTGATACTTATTTCTTTGTAGACAATGTGTATCTTATAGGCAGTGAGCCTCTTGTGAGCAGTATGCTCAGGTAGTGAGCCCTAATTGGCATGTGCCATTTTGTTCTTTCTATTCTTCTAACAGAGTTCATACAATCTTGGGTTAATCACCCTGTGGTTTTTCCCTTAACCGAGTTTTCCACATCAAAATCTTGGTGTCTTATGCATTGATGAGTTTCTTATTTTTATTTAATTGCATTATGTTTCATGATTGATATACTGCTAATCACTAAGAAGATTTAAGTGTGAAATTGGAGAAAGTTTTGGACAACTGATTCACCCCACCTCTCAGTTGTGTGCCCTAAGTCTAACAATACTAATGCACATAGGTGGAAGATACCATTACCAACTCACCACAAAGAGCAAATCACTTAACCTAGAGTAAAAACAATCCAGAGGTCTCAGTGTTGCAACCTAGCTATGATACCAAATGTAATGCCCCTCCATACAACCCTAGAGATAAGTTGAACTAAAGCAATAAAAAGGAAATTTTTTTTTTTTTTTTAAAGAAGAAATGATAACAAAACATAACATAGACTAATAGCATCAAGTTAAACTATCATCTCTAGGGATTGCATAGCTGTATTTTTGTAATTTAACAAAAATCAACAACATACATAGTTTAATACAATAAACCAACTGAATCAAACTAGCATCTTTCATTACGTCATACAAATACATCAAGAAGTTTGCATTAAGATTACAAGTACAAAATAGTATATCTTACAAGAGGAATTACATAGTTTCATTGTTACAAAAGCTCTTTTTCAGAATACATCAAATTACATAATGAATTCCACTGATACATAAATCTAGATGCAAAAAGTACAAATAATTGTTTTCATATACAGGTGCAAACTAGAATCTGATATGAGAGAAACATCCACTAACCATGGCACTAGATAAACCAATGGAATAGAGCACAACCACTCGACCATGTGGAACCCTAAGGTCCACCCCCCATGCTAGGATATAACAATGAGGTCCCACAATGACAATAGTTAAGAAGATAATAGGCTAAAGACTGCAAGGACTACACATGACTCCAATACAACATGGATCAATATGAAAATCACAAGTAACCTAAACAACACTTCCAGAGACAATCACATAACAAATGGAGAAAAATAATTAAGGAATGCTAGACTGCAGTAGGGATGAGTGTCATCGCATGGTCCTAATATGGGTTACCCTGACAGTCCCTAGTTAGACGTCAGCCCCCATCCTTGGGTTACCTTGACAATCTCATACTAGACGTCAGCCCCCATCTATGGTTACCCTGATAGTCTCTTACTAGATGTCAGCCCCATAGGGTGACACATGTGGAACCAACATTCCTTTCGTGAGGACAAGGAAGTTGATCTTGCTAACCAAGCCTTCTCATCCCATCCTTAGTCTGAACAAGCACTACAAGCATTGGTGAGGAATCCAATTATCTTAATTAGTGTGAAAGCTACCCAACCCTCTAAAATATTATTATTTTATCATTGGAATTAACAACTTCCAATAGGCTACCCTGACAGCCACTTTGGATGCCGGTCCCACATTGAAAGCCACTCCACATTCTCTGCATCTATGTTCTTAAAGTCCAAAACATAAACCAAGCATGAACTATCACATTTCTCAAATATACATCATTTCAAATTACATAAGAAAGGCATTCCCATCTTGCATGCTCATCATAATCACATGAATATGTACACTGAGCAAGGCATTCTCCATCTTGCACATGTATCACACCAACATGAAAAAGGAGACAATATTACAAGAGTGCATTTCATTCAACTCACATTCACACCCTCCTAGCCTCTGGAAACAACTTCTACAACACTTGACATCATTAAAACATAATGGTCGCACATCACATTCACTTTCCAAAGCACATCCTAAACCAAGATCAATAATTCAATCAAAACCACAAATGTAACATATGATCTGATGCACTAATAATAGTATTAAAGAATGTAACATTATTTCAATCATGATCAATCATCTAACAACATAAGGTAACTCTAATGCAGACAATAATAACTTGAAGGGATACTAATTATTCTATAATAGAAAATTCAATTAAACAAGATAATACTCGTTATTAGACTAACCCACTTTCTACACTTATGTGGATCTTATTAAAATTCTAGACAACTTTGTGATTTCTATTCAAAATAATTGTATAAGAAAAACATAAAGGATCATAAAATAGATTAAAACCAATCATCCCTTTTAAATCTTTAGAAAGTATATGAGTTAAATGCTAAACATTTCATATCAAACCTAACACCCACTTACCCAATTTCATAACTAAGCACAATCTTTAATTTAGGTCATAAATAAGATTAGACTCCATTATATGACCACAAAGTTCCTTAAGGTGAAGAGGAAGCAAGATATATATAAAAATACTTGACAAGTCTTACTAAATCTAAACTAAATGTTATCTTCCACCAAAAAAATATCAAATATATCTAGACATATAACAATCATAAATTAAATTCATAGACTAACTCTATGCACACTACTTAAAATATTCTAATTCATACTAAATTTAAAGACTTAACTAAGGTTAGCATACACACCTTATAACTAGATCTAAAATAACAATTCAACATTTATAATATGATAATTCACATCAATTTGACTAAGACAAATATATATTAAGAAGCCTTATTTATTATCCATATCCTACTCTCTTACAATAGATAAAACTACTAATATTCTTAAATATACAAGATAAAATAATAAATCAATAAATTATTTTAAAAGGATTTGACTTTTAATTTATAAAGTAATGCTTAAATATAACATCCCTAAATAACAGGGATGAAATAAAATAATACTTAAATATAACACATCCCTCAATAATAGGGATTTGATTTCTCATAAATGAAATAAAATAATACATTTATAACCCTATTATTTGAACTATACTATTGATTCCAAGAACAAGTTGAACAAAAATAATGATTCTAAACTAATACTTAAAACTTTCTAGGAAATTTAATTAAAGTCCACATTAAATTATTGTTAATTTTGTGAGAACTCCATAATATAACTACAATTTTTTATTTTCTATATATAAAAATTACTACAAAGAATAGTTAAATTATTAATTACCTAAACTCAACACAAAAAGAGAATTTCTATTTCTAACTTAATGCATTATTTCCTATTAACTAAATCTACAGCCTATGAGAATCCCTAAGTTTTCTCTAGTTAAACTCAGAGATTTTGTTGATTGACAAAATTGATAAAAATGATTAAAATATCTATCTACATATTCAATGTACAAAAGAATTCATATTGAACAATAAATTAAATTTTTAGGAAAGGAAGAAAAATGATGAAGTTGGCAGAACCAGGTAACCAAATTTCATAGCCAAGAGCCAAGGATCAGAGGAATTTAATTCAGGTAAAAAAAATTTGTTGTTTTAAATGCATAAACTACAAACTAAAATTCAATTGGATTATTCATAATTTAGGGCAACCTCAGGAGGAACCCTTAGCACCGTACGCTCATACGACAGTGCCTGAGGGAAAGGAATGTGCATAAGTTCTAAAGTGTAAAAGCTAAAATTCTAATATCTCTTATCCTAAATTTCATTTGGTCTGCAGATACTAAAATTTTAAATGACATTTTAGACATGATTCAATGCATATGGAGGCCGTACAATGTAGTCAGGCAAGTTGGAGGAAAAGAAAATATTTAAGAGTTTTGATAAAATGAAATCATCTTTATTAGTCTTATTTCAGCAAGTGTTCAATGAATCCCATCAAATGGCAAGAGATTATAGATAAATATAATTTGTTTGATATATAGATGAATGACTGCTAAGAAAATAGTTTGGGCCTGGCAACGAATTTTGATCTCCACAAGCAAGGGCGACACTGCACAAGTTGAGTTTTCTTTTGATAAAAAGAAATTGGTATTCTTAATTTGACACAGGAATACAACAACAGAAAATGATTTAATTTCTACCAGTGGCAAAATATTTCATTTAACTAAGGTGTCTACAAGCAATATGAGAATACGGCGATAGTGAAATAGCAAGAGGAATAGATGTCAAGGAAGATATATAGGCGTGAAGATGATTAAGAGTAAGATCTCTTAAAATGTCGGAATGGGTGGTTGAAGAGAATATTCAAGCGAATGCAAATGGCAAGGTTAATAATAATTGGGTTATAGAAAAGAATATATACTCATCAAGCATACAGAGAGAATAGGTTGCAGAGTTTGATCAATCATTTCAATTGATGGGAGAAACTTGCATTTGATTGCAGATGGAAACTGATTTTCAAAAGGGTTTACTATTGTCTGGAATAATTCACAGAGAACCACACTTCAACCAGAATTTGACAAATCATAAAATTGCACAAACTACTCACATACAGGATTTTTCTTCATATATAGACAAGCAGAAGAAATTTTGTTTAATACATACTCAAAAATTCTTTAGATCTCCCTTGCTCCCTTCTCCTCTTCCTCTGCCAATTCCTCTCCTTTTCCCCAAATTTTTGTGTATCTTTTCTTAGAACTCTCCCCTCAAATAATCTTCCCAAAACCAAAATAGACAAAACAATTGATACCCACTATCACCATTCTCTCCGTTACAGATATCCACAATCCAAAATTAATTGCATTCATAACACCACTAACAAGAATAATTTTCAAATTTCTGATAGCCCACTCCAACAATAAATTAATGGCAAAATAAAATAATATCTCACATGTCAGATAAAATTAATAAAGTACTAAATATTGACAATATTATTATTATTATTGCTAGCTTTCAAAGCTAGTAATTTAATTTAATATAAAAATCAACTAATTAACATTCTCAATTTTCTACGTTAATTAAATAACTAACATTGATGTATATATATAAACTTATTATTATTATTATTATTTTAAAAAAAGTGGCAGAGCCACTAAAATTATATTAATTATAAAATGAAATTTACAAAATGCCAAATTCAATAAGGCATACCGGCAGGAAAGAATCGGCAAAGAAAACCTCCGGTTGTAGCCCTTTAAAACAGATATAATACAAAATTGACTCAGAAGGATGAGTCAACCCCAAAGAAAGTCTGTGGCTTAAAACCTTACAAGATTAATACTTTGTGCAAACAACACTATTACAAACTAACCAACTGATAGAGTCAATAGATAACAAAACTGTCTACAAAACACAAAGGTTTTAATTATCCTCCTGCAATTTTCATCATCAAGACCCTGCTGATCAAGAGCCTCTTCTTCTGCCAAATGCCTCCCCAACTAACGCCTGTTAACCATAAAGATCCTTGCACTCAAACAAACCTTCCACAAGAGCAGTACCCAAATGCAAAACAAAATCCTCTACAACATTAATAAAAGTATCTACAAGAAAAAGAGCATTTTGAACAAACATAAGACTCAAATTTCTTACCATATCAAAGATTTGCAAAAGAAAAAAAACCATAGCATTAAAAATTTCCTGCAAAAAATTCAGGTTAAGAAAAACTTCCTGCATAAATTTACCAAAGTGCAAAAACTGCCTCCCGTGAACATACTTCATGCCGAAGTGTCCACGATTCCTTCTTCGCTGTGACATACTTCCATTGGTGAAATTTTAATCTTGCCTCCCGATCTCACATTTCTTACTGATGGAGATTCTCTTTTTCAACTATCGGTAAGACTTTCAACCACCCAAATACTTCCTTCACCGAAGAGCTAAACTTGTATATGCAAGAGTTGACTTGCTACAACCAGTAAAACAATGTAACTTTCCTGAAATCACTGATACAGCTAGTCATCCTAAGTATCTAGCTCAAAGTATCTTTTCAATGTACATTCGCAACATACAACTTTGAAATACGTTTGCAGGATACTCACAAAATGATACTCACATACATTTACAGTATACCCATGAAATGTTCTCAACATACATTAATGATATATACACAGATTGTGTATTCAGTGTAACAATCACACAAAAAAACTTACACTATCAGCCACCCAAAGACTTCCTTCGCCGTGAGATACAAAGGCTTTATACATTGCACGGACCCGAAGAGTTATTAAAGAAGGTTAAGTCATTGTATGTTTTGCACAATGTATATTAATTACATACATTGCGATGTGCAAAGATTACATACAAGCCGCGGATTTGAAGTCATTATGAAAAGAAGGTAAAAGCTTGTATATTCCGCACCTTGTATGTATGTTTCAACACATACATTGCTTTATACATACATGCTAGAATAAATACTTGTATATTCCTTCGCCGTGAGATACAAAGGTTTTATACATTGCACAGATCCAAAAAGTTATTAAAGATGGTTAAGTCATTGCAAGTTTTGCGCAATGTATATTAATTACATACATTGCTATATGCATTGATTACTTACAAGTCATGGATCTGAATTCAATGGTCAAACTTACCGAATGCATGTTCAGATTGTATGTTTCGAATGTATGTTGAACATATACATTACCCAAAGACTTCCTTCACCGATACACCGATGAACTAACCTTGAGACATACAAGACTTGACTTGCTATAGCCGGTAAACTAATGTTTCTTTCCCCGATGTCACTGATACAGCTGGTCATCCATTGTATCTAACTCAAAGTATCTTGTCAATGTACATTTGCAACATACAACCTCGACAAACAATTGCAGGATACACACAAAATGATACTCACATACATTTGCGATATACACATGAAGTGTTCTCAACATACATTAGCAATATATACACAAATTGCATATTCGATGAAGCAACACAAAAATCACTGACAAATTCCTCTACAACCTCTGCAATTACACATACCCTATTCTCCAACAACCCCAATATAAACCTGTGCGACTCATGTAACCAAAACAATTCATACAAAAACAACTACAGCTAACAGAATAGAAAGCAATCTAGCGTTACGGAGGACATTCCACATATTATTTAATACTTTCCTTGGCCAAAATGTTACTTACTCCAGGGATCAACAAAAAAGAATTAGAGTCCCATTCCTTAGAAGAGTCAATAATGCCAAAAGCAAAGTTAGCCAAGAAATCTGCTAATAAGTTACCTTCCCTGTATGTATGGATTATTTTAAAAGATTGGAAGAGGTCAAGTAGATTCCTTCCAAATTTTAAAATATAATCAATTTTCCAGTTAGGAGAAGATTTAATTGAAAAAGCTCTAATAATATTCAATGAATCCCCTTCCACTATGAGATTTGTAATGCCACATTTTAAAGCTAAGTTTAAGCCAGCTATTAATGCCAAAGCTTCTGCCTCATTGTTTGTACACAAACCAAGCTTAACTGACAAAGCCCTTAGAACTAAACCATTATGATCTCTCAAAACACAACCAACACTAGAATTATCAGGATTACCTCTACTCACACCATCAAAGTTTAGTTTTATAAAAGATACAGGTGGTGGGATCCATTTAATAGAGGATCTATCTGTAATGTCCCCTTCTAGCAAGCCAAAATTTTCGCACCCTTGCAAACAATTTCAACTTACCAAAAGAGAACATTAGTATTCCATTTTTCATTTCCTTTTAATCTTGATGATAATCATAAACATAACCATATACTATTTGCCATTTCATAAATCCATTTTTCCATACATCATGATTCTCCTTGGGTGAGATAATCCTTAGGCCTCTTATTAACCTCACCTTCCACCTTGTGAGAGAAGATTCGTTGGCTAGGTGATGTCATCTCAATCCTATGGGTCCATTAATATTATTCCTTAGTTTGTCAACCAATGCCATAATTCCTTAGTTCATCAACTAAGGCCTATAATTCCTTAGTTCGTCAACTAAGGCCCATTCCTTCGATACTTAAATCGAAGGTCCATAGTAATACCCTTGATTCGTCAATCAAGGCCCAGAATATCCTTGATTTGTCAATCAAGGCCCATTCCCATGGAATGATCAATACCTACCATAACTATCTACCCCACCTTCTTAGTGTTAGGTGGTTAATTAGGAAGTCTCGTATCTACCCTTAGGAATTCATGCCTTTATTAATCTTTAGGTTTTACCCTAAAGCCTTCATTAATCTTTAGGTTTTATCCTAGAGCCTTCTCCCTAGGTTTTACCCTAAGGCCTTAATTAATCTTCATCTATACATATACATACTTGTTATCTCTCATACATCATTTATTAACAACTTATGAATTCAAATCATACAAGATACATATTTAAAATATAAATTTCAGACATATATGTATATATCACATATATCAATTTCTACTTAATAACCTTATTATTTATATCTTTCAAGTTATAAATTGAACAAGTAATTATAAATTCTTACAAATCATAAATTGAATAAGTAAATATAAATACTTACTTACCTGCTTTACCTGGGATTCCTTACCTATGCTGCAGTAATATAGTCTTTATTGTATTGCTGTTATAAAATGCAGATCTAAATATATGTATTTATCCCATACTCTTTTTATATTTTCTCCGCATGATCCTTTTTCTTCTATTTCACAATCTTTATTTATTTAATTTCATTCCTTTCTAAATTCATTATTTACCTTGGCTGCCCTTGTGTCTTCCTTGTGATATTTTCTTGTTGTGTCTTTGATGAATTCAAATGATGTTTCTTCTTTATTGCCTTTATTGAATTCACAGCTATTTGTTTATTTCTTTTTTTTATTACTTCCTTCTTTTGATGATCATTTCCTTCTATCTCACAACCTTTATTTATTTCCCTTTCAAGGGATATGTTCGAAGAGGTATGTCTCTTATTATTTTTATTACTTTATATTAATTCCCTTTTGTGGTAAAACTAGTTCTAACCATACGTAACTCCCTTATCATAAGAGGATAGGTTAAAAGATGTTTATTATTATTTATTTACATTATTTGTATTTATATTATATCATTATAATAAATGATATATTATTTATATTTATATTACAATATAAGATAATAATAATAATAATATTTGTATATATATTATTAGATATATTTATAATATATTATTTATTAATGTGCTGCACTTATAAATATCTTCCTTCGGACTCCCCTTAAACTTTTTAAAGTACATTATTTATATAATATATATAGTATAAATAAATACATTTGTTATTAAGTACTGGAGCTCTTTTATTTTATTTTATTTTATTTCCAAGCATATAATATGGTGGGATAATGTTTGTCTTATTAGACTTTTATTTTTATATGATTTTATTTTGAATTTAACCTTTTGTTTAACCATATTACTTTGTCTTATTCCAAATTACTTTACTTTCTAACTTTAATAGGTAAGACTCTTCATAATATTTATTTTTTATATATAATAATATATCTTATTAATTACTCACCTAAATATTATATTAAAATATTTATATTTATAATATATCTAGTTAATTAAAATATAAATATATATATTTCATATATTTTATAATATTTAAATTATATTAAATTAATAATATTATTTATTAAATAACACATATTAATAATATATTTTAAATAAATATATTATATATTTAGTTTATATAAAGCTAACTAATTATTTAAATAAACAATTCAATTATAAATCATTATAGGGACATGACAACCCTCCCCACTCAAGATTGCTTGTCGTCAAGCAATTATAATTAGGTATCCTAAAGTAATATTTAATAACATTATATTTTATTAGGTTTCCTTATATAAAATAAGGTTTCACTCACCAATAATATAAAATAACCTCTAGAAAATGTAACAAATTAATATAGCTAATAAACTATAGTGCTATAAATAATATAGGGGCCTAAAATAATAATTTATAAATTTGGGTTTACCCTTTTAAATTTTCAATACTAAATTTGCATAAAGGCATTTCTATTTATTTAATTATCAAAAATGTTTTAATGACTACTAATATTATTTTAATGCCATGATTAACCAATAGCATCAAATGAACAATCCAAACCAAATAACCAAATGTCAAACATACCTGACACAACCAAAGTGAAAATGGAGGGGCACTACACTATCAATCTTGAGATCAGCACTAAAACAATTTGAATTAGGCAATTTTAATAACTTCCAAATTTTTAACATCAAATCATCCCAAGACGTAAAAACTAAAGAGCCTACCTTTCTGGAAAATAGCGAAGTTGAAACTACTTATGAAATGGATTTCTCAAATTTTCCAATAATTATATCAAAAGGATTGCTAATTTTTTAAAAAATTCTACTATTTCTTTCCAGCCACAAAGACCAAATAACAATACTTGGCGAGACCAACCATAGTGTAGAAAAGGTAGAATTTAAAAATAAGATGGGTCAGCTTTGAAACACTTGAAGAAGAGAGGAAGGAAGGGGGCCATGCCAAAACAATTTTGAAAGAAGCCAATACCAAACTTTTGAAGAAAGATTACAACTTAGCAGCAAATGATCCACTGTTTCCTCAACTTCAGAATAGAAAGGACATAAGAAAGGATTAGCAACCCCAAGCCTGACTAACCTATCACTAGTAAGGATTCTATAATTCAGAGCTAACCAGGCAAAAGCTCCTACTTTAGGCAGGCAAGGACCACTACAACAAAGCTTATAAGGCCAATTAATAGGTGAATTAGAATCCTTACTAATGATACTTAGATATCCTTGTTTAACCGTGTAATGCCTAGACTTTGAGGGGACCCAAATAAGTTTATCCTTTCCTCCTAACATAAAAATTCTTCATTCCTTCAAGATATCTTTAAGAAGGACCTTCTGCTCTTGGGGAATCAAAAAATTATCAAAATTTCTCCGCATAATTTTATTAAAACCTGAGTTATAATTAATTTCAATATAATCACTAACTTTTGTTCCCCAAGCTTGGCACAGAAATAGCTTAATTTCTTGAAGGCCTTATATTGTAGACAAGGGTTGATGACTATTCCAAGAATCATCCCAAAAAAGAGAAGAATTTCCATCATGAATAACCCAAGATAGAAAAGGGGAAATTACCTCTACACTTTATCAAAATATTCCAAATATGAGAACCCACCTTTGGATTAAGAATAGTAAAGATCCTTTTAGGAGAAAAAGAATCTAAATATTTAGCAAAAATAATTTTTCCCCACTTTGATTCTGGCTTTTCATACAAATTCTAAACCAATTTGGCTCCAAGGGCCTTATTATGTGCTTCAATGTTATGGATCCCAGTTCCTCCTTTTTGCTTCGGAATGCAAATTTTGTCCCAAGAGATTAAAGGGATCTTTTTCCCATTCATATTAGAGCCATTCCACAAAAAATTTCTTAAAATAGTCACAATGCAAGAAAGGATAGACTTGGGAACCATAAGCACTGAAAGCATATATACAGGCACTGCTGATAAAACTGTTTTAATCATAAGAATTTTGCTAGCCAAAGTTAAACCATTTACCTTTCCAAGAAGAAATTTTAGATTTGATATTTGTAATAAGCTTATCCCAAAACATATTTTTAATAGACCCTGAGAAAAGAGGAATTCCCAAATATCTAGAGGGGAGGACATCCACTTGAAAACCCAGAAAATTTGCAACCCTTTCTTGCACTAAAGGAGAAGAAAAAAAGAAAAAAAAATAGATTTGTCCTGATTCACTTTTTGTCCCAAAACTAAACAGTACGTAGTAATTACATCCTTCATAGATTTAGCTTCTGACATCACTGGTTGCCCAAACAACAAAGTATCATCTGCAAACAAAGCATGAGTAATAGCAAAAGGAACTCTAGGAATTTTAATCCCCTTCCAATTATCCAAGGAATTTTGCCTCATAATCAATCGACTCAAACCTTCAACCATAATTATAAAAAGAAAAGGGGACAAAGGATCACCTTGTCTTATCCCTTGGGATGACTTGAAGAATTTAGATTGAGAGCCATTAATCAAAACAAAAAAACTTACACCAGAAATACATGAGGAAATCCACTTACACCATTTATGAGAGAATCCAAACTTAAGGAGAACTTGGAACAAAAAGTCCCAAGATACTCTATCATATGCTTTTAACATATCCAGTTTAACCAACATAGCAGGAAGTTTATGTTCATGAATTGAATGCAAAACCTCATGAGCCACCAGAGCACTTTCAGATGTTTCCTTGCCTGGAACAAAACCTCCTTGTTCATCAGAAACAATTTTTGGAATAAAAATAGCAAGTCTTAATGTAATTGCTTTAGAAATGATTTTATATAAATTATTACAAAGAGAAATGGGTCTGAAATTAGCAAAGGAGGAGGGAGTAGTAACTTTAGGAATCAAAGCAATGAAGATAGAATTAATCTCTTTCAAAACAGTTTGATTTCTGCGGGCTTCTTTTACTGCCAACCATACATCCTTACCTACAAAATCCCAACATTTTTGAAAGAAAAGTGGGGTAGAGCCATCCGGACCAGGAGATTTGTCTGGGTCTAAGGAAAAAACCACTACCTTAATTTCTTCTAAAGAAAATTGTTTCATCAATTCCAAATTATCTTCTTGAGAAATCAAAGTAGGGATATGATTTAAGACTTCTCGCACAGTCGAAATGGGGACCGTAATATTTTCTTTAGAAAGAAGCTTCTGAAAAAAATTAACTCCTTTTTGAATAAGAACATCATCTTGCAAAATATTTCCCATAGAGTCTTTAATTGCATAAATATAATTCTTATGTCTTCTTACCATAGCCGAAACATGAAAAAATTTTGTGTTTCGATCTCCTCTCAACCAAGTCTCCCTTGATTTCTGTCTCTAAAAGATTTCTTCTCGAGCTAAAACTTTCTCTAAATTAGATTGAAGAGCTTTTACACATTCAAAGGAAGTAGTATCTATACCTTCTCTTATAATGACTGCATTCATCTGTTCAAGTTGAGATTGTAATGTTTTTTTTTGAGAAAAAAATGTTACCAAATTAAAACTTATTCCATTCCTTAATTTTTCCCCTTATAAATTTCAATTTCTCATTAAGCCAGAACATGCAAGAACCTTTCACAAAAGGGGCACTCTTCTACCAAGATTCCAACAAGAGTAAGAAGTTATTATCTCTAAACCACATAGCTTGAAACTTAAAAGAAGATCTAAATTTCTTTCTAATCATATCCAAATCCAGATGAAGAGAAATGGGAAAGTGATTTGATGCAGAGAAAGGAAGAACAGAAGTACCAAAAATTTTAAAATCAAACACCATTTAGAAGAGAACAAAAATCTATCCAACCTTTCTGCAATATTTAAAAAATCCTTTCTTCTATTAGACCAAGTGAAACTCCCATTCAATAAAGGGCTATCAACCAAAGCATTATCTAAAATAAAATCATTAAAATCTTCAATTACCCTCTGAGGAGAGCAAATCCCACCCAATTTCTCTGATAAACAAGTGATCGCATTAAAATCTCCCCCTAAAATAACTTTTTCTCTAGATAACTTTTCCAAAAGTGCATTTAAAATATCCCAACACTTTTTTTTTCCACTAATCGAAGTTGGTCCATAAATATTGAATAACCAAAAATTTAATGAAGGGGAAATTATCTTAACTAATAAAAAGTTTCAAGTAGAACAAATTAGTTCTGCATCACAACTTTTACTATCCCAGAGAATAACCAAGCCTCCTGAAGCCCCTGAGAAGGAAAATGATGAAACTTCCATTTGAACCAATTTAGAAAAATAATATCAACTCGAGCTTGGGATAACTTTGACTCCTAAAACAAAACAATATCCATACCTGAAGAATCAATCTGACGCTTTACCAAGTGTCTCTTGTTAGGGGCATTAATGCCCCTAACATTCCAAGATAGGATCTTCATTGTTCTCGAGGAGAGTTTCTCACTCTCCTTGATCTCAAACAAGTTTCAAGGGTAGCCTGCAACCCAGCTTTAATTTCTTCCTGAGTTTTGAAAGATTTTGGTTTACGACCTCTCTTGGAAGGAGAAATAGACCTAGAATATCTAGGAGAATCCTGACTTAAGGATTAGGAAATAGACATTTTTGTAGCAAAATCAAAAACCTCACTGCCAATCCCATCACCTAGCAAAACCTTCCAGTCTGACTTCCCCAGATTTAATTGATTGTCACTTACCAAACTAGAATCAGAAATGTTATTAACATTAGAAATACCTTCAACTAAATGAGAATCTTCTGCAATTACCTCATCCGCAAGTTCATCAATGAGATTAGAAACAACTTTTTGAAGGGTCTTATCAACAAAAGCTTTTGCTTTCTCCTCAGAAAAAGAAAAGTTGACCAAACTTGAAACATCCTGTTGATTACCATTTGGAATGAAATTATCCTCCTTATTAAAAGTTGAGAGTAAATTCTTCTTTACAATATCTTTGTGAGAAAAATTAGGAGTATGTAATTCTTCATTTTTACCAATATCAAACTCAAAAGAACACTCCTCTGAAAGATTGTTAATAGAATGTTGCCCCTCATCCAAAGAAGGGGAATTGACAAAATGATTTAAAGATGCTTCCCCTAAATTAACAGAATCAGGATCTTCCCTTGAAATTTTATCTTTTTCCGAATCCTCACAAACCCATTTTGATTCAAAAAGCTTTGGTTTTTCCATAGTCATAGGGTTTTCAAAAACAACTACTTGCTTCCAAGACCCAAATTTAGAATGGAATTCCATAAATTTCGGAAAAGGAAACGAAGTATTAAGAATTAAGGAAAACCTTACTGGCAACTCAAGTTTTTGGAAGTTAGACATATCATGCTTAATAAAGAAACCCATTTTCTTAGCACAGAATTCAATAATGTTGAGATCTCTATATTCAAGAGGTAAATTCGGCAAAGTAATCCAAAATGGGACAAAATTCATGTTAGCTTTAATTGGATCAAAATTAGGCTCCCATTTCTGAATACAAATCCCTTTGCCTTGGTAAAACCACAACTTTTGTTTTAGGGTTTCATCACGAAAAAAGCCATTCTCAAAAATTACCGTAAAAACACATAAATCCTTTTGTAAGAAAAAAACATCTAAAACCCCTTTCCAAGAAACCCTAACCCAGTTAAGAAAAATATCAGAATTAAATTTGGAATTCCATACCTTACCGATGATTGCCCTTGTAGCAAGATCTTGGATATAGTGATTCACCATATCATTAGGAATTTGGATATTAGCAATTTATGTGGAGGTCCTAGCATCACTTTTTGTAGCTTCTTCAAAAGTATTATCTTATAGAGAAACTTTTTTTTCCCTCCACACCTGACGAATGCCACTTCTAGATTCCACCTTTCCTACAACTATAACTTGACTAGTTGCAAGAAACGGCTTCTGTGTATTAAACCTTCTATTGTTACGGAAACCAAAAGAACTATTATGATGAAAACTGAAAGAACCATATCAAGATTGGAAATTATACTGTCCATTATTTTGAAATGATCTTTGAAACCCTAATCCTCTTGAATCCTAAAAGGATGGTTGCCTTATTGCCCTGTGCATTAAACTTATTATTATTATTACTATAACAATTAATAAATCTCCAACAAATACATATTGACTATATAACCAAAATGATCAAACATCAACACATCTATACACATAGATCACTTATTCTATAAAATGAACCAAACGACTATAATCAACAACTTAATACCTTGGTCACTATGTTCAATAAAATGAACATTAAACTACAATAAACAAAAACTAACAACCACATACCAAAGGATGACCAATACCCGAGGACAAGTACCAACTGAGCGACAACTACACCCTTGACTAGAAATACATGGATGAGGACAAACTAAAGACATTGGCTGACATAGGGAGCCCCATGTTATCTACCATCCACATTATCCATTGGTGTAAAGGTATTCTCAAACCTACTAATTCAAGTGGAGTCAGTGCCTGGTACCTGCAACTTGCATGAAACCAAGGGGTTGTGTACAAACACACACACACACACACACATATATATAATCGAACACACTATGGCAGGGAATCACAGCATAGTAGGGTGCTCAATATGAGTCATACTACACTGTCCCTTCACAAGACACGTCACAAATATCCACATTAAACAAGTTTATTAGTAACTAAACAACTAGATAGCACATAGTCAGATAGTCACATAATTCACGTAGTAAAACAAATCTACATAATCAATTAATCCATAACTGATCACAACATAAGCATAATGCACTAATCATAAAGTATCAATAGTGTCATCATAGTAAACATCAATGAGTGTCATCAACTACATCAAAATGGCAAACCTGCCATCAACATGTCTAACATACCCTAAGTATTCTAAGTATTTTACCTTCTTCTTCGTGCTCCTTAGCATGACCACCTGCACATCCAAGATGAAACTGGAGGGGCACTACATCCTCCCCCCCTAAAATTTGACTTCCTTCTGGAAGTCACAGACTAGGGTGGAAACATAACACATTAGTATTGTAATTTTCTATTGCCAACATACACATCCATATTAAGCAATTGTTCATAAAATAGGCACAATCATTCCATAACAATAAGAAGAACATTAATTCTTTACCTTTAAGGCATATCATGTGATCTACTTATATCTAATCACACATATTTTGAAAGTTTCATATGGTTTAGAGAATTGTATTCACATATAATCAAGGAAAAAAACATCTCATATCTTATTTCCACTATGCTTTCGACTATTTACCAACATACACAGTACAATTCTTCGCAAAGTCCTCCCTTGAACATACTATTAGAGGTTTGACATGAACATGATAGAAACAAAACTTAACACAAAATGGGTCCAGTACAAACAAACATTCAGAATAGCCACCATAGAGATTTTAAAAATAAATGCAAACCCAAGTGGGAAAATAATCAAATCCAACTTTTAGTCACATAGTGCCGGCAATTTCCAACAATAAATCAAGTATAATGAAAAGAGTTTTGATGACCACTCTTGTCATAAAAAAGTTCAAAGAAAGAAAATCCACTGCTAACCCCCAACAACACATGAAACAACTGTTAAAAATTTCAAAACAACTAAATTACACAACAAATTCACATCACGATGTGACTAATTTTAGCCACAAAAAGGGAGTATCCGCTACACAACACTTAAGGACATAAGGTCTAAAATGGGTTAGAGAATGTACACCATACACACAAACAATTAAGTTATCTACATCCTCATAATTAAGCTACTTTTATACAAGGATTTAAGGCAACATAGTCGCTACTTATATACAAACAACTTAGATCTTTAATGCAATACAATTTCCTTTTACTAAACTATGGAAATATGCAATTGCTTCCTTATGCAAGAAGATATAAAGGAAATGTATGATGTCACACACAAGAATAATTCAAAACTATAATTCACTTACATTATCACATTCATGATCTCATGGGCCCAACACAAGCTCCCATTTGATCTCCTACACATAGTTCTTACACAGGCATATACAATGATAACTTTCATAAACCACAATAGATCTTCCACATGCAGTCATGACCAACTAGGAAATAGATATCAGATTATCAAGCAACCACGCAAAGATGCCCCACACACGACAACACCACATAATCCACATGATGCCACCGAGTGATTAAATCATTCCAATACTTACACATATAATGTAATTAACATAAAGATAGTATGGTGCTTCTACACCCATAGCTAAACATAACCCCCAAGTATGATTACTTCACCAAACAAGGGAACACAAAACACTACTGGACTTTCACAACACCCCACACAGAATGGGTATAGGATATTCACATCACTAGAGGGGGCATATACCACACTTCTTTCTTATAACGCACCAGTGACCACAAGAGAAACTGAAAGCCTTGACAAAACAAAAAGCACTAACATTCAAGAAAGACATATTGTTAGATATAACATCACATTTCTAGAAAAGAAGGAGAAAGAACACATAGCGGGCACATAAGTAAAACAAGGAACTAAGAATTTATTCCTTCCAGGGTCAAAGAACAAGTCTGTAAACTTAACAACCTTCAAATTTCATACTAATGCACACAGATACCATTACCAACTCACCACAAAGAGCAAATCACTTAACCTAGAGCAACAACAATCCAGAGGTCTCAGTGTTGCAACCTGGCTATGATACCAAATGCAATGCCCCTCCATGCAACCCCAGAGATAAGTTCAACTAAAGCAATAAAAAGGCAAAAAAAAATTTAAAAAAGAAGAAACAATAACAAAACATAACATAGACTAATAGAATCAAGTTAAACTATCATATCTAGGGATTACATAGCTGTATTTTTGCAATTTAACAACAATCAACAACGTACATAGTTTAATCCAATAAACCAACTGAATCAAACTAGCATCTTTCATTACGTCATCCAAATACATCAAGAAGTTTGCATTAAGATTACAAGTACAAAATAGTATATCTCACAAGAGGAATTACATAGTTTCATTGTTACAAAAGCTCTTTTTCTAAATACATCAAATTACATAATGAATTCCACTGATACCGAAATCTAGATGCAAAAAGTACAAATAATTGTCTTCATATACAGGTGCAAACTAGAATCTGATATGAGAGATACATCCACTAACCATGGCACTAGATAAACTAATGGAATAAAGTACAACCACCTAACCATGTGGAACCCTGAGGTCCACCCCCCGTGCTAGGAGATAACAATGAGGTGCCACAATGACAATAGTCAAGAAGACAATAGGCTAAAGACTACAAGGACTACACATGACTCCAATACAACACGGATCAATATGAAAATCACAAGTAACCTAAACAACAATTCCAAAGGCAATCACATAACGAATGGAGAAAAATAATTAAGGAATGCTAGACTATAGTAGGGATGAGTGTCATTGCATGGTCCTAGCATGGGTTACCCTGACAGTCCCTAGCTAGATGTCGGCCCCCATCCTTGGGTTACCTTAACAGTCTCATACTAGACGTCGGCCCCCATCTATGGTTACCCTAATAGTCTCTTACTAAATACCGGCCCCATAGGATGACACATGTGGAACTAACATTCCTTTCATGAGGACAAGGAAGTTGATCTTGCCAACTAGGCCTTCTCATCCCATCCTTAGTCTGAACAAGCACTAGAGGCATTGGTGAGTAATCCAATTATCTTAATTAGTGGGAAAGCTACCCAACCCTCTAAAATATTATTATTTTATCATCGGAATTAACAACTTCCAATAGGTTACCCTGACAGCCACTTTGGGCGCCAGCCCCACATTGAAAGCCACTCCCCCTTCTCTGCATCTATGTTCTTAAAGTTTAAAACATAAACCAAGCATGAACTGTCACATTTCTCAAATATACATCATTTCACATTACAAAAGCAAGGCATTCCCATCTTGTATGCTCATCATAATCACATGAATAAGTACACTAAACAAGACACTCTCCATCTTGCACATGTATCATACCAACATGAAACAAGAGACAATATTACAAGAGTGCATTTCATTCAAATCACATTCACACCCTCCTAGCCTCTCGAAACAACTTCTACAACACTTGACATCATTAAAACATAATGGTCACACATCACATTCACTTTCCAAAGCACATCCTAAACCAAGATCAATAATTCAATCAAAACCACAAATGTAACATATGATCTGATGCACTAATAATACTATTAAAGAACGTAACATTATTCCAATCATGATCAATCATCTAACAACATAAGTTAACTCTAATGCAGACAATAATAACTTGAAGGGATACCAATTATTCTATAATAGGAAATTCAATCAAACAAGATACTACCCATTATTAGACTAACCCACTTTCTACACTTATGTGAATCTTATTAAAATTCTAGACAACTTTGTGATTTATATTCAAAATAATTGTATAAGCAAAACATAAAGAATCATAAAGTAGATTAAAACCAATCATCCCTTTTAAATCTTTAGAAAGTATATGAGTTAAATGCTAAATGTTTCATATCAAACCTAACCTCCACTTAATCATCCAATTTAATAACTAAGCACAATCTTTAATTTAAGTCATAAATAAGATTAGACTCCATTATATGACCACAAAGTTCCTTAAGGTGAAGAGGAAGCAAGATATATATAAAAATACTTGACAAGTCTTGCTAAATCTAAACTAAATGTTATCTTCCACCAAAAAAATGTCAAAGATATCTAGACATATAACAATCATAAATTAAATTCATAGACTAACTCTATGCACACTACTTAAAATATTCTAATTCATACTAAAATCAAAGACTTAACTAAGGTCAGCATACACACCTTATAACTAGATCTAAAATAACAATTCAACATTTATAATATGATAATTTACATCAATTTGACTAAGACAAATATATATTAAGAAGCCTTATTTATTATCCATATCCTACTCTCTTACAATAGATAAAACTACTAATATTCTTAAATATACAAGATAAAATAATAAATCAATAAATTATTTTAAAAGGATTTGACTTTTTATTTATAAAGTAATGTTTAAATATAACATATCCCTAAATAACAGGGATGAAATAAAATAATACTTAAATATACACACATCCCTCAATAATAGGGATTTGATTTCTCATAAATGAAATAAAATAATACATTTATAATCCTATTATTTGAACTATACTATTGATTCTAGGAACAAGTTGAACAAAAATAATGATTCTAAGCTAATACTTAAAACATTCTAGGAAATTTAATTAAAGTTTATATTAAATTATTGTTAATTTTGTGAGAACTCCATAATATAACTACAATTTTTTTATTTTCTATATATAAAAATTACTACAAAGAATAGTTAAATTATTAATTACCTAACTCAACATAAAAAGATAATTTCTATTTCTAACTTAATGCATTATTTCCTATTAACTAAATCTACAACCTATGAGAATCCCTAAGTTTTCTCTAGTTAAACTCAGAGATTTTGTTGATTGACAAAATTGCTAAAAATGATTAAAATATCTATCTACATATTCGATCTACAAAAGAATTCATATTGCACAATAAATTAAGTTTTTAGGCAAGGAAGAAAAATGATGAAGCTGGCTAAACCAGGCAACCAAATTTCATAGCCAAGAGCCAAGGATCAGAGGAATTTAATTCAGGTAAAAAAAAATCATTGTTTTAAATGCATAAACTACAAACTAAAATTCAATTGCATTATTTATAATTTATGGCAACCTCAAGAGGAACCCTCAGCATCATATAACTGTATGACAATGCCTGAGGGAAAGGAATATGCATAAGTTTTAAAGTATAAAAGCTGAAATTCTAATATCTCTTATCCTAAATTTCATTTGGTCTGCAGCTACGAAAATTTCAAATGCCATTTCAGACAGGATTCAATGCATATGGAGGTCATACAATGTAGCTAGGCAGGCTGGAGGAAAAGAAAATATTTAAGAGTTTTGATCAAATGAAATCATCTTTATTAGTCTTATTTCAGCAAGTGTTCAATGAATCCCATCAAATGGCAAGAGATTATAGATAAATATAATTTGTTTGATATACAGATCAATGACTGGTAAGAAAATAGTTTGGTCCTGGCAATGAATTTTGATCTCCATGAGTAAGGGCGACATTGCAGAAGTTGAGTTTTTATTTGATAAAAAGAAATTGGCATTCTTAATTTGACATAGGAATGCAACAATAGAAAATGATTTAATTTCTACCAGTGGGAAAAGATTTCATTTAACTAAGGTGTGTACAGGAAATATGAGAATACGGCGACAGTGAAATAGCAAGAGGAATAGATGTGAAGAAAGATAGATAGGTGTGAAGATGATTTAGAGTAAGGTCTCTTAAAATGTCAGAATGGGTGGTTGAAGAGAATATTCAAGTGAATGCAAATGGCAAGGTTAATAATAATGGGGTTATAGAAAAGAATATATACTCATCAAGCATACAAAGAGAATAGGTTGCAGAGTTTGATTAATCATTTCAATTGATGGGAGAAACTTGCATTTGATTGTAGATGGACACTGATTTTCAAAAGGGTTTACTATTGTTTGGAATAATTCACAGAGAACCACACTTCAACTGGAATTTGACAAATCATAAAATTGCACAGACTACTCACATACAAGAATTTTCTTCATATACAAACAAGCAAAAGAAATTTTGTTTAATACATACCTGAAAATTCTTCAGATCTCCCTTGCTCCCTTCTCCTCTTCCTCTGCCAATTCCTCTCCTTTTCACCAAATTTATGTGTATCTTTTCTTAGAACTCTCCCCTCAAATAATCTTCCCAAAACCAAAATAGACAAAACAATTGATACCCACTATAACCATTCTCTCTGTTACAGATATCCACAACCAAAATTAATTGCATTCATAACACCACTAACAGGAATAATTTAAAATTTCTGACAACCCACTCCAACAATAAATTAATGGCAAAATAAAATAAAATCTCCATGTTAGATAAAATCAATAAAGTACTAAATATTGACAATATTATTATTATTGCTAGCTTTCAAAGCTACTAATTTAATTTAATATAAAAATCAACTAATTAACATTCTCAATTTTCTACATTATTTAAATAACTAATATTGATGTATATATAAAAACTTATTATTATTATTACTATAACAATTAATAAATCTCCAACAAATACACATTGACTATATAACCAAAATGATCAAACATCAACACATCTATACATGTAGATCACTTATTCTATAAAATGAACCAATCAACTATAATCAACAACTTAATACCTTGGTCACTAAGTTCAATAAAATTAACCTTAAACTACAATAAACGAACAATAACAACCACATACCAAAGGATGACCAACACCTGAGTACAAGTACCAACTGAGCGACAACTACACCCATGACTGGAAATACATGGATGACGACAAACTGAAGACATTGGCTGACAGAGGGAACCCCATGTTATCTCCCATCCACATTATCGATTGGTGTAAAGGCATGATCAGACCTGCTAATTCAGGTGGAGTCAGTGCCTGGTACCTGCAACCTGCATCAAACCAAGGGGTTGTGTACAAACATATATATATAATCAAACACACTGTGGCAGGGAATCCCAGCATAGTAGAGTTCTCATTTTGAGTAATACTACACTATCCCTTCACAAGACACGTCATAAATATCCACGTTAAACAAGTTTATTAGTAACTAAACAACCAAATAACACATAGTCAGATAGTCACATAATTCACGTAGTAAAACAAATCTACATAATCAATTAATCCATAACTGATCACAACATAAGCATAATGTACAAATCATAAAGTATCAATAGTGTCATCATAGTAAACATCAATGAGTGTCATCAACTACATCACAATGGTAAACCTGCCATCAACATGTCTAACATACCCTAAGTATTCTAAGTATTTTACCTTCTTCTTCATGCTCCTTAGCCTGACCACCTACACATCCAAGATGAAACTGGAGGGGCACTACATCCTACCCCCCTAAAACTTGACTTCCTCCTGGAAGTCATAGACTAGGATGGAAACATAACACATTAGTATTGTAATTTTCTCTTGTCAACATACACATCCATATTAAGGAATTGTTCATAAAATAGGCACAATCGTTCCATAACAATAAGAAGAACATTAATTCTTTACCTTTAAGGCATATCATGTGATCTACTTGTATCTAATCACACATATTTTGAAATTTTCATATGGTTTAGAGAACTGCATTCACATATAATCAAGGAAAAATACATCTCATATCTTATTTCCACTATGCTTTCGACTATTTACCAACATACACAGTACAATTCTCCACGGAGTCCTCCCTTGAACATACTATCAAAGGATCAACATGAACATGATAGAAACAACACTTAACACAAAACGGGGCCAACAAAAACAAACATTCAGAATAGCCACCATAGAGATTTTAAAAATAAATGCAAACCCAAGTGGGAAAATAATCAAATCCAACTTTAAGTCATAGAGTGTTGGCAATTTCCAAATATAAATCAAGTATAAAGGAAAGAGTTTTGGTGACCACTCCTGTCATAAAAATTTTCAAAGAAAGAAAATTCACTGCTAACTCCCAACAACACATGAAACAACCGTTAAAAATTTCAAAACAACCAAATTACACAACAAATTCACATTACAATGTGACTAATTTTAGCCACAAAAAAGGAGTATCCACTAGACAACACTCAAGGACACAAGGTCCAAAATGTGTTAGAGAATGTACACCATACACACAGACAATTAAGTTATCTACATCCTTATATCTAAGCTACTTTTATACAAGGATTTAAGGCAACACAGTCGCTACTTATATACAAACAACTTCTATCTTTAATGCAATAAAATTTCTTTTTACTAAACTATGGAAATATGCAATTGCTTCCTTATGCAAGAAGATATAAAGGAAATGTATGATGTCACTGAAGAGAACGTGTTTCTCAAATTACTGCTTGAACCTTATTCTATCCTTGGTCATCAGCCACATTGATGCTATCGATAGATCTTGGTAATGTTACACCGATAGTTGTGTTCACATCGATAAATGAACAAGCTATAGGGCAGACTTTCACTATCAGCGAGAGTGAGAAGCCTGTGTCTGATATGCATGGTTTCACTGATGACTTATGTCTATCGGCATAAGGTTGGCCATTGGCCAAGATCTTGGTAGTCACTTCGATGTGAATGGTCACCCCGATGGAAGCTAGCGAAGCATTGGGCATCAGCGTGAGAACCTTCATCGGCGCAATGTAAAGTGTTTGGGCCGATGGCAGAGGTCTCTCCGATGAAGGGCGGTGAACTTGGGGATCACGGAGACTATGTGTTATCGGTGAAGGAAGCAATCCGATCACCGATGGAGTAGGTTAGGCCAATGGGTTTTTGGTTTGGTATCCTCGGCAACAGAATTGCCGACCATAGTATAATCAAGTCATTGGCCATATACACTACAAAGAAGTCTATGACCTGATGCATGTGGGACTAAAGGCCTTGCTGGAATGTGAACCGTTGTGACGATTAGAAGGCAGCGGTGCTGGAGAAGTTGAGATCAATCAGTTAGGGCAAAAGTGATGGAATGGTTCTTTGCCCTTGGAGACTGATAATATAATCTCAATCTTCTGGCATCGTTAGTAATGATGAAACTATTTTAATTATACAGTTTTATTTTGTAGATGTGCAGATGCAATAAACGGCTTTGTATAATTGTTATAGTACCGATACCTGAACATGAGAGCTGAGGATCTTTATTGTAACTATTCTGTTTACTGTAATAAAGAAATCTTCTATTGTGGTGGTGGGTTTTTTACCTGAAAGGGTTTTCCCACGTAAATTTGGTGTCATTCTCTGTTGTCTAGAATGTGCTTTTTTGTTTATCTGGTGTATTCATCTGTGGTGTTTTGAATTGCAAGTTAACTGTCTGCATTATCCCCTTTAAATTAACATTAGGGAAGCTATTTTCCACACCTCTGCTTTCCTTACAAGTGGTATCAGAGCCTGGCCAATTGTGTTATCCTTGTTGGTAGGTTGGGTTTTTTGTGTTAGTTTAGTGAGTGGGAGTTCTGTAGAGGTCTATTCTGTTAAATAAGATGGCGAGTACATTAGGAAAAATAGACATTGAAAAGTTCAATGGCACAAACTTTGAGTTGTGGAAGATTAAGGCTGAAGATTTGTTGGTCAACAGAGATCTTTGGGTTGTTGTGTTTGGGGTTAAACCTACAAGCATGAAACAAGAAGATTGGGACCTAGTTGACAGAAAAGCCAGAGGACTAATAAGATTAAGTCTTGCAGATTCTATTCTATTGAACGTCCATGAAGAGAAGTCAGCCAAAGATTTGTGGAAGAAGTTGGGAGATATTTACCAGGGCAAGTCCTTGGTGAATAAACTATTCCTCAGAAAGAAGTATTCTCTGAAGATGGATGAAGGTGCATCTGTAGCAGATCATCTGAACACATTTAATCTGATTGTTGCACAGTTGACATCTGTAGGTGTAAAAATAGAAGAGGACGACTGATGTATGCTTCTTTTGTGTTCCTTACCTGACTCATGGGATCATCTTGTGATGGCTATTGGAAGTACAACAACCACATTTACAACTAAAGCGGTTGTTACCTTGTTGTTATCTGAAGAGATGCGGAGGAAATCTTCTGAGACAGCCAAAGAGGCCCTATCTGTTCAAGGTAGATCAAAGGAAAAAGGCAATAAGAAGGACAAGAAGTCAAAGTCCAAGTAAGAGGGGAGATCAAAATCTCCTGGCACTAAGTCCAAGGTGAAGTGCTAGAATTGTGGGCAGAAAGGACACATCAATAGAGACCACAAAGAGGAGAAAAAGAAGAAGAAGAAGAACTCTTCTGACAATGATTCTTCTCAGAGTGATGCTAATGCTTTCATTGCTGCCTTGGCAATGCCTGCATTTGAAGATGTATGGTTGGTGGATTCAGGAGCGTCTTTTCATATGAAATCTCACAGAGAATGGTTCACTAAGTATAAACCGTATGCTGGTGGGAAGGTGTTCCTGGCAAGTGATTTGACACTGGAAATTGTTGGCCGAGGAAGAGTCAGAATCCAGTTCCCGGATGGCAGAATAAAGGGAATGAATGGAGTTTTACACATACCAGGTCTGGCTCAAAATTTACTTTCTATTAGTAAGCTTAATGATGTTGGTGTGCAAGTTACTTTTGTGAATGGTGGCTGTAAGATGACTAGAGGTTCTATTGTACTGGCAAAGGGTGAACGCATTGGAAATCTGTATAGGTTAGATGCTAAACCAGTATGCTGCAATAGTGTCTCTGTAAAATCTGAAATAGCTATTGTTGTAACACATGATGCAAACTCTATGGAAGTTAAACTTCTTGCAGAGAAAACAATGCTCTGGCATCATAGACTTGGTCACATAGGTGAAAAAGGTTTAAAAACCTTGAAAAACAAAACCCTGGTAGATGGGCTGATTGATTGTAATCTGGAGTTCAATTTCTGCGAACATTGTATATATGGAAAACAGAATCATGTTTCTTTTTACTCTAGTTCTCATAAATCTTCTGGTGTTTTGGACTATGTACATTCTGATGTTTTTGGTCCAGTTGATGTTCCTTCTTTAGCTAAATCAAGATACTGCGTATTGTTTATTGATGATTATTCAAGGAGGGCATTTGTACATTTTTTGAAAAATAAATCAGAAGTGTTCAGTCGGTTTCAAGAATTTAAAAATCTTATGGAAAATCAGATTGGTAGAAAAATAAAATGCTTGAGAACAGATAATGGTGGTGAATATTGCAATGTAGATTTTGATAAGTATTGTGTAGATCATGGTATAAAAAGGCATAAGACTACACCTTATACTCCACACCAAAATGGAGTTGCTGAAAGGTTAAATCGATCGTTGATGGAGAAAGCAAGAAGTATGTTGAGTTATGCTAGTCTTGAACAAAGGTTCTGGACTAAGGCAGTTGCTACAGCTTGTTACTTGCTAAATCATTCTCCTACTTCGGCATTGGTTGATAAGATGCCTATGGAAGTGTGGTCTAGAAAGAAGCCTTCTTTAAGACATCTTCGTGTCTTTGGCTGTGAAGCATATGCTCATATTCCTGAGGTAAAAAGGTCTAAATTGGATTACAAAGCAGTCAAATGTATCTTTATTGGCTATGGAGTCGGTGTTAAAGGGTACAAGCTTTGGAATCCTGAAACTGAAAAAGTAATTTACAGTAGGAATGTAATTTTTAGAGAGCTGAAACCTTTGGTTATTGTTCCTCAACCGGAGAAGACAAAAGAAAAGAAAGAAAAGAGTGTTGTTACTATTCCTCTGACCCCTATAAAAGAGGAACAACAAGCACCAAGTGTAGATGATTCAGATGAGAGTTCTAGTAGCTCCGAAGATTCTGATCCAGAGCAAGAACCTAAACCTGCACCTCAGCCATTGAGGAGGTCTACATGTGAAAGGAGACAACCAGATAGGTATGGATTTTCAATACTTGATTCAAGTTGTGCCTATGCTTTGCTTACTGATACTAATGAACCTAGGACTGTGAAAGAAGCTATTAGTTTATCTGATTCAGATTCTTGGTTGGAAGCCATGGATAATGAAATGTCATCATTGGAGAAAAATGAAACCTGGGATCTGGTGCCCTTGCCTGAAGGTAGAAAACCTGTAGGCTGTAAGTGGGTATTTAAAAAGAAATATGGTCCAGATGGTAGTATTGATAAGTACAAGGCAAGACTGGTTGCTAAGGGGTATTCCCAAAAGGAAGGTATTGATTATGGAGAAATCTTTTCTCCTGTACCTAAGCTGACATCCATTAGATTTCTATTGTCACTTGCAGCAGCATATGATTTTGAAATTGAACAGATGGATGTGACAACAACATTTCTTCATGGGGACCTTGAAGAAGAAATTTATATGTACCAGCCAGAGCATTTTGTGGTAAAAGGTAAAGAACATCTGGTATGCAAACTTAAGAAGTCTCTTTATGGTTTAAAGCAATCTCCCAGAATGTGGTATCAAAAATTTGATACGTATGTTCTATCTTTAGGATATGTGAGATCTAAATCTAATCACTGTGTTTATTATAAAACTGATGGTGATTGAATTCTTATAATTGCACTGTATGTGGATGACATGTTATTCATTGGCAATGGTAAGGGGATGATCTCAGAATTAAAATCTCAGTTGTCCTTGAAATTTGAAATGAAGAATCTGGGGGCAGCAAAGTACATTCTGGGAATGGAAATCAAAAGGGACAAATCTAAGAGAAAGCTTTGGCTCAGCCAGAGCAAGTATATTACCAATGTTCTTGATAAGTTTAATATGTCTGATTCTAAACAGTTAGTTGTTCCAGTTTTGTAGGGAATGAAATTATCTGTTGAAGATTGTCCAGAATCTTCGAATGAAATTGACGATATGAAAAAAGTACCTTATGCAAGTGTTGTTGGCAGTTTGATGTACGCAATGGTCTTTACCAGACCAGACATTGCCCAAGCAGTGGGAGTTTTGAGCTGTTTTATGGCAAATCCAGGCATATCACATTGGGATGCTGTGAAAAGAGTTATGAGGTATTTGAAGGGACAAATCAAAAGGGACAAATCTAAGAGAAAGCTTTGGCTCAGCCAGAGCAAGTATATTACCAATGTTCTTGATAAGTTTAATATGTCTGATTCTAAACAGTTAGTTGTTCCAGTTTTGTAGGGAATGAAATTATCTGTTGAAGATTGTCCAGAATCTTCGAATGAAATTGACGATATGAAAAAAGTACCTTATGCAAGTGTTGTTGGCAGTTTGATGTACGCAATGGTCTTTACCAGACCAGACATTGCCCAAGCAGTGGGAGTTTTGAGCTGTTTTATGGCAAATCCAGGCATATCACATTGGGATGCTGTGAAAAGAGTTATGAGGTATTTGCTATCATGGAAACTCATTTGGATCTCAGAGATCTATCAGCATTCAAGGATATGTTGATTCTAATTGGGCAGGGGACATTGACAGTAGAAGATCCACCAGTGGATATGTATTCACGTTAAATGGTGGTGCTATCAGTTGGATGAGCAAGCGGCAGGCTGTAGTCACTTTGTCCACAACAGAGGCAGAGTACATGGCAGCTACTCGTGCATGCCAAGAAGCTATTTGGTTGAAGAGGTGTTCTGATGTTGGTTTTAATGCAGGGCAAATACAAATTCACTGTGATAGTCAAAGTGCTATATGTTTGGCGAAGAATCCTACATTTCATGCTAGGACAAAACATATTGATGTCCAATATCACTTTGTTCGTGATATGGTGGAAGACAGGAAGGTGAAGCTGGAAAAGGTTGACACTTTGAAAAATGTCGCTAATGCCTTAACTAAACTAGTGAGTACAACCAAGTTCAAGTGGTGTTCAAATGGAATGGGTCTTTGGGCCCATAATTCTCAGTAATTGAGTGAGGATTAAAAGGTAACAGTAATCTCTTTGACAAGTGGGAGATTGAAGAGAACGTGTGTCTCAAATTACTGCTTGAACCTTATTCTATCCTTGGTCATCAGCCACACTGATGCTATCGGCAGATCTTGGTAATGTTACACCGATAGTTGTGTTCACATCGATAAAGGAACAAGCTATCGGGTAGACTTTCACTATCGGTGAGAGTGAGAAGCCTGTGTCTGATATGCATGGTTTCACCAATGACTTATGTCTATAGGCATAAGGTTGGCCATCAGCCAAGATCTTAGCAGTCGCTCCAATGTGAATGGTCACCCCGATGGAAGCTGGTGAACCATTGGGCATCAGAGTGAGAACCTTCATCGGCGTAGTGTAAAGTGTTTGGGCCGATGGCAAAGGTCACTCTGATGAAGGGCGATGAACTTGGGGATCGTGCAGACTATGTGTTATCAGTGAAGGAAGCAATCCGATCACCAATGGACCAGGTTAGGCCGATGGGTTTTTGGTTTGGTATCGTCAGCAACAGAATTGCCGATGATAGTATAATCAAGTCGTTGGCCATATACACTGCAGAGAAGTCTGCGACCTGATGCATGTGGGACTAAAGGCCTTGCTGGAATGTGAACCGTTGCGACGGTTAGAAGGTAGCGGCGCTGGAGAAGTTGAGATCAATCAGTTAGGGCAAAAGTGATGTAACGGTTCTTTGCCCTTGGAGACTAATAATATAATCTCAATCTTCTGGCATCGTTAGTAATGATGAAACTATTTGAATTATATAGTTTTATTCTATAGATGTGTAGATGCAATAAACAACTTTGTATAATTGTTATAGTACCGATACCTAAACATGAGAGCTGAGGATCTTTATTGTAACTATTCTGTTTACTGTAATAAAGAAAGCTTCTATTGTGGTGGTGGGTTTTTTACCCGAAAGGGTTTTCCCACGTAAATTTGGTGTCGTTCTCTATTGTCTAGAATGTTCTTTTTTGTTTATTTGGTGTATTCATCTGTGGTGTTTTGAATTGCAAGTTAACTGTCTGCATTATCCCCTTTAAATTAACATTAGGGAAGTTTTTTTTTGCACCTCTACTTTCCTTACAGTCACACATAAGAATAATTCAAAAGTATAATTGACCTACATTATCACATTCATGATCTCATGGGCCCAACAGAAGCTCCCGTTTGATCTCCTGCACACAGTTCTTACACAGGCATATATAATGATAACTTTCATAAACCACAATAGATCTTCCACATGTGGTCATGACCAACTAGGAAATAGATATCAGATTATCAAGCAACCACACAAAGATACCCCACACACGACAACACCACATAATTCACATGATGCCACCAAGTGATTAAATCATTCCAATACTTACACCTATAATGTAATTAACATAAAGATGGTATGGTGCTTCTACACCCATAGCTAAACATAACCCCCAAGTATGATTACTTCACCAAACAAGGGAACACAAAACACCACTGGCCTTTCACAACACCCCACATAGAATGGGTACAAGATATTTACATCACTAGAGGGGGCATATAACACACTCCTAATTACATGCACCAACAGTAACCATGCTTCTTTCTTATAACGCACTAGTGACCAGAAGAGAAACTGAAAGCCTCGACAAAACAAAAAGCACTAACATTCAGGAAAGACATATTGTTAGATATAACATCACATTTCTAGAAAAGAAGGAGAAAGAACACATAGTGAGCACATAAGTAAAACAAGGAATTCAGAATTTATTTCTTCCAAGGTCAAAGAACAAGTCTGTAAACTTATCAACCTTCTAATGTCATACTAATGCACACAGGTGGAAGGTACCATTACCAAGTTGCCACAAAGAGAAAATCACTTAACCTAGAGCAACAACAACAATCCAGAGGTCTCAGTGTTGCAACCTGGCTATGATATCAAATGTAATGCCCCTCCATGCAACCCTAGAGATAAGTTCAACTAAAGCAATAAAAAGGCAGATTTTTTTTTTAAAAAAGAAGAAATGATAACAAAACATAATATAGACTAACATCATCAAGTTAAACTATCATCTCTAGGGATTACGTAGTTGCATTTTTGCAATTTAACAACAATCAACAACGTACATAGTTTAATCCAATAAACTGACTGAATCAAACTAGTATCTTTCATTACGTCATCCAAATACATCAAGAAGTTTGCATTAAGATTACAAGTACAAAATAGTATATCTTACAAGAGGAATTACATAGTTTCATTGTTACAAAAGCTCTTTTTCTGAATACATCAAATTACATAATTAATTCCACTGATACAGAAATCTAGATGCAAAAAGTACAAATAGTTGTCTTCATATACAGGTGGAAACTAGAATCTGCTACGAGAGATACATCCAGGAACCATGGCACCAGATAAACTAATGGAATAAAACATAACCACCTGACCATGTGGAACCCTGAGGTCCACCCCCATGCTAGGAGATAACAATTAGGTCCCACAAAGACAATAGTCAAGAAGATAGTAGACTAAAGAGTGCAAGGACTACACATGACTCCAATTCAACACAGATCAATATGAAAATCACAAGTAACTTAAACAACACTTCCAGAGGCAATCACATAACAAATGGAGAAAAACAATTAAGGAATGCTAGACTGCAGGAGGGATGAGTCATCACATGGTCCTAACATGGGTTACCCTAACAGTCCCTAGCTAGACGCCAGCCCCCATCCTTGGATTACCCTAACAGTCTCATACTAGACGCCGGCCCCCATATATGGTTACCCTGACAGTCTCTTACTAGACGCCAGCCCCATAGGGTGACACATACAGAACCAACATTCCTTTCGTGAGGACAAGGAAGTTGATCTTACCAGGCCTTCTCATCCCATCCTTAGCCTAAATGAGCACTACATGCATTGGTGTGGAATCTAATTATCTTAATTAGTGTAAAAGCTACCCAACCCTCTAAAATATTATTATGTTATCACTGGAATTAACAACTTCCAATGGGTTACCCTGATAGCAACTTTGGGCGCCAACCCCACATTGGAAGCCACTCCCCCTTCTCTACATCTAGATTCTTAAAGTCTAAAACATAAACCAAGCATGAACTGTCACATTTCTTAAATATACATCATTTCACATTACAGAAGCAAGGCATTCCCATATTGCATGCTCATCATAATCACATGAATAAGTACACTAAGCAAGGCATTCTCCATCTTGCACATATATCATACCAACATAAAACAGGAGACAATATTACAAGAGTGCATTTCATTCAACTCACATTCACACCTTCTTAGGCCTCTGGAAACAACTTCTACAACACTTGACATCATTAAAACATAATGGTCACACATCACATTCACTTTCCAAAGGACATCCTAAACCAAGACTAACAATTCAATCAAAACCACAAATGTAACATATGATCTGATGCACTAATAATAGTATTAAAGAATGTAACATTATTCCAATCATGATCAATCATCTAACAACATAAGATAACTCTAATGCAAACAATAATAACTTGAAGGGATACCAATTATTCTATAATAGAAAATTCAATCAAACAAGATACTACCCATTATTAGACTAACCCACTTTCTACACTGATGTGGATCTTATTAAAATTCTAGACAACTTTGTGATTTATATTCAAAATAATTGTATAATCAAAACATAAAGGATCATAAAGTAGATTAAAACTGATCATCCCTTTTAAATCTTTAGAAAGTATATGAGATAAATGCTAAACATTTCATATCAAACCTAACCTCCACTTACTCACCTAATTTCATAACTAAGCACAATCTTTAATTTAAGTCATAAATAAGATTAGACTCCATTATATGACCACAAAGTTCCTTAAGGTGAAGAGGAACCAAGATATATATAAAAATACTTGACAAGTCTTACTAAATCTTTAGAAACTAAATGTTATCTTCCATCAAAAAAATATCAAAGATATCTAGACATATAACAATCATAAATTAAATTCATAGACTAACTCTATGCACACTACTTAAAATATTCTAATTCATACTAAAATCAAAGACTTAACTAAGGTCAGCATACACACCTTATAACTAGATTTAAAATAACAATTCAACATTTATAATATGATAATTTACATCAATTTGACTAAGACAAATATATATTAAGAAGGCTTATTTGTTATCCATATCCTACTCTCTTACAATAGATAAAACTACTAATATTCTTAAATATACAAGATAAAATAATAAATTAATAAATTATTTTAAAAGGATTTGACTTTTTATTTATAAAGTAATGTTTAAATATAACATATCCCTAAATAACAGGGATGAAATAAAATAATACTTAAATATAACACATCCCTCAATAATAGGTATTTGATTTCTCATAAATGAAATAAAATAATACTTAAATATAACACATCCCTAAATAATAGGGATTTGATTTCTCATAAATGAAAGAAAATAATACTTAAATATAACACATCCCTAAATAATAGGGATTTGATTTCTCATAAATGAAATAAAATGATACATTTATAATCCTATTATTTGAACTATACTATTGATTCCAAGAACAAGTTGAACAAAAATAATGATTCTAAACTAATACTTAAAACTTTCTAGGAAATTTAATTAAAGTCCACATTAAATCATTTTTAATTTTGTGAGAACTCCATAATATAACTACAATTTTTTTATTTTCTATATATAAAAATTACTACAAAGAATAGTTAAATTATTAATTACCTAAACTCAACACAAAAAGAGAATTTCTATTTCTAACTTAATGCATTATTTCCTATTAACTCAATCTACAACCTATGAGAATCCCTAAGTTTTCTCTAGTTAAACTCAGAGATTTTGTTGATGGACAAAATTGCTAAAAATGATTAAAATATCTATCTACATATTTAATCTACAAAAGAATTCATATTGAACAATAAATTAAGTTTTCAGGCAAGGAAGAAAAATGATGAAGCTGGCTGAACCAGGCAACCAAATTTCATAGCCAAGAGCCAAGGATTAGAGGAATTTAATTCAGGTAAAAAAAAATTCATTGTTTTAAATGCATAAACTACAAACTAAAATTCAATTGGATTATTCATAATTCCTGACAACCTCAGGAGGAACCCTTAGCACCATACGGCCGTACAACAGTGCCTGAGGGAAAGGAATATACATAAATTTTAAAGTGTAAAAGCTGAAATTCTAATATCTCTTATCCTAAATTTCATTTGGTCTGCAGATACTAAAATTTCAAATGCCATTTCAGACATGATTCAATGCATATGGAGGTCGTACAATGTAGCCAGGTAGGTTGGAGGAAAAGAAAATATTTAAAAGTTTTGATAAAATGAAATCATCTTTATTAGTCTTATTTCAGCAAGTGTTCAATGAATCCCATCAAATGGCAAGAGATTATAGATAAATATAATTTGTTTGATATATAGATCAATGACTAGTAAGAAAATAGTTTGGGCCTAGCAATGAATTTTGATCTCCACTAGCAAGGGCGACACTGCAGAAGTTGAGTTTTCTTTTGATAAAAAGAAATTGGCATTCTTAATTTGACATAGGAATGCAACAACAGAAAATGATTTAATTTCTACCAATGGCACAAGATTTCATTTAACTAAAGTGTGTATAGGAAATATGAGAATACGGCGACAGTGAAATAGCAAGAGGAATAGATGTGAAGATGATTTAGAGTAAGGTCTCTTAAAATGTCAGGATGGGTGGTTGAAGAGAATATTCAAGTGAATGCAAATGGCAAGGTTAATAATAATGGGGTTATAGAAAAGAATATATACTCATCAAGCATACAAAGAGAATAGGTTGCAGAGTTTGATCAATCATTTCAATTGATGGGAGAAACTTGCGTTTGATTGTAGATGGACACTGATTTTCAAAAGGGTTTACTATTGTCTGGAATAATTCACAGAGAACCACACTTCAACTGGAATTTGACAAATCATAAAATTGCACAGACTACTCACATACAAGAATTTTCTTCATATACAAACAAGCAAAAGAAATTTTGTTTAATACATACCCGAAAATTCTTCAGATCTCCCTTGCTCCCTTCTCCTCTTCCTCACCAATTCCTCTCCTTTTCCCCAAATTTCTTTGTATCTTTTCTAAGAACTCTCCCCTCAAATAATCTTCCCAAAACCAAAATAGACAATAGAATTGATACCCACTATCACCATTCTCTCTGTTAGAGATATCCACAATCCAAAATTAATTGCATTCATAACACCACTGACAGGAATAATTTTCAAATTTTTGACAATCCACTCCAACAATAAATTAATGGAAAAATAAAATAAAATCTCACATTTTAGATAAAATCAATAAAGTACTAAATATTGACAATATTATTATTATTGCTAGCTTTCAAAGCTACTAATTTAATTTAATATAAAAATCAACTAATTAACATTCTCAATTTTCTACATTAATTAAATAACTAATATTGATGTATATATATAAACTTATTATTATTATTACTATAACAATTAATAAATCTCCAACAAATACATATTGACTATATAACCAAAATGATCAAACATCAACACATCTATACACATAGATCACTTATTCTATAAAATGGACCAAACGACTATAATCAACAAATTAATACTTTTGTCACTAAGTTCAATAAAATGAACCTTAAAGTACAATAAACAAACAATAACAACCACATACCAAAGGATGACCAACACCCGAGGGCAAGTACCAACTGAGCGACAACTACAGCCATGACTAGAAATACATGGATGATGACAAACTAAAGACATTGGCTGCCAAAGGGAACCCCATGTTATCTCCCATCCACATTATCCATTGGTGTAAAGGCATGCTTAGACCTGCTAATTCAGGTGGAGTCAGTGCCTGGTACTTGCAACCTGCATCAAACCAAGGGGTTGTGTACACACACACACACATATATATATTCAAACACACTATGGCAGGGAATCACAACATAGTAGGGTGCTCATGATGAGCAATACTACACTATCCCTTCGCAAGACACATCACAAATATCCACATTAAATAAGTTTATTAGTAACTAAACAACTAGTTAACACATAGTCAGATAGTCATATAATTCATGTAGTAAAACAAATCCACATAATCAGTTAATCCATAACTGATCACAACATAAGCATAATGTACTAATCATAAAGTATCAACAGTGTCATCATAGTAAACATCAATGAGTGTCATCAACTACATCAAAACAGTAAACCTACCATCAATATGTCTAACATACCCTAAGTATTCTGAGTGTTTTACCTTCTTCTTCATGCTCCTTAACTCGATCGCCTATACATCCAAGACAAAACTAGAGGGGCACTACAGTTAAGCTACACAAAGACTTTGACATCAACACATTAAAGGAAACTGAAGAAGAAAGAATCCATGAGGATAGCACACAAGAGGAAGGAACCATAGACAAAGGCAAGATGACTATTGACTCTACAAACCCTCTAGGCTTATTGACTCAACAAATCCAAGCCTTGTAGCAACAACTTGTAGACATTCAAACTGAAGCATCAACAAACACTATTCTCTGAAGGATATTTCACCATATCCTTTTGACAAGACCTTGATCATGATACCTTTCCCCTCAAAGTTTGAGGTACCAAAATTTGACAAATATCACGAAAAGGGTGATCGATGAGACAACATCAAAGAATTTAGTGTAGCATGCCTTGAAGTCGCCCACAATGACACCTATCTCATGCAACTATTCCCAAGGAGCTTGGGAGGACAAGATATGGAATGGTTCTCCTGACTACCTCCTGGCATTCGAACCTTCAACGAACTAGTGGATAAGTTTGTCATGCACTTCTCCTACAACATTGAGCATGACATCTCATTGTTAGATCTTTGTAACAATAAACAAAAGGGTGGAGAATCCTTCGCCTCTTTCTTACAAAGATGGAGACAATTGGCAAGCAAATGTCCACATCACATACCAGAAAAAAAATGCTTGAAATGTTTGTCCATAACCTCCACACTGACCTCAATTACCAAATTCAAATCTAATGCCCTACTTCTTTTTGCAAGGTCATTTAGATGGGTTTACTCATTGAAAAGGCGTTGATAGGAAAAGGTCAAATCAAGCTTTACAAGGACACTCCTAGTGTGAATGTCAACATAGATAAACCACAATTTTGTACTAAGAATAAGAACATTGTGAATGATGGGGTGGTTGATGCCAAAAATGTGGTGCCAAAGCAACCAATTTTCAACTTATCAAGCCCACAAAACAACCCCCCACAAAACAATCCACAAAACTCTGAATCACGTTCTACAAACTATCCTCGGAGAAAATTCATAACTCTAGGGGAAACATTGGAATCCGCCCTTATGGAAGCTAATATCAAATAAGCTCATAACACTTCCAATCATGTGGAATTATGAACCAAAGTCAAACCTCCTTGGTGGAATGAAAGTGACTTCTGTGAATATCATCGAAACAAGGGACATAAAACCAATGACTGTATAGCGCTCAAACACACCATTCAAAATTTGTTGGACTAGAAAAAGGTATCACTTGATGGGCATACCTCTAATGATGGTCACTTAGCATTCAAGAATCCGCTCCCCAACTATGAGCAGGGAGGGTTGTCAAATCAAAATAATAGTGGAGCTAACAATGCCAATTATACAAACATATAATTTGACTATGTTGTTAACCAAATTTCAGAGAGTGATTCACATATCAATGTAATCACTATAAATAAAAACCTAGATTGTAATGTGACCACCCATGGTGGAAAGGTTACTCTTAAGGGAGTCCTATCCAAGCCATCCTCTCCATCCAACCAGTATAATGTCCTAGACCAAATTCACAAGACACCCGCACACATCTCCATCTTGGAACTTTTGTGTTTGTCCCCATCCCACAGAGCCATACTCGACCAAGCTCTTTCAGAAGCCACTGTCCCAACAAACCTTGTTGAAGAGCAGTTTCAGACCATGGTAGGTCATATTACCACTCCTCATTTGCTATCATTCACTGAAAAGGATGATATGTCCATCACCCAACCTCATAATGTGTCTCTCCACATATAAGCCTTCATCCACAAGCACAAAATAGAAAGGGTTCTCATCGATGGAGGAGCCGGTTTAAATATTTGTATTTTAAAGCTAATCCTTGCATGGGGGTTTTCAGAGAATGCTATCAATCCTAAAAATAAAATCACCATCAAAGCTTATGATGAAGAGGAAAGAACTTCAAAGGGAACTGTTGTGTTGCCTATCAGAGTGGGACCTATAGTAAAGGATGTAGTGTGCCAAGTCCTTGATATGGAGCTTGCATATAACATTCTCCTTGGGAGACCTTAGATACATGCTATGAAAATAATACCATCAACCTATCACCAGTGTATCAAATTCCCCCATGAAGGCCAAGAATTCACCATCCAAGGTGATTCCAATCCATTTCAATATTGCGACACCGTACAATATAAACCTGAAGTTGTGATTCCCCATAACCATGCCTCTACTTCATCTTCATCCCATGTTGACCCAACTTCACTCCCTTCCACATCGAAGGCACCCCAATCTAACTTCAATGTCAAAGACAAGGTTCTCAGTGAGTACACAATTGCACAATCCTTTTGCTTATCATAGCTCCCTATCTCCCCCAGATCCTATGGAAAGCCTTCCATGAGAAAACCCAAGGCATTAGCAACTACTAAAGGTCTGTTTATCAAATGGGGAAGCCTTGAAGATGAGAGCGATGAAAAATACATCCTACAATGGTTATATAAAGATGAAGACAATCTATCCAAGCAACAAGACCATCACTCCATGGTGCAAATTGAATAGTATGGTCAAGGATTCTCAATACTACAATAAATGGGGAATGAAGGTTATGGTCACATCAAATTGAGAAAGGAAGGTATCACTAAACCTATCCAACCTCATACATTAACAGCCCGAGACACTACAGGGCTAGGCTACGCCGGTGAAGTAAAGACCAAAGGAATAGATAAGCATAAACATCAACAACCAGAAACATCTGCTACTAACCTAGTAGATCAAATTCACCAACTACAAGGATGGAGTGAGACTGACTCCAATGAATATGAATGGGATAGTCTCTCTGAACTATCTTGTGATGAAAAAGATATTGATGTGGTCCATGAGTATGACTCTACCCATGCAACTAATGAGGGACAAAGTCAAAGGGCTAGACCTCTAGAGTTCGACCCACATAATAATGATAATGAGATTCATGAGGAAAGAATGATACCACACTTGATAGATCAACTTGTGGAGAGTACCATCGCAGGCATTATCAATGCTTATAATAATCACCTCAACTCCTCCATCTTGACCATCAATATCCTTGAACCAGACCAACCCACTAACCCTCTACCACGATTACACCCAGAACTCATAGATTGGGACTTACAAGACACCCCCCTGAGCTTGATACCTTTCAAAATGATGAAGCCATCATAGACTATCTAAAGCTTAGAGACCATATACCAGTAGGGGATCATAGGGATGGCTATGCCATAGATCTCAATGACAGGGCTTATTTTGGAGAGAGGGCCAAGCCTTTCAGTCTCAAAAATGTAAAAATGAAAAATGGATCTAATGGTCAAAACTGCTTTGTGGCAGGGTTAGATCATGAAAATAATAAAAATATGAAAGACGTATCCAATGGTGAAAACCTCTCTAAGGTGTCAAAGGATGAAAGGCTTGACCCTCTCCCCAATCTAACACATCAGGAGAGATCCTCAAGCTTGATGGAACTAGCAGAGCAGATTAATGTCAGTACAGGTGACAATCCAAGGATGATCCATATGGCACAATCTTTAACTGTACAAGAAAAGCCAGAGGTCACTAAATTCTTCAAAAGGAAACAAATCAACTTTGCTTGGTCATATGTGGATATGCCAAGGCTAGATCCAAATCTCATAATGCATCACTTGTCCTTAGCTCTAGGAGCTAAGCCAGTTAAGCAAAAACTCAAGAAGATGCACTCGCTTGTTGCCCTCATGGTAAAAGAAGAACTGAAGAAGCTGCTAGATGTCGGGTTTATCAGACCAATAGACTATCTTGAGTGGATTTCAAATATAGTGCCAATTGCCAAACCAGATGGAAGAGTCTGACTGTGTAATGACTTCAGGGACCTAAATAAAGCTTGTCCAAAAGATGATTTCCCTTTGTGAAACATTGACATTATTGTAGATCTCATGACAGGGCACACCATGCTATCGCTAATGGATGGTTTCTCTAGATACAACCAGATCAAAATTGCACTTGAAGATCAACACAAGACTGCGTTTACATGTCCATGGGGCACCTACTGTTGGTGTGTCATGCCATTTGGATTGAAAAATGTAGGGGCAACATATCAGAGAGCCATGACCACAATCTTCCACGACATGATGCACACTATAATGGAAGATTATGTAGATGACATTTTAGTGAAATCACTCACAAGAGAAGGACACCTGGTAGTATTAAACAAAATATTCACAAGATTGGAGTAGTTCAATGTGTGCCTCAACCCAAAGAAGTGTGTATTCGGAGTCACAAGCTTCTCAGATACATCATGTTTGCGAATGGAATCAAAGTAGACCTAGCTAAGGTGAAAGCCATCATGGAAATGCCACCTCTCAAAAATCTCAGTCAACTAAGGTCTCTACAGGGAAAACTAAAATCTATCAGAAGGTTCATTTCTTAATTGGTAGACAAGTGCCACCCATTCATGAACCTCCTACATAAGAACATTCCTTTCAAATGGAATGATTTGTGCAAATAGGCATTTCAACAATTAAAAGAGTATCTCATGAAACCACCTGTATTGATGCCACCGATCCAGGGTAAGCCTCTACTACTTTATATCTCCACCACACCAACAGCTCTAGGAGTTCTCCTTACACAGTAAAATCATGAAGGGAAAGAACAAGTGATTTATTACATTAGAAGAACACTGGTTGGCTATGAGCTACAATACATGCCAATTGAAAGAGCATGCCTCGCTATGGTCTTCACTTCAAAAAAATGGAGACATTACATGCTATCACATTCCATCAAGCTAGTAGCAAAAATTGATCCACTAAAGTATTTGCTCAACAAAGCTGCCCTTACAAGCAGATTGTCCAAATGGGTCATGCTTCTTAGTGAGTTTGACATCGAGTATGTAGACAGGTGTGCAATAAAGGATCAAGTACTTGCAGATCAGTTGGCAGATGCACCTTTAATAGATGATAACCCTTTGAGCTTTGAATTTCCAGATGAGTCCATCTTTCACATAACAACAACAACCTAGAAACTCTACGTCGATGGCTCCTATACTCAGCATGGGTTTGGGGCAGGTATCTTGTTGATCACACCTAATGGCGACACCATTCCAAAATCATACAAAGACTCTTTCCTTACACTAACAATGTGGCAGAGTATGAAGCCCTAGTCATTGGCATCAAGTTGGTAGTTGAATGGAACATCAAAGAACTTCAGGTGTATGGCGACTCACAACTGGTCATCAACCAAGTGAACGATGACTACAAAACAAAGGATGAGAAGTTAATACCATACAAATGAATGGTAGACAACTTCAAAGAATACTTTGTTGAGATCTCTTTTGAGAAGATACCACAGATAGAGAACAACCAATCACGCTATGAGTTCTTGGTAGAGCCAGTGTCCCATCCTACGTACAACACTCCTAAATCCCACATCATTTGCCACATTATAGGATCTAATTATGCCCTATATAGAAAAGTATTTGCCTATCTTAAAGAGAATACCCTACCCCCTAATCTCTCAAATATCCAAAGTGAACCTTCATTCACCAAGCATCACGTTATGCCATTATCACCAATACCTTATATCGACGAGGTCTCGATGGTACTCTCCTTAGGTGTCTCGATAACGAGGAATAACAAACCGCCCTGAGAGAAGTGCACGACGGTATATGCGAGACCCACTCTAGTGGTCCTACCCTAGCCAAGAAACTCATACGCATGGGATACTACTGGCCAACTATGGAAAAAGTTTCCTATCATTTTGTAAAGAGGTGCAAGAAATGCCAAATCCATGGAAACCTAATACATGCACCAGCACAAGAGTTGCAGCCTTTAATGACTCCTTGGCCTTCCTGTCAATGGGGACTCAACTTAGTGGGCAAGATCCACCCTCCATCATCCAGCGGCCATAAATTCATAATCACTGCCACCAAGTACTTTATGAAGTGGATTGAAGCTGTACCCCTCGCCAATGTCACATGCAAACATATTGCCTCCTTCATCCTAAACTACATCATTTTCCGCTATGGTATCCCTTTATCCATTATCACAGATAATGGATGACCATTCAAAAATTAGGATGTCAAAGAACTGTGTGACAAATTCCACATCCAACACCACTTTTCCACCCCGTATTATCCCCAAGGAAATAGCCAGGCAGAGGCATCAAATAAAACCATCTTAAAAATCTTGAAAAAGACTGTCAATGATGCTAGTCGTGATTAGCACATCCAATTGAATCTTGCACTGTGGGCCTACCACACAAGTATTCACACACCCACAGGTGCAACACCATACTCCCTGGTCTACGGTTCTAAAGCCATCTTGCCCATTGAAGTTGAGATCCCATCCTTGCGAGTATCGTTAAAATGCCTCATAATAGATGAAGAGTACAGAGTATCCAGACTTCAAGAATTAGAGCTGCTGGAAGAAAGAAGAAAATAGGCCTTTAACCATCTCAAGTCTTATCAACAAAGGATGTCCAGAAGTTACAGCCATAGAGTAAAACCCTAGGTATTTCAAGTTGGTGATTTAGTGCTTAAGGAAAATCCCTGCAATCGGCAGGATCAAGAAAATAAAGGAAAGTTTGAACTCAACTGGCTTGGTACTTATGTCATCATTGTTGCCTATGGGTCAGGTGCTTATCAATTGGCTACATCAGAAGGTGAACTGTTTGATGATCCCATCAACAACATGCATCTTTGCAAGTTCTACATCTAGACCCCAATGCAAGGGAGTCAAAAATAACAAAAAAATAATAATAATAAAAAATAGCAAAAAAATAAAAAAATAGCAAAATAGCAAAAAAAAAAAAATTAAAAAGGAAAAACAACAAAAAAAATCATCCTTTGGTGAAAACCTAGTAAACAGGTGCCTTAGATAGATACAATGATGAAAACCTGGCAAACAGGCATCATGTGTATTTTAGCTATTGTGCAAATAAAAGCAAGCGTGAAAACCTGGTAAACAAGCACTAGTTGTGATAAACTACCTTCTTCATCTTTTTAGACCTTGTTCCTCATCCATCCCTCTTAACTGTATCCACCCAATCACATCGAGATACCTACCATGGCTTGTTGTTCGCTCGTCCTTATCACCTTCTTCCACCTGTCAGCCAATCCAAACCTGCGTCCAACTGGTCATCCATCCTACACCAATCCATTGAACCATTGTCAAACTACGTCACCTCTGAGCTATCACATAAGCAAGGCCATCTTGTATCGATGCGCCCCTGAGGCTCCTTTCCCATCTGTTCCATACCCCTTTTTACCCATCCACTAGTCTGTCTGCATCCGCACCATTTCCTATCGCCTAGGTCTTAGGTCCACAAGGTTCACCCCAAAATACGTTGCCTTTGTGTCATCATGTAGGCAAGGCCATCTATCAATGCACCCCCAAAGCACTAGGTCAGTCCCTTAGGGCCCATTTCTTCGTGTCCATTGTCAGTTCATCTATAATAAATCAATCCTTTGCTTGAATGGGGGCAACTCCTCGACCTAGTTGCGGAGTTGGATTCTGCAATGCCACATGTTCTAAGAGGCCACCAATAAGGATTGTGATACCTTTCACCAGACACACAAGTGCAACAAAGTACACTTCCAAATAGAAATTTTGATGCAAGACATCAACCTATCCAAAGCAAAACAAACAAGTAGCTAAATGCTCAAAATAATATTATCTAAATTATGGCAAGAAGACACATCTAATGCAAGAATGTTTTGTGTTTGTGAGCAGGTTAAGTTACAGAGTCTTGATTTTTGTTATCATGTCTTTCTATGCTACTCAAGGATGTCAAAAACTAGAGATGCTATGATGGGGGCATGATTATTTTTATTTGTTTGCTGCTTGTGGGTTTTATCTTTAGTAATGTGAAGCCTTGTCTAAAGACATGATCAACATAATGATCATCGAGGACATCAGAGGTCTAAACATGAAACGAGTGTAATCCTTGTTTGTTGACATGCAAGAAATACTTAGGTCATCTAGATTTAATTTTGACTAGATTCTTGTATCAACTTGCTATATCAAAATCCATGTAAGTAATACTCAGGTCATCTCGGTTTAATTATACCTAGATGCTTGTATTTTCTTACCACATAATAAAATCCCAATGATGAAACAAGCACTTCAAAATACTTGCAGTATCAAGGTGACAAATATCTGCATCCATCTGCATCCAATTACATTTCATATACCATCCATAAAATAATGCTTTTGTTCAAAGTGCCAATGTTTGCAAATAAAAGCTTGTCATTCCTTCATTCGTGTTTCTTCTATCAATCAAATTTCTATCAATCATTGTATCTTTCATCAAGTCTCCTCTACATTGATTGAGTGAACTAGAACTACATATCATCATCTCATCTCAAACTTAAGGTACCTTGATCTCGTGGATATGGGTATGTAGGCAGTTTGGAATACGAAGGAAGTATCCAGTACTCAAGTACATAAGATATCATCATCCTCATATTCATCATCAATGTCATTTATCTTATCCATGTTCTTTCCTTGTCACCCTCACTCTTGCGTGACTGGGGCTTCACCAATCATCAAATCCGATCATCAATTCGATCCAATCAATCAGAGCAATGATCCAAATGCAAGTCCATCCTTAATCCATACCAATCAAGTTAATAAATCTTGTCAAATTATCCAATCGCTGTCAATGGTCTTAATCCTAATCTTGTCATAAACCAAATTCAGTCAATCGTCATCATCAGTGGGATGTATCTTTCCCGTGTCTTGGTGTTGATCTAGGGATATATCTTTCCCTGCAATGACAATACTAGCTTTGGGATATGTCTTTCCCATATCTTGGTGTTGATCTAGGGATGTATCTTTTCTTGCAATGACAATACTAGCTTCAGGATAGGTCGTTCCCACATCTTTGTGTTGATCTAGGGATATTTCATTCCCTGCAATGAAAAACACTATAATCAATCATTATCAATTAATCATTGGTTTACAGCTTGACAGGGGCAATACCTTGTTTGTTCTTGTAATATTTGTGCATACTTGCTTGCTTGTGTGTGTTATCAATTTATCTTGCATAGCGTATCATTTAGCTCTTTCGTCTATCCCTTATCTTGCATCCAACCACTTCTTCTCCTGTCAACCTATCTCATCGTGAGATTGTCTGTCTCACACCCTCTAATTTTTCTTCTTGTCCAATCTTCTGAGGGGGCATCCTATCATCATAACCTATACCAAGCGCAAACTAGGGTATGTATCATTATCAGAAATTTATACTTCTTTGAACCAATGTGATAAAACACATTGCATCAAAGAGGGGAAAAATGTATACACCTAAAAGTGACATGACTCTATCTAAATAAATATTTCTAATATTTATTTCAGTTTAATTCCTCTATGAATAAATGAACAAATCAATTTATTTATTTGATTCACATTCCTCCACAAAATTAAATAAAATCGTTTATTTAATTAAATCCTTCATACTCCTCCAAATTAAATAAATTCATTTATTTAATTAAAATCCTTTAAGTTCTGCTGAAATAAATAATACCAAATTATTTAATTAATTCTTCCAAAATTCCTCTAAATTAAATAATATCAAATTATTTAATTACCTCTTCTATATTCTAAAGTCATTCTAAATTAAATAATGTCCAATTATCTAATTAGTTCTTCTAAACTTAACATCCTCTATATTTAAATAAATCAAAACATTTATTTAAATTATTCTTTTTCCTCCAAAAATGGATTAACACCAAAATTAATTCATGCAAATCCATGTACACACTTAATTAAACATTTTAATATTTAATTAATTGTTTCCTCACCTAGATGTCCTTTTTATCCTCTAGTTCCAATTAGTTAACTCATAAATCAAATCAGTTAACTAGCTAGTCAATTCTATTAACTAGACAATCTATTCAATTAACTCTTCAATATATTTCTGTTAACTCCCTTGTTGCATGAAGGAGGACACTTGTCCTCTTCCTATTCACGCACATCCTCTCAACTTTCCTCAAACGTTGATCTTCTTATTCATTCTATACTGTTGATCTTCTCTGTCTCAAACCTATAAATACAACCCCTATATCTCCATTTCAATCATCAAAGCTTTTAGTAAACTTACTCTGCAAGAATCACAGCGCGCCTTTGGCACCTAACACCATTCCATACATAGGAAGTTTTTGCGCATCTATTCACTGATAACACACATCTATTCTCTGTAGCGACGCATCTGTTCAATCAGTGCATATGTTCTCTGAATCAGCGCAACTGTTCTCTGAATCAACGCATATATCTAACTTGTGCTTTTATTTCCTATTTCGGTGCTTTTATTCTCTGTAACTATGCATATATCTCTGCGCATATGTGCTCTGTATCTGCGCATATATCCTCTGTAACTGCGCATTTGTTCTGACAGGGTTCTTGAGATATTTATTGTGATTTTTCTAATGCTAACATCTCTCACAGGAATATTCTCAGATCTAATTTGCAGGTTAGGGGCTGGTTAGACATTTAGTTGCATTGATAACTCACGTCATAGATCTAATTAGCAATGAAAGTAATTGAATTGTTCATGCAAAACTTATCTAGATCTAAATAGGAAGGCTATAATTTGAACTTGTTGCACCAACAACTCAAACATAGTCCCAACTAGGAGGATCTAAAATTGAACCATTGCTTTTTATTTGCTTCTCTCAAAGTTAACAAATCTTGTGTGTGCCCAAGTAGAGTAACTCATTTAGTCTTTTTATTTTTAACTAGGGGAAAAGAACCATTGTTTATCGTGATTTTGGAATGATAATAGGACTATGCTCTCCCCTTAACTGGGTGACCAAAATGACAGAATTATCATTTCACATGTTTTTCCTTTAGAGAGGCTTGTCCTTGGATATCCTTCCATCCAAGTGGGAATGACCTTAAGTGGTAACGAGCTAACACCAAGCTCTTCCAATCCACTATAAATAAATTGTGTTTGAGGTGAAAGCTTCAAGCAATGAGTGTTGATTAGTTATACTGGTAGCCAACCTCCCCCAAAACCCTCCAAGGTGCAACCCTTGAAGGCTGGGAGACTCCATAACAGAGAGTAGTGCTGCCACACGTATAACCACTCCAATGGTTGCCCTTACTACATATCCATTGTCTTTAGAATCCAAAATCCCCTATTTGGTGACATAGGAGGAAAACATTCTCCAGAGCCGTCCAACATCATACACTCATTTGGTGTAGAGACAAAAAAGTTCAACTCTTCGGAGGAACTATAGCTTGGTATGCATGAGAAGTGAGTGCCGTGGAGGGGAGTCAGTGCTACCAAGCTATTAGTTGTCCACCCTTATCCAAGTGGCTGGTGTAAAAACCAAGTTGGAATTCATTGAATATTTCCCTTACCATCCTAGGTTTTGTACTTGCTTTTTGTCAAAAAAGTCAAAAATCTAAAAAAATCAAAAAATCAAGCAAATCATGAAAAATTCTTTGTGTGTGATGTGTCTCTCTTGCCATAATTGAAGAAACAAATTAGACAAAAGCAACATTCAAGCAGAGAAAACCCAAAAAACATTAAAAAGCATGCCAAAATCAATCAAAAGCAAGCAAAAAAGATAGATCTATGCATCCGCTCAATCCTGTTGTGCATTTACACCATCCTACGATGCATCTACTCGTAGCTGCGCATCTACTCAATCTTACTTTGCACTGTTCTGCTACGTATTTGTCTCTTAACAGTCCTGTGGATATACACCCTATTACTACGCATTTGTCCTCTGTTCTAGCGCATTCACTTTTTCACCAGATCTATGCTTTTGCTTCCTATTGCTATGCATATACACTATGTTCTTGCGCATCTGTCACAGTGACCACTTCCATACAGTTCGTTAGAAAAACACCTACCTTTTTAAGCACTCATTTCAGTCTTTTATCAGTTTCTAAAGATATGACAAATCAATTAGAAGCACTTACCCAACAAATCCAAGCCATACACCAACAAGTGGCGATCTTACAAAATGGATCTTCCACAAAATAATATTTGTTAGAGGGCATATCTCCTTATCCATTTGATAAAAGCTTGGCTAAGATACCTTTCTCTTCTAGTTTTGATGTGCCCAAGTTTAACAAATATAGGGAAAAAGATGATCCACGTGAACCAAATCCCTCCCAACATGAGCATGCCAGTACTAGCCATGCCTCACACCAAGATCATACATCCTTAACCAATCTTAATGATACTATTGACAAGGGAAATACCACCTTAAGTTTGAAATCATACACCACTCCATCTACTAGTCCTCCTTCACTATCCCCTAGAATACATATCCCAAAGCATACTAGTTCTACACCAACACCACCATTAAGTTCCCCAAGCTCTAATCCGTCAACCAAAGAGTCCTTAAATGATTTTCTCGAAAGACTCTTTGCAAAATAAAAAACAAAAGAAAATCTATGGAGAAATCCAAATCCACTCATCCAATTTCATCCCCATCCAGTACAAGCAATCCTAACCTTAATCATAAGCCTACACCTTCTACCATTATTCTCCATCCGTTATATTGCCTGTCCACCCACACACTCATGAAGGATGTGATCCAATGGCTATTAGCAAGGAACCAACCATCTCCATGTAATAAACCACCTAGCCCAGAGCCTTCAAACACATCCATTAATTCAACCCCATCATGTCATCCACAACCCATGAAGCCTATCGAAGAGTCTTCTACCATGAGTCCAAGTCAAGATTCATTCTACCCTCATGTTGTTGACCATCAAGAGCCTATCAAGCATATCCAAGAGTCTTCTACCTCCACTTCAATTCAAGAAAATCAAGAGTATACTCTAGAGCATTTGGAAACATCAACCCTTTATCTAAATCAAGATCAAAGCACCTCCATCCAACCCATCCATAACCTATATCTTTTCTATGATCAAGATATTACCTATGAAGAAGCTATCCGTGAGCAACTTGATCCTATACCCATACATGAGAAAGTAACCCAAATCCAACCTATCCATAACCTATATCTTTACGATGATCAAGATATTATCATTGATGAAGAACCTACACATGAGCAAATTGATCCCATCCATATCACAATTAATCCTATCTATGATCAATATCCTATCTATGATCAAGGTTCTATCTATGATCAGGTGAACCATGATGATCCTTTTAGCCAACTTTATGCATTCCATGGTCATGAGCTTATTACCCCATCTATCCATAACCCCATAAGCATCCATGAGCAAGAAACCTCCGTTACTCCTATCCATCCTCCACCTAGTCCTATCCATGATCCAACAATGCCCACTTTCCTTGATGAGACACTTGCCTCCCAAGTGCACATAGATGATCAAACCAATAACTTGGATCTTAATGAGCATAATGATAATCAAGATCCACATGATCCACCACCATCCATTATTGACCATGTTGCAAATCCATTATCCTATCTCCTCGGTCTCACTACCTTCATCCATGAATGTTCTTCCTTAGGAGAGCAGCAACCATTATCTACCACTTCACCTTCCCCATCAAATAATGAGCTCACATCTAGTACCTAAATCACCCATAATCCCATTGTCCACGCATACTCCAACATATGAACTATCAAGGTAAAGGCTTAGGCCTTCATGAACAAGGTATTTTGGAGCCCGTCCATGTCAATGTCCCTCCTTGCTCATATGGCCTTGGATACACACCTCAAGGTCAACCATCTAACGATGTTGGTACTTTTTCCATTCATCCAAAATCCACCTCTTTCCACCACAAATCCCATCATACTCCCAAAACATATGTCACCATTCCACCTCCATCCTCCTACAAATGTCAAAAGCATGTGACTGTACACCTTACCCCATCTCCCCTTCCTTCCACTATTATCCTACATATCTTCCCCATCCTATTCCTATGGTCCATGCTTTTGCATAAGTCTTCCCTCCATCCTTGCATAAGTCTTACATAATCTGCATCATAACCCACTATCACACCTTCCATAATCTGCTATCTACCTTCTCCATCTCACTTTCATGCAATCCCCTACCAACATCTATGAGAACATTTGACATGGTCCATGCACTGGCATGCATCTCTAGCAAGACTATCACCTTTCATAGAACTAGACACTTGAATCTCTCCCATCCATATCTACCTTCTCCCCTCCAAATATTCAAAAAAAAAAAAGAAAAAGAAAAATCAGAGAAAAATCCTTCCGTCCAAAGTTGAAAACCACCCTTGGTGGCACCTTGGATAAGTACCATGATGAAAAACTGGCAAACAAACGTCATGTGTAGGTTGATCTTCCACGTCATTTACCCTTGGGAGTGCATTGTCTCATTGACCCTATCATTTTCCATCCTATCATCCTTATCCTATATATACATGTCATATTGAGTCCATTCATCCTCCATTCCTCTTTTGATCTTGATAAAGATATGAGGGCAAAATGTCAAAACATGCTTTGGAAAAACTCTTGATATACCTTGTCTTTTTAAAAATAATCCAATCCTCTCATCCTCCTTCATCATAAAGATTTTGTTGCAAGGTGTGGCCCGTAGTCTCCTTCTTTAGCGTGGCGCTGCGGTGGTTTGTGACAAGGGCTTAACTGCCTCCCGTGCTTGTTAAGTCAAGTGGTTGTATCGGGCATTAAAGGTCGATCTTTTGGTGCAATGGCAGCTAACAATTGGTATTAGAGACGAGGTCACGGGTTCAAACCCCACGCTTGTGCTGGGGGGATTGTTGCAAGGTGTGGACCTTGGTCTCCTTGTTCAGTACAGTGTTGCGGTGTTTTACAACAAGGGCTTAACCACCTCCCGTGCTTGTTAAGTCAAGTGGTTGTATCGAGCATTAAAGGTTGATCTTTTGGTGCAACGACAGCTAATGTCATGTCAAATCCTAAGTTATTCCTATACGACATAGTCCTTGGAGATCACATCCTTATTTCCTTCTACCTACCCATCCATTATCCATTATCACCCATTCGTTTACCTATCCATGGTGTTCCCTTGTCATCAGTATCTAGCATTTAGGCTATCCAAATTACCATCCAAAAATCCCAAAAACATCAAAACATTAGCAAAATCCAAAAAATCCCAAAAACAACAAACTGTTTACGACCCCATCATTAGTACCATTGTCAAACTATGTCGCCTCTGTACTATCATGTAGGCAAGGCCATCATCGATGAGCCCCCGAGGTTGCCCATCCATTCCATCCTATCCATCCCATCCCTTTGACCATCTAATTTCCCATCACCTAGGTCTTAGGTCCGCAAGGTTCACCCTGAACTACATTGCCTCTGTGTCATCACATAGGCAAGACCATTTACTAATGCACCCACGAGGCACTAGGTCAGTCCCTTAGGGCCCATCCCATCGAGTCTTCATACACATCTCACATTCTATCATCCATAATAAACCAGATTCCTTTACTTGACTAGGGCAAATCCTCAGCCTAGTTAGAGAATTGGATTCTTGAATGCCACATGTTCTCAGAGGGCACCAATAAGGATTGTGATATCTTTCACCAAACACACAAGCACAACAAAGCATGCTTCCAAATAGAGATTTTGATGCAAGACGTCAACCTATCCAAAGAAAAGCAAGCAAGTGCCTAAACACTCAAAATGATTTTATCTAAATTATGGCAAGAAGACACATCTAATGCAAGAATGTTTTGTGTTTGTGAGCAGGTTAAGTTACAGAGTCTTGATTTTTGTTATTATGTCTTTCTATGCTACTTGAGGATGTCAAAAACTAGATATGCTATGATGGGGGCATAATCATTTTCTTTGCCTACTGTTTGTGGATCAATCTTTAGTAATGTGACGACTTTTTGTCTAACGACATGATCGACAAAAGATCATCAAGGACATTCTAGGTCTAAACATGAAATAGGGCAATCCTTGTCTATTGAAACGTAAGAAATACTCAGGTCATCTAGATTCAATTTTGACTAGATGCTTGTATCAACTTACTAAATCAAAATCCATGTAAACGATACTCAGGTCATCTCGGTTTAATTATACCTAGATGCTTGTATTTTCTTACAGCATTTTAAAACACAAAAATAACAAAAAAATCTCCCAAAGATGAAACAAAGCACTTCAAAATACTTGCAATGTCAAGATGACAATCCACATCCATAAACGTATCCAGTTGCATTCTATATACCATCCATAAATAAAGATTCTTTTGCCAATGTTTGTAAGTAAAAAGCTTGTGATTCCTTCATTCGTATTTCTTCTGTCATTCACATTTCTATCTATCATTGTGTCTTTCATCGAGTCTCTTCTGCAATGATCCAAATGCAAGTCCATCCTTAATCCATACCAATCGAGTAAAGTCAATCTTGTCAAATTATCCAATCGCAATCAGTGGTCTTGATCCTAATCTTGTCGTAAACCAACTCAATCAATTAGAATTATCAGTGGGATATATCTTTCCTGTGCCTATCATGTTGATCTAGGGATTGATCTAGGGATATATCGTTCCCTACAATGACAACACTATCGTCAATCATTATCGATTAATCATTAGTTTACAGCTAGACAGGGGCAATACCTTCTTTGATCTTGTATCATTTGTGCATACTTGCTTACTTGCTTATGTGTGTTATCATTTTATCTTGCATCATGTATCATTTAGCTCTTTCATTCCATCCCTTTTCTTATGTCAACCTATTTTCTTCACCCTAACCTGTCCTTCTCTCACCTTTTTCATCGTAAGATTGTCCATCTCACGCCCTCCAAATTTTCTTCCCGTCCAATCTCCCGAGGGGGCATCCTACCGTTGTAACCTGTACTAGGGGCAAACTGGGGCATGTATCTGTTGGCAAGAGACACTATATGGATTCATGAATGTTGTCATTGATGGCAACAAAGTTCATCCCACACATCCGCAGGACATGGTATGTCTATATCGGAAGTTAGAGTGAAGAATGTTGTGGTCTGGTAAGCAAGAACAAAGCAGTCAGTAAGGTCTGACAGACAGGTCCGGATCTCTCAGTAGAAGTATCTTAGTGAAGTGCGGATTTGGGAAAGTCAAGAGGAGTATCTTGACTAATAGATTCCAAGGTTTAAGCCTTCAGTGTGAAAAGGATAAAGAGATATGAATGCTTGAGTGCCGGGTTCCCAAGTGACAGTGTGAACAGAGGAAGAACTGACTGGCAGAACATCAGACATTAATCCAGATGTGTTTCTAATGTTGGTAAAGGTTATGAAGGCATAAATTATGTTTGGCCGACATGATTGATGATTTCTACAAGTATATCCTTGATCCGCATTACTTGATAAGCAAGGATTCAGCCGATAGATCAGAGTTTATGGAAAATATTGACTATTCTGGGTGCCGACTAGAAAGGTGATGAAATCAGTTGTGTGGATATATATACAAGATGGATTTAGTTATGAGAGGTGTGTGGTCAAAAGTGAAGTGCGAAGAAAAGTAGTAGAGCTGAATAAAAGCATAAAGGAAGATCTAGTATGTAAAAGAAGAGCAGCATAAAAGAAGAGGAAAGATGAAGTGCAATAGATCAGTATACAGAGCCTAACCGGAACTAAACTCTAGCATATGTTGATGCTCCTTATCAGTTCAAGTATTGTATTACACTCTTTATAAATTGTAGACAGTGTGTCTCTTGTAGGCAGTGTGCCTCTTGTGAGCAGTGTGCTCGGGTAGTGAGCCCTAATTGGCAAGTGCCATTTTGTACTTCCATTCTTCTAACAGAGAATACAATCTTGGGTTAATCATCCCGTGGTTTTCTCCCTTAACAGGGTTTCCACATCAAAAATATTGTGTCATGTGTATTTCTATTTTATGTTTACTCGATTGAATTGATGCTGCACTAATTATCAAGAAAGTTCAGAAAGCTAAAATAATTAACATAACTGATTCACCCCCCCTCAGTTATCAACAATTGGTATTAGAGCTAAGTTCCTCCTAAACAGAGTCTAACAGCTTGAGGAAGATCTGGGAATCCAAATGGATGCATATGGTTTAAGGGAGCAACTTAAGACTACCCTTGATGATCTTGAGCAGTCAAACTCTGAAGTCAATGAATTAAAGGAAAGACTCAAACAGGCTGATGATTTCATGAGAGAACTAAAAGACAAATTAAGTCTCTCTATGAAAAAGAGAGAGCTACTTCAGCAATTGGCAAGTCAAGGTGAAGCAAATGATGCAAATGAAGATCTGAAGGAGAAAACCAAGTTATGTGAAAAGTTATCAAAAGAAATCATTATGGTAAGACATGAAATGGAATCAGGAGTTATAAAGTTTACCCAAGAGCATGAAGAGAAAAGAAAAACTGAAGATAATCTAAGACAATCTCTCAAGGAGAAATCAGAAGATTGCCACAAGATGGATAGAATTATCAGACATCTTGAATCTGATCTTGAAGATGCTAAAGATAATGAAGAAAAACTTGAGGATCAAATTGTCTCTCTCAAAAGGGATCTTCAAACAGCAAATGAATATAAAGAGAAATTCAAGATAAGTTCTGCCCAACTTGAAGTTCTTCTTCAAAGCCAAAAGAGGGTAGATGACAAGTGTGGTTTGGGATATGAGAAAGGAGAAAGCTCCGGATCTAGTTAGAAAAATTTCAGATCAGAAAATCCAAGGAACAGGCCTAGAAATCCTCCGGTAAGGTAGCCTAATGCTCAAAGATATCCATCCTTCAATGGATACTGCCACAACTACAATAACTTTGGTCATAAAGCTAATCAGTGCAGAAGGAGATTGAATCAAACTAATACATCCTTCTCCGGACAGTGCTTCAACTGCAAAAGGTATGGTCACAAATCTCATGAATGCAAAAATATGCAAATGAACAATTCATTCAGTGGTAGATGCTTTGCATGCAATAGAATGGGTCATATGGCTAATCAATGCAGATCAAGAGGATATCAATCAAATATGCAAAGAAATGTTGTTTGCCAAATTTGCAATAGATCCGGTCATATAGTAAAATTCTGCAGAAGCAAGAATTAGGATAAAAGAGGTCCGGTATCAGAATCAAGATAAAGGGAAACAAAAAGTAAATGTAGATGAAGTTCAAAGTGAGATGAACAAGATTTGGGTGAAGAAAAGTACAGAGAATGTAGGGGATGGATCCACACCAGACTCTGGTGCTAATATTCCTTCCAAAAATTAAAAAGTGAGCTCTGGCTCAAGGGGAGACACAAAGAAAACCTTGTTCCCCCAGCCAGTCAATTGGTGCCGAAACTGGCACAAGGAGAGCTGTGGATTAAAAGGGGTCATATAAGAATCATCTAAAAGGGGTATGGTAAAGATTTGAGAGATACGTAAGAAGATTTGAAGAATCCAATCCTACCAGAATTAATCCGGTAAAACAATCTTCCGGTAAAAATAGATTCCTTACAAGTTTGGTCTGGTATGATTCAAACTATGGTGTCTTGATCTGCAAATAGATCAAATGACTAATGAAAGGAAGATAGATTATCACTACTCTCCTCGAATAACCTCGAAATCTGTCTCAGTGATCCAGAAAGGTTTTGTCTCTAAATAAAACAAACAAGGCAGACCGAAATGAATTAGGTTGTGCATTTATTGCAGAATGAAAATTAGGGCTTCTCAGAAATAAAAGAGTTCATTCGCTCATCATTTGTACATTCACATTCGAAGAAAAGAGAAAAGGAGCTCTGCAACTACTTCTCCGAAAGATCAAGATGATTCTTCATTCATCTCAATCCGGATTTCATCGTGTGTGCCCTAAACAGCGTAAAAGGTATTCTTCGTTCTTAATATCTCTCAGTAAGATTCCTTGATGATGGCTACTCTGAATATAGTAAAGATTTCTGATAGACCTCGCCCCATATTTAAGAAGCATCCATACAAATCCTTGGAGGTAGATCCCCTAGGAGCCTTCTTTAGTGTTCCGCATGGTGTTTTGCACACCGAAGATATTAGGGTTTACATACACGCAAATGTTGAAGAATTTGGGGAATTCAAACTAAGAGATATCTATCACAAACAACTGTTAGATGATTCATTTGAGCTCAAACCCCAATACAAGGGCCTCCAGAATAAGCACTTTGCACAATACATACATTTCCCTTGTTTTACTGAGGATGAATGGGTTAAGTATATTTTGAGCAGAATACATGACAACTTCATGTGGTTAAATGGACCATTCAAAATCATAAAAGATGCCATCAGGGTAGTTATCGGATTACACTCATTCGGTGGGATTCCTGTTCTTAAATCTGTGAAGAATCAAACTGTGAGTGAGGCTACCGGATCCAAGTTTGACAAAAGAGCAATGACAGTAGATGTCAAGTTTGCCTCCATGATCATTGGATATAAAATATACCATTCTAGTAGGGAAAATTTAGTACCTGGAATGGCCATCTACACCGCTTATGAAATGCTAAGAAAGGATACAAACTACGATCTTTGTCAGCTTCTCTTGAACCAACTCTTGGAGAATCTATAGAAAATAAAGAAAGATAAAAAGAATTCATTCAAGTATGGTGGATTAATGTTGTGCTTATTCTTCTACTTTATGAATGAGCTTCCCGGATCTAGTGGCTGGGTGTGGGAGAATGATAGACTAGTAACTATCCAAATCAAAAATTATTTGCATGGACTTGGTGATGTCAAAACACAAAATACAGCGCTGTGGGGATACTTCAAGAATTTCCAAAACATGATGCAAGAAAGAGAAAGGATTCCCCAGTCTCTTGTTGAGAAATACAAAGACACAATATGTTTTATGGTAGAGACTGATCAGTGCCTAATGGAGGCAGTAAAACTAAGAACTGTATGGATCATGCCCATGGGGTATGAAGTTGATGAACAAATTGTGGAGCTGCATGTTCAACACATGCTAAGATAGCCAAAGGATCCAAAGGCAGAAAGGTTTGGAACCTTTGAGGAGCTGAGTATAAAGATTCATGTGGAACTCAGAGAACCAGAGATCAAGAGGAAGGTGAGAAAAGAAGTAGAAAATGTTGCCCAAGGCCTTGGCATCTCAAAGGAGGCACTTGATGCCCACAGGAAAAAGATGGAAAGGGCTGAGGAAGAGAAGAAGAAGGTAGAAAAGAAAAACGAGGAAAGTGCTCCAGAAAAACCTTCCACCCGGACCAGATCATCAAAGAGATCTGCACCTACCACTGCCAAGGGCTCAAGGACATCAGAACCGGAAGCACAATCATCCGACAAAGGAGAGAAAAGAACAAAGACAAAAGCTACAAGAGCCTATGCCAGTCAAAGGGATGTAGAGGAAACTAAATCTGATGAAGAAATCAAGAAAATTGATGCAGAGGAAATCCCACAGTCCACCCAAAATGGAAATTTTGGCCCCTATCGGCAAGACTAACTTCCATCAGCTTCTCTCAACCCGTTCACTCCGATGCCCATCTCACACCGATGAGGTATTGTTTGTCATCACCTATCGGCAAGACTAACTTCCATCGGCTCTTCTCAACCCTTTCACTCCGATGCCCATCTCACATCGATGAGGTATTGTTCGTAATCACCTATCGGCAAGATATCTCTTATCGGTATGGTCTAAACTTCTCCGCCCGATGGTATCTTTCCTACTGATAAGACTTAAATTTCTATAGACATTGGTTGCCTATCGGTAACAAAATAACTATCGGGTCAACCTTCTAGCCTTCCTCCGATGTCACCACCTCACGCCAAAGTCCTCTCTATCGGCAAGACCCTAGCATTCGCTGGGACTTCCAAATTTGCTACCGATGGTGCTTCTCACACTGAGGTCCTTCATCGGCGACACTTCACACCTATCACCCCGATCGGTGCAATCCACTACCGTCGGTGTAGCTTTTCCCCTTCGTTCTGATAATACTTTTCATGCCGAAAAGCATACCATCCACTTAGTCGTCGGTAAGACAGCCTCTATCGGCAGTGTCTTCATTTCTCTCACCGACACGCCGATACATGTTCTCCTCCCCACTAAATTACGTTACGCCGATAGTCCAACGCTTGCCTGCAACACAAAAGTCTTCCGCACAGTTTTCCTCCTCGACTCCATTCTATACGAATCTCTCCTCGTGGCTCAAAGTCCACATTCCATCTGGTGATCACCTCACAGCTTCATATCCCCTCTGCACAGTTAGGGTTAGTCAAATATGGTACAGGTTACTGCGGACCACTCCATGAGAACCAGAATCTTACATCCATGGATGGGTCCGTTTAGGCATAGTTACACTCAGAAACAAAATGGAAAACGTCTATTTTGATCCCAGTCAGAAGATATACACAAGATTACAGAACTAGAAGTAAAATTCACTGTCAAAAAGGAAATTTTTATTTCTTCAACTTGAAATCTGATTGTTTCTCTACATACACCCCCCTATCCATCAAATCACAAAAGACTCTTAAAACATACTCTCCATGGGTGGCAGTTGCAGCGATGGGAATGCCAACCATTCTGAAACCGCTCACCTCATAGTTACATCCCATTTCTTGCCAGCTCATCTTGTTTCTTGGTCGCTTGGACCTTAGGAAACACATCAAACCAAAGTAAACAAAATTAAACTACCTAGGTTTTAAATACATTTATTTTGGTCTTAGGGTCCTTATCAGGCCCCTTAGGACATTTTACCCCTACAGTTCTATGATCATCTCTCCGTGCCCTTCCTAGGTCTCTTTTCCAAGGTGACCCCTTGGATGCTCTTGCATCAAAAATGAAGAAAAAGAAGAAAACATCTAGCCAACCCTCTACCAGACAAAAGGAAGAAGAAAAGATAGAGGAATATGTTGAAAAATCCACTCTTCACATTGATGACATAATCAAATTAGTCATAGTGGACGGAAATCTTTAGCCAATGGTTGAGTTCTATGATGATTATGGTGAAGCAGATCAGAAGATATTACAAGATGCCATAGTCAGGTACCTTAATATCTACAACAAAGCATTCATTGAAATTATATCTCTGATCCCCAAAAGCTTGGAGAAGGAACTAGAAATAAGAAAGAACAATGCCCAAGCTAAAGACCTAGAAATCTGGGAACAGATAGCAATTCAGCTATATCCTTCAATCAACCCCAAGACAATGACTATGGTATTCAAAGATTGTAAGGATGAGTTCAGAAGCAAAGCAAGGATGAATCAACTTATGCTTGGTGAGACTGACAAGGTAGCCAAGGACACAGAAGAGATCCTCCGGAAGGCCTTCAAAAGATTTAATCTTCCTATTATAGAGGACTTGGGTATTGATCCCTTGACTACAAGTGTTGCAGAAGAATCTGTTGAGAAAATGACAGAAGAGGTGGGCCTTGAACAGACTAGCATTTCTCCTCCGGTTTCCCCTACAGTCTCTGGAGCTACAAGAGAAGAAAGAATATAGGAGAAAGAAGCAGAGGTGAAGGAAAAAGAAGATGACAGTACCAAGGCTGTAGAAGGAGAGAAGACTTCAACAGAGAAAACCACAACTACTAGTGGTAAGAATGTAGAAGGAGAGAAAGCTTCAAGAGACAACTCTAAGAATGTAGAAGAAAAGAAAAATCTGTCTCCGGCAAGAGACACTGCAAAAACTGTCCAAGAATTCCTGAGCAAAGAAACAATGGAGATTGATGAACCAGAGCTTCTACAAGGACCATTTAATTTTGATTCTCTTTCTCTAGTACAGACAATGAAGATAGCTTCATTTGCTAATGCAAAGGTTAAAGAAAAACTCCTAAAGTCTCACATGGAAGACTGTGAGTTGATAGAAGTTGCTTCTGAAGTGCTTGAAAAGATTATGCCATCATTTTAGAAAGATCCCACAGCCTCCACATCCGGTAATCTCAAAACTCTAGTCAACAGTGTTAGCACACATTTTGGTTCTCTAGAGAAGTCAGCTGAAGAAAAGGTCTGGAAGGAGTTCTTGGATAAGAGATTCTCTGAAGTATAGGGTCTGATAACAACTGACAAGAAAGTTATGGATATTGGGATAAAGAGCTTGGAAAATGCTCTTAAAGATGGCGGAAATATGTACAAATTTTGCTTATCTTGGCCCACAGTGACCAAAGATATTGAGAGAAAAGTAAAAGAACAAGAGGATAAACTATTAAGTCTATCTCAAAGTTTTGATCCTCTCTCATCCTCCATAGTAAATCAAGAGTGTCAAACTATTGCAATCACAAATGAAATAAAGAATTTTGAGAAGGAAAGGAAGAACATAATTAGCTGGATGGGTGAACTTAGAAGGATCATTATCCCTAAGTTAGAGGCCATGCATGAGGCCATAAGTGAAGCTCAAATCACAGCCCAGACCAATGATCCAACAAATCTAAAAAGGGCAGATGCGTTTGCATTCCTGTTGAGCGGTCATATATCAATTTTGGATAGAATGAACCAAAGTTGGGCTACATAATTTGTTCAATTGAAGACAATTTTTGCTAACATACTTCAGTATATGTAAGTATGCCATATGTATATACTTATGTGGCTAAGTATAGTTGAATTTTTGAAAGTTTTGATATGCAGACCCTACCCTTTGCCATTGATGTCAAAGGGGGAGTGAAGAGCAGTGAAAAATGAGGAATCCAACTAAGGGGGAGCTTTGAAAAATGTATATAAAAATAGAGCATCAGCCAAGGGTGAGCATAGTGTAAACACTTAGTCATTTTTCACTAAGTGTTGCCATCAATGCCAAAGGGGGAGATTGTTGGCAAGAGACACTATATGGATTCATGAATGTTGTCATTGATGGCAACAAAGTTCATCCCACACATCTGTAGGACATGGTATGTCTATACCGGAAGTCAGAGTGAAGAATGTTGTGGTCCGGTAAGCAAGAACAGAGCAGTCAGTAAGGTCTGACAGACAGGTCCAGATCTCTCAGTAGAAGTATCTCAGTGAAGTGCAGATTTGGGGAAGTCAAGAGGAGTATCTTGACTGATAGATTCCAAGGTTTAAGCCTCCAGTGTGAAAAAGGATAAAGAGATATGAATGCTTGAGTGTCAGGTTCCCAAGTGACAGTGTGAACAGAGGAAGAACTAACTAGCAGAACATCAGACATTAATCCGGATGTGTTTCTGATGTTGGTAAAGGTTATGAAGGCATAAATTATGTTTGGCCGACATGATTGATGATTTTCACAAGTATATCCTTGATCTGCATTACTTGATAAGCAAGGATTCAGCCATTAGATCAGAGTTTATGGAGAATATTGACTATTCCGGGTGCTGACTAGAAAGGTGATGAAATCAGTTGTGCAGACATATATACAAGATGGATTTAGTTATGAGAGGTGTGTGGTTGAAAGTGAAGTGCGAAGAAAAGTAGTAGAGCCGAATAAAAGCAGAAAGGAAGATCTAGTATGTAAAAGAAGAGCAGCATAAAAGAAGAGGAAAGATGAAGTGCAACAGATCAGTATACAGAGCCTAACCGGAACTGAACTCCAGCATATGTTGATACTCCTTATCAGTTCAAGTATTGTATTACACTCTTTATAAATTGTAGATAGTGTGTCTCTTGTAGGCAGTGTGCCTCTTGTGAGTAGTGTGCTTGGGCAGTGAGCCCTAATTGGCAAGTGCCATTTTGTACTTCCATTCTTCTAACAGAGAATACAATCTTGGGTTAATCACCCCATGGTTTTCTCCCTTAATAGGGTTTCCATGTCAAAAATATTGTGTCATGTGTATTTCTATTTTATGTTTGCTTGATTGAATTGATGTTGCACTAATTATCAAGAAAGTTCAGAAAGCTGAAATAATTAAGATAACTGATTCACCCCCCCTCAGTTATCAACAGTATCATTATCAAAAATTTATACTTCTTTAAAACAACATGATAAAACACATTGCATCAAAGAGGGGCAAAATGTATACACCTAAAAGTGACACAACTCTATTTAAATAAATATTCTTAATATTTATTTCAGTTTAATTCCTCTATCAATAAATAAACATATCAATTTATTTACCTGATTCACATTCCTCCACAAAATTAAATAAAATCATTTATTTAATTAAATCCTTCATATTCCTCCAAATTAAATAAATTCATTTATTTAATTAAAATCCTCCAATTCTTCTAAATTAACTAATACCAAATTATTTAATTATTTCTTCTAAAATTCCTTTAAATTAAATAATATCAAATTATTTAATTACCTCTTCTAAACTCTAAAGTCATTCTAAATTAAATAATGTCTAATTATTTAATTAGTTCTTCTAAACTTAACATCCTCTATATTTAAATAAATCAAAACATTTATTTAAATTATTCTTTTTCCTCCAAAAATGGATTAACACCAAAATTAATCCATGCAAATCCATGTACACACTTAATTAAATATTTTAATATTTAATTATTTGTTTCCTCACACACATGTCCTATTCATCCTCCAATTCTAATCAGTTAACTAATCAATCAATTCACTTAATTGATTAGTCTATTCTATTAACTGATCAGTCCACTCAGTTAACTCTTCAAACTATTTTTGTTAACTCCTCTAATGCATGAAGGACCAAGACACTTGTCCTCTTCCTATTTGCGCACATCCTCTCAACTTTCCTCAACCATTGATCTTCTTATTTATTCTATACCGTTGATCTTCTCTCTCTCAAACCTATAAATACAACCCCTATTCCTCCATTTCAATCATCCAAGCTTTTAGTAAACTTACTCTGTAGGAATCACAACGCGCCTTTAGCACCCAACACCATATCCATAGCTTCTTATCACCATTTTTATTGTATTGAAGATCCTCTTCATTACAAGAACTATCATAGCCATTTCTCTATTGTCATCTTGAAGAAAAAAAGCAAGGAAGTGTGCTTTCTGAGGGCTTCATTCACATGAAAGATCAATTTGAGATTAGGCAACCAATGGAAGATGCGAAGTAATAAGGTTTGCAAGGTATTATTCTTTGTGTTGAATCTTGATTATTGTAATTTCTATTGAGTTATTGGGTTATTATTAATCATTGATATTATATCCACATTTTCTCGTAACAATCATTATGCTCATAAATGTTGGTAGGGGATTGCATGAAAGGGATATGAAGTAGGTAGATAGTGAATTGTGAAAGGAAGGATAGTGGATTATGTAGGACTTATGCAAGGAAGATGGATGAAATATTAATGCAAAAGCATGGACCATAGGACGGTGATAGGGTAGATAAGTAGGATAATGGTTGAATGATGGGGTGATGGAGGTGTGAAAAGGAATCACGACCAACGGTTGCACATACCATGACAAACATAGAAGTTTGTGATTGGAAGGTGGTGTAGGAAGCAATGGTGATGTTTGCTTAGGAGATGGATGATGTAGGCCTTTAGGAACCCACACGGTCTTAGTATTTTTATGATTTTTGTTTCTGATGTGGGATGAAGGAATATTGGTGCAGGAGCACCATTTGTTCAAGATTGTCAACTATGGTCTAGGCTTTAGTTTTAGTATATTTTTCATAAAATTATGGTCTTAAAAGCACATTTAATGATGTAATAATCCCACTAGGGACATGGTCTTGTAGTGGAGGCTTAGAATAGGATCTTTCTTTAGTGAAAATCTGTAGTTTGCTTAAAAATAGGACAGTCCATTTTTGTTTTCTTAGTGGACAGGCTGTAATGCCTCTTTTTTTTGGCTTTTCCTCGACCATTCTAAGAATGAGTCGACTAGATTCCTTGTAAAAACTTTCTATTTATGCTGCCATACTTTGAGAAAAGGTAGAGTTGAAGATTTGAGGAGGAATAATAGAGTTTTATCAGTTTTTTTTCTACATTTTCCACTATCTTTTTTCATTTTCTGTCCAAAACTATGTTCTGTCGTACTGTCATGGATCCATATATGAAAAATGAATTGGATCTCTGCCTTGTCTAGCTTTTGGATGCATTGTTAAATGATTTTTTGAGAAATTTGAGAAGAGGAAAAACATTTTGCCAGTCATTTTCTGTAGTTTTGTTGTTTTCCTTAACTTCCTGCCCCTTGTACTCTGTCGTACAGTGCAGTCAAGGGCACAAACTTGTAAAATGTTGTAGGGCAGTGTGTTATCTTTCATCTGAGTGTGGGTAGAGGGAATTTCATTTAAGTTCAGGGATTTGGTAGGTATTTTCCCAAAAACTGCCTTAAAACCCTAGTATTGGGAGGGTTTGGTAAAAATGATGGGTTTTTGGACCTTTTTTCATCTGTATGGGCTCACTAGATTAGGTGGAATAATGGTAATGATGATGTGTTTAACAAATTTTTGTGTTGCAGAAGCAGGGCATGGCTGGAGTGAGTTCATTTGTGCTTTCTAGGTCTAATTTCTTCATGTTTGGGCTTTTGGATGTTTGGAGAGTAGGAATTCAGTTGGAAGAGTGGCTTGGATTAGCCCAAGAAGCCTAAAATATGTGTTGTCCAATCATTTTTATCATGATCAATGCCTTAGAGTTGAGTATAGGGACTGAGAACAAGATTGGAGGTTTTGTGGTATGTGGGAGAGGCCTAATTAGGCTTATTGCAGCAGGGGACAGTCAAGTTTTGGGTGGTGTGTCCCAAAACAACTTATGATGCATGTTGAGTATGTTAAAGTAAAGGATATTGGGTATCCTAAAAACCTATGACAGTCCACCTAGGAGGTCTGAAACTCAAATGGTTGTCTGACAGTCCTTTATGAAGGGCTACAAGGAAGCTAGGACAGTGACTGCTAGACAACAGAATACTATTGAATGGAGAGTGTAGATCTGAGGGAGAGTTTGGAATGGGTGTGTTTTGAGTTGTTAAGAGGGTAGAAAACCCTGAGTAACCTTGTGTGGGTTGTGGAGTGTTATCAAATCCTTGTTTGTGTTGGGGAGAAGAGAGTTCCTTGTGAGGGAAGACTATAAAACGTTGTTGAAGATTGGGATTCTATGTCCATTGGTGTATAACTTGGTGAGATTGATTTGGTTAGCATTTAGCTCTGCATCAAATATGATGTTTTTGTATGGAATAGGATTTGTGAATGGAAGCGGATGTTTGGGATTTTTGAGAGGTGGATGCCTCATTTGATTTTTTTTTTGCTTAGGGACCCATAACATCTTGCTTTTGGACTTCGCTTTTGGAGGTATGGGCTTGGATAGCATTTTAGATGGATTTGGCTTTGAATTTTTGGATTGATTTCCTAAAGTATTAGGACCCTTAGGATTTTTGACTTTATGAAAGGAGGCATCCCAATGTTTATTTTTGAATCCCATAGATTTGGTGGAATGAGTGGAAGCTTCGTGTTTAGAGAATATATGCATTTGTCGGTCATGATTTGAAATGTGAGGGAATGTATGGATGGATGGATTTGGTGTTGGGAGAGGTGATGGTAAAATGAATGGAGGCATGTTAGGAGTTGGAAGTAGTGGAGGTAGATTGGACAATGGAAGGTGTATGGTCACATGCTTTTGGGATTTGTATGATAAGGGAGGTGGAATGGCGACATATGTTTTGGGGATATGATAGGATGTGTGATGGAAATGAGTGGATTTAGAAGGCATGGAAGAAGTACCAACATCATGAGATTGCTTTTCTTGGGGAGTATAACCAAGGCCATAAGAGGGTGGAGGGACTTCAACATGGATAGGCTCCAAAATACCTTGTTCATGAAGGCCTAAGCCTTTACCTTGATAGTTCATATTTTGGAGTATGCGGTGGACAATGGGATTATGGGTGATTTGGACACTAGGTATGATCTCAATATTTGATGGGGAAGGTGAAGTTGTAGATAATGGTTGTTGCTCTCCTAAGGAAGAACATTCATGGATGAAGGTAGTGAGACCAAGGGGACATGATGGGGAATTTCCAACATGGTTGATAATGGATGGTTGTGGATCATGTGGATCTTGATTATCATTATGTGCACTAGGATTCAAGATATTGGTTTGATCATCTATGTGCACTTGGGAGACAAGTGTCTCATCAAGGAAAGTGGGTGTTGTTGGATCATGGATAGGACTAGGGGGAGGATGGATAGGAGTAATGGAGATTTATTGCTCATGGATGGTTATGGGGTTATGGATAGATGGGGTAATAAGATTGTGACCATGGAATGTATAAAGTCAGCTAAGAGGATCATCATGGTTCACTTGATCATAGATGGGATCTTGATCATAGATAGGATTAATTGTAATATGGATGGGATCAATTTTATCATGTATAGGTTCTTTATCAACGATAATATCTTGATCATAGAAAAGATATAGGTTATGGATGGGTTGGATATGGATTTCTTTCTCATGTATAGGTATAGGATCAAGTTGCTCATGGATATCTTTTTCATAGGTAATATCTTGATCATGGAAAAGATAAATGTTATAAATGGGTGGAGTGAAAGTGATTTAATCTTGATTAGGACTAGGACAAAATGTTTTCACATGCTTAGGATTAGGTTCTTGACATAGCTCTTGGGTTACTTGAATAGATGTGATAGGATCTTGGATAGGCTTGACATGCTCTTGAGGGTTATCAACATGAAGGGATGATGGATCTTGACTTGGATTCATTGGTGGAGATTCTTCAATAGGCTCAAGGGGTTGTGGACTATATGATGGGGTTGTAGGATTGGACATGTCATTGGAAGAGTCTTTTGTAGGTTTAGGAATAGGAATTTGGTGATGTGGTTGACTCCTTACTAGTAGCCCTTGGATCACATCCCTTGTAGGTGTATGGGTACATGAATGATGTAATGGATGGGTGGATTTGGGTGAAAGAGGTAATGATGTGAGACAAAAGGTTTGCTCAATGGAATACTCTCCTACACCTTTATCCTTGATCTTAAATTTTTGTTCCACAGATTTTGATGTAGAAGGTATTGATCTTGGGTCAACATTGGTTGTAGAGGGTGAAGCTGCATGGTTGGTGGGGATTACAACTTCAAGCTTGGATTGGATGTTGTTGCAATACTAGAATGGGTCACGGTCACCTTGTATGGTAATTTCTTGGCCATTGTGTGGGAACTTGATACATTGATGGTATGTTGATGGAACAACCTTCATTGCATGGATCCAAGGTCTACCTAGAAGAATGTTATATGCTAGCTCCATGTCTAGAACTTGGCACACAACATCTCTCTCTACTGGCCCAACCCATATCAGCAAGACCATAGTTCCTTTGGAAGTTCCCTCTTCTTTGTCATATGCCTTGATAGTTATTTTATTTTTAGGATCAACGACATTTTGTGAAAACCCCAATGCAAGGATTAACTTTAACGTGCATATGTTTAAACCAACACCTCTATCTATTAGGACCCTTTTTATTCGGTGTTTATGGATTTGGGCCTCAATGTGGAGGGATGCATTGTGTGGTTGGTTGATGGACATATCATCTTTCTCTGTGAAAGATACGAAATGTGGTGTGGTTAAATGATCTACCATAGCTTCTAATTGCTCTTGAGCAAGGTTTCTAGGAATAGTTGTTTCCAAGAGGGCTTTCTCTAAGAGGGCTTTGTGAGACAGGGATAGACGCAATAACTCCAAAATGGATATGTGTGTAGGTGTTTTGTGGAGTTGGTCAAGGATACTATATTGGTTTGATGTGGATGATGACTTGAGTGGAGCTCCTTGTAGAGTAATGTTTCCACGACGAGTGGTCACATTACAGTCAGGATTATTATTGATAGTGTTTACATTGATGTGTGAATCACTTTGTGAGATATGATTAATGGTGTATTCATAAGAAACGTTATTATAGCTTGCTTTGTCAGCACCGTTGTTGTTTTGATTGGATGATCCTCCTTTCTCATAGTGAGGAAGAGGATTTTTGAATGCTATGTGCTCTTCATTAGAGGTATGCCCTTCAATTGATATCCATTTTTGATCCAACAAGTCTTGAATGGCATGATTTAGAGCTTGACAATCATTCGTTTTATGTCCTTTGTTTCAGTGATATTCGCAAAAGTCAGAATCACTCCACCAAGAGGGTTTAAATTTTGGTTCATAATCATGCACTGGCGGAATTGTTATGAGGTTGCCCCCTATTAACTTCCTAAGGGTAGATTCAAGAGATTCTCCTAGTGGTGTGATCTTTCTCCTAGAAGGAAAGTTGGTCGGTCTTTGCTCATTACTTTGAGACTTGTTGGATGGTGTATTGTTTTGTGGTTTTGATAGATTGAAGATTGGTTGCTTTTGTACCACATTTTTAGCATCTGCCACACCATCGTTTACAATGGGTTTGTTCTTGGTCCAAAATCATGACTTGCCTACATTGTTGTTAGAATTAGGGGTGTCTTTGTATAGCTTAATTTGCCCCTTTGTTATCAAGGCTTTCTTAATGAGTAGCCCCATTTCAATGACCTTACTAAAAGTAGTTGTGCATTGTATTTGGATTTGATAAATGAGTTCCATGGTTAGGTTGTGAACAAGCACTTCTATCATCTATTTCTTTGGTATGTGGTAGGGACACTTGCTTGCAAGTTGTCTCCATCTTTGTAGGAAAGAGGCGAAGGATTCTCCCCCTTTTTTCTTGTTATTACAGAGATCCAACATGGAGATTTCATGTTCAATATTGTATGAGAAATGTGTTACACATTTTTCCACTAGCTCATCAAAAGTGTGAATGTCGGGGAGGTAGGCAGGAGAACCATCACATTGCTTGGCCTCCTAAGCTTCATGGGAATAGTCACATAAGATATGTTTCATTATGTGTGACTTCTAGGCATGATGTACTAAATTCCCTTATATGATCTTTTGGATCACCTTTTCCTCTATACTTATCAAATTTTGGAACCTCAAATCTTGAGGGAAATAGTATCATGAGCAAAGAATTATCAAAGGGATATCGTGAAATATCCTCAAGAAAGCAATGTTTTGTTGTTGTCCCACTTTGTATGTCCATCAACTATTTTTTCAAGGCTTGGATTTGTGTTGTTAATGTGTCTAAGGGATTGAGTGTATCCTTAACCTTTTCTGATTTAGAAGCATCTTTGTCAGTTTTGGGGGCATCTTTGTCATTTTTGGAGCCATCTTTCAAAGACTCAACTTCATTTGAGGAATTGTTCTCTCTTATTTGAGACATCAAAATCTGAGGGCAACTTAGCTCCTTGTTGAGCTAGCATGAGAAAATATTTATGAGGATCTGTAGCAACAACCTTATCCATCATCTTTAGGAATTTTGGATCTTGAAGTTGTTTAATGATTTCCTCTTGACTAATCTCCTCATCATCAAAATTATGCCCACTATTGTGAAGGGAACCCATTTTTTGTTTTTGTTTGGATTTGGATCTAGTTTGAACCATGCAATTCTTTTGGATGTGAGAGAAGTTGGATTGTGAGACTTGGTAGACTTGGTTTGATGTTTTGGTATGAAAATTATTTGGTTGGATATGGTTTTGGTAAGATTTTTCTAAGGTCTTCTATTGACTCTATTTGTCCAAACAAGGTGCTCTTGAGCTAAAAGGTAGTCAAAATAGGGATGGTTGATCACCACTATTTGATGTAGACTATTCTTCTATCAAGATACACAAGTATAGTTTTGATGTGAAGGATGATTGGAATCCTGATATGAAACTAACTAGACTTTGTTTGAATTTGGGAGAGTCTCAATAATTCCTAGATGAAAATCTTGGTTTGGTTGTTTGATGTGTTTGGATAGTGAGGTAATGGTATGCAAAGGTGATGTTTGAAAATGGTGTGAAGGTGAGATTGCAAGGTTGAACTTATTTTCCAAGTATAAACTAGAGCAAAAAGGGTATCCATAAATGATTTCAATTTTGTCTCAAATTGTACGAAACAACTCTCTGTTGTGAATGCATAGGACTGCAGAAATTTTGCTCTTTGTTTAAGTTTGTCAATTTTGGCTTGTTTGTGCAAGTTTTTCCTAGGATGCTCTAAAGTTTGTGGTATTGTTTTTTACTCAAGTTATTTCTAGAAAACATAGTAAACAAGAAGGTGTCATGATTTTTTTTATTTTCTCTTTTTTTATTTATTTAATTTTTGATAAATTGTAAAAACAAACAAGAATGATCCTAAGGATGGCAAGGGCAATATTTGTCAAATTCTAACTTGGATTTTACTCTAGCCACTTACATAAAGGTAGACATTTAGTAACTTGATAGCACCGGCTCCCCTCCATGGCACTCACTTCTCACGCATATCAAGTTATAGTTCCTCCAAAGAGTTGAACTTTCTGTCTCCACACTAAATGAGAGTATGACGTTGGACAACTTTAGAGGTCTGACCTCCTGTGTGAACAAATAGGGGTTTTTGGCCTTCTAAAACAAGTGTCTTTTTAGTATGGACATTCGTTCGGGTGGTTACACATGCGGCAATTCGCTCTGATAAGGAGGCTTCCTAGCCTATAGAGGTTATGCTCTACAGAGTTTTGGGGGAAACATTTGTCAGTGTAACACAACAGTACCCGTTGTTTGCAACTTTTGTCACATACATAATTTATTTATAGCAACTTAGAAGTGGCTTGGCTTTAGCCCGTTATCGCTCAAGGTTGTCCTACTTGGAAGGACAAAATTCCAAGGGTAGGTCTCTTCTAAAGGTTATACAGATAAAATGATGAGTTTGGCATTTTGGTCACCAAAGAAAGGGGAGAACATAGTCCTATCATCATTTTCAAGCATAAAGTACACTGGTTCTTTATCCTCCTAGTTAAAAATAAAGCAAAAACTAAGTGTGTTTACTCTACCAAGCACAATCCATTTGACAAGATAGAAAAAACTTGGAAAAGATAGTATATTTTACCCTCCTAAACAAATCTATGTGAAGATTGTTGTTGAAGAATCAAACAGGTTACCTTCCCCTATTTAAGCTAGATGAGAGTTTGTAATTGCCATAGTTGCTTGAAAGATTTTGTTCAATTTTATCCACCTAGGTTGGGACTATGTGCAAGTTGTATGCAACAATACAATTTACTTCCCCCTAATTAGATCTAGATGAAAATTTGCATGAAGATGTCAAATTACTTCCTCCTAATTTAAATCTAGATGAAGCTATGATGCAACTAAATGACTAAACCAGCTTCTACACCTGCAAGATCATTGTGTTCAAGGCCTCCATTTGATGACTGATATTCCTGCAACCAAGGTTAGTACCAAAAATTTTACAAATTCAATACAAATCTCTTACAAGAATCAGATGTGCTAAAACAGAGAGTGGATGCACAAAAAGACAGAATGAATGCGTAGGAGTACAGATGCACAGAAAGATCTAACATATGCATAGAAATAAGTTTTAAATGCGCAAATAGAATGAATGTGTTGAAAGAGTGATTAGATGCGTAGAAAGAATCTTTATATGCACCAGACTGTCATCTTCATCATGGATGCGCAGAAATGGAAGAATGAATGTGCCGAAACAACCTGTCACGCCTACAACTTGACCAAAAACTCAAAATAGACATTAAAAATGGGGCTAGGCCCCACGGTGGGCACTAGAAATGTTATGGGAAAATGTGAACAATAGTTTTAAACAACTAAATACCCAATAACTCAATGAAATTGATGTAAATAGGACAAACAAAGATATTACCTTCACCGATCTTATTTGCCTTGTTGCTTCCATTGGTTCCTATCTCGTATCGATCTTGTGTATGGTTTTAGCTCTCAGAAGTTGTACTTCCTTGCTGTTGAAGATGACAATAGGAGAATGGCTATAGATGGATAATGCAATGAAGACTAAATTAACAATGCAACTTTATGAAAATAGATGATTAATAATGGAGACATGATTGGATAATTATGATGATAATGAGGTTATGCAAATGCAATGAGTGGGTTTTTCCGAAGGCATGCGGGTAGGATTCCTGCAAAGTAAGATTGCTAAAGCTTGAGTGGATGCAAAATGGGTGTGAGAACCTTGTTTATATAGGCTGAGGAGAGGCCAAATCTAAGTGTCAATAGATCCATGACTGGAGGAAATTACCTGTGATGTGTACGGTTGAGGAAGCTTGAGGGAATGTGTGAGAATTAGGAGAGGACAAGTCTCTAGGCCTCTTTCATGAGTTATGGGAGGTAACATAATAGATTGAGGAGTTAACTGAATAGACTAACCCATTAAGTGAATTGATTGGAGAGTTGACTGAATCGATTGACTAGTGAACTCAATTGATTAATTAGTTAACTGATTTGATTGACGAGTTAACTAATTTGATTGGAGGATAAATAGGACATGTGGGTGAGGGGATATTAGCTAATCAACTATTAAAATATTTAATTATGTATGCAACATGGTGAGGTGGAAAGGTGATGTGGATTTATGAAATTGGGTCTTTGGGATAGAGGAATTTTGGATTAATTAAATAATTTAGATTATTTAATTATATGAGATTATAGAAGAATTAGGGAATTTAATTAAATAAATTGATTTTATTTAATTATTGGAGAAATGCGAATCATTTAAATAAATTAGGATATTTATTTAATTGATAGAAGAAGTAGGAATAAAATAAATATATTAAAATATTTATTTAATTTGACTTGAGCCATTTTAGGTGTATACATATTGTATACCATATTTTGTTCATAACTAGGGTCTAACACCCTTCCATCCTCCTTCATTCCCTTAAGAACTTTTGGGAGGTCAATCAAATTCATTTCTTCACCAAGCACACATCCAACCTAAAATAGTCTCTGAATCCGGCTTCATGGTCATTCATGCAATCTGCCCTATGGTCCTCAACTACATCTTACAAACCATGTTCCAATGAGGGGGCTGACCCACCCAATTGGATCAAACCTAGCTTGGGAAACATCAAACAAGTCTAAACCCCATGGTGCCAGCTACAACTCTATAGACTTAGCTTGTGTGATACTTTGACAAGGGTAGCCTCCTTTCTTGATAGGGAATTTGAAGCTAGGCTTGTGTTTACTAACGATGAGCTTGTAAAACTTTGACACTTGCCTGCAAATTTCCAGCAATACCACTATGTCACTGAGATATCTAGGGAGTTTGTATGGGGGATTTGAACAACCCATCACCCTAATGTATGAAAAAGTTTTGAATTGAATGTACTAGTGGCCTCAATTGGCCATTTCATTGCATGCTTCTAGAGACAATCTCTGAGAATAGTCATTCTCCAAGGTTCTAATGATGGCATAGATATGTTGGTGTAATTAAATATTTAATTACACTTTATTAAGTTTACCTAGGGCTAATTTTTGTCTTAGGTTATTCTTAAGTCATATTAGGGTTTTTCTCTAACTTTCAAATATAAAAGCAAGTTCTCACATGTAATTCATTAATCCATTTCATTAATTCATCCTTATTGTGCAAATTATTCCTCTTTGCTTTTTTTCTCTTGTGGAAGGTAAATCTTAGGTTTTGCAGGTGATCTTTGTGGATTGAGTTAATTATCTATTTTCTCTCTTTTGGAGAGGAGTTTTCTCCCATTGGATTTTTCTCCTTTTTCTCTACTTTATGAGAGATTCTTATTGTTCATGGGTACCTAACATGGCCTTGTAGCTGGGACCCATCATTCTTGCATTAGTTGCATGGTTTTCATTTCTCCCTAAGTTTCACTTATGGGGGGGTGTTGGTGTAATTAAACATTTAATTACATATTAGGGTTTTTGTCTAACTTACAAATATTTGTTTTAGGTTATTCTTAAGTCATATTAGGGTTTTTCTCTAACGTACAAATATAAAAGCAAGTTCTTGTTGCAAGTATGGGCCTAACTAGTGTTGTCATTGATGTCAACATACTCCTGTTGCATTGATGTCAAGGATTGGATGAGCTGTGTCCTAAGGATATTGAGAAAATTAGACCTATCAGAAATAGAGGACAGTGAAGATAGTGAAGTTCTATGAAGCAAAGATCCTAGTCAATTGAAGATCAGAGCATACGCATCAAAGGGTTTGCAGATACGTGTCTAAAGGTGTCCCAGCCAAGATTTTAGAGATCCGCATGAAGATTTGGAGAAGTTATGGCCGTATGAGTAAAATTGGTTTTGGCAACTGTTCAGAGGTGATAGATTGACACAAATAGGTCCGGTGAGATCTGGAAATACAATATCTTCTTCTGCAGATCTGGTGGCATGTTTGGGAAGCTAATGTGAATTGACAACTAAATTGGTTCGTGGTTTGGAGGTCCACAAGTAATCCTTCTAATGTGACAGTGATGACCGATTGTGTTCTTATGGTTTCGGATGAAGATGCAAATGATTACAGTAAGCAGAAGTGGTGTGGATGTTCTTGGTGATTCAAAATCTTGTTGGGAACTCTAGATTGTGTCTAGTTTGTGTTAGTGGTCTGCATTGAAGATTGAGCTCATAATTAAAGATTTACCTTTGGGTGATGGTGTTCTTCCTAATCTTGGCTGAATGGATGATTTGCGCATGTTGCAGATGATCTTGAAGATGTTTTGCGAAGCATGGCGTGTTCCTTGAAGAAGATTGAAGTCCCAGATATGTGTGGTCGACAGTGTAGTGATGTGCATGAAGTTTTTGTAACAAGTCAAATTGTATTTTTGTAATTGCTCTATAATAAAACAAGTATGTGTTGTGCTGACTTTGATGATCATTCCAAAGTCAATGTTATGTATAAATAAGATTTGTGAATTCATTTAAAAGTATCTATTGTCGTGATGAGAAAGTGGTAGAGAAGAGGAGCGAAAAGCAGAGCAGATGTGTTGAGCTTAAATGGAACTATCTCAAGCATAGTGAAGATGCTAATCTCCAGTTCAAGTATGTAATATTTATATTCTTCTGTAGATAGTGTGTCTCCTATAGGCAGTGGGTCTCTTGTGAGTAGTGTACTTGGGCAGTGAACCCTAATTGGCAAGTGTCATTTTATTCTTCTTATTCTTTTAACAGAGAATACAATCTTAGGTTAGTCACCCCATGGTTTTTCCCTTAACCAGGTTTTCCACATTAAAAATCTTGGTGTTATATGTGTTGAATGTGTTTCTACTCTTGAATTATTGCATTATGCTTTCATGATTGAATCTTTGTTATGCTGCTAAAATATAAGAAGGTTTTAAGGGATCAAGGAATAGAATTTTGGTGACAATTGATTCACCCCCCTCTCAGTTGTCTGTCCTAAAACCAACAATTGGTATCAGAGCTAATTTCCTCTAGAAGAAGCTTAACTGCTTGAGGAGATTCATGATGTCTTCCTACACGAAGGACAGTCCAAGGTTTGATGGAACAAACTACACTCTTTAGAAAAAATGCATGGAATGTCACTTGCAATGCATGGGAGAGCAGTATTGGAACATGACTACAAATGAGTATATTCCCCCAAAGAATGGTCCAACAACTCTAGATGAAATTAGAAATGTTGAAAATAATCTTTGAGCTAAAGAAGCCTTACTAAGTGCCTTGTCTGATACTAAGCTGACAAATGTTATGGGATTAAAGATTGGTTATGAAATTTGGACAAAACTAGAGGTTCTACATGAAGGAGACAAATATGTTAAGTGTGCCAAGCTACAAAGTCTGAAAGGAAAGTTTGAAAACCTAAAGATGAGTGAAGATGAGAATATCACTACATTTATGCCAAAGGTAAATGAGCTTGTTTGTGGCATTAGATGTGCTGGTGGAACACTGGATGAAGATGAGATTGTTGCCAAAGTTCTCAGATCCTTACCTCCTAATTACAAACACAAGGTTGTTGCTATTGAATAATTTAGGTCATTAACAAATATTACAAGGGATCAATTGGTTGGGAAGATAGCTACATTTGAATTGGCTAAGTTTGGAGATGCACTCCCCAAGACTGAATCTGCATTCAAAGCTAGTGCCTCTATAAAAGGTAAACAAAGATATGACCTAGGAGAAAATTCCTCAAAGAAATCAACATAGTATGATAAAGTAAGAAAAGATCTGGAAGAAGATGAGTCAGAAGCTACACAAATTGAAGCCCTTATTGCAAAAAGACTGCCAAGAGGATCCGATAAGTATGAAGGAAAATTGCCTTTTAAATGTTTCAGCTACAACAAGATTGGTCATTTTGCCTCAAGATGTCTGGAAATATTTTCAAGGCCAAACCCTAATAGATCAAGATTCCAAAAGAAGTGTTACTATGTTCAAGAAGATGATGATAGAGTAACAGATGATGAATCTGAGGTAGGAAACAAATCCGGAAGTGACTGGGTGTTTATTACCATCAAGGAAGAAGATCCAATGCCTATTGAATCTTTCAATCATAAAATGGTAGAAAGGGCTCTGGCCGCTTAGGTTGAAGAAAAGGATGAATGGGTCATTGACAATGGATGTTCTCACCATATGACTGGTGACAAGAATAAGTTCATAAACCTGGAAAGATATGAAGGTGGAGTTGTAAACTTTGGAGATAAGTCTGCTGGTAGAATTAAAGGTCGAGGAACCATTTCTTTTGATGGAAAGAATAAAACCAGTGATGTTCTGTATGTTGAAAGTCTAAAGCATAATCTTCTCAGTGTTGGATAGTTGGTGGACAAAGGCTATGATCTCTTATTCAAACATGGAAAATGCAAGATCTTTGAAAACTCTGGAACTAAGATTGTATCTGGTACACAGACAAAAGGTAACATCTTCCACTTGGTTGGTACTGGAAAAAGTTGTTTATTTGTTCAAACTGATTAGAGTTGGTTGTGGCATAGGAGAATGTGTCATGTAAATTTTGATAATATCATCAAGATAAGCATTACTCAGGCTGTAAGAGATCTTCCAAGACTGGTGCAACATAATGACAGTTTGTGCAAAGAATGTCAGTTAGGTAAGTAGAACAAAGTCACATTTAAAAGTAAGGAACAATCTTCAAATAGGTTGTTAGACTTGGTGCACACTGATCTTTGTGGTTTGGTAAGAATTAGAAGTCTGCAATGAGATAGGTATTTCATGTTGCTAATTGATGACTACTCCAGGATGATGTGGGTAACCTTCTTCAAAGAGAAATTTGAAGCACTTGAGAAATTCAAAATATTCAAGGCTATGGTAGAGAATGAAAGTGGCATAAACATAAAGTGCCTTAGGTCTAATAGAGAATTCACATCTAGAGAGTTCATAGCATTCTGTGAGAATCATGGTATAAAGAGACAGTTATCTACTCCAAGGACTCCTCAGCAGAATGGAGTAGTGGAGAGAAAGAACCAGACCATCCAGGAAGCATCTAGGACCATGATGATGGAAGAAAATGTTCCTCAGATCTATTGGAGAGAAGCTGTAAGCACTGTTGTCTATACTCTCAATTAGGTACAAATCAAAGGCAATACTGGTAAGACCCCTTATGAACTCTAGTTTGGCATCACTCCTACTGTGAAGTATTTCAAAGTCTTTGGTAGAAAATGCTAAATCAAAAGAGATGAAGACCTTGGCAAGTTTGATGCTAGGAGTGATGAAGGAATATTCTTGGGTTATTCTACTCAAAGCAAAGCTTACCAGTGTTATAACAAGAGATTAAGAAAGATTGTAGAAAGTATAAATGTGAAGGTTGATGAAGGTATGGAAAATCCCTCAAGATTCTATGAGTATGAAGCAGATGACCAAAATGATATTTTAGACCAAGGAGAACAAGTCCAAACTCCAGTTCAAATTCAGACTGATCCGGAGAATCTAGAAATACAAGAAGAAGAGACTGGCTTGAATGAATTTGTCCAAGAATTAGAAGTGCAAGAGAATTTCAAAACTCCCAGGTATGTAAGACTGAATCATTCTGAAGACCAGATCATATGAGATAAAAGCAAAAGTGTTCAAACAAAAAGAAATATTGCTCAAGACTCAGCAAAGTATTGTCTGATTTCAAAGATTGAACCAAAAATGGTAAGTGAAGCATGCAATGATGAAAGTTGGGTTAACACAATGAAGGAGGAATTGATACAAATTGAAAAGAATCACACTTGGGATCTTTTTCCTAGACCTAAGGACAAAAATGTGATTGGGACTAAATGGGTCTTTCAGAATAAATTGAATGAAGATGGTGAGGTAATAAGAAACAAAGCCAGATTGGTCTGTAAGGGTTATTCTCAAGTAGAAGGAGTTGACTTTGAAGAAACTTTTACTCTGGTAGCAAGGATTGAAGCAGTCAGATTATTTCTTGCCTTTGCTACTTTTAAAGATTTCAAGGTATATCAGATGGATGTCAAGTCTTCTTTCCTAAATGGTAATTTGGAAGAAGTATACATTGAGCAACCGGATGGATTTCAATTATCTGATCATGAAGATATGGTCTGCAAGCTGAAGAAGGCATTGTATGGACTCAAACAATCCCTGAGAGCCTGGTATGAAAGATTGGACAAACATCTTTTGAAGATTGGTTTCAACAAAGGTACCGCTGATAGTAATCTGTATTTCAAGATTGATCATGAAAATATCTTGATTGTTGAAGTATTTGTTGATGATATCATTTTTGGAGGAAAAGATAGTATGTGCAAGACTTTTGCAAATCAAATGAAAAGTGAATTTGAGATGTGTATGTTTGGGGAAATGAATTTCTTCTTGGGTCTGCAAATCACTCAAACAAAGAAAGAAATCTTCATATCATAGGCCAAATATGTGAAAGAATTGTTGAAGAAATTTGGGATGGAAGATTCAAAGCCAATGAATACTCCCATGGCAACCAGATGTAAGCTGAGTAAAGATGATGAATCTCCTAAGGATGATCAGAAAAAGTACAGGTCAATGATTGGAGGACTACTCTATCTTACTCAAACTAGACCTGATATTATGAATGTTTTTGGTCTTGTTGCCAGATTCCAAGTTGATCCTAGAGAGTCTCATGTCATGGCAATCAAGAGAATTCTTATATATCTGAAGGAAACAGTTGAGTATGGTTTATGGTATCCTAATGATCATGATTCCTCTCTTCATGCATATACAGATGTTGATTGGGTAGGAGATGTGGATGATCGAAAGAGTACCAGTGGTGGTAGATTCTTTTTGGGGAAAAGATTGGTTTCTTGGCTAAGCAAGAAATAAGAGGTAATATCTCTGTCCACTACAGAAGTAGAGTATATTGCAGCAATAGGTAGTTGCACTCAAGTACTGTGGATGAAGAAAATGTTAAGAGACATTAGAATAGAGTATGACATGAACCTATCATAATCTTCTGTGATAACTCAAGTGTAATAAACATATCAAAAAATCCAGTGTTGCATTCAAAGACAAAACATATATCCATCAAGTTCCACTTTTTAAGAGAGTAGGTGAACAAGAATGAGGTCAGATTGGATTTTGTGCCCTCAAAGGATCAGATTGCAGACATTTTTACCAAACCTCTACCTAAGGACACTTTCGAGTATCTCAAGGAGAAGTTAGGGGTTATTACCCCTCTGGTTCTGAATTAAGGTGCACTGATGTGCATCAGTCTGGTGGATCCTGTAGACACCTAAAATTAGCTCAGGTTGAATTAAGTAAATATTCTAATATTTATCTTAATTCATATTTTCTTCTGTCAATTAAATAAATATTATAGTTTTATTTGATTGGTTCATTATCCTACAATTAAATAAAATTATTTATTTAATTAAAATCCCTAAATTCTTCTAATGTCTCAAATCCTAAATCCACCTCACAAAATCCACTTCATCAATCCACCTCATCAATCCACCTCATCTCTTCCACCTCACCATGTTGCACATATAATTAAATATTCTTAATATTTAATTAGCTAATATCCTCCAAAATCCAAAATTAAATCTTTAATTCAATTGTTCCCCACTATACTCCACCAATTGAATTTTTAATTCAATTGTTCCCCACTATCATCCACTATTGAATTTTTAATTCAATTGTTCCCCACTATCCTCCACTATTGAATTCTTAATTCAATTGTCATAACCCACTATCCTCCACTATTGAAATCTTAATTCAATTATCATAACCCACTCTTCTCAAAAAAAGAATTTTTAATTCATCCATTATGAATTAAAGATTGACAAAAAATGAGAGCCATTGATCTCATCTTTTGATCCTCACCCAAGCCATTCATAACAACTTCTTCTTTCATCAAAACCATGCTCAAATTTCTCTCAAATCTCTAATCTATCTATCCTCTAATCCTTCATCTACATTTGTGTTGAAAGCAAGAGCAATCCACATTCTACATCAACTTGGGTCAAATCTAAGGAGCTTGGGTGCAACTCCTTCCACCCTACTTGGATTTGTGGGTCATCATGAAGGTATATCATTTGTGTTTTGCATTTAGTTTATGTTTTCACTTCATTTTGATTCATAATATTACATTGGCATGCCACATTGCTTCAAAGAGGGGCAAAATGTAGACACCTGAAATTGGCTCAGGTTGAATTAAGTAAATATTCTAATATTTATCTTAATTCATATTTTCTTCTGTCAATTAAATAAATATTATAGTTTTATTTGATTGGTTCATTATCCTACAATTAAATAAAATCATTTTATTTAATTAAAATCCCTAAATTCTTCTAATGTCTCAAATCCTAAATCCACCTCACAAAATCCACTTTATCAATCCACCTCATCTTTCCACCTCATCTCTTCCACCTCACCATGTTGCACATATAATTAAATATTCTTAATATTTAATTAGCTAATATCCTCCAAAATCCAAAAATAAATCTTTAATTCAATTGCTCCCCACAATACTCCAATTGAATTTTTAATTCAATTGTTCCCCACTATCATCCACTATTGAATTTTTAATTCAATTGTTCCCCACTATCCTCCACTGTTGAATTCTTAATTCAATTGTCATAACCCACTATCCTCCACTATTGAATTCTTAATTCAATTGTCATAACCCACTCTTCTCAAAAAAAGAATTTTTAATTCATCCATTATGAATTAAAGATTCACAAAAAATGAGAGCCATTGATCTCATCTTTTGATCCTCACCCAAGCCATTCATAACAATTTCTTCTTTCATCAAAACCATGCTCAAATTTCTCTCAAATCTCTAATCGATCTATCCTCTAATCCTTCATCTACATTTGTGTTGAAAGCAAGAGCAATCCACACTCTACATCAACTTGGGTCAAATCTAAGGAGCTTGGGTGCAACTCCTTCCACCCTACTTGGATTTGTGGGTCATCATGAAGGTATATCATTTGTGTTTTGCATTTAGTTTATGTTTTCACTTCATTTTGATTCATAATATTACAGATCCCACAAGTCATATCTTGTGATCCAAATTGATGTTAGGAGGCTGCTACTCAGGGGGAGCAGTCAAGTATGACAAGTGGTTGCAAGTATGTGCCCTTTGCCATTGATGTCAAAGGGGGAGAGAATACATGTGAAAAACAAAATATGAAAAACAAAAAATGGTTGATGTTGATAGGGGGAGCTATGTTTGTCAGTGAGGAGAAGTTCTTGTCTTGATGGTTAAAATAGTTTTTCACATCATATGTTGCCATCAATGACAAAGGGGGAGATTGTTGCAAGTATGGGCCTAATCGATGTTGTCATTTATGTCAATATACCCCTGTTACATTGATGTCAATATACTCCTATTGCATTGATGTCAAGGATTGGATGAGCTAGGTGCTGAGGATATTGAGAAAATTAGCCCTATCAGAAACAGAGAAGGACAGTGAAGACAGTGAAGTTCTATGAAGCAAAGATCCCAGTCAGTTGAAGATCAGAATATGCACATCAAAGGGTTTGCAGATATGTGTCTGAAGGTGTCCCAGCCAAGATTTTAGAGATCCGCATGAAGATTTGGAGAAGTTATGGCCATATGAGTAAAACTAGTTCTAGCAACTATTCAGAGGTGACAGATTGGCACAAATAGGTCTAGTGAGATCCAAAAATACAATATCTAGTTCTGCAGATCTGGTGGCATGTTTGGGAAGATAATGTGAATTGACAACTCAATTGGTTCATGGTTTAGAGGTCCACAAGCAATCCTTCTAATGTGACAGTGATGACCGACTATGTTCTTGAGGTTCTCGATGAAGATGTGAATGATTACAGTAAGCAGAAGTGGTGCAGATGTTCTTGGTGATTCAAGCAAGCTTGTGGGGGTCTCTAGATTGTGTCCAGTTCATGTTGGTGGTCCGCATTGAAGATTGAGCTCGTAATTGAAGATTTACCTTCGGGTGATGGTGTTCTTCCTAATCTTGGCCGACCAGATGATTTGCACATGTTACAGATGATCTTGAAGATGTTTTGTGAAGCATGGAATGTTCCTTAAAGAAGATTGAAGTCCCAGATATGTGTGGCCGACAGTGTAGTGATGCGCATGAAGTTTTTGTAACAAGTCAAGTTGTATTTTTGTAATTGCTCTGTAATAAAATAAAGTATGTGTTGTGCTGACTTTGATAATCATTCCAAAGTCAATGTCATGTATAAATAAGATTTGTGAAGTCATTTAAAAGTATCTGTTGTCGTGATGAGAAAGTGGTAGAGAAGAGGAGCGAAAAGCAGAGCAGAGGTGTTGAGCTTAATTGGAACTATCTCAAGCATAGTGAAGATGCTAATCTCCAGTTCAAGTATGTAATATTTATATTCTTCTATAGACAGTGTGTCTCCTATAGGCAATGGGCCTCTTGTGAGAAGTGTGCTTGGGTAGTGAGTCGTAATTGGCAAGTGCCATTTTATTCTTCTTATTCTTTTAACAGAGAATACAATCTTGGGTTAGTCACCCCATAGTTTTTCCCTTAACCTGGTTTTCCATGTTAAAAATCTTGGTGTTATATGTGTTGAATGTGTTTCTGCTCTTGAATTCTTGCATTATTCTTTCATGATTGAATCTTTGCTATGCTGCTGAAATATAAGAAGGTTTTAAGTGATCAAGGAACAAAATTTTGGTGACAACTGATTCACCCCCCTCCCTCTCAGTTGTCTGTCCTAAAACCAACATTTTTCACATGTCATTCATTAATCCATTTCATTAATTCATCCTTATTGTGCAAATTATTCCTCTTTTCTTTTTTTCTCTTATGGAAGGTAAATCTTAGGTTTTGTAGGTGATCTTTGTGGCTTGAGTTAATTATCTATTTTCTCTCTTGTAGAGAGGAGTTTTCTCCCATTGGGGTTTTCTCCCTTTTCTCTACTTTATGAGAGATTCTTGTTGTTCATGGGTTCCTAACATGGCCTTGTAGCTGGGACCCATCATTCTTGCATTAGTTGAAAGGTTTTCATTTCTCCCTAAGTTTCACTTATGGGGGGGTGTTGGTGTAATTAAATATTTAATTACACTTTATTAAGTTTACTTAGGGCTAATTTTAGTCTTAGGTTATTCTTAAGTCATATTAGGGTTTTTCTCTAACTTGCAAATATAAAAGCAAGTTCTCACATGTAATTCATTAATCTATTTCATTAATTCATCCTTATTGTGCAAATTATTCCTCTTTGCTTTTTTTCTCTTGTGGAAGGTAAATCTTAGGTTTTGTAGGTGATCTTGGTGTTTTGAGTTAATCATCAACTCCAACAGATAAAGGCATTTAACTTGTAGTGTTTCAAGCTTTCAAGGAGCTCCAGCAATGGAAAATGTTGATAGACCGCCACCTCTCCTCTCTGGAGGGATCCCATTTATTGTAAACCTGAGAAACTAGTTTGATAGGCCAACAGGTAAAAAAGATATGAAGTCATGTAAAACTCTCTTTTCTTCTCCACTATGGACAACTTTTCATCACGTTTATTGCTAATGAAGGATCCCAGTCAATGTGTTTCCTATCAACAACCTTCATGTAAAAGTAGCACATCCTAGGGTGCAATTTGTCAGAGGACAGGAGGCTAAACACCCTATTAAAAAGTGAGATGAACTCCTTGCCATCCTCCATGAATTTACTTCGTGGTTGCACTGCTACCATTTTCATTGGATGTTTCCTTTGAGTAGCCAGCAGCTGCTGATTAATGTATGAAGTAGCAGCCTTGGGTTTACTAGAGTAGAAAGTCTCCACAAATGTTATAAAATTCTTTTGATAGGGTTGGAAGATATGGATGTTGAACATTGTGTCTATTATATCAGAAGAAATGTCCAAGATGATCTATCCTGCCAACCCAATGATACTTTTACTTCTAGCCTTGTAGGCCTTTTCACATGCTAGGACCACCTCTGGGATTGGAGGGAGATGGGGAAAGTTGCAGCTTGAATCAGCCCTAATGAAGCCATTTCCTGGGCCTGGAAGGATCTTCCTTCTGCAGTGTTGATCTTCTTTAGGAACACTTGTACATCTGGAGCTCCCAAGTTTATGTTCCCAATCTTTGAGGACTAGCTGACCAACTTGGATGGGGGAAGGTACCCCCTATAATCTTGTTTTACCTCCCTGGTAGGTGCATCCTCTGCCATGATTGTAGTTCTGCAAGCAAGGTGATAATTAGTTTAAGTCACATCAAGTGCATCATCTATTATCATAAATACAATATAGTGGGGATCAAGCCTCGGGCCTAATACCTACTTCATTCCATTAAGATTAAAAGAGTAAAGCAACATGCGATCCCGATCCAAATAAGGCTAGGAAAAGGTAATAGTTAGGGGTCAAAGGTCAAGATTGACTTAGTTCCTCTGACTTCTAATTTATAACTACTAAGTGAAAGCCCCATGACACCGATCCTGATAAGTCTATGCAAAGGTAGATCGAGAGTCTGGGGGTTACTTGGTTCTTCTGACTACCAACTCACAACAAGTAAAAGGAAGATACGTGATCTTGATCCTGATGGATTTAAACAAGGGTAGCTGTAGGGGATTGGAACCTAGGGATGACCATGTTTTCATGCTACTCTAACTTACAATAGGCAAAAGGAAGGCTCACAATCCTGATAAAGTTAAGAAAAGGTAAAATAATGGGATTCAGGGTTGGGGGAAACTAAGTTCTTCTGACTCTAAGGAAAGCAACTTGTTAAGGGACCATCTATGAAGCTGATCCTGCTAAAGTTAAATACCAGGGTAAATGGTAATCAGAGACTAGGGTTTTGATAAGATTTTACTTGCTTGTAGAAATTAAGGAAAATTACCAAAGAAATTGATGATTCTTAGAAGACAACCATTCCACTGCCAAATCGTACCATCTAAGGGATTGCCATGGGGATCACTCACTCTGAAGCAAACCCTAGAAATATAAGAAACTGTGAAAAGACACCATATGACACATTTAGGACTCCAATGAGGGAACCAAACCCAAATCCAATGCAATGACTAGACCACTTTTAAGCTACATTTGTGTAGAATTGACTAAAAAAACAAATAAAACCCTACATGGTTCGAAGAAGCAGCAAACTAAAAATGGTGGCTTAGAGAAAACCCTTCCTATCAGTGCCCAACATGCCCACAACTCCTTTATCAGCTGAAATACTTTGGCAAAACTGTGAAGCAAGAGCTCAAATTGCAAAAGAAGGGTTGGCCAGGGAGCTAAGATCACACAATGAAAAAATGAGAATGAAAAAAATGATCATTAAAAATGCAATAAAAACCCCTCTTTTGTCATGCGGGAAACTAGCCATAAATGCTCTGCCATGGGTAGATAGGGCACCAGTCATATCCTTCATTGGGGGTAACCCTTAGGGCTACGCTCTTAAGCATGCTGGGAGGACAAACTCTGAAGCCCTGACACAGGTGACGCATAGTGCTAATCTATTGTCCCTTAGGGCAGGGAGCTTAGTTATGCTTTATAGACATGCTAGCATGACTAACCAAGCAAGCTGTCTAATTCCACATAGAAGGGCTGTCAGGATGTCAGGGATGCTTCGACTATAATTCTAAAGCAACAAACCCCGCAAGCTAGACAGGTAGACACATTGTAACACTCAAAATGAAATCAAGTGAAAGGCAAGTGGAAACTAGAAGCTGAAATGGAAGGCAGGAAAGAAAAAAGGGGGCCCCTATTTGACATGCCCAAATGGGGTGTATTGTGGAAAAAGGACACAACAAATGGCAGCCAAAAGAAAAGAATGCTCCTAAGAATTCCAAGGTGGAGAAACCACTCGAGGACCTAGGACCCCAATTTCATCAACCATAGCAGAAGTATGAATACTAAGACCAACCAAAAGAAAGCATGACTAAGCACAAGATCAAATGCTTCTGAAATCCAAGTGTGTGCATGTGATTTATTACCCTTTCTTAAGCATGCAAGAGCTCATTAATCAAACTAGAGATTGGGTTAGGTAAAGTACATTTTGCTTTTAGATGATCACCTGGACATAGGTCCGCTGCCACCTAGGCGTCCATATCCCTAACAAAGATATCACTAACCCCACCCAAGGCCTTGCTCTACTGCTAGCTAGGTGTCTATAGCCTCAGTAGAGATTGTCTGGATCACCCAGATAGTTGAATCATGCTAACATCTCCCTCTCTTCTTCTTTTCTCTCTATTTTTTTACTCTTATTTTTTTCTCTTTTTCTACTCTCTTTTCACTCTTTTTTTCACTCTTTTTTTTTACTCTCTTTTTTCACTCTCTTTTTTTACTCTCTTTCTTCACTTTCTCTTTTTTTGAAACCTTCTCAACCTGCAAGCAATGAAGCTTACTAGTGGGTTGGGGGTCAAGGCTAACCTATAAGGAGAAAACCACTCCTAGGTTAAACCAGTGGTGGTGACCTAGAGAGACAAAATTATTAGATTTTCACATGATTCTCAGCTATAACAACTTATTCCAATGTGCTGAAAGAAGCATTAGTGTGTAGTTATATGTAAGATTCCAAGAAAATATCATCCCAAGTGCAAAACTCATCCAAGCTCTCAATTAGACCAGCAAACCCACAATTGATATCATTGACAAAACTAGAATCCTATGAAAAAGACCTATAAATGATAAAAAAATTATTTCCCTTGTTAAATTCATATAGACAAGCCTTTTGCCAACCAAAACAAAGCATTTAATGAGTAGAAGAAGGTCCGAGATGCAGGTTTGTGACACTAAAATTGAAACTCATCTTCAAAAATTAGATTAAACAAACAAAATGGAGAAGATTGAACAAACTCACCAATGAAAGGCAAACAAAACAAATAAAAAGGCAAAGACAAACAAATAAAAGGAAAACTCAAACAAACCAAATAAAACCAATTAACAGACTCAAAACAAGACTCCTAACCTAACTATGTGTAAAAGAGACCAAAGGGTCTCTCCATCAGACTCTCTTGGTTTGGGAAGTAGTGCTTGAGGTATCACCCATTGACTGACAATGGGACAAGTTCCCCAGAGAGAGAACTAATGTAAAAGGTGTTCTCCCCAAGGATCTTAGTAATTTGATAGGGTCCTAACTAGAGTTTGTCAAACTTGGGATGGTCTCCTTTCCTTTCTTTGGCTTTATCACACATGAGAACCAAGTCACTGATCCTAAAAGCCTTGACTATATCCCTTCTATCAAACCATCTCTTAACTAACCCCTAATGTTTCATAAAGTGTTCTAGGACAACATCTCTTTTCTCTTCTAGGTGCAAGAGGTTCAACAATCTAGCTTCTATCTTATCTTCTATCCCCAAGTAATCCCTGACAAATTGTAGAGTGGGGATTTTCATGTTCACAAGGAAGATAGGGTTCTGACCATAAACTAGTTGGTAAGGAGAGGTGCCTAGAGAGGACTTTATTTGGGTTCTATCATCCCATAACACAAATTTTAGTTGTGTGTGCAAATCCCTAGGGTTTCTTTCCAAGATTTTTCTAATGACATCAATTACATTTTTATTCATAGACTATAAAACACCATTCTATTGAAGATAGTAATTGCAAGAAAACTTAATAACTACCTCAATTTCAAGAGTCCATTGTAATAACTTAGCATAAGAGAGTGCAAGGCCATTGGCATACAAAACCTGGTGATGATGTGTTCTTCCAAGAACCTGATGACTATGTCAACGGTGCAATCCTTGCAAGCCCACGTCTCCCTCCATCGTGTACAGTAGTCTATGGCTATCAAGATGAATCTATGACCTATGAAGGAACTGGGGTTAATCATACCAATAAAATCTAGGCTCCATTGTGAAAAAGGTCTTACCTTGTATACAGGTTGCAGGGGCATGGCAGGGTTTCTTTCTCTTGAAGCTAAAGTTTGGCAAGTGTGGCATTTTCTGACATGTTGATGGGCATCTTTGAAGATATGAGGCTAGTAGTATCCTGCCCTAAGTATCTGAGGTGTTGTTGCATCTCTTGATCCATGTCCAATCCCAAACTTATGAAATTTAGTCAATACCTTCTTTGCTTCTTGTTTATTCAAACATCTAAGGTACAAACCCTCAAAATTCCTTCTATATAGGACTCCTATTTTGATCATGTACTTTTGAATTTTAATCCTCAAGGCTCTCCTTTGAGTGGAATTCATATGCTTAGGACATCTATTTTTTATTAGAGGTAAAGTAGGTTTTGAAGGGAATTGAAACCCTTTACAAACAAACTTCAACCTCAATAGAGGTTAACCAATAGCACAACAACAACCCAACTACCAAGAGAACAAGTGCCAAAATAAGAAAGAGCATCCAAAACATAGCACTCCACAAAATAGACAAACAACCCAAGCTATGCTAACAACAGGTCTAGCCTTCCACACACCCTTAATCCAAGTGTGGGAAAGAGAGACAGATTTCGGCAAACCCTTCTTCCTACGATGCACTAATGTCCAAGAGATATCAACATCCAGATCCACCGAGCAAGGGGAAAGGGCAGGAGAATCCTCCACATAACCCCTACCCACAGGAGAGGCCCAAGAGGGAGACCCAACTAGAACAGAGGAACAGAGGAACAGACCATAAAATGAGCCCCAACAAAACACATCATTCTAGTAGGAACAAAGGAAACAACCAAGCCATCGCCACCACTGCAAGCCAAACCATTGTCAGTAGAAGTAGAAGCGACACCAACTATTGTTATATGGAGCCTAATCAAACTTGGAGGTTAAATTTACCCCACTTTTATCAGCACAATTTCCCCCCAAATTATTTAACGGGGTCAAGGGCCAGTGCCCCCAAGAAGACTTATTTTTCCATTGGCCGACATAAAAAAACCCTATTTTTGTAATCGACATAAGGCTTGATAAAAGAGACTAAGGGTTAGGGTTTCCATTGATGTATTATAGCATTTTGCAGCGGTATTGAGTTGCAAGGATTGCTGGTTGTAATCGGTTTGATTTATTAGATAATAATATTGGACTCTCTATTGGTGGATGTAGCCCAAGTTTGGGTGAACCACATTAAAATTTGTCTCTTGCTATTATTATCTAGGCAAGTTTGATGCTAGAAGTGATGAAGGGATATTCTTGGGTTACTCGACTCAAAGCAAAGCTTACCGGTGTTACAATAAGAGACTCAGAAAGATGATAGAAAGTACAAATGTAAAGGTTGATGAAGGAATTGAGAGACCTTCAAGGTTTTATGAATATGATGAAGATGATCAGAATGATGTTCTAATTCAAGGAGCCCAAACTCCTTCCGGTACTCAGAATCAAATAGGTCTGGTAATTCAAGGAGAAGAGATGAGTCACAATGAACCTAATGAAGAATTAGAAGTGCAGGAAACTCCCAAAGTTCCCAGGTATGTAAGACTAAACCACTCTGAAGATCAGATCATAGGTGATAAAATCCAAGGTGTGCAAACAAGAAGAAGAATTGCTCAAGACTCAGATGAGTATTGTCTGATTTCAAGGATAGAACCGAAGACTGTAAATGAAGCTTGCAATGATGAAAATTAGACTAAAGCTATGGAAGAAGAGCTGATGCAAATTGAGAAAAATCACACTTGGCATCTTGTTCCCAGACCTAGAGACAAGAATGTGATTGGAACCAAGTGGGTCTTCTAGAACAAACTGAATGAAGTTGGTGATGTAATCAAAAATAAAGCCAGATTAGTCTGCAAGGGCTACTCTCAAATAGAAGGAGTTGATTTTGAAGAAACCTTTACTCCGGTGGCAAGAATTGAAGCAGTCAGATTATTTCTTACCTATGCTGCCTTCAATGATTTCAAAGTATATCAGATGGATGTCAAGTCTGCCTTCCTAAATGGTGATTTGGAAGAAGTATACATTGAGCAACCAGATGGATTTCAATTGTCTGATTAGGGTGATATGGTCTGCAAGTTGAAGAAAGCACTATATGGATTGAAGCAAGCCCCAAGAGCTTGGTATGAAAGATTGGATAAGCATCTTTTGAAGATTGGTTTCAACAAAGGTACTGCTGACAGTAACTTATATTTCAAAATTGATCATGAGAACATCTTGATTGTTGAAGTATTTGTTGATGATATCATCTTTAGAGGAAAAGATAGTATGTGTAAAACTTTTTCAAATCAAATGAAAAGTGAGTTTGAGATGTCTATGCTTGGTGAAATGAATTTCTTTTTCGGTCTGCAAATTACTCAAACAAAGAAAAGAATCTTCATTTCTCAAACCAAATATGTGAAAGAATTGTTGAGGAAATTTGGGATGGAAGATTCAAAGCCAGTGAATGCTCCCATGGCAACCGGATGCAAGTTGAGCAAAGATGATGACTCTCCTAAGGTCAACCAGACAAAATACAGATCAATGATTGGAGGATTGTTGTATCTCACTCAAACTAGATCAAATATAATGCAGGCTGTTGGTCTTGTTGCTAGATTCCAAGCTGATCCCAGAGAATCTCATGTCATGGAAATCAAGAGGATTTTAAATATCTAAAAGGAACAGTTAAGTATGGTTTGTGGTATCCTAGAGATCATGATTTCTCTCTTCATGCATATACAGATGCAGATTGGGCAGGAGATGTGGATGACCGGAAGAGTACCAGTGGTGGAGCATTCTTGTTGGGAAAGAGATTGGTTTCTTGGCTAAGCAAGAAACAAGAGGCAATATCTCTGTCTACAATTGAAGCAAAATATATTGCAGCAGCAGGTAGTTGCACTCAAGTTTTGTGGATGAAGCAGATGCTAAGAGATATAAAAGTAGAATATGAGGAGCCTATCACAATTTTCTGTGATAATTCAAGTGCAATAAATATTTCTAAGAACCCGATGTTGCACTCTAAGACTAAGCATAGATCTATCAAATTTCACTTGCTGAGAGAACAAGTGAACAAGGATGAGGTCATAGTGGAGTTTGTGCCCTCAAAGGACCAGATTGCAGATATCTTTACTAAACCTCTTCCCAAGGAATCTTTTGAGTATCTCAGGGAGAAGTTAAGGGTTATTTCCCCTCCAGTGATGAACTAGGATGCACTGGTGTGCATCAGTCTGGTGGATATCACAGTCATATCTTGTGATCTAGATTGGTGATGGGAAGCTGCTACTCAGGGGGAGCAGCTGGTATGATTTTGATGTGTTAGAATTGCAAGTATGAGTCCTTTGCCATTAATGTCAAAGGGGGAGAGAAGACATGTGAAAAACAAGTAGTTGATGATCAAAGGGGGAACAGTAAAGGAAGAGAAGACATGTGAAGGGTTGTTGCTATTAGGGGGAGCTGTGACAGAAAGGAGAAGTTCTTGTCTTGATGGTTTTTCACATCATATGTTGCCATCAATGACAAAGGGGGAGATTGTTGCAAGTATGGGCCTAACCAGTGCTGTCATTGATGTCAACATACTTAGGTTGCATTAATGAGAAGGATTGGATGAGCTATGTGCTGAGGATATTGAGAAAATAAGTCTCAATCAGGAACAATGAAGAACAGTGATGACAAGAAGGTAAAAGTCCTCAATAGGTTGAGGATCAGAGGATGCAGTTTAAAGGGTTTGTAGATACAAGTCTTGAGATGCTCTAGTCAAGATTTCAGAGGTCCGCATGAAGATATCAAGAAGTTAGGGTCACTCAAGTAGAACCGGTTCCAGCAGGTGTTCAGAGGTGACAGAGTGCCACAGATAGGTCCGGTGAGATCCGGTATTTCATTATCCTGTTCTGCGGATCTGAGGGAGTGTTGAGGATGTCCCTGTGAAGTATCAACTAGATTAGTTCATGGGTTGAAGGTCCGGAAGAGCCTATTCATTTGTGATAGTGATGAAAGACTGTGTTCTTGTAGCTCCGGATGAAGGAAAGAAGAATTCCAGTAGGAGGATGAAGTGCGGATGTTTTTGGTGTTTCAGGGAAGGTTATGATGATCATTGGATCATGTCTAGTTCATGTTGGTGGTTTGCATTGAAGTTAGAGTTTGGATTTGATGGATAACCACCGGTTGTTGGTGTTCTTTCTAAGACTGGCCGACCGGATGTATTACAAGTCTTCCAGATGATTTACAAGTGTTTGTCGACTTAGATGATTGTTCCTAAGTTGATGCCTTGTATAAATAAAGGTTTGTGAAGACATTCCAAAGTGTGCTTGGTGTGGATGAGGGAGTGGTAGCGAAGAAGTGAGTGAAAGGCAGAGCTAAAGTTTTTGGGCTTTAATGGAACTGATTCAAGCATGGTGAAGATGCTATTCTCTAGTTCATGTATGTGATACTTATTTCCTTGTAGACAGTGTGTCTCTTGTAGGTAGTGAGCCTCTTGTGAGTAGTGTGCTTGGGTAGTGAGCCCTAATTGGCATGTGCCATTTGTTTTTTCTATTCTTCTAATAGAGAATACATTCTTAGGTTAATCACCCTGTGGTTTTTCCCTTAACCGGGTTTTCCATGTCAAAATCTTGGTGTCTTACGTGTTGTTGAGTCTCTACTTTTGATTTGAATACATTATGGTTCATGTTTAATATACTACTAATCACCAAGAAGATTTAAGTGTGTAATTTTGAGAAAGTTTGGTACAACTGATTCACCCCCCCTCTCAGTTGTGTGCCCTAAGTCTAACAAGATTCACTTACCAAACATTATGACAGTTGTCATACATGCCAAAAATAGTAGATTCCTCAAGGGAGCACGCATACCCTCATTTACTTTAAGTTTTTACATTTTCCAATAGTAAAAGTCACTTCGTAATTACCTTCGGTTGCTTTGAAATTACCCCTGCCAGTGAAACTAGTACATCTCCTCATGGATAATTACAAATTACATATAATAAATATAATAAATACAATATTGGGATTTACAAGGTTAATGGAACCTTATCCCAACATTCTCCCACTTGACATTATATATTGTAAATCAACCCATAGGAAATCAAATAAAAAATAATCAAACACTAGAAACAAGGCCCATGGCTTCTCTGCACCATATGAACTTCTCTGTGCTCATAGGCTTGGTCAATGAATCTGCAACATTCTCTTGATTGTCTATCTTCTTCAATTCAATCTCTCCATTGGAAACCAACTCTCAAACAAAGTGATATTGAACATTAACATGCTTAGTTTGAGCATGATACATGGGATTCTTGGCCAAACAAATAGCACTCTGGCTATCACAACCAATCTGAATGATCTTGCAATCAAAACTAATACCTATACACAGTCTCCTTAGCCAAACTATCTCCTTAGAGACATGAGTAGCAGCCATATACTCTACTTCTATGGTGGACAAAGCAACTGTGGGCTGCCTCTTACTCATCCAACTCACTGCTCCTCCATACAGAGTAAACACATAGCCACTAGTGGACCTTTGACTGTCTAAGTCACCTGCCCAAGCTGCATCAACAAAACCCTGTATGTCCAAATATTTGTTAGCACTATCAGTACTAGAATAAATCAAATAATGATCAGGAGTACTTGCAAGATATTTAAACACCCTCTTCGCATAATTCTAATGCTGTCTACCAGGGTTAGACATAAATCTGCTCAAAACTCCCACTGCTTGGGCAATATCTGGTCTAGTGCAAACCATTGAATACATCAAACTCCCTACAACACTAGCATATGACACATTAGACATATCCTCAAGATCATCCTTAGTCTTTGGACACATGTCTAATGAAAGCTTAGTAGCAATGGGTAAAGGAACTCTAACTGGGTTACAGTCTTGCAAACTAAACCTCTGCAAAATAGTATTCGCATACTTACTTTGTGAGAACCAAACCTTTTTGTTAACTCTATCTCTCCTAATCTCCATTCACAAAATATACCTTGCAGCACCAAGATCCTTCATCTCAAATGCACCTGAAAGTTGGGCTTTAATCTCACTGGTCATACCCTTAGTATTTCTAAAAAACATGTAATCAACATAGAAAGCAATAACTAGAATAGAATCATCAACACAATGAATGTAAACATAGTGATCCTCCTCACTTCTAACAAAACCCAATTTCAAAACAAATGAGTCAAAATTTTGATACCACATTTTGGGGGACTATTTCAGACCATAAAGAGACCTCTTTAACCTACAAACCCAATGTTCTTTTCCTTTTACCTCAAAACCTGTAAGCTTTTGCATATAAATTTCTTCTTCAAAATCTCCATGCAAGAACACAGTCTTAACATCCATTTGCTTAATCTCCCAATCATAAGTTGTAGCAATGGATAAAAGAAATCTAATAGAAGTCAATTTAGCAACAGGAGAGAATATCTCACCAAAATCAACTCCCTCTCTCTAGGAGTACCCCTTGGCTACCAATCTAGCATTGTACTTCTCCAATGACCCGTCTGCTCCAAACTTCTTCTTGAAGACCCACTTACATCCTATGGCCTTTCTTCCTTTGGGAAAATGAACAAGATCCCAGGTGTTACAAGAGTCTAAAGCCATCATCTCCTCCTGCATGGATAGCTGCCAAGACTCACTATCATCTGCAAAAATAGCTTCCTTGTAGGATCTAGGTTCATCGTTAGTACTTAATAAAGCATATACACAACAGAAATCTGGTGGGCTATACCTGTCAACTAGATTCCATTGTCTTGTGGATCTCCTCAAGGGTGGAGTAAGAGACTCTACTCATTCTTCTGCATGATCATCTACACCAACTTCTTCTATCACAACAGATTCATCTTCATCTGAACTACTCGAATCTTCTTCTTCTTCTTCACCCCCCAATCCATCATTATGTTCTTTCTAAGGTGCATCTTGCTACTCTAAATCAAAGTGCACCTTCTTTACCTTTTCTTCTTTTCTTTTGGCTACTCAGGTTTAAGAATACCTCTAGGTTCCCTAAAAATAACATCTCTAAAAAAGATAATCTTGCAGGTTAGTGGATTCCAAAGCTTATAACCTTTGACATTATCACCATATCCAATGAATGTATACTTTTCAGCCTTTGGATCCAACTTAGATCACTTTTCCTTAGGTACATGAACAAAAGCCTCATAGCTAAAAACCCTTAAATGTGAAACAGAAGGTTTCTTACCTATCCACACTTCATAAGGTGTCAAATCAAGAGCCTTACAAGGAGATCTATTTATCAAGTAGCAAGAAATACACACAGCCTCTGCCCAAAAGCATTTATCCAATTGTGCATCACTAAGCATACTTCTGGACCTTTCCATAATTGTTCAGTTCATCCTTTCTACAACACCATTCTGCTATGGTGTATACGGAGTTGTCTTTTGTCTGATTATACCTGCATGCTTGCAAAACTCATCAAATTCTTTGGAGCAATATTCCCCTCCATTGTTAGATCTTAATATTTTTATCTTTAAACTTGACTGGTTCTCTACTAAGACTTTGAATTCCTTAAACTTAGTGAAAACTTCAGATTTATGTTTCATAAAATAAATCCATATATATCTGGATACATCATCAATGAAGGTGACAAAATAATGAGATTTTCCAATAGATTCATTATCCACAGGTTGAAACACATCCGTATGAATAATTTCTAACTTCTCTTTTGCTCTATTTCTTCCTGAAGGAAATTATTTTTTGTTTTGTTTACCAAAAACACAATGCTCACAGAAATTAAAGTGCTCATCAGAATAGGAGAAACCATCCAACATTTTTTTATTCTTAATAGTTTTTAATACATTATTACTTGTGTGGCCCAATCTATGGTGCCACAACATACAAGTGTTTTAAGAAGCCTCAAAAACATAAGAGGCATTACAAACTGTAGTGGGTTCAAGCTTAAACAAGTTCCTGAATCTATTCCCTTTCACTACCACTAAGATCCCTCTCACCAATTTGTAGCCATGCTTGTCAAATGTCACATGCATTCCCAAATCATTCAACTTCGAAACTGAAATCAAATTTCTAAATAATCTAGGAACATGCAAAACACTAGGGAGGGTTTTAATCCTCCCATCACTGAAACACAACAATACCTTTCCTTTTCCGACAATTGGATATGAAGAGTTATCACCAAGGTAGATATTACCTCCATTATATTCTTCATATGAGGAGAACCATTCCTTATGCGAGGTCATATGAAATGAGCATCCTAAGTTAACCAACTAGTGATCATTAGAAACAAGATTACATGTAGAAAGTAAAACTTCTTCACCTACATTCGAGGACTTATCCGAAGCACTCTCCCACTGTTTCTTGGGGTTTCTACACTCGTTTACATGTCCCCTTTTACTATAGTTCCAACACTTAACTCTATTCTTTTTACCAGGAGTCTTAGACCAGGCCTTGGACTTATCCTTAGCCCCTTTTTTATCTCCTTTAGGTCCCCTTTCCTTAGACCTTCCCCTGGCACTGAGAACATCCCCTGAACTATCCAAACTTTTCTTCCTCAATTCTTGTGACAGTAGCACTGAAACAAGAGCATCCAACTTTGGATCTGCAAGGTTAGCAGTGATAGCAAGGATAACATTGTCCCAAGACTTAGGTAAGGAAAAAAGAAGTAAGATACATTTATCTTCCTCACTAACCTCAACGTCTACTGAATCAAGCTGACTCAATAACAAATTAAAAGAATTTAAATGCTCTGCAACTGATTCACCTTCTCACATTTTCATGGAAAACAAATTTCTTTTTAAATAAAGTTTAATTACCATACTCTTGGCTTGATAGATCTCACCCAACTGATTCCACAACTTGTGTGTGGTCTCCTCCTTTGTGACATTCAATAGGACAGAGTCTGAAACACAACCGGATGGTTCCCCATGCCTTCTTATCTAGTCTATCCCACTCATCTTGAGAGGCATCGTCAAGTTTCATCTCTTTTTGAACAGCCAACCATTGGTTTCTTTCTTCCAACAAATCTTCCATTTTTAGCTTCCACAACTCATACCCCATTATGTTGAACTTCTCAATGTCCAATTGAGAGGTTGATGCAATAGTGGATGTAGCCATAATATCAACACAAGATCTGCAAAAAAAATGCAACCAAATCTCCCACTAGAGCTACAGCTTCCACACTACCACCCAAGAGTCAAAGCTGGCCAGGATCTGATACCAAATGTTAGAAATGAAAGCAACACTACTTCAATGGAAATCTAATTCAAGATAAATTTCAGCAATCTTTAAGTGTGCATTAACAATGGAGATTGTAACAAAACATAAAACCCACTACAGAAAAGATGTCAAACATGAAGAACTCAACACAATGACATAGTCTTTACGTGGAGAAAACCCTTGTAGGTAAAAAAAATCCACCAGGAAAGAGGCACAAGTTTGTATTAATCTCAATCAAGATTGTACAATACATCAACTACACAACTCTCTCCACAAGTCTTCAATCTGACAGCATTCTGGCAGTACCTGAGTACCTAAAAGTTGTATTTTAGTAACAAATACATGGCAAATACTTATAGAAATGTTTCCCACTCCATTCTAGGCATTCACCTTCTCTCTCCTAAGATTCTACAACTTGTAAACATTAATTACCATCTTACAAGCATCTTACACTTGTCCAAAAACAACCATGCAAAGGTTGGGGACCTAAGACTAAATCTGGCCTCTTACAACATCTTATGATGCATCATAACCATCATAGATTCCACAAAAGAGTATCTTTCCAAGATAGGAACCTTGGGCTAAATATAGCAAATATACAACTAACATATCCGTCATATGCGTCGTAGAATCTCAGAATCTTATGACAACTTACAACTGTCATAGATTCACTTACCAAACATTATGACAATTGTCATAGATGCCAAAAATAGTAGATTTCTCAAGGGAGCACATCTACCCTCATTTACTTTGAGTTTTTACATTTTCCAATAGTAAAAGTCACTCTGTAATTACCTCCGGTTACTCTGAAATTACCCCTGCCAGTGAAACTAGTACATCTCATGGATAATTACAAATTACATATAATAAATGTAATAAATACTATATTGGGATTTACAAGGTTAATGACACCTTATCCCAACATTATCATCCCTTTAGGGATGTTTTGGGTCTTCAAGTTGATGATCTCCCCTTCGTAAATCTCAAAGGGGTCTCGGTCACATTCATCAATGATTTATGCTTTGAAGAAGCCAGTGTTAGTAATGAAATCAAGAATATGTTTGTTATCTTCAAATACCTAAAAGTGTCTGGCATTGTTTGGGACTACCGAGCATGGGACCAACTCCACTGAGAAATTATTCAACTTTGAACTTGTCATGGGCTCTAGGATGCTAGCTACAATTTCCAGTGAATCTGCTATCTGATTCCTCCATCTGGGTATAGAGATTATGTCGAATGCGTCAAAATCTTTGATGAGATCCCATACTCTATTTCTGTAAGTAACTAACCTCATGTCATAGCAGACATATTTGCTTCTCACTTGTTTGATTACCAACTGGGAATCCCCTTGTACCTGTAGCATCTTTGCTCCTTTCTGATGAGCTAATAGTAATCCTCTCACTAAGGCTTCGTACTCAGCCATGTTGTTTGTATAGAGGAATTGTAGTCTATAAGATGCAAATAATATCTTTCCTTTTGGGTTCACTAGTTCCACTCCAGATCCACAACCCTATTTACACTTTGAGCCATCAAACTTGAGGGTCCACAAGTATCTATTGTGAGAAGGGAATTCTTTTTGAATTAGTTTCATTTGAGGAGGTGCTTTCTCCACTTGTTAGGTCTTCTCTGCAACCTCAATGTGTAGAATCATGACTGCTTCCTTAGGGGATTCCAAGGGTGCCTCCACACATTCGATTTCCTCCTCTTTGGGTTCATTGTTTGTCCTTGTCCCAGTTTCAATGATGTTAACTATTGTGAGGCATTCAGGACATGACAATTCAGGATGGGAGTCTCGATGTACTCTGCACCAATTTGGAAGTAGAAGTTTGGTGGCCTGGGTATGTGGACCCAAGAACTCTTTGTCATATGAAAACTTTCTTATGAATTCCTACAAGTAGCTCTTATCTTGCTTCTTAATGGTTAGTCCCATCATAATCTCCTTGTAGACAACTAAGTCCACATTTGCAAAGATCACTTCATTAGGAGCATTAAATTAAGTAATCACATGTTTCAATCTAGGCTTACTAAGGATCTAAATCTGATTAGAATTTCCCTTCCAAGAAACCAACATGTGGAAGAAATCTATAGTAAAATAACCATTCAAACTCCTGGTCCAATCCCTACTCAACAACATACCATGAAATTTAGGGAGTTCTAGCACTTGGATATCAATATGACTTTGGATGTGAGGACCAGACACCAAGTAGATGTGAGCATCTTTGATTTCTCCTATAACCTTTACCTCTATTTTGTCTAATTGTACCACCTTTCAGTTTGTCTTAGTGGGAGTAAGACCAAGCTTCTGACATATAGAATAGGCAATGACATTCCCAGAAGCCCCAAAACCAACTAAATAATTGTGCAAGTTCTTTACAGCCATTCTGACATTAAGCAAAAATGGTGGTGTACCTATTTTTTCTTTGTATAAGGTTGCCAGAACATCTTTAGTAGCAGCCTTCACCTCTATATTTTCACACTTAGATTGATCCTTCCCTTTTAAGACTCTGAGTAAGGCCTCCCTCTGAGTAATACATTCTTGTACTACATCCAATATGGACATGTTAGCTTTGGTTTTCTTCATATCATCCACTAGGTCATATTTGTAGCTGGCTGAACCCTGTCCTTTGTATTGGTTGCCTCTAAATGTTTTAGTTATTGGCCCTATTGGGGGAGCTGGGTTGTTATCTACATTAGGGTTAGGTGGAACATTGCTATAGTTTGGAGGAATGGATATAGTGAGGGGCTTTTTAACCTTATTTCTCAAGTAGTAATTGCTTTTGACCTATTGATAGGCTTGAACTTTAGTTTTAGGCTCATTGTCTTCTTCATAAGGGAAAACAAAGGTGTCAAATTGCATGGTAGTTCCTACATCCCCAGATTCTAAATCATTTTCTTCTTGTTGTATCTGTCGGTTAGCTTGAAAGATCTAGGATATCTTAGACATCTCAGGATAGCTGAGCTCAGAGTGAGCAGAAGTATTAAGAAGCCTACACCAGTGGGGAAAATGCTTTATCTCAGTGCAATTTACTAAATTGGTTTGCTCTAGGGGAGATGGTACCCCTCCATTATTTGGTTTTGTATTCCAAGGTCTATTCTGCCTTTGAGGATTGAAAGTCCTATTGTGACTATGATTTTCTTGATGTTGATTATTCCGATTTTGGTGTGAATCCCCATGGTTATTGACTTTCAAACTAGTGAGTTCATTGGAGACTTGGGCTAGTGCCTTTTTCACAGCTTCTAATTCAGAAGTCAACTATGAAGTCTAAGATGATAAGGGTTGTGAAGGCCCTACAGGTGTGCTATCCTGGTGTGTCTATTGAGAGTTAACTATGTTGGCTTGGTTCACTGCAAGCTGATCAAAGAAAGAATTACCTGGATATTAAGGTGTTGTTTGACTATTGAGAGCTTTCCCTAGAGTAGGTAGCATAGGGTTTGGGCCAATCTGATTGAGAGGTTGAGCATAGCCAATTTGTGGCCCTACTTGTAAACTACCATTTGGAATAGGGTTCATCAAATGGGTATTATTTCTGAGGGCATTGTTTATAGCAGGAATATGATTTGGTATCCCAGGGAAACCCACAGAAGGCAAGTTTCCAAAACGCTCCTCTTGTGACAAGGTACATTTCCCTATGTAGTTTAAGAGCTTTAGCATAAATAGTTGCAAGGGAGGTGGGATTCTATTGAGTCCTAAGAAAAACTGTTGTGAAAGAGTCAATGGCCCTAAGGTAAGTCTGAATTGCAACTGCTTCATCGAAAACATAAGGTTGGGTAAGCCTCTTGTAAAGTTTGTGAAATCTTGTGTTGAACATGATTAAAGGCCCATTCATTTGTATCTTACAAGTGGTGAATTGTTGGTATATGGTGTGAGGGTCTATATATACCCTAAATTGTTCTATAAAGGTAGACTCCAAATGTTCCAATGTGATGATGGATCCTGTGGGTAGATGTAAATACCATGAATAAGCAACCTCTCCCAAGGAGTAAGGGAAGAGCCGCATGACCACATCTAAATGGGGAATACCAACTTTGCTAATGACTTCCTTAAAATCTTGAATATGTTCTTCAGTGCTCCTACTTTCTCCATAGATGAACTTAGGGAAGAATTTCTCAGGGTTTTTAGGCATCTCATAGAGGCCCCTACAAGCTATAGGGGTGAATGGTTTGCTCCAAAGAAAACACCATTGCTAATTGAGGTGGTTCTTTAGGGAGGGTTCCTAGGCCTTTAGATTTGACAAGGCTAACTAACCTAGTGTTTAACTTCCTCCTCCTACCACAGTCTCTCTTGATCTTTCAATGGTATTAGAGCTCTTGAAGTTTGGTTTCTCCAACTGACCTAGATCTGGTTAATCTTCTTCTTTCAGAGGTCAGAGGAAACCTAGGAAAATCTAGATTGATTAGGCCCTCCTTCTAGCACCAATTTTGGTTGTTTTGGAACATCAACTCCAAGTAGAATGAAAGTCACTCTACTTATCCTAAAAGGAAACCTAATGATGTTAAGATCACCCCAAGGTCCCTGTTATGATGGGTCACAATAGTGTTGGAGCAGCTAAGTGGACAATGTGATTGTTTGTTCAAGGGACTTGTGCCAATAATATCAAGCTGGATGCTTAGCAACCTCTGATAGGTAGATATTCCTTTTGAGTGCAAGGTACTAAACCTACTTCTACTCTATGCAAAAAAGTGAAAAGGGGTTAGGGTTTATGAAGGAAAGTAAATGCAAATAGTTGGACATCCTCTGCATCTGGATTTTCACTTCACACAATAATATTGATGAGATCTAATTAAATAAGCAATGGATGACCAGTATTCCACACAATCATGTACACTGCAAGTGTGAGATTCTAAGGAAGAGAAGTAGAAGAACATGAATAAGAAAACACAATATTGTATGCACAGAATTCAAACCCTATTCAACCACCAAATTAATAATTTATCAAATAGGCACAAGATTCATCAACATATGCTAAGTGCAAGGAAAAGAAACACAAGTACTTTCCACCATAGGGTAGAAACATAGGAAGGGTTCCAAACTTGTCTTCTCATTAAATGACAAAATTTTGGTAGTTACAAAAGAGTAGGATTCCCACACCCTATATGCATATCATGTATACCACTTACATGCCTTCAAAATACAAAGATAGCTTGCACTCACACAAGTTATCTATGTTTCCACCCTTTCAAATGACACAACTTCCCTTTATTTTTAGGGAGCTTCAAAATTACAAAAATGAAGTGTACATAGGTTGAAACAAAATCCCTTGAGTGGGTCAGCCTAAAAACTACAACAATATTAATTACAAAATATTAGTTTCCTATCAGCACATGGGTTTGGAAGATTTGGATGGTAGAAGTGACCTCCCCTGTGCCCAACCCTTGATGGTACTTGTCCTTCATCTTTATGGAAAGATGAGACTTCTTCACCTTGTCCTACAATTTGGACATCTTTGCCACTTGGTCTTGGAAACTTATGAATAGGGTTTTCATATTCATCAAATCATCAACCTCTGTTCACTGAAGGGTTGTCATAGGAGATCTTAGAACTCCTTGGTCAAGTGGGAAGTAGGGAAGACCATGGTAGAAGAATATTTGAGTGTACAAGGGATAGATGAAATGAACAGTTCTACCTAATTCAGTTTCTCTTTCATTTCTTCTATCTTGGCTTTTAGCTTCTCCTTGCACCTCCTTAACACTTTCTTCCTTAGCTTTCCTACATGTAGCCATTCATTGGGTAGCCCTATAGTACTGCTACTAACCACTCCCATCTGTATGAGTTGCATTAAAGCAGTGCCTTGCATCTTTTGTAGGATGGGGAGTTTCTACTCCCACATGACCAATTCATTGCTGATGGAGCTTTCTGTAACTGCCATCTCCTCATTCTCAACATCCAACAAGTGGTAGGCCTTCATGGCCTTTCTTATAATTTCCACCCCAAGGGTCTCCAATGAGTTTTTCCATGCTATGGCTATAAGGATGATCCCTTGGGGGTCAGTAGACTATTGATCCTTGTTGACTGCCTCTAGTAGAACTGGGGTAGAGGGTCCCAAATTAGTAGGCCCAACTAGGTGCTTGATGTATGCTATTAAGTGAGAAATTTATCCTTGAAGGTCTTCTTTTGTATCTTTATCCTTCTTCATTCTAGCCAAGATGGCCGAGATAGACTTTGTGAGGGCATGCTTTTGCTCCTCACTGGTTTGGTACCCCAAAGCCACATGTTGTATGTTATAATCAGCCATGCTCATGGTTGTTTATTCCTTGTCTACCACAAGTGTGGCTATGTGAGTTGTCATCATTCCCTGCTAATCCATTATGATATGGGACAACACCCTCACCCTTTTCTTCTTTGGCTTCTCTTGGAGGACTTTAGCAATAGTGGCCAAGTCCTTATCTTCTATATATATCTTCTTCCTCTTGACCACTATTGTATTCATCCAAGTAGGGAGGCCCTAGCTTGTGGTATTAATGGGTGGTGGAGATGACACATGAGGTGGATAAGTCTCATGTGGTGGATACCTTGCTAGTGAGGATGTCAACACCACTGTCTTCACAAAATTTTTAGATGCTTCACCTTGTGTAGGGGAAGAGGTGGCCAAGTTAACAATCTTGTCCGAGTTTAATATACCCTCCGATCCTGCTTCCTCTTGCAAAGGTGGAGATGATGCCTTTGGATTACTATCCTTTTTTGCTTTAGGAGACACTATTGAAGTAGCTAGTGGCCCTTGTGGACGGGTAGCTACAGAAGGAGGAGAAGACTATTGAGTACTTGGTTGAGGAGGAGAAGAAGATGGTGAAGGAGGCCAATTGTCTTTCTTGGGAGAGAGGGAGTGTTCTGCTTGGTCACAGGGATGGAGGCTATTGTCACTCCTTCAGCGGTGGGTGGAGGTCCACTCCTCATCTTCCACACCAAGGGAATGTTATCTTCTTCCTCCATGCTACTAGAATCTGCTAACACTACCTTGGCTTTTTTTTTCTCCTTAGTTGCAATAGTGGCTCTGGTATACCTCTTTGTAGAAGCCATGTTAGGTTTCTTGGCTACTTGGGATGATTCACCCTGCCCTGTCTTCTTGGACTTATCTAATTTCTAATAGGGGTCTATCATGGGGAATGGCTTGAGCATCCATTTCTTGGTCCTTATAAGGACCTCCTGAGTCCTACCCTCTAGAGAGGCATTTTCATCCTGTCCCCAATTGACATCATCCAGGGGTTGATTGTATACCATATTTTGTTCATAAATGGGGTCTAACACCCTACCATTCTCCTTCATGCCCTTAGAAACTTTTTGGAGGTTAATCAAATTTAGTTTCTTCACCAGGTGCACATCCAACCTATAATAGTCTCTAAGTTTGACTACATGGTCATCCATGCATTCTACCCAATGGTCCTCAACTACATCTTCATGTATAAACCATGTTCCAATGAGGGGGCTGACCCACCCAATTGGATCAAATCTATCTTGGGAAACATAAAACAAGTCCAACCCCCATGGTGCCATCTCCATCTTTGCAGACTTAGCTTGTGTGATGCTTTGACAAGTGTATCCTCCTATCTTGATAGGGAATTTGAAGCTAGGCTTGTGTTTACTAATGATGAGATTGTAAAGCTTTGACACTTGCCTGCAAATTTCTAGCAATACCACTCTATCATTGGGATATCTAGGGAGTTTGAATGGGGCTTTGAACAACCCATCACCCTAATGCATGAAAAGGTTTTGAATTGAATGTACCAATGGTCCCAATTGGCCATTTCATCACATGCTTTTGGAGACAATCTTTGAGAATAGTTGTTCTCCAGTGTTCTAATGATGGCATAAATAAATGCATCATTAACTGTCTTGTAGTGTTTCAATCTCTCAAGGAGCTCTAGCAGTGGAAAATGTTGATAGACTACCACCTCTCCTCTTTGGAGGGATCCCACCTATTGCAACCTTAGGAAACTAGCTTGATAGGCCAATAGGTAAACAAGATATGAATTCATGTAGAACTCTCCTATCTTCTCCACTATTGACAACTGTTCATCCAGTTTATTGCTGAAGAAGGATCCTCAATCAATGTGTTTCCCATCAACAACCTTCATGCAAAAGTAGCACATCTAGGGGTGCCATTTTTTAGAGGAGGGAAGGCCAAACACCTTGCTAAGAAGTGATATGAACTCCTTGTCATCCTCTCCAAATTCACTTCGTAGTTGCATTGCTGTCATTTTCATTGGATGTCTCCTTTGAGTAGCTAGTAACTGCTGATTAATGTATGAAGTAGCAACCTTAGGCTTACTGGAGTAGAAAATCTCCATGGATGTTATAGAAATATTCTCATAGGGTTTAAGATAGGGATGTCAAACACTATGTCTATCATATCAAAAGAAATTTCCAAGATGACCTATCCTGTCGGCCCAATGATCCTTTTACTCCCAACCTTGTAGACCTTTGCACATGCTAGGATCAATTCTAGGGATTGGAGGGAGATGGGGAAAGTTGTAGCTTGAATCATCCCTGATTTAGCCATTTGTTGGGCCTGGGAGGATCTTCCTTTTGCAATGTTGATCTTCTTTAGGAATTCTTGTGCATCTAGAGCTCCCAAGTCAATATCCCCGATCTTTGAGAACTGGATGACCAACTTGGATGGGGGAAGGTAACCCCTGTAATCTTGTTTTACCTCCTTGGCAGGTATATCCTCTACCATGATTGTAGTTCTGCAAGCAAGGTGATAATTAGATTAAATCACATCAAATGCATCAGCTATTATCATAAATACAATCTAGTGGGGAGTGGGCCTCAGGCTTGATCCCTTCTTCATTCTGTTGGAATACAATGGATCACTAAGAAGGGGGTGAATTAGTGATCTAATAAAAATAACTTTACAAATTATTTGAATTCTTGTAAACACTATTATGTTATAACATCAAAGCACTTAGAAATAAAAAGAACCACACCAAACACACCACCACACAAGGATGTATGTGGAAAACCCTAAAAAGGGAGAAACCACTGTGTGAAGAGTTGATTGGGTTTGTTTGAGCAATTTAACCTCACAAAAATATCACCATTAGGTCTCACTAACCAAAATCTCATTGATTACACTTTTACATTTGGATTTAGGAGCACCAACTCCAAACACAAAACAAGTAAACATACAGAGTACTACTCTGTTTACATTGACATCATAGGTTATAGATGAATTATATAACTCTCTTACTCAATCACCTCTACTCTCTTAGATATACATGCATATATTAATAGCACCTTTCTTTTACAAACTATTCAAAGAATGATTCTTCAAACAATCCATCATCCATCCAACACAAATGCACTATCCTATTTACAATGGCATCATAGACTATACAAAATCACCTGCAAGACATAGTTATTGAACCCAAGACACATCCACATCAAAAAACCTCATCTTTTCATAATACATTATTTTCTCTATGACAAAAACTTTCTAACATTCATACAGCCACCCTACACAGACATATGTGCTTGAATCATCATATCACTACACTCAAAAACTATATGAAACTAATACAAACAAACTTTAAAATAGGTTTACCAACACACTGTAAGCATTGAACCTTTACCATATATACTCTGCAACAATCATCATACTCTACCTCAATCATCATATTCTACAACAATCATCATACTCTGCAACAAGAATTAAATCATCATACTCTACCTCTGTATATTATACTCACTGTTCACATCTTTCCTCCCATTTTTATGACATTGATTGTCATCTCTGTTATCTGCAGTTTTTCATTAACTAAAATAGAGTTTCACTTTTGTTCACCACTATTCAAGGTATATTCTTCCTCTTCATATCATATCCTCTAAAAACCAACAAAAAATCATCAAACACACTACTACATATAGGGTTTTAGTCTTCCAAACCAACGAATGAAAAATAGTTAATACAACTGTCGAAACTGCTTGTTAACCAGCAAGACTTGTAGTTGCCTGTCAAAGTATAAGCTACAGAAAGTAGTCATTACCAGTTTGAATAATCACCATCGATAGAGGTCTTTACGCCCATGGGAAGTTCAATAACCACCATTGATTAAGTTTTTGGTTCCTTATTACAAAGTGAGGTCAGGACGGGCCGGTCTCGACTAGGCCAAGGGGTCAGTCATTCCATAGGAATAGACCCTTAGTAGTGTCACTTAAGTGACTAGTGACTACCAATAGAAGGTCACTTTCAAAACATAACAAAAAAGCAACCCGTCATAACATAAGTCTTTATAACTTGTATTCTAGGTTTTAGGAGTCCGTTAGGGTTTTAGAGCTATATGTTTTAGATCATCAAACATTTTTCAAAACCCTAATTTTTGTCACACATTACTGACTTGAAATACCATTGAATCTTAATCTCTACCAATCACCTCTGTTGTAGAGAATACAATGTCATAATGAAGACCCTTTGAGCTTGAAAAAGAAATTTTGCTTTAGAGAGCATTAGGGTTTTAGAAGGTCTTAGGGTTTTAGAATTTAGGATTAAGTCTTCAACAAAAAACCTTAACAAACCAAAGCAATATGATTTTTCTCATCTGCAAACAATCTCTATCCTAGAGGATGAACCAATGAAGAAGATACAACATAGAAACACCTTTGTTCTTCTGCAAACAAGAATTTTTCTCTTGAAACAATCAAACATACTCATGTGCAAACCCTAATATGCCATTCAGGAACACTATCTGAGATTTGGTCCTTACCTTTTGAATGAAACCCATACTTATGTAGAGGATGGCTTCAAAAAAAGGTATATAGAAAAAACATCCATATGTTTGTAGGAGCAACTCTAATGTAGGAGCAATTCTAATGCACATAAGGCATAAACTAAATCTTGACAAAAACCTGATGAGACTGAATGAACTCCACAAAGACTAAGATTGAATGAAATCCTTTGACCCTTTCTCCTTTGACCCTTTGACTACAACTCCTTTGATATCAATGACAAAACCAATGCCAACACATTCCATTAAGCATTAAAGACTAAAGTAACATGTGATCCCTATCCAAATAAGACTAGGAAAAGGTAATAGTCAGGGGTTAGAGGTCGAGATTGACTTATTTCCTTTGACTTCTAATTTATAACTTCTAAGTGAATGCCCCATGACCCCAATCTCGATAAGGCTATGCAAAGGTAATAGTCAAGGATTGGGAGCTGGGGGGTTACTTGGTTCTTCTGGCTCCCAACACGCAACAAGTAAAAGGAAGACCTATGATCCCGATCTCAATGGATTTAAACAAGGGTAGATGTCAAGGATCAAAACCCAGGGATGACCATGTTTTCATGGTACTCCAACTTGCAATAGGAAAAAGGAAGGCTTGCAATCCTGATCTTAATAAAGTTAAGCAAAGTTAAAACAATGAGATTTGGGGTTGGGGGAGACTAAGTTCCTCTACTCTAAGGAAAACAACTTGTTAAGGGACCATCCATGAAGCTGATCCCGCTAAAGTTAAATCCTAGGGTAAACGATAATTGGAGGCTAGGGTTTTGATAGGATTTTACTTGCTTGTAGAAATTAAGGCAAATTACTAGAGAAATTGAGGATTCTTAGAAGATGACCATTACATTTCCAAATTGTACCATCTAAGGGATTACCATGGGGATCACTCACTTGGATGCAAACCCTAGGACTATATGAAACTAGGAAAAAGCACCATATGATGCATTCAAGACTCCAACGACAGAACCAAACCCAAATCCAATGCAATGACCATACCACTTTCAAGCTACATTTGTGTGGAACTGACTGAAAAAAATAAAGAAAACTGTACTTGGTTTGAAGAAGCAGTAAATTAAAAATGGCATCTTAGAGAAAACCCTTCCTATCAGTACCTAATGCATCCACAACTCCTCTATCAGCTAAAATACTTTGGTAAAACTGTGAAGCAAGAGATCAAATTATAGAAGAAGGATTGGCTAGAGAGCTAAGATCACACGATACAAAAATGAGAATGAAAAAATGATCATTGAAAACATAATAAAAACCCCTCTTTTGTCACGTGAGAAACTGACCATAAATGCGTCACTAGGGGTAGATTGGGCATCGGTCATATTCTTCATTGAGGGTAACCCTCATGGCTACACTCCTAAGCATGTCGAGAGGACAGACTCTAAACCCCTAACATAGGTGACACAGTGCTAATCTATTTTCCCTTAGGATGGGGAGCCTAGATATCCTTTATAGCCATGCTAGCATGACTAACCAAGCAAGTTGGCTAATTCCACATAGAAGGGATGTTGAGAAGTCATGGATGCTTCTACTGTCATTCTAGAATGACAAACCCCACATGCTTGACATGTGGGCACACCATAACACTCAAAATGAAATCAAGTGAAAGGCAAGTGGAAACCAAAAGCTGAACCAGAAGGCAAGAAAGAAAAAAGGGGGCCCCTAATTTCCATGCCCAAATGGGGTGTGTTGTGGGAAAAGGACACAACAAAACCTAGGGGAGAAACACTCATGTGAGCTTTTCCCTTCATGACATCATACATAGTGACATTGATACCTTAATATGTTGCCTTCACTTTTACTTTAGGGTGTTGCAACAAGGATCCCACCACCTACATATGTATTATTTTCCCTTTCCTTGTGCGGCACACCCTCATTCATTGCACATGCAACACTATCGAGTGTGTTTCATTCACTACTAAAAGTAGAAATAATCATAGTTATAATGTTGTGCATAAAAAATAGTTTTTTATGTTTATGTCCATTTGTACATGTGTGTGTGGGTGGGCATGATGTATACAATATATTATTAGTCAAATCTTAAAATATGAAAGTATAACCCTTAATTGGTTCTTGTTCCTTTTGCTTGCATGGAATTATTTGAGCAATAAGTGCCTTAGACTCAATATTGTAATGAAAATGTTTTATGAAAACACTAGAAAAATCCTCAAAGGAAGTGATAGAACAACATGATCACTCAAGCTTGATGGCAACACCTTGGCAAGTAACTAATCCTAATGAAAATGAAGGAGGAACATAACTTGGAAGTCTTGTACACATAATAATGGAACACCTCTACTATCATATTGTTTAATGTAGGGTGCCACAAATCTATTTGGTGAAGGACAAATCAAAATATCATATGCCAAAGGATTATGGAATATGTTAGTAGTGTCAAGTTGTGGTTAGACTCTTTTTACATAAGTATCAACATATATGGTTCTAGCTTGTCAATAATAGTAATGAGGTAGTTTGCACAAGGTGAAATATCACGTTCAACATGTTCTATATTTACATGTGTATTCCGCATGCCATATGTAATAGTGATGGAGGGTGTGAAAGATGTGTCCTCAACTAATGACATCTTATCCTCACATATACCAAGTAAAATTTTAAATAACCTCATGGTATTCTCATGGATCCTTATGTATGTATACATCATGAGCAAGATAGGATGTAAGAGGAGACACTCCACAAGTGCTTAAATATATGTCATGTGAAACCATGAATGGATCCAAAATAGGGCCTCTATCAAAAAGTTGTATATTTTCATGATGCTAGAAACTTAATGTGATCCTTTAAGGATGGGCCACTGGAAAGAGAAATATGAAAATCATGAGTAAGATATTGTCTAGGGCTAATGGAAAAGTAATCTATGAAGGCACATAATAAAGCATGGAAGGATATATAATAATCATAGCATGAATCAAACCATTTCTTAGTACTTTTAATAAAGGTATCACCAAACTATGTATCAAAGTAAAATAATCATGCATAGAAGCATAATATCAAGATAGAAATAATCTAAAATGTAACTTTGCATCTTCATTACCACTAAATGACTCTATTGTAGGTATATTAAGAGAATATTCATCATAAACCACATCATCATGTGGGAAAGAGTCATCAACCTCATCATAAGAAGATAAAGAAGTATCACTAAACATATCATCAATAGACCATGAGCCATAAATAGAGAACAAGGATCATCATGAACAACATGGGGGGAATGATGACCTCATGTGAAGGTGAACAAGTTATATTACTCATGAAAAAAAGTGCAATCATCATCATAAGTGTAGGTGAAGGTAAGAAATGTGTATCATAAGAATCCATAGTGCAACATGAGATGTAGAAAATGATCATCATTATACTTATCATCATGTGTAAAAGAAGGTAAGGTAGTCAAAGAACATGAATCTATGGATGTAGTGCAAACATGACATGTAAGAGATATATCATCAGTAGATACAATAGTGTATTTCATAAGTGAGGAAAGTGTGAAATCATCAATAGCCACCATACTAGATGCATAACTAACACATGATAAATCCTTACTATACATGTATAATTTTGAATGAAATACAAGAGATTAAAATAATATTAAACCCTTATTCTAAATCATGCACAATCTCATATTAAGCATAAAGAAGATTCAAACAAAACAATTATAATTTAACAAATCTCACCAAATACAAACCCTCTTGTTGATGGAGATGTTTTACTTAATGTCTAGTTGCTCCAAGATTGTGTAAGAATCAAGTGGTATGCACCTATGTTGATGAGGGTTTGATGAAGGCTTGAAGGATATCCTTTTTCATTCTAGAAGCATGTACCTACAAATTCTCCCCCTCTTGACTTGGTTGAGGATGATTACTGATTTATGGATGTGTAGATGACAGGATGGAGGGCTAAGATTTGATTAGAATGGATGGCTAGGATTGAATGAAATGAATTAGGGCAAGGTTAGAAGCTTCTAGGAAAAGATAAAAGGATGAACGGTTGAGATTAAATATGAATGGATAGTTGAGATTGAGTGAGAGAACTTTAGGGCAACGTTAGAACATTAAAGGGATACTATTACATGAATGGCTAGGATCAAAAGATGTAATAGGGAAATGGATGGTGCAGATTTATTAGTTGTTTGAATTTTATTTTTTAGTTAGCCATGTGACATTTAAATTTATTTATTTGTGGATAATGGATGGGAATGAAATTTTTTTATTTTATTAGTGGGGATTAGATTACGATTTACGACTTTCGACTAATTAATAAAATAACGAGATTATTTAATTAATTAGTGGAGAGGGAAATTAGTTCAATTAAATAAATATGATTTATTTAAATAATTTGATTTATTTAAAGAATTTGATGATGGAGGGAATATTAAAAGGATAATCCTAATTAAATATATAAATATAATTTATTGAATTAGTCAGTGTTAAGATGAATGTGGTTAAGGTGGGCTTATGGTGGTGTTGAAAGTGTCAAAAGTGGTATTAGGGTTGCGATGTTAGATGTGTTGTTAGGATATGGACAATTTTAGGTGTCTACATTTTTCCCCTCTTTGACATGGCATTGTGAATAGAAGTAATGTCATTTAAAATAAAGTAGATATAGGAACTTAGTTGGATGACATTAGATTGTAAGATTGATTGATGGTTTTGATCTGATTGAAATCGATAGGTTAAGATTGGATTTCATACTTCAATGCTTGTATGGACAATTGGTTTTGATTTGGACAATTTGGTGTAGGTATTCCCCCTCAAGAGGACATGTGGGTTTGAATAACACCAATGTGCACTTGAAATGGATAAACCAAATAGAACTGTAAGCAAAGATGTTAGGGATGAATGAAAAAAGATGGATGTTAAAAGAGTTAGGTACGAACGATGAAGGAGATTGGGGATGACGAAAAGGGATAGTTAAGGGGGGGTGAAAATGAAATATGTGTACATGTTAATGATAAAGAGGTAGATATGATGAAAGGATAGTTGGAATGGATATGATGGGGGTGGATAGTTGGGATTGTGGAGGTATATGCTATGAATATTGCACAAGATGCAACTATTTTGAGCAACCTAGTGTCTGCTTTAGCATATGACATGATGCACCATGATATGGAAAACCATGATGGCAGTGTTGCCATATGTTGTGAGATTGACCCAAAAGAAAAATTCACAAGCATACATATGACATATGACATATGGCACCATGATATGAGAGACCATGATGTCATTGTCATGAAATTCCCCAAATACTACACATATTCAAGAAAAATAAGAAACATGCAAGAAAGAAAGAAAACATGCACAAAAAATAAACAAGGTTTCCCCTAGTCAAGCTAGAAGTCAATGATTGATTTGATGATTATAGCATTGTTGATTTGGGAACACTAATCAAAGAACAACATAAGGATTAGGAATGATATATCCTGATAATGATGTAATGATTTGTTTATAACTAATCAAGGCTTGTAGAAAGAGATGAACATGGCTTATGTATGCTTTTGGATGGGTGCTAGATTGATTGGCCAGATTTGTTTGGATTTTTCTATTGTGCTACTATGTTTGGATTACGTCGTTGGAATAGTTATACTGGATCATGATATGGATTTGGATGGCTTAAGTTTGGAGGGATGGATTTGGGTAGTGGATTCCTGTATGAGATTGATCTCTCAATGTGGTAACCAATGACAAGGGAAATCCAAGTCTACGAACAAGGATGTAGGGTGAATGGGATGGAATGTTTAAGTGATTTGGATTTAGGATGGGATGGGATGGATGGAGGGAGGGACTCAAGATGTTATCTCCTCGGTATTTAGGAATAACATGCCCCAATCGATATATGTCATTCATGATTATACCCTATAATGCTTACTAAGAAGGTATCAATTGGCTCCATAAGATGGGATGATATAATATAGTATTTGTTACAAAAGATTGGATATATCAAGAAGTGTCCAAAGCATGTTTTAACATTTTTCCCTTGCCTTTGTTAAGGTAAAAAGCGAGAAGGGAGGATGGATTGGGTATAATGAAATGGTTATGTAGATATGATGGAGGGGTATAATCGGATGGTATGGATGACTAGCTAGTGACTGTAGAGGATGATTGGATGTAAGAAGCTTTCCCCCAAGTCTAAAGTTCACATAGACAACTAGTTTACACATGATGCCCATGAATGAGTTTTCATCATGGTACTTTCCCAAGGTTCCATGAGAATGGTTTTCACCATTGGATGAATTGGTTTTTTTGTATTTTTTATTATTTTTTTAATTTTTAATTTTTTAATTTTTTTAATTTTTGAATAACTTGTAATTTCTATTGATTTAGGTGTTAAATTCCTATATATCTTATATAGCCAACCTGGATGCTCCTGTCATGACATGCCATTAATAACTTACCTTAGTAATTGCTTTACTAGGATCATGCCACATGTGTACAATCTATAAGTGTCATGATGCTCTTTGATAGTTGGGTTGTCTTTTTCTATATGTGAACATCTTGATAGGGTGTCATCATAGCCCTTATACTAGAGTGTTTGATGAAGGGGGTAAATCATAAATCACACAACAATATAAATTGCACACAGAAAATAGGAATGTTATTTTATTGATTTGGACAACACATTACATTACAGAAGCTCAAATACAATCATAGGATGAATCCTCCATAGGCTGCAACACATTACAGCTTCCTGTCTCTTGACTTTGGAACCTTCTACCTACTGTAGCCCTAAATCAGCCAGGGTTTTTATTTTCCCACCTTTCCTTGACTCTACACTTTCCCCTTATCTCTAATAATGCCAAGGGTTACCAAAAATGGTCATAAATAGCCCTTTTTGGCAACCTCTAGCCAAATTTCAAAATTTACATCTCCCTCAAAAAATAGGTCAACTTCCGGGAGCATAACTTTTGATCCGGGTGTCTGATTGATAAACTATTTGAAGCGTTGGCAAGCTCCTGGAGTGCTCTACATGCTAAGAATCAAATCTACCAATTCCACCAATGGGGCCATATGAGGCCTTTAGTTCCTCAAACTTGACTTTGAAACCTTTTCAGGGGTTTTTCGGGAAACAAAAACTTTAATATATTTCAACCCACAAATGATCTTTACTTAATTCCTTCGCCAAAGGTCTTGTTTTTCATTTACAATGCTTCTTTAAATTTTTGCTTCCATACATGCCCAAATGCAAACTTTCTAAAAATAGCAATTTGTTATTTTTAGCATTTTAGAAAAACTGAAGGTTCTACATTATTATTCAAGCGATTATGGAACCAGAAATACTAATTTTGAAAAGAAATGAAAACAACATCAACAATTTTGAATCATCTTTTTTTGGGTGATGTAAGATTGCCCTTACACCACTGGATGCTCCTACATCAGTGTTACTTCTAGGATGTGGTGGATTTGGTATTTTGGGTTTTTAGATTTAGGATTAGGGTGTTTGAATTTAGATTTTGGATTTGGGAATTTGGATTTAGGATTTTTAGATTGGGATTTAGATAATGATATTTGGATATTTGGATTGGGATGAAGGATGTGGGGATTTGATGGTGGAGTTGAATTATGGGAGTGTGGATTTGTGTTTTAGATGTGTATACGCCTAAAAATGACACGACTCGGTCTAAATAAATATTCTTAATATTTATTCCCTTCTCATTCTTCTATCAATAAATAAATAAACAAATTTATTTATTTGCTTCAAATTCTTCCAACAATTAAATAAATGCCTTTATTTAATTAAATTCTTCCAAAACAATTAAATAATTCTTATCATCGTTGTGAAGCTCATCTTCATGGAGACATTATCATAGCCATTCCCATTTGACAATCTTGGAATCATAGCAAGGAAGTGCACCTTTCGAGGGCCATATTCATAAACAAGATCATTTGTGATAGGCGATCAATGGAAGCTATGAATTAAAGGAGGTTTGCTTTGTTATTGTTCATTGTTTCTTTGAATCTCTTTTGTTCTCCATTTCATTGAGTTTTGGGTATCTTGATATTTGATATTATTGATTATTCATTTAAATCCAATTTTCCCTTAACATTTTTGGTGCCCACCGTGGGGCCTAGCCCCAAATTTAACCCAAAAACTAAGTTTTTGTGTTTTAGAAAGCCGTACATAGGAGGAAATCATGCATCTGATACATCCTAACACGCATCTGTTACCTATCACAACGCATATGTTTTCGCAGTGCACATAGTCTCTGTTCTGACGCATCTGTTACCTGTCACGGTACATACATTCTTGCAGTGCATACATACACTGTTCCAGCACATTTACCCTCTAAGACAATGCATACATCATATCAGTGCATATACTTTGTTTTCTATCACTTTTGACCTTTGTCTTAGCGCATATGTACTACGGTGCTTCTGTTCTCTGTTTCTGCGCATTTAGACTCTGAAGTGGTGCATCTGTTTTAGGCAGTGATTTTTAGGGTTCCTTAAAGTTTTCACTAATGCTGATGTCTTTTGTAGGAACTCTCTTGATCTGTTTTGTAGGATAGGTACTGGTTTAGATTCATACAGTTGCACTTGTTAGCTCACACTTCGATTTCTAAACAGGAAAGTAAAATGGATGTTCATGCAAATCTCACATAGTTTTAACTAGGAAAGTGGTAATTGAATCATTTCTATCTTGCATGTCATTGAATCATTGCTATTGCTATCTTTTTAAAGTTAACAACTCATTGCTATCTGGATAAAAATTGAACTCATAATTGCTATCTAGGTAAAACTAAACCATTGCTATCTTGATGGACCATCACTTCAAAGTTAACAATTCATGCTATGTGGATAAAACTGAACTCATCATTGCTATCTGGGTAAAACTAAACCATTGCTATCTTGATCGACCATCACTTCAAAGTTAACAAATTCATACTATGTGGGTAAAACTAAACTCATCATTGCTATCTTGGTTAAAATTGGACCATTGCTATCTTGCTATCACTTCAAAGTTTTGTGCTTGCCCAAGTAGATAGCTCATCTAGTTTTTCTCATTTTAACTAGGGGAAAAGAACCACTATATTATGTGTTTTGGTAATGATACCAGGCCTATGCTCTCCCCTATCTTGGGTGACCAAAATGCCAGACATATCATTTTTGCATGTGTTTTTCCTTTAGAGGGGCCCGCTCTTGGATACCATTCATCCAAGTAGGAACGACCCTAAGTGGTAACAGGATAAACGCCAAGCCCTTCCAAGCCACTATAAATAAATTGTGTTTGGAGCGAAAGCTTCAAACAACGAGTGAAGTTGTGTTATACCGACAGCCAACCTCCCCAAAACCCTCCAAGGCGCAATCCTTGTAGGATGGGAGACTCCATAATGGAGAGTAGTGCTGCCACATGTATAACCACTTGAACGGTTGCCTTCATTAAACAACTTTGTTCTAGTGGCCAAAAACCCTTGTAATCCATTTGAAGCCTAAGATTGTACTTGTTTTTCCTTTTAGTCCAAAAAGAGTCAAAAAATCACAAAAAAATAAAAAACCATAAAAATATTCTTTGTGTTTGATGTGTCTTCTAGCCATAATTTCAGAAAATTAGATCAAAAAGACCTTTTTTGCAACCAAAGTACCAAAAATATCAGAAAATTTCAAAAAAATTACAAAAATACTGAGAAAAACCAAAGCGGCGCATCCGTCCTCTGTTGCTACGCATTTGTGCTGACCTACAGCGCATCTATACCGACTTGCAATGCTTTTACTATCTATTATAGTGCATATACCTTTTACCAGTGTGGCACATTTGTCCTGACTTACAACACATTTACTAGTTTCTGTAGTACATTTGTTCCAGCGCATGCATGACAGTGAGCACTTGTACAATCTTTGAGAGAAAAAGTTTGTTAGTTCTGGGTACCCATTTTAGTCTAGTTTCAGTTTTTGAGATCAAGTCTTACCTTGCAATCTTTCTTCCATCCATTTCATGTCAAAATCTCTCTTTCGTTGGTCATCTCATTCACCTTCTATCAGGTCTTCCTAGTCCAAAGGTCAAAAGTATCCCATATCAGGTCAGCATAGGCCCTTTTTTTCGTATCACTTTGGATTCAAGTAACCCTAGTAGGTCACATAACTACGCTAGTGGTCTTGGTGCACGACTAGTCCCTATATAGTAAGATAGGTATCGAGTACCCTTACTAGTGACTATCGTCTTGTATCAGCCGTCTTACTTGGAATCATTGATCGAGAAAGTCCCTTGTCTAAGTCTTGTCATAAGTATCCTATTCACAACAGTCTCCATCGGCATCTTGCCAAAATCTCTAGTTTCATTCCACCTCATCCCTCATCACCTTGCATGGATCTTACTAGATCTCAATACAAAAAGCAACTTGAAATGGCTAAATCATCCAAACACATTGTCACTCCCCATGATAGTGATGAGGAAATCTCACACGAAGATTATCAAGGAAGCCTCCAAGATTAGAAATTCCAACGCTTGTTAGAGAAAGTGCTCCATGATGATCCTCACAAGTATTTTTATTATCTTGCAAATATGGGAATTAAGCTCCCCACAGATTTCAATCTAAGCACAATCCAAGAAAATGTGGAGGATAATTGTGAAAAAGGAAAGAAAGCCATAGACCCAAATGTAGAGAATAATAATGAAAAAGGAAAGAAAGCCACAGACCTAAGCACTCCTATGGAAGAAATGAGGAAACAACTCGAGGGTCTAAAGCAACAAATGTTGGATCTCAAGACGGGTACAAACACTAAAACCTATCCCTTGGAAGATATTACACCGTACCCCTTCGATAAAAGTTTGAACATGACACCATATCCCTTTCGATTTGAAGTTCCTAAATTTGACAAATACAAAGGGAAAAGGGATCCTAGAGATCACATTAGGGAATTCAACACAGCATGCATGGAAGTAGCTCACAATGAGACTTACTTAATGAGACTATTCCCTAGATCTCTAGGTAGTCAAGCCATGGAGTGGTTCTCATGGCTCCCACCGGGCATCAAATCTTTTGACGAGCTAGTCAACAAATTCATCATGCACTTCTCTTACAATATTGAACATGAAGTCTCCATGCTAGACCTATGCAACACCAAACAAAAGACTGGCGAATCATTCACCTCTTTCCTACAAAGGTGGAGACAACTAGCAAGTAAATGTTCATATGATGTACCAGAGAAGCAATTAATGGAGATGTTTGTCCATAACCTCAATTCCGATCTTAGCTATCAAATACAAATCCAATGCCCTACTTCATTTTCAAAGGTCATTGAGATGGGATTGTTCATTGAGAAAGCTATGATCACCAAATGGCAAATCAAGTTATACAAGGACACACCTACCTCCAATTATACGATTGACAAATCAAAGTTTTGGACTAAAAACAAAAATGTCATCAACAATGGAGTAGTTGATGCCAAGGTGGCAGCTCCCAAACAATAGCTAATATTCACTCTCAAAGGAAAGGAAAGCAATGTTACACCCAACAAAACATTCTCTCAGGAGCCAAGACCATGGTTCAACTCAAATCCAAGGTGAAAGTACACACCGCTGGGTGAGTCCCAAGAATCCGCATTAAGGAAGCTACTGGCTAACAATGAAATCTCTCTACTGCCAACAAGTGACTATGAACATCAAATTAAACCTCACTATTGGAAAGACACCGACTATTGTGAGTATCATAGAGGAAGGGGACATACAACCAACAATTGCATCTGTCTCAAACATGTTATTCAAGATGTGCTTGATCAAAATCAGGGAGGAACCCAACAACATACGTCCAATGAGACACATGTGGCTTATAGGGATCCACTTCTCAATCATGATAGGTCATACAACAACAACGGCAACAACAACAACAACAATGGTAACAACAACAACAACAACTGCAATAGGCAAAATCAGAATAGTGGGAATAGTAATGCCAACTATGCAAGTGTGCCATTTGACTATACCATCAATTACATATCAAAGCATGTCCCACAGATCAATGTGGTCACACCCAACCAATAATTGGAGCCTAACCGTAATGATTGCAGTATCATTACCCATAGTGGTAAAGTCACGTTGAATACCACCCCTCCAAGGTCATCACCTTCTTAGTCCAACTTCCATCAGTATAGTGTCATAGACCAACTTCAGAAAACTCCGGTCCACATTTCTATCTTAGAGTTGTTGCGTCTATCTCCTTCCCACAAGGAGATTCTCAATAAAGCCTTAGTGGAAACCACTGTCCCCACTAACTTGGCCCAAGAGAAGTTTCAGGCCATGGTAGGTAATCTGACCTTTTCAAGTACCATATCATTTACTAAACAAGATGACCTCTCAGTGTCTCAACCTCATAACACCCCTCTACATATCATCGCCTTCATCCACAAGCACCACATCAAGAGGGTTCTCATTCATGGAGGAGCCAGTTTAAATATTTGCACGTTAAATCTAGTCCTTACATTGGGGTTCTCTAAAAACGCAGTTGATCCAAGGAAGAAAATTACTATCAAAGCCTATGATGAAGAGGAGAGAACTACAAAAGGAACAATGGTGTTACCCATACAAGTGGGACCGATAATAAAAGATGTTGTGTGCCAAGTCCTAGATAGGGAGATCACCTATAATATTCTTCTAGGTAGACCATGGATTCATGTCATGAAAGCTATGCCTTCTACCTATCATCAATGCATAAAATTCCCTCATAATGGCAAGCAAGTCACCATCCAAGGTGACCTGGACCCCTTTCAACATTGCAACTCTGTCCTTTCAAAACTTGATTGCATCATACCAAATAATAAAGCATCTACATCCCCTACCCCACAGCATGATTCTACCTCTGAAGCTTCCTCATCAAGGCCCAAATAGTAGAAAATTACCATCAAAGAAAAAGGAGTAGGGGAATACTCCATATAGCACAGCCTCAATCTAGCCAAGATGCCTTTATCTCCTAGATCCTTTGGTCGACCCAAACATTTTCCAAAGCCATCTGCTCCTCCTATACCTCCCACAACTCCCTTTGTAAAATGGGGGACCCTATCAGATGAGACAGAGGAAAGAGATGTCCTACAATGGCTTTACACAGAAGAAGAAGAGAACATACAACAAGAACCACCTAGGCTCCTAACAAAAATCTATGGGCGAGTTGAATATATCCTACACAGAATGGGTTACGAAGGACAAGGCCCCATTGGCCTAAGAAGAGAAGGAATCATAGAACCCATTCAACCTTCTTCATCCTCATCGACTAGAAATATGAAGGGTCTAGTATATAAGGGTAAGGGCAAGACTAAATAAAATGCTTGCCTAGTGGAAATGATCCATACACTTCAAGTGGACAGTGACACAGATTCCAATGAATATGAGTGGGATGAGCTGACAGAGAATTCCTACGATGACAAAGAGGTTGATACCATTCAAACTTATAGCCCCTACCATGAGGGACAAACACTACCGCATAGGCCATTAGAGTCTAATTTGCCTATCTCTGAGAATACGACTTTCGAGGAAGGTTCAAGTTCTATCGCAATAAACAACTTGGAGGAATGTACCATCCTGAACACTCTCCCTCCCAATACTCCTAACATATCCATTCAAACTATCAACAAATTAGATCTATCCTCCGACTCCCTCCCCCTTATGCATCCTGAGCTTATCAACTGGGATCTACAAGGAACTCCACAACTAGATATGTTCCAAAACGACGATGCCTATATTGACTACATGGAACTTAGGGACCACCTACCCAAAGGGGATCATAAAGCTGGTTTCACTATTGAACTTACTATCGTGGCTTATTTTGGAGAGGGTGCCAAGCCTTCTAGTCACAAAAATATCAAAATAAAAATTGGACCTGACAGTGAAAACTGCTCTACGGCAGTGTCAAATCCCAAAATAGTAAAAAGAAAGGATGCATCCGATGGTGAAAAACCAACTGTGGCATCTGGCGATGGAAGGCTTGACACTCTCCCCGGTGACATGCACTAGGAGAAGCCTCAGATTGGTGTGGAACCCACAGAGCCAGTTAACATTGGAACAGAGGAACAGCCTAAGATCATTCACTTTGCTAAATCTCTAACCCCACCAGAGAAGACTAAGTTTGTACCATTCTTCAAGAAAAAGCAAGTCAATTTTGCTTGGTCATATGCAGATATGCTGAGGTTAGATTAAGATTTGATTCTACATCATCTTCCATTAGATCCAGGAGTGAAACCTGTTGACACTCATTTTGACCAGGGGTTGATTTGTCATGATCAGGAGGTTTCTTCATTTGAAGCCTTTATCTTCTTGCCCATTTTTTCTAAGTGTTGGACCTCCTCAGCATTTTTCAACTGCAGCATCATGTTTTCTTGAGGAGGAGGTCATCATCATCATCTTGTCTTCGATGATGATCTGCATCATCATGTTCCTCATTGACTTGTTTTTCAACGTCATCATCATATTCAGTCATCGGGTGATGTTTGGTTTTTATCATGATGATGCTGCCGAGCTACAGTGCGCCCTGATCTGCTTGCGAGGGTGATGTTTCAAAGTCTCCGGTGATCTTCCATTTATCACCTTGCGCGAGCATGATGATGATGATTGCTTATTCTTTGAATTGCTCGACCTAACTTGTTTTTTTTCCTAAGGGTCGTGTTCATCATCATCATATTTCCAGTTATCATCCTGCTGCTTGTGGAGGTCATCATATTTTCTGCCTTCATGATATTTCGCCGGGGTGATATTTTTATCATCGGGTGATCTTGGTTAACATCATCCTGATGATGTTGTTGAAGAGTTGTAATTGCGACCCGATATTCACTAGGGTCATCATATTTTGGAACGTCAGGATGATCTTAGTCAATATCATCCTGATGATGTTGTATCACTTCTTGCTCTTTGTTTCTCATCCTGATGATGCTAATGTCATCCGTATATCAGGGTGATATTTTTCTTTCTGCCTATCTGCATCATGATATTCGCGAAGGAGGGGGTGATATTTTCATATCACCCGGATATATGTTTGTTCGAACATCGTGATGATGTTGATATCAGGGAGATATCCGCCTGCTGGTTTTGCGTGTTATCTATTGAGGGTGATCTTTTCAAGCAGCATCATCATATTCAGTTATCGCCCCGATCTTATAGAGGAGCTACAGTGCAACCTGATATTTGAACATCATCAGGATATTTCCAAATATCCGGTTGTCTTCCGAATATCATGATGATGTAAATATGATGATGACGTCATCAAGGTCCGCGGGGGTCATATTTCTAACACTGATCATCTTGAAGAGACCTCCTGATATTTGCAAACATGATGATGACGTCATCCGGATGTGAGGAGGTGTGCAGTAGGCAAATATGATGATGACATCAGCAGGATATGATGATGACGTCATCAGGATGATCATCGGCCAGACTTTTGTTATAAGCTCAGCAGGAGGATGTTCCTCCGAAGGATCAGGTTGTGCCGATTATCATGAAGGTTATATTTCAAATATCATGATGACGTCAGGGTGATTTTTCGAACAACAGGATATCATGCTGCTGGAGGATGATGATGATGAAGTCTATACTAGTGTCGTCGGGAGCAAAAGCACCGACATGATATATGCTCATGACCTAGTATATAAAGTGTTATTGAGGTCATCGTGGGGTGCATGTGGGATATTGTTATCCTGCATATTCAAAATATCATGATGATGAGTCTCGGCGGGAAATGCTCGCGATAGTCTGTATGATGTTCTTCCCGAGGCCGCGGGTTGGTGCGCCATTAATGGCGATTGTTGCAGAGGTATGGGCGATGGCGTGGGTCGATCTTGTACCCGACTGGAGGTGTCAATCAGCGGGCAGGAGCGCAGGGCTCGAGAAATCTTCCTGTCTCCTCCCCTACCTGCTGCATTCAAGTTTGGGCGCCAATCTGGTTGTGTTTGAGCGCCATTTCCATGATACTGTGTATCTGGCGAAATTCTGGTCAACATTGTAATTAATTGCTGAGCACCTACCTGGCTGTTATAAGCAGGTGGTCTTGCTCATTTGAAAGGTTGTTGAAAGTTGATGATTTTGGCTCTGTAATGCATAACAAGCTGATCTGGTTGCTCTGTACAGCTTACCTGTGAGTTTATGTATCTCTTGTTGTTTGTTTTTGGCATGAACCCACTGATTTCATGATTAAACTTATATGAGAAATGCTGTTTGGCATGTGTTGTGTTAATTCTGTCTCTAGTATTGCATGTATTCTTCTTCTGAATCTGGATGTTTGGTAATGTTTAGATTCTAGAGCATAGAATTCCTATGTTGACTGTCTGACCTTCTAACTTCTACTCAAGGGGTAGATTAAACTGTTTTCAGGTTGAACATTGGGAGGGATATACTGTAGTAGGGATACCATAAGTAGAGATAACCTAACACTTTGTATTGGGAGATGCCTGTAAGGCAGGTATCACATAGATCCCCTTGAAATCCAGTTTTAGTTGTTTATGCTGATCATTCACAGGTGTATGTCTACTGACTCCAGGCCCTGGATAGGCACCAATCATGCTTTGTTTTGTGTTATAACCATATCCAGCTTTGCATCCACACTTAAACTCCAAAGCAAAGTCTAAAACCATCATTAGGATATTAGAGTTAGTTTTAGGAACCTCAGTCCTCTGTCTACAATTGCAAATAGGCCCAAAGCTAGCCCCTTTGCCCTTATCTTTCAGTTTTGGTCTACATACAGGAGGACTATCTGCTTTCTGTCAACATCCCAGCTTTGCATGCATATCCTCATGGATGTTGAGTAGGGAATACCCCCCTAGGTCTTGCAGAGCCTGAAGAAGAAGAGGAGATAAAATATAGAGTCTATCTCCTATACTGTTGACCCCCTGGCCCAGAGCTCCTGTTGATCACTGATGGCTACCTTGTAGGGATATCTGGGAATAAGCATCCAGTCTGGGAAAAAGTCAACAAAACCAGTGAAACAAAAGCTTAGAAAGATGCATCCACACATAGCATTGCTTGTAAAAGAAGAACTCAAGAAATTACTAGATGTAGGGTTCATAAGAGCTATAGACTATCCAGAATAGGTCTCCAACATAGTACTAGTGTCTAAACCAAATGGCCGAGTTAGACTATGCAATGATTTCAGAGATCTAAACAAAGCTTACTGCAAGGATGATTTTTCATTGCCAAATATAGATATAATAGTCGACTTAACAGCAGAGCATACCATGTTGTCTCTCATCGATGGCTTCTCAGGATATAATCAGATCAGGACAGCACCAGAAGACTAGCATAAGACAACTTTTACTTGTCCATGGGGCACTTTTTGTTGGAATGTCATGTCATTTGGGCTAAAGAACGTAGGAGCCACATATCAACGTGCTATGACCACTATATTTCATGATATGATGCATGTCACCATGGAAGATTATGTAGATGATATGCTAGCAAAATCACTCACAAGAGAATCACACTTAGATGTGTTAGAGAAAGTCTTTCAGAGATTAGAGCAATTCAAAGTTAGGTTGAACCCAAAGAAATGTGTGTTTGGAGTCACCTCAGGCAAACTTCTAGGTTTTATTGTATCAGCAAATGGAATAGAGGTGGACCCCGCCAAAGTCAAGGCCATTATGGACATGCCACCACCCAAGACTCTTACTCAACTAAGATCTCTACAAGGCAAGCTACAAGCAATTCGTAGATTCATATCACAACTGGTAGACAAGTGTCAACCATTCAGTCATCTCCTACACAAGAACATTCCATTCAGATGGGATGAGAAATGCAAAGAAGCATTCAACAAACTGAAAGAGTACCTTATGAATCCACCTATTCTCATGCCTCCTATCCAAGGGAAACCATTGATACTCTATATATCTACTACACCTACAGCTCTTGGGGCTCTTCTAGCACAACAAGATTATGAGAATAAAGAACGAGCCGTCTACTATATTAGTCGCACATTGGTGGGATATGAGTTGCAATACTCTTAGATAGAAAGATCATGTCTTGCGGTAGTTTTTGCTTCCCAAAAACTCTGACATTATATGCTTGCACATCCAATCAAACTTATTGTAAAAATAGATCCACTGAAGTACCTACTAAGCAAAGCGGCTCTAACAGGTCACCTAGCCAAATGGGTAATGCTCCTAAGTGAATACGACATTGAGTATGTAGACAGAAAAGCTATCAAGGGACAAGTCATTGCTGACTAGGTAGCGGATGCACCATACAGGACACCACACCAATGCAATTTGAGTTTCCAGACAAATCCTTATTCAATATATCAACACATTCCTGGAAACTTTACTTTGATGGGTCCTACACAAACCATTGATCGGGGGAAGGAATCTTGTTTGTAACTCCTCATGGTGACACCATACCAAAGTCTTACCGTCTATTATTTCCATGCACCAATAACATAGCAGAATATGAAGCCTTAGTCATTGGTCTCAAGATGGCAACAGATTGGAAAATCAAAGAGCTACATGTCTACGATGATTCTCAACTAATAATCAATCAGGTCGATGATGATTACCAAACCAAAGATGAGAAGCTTGTCCCATACAAAAGGATGGTCGATGACTTTAAGGGATACTTTGTGATCATTTCTTTTAAGCAGCTACCTCGCATTGAGAACAAAGCAGTAGATGCCATGGTGACCATTGCCTCTCTTCTCGAGATACCAGAGAATGAGTCACGGTACGAGTTCTTAGTGGAAACTATTCGACAACCAGCTTATAATCTTCCTGAAACCCATTCCATATGCCTTTTAGTTGGATCTGATTCACCTTGGTATGGTAAGGTTTACACTTACCTCAAGGACAACACCCTCCCACCTGACTTATCTTCAAACCAATGACGAACCTTTATACGTCAAACCTCTCGCTATACCATTATTGCCGACACCCTATACCGACGTGGTCTAGATGGTACTTTACTCCGTTGTTTAGAACGAGAAGAATCCCTAACCGCCTTACAAGACATACATGAAGGGATTTGCATAACACACTCTAGCGGCCCTTCCTTAGTTAAGAAACTCATGTGTTTGGGTTATTACTGGCCGAACATGGAAACAGATTCATATCAGTTTGTGAAGAAGTGAAAGCAGTGCCAAATACATGGGAACCTGATACATGCACCAGCTCAAGAGTTGAGACCTTTAACGACACCTTGGCTCTTTTGCCAATGGGGACTTGACCTTGTGGGAAAGATCCAAATACATGGGAACCTGATACATGCACCAACTCAAGAGTTGAGACCTTTAATGACACCTTGGCCCTTTTGCTAATGGGGACTTGATCTTGTGGGAAAGATCCATCCACCCTCATCCAACGGCCATAAATTAATCATAACCACCACTAAGTACTTTACCAAGTGGATTGAAGTCATTCCCCTCACCATCATCACAGGTAAACAAATCTCCTCATTCATCCTGAATTACCTCATCTGCAGATACAGAATTCCTTCATCCATTATCACAGATAATGGAAGACCCTTCAAAAACTAGGATGTCCAAGAACTCTGTGACCGATTCAAAATCCAACACCATTTCTCCACACCCTATTACCCCCAAGGCAATGGTCAAGCTGAAGCATCCAACAAGACCATCTTGAAACTCCTCAAGAAGACAGTCAACGATGCTAGCCATGATTGGCACATCCAACTCACTCCCACTCTGTGGGCCTACAGAACCAGTATACGCACTCCCACAGGTGCTACCCCTTATGCCCTTGTCTATGGCTCATAAGCTATCCTCCCCATTGAGGTTGAGTTACCATCTCTCAGGGTGTTGTTAAAAGGTCTCATATCAGATGAAGAATACAGAGTCTCTAGATTACAAGAACTAGAGTTGCTAGAGGAAAGGAGATAGAAAGCCTTTGATCATCTCAAAACATATCAACAAATGATGTCACGAAGCTATAACCATAGAGTCCGCCCAAGAATCTTTAAGGTTTGAGATCTAATACTTAAGGAGAATCCCTGCAATCAATAGGATAGGGAAAAGAAAGGCAAGTTTGAACCCAACTGGCTTGGGCCTTATGTGATCATAGCTGCTTATGGATCGGGGGCATATCAATTAGCAACATCAGAGGGTGAGCTGTTAGATGACCCAATCAACAACATGCATCTTCGCAGGTTCTATACCTAGGAGAATCCCAATGTAAGGAGGGCATAAAATACAAAAAAATCAAAAAAATCAAAAAAATACAAAAAAATCAAAAAAGTACAAAAAAATCAAAAAAATACAAAAATACAAAAAAAAATAAAAATTAGAAAAGTACAAAAAAAAATCATCCTTTGGTGAAAACCTGGCAAATAGGTGCCTTGGATAGGTATCATGATGAAAACCTGACAAACAGGCATCATGTTTACTTTCTAGCTTTCGTGCAAATAAAAGCAAGTGGTGAAAACCTGGTAAACAGGCGTTACTTGTGATAAACTACTTCCACCATCTTTGGGAAACCAATCACCTTGTGTCCATTCTTCCTCATGTCCCATTTGATCCATATCAGTTCCATAATAAAAACCCATCGGTAACCTATAATGGCTTGATACTCTATCTCTTTGTTGCCTTGTCAGCCAAGGTTTTATCCCATATCCTATCCACAGTGTCAACCTAGCATAGTGTCTCTCATTGGTATCCATGGTCCAAGTCCATGAACTACGTTGCCTCTATGTTGTCACGTAGGCAAGGCCATTTCTCAAATGTGCCCTTGAGGCTCCACTGTCCCATCCATCCCATGTCTAGTCCTTCTAACTATCTGAGTCCACACCACTTTCTACCGCCTAGGTCTTAGGTCCATTAGGGTTTACCCCAAACTACATTGCCTCTACGTCGTCGCATAGGCAAGGCTATTTAGCAATGAGCCCCCGAGACACTAGGTCAGTCCCTTAGGGTCCGCCTCACCAATAAGGATTGTGGAATCTTCTCACCAGGCAAGCAAGTGCAAGCAAAAGTCTGCTTTCAAGCAGAAATCCTAACGCAAGACATTAACCTATCCAAAGCAAAGCAAACAAACTCCTAAGGCCTTCTAAATGATTTTTACCCAAATTATGGTAAGAAACAAACACATCTAAAATGCAAAAATGTTGTGTGGATTGGAAACATGGTTAAAATACAGAGTCTTGATTTTTGCTATCATGCCTTTCTATGCTACTCGAGGATACCAAAAGCTAGAGATGCTATGATGAGGGCATGATTATTTTATTTGTTTGTTGTTTGTGGATTAAACTTTAGTAATGTGAGGCCTTGTCTAACAACATGATCAGCAAAAGATCATCGAGGACATCAAAGGTCTAACATGAACGAGGGCAATCCTTGACTGTTGATTACACAAGAAATACTCAGGTCATCTCGGTTCAATTATACCTCGATGCTTGTATTAACTTGCTAAATCAAAATCCATGTAAGCAATGCTCAGGTCATCTCAGTTCAATTTTACCTAGATGCTTGTATTAACTTACAACATTATGAAAAAGTACCAAAAAAAATTGCCCAATGATGAAATAAGCACTTCAAAATACTTGCACCATCAAGATGTCAAAAGCAAAGCATCCATCATACATCCATTATACATCCATACATCCATATCCCATGCAATAAAAGATCCAAACAATGCAGAGTAACAATACAAAGTCAAAGCTTGTGAATCTTTCTATCGAGTCATTCTTTCAATCAATCTTCTATCTATCATTCTATCATTTCTGTGTCGATAGAGTACATTTGGACATCACAAAAACATAGCATATAGCTTCATATCATATCACATGAGATAGTCATTTACTTGATTAAATCAGTTGCATACATAGTAATTGCATCAGGCCATCCATATACATTCTTTGCAAATCATCATATAGTGTCAACAAAAAAAGAAACCAAAAACATAGATAAGTGCATCACATAAATTGCATAATCATATAGATACCATTTACATCCACACACATTAGAGACATATCAAGTAAAACATCCAAGTCTGCATTAGACCATATAGCATCACATAGCATCATATGAAATTCTACATTAGATAACATCACATAGCATCAAGTAAACATCTAAGTCTACATTAGATAAACACATACATCGCATCATACAATAGAAATGCATCCATAACATAGAATGAGCAAACTACATATAGAGAGCATCAAATCGTTGCATCATCATATAAATATCATAAAAACGTGTCCAAATGTACAATATCAAGTGGTCCATCTCTGAATCAGTGTCATATACAAAAAATACATCCCACGGATGGTGATACATGTCTCAACATACAAAAATGGTACATGAGTATATCTAGCTATCTGAGTCATCAAAAAAGGTACATGGGATCTCAAGTCTACACAAGATTCTCTGTTACCCCTATTGCTGTGGACTGCTGCTCCCAACAGTGTCTCCTCCTCCTCCTCTGTTGGCTCCGGACTGTTGTGGGCCCATCACGGAAGCTCCTGACCTTGATCTGTCTGCTCTCTAGGAGGCCATGGACTGGCTACTATAGCTTGAGGCCCTCTAACTAGCTGGCACGGCACCATGATACAAACCTTGATAATACTGTGCCTAAGCTTGTGCTCTAGAAAGCTCACCCTGCACCTGCGCTAGCTACGTTTGTACCTGTGATAGCTGTGCCTATTCTTGGTGCACCTGCCCAACCAAGAAACTACTCGTCACATCTATCCCCAGGGCTGCCACTGCAGTATCCCGCTCTACTTGGATAACTCGTATCCATGCCTCTGCCATATCTCTCTCTAGTAAGCCCTACAATGACCTCTGTGTCTGTCTCTCAGCGGGCATCAGTAGTCCTAAGATGTGCCCATAGCTGTCTAACCTGTCCTCTCAGAGTGATTATGGCCCTCTCCTGGATGTCTGCCTATGCTGGACCCTGCTATGCCTGTGCCTCTCCCTATCCCTGTGGCTGGGGTCTTTGCTGCTCTGCCACCTGCCGAGGTGGTGACATCTGTACCTGCAGTGCCTGCTGTGGTGCCTGTGGTGGCACTACCTGCTAAGCGTGGGAAGGTCCCTCCCTATCTCTCTACCTCTGTCTAGGCCTGCCTCCATCACCTCCATCACCTCCTCCTCCTCCATCATCTCCCCCGTCTCTGCCACCTCCCCATCCACCTCTCCTCCTCCTCCCCCTCCGGCCAACCTAGCCCTCATTGTTTGAATCTGCCTCGTCTATCCGAGGCACCAGCTCCCTAGGCCTTGAATATCTCAGAAATGGGTGGGCAATGAACCAATCCTTGTAATCCTGGGTCATCCTAGCATCTGTAATCTCCCTCCTCATATCCCAAGTGATGTAGGGTGTCTGTTGGAACTCTGCCAATGCCTCCTCATAAGATGCCATCGGTCCCCATCTAAACCTCTCAGCATGAGTCCTCGCAAATAGGGCTTGCCCCTGTGGCATGCCCTGCCTCCTCCCAAACTATCTCTGTACCCAGCTGACAATCTTCCGCTCCAAGATAAACTGTGTCTGCCCTATCAGCCACTGTGTCTGATAGCAGTAGGGTAGCTCATCTACCTCATCCTCCCATGGCTCGCAATCTAGGTATAGCCGCCAGACGACAATGTCTACTCCATCCAAAGCATGCCGCCAGTACCCAAGCTTCCCCAGCCTATGCTGGGAAATCACTCCCGCATAGCCATAGCTGTATGGCTTTCCTCTTTATCTGTCAAACACACAAATCGGTCTCGTGATTGCTATGTGCTACCATAGCCAAAACTGTAGCAGCGACACACCTACAGATAAGCTCGCACCTCTATGGTATACCACTTGATGCATGTCGTGGTATAGGTGCACTAGTACATAGACACCCCAAGCATACCAGGTGCCCTTTGTAATCATACTCTCCATGGGGAACCTGTGTGATCTCCTATCGGGGCATACGATGCCTCTGATTGGTCTTGCTACAATCCCTAAGAAGTAGTCGTAACAGTCATAAATATCCTGCCAAGAGATGACCTGTCTGACCAGCTTGGGGTCATTGAATACTCGCCTGCACTCAGCAAGTCCTGCATCCCTCTGTGGATCATACTCCACAAGCTCACCCTGAATAGGCAAATGGAGAATCCTGTACATGTCCTCCAAAGTAATGGTCATCTCGCCAGTAGGGAGGTGGAAGGTCCCGTCCTCACTATGGAACCTCTCCACTACAACAATCAGCAACTTGCAGTTTGCCCGATCCTCAGGCATAAAGCAAACATAATCAAGTCCCATGGCACCGAGTGCCTCTCTATCCATCTCAGTCAACATGTATCTCTGCAACATAGGCATGGGGAACTACTCCCTTGACTGAAGCGTATCTTGTATATCCTCCTGCAAGTATGCAAAGCAAGGTGTCAACCTAAAGCTGCAAGTACCATACTCAAGGTATCTATAGAAACATATCAACTAACTTAGCACATCAAATTGATCAAAATAGCACACTAATCTCTTGACTAGATTCCTGCAATCTCGGAGATAGCTTATCGATTGATGCATCAAACAGGATGCCAATCAAGTCAATTGTGTTAAGTAAACTACCTATCTATATCATATGTGCCATAATAGGTGGTACATGCGCCATTTCCTAGAAAATGCGTCACTTCTGTATAGATGTGCCACTTCTGACAAGTGTGCCACAAGAATCTATGCATACGCCATCCTATACTGTAAATGCGTTGTTCTGGCAAAAGCGCCGCTACATACCGTAAATGCGCTGCAGAATTCTACATGCACCGCCTAAACCTATGCATGCACTGCTTTCATGTATGCATCGTTTCTTTTCCTAAATGCACTGCAGAACTACCTATGCACAGTTTCGCATGGCATATGCACCACACTGTGTTTCAGTGCATCTATCTATCCTAATTTTCTCCTAGCATTTATTGCTATCAAACTCGACCCTAGGGGAAAATTTTCAAGATACATACCGGGGGCCCTGCCTATGTTAGCTGGTCGAATCGATAGACTCACTCATAATGATGTTTCTCGCATAGAATGTCCATCCTCATGCTAACTACTCTATGCTCTATGCTCTCCTAAAGCTCTCCAAAGCAAACCAAACTAAGACAACTGTGCAAATAAATTGTCTTGTGGACCCAGCTCCTATATATAGCGTGCAAACCCTAATCTGGCTATGTGGTGACTACGACTACTTCCTGCACCCATTTCTTCCAGTTTTCTTCTTGTTTCTCTGAAACGCGTCTTGTTTCCTTCAAACCTAACCTAGTTTCTCTTCATCTTCATGAGATTGTCCATCTTTCATCCTTCTGCCTTCTTCCCATCCAATCTCCCAAGGGGGCATCCTATCATCATAGCTTGTACCAGGGGCAAACTGGGGCATGTATCATTATCAGACTATCTATTCTTTGAAGCAACGCCATAAACTACATTGCATCAAAGAGGGGTAAAATGTATATGCCTAAAAATGACATGACTCGGTCTAAATAAATATTCTTAATATTTATTCCCTTCTAATTCTTCTATCAATAAATAAATAAACAAATTTATTTATTTGATTCAAACTCTTCCAACAATTAAATAAATGCCTTTATTTAATTAAATTCTTCCAAAACAATTAAATAATTCTTAATTATTTAATTAAATCAAATTCATTCTTCCAAATTTGAATAAATCAAATCAAATTTATTTAAATCCTCTCAATCTCCAAAAATAAAATACAATCAAATATTTTATTTATTCTTCCAAAATCATGCGCAACAATTAAATAAATTTATTTATTTAATTTGCTTTCTTATCTTCTAAATTAAATAATTCCAATTATTTAATTATTTCTTCCAATAATATCTTTTCTAAATTTAAATAAATCAAATATTTATTTAAGTTCTCTTTTTCTTCTAAATTGAGTTATCTCTAAATATAATTCAATCTTTGTGCACATGCAATTAAATATTCCTAATATTTAATAAAGCAAAATATCTTCTTATTCTCATGCAAATCCTTTCTTCTTGTTTTAAAACACTTAACTGATTATTATATTCTTTTAATTTCTTTAACTCATTCTTCTATTCTTAGCAAATCCTCTCATGCAAAAGAAAGCAAGACACATTTCTTCTTCTTATTTGTTGCACGTTCCTCAACCATTCTCAACTGTTGATCTTCTCATTCTCTCTATACCATTGATCTTCATTCTTTCAAGTCTATAAATTGAACCCTATTCCTCTATTTCAACCATCTAGGCTTTAAGTATTATTACTTTGTAGGAATTACAGCACACATTTGGCACCAATTCTTTCATTGCTTGTGATCACACTCGTTACTACGCACCACTATCATTGTTGTGAAGCTCATCTTCATGCCAACATTATCATAGCCATTCCCATTTGACAATCTTGGAATCATAGCAAGGAAGTGCACCTTCTGAGGGCCATATTCATAAACAAGATCATTTGTGATAGGTGATCAATGGAAGCTACGAATTAAAGGAGGTTTGCTTTGTTATTGTTCATTGTTTCTTTGAATCTTTTTTGTTCTCCATTTCATTGAGTTTTGGGTATCTTGATATTTGATATTATTGATTATTCATTTGATTCCAATTTTCCCTTAACAATATGGACTAAGATTAGGACAAACAATCTTATTGGATCATGAAACTTTGCGTGCTAGGATTGATAATAATTGTAAAGGTGGCACACACCTATTGTATGTAAAGTCCATTTATTGATTGTTCATTAAATTTTGATTTGTTCACTTCATATTGATTTTTTACTTCATTTGGATTTTTATTTTATTTTGATCTTTGATTTTATATAGTTCTTTAATTGGATGCTTTGGTATCTATTGATATGCATTTTGACACATTGACACTTTGGAACAATGTAAGTTCCCCTATTTGAATTACTTAACACCTTAAGATTCTTATTATAGTTATCTTCAACAAATACTACCAAATAAGTCAGTAGATGAGCCTAAGACTATTCCTTTTACAGGGCTCTAATAGAACTTCAAAGTTTCAAACCTTATGAGAAAACCCCAATTTTTTGAAAATGCTACTTCAATTAAGGTTTTCAATTTCAAAGAAAATTTCCAATGGTAATTTTAGCCACACAAATTTTAACCACTTTAACATTGAACGCACTACAACAATCTCAAACACAAGAAAACACTAAAATGTCAATAAAGTACGAAGATGAAAAGTCACACAAAAAAAGCTTAAGGACATGGAAGATTTCACCTTGAATTATGCATAATAATGATAAAATAATTTCATAAGAAAATTTACATAAAACCCCTTGTTACAATAGATCTAAAAATTTAAACCTCATTCACAACAAAAGCACCTTGAAAAGTTTCCAAATTTTAATATTCAATTACTTTAAAATTAGCCTTATGTTGCACACAAAATCTAAATCTAAAATAATTTCAAGGAAATATAATTAAGTTAATCCTAAATTAACTATGATTTCAAAAAATTGAAAAACATAAGGGGAGAAGAAAAGGTTTTAGAATTTATAAACTTGCCGCTCCTATTCTCTATGCACCATTCTTTAAATAGACAAATTTGATGAAATTGTTCCTTGTATGACCCATTCATGCAATCATCATGTAGGAAGGTTTGATCTTCTAAGCATCTTTATGCATACAATATAAAAATTGAATTCCATGCAATAGTGATGTGCTAAGGATTACCACACAAAACACCTCACCATCAACCAAGCGTTAGTGGCTTGAACACATCAAATTCATCAATATTTGGTGACTAAATATGTGAATAGATAGGCACATGCTTATAGTTTGAAAACTCACACAAATAAAAATGAAAACTTCAAATGAAGTCACAAAATTTTAATTGTATTACCAACAAAGAGTTTCCAACCCCTTCTAATGAGCCTTACATTCGTATTTATAGGCTTTGAAGAAAAGGAAGGTGAATAGTTTTTTATCCAAAACCCATAAAAATATAAAACAACAAAGAATGTGAAAAAACACTTTGTCATTTTATACTCTTGTCTTTTTACGCAATTACATTTGGTCAAAATTTAACATGTAAATAAAAGTCTCCACTAGCACACTCTATCTTTCTACCCTTGGAAACTTCATGCTCTAACTCTTGCAAATAAGAAGTAAAATTATCTAATGCCACTTTGACTAGATGTGGATCAGGTCTATCAGAGTGCATGAACTTGACATCAATCTTCATAAAGAGCTTATAAAGCCTTTTCTAAACTATCTTGAACTCTACTGCCTTTTTCAAAATCCTCATAAGAAACATGTATCTTCATCAAATGATTAATTGATATTGTAGCAAAATTAGGGTCCTTGGCAGATTCCTTCACTATTTATTGAAATTAATCTTTCAAACTTGTAGTGATTGAATATTTTGATCTTTTTCAAACAAAGTACATTCCAATATCTCCAAAAAATCCTTCATGGTATCAGACACACCTTGAACTAGAGACCATGTCTTATTGAACTTATTCTAACACCCATTCAATATCTTCATTCAGGACTTGTAGGCTAATTCCGATGCACGCTTGGCTCTTCATCACTTAAAATACCCTCATCCACAAAATATTGGAAATTCATTTTATCCATCTAGACTATTTGGGGAAATGTTCTCAATAGCCTCTAATTCACTTTTCACCATGCCCATCAAAGTCTCGATAACTTTGAACTCTTTTGATAATGCTATAGCAATTTCAACAATATGTTACATTGTCTTATGCCCTAGAGTTACCAGTTTTGTGTTCCAAGCATGGATGACATGCATGACATTTCTTAGTTCACCAGCAATAGGTATTTATTTGTCAGTGCTCAAGATATGCTAAGGAACTATGTCCGTAAAAGATGAACTAATAGGGATAACTAAATATCCAATGTATGCTATAAGGTGTAAAACTTTATCTTTGAATTCTTACTTTGTGGATTTATCCTTATCCATATTTTGTATGAGCCAATCCATTGATGACCTGACAATCTATTTTCCTTCTTCCCTTGATGACTTTCCTAAAGCAATTATGGTAACTGTGTAATTTGAAGAGCCCTACATATTTGCTTCAAGATTGTCTAATAGTGGTGTTATAATTTGTTCTTGTCTATTTTTGTGACTGTTAGTTGTAACTAAGGATCTTAATCTATCTCTCTTTAGAAGATTGGGCTTTGGGAACATGGTAGCTAGTTGAGTAAGATCATTCAATGTTAGTTTAGTAACTCTCTTTCTTTTCTAAATTATTTGATCAAACCACTAATGAGTATCCATAGTCCTTGATTATTCTTGTTGGATACTTTCTTGATATTTTTTTAGTGTGTTTTGATCACTAAGAAAATGGCGTATGATAGGAAGTTTGGAGGGAGGAGATGGAGCTTTATTAGGAGATACAAAAGGTATCCTTTCTGGAGAGTAAGTAGGATTTTTCTCATAAACATATTTTGGAGGAAGTAGCAAAGGAAGGATTTGGAAGTTGAGTGATAAAAGGGGGATTATCTATTTAAGATTTTTTTAGAAGGAGAATCTACAGTCTCATTGATCTAAATTTGTTCTACCTGAATAGCCTAAGAAGGAACTTCAAAGGGAATATTTTGGCTAGGAGAAACATCCATATCTTGAGTTTGTCTTTGTTCTTGTTGGGTCAAACTTGAACACACAAACTTCACTTTGGGAGGCTTTTTCTTTCTTAATAGCCTAATTTCTTCTTCTTCCTCTTCATCTACTACGTTCACTACTTTTGAAGAGTGGCCTTTCTCATGAAAATTCTTCAATGCCTCTTTAAGACACTTGTTAATTCTTTTTATCATTGTAGAAGTTCCAACTTCTACATTCTTGAATTCTCCTAAAGTGCAATCTCATATAGGAAAAGGCTGATCAAAAACCCTATTAGCTTCACATGAGGGATCCAACATTTTTCCATTGTCATGCAATCCTTTGGGTACCATAACAATTTGATACATCCTCATTTGTGATGGAGTAATGTGAGAATAAGACCTCTTATAAAACACTATCTCATCAACACAATTATCAGAGTAGTCTTCCAAATGAGGCTTATGGATGATAGTAGTTTTCAACCCTTAAAAAAATTTCCTTGGGTTGAATGAACTTCTTGCTTCATAGAGCCTAAATGTTAAGAGAGACAATTCAATTTCCACATTTCTGGCTACCTAGTTATTTGGATAGGAGTACCTTCTAGTAGATAAATGGAAAGGTTGGCCCTTCAAATTTTCTCTACATATGTCTTATGAACTTCCACACCTTGTCTACATATTTTCAACAAAGTTATTTTATCATTAACATAGGCTGAGAGTTTCAATGGTTCCCCTAAAGATCCTACGAGGTTGATGTAGGTGAAGGTAGCGAATTGGAATACCAATTACCCCATTTTTTAATTTATTCTATGGCTTTAGGAGACATTCTCTTGGCCTTATCATGCTCAATAAACATTATTATAATAAAAATGAAACCATAATTAACCCTTCTGAAATGATTGTTGGTTTGATTTATCCTGAATTAGGGATAATACCAATACATTGTTAGACTTAGGGCACACAACTGAGAGGGGGGTGAATCAGTTGTCCAAAACTTTCTCCAATTTCACACTAAATCTTCTTAGTGATTAGCAGTATATCAATCATGAAACATAATGCATTTAAACAGTAAGCAGAAACTCATCAACACATAATAAGACACCAAGATTTTGACGTGGAAAACCTGGTTAAGGGAAAAATCACGGGGTGATTAACCCAAGATTGTATTCTCTATTAGAAGAATAGAAAGAACAAAATGACACATGCCAATTAGGGCTCACTACCTGAGCACACTGCTCACAAGAGGTTCACTGCCTACAAGAGACACACTATCTACAAAGTAACAAGTGTTACAAACTTGAATTGGTGAATAGCATCTTTACCATGCTTGGATCAATTCCATTTAGGCCCAAAACTTCTGCTCTACCTTTCTCTCTCTTTTTCGCTACCACACTCTCATCTCCACAAGACACACTTTGGAAAGACTTCACAATCCCTTATTTATACAAGGCATCGACTTAGGAATAATCATCTAAGTTGGCAAACACCTACAAGAACATCTGCAAGATGTGTAATACATTCAGTCAGCCAGTCATAGGAAGAACACCATCATCCGGAGGTTATTCTTCAATTGCGAGCTCCAACTCCAATGTGGACCACTAACATGAATTGGACACGATCCAACGACCACCACAAGATATCCTGAAACACCAACAACATCCGCACTTCATCTGCTTACTGGAATCCTTCTCTCCTTCATCTAGAACTTCAAGAACATAGTCTGTCATCACTGTCACAACGGAATAAGTGCTTTCGGACCTTCCAACCACTAAACAATTGAGTTGACACTTTACAAGGACATCCTCAACACTCCCTCAAATCTACAGAATGGGATAATGCATTACCAGATCTCACCGGACCTATCTATGTCACTCTGTCACCTCTGACTCCTACCAAAACCGGTTCTACTTGAGCGGCCATAACTTCTTCAGATCTTCATGTGGACCTTTGAAAACTTGACTGGAGCATTTCAAGACTTATATCTACAAACCCTTTAAACCGTATCCTCTAATCCTCAACCTATCTTGGACTTTTACCTTCTTGTCATCACTGTTCTTCACTGTTCTTGATTGAGACTAATTTTCCCAATATCCTCAGCACACAACTCATCCAATCCTTCTCATTAATGCAACATGAGTATGTTGACATCAATGACAACACCGATTAGACCCATACTTGCAACAATCTCCCCCTTTGTCATTGATGGCAACATATGATGTCAAAAACCATCAAGACACGAACTTCTCCTTACTATAACAACTCCCCCTATCAGCAACAACCGTTCACATGTCTTCTTTTCCTTTTACTGCTCCCCCTTTGATCATCAACCACTTGTTTTTCACATGTCTTCTCTCCCCCTTTGACATCAATGGTAAAGGGCTCATACTTGCAACTCCAACACTTCAAAACATACCAGCTGCTCCCCCTAAGTAGCAGCTCCCCATCATCAATCCAGATCACAAGATATGACTGTGATATCCACCAGACTGATGCATAGCAGTGCACCTTAGTTCATCACCGGAGGGGTAATAACCCCTAACTTCTCCCTGAGATACTCAAGAGTCCCTAGGAAGAGGTTTAGTAAAGATGTCTGCAATCTGATCCTTGGAAGGCACAAACTCTAGTCTCACTTCATTCTTGTTCACTTGCTCTCTCAGAAAGTGAAACTTGATAGATATATGCTTACTCTAGGAATGCAACGCTGGATTCTTAGATATATTTATTGCACTTGAATTATCATAGAAGATTGTGATGGGCTCCTCATACTCTACTTTGATATCTCTTAGCATCTACTTCATCCACAAAACTTGAGTGCAACTACCTACTACTGTAATGTATTCTGCTTCAGTTGTGGACAGGGATATTGCCTCTTGTTTCTTGCTTAGCCAAGAAACCAATCTCTTTCCCAAAAAGAATGCTCCACCACTGGTACTCTTCCGGTCATCCACATCTCCTACCCAATCTGCATCTGTATATGCATGAAGAGAGAAATCATGATCTCTAGGATACCACAAACCATACTCAACTGTTCCTTTTAGATATCTAAAAATCCTCTTGATTTCCATGACATGAGATTCTCTGGGATCAGCCTGGAATCTAGCAACAAGACCAACAACCTGCATTATATCTGGTCTAGTTTGAGTGAGATACAACAATCCTCTAATCATTGGTCTATACTTTGTCTGGTCTGCCTTAGGAGAGTCATCATCTTTGCTCAACTTACATCCGGTTGCCATGGGAGTATTCATTGGCTTTGAATCTTCCATCCCAAATTTCCTCAACAATTCTTTCACATATTTGGTCTGAGAAATGAAGATTCCTTTCTTTGTTTGAGTAATTTGCAAACCCAAGAATAAATTCATTTCACCAAGCATAGACATCTCAAACTCACTTTTCATTTGATTTGAAAAAGTTTTACACATACTATCTCTTCCTCCAAAGATGATATCATCAACAATACTTCAACAATCAAGATGTTTTCATGATCAATTTTGAAATATAAGTTACTGTCAGCAGTACCTTTGTTGAAACCAATCTTCAAAAGATGCTTATCCAATCTTTCATACCAAGCTCTTGGGGCTTTCTTCAATCCATACAGTGCCTTATTCAACTTGCAAACCATATCACCATGATCAAACAATTGGAATCCATCCGGTTGTTCTATATACACTTCTTCTTCCAAGTCACCATTTAGAAAGGCAGACTTGACATCCATCTGATATACCTTGAAATCTTTGAAGGCAGCAAAGGCAAGAAATAATTTGACTACTTCAATTCTTGCCACTGAAGCAAAAGTTTCTTCAAAGTCAATTCCTTCTATTTGAGAGTAGCCTTTGCAGACCAATCTGGCTTTATTTCTAATTACTTCACCAACTTCATTTAGTTTGTTCTAGAAGACCCATTTGGTTCCAATCACATTCTTGTTTCTAGGTCTGGGAACAAGATCCCAAGTGTGATTTTTCTCTATTTGCACCAACTCTTCCTCCATTGCTTTAGTCCAGTTTTCATCATTGCAAGCTTCATTCACTATCTTAGGTTTAATCTTTGAAATCAAACAATACTCTTCTGAATCTTGAGCAATTCTTCTTCTTGTTAGAACTCTTTTTCTTTTATCACCTATGATCTGATCTTCAAAGTGGTTTAGTTTTACATACCTTGGAACTTTGGGAGTTTCCTACACTTCTAATTCTTGATTAGGCTCATTATGACTCATCTCTTCTCCCAGAATTACCGGATCTATTTGATTTTGAGTACCGGAAGGAGTTTGGGCTCCTTGAATTAGAACGCCATTATGATCATCTTCATCATATTCATAAAACCTTGAAGGTTTCTCAATTCCTTCATCAACCTTCACATTTGTACTTTCTATCATTTTTCTCAGTCTCTTATTGTAACACTGGTATGCTTTGCTTTGAGTGGAGTAACCCAAGAAAATTCCTTCATCACTTCTAGCATCAAACTTGCCTAGATCTTCATCTCTTTTAATGTAACATTTGCTACCAAACACTCTAAAATACCTCACAGTAGGAGTGATGCCAAACCATAGTTCATAAGGAGTCTTACCGGTATTGCTTCTGATTTGAACTCGATTGAGAGTATAGACTGCAGTGCTGACAGCTTCTCTCCAAAACATCTGAGGAACATTTGCTTCCATCATCATTGTCCTCGATGCTTCCTGGATGGTCTGGTTCTTTCTCTCCACTACTCCATTCTACTGTGGAGTCCTAGGAGCAGACAACTGTCTCTTTATACCATGCTTTTCACAAAAATCTATGAACTCACCAGATGTGAATTCACCACCTCTATCAGACCTCAGACATTTCAATTTTAATCTAGTTTCATTTTCTACCATAGCCTTGAAAATTTTGAACTTCTCAAAAGCTTCTGATTTTTCTTTCAGAAAGGTAACCCACATCATCCGAGAATGGTCATCAATTAATAGCATGAAATATCTATCACCTTGTACACTCTTGATTCTTGTCGAACCACATAGATCAGTATGAACTAAGTCCAATAAACCGATAGAAGATTGATCCTTACTCTTGAATGTGATTCTGCTCAGCTTACCCAACAGACATTCTTTGCGCAAGCTATTAGTAGGTTTCACCAATTTTGGAAGATCTCTTACAGCCTGAGTATTGCTTATCTTGATGATATTATCAAAATTCACATGACACATTCTCCTATGCCATAACCAACTCTGATCAACTTGAACAAATAAGCAACTTTTACCAGTGCCAACCAAGTGGAAGATATTACCTTTAGTTTGGGTACCGGATGCAATCTTTGTTCTTGAGCTTTCAAAGATCTTGCATTTTCCATTCTTGAACCAGAGATCATAGCCTTTGTCCACCAACTATCCAACACTGAGAAGATTGTGCTTCAAGCTTTCAACATATAGAACATTACCGGTTTTGTTCCTTCCATCAAAAGAAATAGTTCCTCTTCATTTGATTCTACCAGCAAAATTATCACCAAACTTCACCACTCCTCCTTCATACCTTTCCAAATCTATGAACTTATTTTTGTCACCTATCATATTTTGAGAGCAACCATTGTCAATGACCCAATCATCCTTCTCTTCAACTTGGGCAGCCAGAGCTCTTTCTACAACTTTATGATTGCTAGATACAGAGGATATTGGTTCTTCTTCCTTGATGGCAATAAACACCCATTCACTTTCGGATTTGCTTCCTATCTCTGATTCATCATCTGTTACTCCTTCATTATCATCTTCTTCATGAACATAGTAACAATTCTTTTGGAACCTTGATCTATTAGGATTTTGTCTTGAAAATCTTTCCGGACATTTTGAGGTAAAATGACCAATCTTATTGGAGTTAAAACACTTAAAAGGCAATTTTCCTTCATACTTACTAGATCCTCTTGGCAGTCTCTTTGCAATGAGGGCTTCAAGTTGAGCAGTTTCTACTTCTTCTTCTTCCAAGTCTTTTCTTGCTTTTTCATACCATGACAGTTTCCTTGATGAGTTCTCTCCTGGATCAAACCTTTGTTTACCTTTTACAGAGGCACTGGCTTTGAATGCAGATTCAGTCTTAGGGGGATCATCTCCAAACTCGGTCATTTCAAATGCAGCCAATTTGCCAGCTAATTGATCTCTTGTGACAGTTGTATGGGCTCTAAATTCATCAATGGCAGCAACCTTGATTTTGTAAGAAGCAGGAAGGGATCTGAGAATTTTGCCAACAATCTCATTTTCATCCAAGACTCCACCAGCATTTCTAATTCCACAAACAAGCTCATTTACTCTTGGCATAAAAGTAGTAATATTTTCATCATCTCTCATCTTCAGGTTTTCAAATTTCCCTTTCAAACTCTGTAACCTTGCACATTTAACATACTGGTCTCCTTCATGCAAAAGTTCCATTTTTTTTGAATCTCAAAAGCAGTTGGTAGGTCAATAACATTTGAAAGCTCTAAATCAGATAATGCACTTAGAAGAGCTTTTATATTCCGTAGATTGTTTTCAGCATCTGTAATTTCATTTACATCTTTTGGACCGACCTATGGAGGTACATACTATGTTGTAACCATGGTCCAGTATGCCATACCCATGCATTGCAAGTGACACTTCATGCGACCTTTCCATAGATTAAAATTTGTTCCATCAAACTTCGGGCTGTCCTTCTTGTAAGATGACATCCTAGATCTCCTCAAGCGGTTAAGCTCCTTTTAGAAGAACCTAGCTCTGATACCAATTGTTAGACTTAGGGCACACAACTAAGAGGGGGGATGAATCAGTTGTCCAAAACTTTCTCCAGTTTCACACTTAAATCTTCTTAGTGATTAGCAATATATCAATCATGAAACATAATGCATTTAAACAGTAAGCAAAAACTCATCAACATATAAGACACCAAGATTTTGACGTGGAAAACCTGGTTAAGGGAAAAACCACGGGGTGATTAACCCAAGATTGTATTCTCTGTTAGAAGAATAGAAAGAACAAAATGACACATGCCAATAAGGGCTCACTGCTCGAGCACACTGCTCACAAGAGGCTCACTGCCTACAAGAGACACACTGTCTACAAAGTAACAAGTATTACAAACTTGAACTGGTGAATAGCATCTTTACCATCCTTGGATCAATTCCATTTAGGCCCAAAACTTCTGCTCTGCCTTTCACTCTCTTCTTCGCTACCACACTCTCATCTCCACAAGACACACTTTGGAAAGACTTCACAATCCCTTATTTATACAAGGCATCGACTTAGGAATAATCATCTAAGTCAGCAAACACCTACAAGAACATCCGCAAGACGTGTAATACATCCGGTCGGCCAGTCACAGGAAGAACACCATCATCTGGAGGTTATTCTTCAATTGCAAGCTCCAACTCCAATGCGGACCACTAACACAAATTGGACATGATCCAACGACCACCACAAGATATCTTGAAACACCAACAACATCTGCACTTCATCTGCTTACTGGAATCCTTCTCTCCTTCATCTGAAACTTCAAGAACATAGTTGGTCATCACTGTCACAATGGAATAAGTGCTTCCAGACCTTCCAACCACTAACCAATCAAGTTGACACTTTACAAGGATGTCCTCAACACTCCCTCAAATCCACTAAATGGGATAATGCATTACCGGATCTCACCAGACCTATCTATGTCACTTTGTCACCTCTGAACTCCTACCAGAATTAGTTCTACTTGAGCAGCCATAACTTCTTCAAATCTTCATGCGGACCTCTAAAAACTTGACTGGAGCATTTCAAGACTTATATCTACAAACCCTTTAAACCGTATCCTCTGATCCTCAACCTATCTTGGACTTTTACCTTCTTGTCATCATTGTTCTTCACTGTTCTTGATTGAGACTAATTTTCCCAATATCCTCAGCACACAGCTCATCCAATCCTTCTCATTAATGCAACATGAGTATGTTGACATCAATAAAAACATCGGTTAGACCCATACTTGCAACATACATTAGTTGCTACCTTGAACCCATGACATCAACTTGCTCTAGTCCAATAAATTGTTGCCTTCTTTACAAGGCACAAAGTGTGAAGTCATTTAAAACTGTTAGATCAAATATCTTCACACAATTGCTTATAGAGGTTGTCACTAATGAGGGTAGCCGAGTCAACAAACTCTTTCCTAGAAATGACTTTAGCAATGAATTAAAACATCTATGGATGAAATTATTTTGTAATGTTAGGTTCTATAACTCAAGTCAAGAGAGTAATCATATCATTGATCTCCTCTTTGAACTCACTTTGGAACAACTTTTTAGATAATCTAGAAATTGTTGCTCTTAGCCTAGCCAATTAATTCTTGTTGATAATATTTATGCATTGATTAACATGAGCCTCAAAATACTCTCTGGATGATTCCACAGTGATTTTTACAAAGGCATCCCTTGGCAGATTTAGCATTTCTTTAATGTATGGAGGTTGAATCTGCATGATTATCTTTCCATCAATGGTTCTGACCACTCTATCCTTCTTGTTGTAGAATTTGGCACATGCATCACAATTTCTAGTGATCGAATAGATGCTAAAAAAATGTTGCTTCCACATGACTTCTTAGCTTGATACTCTACAACATCTTCTTTTTGCTTTCTAGCATCCTCTTGTGAAATTTTTCCAGACCCACATGCCCAAAATTTGTATCTAAGATATTATTGAACTTGGACAACAATTTTTAGTGTGGTAGAACACCTTTGTATTCATATTTCATCTTTGTAGGGAAGTCAATCCCTAGGTAGAAATTCATGCCAAAACTAGACATGCCTTAATACAGTTTGCAAATAGAGAAATATTTAACAAGATGCAATTAATAAAAGAATTGATTTAAATCCTCTAATTGCACCTATTTGGTAGGTTAGTATAATAAAATCATCATAATTTACTTTTACCAAAAATTCTAAGTTTTTTGTGACCATTTGGGAGGGTTTTGGAACTTTCTAAAAAATTACAAAATGCAAACCAGAATTGGTTCTAGTTTGCAACTTGCAAATTAGATTTTGAACCCATTTTGTGACTTGCAATGGCAAAGAAAATTGTGAAAGGAATGCAATTTCTGAACTGCAACTAGACTTTAGACTTTGGATGTAGCTTGTTAAAACTTACAAATTGCAAAATGTCTTGGGACTCCAACTACTGGCTAGACTTTAGATTTGGCTTGCAATCTACATAAAATTTACAAATTAAATTTCTTTTGGTTTATTGAATTGCAAATAGACTTTGGACTCTAGTTGAAGTTTGCAACATGGTTGTCAATTGCAAATTTTGTGGGCATTCTAGATTACAACCAAACTTCAAACTCTAGTTGTAGTTTGTATAAAAATTGCAATTTACAAAATGTTTTGGGGTTTTGATTGTTGGCTTGACTTTAGATTTGGTTTGCAATTGGCATAAACTTGTAATTTGTAAAACTTTTTAAGATTATAGATTTGGGCCAAAGTTTTAACAGATGGAACACAAATCATGAAAACATGAAAATTAAAGCATGGGACCCAATGATCTTGATCCAAATTGAAATTTAAAGAACCTTGGACCAAACCCTAATCAAATCTATTACATGCAAATTCATGAATATCAGTAAACATTAACATTTTTAGACTTGCAAGAAAATGCTACCCTAAAAGGGGGGAAGGAAAAATGATGAAGAAATCCACACAAAAGACTAACCTAGAAGGTGAGATTGATCTCATATGGGAAAAAATGAATCGCTAAAAATTAGACAAGGGGCTAAAAAATGGCAGGCAAATCATAAAAAATAAAGCTCAAATGGTGGAAAATGAAGCATTTTGGCATAATTTAAGGAAAAAACAAAACATATTGTGCATACGGTGGGAACACAAACTAGAGTTTGAGCTTGTTTTACAACTTGCAAACTAGAGTTTGAGCCTAGTTTGCAACTTGCAAACTAAACTTTATACTAGATTTGTAATTTGCACAAAAATAAAATCCCCCAAAATCAACATTTTCACCCATTCAAAATGCATTAACACAAGAAATACCAAATTGATTTGAAAAATTAAAGCCTAAGGATGTGTGAAAAAGAAAAAATAGGGCCCCCAATTTTGACAAGAAAATAGAGGCATGTTGTGGAGGTCACAATAGGATCCATTTTGCTTTTTTGATACCTTTTTGATTTGTGGAAGTTTATGTGATCCATTTTGATTTTTTTCTTGACTTTGATTTTGTACTTGGTTTCAATTTGGTGCTTGATTTCGATCCTTCACTACATTTCAATTCTTTACTCCATTATGATTCTTTGTTTTGTATGATGTATGATCTTGTTGGTCCTAATCAATGGGTTTAGGATATTGTGGGAGGTGAAGGTTGATAGTATGGATAGAGATGATAAGGAAAGGATTAATGGCAATAGGATTATTGAAGGGGCTATGAATGGTCTCTATTTTAATGTTTGCATTGGATGAAGTTGTCCTAGTGATTGTTGAAGTATCACTAACATCATTAAAGTGTTCACTAGAAATATTGTATCTAGTGTCTTGATAACCATGATTTGCACAAACATGTATAGGTTCTAATATTCCTTGTTCATGAAGGCTCAAGCCTTTGCCTTTGTAACCCACAAGTTGACATATTTTGTTTGCAATAGGATACTTGTCACTTTGGAAACATGATGCAAATCCATTAGTGAATCACCATGAACCAGTAGAACTTGTGATTTTCTCATCTACAAGGAAACCAAATTAGATAAAGGTGGTTGGGCCAACTTGATAGGCTATTTTTTCTTGCTCATTGTTCATGATTATTGTCTAACTTGATTATTTGTAGGCTCAATGTGATCAATCATGACTTGCTGGTCCTCATGCTTGATGTGATCAACATCATTTACAACTTTATTTACAATATTCTTATCATGATTGTTTTTCTTAACTATGTGTTCAATGGGGACAACAACCTCCTCATGGGAAGGAGGAGTTGTGGGGTGATGGATGAGATCGGTTTGGTTTCTTGATATTGGGAGTTTGTTATATCATGGATGAGATCAATTCAATTTTCTTTATTTGGTGATGGGAAAGGTTGATCATGCTTTGGCACAAGCTCTTGACATAGCTCCAATTGCTTCTTTGACAAGATGGATGCACTTTGTATCACTTCAAGTTCCCCTTTGTGAATTAGATCCTAGATATATTCTCTTAGCCATATGGATTAATTGGTGATAGGCCTTTGATGCTTATGGGTTTTATGGATCTTGTGAATTTTGGACCTTATGGGTCTTATGGATCTCATGAAATGTCTTTTTGTAGCTTCCCACATGGATTGACTTGTAAGGATGGTAGCCCTAGGGGGATCTTGAACATGCTTAAAATACACTTTGGATTGATAATATGCTTTCATTATAACACTTGAAATTGGGTGTGAGTGGTACTAGGGGATGCTTGGATAACCTAAATAAGACTTGAATCCATAACCTTATTCCCAACAATGTACACAAAGAAAGATGGTATTGGATTAGAGGTGTTGCATGACTCATTTTTGTTCTTTCTATTTTGATGGTGATCCTTCACTAGTAGTCCTTGGATGAAATCCTTTGTAGATGAGTTGTATGGGATATGATTAGGTTATGGATTGTATGATTGATTAGATTGTTGGTTGGATTGTGAATTAGATTGATGGTATTAATTTGATTTCAAGGGTTTTGATGATGAAGTATTTGCATATGAGGTGGAGGCTACTAGTTGTGTGCATAAGGTTGGGAGTTTAGGCATGGATTGGATATGAGGATCTTGCGCTATAGTGGTGTTTCCCTTGTCAAATTTACCATGGGGATGACTAATAGATATACAATTTGGGTTTGAGGGATAGCTAGTGTTAGGATGTTCTTGGTTTAAAGGCTCTTGATTATTCATGGTTTTCCATAGGGTTTTCTTGATAATCCTATGGAAAACCATGAATAATCAAGAGACTTTAGACCAAGAACATCCTAACACTAGCTATCCCTCAAACCCAAATTGTATATCTATTAGTCATCCCCATGGTAAATTTGACAAGGGAAACACCACTATAGCGCAAGATCCTCATATCCAATCCATGCCTAAACTCCCAACCTTATGCACACAAGCTTGTTCATGATGATGTCATCAAGGGTATCATCGTTGTATCATCTTGATCTACAAGGCTATCATCAACATAATTTTCAAATGAGTTTCTAGATTGCTTGGTGAACTTATCAAACTAGGGATCCATGATGCTTGTTTTGGTTAGGCTAAATGGATTTTGTTTGTTTGGATGTTGAGGTTTTTCATGGGTTTAACATGAAGGGATTAAAGACAAAGTGGACACAATAACACCCTACCTAGTCAAGTGGGATTGTTTATCTTGTGAGCCCATTGATGCTACCTAAACTTGGTTATAAATAGTGTCAACCCAATATCTCAGAGTGCTAACTATGAAGAATTAAGACTATACCCATATCCAAAGGTACGTGGTGAGTAATTTTTCAAGGCTAACCACTTATCGATGCATCACAAGGATCAAATGATTGAAAGGTTTTCTATTCTAGGTTCACACAAGGACTAATAATCCTTATTATACCCAAAAGTACATGAGTCCCAAGTCTGTGAGACAAGGGTGATATCTAATGGCTTAGTTTGAGAGGGTAACCCACTTTCATCCTTCTTTAAGAAGCTATGAATCTTCCTTCTAGCTTGGTCAAAACAAAAACTCCTTAAAATTTCTATACATTTCCAAAACACAAGGTTGAGCTAATTCTTGGTGATGAAATCCAAGTCACTAAACCCATACGAAAATAAAAGAAAGGGAGACACAATTGCTTAAATTGTTTTTTAAGCTCACCAAAAAGTGACAAGGAATAACATATGCAATGTTATGCCTCAAGTAACACAAGTGATTAGAATGATTTTTATCCTTGAGATCACATGAGGGTGCAAGGGGAGATCATACACAACTATATCCACACAAAAACAACACATGAATGATTAAATTGCTTTTGATCTTCAAGTTTGCATAAAACACAAGAGGAGAACATAAACAATATCAATTGCACACACACACACACAAGTGAATGAGTTGCTTTTGATCCTCAAGATTGCATGAGGTACATGAGGAGAGCATACACAACATTAATCACACATAAAAACAAAGCAAAATAAAGATTGATTTCTAAGATTAAGATTTAACTGATTAAATATGATTAAGATTGGCTCTTTGATTCATGAACTTACACATAAGTGTTAGTAGTTTGATTGTTCAAGGTCTTGGACTTACAATGATGGCTGCACTCAAAGAGAATTAGTAATACAAACTAAATCTCTACAAAATAAAAAAATAACCTTGTCAAATAACGAAATAGATGTTACTAATAGATTCTTTGTGATTTTCTAATCAATTTTGATAAAATTTTACTAAAACTTGATTTCATATGCAAAATTTATGCCATAAACTAGGGGTTAAAAAAACATCTTCTTAAGAAATGTCATTTTCTACCACAGATCTAAAAATAATAATATAGAAAAATAGATTTTAATATTTCTCTCGACTTGCAAAAATAAAATGTGGTTTCCTCTCTCAGATTGCAATATATGATTTTTTTTCCCAAAGTCACGTGTAATTATTTTTTGATAAATCAACATCACAAGGTCAACTTCATATTTTCATATCCCCCTTGATATGAATCCAAATATTTAATGTGATCACTTTTTAAAAAGCACTCAAAATTCTCTTTCCAATGAATCCAAAGTCTATTTTTTCTTAAAGAATTGTGTGACACATGAGCCTATGTAAAAAAGGTGCTAAATGGAAAAATTAGTAAAATAATGCATCTACAATTTGCAAAATGAAGGTTAGACAAGGGACAAGGTCCTACTCAGCAAGCCAAAATTTAATAAATAATTTAGAATGAGATGCAAGATATTAAAATAGTATTGAACCCTTATTCTAAATCATGCATAACCTTAGATTAAGCATAAAGAAGAATCAAACAAAACAAGTATTTCACAAATCTCACCAAATACAAACCCTCTTGTTGTTGGAGTTGTGCTCCTTGATATGTGGTTGCTCCAAGATTGTGAAAGATTATTGAGTGGTATGCATCTATGTTGATGAGGGTTTGATGAAGGTTTGAAGGAGATCCTTTGTCATTCCAACAATATGTACCTACAAATTCTTCCCCTTTTGATTTCGTTGAGGGCGAGGATTGATTTATAAATGTGCAGATGATAGGATGGAGGGTTGAGATTTGATTAGAATAGATGGCTAGAATTGAATGAGATTGATGAAGGGGGTAAATCATAAAACGCACAACAATAGAAATTATACACAGAAAATAGAACTTTCTTTATTGATTTGGACAACTTATTACATTATAGAAGCTCAAATACAATTAGAGGAATCAACCCTCCACAAGCTGCAACACACTACAGCTACACCTCACCAGGCTCTGGAATCTTTTGCCTTCTGTAACCCCCAAATCAACTAGGGTTTCTATTTTCCCACCTATTCTTGACTCTACACTTTCCCCCTTAACTCTACTAGCCCCAGGGTTCCCAAAAATGGGTATTAATAGCCTTTTTGGCAGCCAACAACCTTATTTTGAAATTTACATCTCCCTCCAAAAATAGGTCAACATCCGAGAGCCATAACTTTTGATCTGGGTGTCCGATTGACGAATTGTTTTATGCGTCGGAAAGCTCACGTAGTGCTCTATGCATTAAGAACTTGCTTTGCTGGCTCTGACCATTTTTGGGCCTGTACGGGGACATTTAGTGTCTCAAACTTGAGTTTGAATAATTTTCAGGTATTTTTCAGGAAACAGAAACTTTAATATCATTCAGCTCGCAAATGATCTTTGCGTGATTCCTTCACCAAAGGTCTTATTTTTCAATTATGAAGCTTCCTGTAAATTTTCACTTCAATTCGTGCCTAAATGCAAACTTTCTAAAAATAGCAGGTTGCTATTTTTAGCAGTTTAGAAAAATTGAAAGTTCTACATCATTATTCAAGTGATTATGGAATCAAAACCACAAATTTTTGAAAATAAATGAAAAGAACTTCAACAATTTTGAAACACATCTTTTTTGGGTGATGCAATATTGCCCTTACACCATTGGATGCTCCTGCATCAGACACCCAGGGTAATTTGAGAAGTGACCCTGTCATGTCTCAGGTGTTTGTGTGAGGAAAACCCAAACGGTAAACCTCTACCTTAGACAACCAAGAAGAATCTTCAACACACCTTCCTTTCCATTTCACCAGGTATTCTTCATATTGCCTGTTTCAAGTACTTCTTCCCACATGGCCATCCAAGATCTCTTCTATCTCCTCTATTGAAGTAGATGCCAAAATACTCCACTGTTCTTCTATTGGTCCATCCTCTGTTCCACCTTCATGATATTCTGATAAATTAGCAATGTTAAAAATAGGGGAAATGTTGATCTCACCCGGTAGCTCCACCTCATATGCATTTCCTGAATCATGTTTCTTCAAAATTCTACATGGTCCAAATTTCTTCATTTTAAGCTTATTGTATGTTCCAATTGCGAACCTTTCTTTTCTCAAGTGAACCATGACTTCATCTCCTACCTGGAATTCCTTATATCTCCTCTTCTAATCTGCCTTAGCCTTGTACTAAATATTCATCTTATTAATGTGCTTTTTCACCTTTTCATGCAAATTCTTCATGTGTTCTACAAAGTGTTCATCCTCGGCACTTGTCTTTTCTCCTTTGTCCAGATTCCTTAACTCCAAAGCATTTCTTGGACTATTCCCATATACAATCTAGAATGGTGATTTACCAATACTCCTATTGATAGAATTGTTGTAAGCAAATTCTGCCTATGATAAAATCAAATCCCATCCCTTGGGCTTATCTCATACTAAGCATCGTAGCAGGTTACCCAAACTCCTATTCACCACTTTAGTCTATCCATTAGTTTGTGGATGGTGTGCAGAACTGAACTTCAAATCTGACTTCAACTTCTTCCACAATATCCTCCAGAAATAACCAACAAACTTGGTATCTCGATCTAGAACTATGCTCTTAGGTAGACCATGTAACCTCACCACCTCCCTGAAAAATAACTCTGCAATATGAACAACATCATTAATCTTCTTGCAAGGAATAAAATGTGCCATCTTCGAGAATTTGTCCACCACCACAAAAATGGAATCATGTCCTCTGTGTGTCCTTGGTAAACAAAGAACAAAATCCATACCAATATCATCCCATGGCTTCTTCGGTACAGGTAATGGATGATATAGCCCTCTATTCTAACTTGTTCCTTTTTCCATCTGACACACTCTACAACTTTGCACAAATTTCCTCACATCCTGATGCAACTATGGCCAACAATAATTTTCACCAACAATAGCAATGGTCTTATCTCGACCAAAGTGTCCAGCCAAACCTCCACTATGCTTCTCCATAATCAGGTTCTCTCTCATTGAACTCCTTGGAATGCACAACTGGCTTCCTCTAAACAACATGCCATCTTGGATTATGAAATCCAACCATTTTTTCCTATCCAAAGTAACAGGTTCCAAACAAGCTTTCCAAGCTTCTGCAAAATCTGGATCTTCATAATAAAAACTTTTGAGCTCATCGAACCCAACAACCTCTATCTTCATTTATGTCAACAAATTTTGCCTTATGCTCAAGGCATCTACAACTCTGTTGGACTTCCCACTCCTGTGCTTCAAAACAAAAATATAACTCTACAAAAACTCAACCCATTTTAAGTGCCTTTGGTTTAACTTCCCTTGACTATTAAGATACTGTAAAGCCTGATGATCAGTATATAAAACAAACTCTTTTGGCAACAAATAATGTCTCCATTTCTTCAAGGCTTGAACTATTGCATAAAATTCATGATCATAAATAGAATAATTTTTCTTGGCATCATCAAGCTTCTCACTAAAATAGGCAATGGGCTTACCTTCTTGGCTCAAAATAGCTCTTATAGCACTGCCACTAGCATCACAATCTACCTAAAATATCTTATTGAAATCTGGAAGTGCCAAAATAGGTTGCTCTATAACTTTCTGCTTCAATGTGTCAAAACTTTTGTCTACTCCTTTAGTCCATCTAAACTCTTTTCTATCCCCTCTCATTGTCTTAGTCAGGGGTGCACAAATGATACTAAATTTTTGATAAACTTTCTATAAAAACTTACCAAACAATGTAAAGATCGTACCTCTATGGCACTCCTTGGTGTAGGTCATTCAATGATAGCCCTTACTTTTTCTGGGTTCATCTTAAGACCTTCCTCTGAGACAACAAATCCCAAGTATACCAACTCCTTTGCAAAACTACATTTCTTCAGATTAATTAGCAACTTCTCCTCCCTCAGCTTCTCTAAAACTCTTCTAATATGCATCAGATGCTCATCCCAAGTTTTACTAAAAATCAAAATATCATCTAAATAGATAATAAGGGTAAGTGCAAGAAGATGGGGGGCCAAAAAGGGGTCTTAAGTGGCCACTTTTTTTCTAAAATCAGGAAATGTTGGCCTTGGATGAGAAATTGAGCATAGTTACACTCAAAATTTAGAGATGCAACCAAAACAATGTTCGTAGTGCTCCGAGTCTACTTTCTAAACTACTATTTTTTTTTGAAAATGGCATAGATTAAGGGGTTCAAAAGAGGGAGCCACAGAAATTGGTGTTGTTTCTATCAAAAAAACATAACATAACATGTTTTGTGGCTCCCTCAAAAGGTCAACTTTTTTTGGGTATTTTTAAAATCGCTTTAGTGAGAAATTAGCTAATAGCATGTTGTTTATGCCCAATTTTTCTGATTATTTTTTGATGAATATTTGATTTTTTACTAATTTTCAAAGTGGACACATCCTAAAAAATAGAATTTTGGTCGTGCTACCCCTATAAATTTTGAAAACTAATTGAAAATCATTTTTTTCTTTTTTTAATATGTGTAGAATGGAGTCTAGTTTCTAAATATGTAATTTTTTTGAAATTTTAATGAATAGTTAATTTACAATGAAAAAAAGACCAAACAATGGTTTTTGCCCAAAAACAGACACACAAACAAAAGAAATTAAAGATGAAAGGCTTAACATTGTTAAAATATGAAAAAAATCACATCGTCAAATAGCTAAGAGAAAGCCTAACATTACCCAAGTGTTCAATTTGTTTGACCTTGAAACACGTGCAAATATGAGGGTTAGCACGAACGAAATTATGTGAAATCTTGAAGAATATCGAAAAACACATCTGTGGATGTTGAAAAGGCTCTCCAAGCCTTTGGGTTGGAAATCCAAAGCAAATCCCAAGCCCAAGGCTTGGGATTCCCAAGGCAAAACATAACGCGAGCGCGTTATAACGAGCTCGCGTTATTGTTTGCTTTGCATTTTCCCTTTTCCGCAAAAGTTTGTGATGTTTGTCATGTTTTACATAACGCGAGTGCGTTATGTTCCCCTTGAATTTTTCTATGTTCAAGGTTATTAATCATGTATGTCTGTATGTATGCCTATATGTATGTATGCATCTATGTATGCCTATATGCATGTATGTATAGTGTCGAGGGTAGAGGAGGGTAGAGATGGGAGTGAACCAGATAGGGGAGGAGAGGGGTGGATAAGGATTGAGTGATTAAGGTTTAAGGTTGAGGGTTTAGGGATAGGATTTAGAGTTTAGGGATAAGGGATTAGAGTTTAGGACCATGAGGGATTAGGGTTTAGGGTTGAGGCTTCAGGGATAGCATTTAGGGTTAAGGGTCGAGGGATTAGGGTTAAGGTAGAGTGTTGAGGGTAGAGGGATTAGGGATAGGGTTTAAGGTATAGTTTTGAGGGTTGAGGGTTTAGGATTTAAGGTTTAAGTGTTGAGGGTTGAGGATTTAGGGATAAGGTTTATGGTTTAGGGATAAGGGATTAGGGTTTAGGGTTTAGGGATTAGGGTACCATAAATTATAATTAGGGATTAGGGTTTATGGTTTAGGTACTAGGGATTAGGGTTTAGGGTTTAGGGTCTAGGGATGTACAATTAAGGGGTACCATAAATAAACTAGAATTTAGGAAGGGTTGGGAAAATTTTGTGAATAATCATGGGCTGGAGATTAGAGATTTTGTTGTGGTCAAGTACATATCCAAGTCATAATTTAAGGTTAAGATATTTCAAAGAACAGGGTGTGTGAAAAACATCAATGCTCTTCAGCTTATGAATACCAACATTGATACAGATAAAAGATACCCTTCTTCTAATAGAGTATGCAGTTCAAGTGAACCGATGGGCAGCAAGTTGTCGAATGAGTTGGTTTAATGGGCGTGCCTCCTTCTTCAAGGCCCAGGTGGGTAGGAGTGGGATGTACAATTAATGGGTACCATAAATAAACTAGAATTTAGGCAGGGTTGGAAAAATTTTGTGAATCATCATGGGCTGGAGATTGGAGATTTCATTGTGTTCAAGTACATATCCAAGTCATATTTTAAGGTTAAGATATTTCAAAGAATAGGGTGTGTGAAAAATATCAATGCTCTTCAGCTTATGAATACCAACATTGATACAGATAAAAAATGCCCTTCTTCTAACAGAGGATGCAATTCAAGTCAACCAATGGGCAACACGTTGCTGATCTTGAATTGGTTTCTGATGAAGAAAACAATGATGTTGTTGAAGTAATGGAAGAAAATCAAAATTGTAAGTCTAATTTAATTTATTTCAACTTTCAAAGTAGGCATTTGAATTGTAGCTTTACCTAGAGGATTGGTATAACAAAAACTTAATTATGTTACAAGCCTTTCTTTAAAGAACCTTGGACATTATGGACCCTATCATCTAGAAAAGCACATGACAGTGAACTCTGCCCCACCTTTCAAATCAGATATTTACCTTTTTATTCAATGAAAATGAAGTCACGGAATGTAAACCGACCATGCATACTAGTAAGATCAAATTCTTTGCCTTCTATTCTTATTACTCTTACTTTATTAAGAGAAGAGTGTCAAAAAGAATGGGTTTAATTATAAGCTAACATAAGGCAAAGCAGTTTTGTTATTACATTTTTTTGAGGGATATCTAATAGTCTAATATAATGCAGTCTTCTATAATATGAACATCTGCATTTGTGTGAATGCTAAGCTTTAATATAGTAGAGTATTAAATCAATGCAATCAGTTATTTATTGGGTTAAAATAACTTAGTTTTTATAATGGTTTGGGAATGCAATAGTTGCCAAAAATAGGTGAATGTCCTCTACAATTACCAAGAGAAAAAAGTTTAGTAGTTCTTGTGGATAGAGCCAGTAAACAATGGGAGATTATTTGCATGTTTCATAACAATATACCTCCCCTAAGTGCGGGGTGGACAACAAGAAACATAAAAGTACCCCAATGCAAATCTTTTCTCATAATGATCATTCTTCTGATTTCAACTGTTAATTATTGACTGTGGATGTACCATACGCAAATCTTTTCTCATAGTGTGTACACCTATTGGCATAATGAACCCCAGATGGGCCAGAAAAACATGCCATATAACATTACTAACATTAAAAAAGTTCATAGCCATTTTTTTGATATATTCTTACAATTCAGATATCTTTAAAAGAAGAGTGTCAAAAATGATGGGTTTAACAACCTAACATAAGGCAAAGCAATTTTATTGGGTTTAGGGATAGGGTTCAGGGTTTAGGGTTGAGGGATTAGGGTTTAAGGTATAGTGTTGAGGGTTTAGGGTTTAGGGATAGGGTTTAGGGTTGAGGGATTAGGGTTTAGGGTTGACAGATTAGGTTTTAATGTTGAGAGTTGAGGGTTGAGGGTTTAGGGATAGGGTTGATTGTCATAGGATTAGGGTTAAAGTAGAGTGTTGAGGGTAGAGGGATTAGGGATAGGGTTTAGGGTTGAAGGTTTAACAATTGAGGGTTGAGGCTTTAGGGCTGAGTGTTAAGGGATTGGGGTTTAAAATATAGTGTTGAGTGTCAAGGGTTTATGGATAGGTTTTAGGGTTTAATTTTTAAGGGTTGAGGGATAGGGTCTAGGGTTTAGGGATAAGGGATTAGGGTTTAAGGTATAGTGTCAAGGGTTGAGGGTTTAGGAATAGGGATAGCGTTTAGGATTTAGGGATGAGGGATTAGGGTTGAGGGTTGAGGGATTAGGGTTTAAGGTATAGTGTCAAGGGTTGAGGGTTTATTGATAGTGTTTAGGGTTGAGGGTTGAGGGATTAGGTTTTAGGGTTAATGGATTAGGGTTTAAGGTATAGTGTTGAGGGTTGAGGGTTTAGGGATAGGGTTTAGGGTTGACAGATTAGGGTTTAGGGTTGACGGATTAGCGTTTAATTTCAAGGTTAGGGTTAGAGTGTCGAGGGTAGAGGGATTAGGGATAGGTTTTAGGGTTTAAGGTTTAAGGATTGAGGGTTAAGGCTTTAGGGATGAGGGTTTAAGGCTTAAGATATAGTGTCAAGTGTTGAGGGTGCAAAGATAGGGTTTAAGTTTTAAGGGTTGAGGGTTGAGGGATAGGGATTAGGGTTTAAGGTATAGTGTTGAGGGTTGATGGTTTAGGGATAGGGTTTAGGTTTGAGGGATTAGGGTTTAGGGTTGATGAATTAGGGTTTAATGTTGAGAGTTGAGGGTTGAGGGTTGAGGGTTGAGGGTTTAGGGATAGGGTTGATGGTGAAGGGATTAGGGTTAAAGAAGAGTGTCGAGGGTAGAGATTAGGGATAGGGTTTAGGGTTGAAGGTTTAAGGATTTAGGGTTGAGGCTTTAGGGATGAGGGTTAAGGGATTAGGGTTTAAGATATAGTGTCGAGTATCAAACGTGTAGGGATAGGTTTTAGGGTTCAAGTTTTAAGGGTTAAGGGTCGAGGGATCAGAGTTAAGGGTTGAGGGATTAGGGTTTGACATCGAGGGTATAAGGGTTGAGGGATAGGTTTAGGGTTTAGGGATAAGGGATTAGGGTTTAAGGTATAGTGTTGAGGGTTGAGAGTTTATTGATAGTGTTTAGGGTTGAGAGTTGAGGGATTAGGTTTTAGGGTTGATGGATTAGGGTTTAAGGTATAGTGTTGAGGGTTGAGGGTTTAGGGATAGGGTTTAGGGTTGACGGATTAGCGTTTAATGTCAAGGTTAGGGTTAGAGTTTCGAGGGTAGAGGGATTAGGGATAGGGTTTAGGGTTGAAGGATTAAGGATTGAGGGTTGAGGCTTTAGGGATGAGGGTTTAAGGCTTAAGATATAGTGTCAAGTGTTGAGGGTGCAACGATAGGGTTTAAGTTTTAAGGGTTAAGGGTTGAGGGATAGGGATTAGGGTTTAAGGTATAGTGTTGAGGGTTTAGGGATAGGGTTTAGGGTTGAGGGATTAGAGTGAAGGGTTGAGGGATTAGGATTTGACGTTGAGGGTTGAGGGTTGAGTCTTTAGGGTTTAGGGTTTAGGGATACGGTTGAGGGTTGAAGGATTAGAGTTAAGGGTTGAGGGATTAAGGTTTGATGTTGAGGGTTGAGGTTTGAGGGTCGAGGATTTAGGGATAGGGTTGAGGGTCGAGGGATTAGGGTTAAAGTAGAGTGTCGCAGGTATAAGGATTAGGGATAGGGTTGGAGGGTTTAGGGATAAGAGATTAGGGTTTAAGGTATAGTATCGAGCCCATTGAGGGTTTAGGAATAGGGATAGTGTTTAGGGTTTAGGGATAAGAGATTAGAGTTGAGGGATGACAGATTAGGGCTGAGGGATAGGGATTAGGGTTTAAGGTATAGTATCGAGCCCATTGAGGGTTTAGGAATAGGGATAGTGTTTAGGGTTTAGGGATAGGGTTTAGGGTTGAGGGATTAGAGTTAAGGGTTGAGGGATTAGGATTTGACATTGAGGGTTGAGGGTCGAGGCTTTAGGGTTTAGGGTTTAGGGATAGGGTTGAGGGTCAAGGGATCTGTTGATGATTGTTTTGAGACAGTCATAACAATAGTTAAAATTCACATAAAATGAACCAAAACTAACTTGAAAGATATGAAGGAATCGGTTAAGATTCGCTTAATCCCAAGTTTAATATGGTCATGTCTTGACCTTTTGGGCAAATTCAGTTGGTCGATGTGAAGCTGTAAGGTTCAAGGGGCCTTACGTAATTTAGGGTTTCTTTGATGGTTAACTGGACTCTAACTATGCAAAAAGATTATAAATATCAGTGTGTTGTTCATTCTTTCGCATAAAAATGTTACTGTGTTTACAAAGCTTTAAATGATTTATATTATTGCAAGCTTTTTTTGCTCTTAAATATTATGAAAACTATCTACTTTCAACTTAGCTATATATGCCTTTTCAAATATGAGACAATTTCCTTTAAATTTCTACGTTTTAAGCTAAGTATTTTCAGATGGGTTGGGAAAAGTTAGAAAGATCCAATCTAAACATCATTCATTCTACCAAAGGATCTAATTGTTCTGTTATGCACTTTGTAAATCATACAGCAATTTGATCAAATCCATAGACTAAATCTTAAATGTAAGTTCTGAGCATTTTCACAAATATACACTTAAGATTGCAAGCTCTAAGAGAAAATGTTTCAAACACAATGAAGAGAAAGAAAAAACTCAAAAGATAGATGCAAAATTCTAGATTCAATTGTTATTAGAAATAGACAGTCATATAAGATTTACAATGTCTGAATGACTCTTAGCTTCAATGATCAAATTACAGAAAACTTACAAGCTTTACAGATACAGCAAGGAGGCAGGATGTTCCACACGCTCCTTGTTGCAGACATGGGCGACCTCCTTCTTCTACTCCTAAACTAAAAGGTCCCTCTATTCTAAATGTTATGTTTTACAAATCTCTACTACTACAAATCTCTATGTAGCTCCTGTGTAAAGTTTTACAGTGTATAGAGGCACAATATATAGACTTTTTGATTCTCCTCAATACAGCTCAAAACCCTAGTAAAGTACTGGTTCAAACCTCTGGTTATAGTAATAAATGCTGGAGAACAAGTCTCCCAAAAAAATATCTCTAAGCATACATCAAATCTGGGCAAAATATGCCCTTCTGGAAACCCTAGCAGCTCAATAATAACTTCTATTTGTCTGCTATAATAATGTTTCCATCTGCATTTGTCTTCATTAATGAAGGCCTTTGACTTCCTCGCCCTTCATCCTTATCTTCCTCTACTCCTGAGATCGGTTCTCCTTTCTATGACGTTATCATTATCAAGTTTCAGCTCCTTCTTCAACTGCTAACCTACAAAAATAGACCAGCAATAAGTATTATCTCACCTAATAAATAGTAGGAAATTAAGACACCTGTTAAATCCAGTCGTGACTGTTTGAATACAGAAATCGGGCCCTAAATCTGTGAAAAACGCGGGTCCAAAATGCATATTCAACGTTAAACTGGTCAGGTCAACCATCGCTGACCGAAAATATGCACTTTGAGCTCAAAAATGCCTAAAAACCCTATCACTTCGCCCTCTCGCTCATTTCCGGCCAAAATAGCCCTATCGTCTAGGTCATTTCGTCTATCGATATGAGACTTGTTCATCGATGCGAGTCCAAAATTTCCAGCCAATCTTACTTTCCAGCCGATGTCTTCTCTATCAGTATACATTTCCTTTGTATCGGCATGACCCTCTCCCGTCGAGGCTCCCTAACAATTTCCCACCGATCGCATTACTTATGCCGATGCGACTCTTCATCGGTGTAACTCTTTCCTCTGCATATCGGGCGATGTATGTCGGATATATATACAAGCATGTACATGCAAAGAATATTCTGTGCCTAACCCCTTTTGATTCCGCCTTTGCATGTAGTTCAATGTATACTTATCGGAATGTATATCTCGATATACAAGTTGGACGTGAAACATTGGATACATCCACTTTCAAATTCATTTGGATTCCAGCTTGTATCTCGAACCTCGCATATTGGGTTGTATATCTCGATACATACAAATGCTTAAACGTGCAAGCATTTTCACCTTTTTAATTTCTCTTTCGAGTCCGCACTATGTATGTGGTTTTGTATCTTTCGATATGCACTATTTAAAACATACATGACTTAACCTTGTTTGATAAATTTTCGGTTCTAGCACTTGTATATGTGCAATGTATGTTTGATAATATACAACCCAGAATTATACAACGATTTAACATTGTTTAAAACCCTTTTCATGTCCACCATTGTATATTTCATTGTATGTTACTCAAACATACAAGCCCGCGGACATACAACAAATTAACCATGTTTCATAACATTTGAATTCTGTGCGATGTATATTGCCAATGTATTTTTTTACCTTGTATATTTTGACCTGCCAAACATACAATGTGAGATATATGCAACGGAACTCAAATACCTATTCATTTCAACTCTGAGATATTTCATATCCATCTTGTATGTATACATAAAGCTTTTATTTAAAATGCATACAAGGAAAAAGACATACAATCAGCTTTGTATATGAAAGCGATATACAAAGGGCATTGTATGTACATTTCAAACGACCCAATCATGCAAGCAACTCTACTATATGAACCCGATTGCAAATGCGACTAAGTATAAAATGACTTTGCACATACAAAGGACTTTGTATATGCAAAGCGATATACAAAGGTCATGTATACAGGCGAACTCGCATACAAAGGGCCTTGTATATGCAACATGCATATACAAACAAACTTGTATGTGCAAACAACAAACCCCTCCCTTGTACATTTTACCAAAGTGATCATAACTTGCAAAATATGGCAAATTTTAAGATGGTTCAAAAAGAAACCCTAGCTCATTTTTCACAAGGAATCCAACCATATCATGCCCTGGTACTAAAAATGCATTTTTTCTCTATCTTTAATAAAGTTTGCAATCTTAACCCCTTTTTCCCTTTACCACCAAGCAAAACAACACACACAAAAGCAAAAGCAACAGCCACAACAGGGGTCCTCATTTTGCTAAGGAGTAAAATGGGGCATGTTGTGAACATCACAACAACTAGCAACCAAACAAAACAATTAAATCCAGAGCATTTAAGAAAACTAAATAAAATAAATTCATAACTTCCAACTATCTTTCCTACAAATTATTATTCAACTTGAGACCTAAGGTATTCAATAAGGGTGCATGAATTTTCATTTTTAGTTTAAGTGTGTGCATGTGATTAATTATCCTTATCTTGAAGATTAGTTGAACAAACCAGTGACTGATATTAGCCTACGTAGGTGAAGTCATTCCCTCATAGCTGACCGGATAGAGCCTTGCTACCAGCGAGCCTCTATAGCCTCGACAAGGTTATCGTTACAATTCTCCTAAGTAGAGCCCCACTACCAGCGAGCGTCCATAGCCCCGGTAGAGTTACTTAGATGGCTTAATCTAGATTTTCAGTATAATCTGATTTATTATATTTTTTATATTTTATATTTTATATATTTTTATGTTTAAATAGAAATTTCACAAGATATAGCAATTTGTAACTTTATGATGCAAGGAATGAGCACTTGCTGAAATTAAGCTGAGAATTGTAATGGTAGCAAGGGTGACCTCAGATTTTTCACCTAATATCTACACTGGTAAGTTCAACAAACCCAAGGATTTTAGGTGTGTCATCGTGAGAAACCTCCCTTGAATTCTCAATCACTATTATTGAATACTAAATTTCAGAAGCTAAACAACTCTCTACATTCATGACAGTCACAACAAGTTATGCATAAATTGCAAATGGTTAACTTGAATATTCTAAATTTTATACTATTTTTAATGGTTGTTAGCTTGCTCCTTAATACTCTAAAGTAAAACAAAGATCCTTGTTGAGGAGACAACAACAAACCAACAACAGACTATACAAGAAAAAAAAAACAAAGCAAAAGAAGATTGTACAAACAACGAATAGAAAGAAACAAAAAACAAGAAAACAGCAAAAAAGGAAAGCTACACACTACTTACACTATATTACACAAAAAGGACTGCCCTTCACCTCAAGCCTGGAAGTAGTGTTTCAAATGTTGGCCATTAACTGGTAATGGCACATCTTCCCCAGTCAAGGTCTTAAGTCTAAATGTGTTGTCTCCTATTATTTCTGAGACTTGCAATTGACCTAACCATAGTTTGTCAAATTTTCCATGACTCCCCTTCTTTTCATGTGCTTTGTCCCAACACAACACTAAGTCTGATATCCTAAATGTTTTGACTCTTGCCCTCTTATCAAACCACCTCTTAACTACTGCTTGGTGTTTGGCAAATTTTTTGATGGCTTGACCTCTTTTCTCATCTAGTTGTAGCATTTGTACTATCCTGGCCTCCCTATGGTTATCAAAGCCTAAATACTCATTAGCAAACTTCCAGATTGGTATTTTTAGATTTACTGGAAGTATGGGATTAGTCCCATAAACTAAATGATAAGGTGTGCTACCTAAAGCTATTTTAAACTTGGTCCTATCTACCCATAATGCGTATTTTAACAAGGTATTCCACTCTCTAGGACTCTTTGCAATTAGCTTCTTGATTATATCTAATAAAATTTTGTTCGTAGACTTAGCTAATCCATTCCCTTGAGGGTAATAATTTGAAGAAAAATTTAAAACAATCCCATATTCAAATGCCCATTTAGAAAACTTTAAAGAAGAGAAAGCAGGGCCATTGTCACATACCAATGAATAGGGAGTTCCAAACCTGGTTATGATGTTCTCTTCAAGAAACTTGATAACTACCTCAGTTGTGGAGAACTTGTAGCATGTGGCCTTAGTCCACCTTGTACAGTAGTCCATCACCGTCAGTATGAACTTGTGTCCTGCAGAAGATGGAGGATTGATGACTCCAATGAAATCCAGTCCCCATTGTGCAAATGGTCTTGATTCAATCACAGGTTGTAGTGGATTGGCCTGATTTCTTCCCTTATATGTTGTAGTCTGACAAGTGTGGCAACTTTTGATGTGACTCTCTGTATCTTTGAACATCGTGGACCAGTAATAGCCTGCCCTTAATATTTTGTGTGTTGTAGCTAGATGGGAGCCATGACCTATTCCGTACTTGTCATGCAGTTCTGTTAACACCCTATCCACCTCAGCTCTGTTTAGACATCTCAAATAAATTCCATCATGGTTCTTCCTGAATAGAAGACCTCCTTGCACCATATATTTTTGTGCTTTAATCTTCAAAGCTCTCCTCTGAGAAGCTTTCATCTTATTTGGGTACTTTCCAGCTATTAGAAAAGTGTTTAAATCACCATACCAATCGGATGTGTCCTGCGAATTCAGTACATACTGCTGTTTTATCAAATCTGGGTCTGTGTTTGCTATTGTTTGCACCAACACCTGCCCTCTAACCAGCTTCATGGGAATGATTTCCATGTCAAACTCTTACAGTGTGATGATCCATTTGGCCTTCTTTTCCCTAGGTTCATTCTGCACTAGTAGCATCTTTACTGCTGCATCTGGTACTATGGCCTTGATCTGGCTACGCAGAATATAATGCCTGAATTTCTTCATGGCCTTTATTAGTGTGAATGCTTGTCTTTCAGTGTCTAGATACCTCAGCTATGCATCCTTCAGAGGTAGACTCATAAATGCAATGGGTTTTTCCTCATTGTCTTCACCCTTCTGCGTCAGGGCAGCTGCGACTAAATGGGAGGATGCAAAGGAATAGATATAAAATAGCTTAGCATAGTCCGGGCTTGTCAATATAGGGGCATCAGAAATGGCCCGCTTGATATCTTCGAATGCAGCCCTAGCCATAGGTGTCCACTCCATCTATGCATCCTTCTTCAACATGGCATTTAACGGCTACACGATTTCTGCAAAACCCGTGATAAACTTCCGAACAAAGTTAATTTTACCAAAAAAATGATTTCAATTGTTTCCTACTATTTGGTATTTATAAATTTTTTATTGATTCTATTCTATCTGGGTCAATTGATATTCCATCTTCAGAAATGACATGCCCTAGTAATTTACCTTCAGTTACCCCAAATGAACACTTCTTAGGGTTAAGAGAAATTCCATACCTCACATCACTTAAGTATTTTCCTGAGATCTTTGGCGTGAGTGGATGCAGCCTTGGAATATACAGTTAGATCATCCATATACACAACAATGCACTTACCTAATAACCCATGGAATGTAATGTCCATGGCTCTTTGAAAAGTGGCACCTACATTGATCAGACTAAAAGGCATTCTCCTATATGCATAATTTCCCCATTTACAAGTGAAGGTGGTTTTTAACCTATCATCTCTATCAATTAAAACCTAGTTATAGCCTAAGAAACCATCTAAAAAAGACATCATCTTTGCCCCATTCACTACTTGCAACACTTCATCTATTGGAGGCAGAGGATAACTATCCTTTTCGGATGCTTTGTTCAAATTTCTAAAATCTACGCACAACCTAATGTCTCCGTTTTTCTTCCTTACTGGTACTAAGTTAGCTACCCAGACCGAATGTTTGACTAGGGAAACTATTCTAGTAGACAACAATTTTTTAACTTCCTCAAAGATTAAAGGCTCCAAAATGGCATTCACAGGCCTTTGTTTTTGCCTAAATGGCTTAACCTCTGGTCTCAAAGGTATCACGTGAGTTATGATGGACATATCATAGGTTTTCAAGTCTTCATATGTCCATGCTATTACGTGTTTATAATCTTTTAGAACATCAATAATTTCTTTTCTTATTTTCTCAGAGCAAGCCTTCTCGATCGGCACATTTTGTGGATTTTGCTCTATCCCTAAGTTGTGTAAATCACACTTACCCCCTTCTGTTTTGGGCAAGTCCTTCTGTCTTATTACTCCATCGAAGTCAAAAATATGTTCTAATTCAATTACCCCTTTGGGTAAGAAGTTGCTCTTCAGGTTGATTATATCCTCTTCATCCCATGTTGGTCTCAGGCCTTTCTTGTTCATCAATGATCTGAGCCTCACATACCTCATTACAAGTCAGAAAATCAATAATTTGCTGATCCCCTTCAAATACCTGAAAATGTGTAACATTGTCTGGGATACTGGGAACATTAACTAACTCAACAACAAATCATCTCAGGCCTGACAGTGTCAAGGGTTCTAATGTGCTAGCAGCAACTGCTAGTGCATCTGGCCTGTGGTTCAACTCTCTAGGGATATGCTCTATGTTGAAAGCATCAAATGAATCTATTAAACCCCATACTCTATGTTTGTAACTAATCATTTTCTTGTAATTACAAGCATATAGTTTCCTTACTTGTCTAACTACTAGTTCAGAGTCTAAAAATACCTTAATCGTTTTCACCTTTTTCTTGATGGCCATGACAAGTCCCAAAATTAAGGCTTCATATTCAGCATTATTGTTAGTACAGGAAAACTACAGTCTATATGCTACTAGATATGATTTACCCTGAGGATCTATGAGTTCAACACCTACACCCGCACCCTGTTTTGATTTGGACCCATCACATTTTAATGTCCACATGCCATCTTTACTTTTCTGGCCTTTTACCTTGGCATGCTTTGTCTCTTCTATCACTTGTGAGGTGCTGGTTTGTTTATTCATGGGTATTTCCATTTGGTCAACTCGCATATGTGTATTTTTAGCTTGCAAATCAAAAAGACAACTACCCTTGTCCTTTATTCCCTCTTCTAAACCTGAAATCAAAGCATCAACCTTACTTTGAAAGTATCTCTATGGTTGATCAGGATTCACACTTCCCTCTTGTAATCCTACCCTCTTCGTGCATTTTTTGTATTCATATTCAATGATGTCTTTGCACATTCCACAACTCTCCTCAGAATGTGGCCTATCATGAACTCTACATCTGTCCTTATACAGTTTACATTGGATGAGTAGATTTTGTTTAATGCACTCTTCCACCTCTTGTCTAATGGCATGACCAAATTTGTCCATTGCACTATTTTCTTCATCCAAAGAGTTTCCATCAGACTCAATGAATAATGTTGTCTCCTTGCTGACATTTTTTTTCTAAAGTTTAACATCATAATCTCTTCAATTTGTACCCCATTGTTAGTAATCCTATAAATACCAAGTTCAACAGCAGCATATAATATTTCATTCATTCGATTATACTCTGTTATCATGTGTTTCATCCTGGGTTCTACCTCTATTCTAATATGGTTTGGGACACCTCTCCAAGGTAGCCACATATGTAAAAAATTAGTGGCCATATATCCGTTTAATGTCTTGGACCAATCCCTACTTAGCAACATTCCATAATTCATGGGTATGTCCACTATTTGAATGTCAATGAATTGGCTTACCCTGGGGTCTGAAGCTAATTGCATCTAAATGTTCATTAGTTCTCCTATCACACTAACCTCAGTTTTATCTAACTATGTGACAACCTTGGCAGATCTGGTGGGACTCAGCCCCAGAGTTTTACATATCCCTAAGGGCATTACGTTGGCTGATGCACCAGAGTCTACCATGCAATTGTGTATATTCTTCCCACACAATCTAACAGTTAACAAGAAAGGAGGAGCATCCTTCTTATCAGCATACATTACTACATTTGTATTGGAAGGTAGCTCAACTTTCTTACTTTTCTCTTTAGGCGGTGAATCTCTATTAGGAACAATTATATCAGCAGCAACCTCATCTATCATGGATACATCCAGAGATTTTATAAAAGCATTTCTGATCCCTAGAGTTTTCAATAATTCATTCAGAGGTATACTGACCTTAATTTTCTTTATTTCTTCTGATAAGTAACTCATTAATCTTGTTGTCTCTATTGTTTCAATTTTACTTGTTTGGGCCTTTTGTATTGTTGTTCCATTGTTTGCATGAGGATTAGATTTAAGTATGGCAGGATTGTTGCTAGCATTCTAATCCGGGGGTGTATTGAAGTTGTTAGGAGGAATGGAAGTGGTGAAAGGTCCTCCTGGCCTAGTGTTGTTCCTTAAATTGTAGGTGTGGTTTTTATTTGTCTATTGAAAAGCCTACACCTCTTCTATTTCAATCAATACCTTATTTTCAGTTTCAAAAGGAAACTGAAAAACATTTAACACAAAGGCTGATTCAGGATAAAGATTTTCACAAAAGTATGGTTCATCCTCTAACAATTCATCTTCTTTCTCTTATGTAGTTGCAAAGGTAAAGGTTTCTAAAACTAAAGCTGTATCATACCCTGAGGGTACTACCTCATTACCCTTGGGAATGAGAAACTCAAAAGTAGGAGGCTGCACATCTATATTAAAAATGCTGGCTACTAAATGGAATTGTGGATAGTCAAGCTCAGCATGGGCATTGGTATTGTGAAATCTGCACCAATTTTTTAGTGATGTATTGGCCATTTGGATGCCAGCTGTTTGTTTTGCATCATGATTATCTATATTCTCAAAAGGAGAAGCTAGAGTACCATTGTTTGGCCCAGTGTTCCATGCTTTGGGTGGCCTAGGCTGATTCTAATTTCTGTTATTGTTACCCCAGGCCTTATTATCTACCACTAGTCCTCTATTTTGCATTAGTTGCCCTTGGCTATGACTTTGATGCTGATTATAGTTTTGACTCTGATTTGAACATTGGCCTTCGCTGTTATTTTGGGCATGGCTCTGATTATAGTTCTGATTGTAATGCTGATTTTGATTTGAACTATAGTTCTAATTTTGGCCTTGGTTACAATTCTGATTTTGATTGAATCCTTGGTTGCCTCTTCCATAAAGATTCTCATTTCTTAGTTGTGTCACCTCAGTGGTCAATCTTTTCAAATGTGCAGTGATCTCTTTGATTTCTTCCCTTTCCTCTTATGCTTTTGCCACAACTGTATCTCTAGGAGGTCGGAAGAAAGGCTGACCACTATTTTGACTGTTATTAGTAGTGTTACCTGTGTAAGGAGTTATGGCTTGGATTGGGGTAGGACTATACACAGGTGTGTATGTAGGAACCAGATTTAATAATGGAGTGTGATGCATAGGGAATCCATTCCAAAGTTGTGCCTGATTTTGCATCCCAAGATTTCCTCCATTAACAAATGGACTATAGGTTGTATGTCTCATCTCTTGGTTTACTGAGGCTGCCTCTTTATAGGCCTTGGATATTGAATCTATGTCAGGTTTTCTTTTGACAAACATGGCAGTTAAAGGATCCAAGGCTGCATAGTACATGGCTAACAAGGTATCATCATCCATGGTGTAAGGGGCTACCAATCTAGAGTAGGCCTTTTGAAATCTGTCATTGAAATTATCAATCAGCTCTCCCTCTCCTCTTTTTATGGTAGCCAATTTATGATACAAGATGCAAGGATCAATGGGTCCTCTAAATCTAGACAGAAATGCTTATTCCATGAGTGACCAAGAAGAAATGTAGCCATTGGGTAAGTTTACATACCAGTTGGAGGCTTGTTCATTAAAGGTGTAGGGAAACAATCTACACACAACGTCCTCATGTTCTAATCTAGCCCTAAAGCATGCCTCCTTGAATATTCTAATGTGGTCTTCCAGATCTTGATGTAACTAGTATTTAGGACATATCTTTTCTAGATTTTTGGGCATCTCATTATAATCATTGAACTGTATGGGAGAGTTGGTATTAAAATAAGCCATCGCAGGTACTTGTGCTTGACCAGGACCTGTAGGAATACCTGGATTTACTAGTGGGATGGGATTTTTAGGAGGATTAGGACCTCTAAGAGTACCTGAACCAAGATTTAAATATCTGAATGAAGAAATGTCAGGACTCACAATGTTATGAATAGTATAAGGTGATCCAAGGCCCGTGTGTTAGATGAGCTTCCTAGGTGTGTTATTTTAGGGTTCCAAATTAGAGGACTCCTACTTCATCTTATATCAGGTAATTGTACAAATATATCCCCTGAACTGGATTTAGACCTAGTCACTCTACCACTGTTATTAGCTAGTTTTTCTTGAAACAAACCCTAACTCAAATCGGCCCTCCTTCTAGCGCCAAGAAACTGTTGATGATTGTTTTGAGACAGTCAACAATAGTTAAAATTCACATAAAATGAACCAAAACTAACTTGAAAGATATGAAGGAATCAGTTAAGATTCGCTTAATCCGAAGTTTAATATGGTCAGGTCTTGACCTGTTGGGCAAATTCAGTTGGTCGATGTGAAGCTGTAATGTTCAAGGGGCCTTATGTAATTTAGGGTTTCTTTAATTGTTAACTGGACTCCAACTATGCAAAAAGATTATAAATATCAATGTGATGTTCATTCTTTTGCATAAAATTGTTTCTGTGTTTACAAAGCTTTAAATGATTTATATTATTGCAAACTTTTTTTCTCTTAAATATTATGAAAACTATCTACTTTCAACTCAACTATATATGCCTTTTCAAATATGAGACAATTTCCTTTAAATTTCTACGTTTTAAGCTAAGTATTTTCAGATGGGTTGGGAAAAGTTAGAAAGATCTAATCTAAACATCATTCATTCTACCAAAGGATCTAATTGTTCTGTTATGCACTTTGTAAATCATACAGCAATTTGATCAAATCCACAGACTAAATCTTAAATGTAAGTTCTGAGCATTTTCACAAACATACACTTAAGATTGCAAGCTCTAAGCGAAAATGTTTCAAACACAATGAAGAGCAAGAAAACACTCAGAAGATAGATGCAGAATTCCAGATTCAATTGTTATTGGAAACAGACAGTCATATAAGATTTACAATGTCTGAATGACTCTTAGCTTCAGTGATCAAATTACAGAAAACTTACAAGCTTTATAGATACAACAAGGAGGCAGGATGTTCCACATGCTCCTTGTTGCAGACACAGGTGATGTCCTTCTTCTACTCCTAAACTAAAAGGTCCCTCTATTCTAAATGTTATGTTTTACAAATCTCTGCTGCTACAAATCTCTATGTAGCCCCTGTGTAAAGTTTTATAGTGTATAGAGGCACAATATATAGACTTTTTGATTGTCCTCAGTATAGCTCAAAACCCTAGTAAAGCACTGGTTCAAACCTCTGGTTACAGTAACAAATGCTGGAGAACAAGTCTCCCAAAAAAATATCTCTGAGCATACATCAAATCTGGGTGAAATATGCCCTTCTGGAAACCCTAGCAACTCAATAATAACTTCTATTTTATGTTGTAATAATGTTTCCATCTGCATTTTGTCTTCATTAATGAAGGCCTTTGACTTCCTCGCCCTTCATCCTTATCTTCCTCTGCTCCTGAGATCGGATCTCCTTTCTATGACGTCATCACCATCAAGTTTCAGCTCCTTCAACTACTAACCTACAAATATAGACAAGCAATAAGTATTATTTCACCTAATAAATACCAGGAAATTAAGACACCTATTAAATCCAGTCGTGATTATTTGATTGCAGAAATCGGGCCCTAAATCTGTGAAAAATGCGGGTCCAAAATGCATATTCAACGTTAAACTAGTCGAGTCAACCATCGTTGATCGAAAATATGCACTTCGAGCTCAAAAATGCCTAAAAACCCTATCGCTTCGCCCTCCCGCTCATTTCCGGCCAAAATAGCCCTATCGTCTAAGTCATTTCATCTATCGGTGTGAGACTTGTTCATCGGTGCAAGTCCAAAATTTCTAGCTGATCTTACTTTCTGGCCGATGTCTTCTCTACTAGTATACATTTCCTTTGTATCGGCATAACCCTCTCCCGTCGGGGCTCCCTAACAATTTCCCACTGATCACATTACTTATGCCGATGCGACTCTTCATCGGTGTAACTCTTTCCTCTGTATATCGGGTGATGTATGTTAGATATATATACAAGCATGTACATGCAAAGAATATTCCTTGCCTAACCCCTTTTTGATTCCACCTTTGCATGTAGTTCAATGTATACTTATTGGAATGTATACCTCGATATACAAGTCAGATGTGAAACATTGGATACATCCGATTTCAAATTCATTTGGATTCCGGCTTGTATGTCAAACCTCGCATATTGGGTTGTATATCTCGATACATACAAACGCTTAAACATGCAAGCATTTTCACCTTTTTAATTTCTCTTTCGAGTCCGCACTATGTATGTGGTTTTGTATCTTTCGATATGCACTATTTAAAACATACATGGACTTAACCTTGTTTGATAAATTTTCGGTTCTAGCACTTGTATATATGCAATGTATGTTTGATAATATACAACCCAGAATTATACAACGATTTAACATTGTTTAAAACCATTTTCATGTCCGCCATTGTATATTTCGTTGTATGTTACTCAAACATACAACCTGCGGACATACAACAAATTAACCATGTTTCATAACATTTGAATTCCGCGCGATGTATATTTCCAATGTATTTTTTTTACCTTGTATATTTTGACCTGCCAAACATACGTGAGATATATGCAATGGAACTCAAATACCTATTCATTTCAACTCTGAGTTATTTCGGATCCATCTTGTATGTATACATAAAGCTTTTATTTAAAATGCATACAAGGAAAAAGACATACAATCAACTTTGTATATGAAAGCGATATACAAAAGGCATTGTATGTACATTTCAAACGATCCAATCATGCAAGCAACCCTACTATATGAACCCGATTGCAAATGCGACTAAGTATAAAACGACTTTGCACATACAAGGGACTTTGTATATGCAAAGCGATATACAAAGGTCTTGTATATAGGTGAACTCGCATACAAAGGGCCTTGTATATGCAACATGCATATACAAACAGACTTGTATGTGCAAATAGAAAATCCCTCCCTTGTACATTTTACCTAAGTGATCATAACTTGCAAAATATGGTGAATTTTAAGATGGTTCAAAAAGAAACCCTAGCTCATTTTTCACAAGGAATCCAACCATATCATGTCCTGGTACTGAAAATGCATTTTTTCTCTATTTTAATAAAGTTTGCAATCTTAACCCCCTTTCCCCTTTACCACCAAGCAAAACAATACACACAAAAGCAACAGCCACAACAGGGGTCCTCATTTTGCTAAGGAGTAAAATGGGGCGTGTTGTGAACATCACAACAGGATTAGAATTAAGGGTTGAGGGATTAGGGTTTGATGTTGAGGGTTGAGTACATTGAGGTTCAAGGGTTGAGGGATTAGGGTTAAAGTAGAGTGTCGAGGGTATAAGGATTAGGGATAGGGTTAGAGGGTTTAGGGATAAGCGATTAGGGTTTAAAGTATAGTATCAAGCCCATTGAGGGTTTAGGAATAGGGATAGTGTTTAGGGTTTAGGGATAAGAGATTAGAGTTAAGGGATGATGGATTAGGGTTGAGGGTTAAGGGTTGAGGGATAAGGGTTTAGGGATAAGGTTTAGGGTTGAGGGTTGAGGGATTAGGGTTTAAGGTATAGTGTTGAGGGTTTAGGGATAGGGTTTAGGGTTGAGGGATTAGAGTGAAGGGTTTAGGGATTAGGATTTGACATTGAGGGTTGAGGGTTGAGGCTTTAAGGTTTAGGGTTTAGGGATAGGGTTGAGGGTTGAGGGATTAGAGTTAAGGGTTGAGGGATTAGGGTTTGACGTTGAGGGTTGAGGGTTAAGGTTTGAGGGTTTAGGGATAGGGTTGAAGGTCAAGGGATTAGGGTTAAAGTAGAGTGTCAAGGCTATAAGGATTAGGGATAGGGTTGGAGGGTTTAGGGATAAGGGATTAGGGTTTAAGGTATAGTATCGAGCCCATTGAGGGTTTAGGAATAGGGATAGTGTTTAGGGTTTAGGGATAGGGTTTAGGGTTGAGGGATTAGAGTTAAGGGTTGAGGGATTATGATTTGACATTGAGGGTTGAGGGTCAAGGCTTTAGGGTTTAGGGTTTAGGGATAGGGTTGAGGGTCCAGGGATCAGAATTAAGGGTTGAGGGATTAGGGTTTGATGTTGAGGGTTGAGTACATTGAGGGATTAGGGTTAAAGTAGAGTGTCGAGGGTATAAGGATTAGGGATAGGGTTGGAGGGTTTAGGGATAAGTGATTAGGGTTTAAGGTATAGTATTGAACCTGTTGAGGGTTTAGGAATAGGGATAGTGTTTAGGGTTTAGGGATGAGGGATTAGAGTTGAGGGTTGAGGGATTAGGGTTTCAGGATAAGATTTAGGGTTGAGGTAGACAAGGAGCGACTGAGAGACATAGAGAGGGGAGAGGTAGAGAGGTGAGGGGGAGAGATAAGTGAGATATAGAACATGAGTTAATGGAACTAGAGGTGAGATATTGTAAAGGTGCTATCAAAGGTGAGATAGGCACAAATATTTATGGATCAATCTATATCAGGGCAAAACGCGAGCACGTTATAATGCGCTCGTATTTTGTCCTTCTATAGAAATGGTAAAAAAGTGGTGACCCCCATGTTCCAGGCCCACATGCTCTATTTTCATGCTGATTATGTGCGTGCTCTGACAAAAAAGAAGTGCTTTCTTGCTGTGGGGAAGTTCACATGCACATTTTACACATTCTACCACCTTTGCATGATCTTTCCACCACCTTTTCTGCTTTGCCAACTTGAGGAGGAAATAACATAGCTTTCACACCAAGTTTAATATATATCTATTTAAGTTTCAATTTTTGTAGTGTTGTAATGTTAATTGTGATTCAATTTTAGGAATTTAACATTATAGATTGGTTAATACTATTGTTGTTAGTAAATATATTTGAGTGTTATTCAATTTAACATTGAAAAGGAAGCAAGTGGTGAAAAACTCAAATTGTTGAGGAGTTTGACGCAAGAAGAAAAAACACTACATAATTGGGTACTCTCTCCATTCGAATCTTCATTTTTTAGGTATGTCAAGTCTTTACATGCATGTTCTTTACATTTTCCTTATTTCTATTTGAATTACTTTATCATACATGTTTAAAATAGACACATTCCCAATCAAGAAAGCAGCCTACAATCTCACATGATGCCATGTATATTTTCTACACTTGGGCTCTTTAATAATTATGTGTAATAAACAGACCTTCACATGATGATTTGTATACACATATCTTGGGCTAGGACATTCCTTATGCACCTATTCATGATGATTTGTACATGCACATGACACAACAATTGTTGTCTATTCCTTCACAAGCCACCCAAATCCTAGTATCCCTAGTACCAACAAAACACCTTCTCAATTCCAAATCCTAGTAGCCCTAGTAACAACAAACATGTCAAATTGGGTCTGCCTCAACCTTTTCAAGCATGAAGTCCCATGTACTCTTTTCATGGCTGCAATAATTTTCTTTGTATGCTTTGTACCTATTTTGGTTGAGTGACATTTACTCTTTTACATGATGATTGTATGTACATTTACTATGAAGGGTTGAATGACATATATTTTAGTTATTTGTATGGATTCATTTCTTAGGAACTAATATTGGTCTCTTTATCATGCTACAGACAAATTCTTCGTCATGTTGAGGAAATGATCAAGAATTAAACCAACACAGGAAGAGATAGAAGCTAAGAATGCAAAGAAAGCAGTGGCTATGAGGGAACTTCATGAGAAGAGGAAATTAGACACGATAAATGAAGACATGCCAATTGAAGAGGAACCACAACCATCACAAAGGGATATGGTATTGGTAGCACAAAGAGAATGAATGCAAAAACTTCATGCTATGAGAGATTTGAATAGCATAGTTGGAGACATGTCCTCTACCACAAGTCAACATGTAGGGACACCATCTACCACATCTCAAGTTGAGAGTACATCATCACTCACATGTGATGAAGGAGGTACGCCATCATTCCCACCTCAACCTCAAGGTACGTCATCTATTCCATCTTCGATCGAAGGTATGCCATATAGCCCATCTCATTTAAATATTGATGAAATTCCTAATGTTGAGATGAATTTATCTAACTTAACACCACCTAGAATTTTTCATAGAAAGCCAAAGTATTTGATTGATATTGATGAGAATATTTTGCAGCCAATGGAAGGTAAGATTCAAAAATGCACTTGTAGAAGATATGCTCATAAGATTTGGAGATTGTTCTTTGAAAAGTTAAATGAGACTGCAAGATGTCAACTATTCCTTGAAATGATGAGAAGTATAAAGTATAGGTCCATCATGAAGATTCTTGGGTTGAGAACATCAGAGGCTTCAAGTGAAAAATCTATTGTCAAGAATCTAATGAGTGCGTATGAGAGTGTGGGTAACACCTCATGCACAAAAGATAGTAATGCAACACAGCGTGTGATTACATCGACTATAGTAAGTAGTCAAATGAGGAAAGCTCATCTCATTAGAAAGATGAGTCAAGAATTGAGAATTAATAGGAAAACTTTATCAAGAGCCATTGGAAGATGCCAAAGAATTGAGGATACTAATGCCAATGAATTATGGGCATTCTTGGGGAGACTACCACGAAAAGATAAACCAATTGTTAAGCATTGAGATCACTAATTGAAGACTTTTGGAAGAATTACACAAGGGTATCTCCAAATCAAAGGGATGTGGTAAGAAGGAGAATCGGTAGTCAGAACCATGAGCCACATCCAAAGCATTTTTTGGATGAGACTCAAACACAGTTTTATGGTAAATTTCTAGAGAAGTATCCTCAAATTAAAATTTGTCAAAGATATTTTGAAATGCTAAAACCTTTCTATGTCAAGATAAATCACACACACACTACTTGTTGTTGTAGATTACATATTGAATTTTCTAACCATTTTGATGTTTATAGGTCTATATGTTTAGATATGCATACTAATAATGATTTGCAGGGTTGTGCCATACGTGCCCCACCAACATCTTCAAGAGACTTCATATCAAGAATTTTATGTGAAAGAGAGGAAGGTCAAATATTCTACAAGAAATTATGCTTGGATGGCACATGTCATTATTGCGGTGGCTTGCAACATTTGCCAATATGTGAACATATGGAAAGAACACATGCAGTTGGAAATGAACTAGTAGAGTTTGTCAAGTATAAAACAGTGGCATACAATACAAAAGATGGTAAAGAAGCAAAGAGGTGTGAATTGTTTATTGAAAAGATTCCAGTGTATCAGTTTATGCCTATATTTCATGATAGCATAGTGTATGAGTATGCAAGACATGCCCATAGAGCTCGATGGTTGGACTTGAAATTCAAGTAATGCAATGACACATTTCTGGTTGGTTGCATTTTTTCAGTCGTCGACTTTGCAGAGAACTACAGTCTACAGCCATAGCGTGAGGTGCAATCACAATATTCCAACTCCACATAGGTTTCTATATTTGTGCACATCACATTCATCCATGCGAATGATAGTACAGAGGATGACAAAAAGATCATAAGGGACTATAATTTCTATATTAGTGATGATCGCACACATTCTACAGAGTTTATGCAAGGTTGCTTTCAGGTGTTCTACAATGATTTGGCTAGAAGGGGCATATCATTCAGTCAGCATAGCATATGGTCAGATAACTGTGCATCACAATTCAAGAACTTGTGGAATTTCTATTGGCTAAGTAGGAGGCATAATTTTATAGGTATTTAGCATATGTGAAATGTTTGTGAGGCTGGGCATGGAAAGGGGGAGCATGATGGTGCAGGAGCATGTATCAGAAGAGCCATAGCATGAGAAGAGTTAAAGTATAAAGGCAATGCAAAGTTGATAGATGCAAAATTGATTGTCGAGTGGTGTAATGTTTCCATGGGTCTAGGTAATGAAGGTAAGTCTTCAGTTCATAGATTTTTTTGGTTGATAGATGATACTAACATTGCACCATATGAGGACTGTTGTACACTGACAGGATCAAATGAGATGGACTCTTTCAGAAGCTCAATTGCAGGTTCATGGAGTATCCATATGCGAAAGATGTCATGATTTTGTTCTTCCTGTACAATTCAAGCCTGGGATGAGTGCGAGTCAAAGGAGTGGGTTGACAAATGGCAGTTAAGTTATCTTAGCCCACTTGACACGTATCGACCCCCGACAAAACTGGAACTAACACAGATGGAATCATCAGTCGACTTTGACCACATATCAGATCTAGTTCAACCAGGTAATATATCTATTTGCATAGTTTTTGAAATTCCTAATGTCATCTTACTTTGTAGTGTTTTTGTAATGTTGACTAATTTCATCTAATTTGCTACACATATCAATGTAGGGCACGTATATGCAGTAATTGCAGATGAAGATGATGAAGAGGGAATAGATTATTACTTATGTCATTGTGTTGAGGCCAAAAAGAAATTGGAGGCCCCAGTTACAGATGGAGAAAACATCAAATACCCTACAGGCTCAGTGGTTATTACTGGAACATGGCTTAGAAGGTACCCACATAAGAGTGTTACTGTTTGGCTGTTTCAGGACTTTGACACACATTGGAAGATTCTTCATTACTCAAACCTTGTCGTGGCATCCAATGTTCATTTGATACAGTATCAGGGTAGACCTTTCAACAAAATCTTGTGGAAGGTGCGTGAGTCTGACCATGAAGCAATACTTGACACAATAAAGAGTAGAGTAGACCCAGATGGTTCATTGGATTAATTTGTAAGTATTCACATTGATTTTGTAAAGTCATGTTACATTGAGTTGTAAGTATGCACATTAATTTGTAATGTTTGTCTTTTTTATTTCCTGCTACACTTTTACACATATACACATTTTTACATCATCATGTTATGCTTCATGGGGTTAGACCTAGGTTGTCATGCCTCCAAGAGGGGTCAAAAAATGAAATTTTGTTTTGATTGAGTCAATTGTATATAATAAGGTCTTCTAAGACCATTTCATTTCTTTTTAAGTCACTTTGAGTCATTTGGGGTCAGTTTGAGTCTTTGAGTCCTTTGCAAAAAAATGTCGATGTTGTCAAGTTGCACAAAGCAACTTTTGTATTTTTGGTGTCCTGCTCCTGATGTGACCAAACTGACAGTTCCAATGTGTTCAGATGGGTACGTTTAGGCAAGGCATGGTCCTATTTTTCACCCAAACATGTCGAAACAGTCTGAGCTACATTGTACCGATGATATCCCTGAAGAGTCCAAAGTGCAAAAAGGCAGCAATCTTTGACGAGATGTTACTCGAAAACCGTGTCACTTAGAAATATTTTGTCTAAGGCAACATGATCATGTAGAGTGCCTCTACAATAACCTCTCTCAATTTTTTATATCTCTGAGGCATTTGCCCGTGGTGAAAGGTTTTCTGCTGCCCCAAAAATCATTAGAAGGAGGCAGTGTAAAGTTGCAAAGGAGTGTAACTTTCATCCTGCTCCTGATTCAACCAAACTGATAGTTTCAACGCATCCAAATGGGTACATTTACGCTAGGCATGGTCCTATTTTTCACCCGAACATGTCGAAACAGTCTGAGCTACATTGTACCGACGATATCCTTGAAGAGTTCAAAGTGCAAAAAGGTAGCAATCTTTGACGAGATGTTACTCAAAAACTGTGTCACTTAGAAACATTCTGTCTAAGGCAACATGATCATGTAGAGTGTCTCTAAAATAACCTCTCTTAGGTTTGTATATCTCTAAGGCATTTGCCTGTGGTGAAAAGTTTTCTACTGCCCCAAAAATCGTCAGAAGGAGGCAGTGTAAAGTTGCAAAGGGGTGTAACTTTCATCCTGCTCCTGATGCTACCAAACTGACAGTTCCAACGCATCTAGATGGGTATGCTTAGGCTAGGCATGGTCCTATTTTTCACCCAAATATGTCGAAACAGTCCAAGCTACATTATACCAATGATATCCCTGAAGAGTCTAAAGTGCAAAAAGGTAGCAATCTTTGACGAGATGTTACTTGAAAACCGTGTCACTTATTAGCATTCCATCTAAGGCAACATGATCACGTAGAGTGCCTCTACAATAACCTCTCTCAATTTTTTATATCTCTGATGTATTTGCCCATGGTGAAAGGTTTTCTGCTGCCCCAAAAATCGTCAGAAGGAGGTAGTGTAAAGTTGCAAAGGGGTGTAACTTTCATCCTGCTCCTAATGTGACCAAACTGACAATTCCAATGCATCCGAATGGATATGTTTAGGCTAGGCATGGTCCTATTTTTCACCCAAACATGTCGAAACAGTCCGAGCTACATTGTACTGACAATATCCCTGAAGAGTCCAAAGTGCAAAAAGGTAGCAGTCTTTGATGAGATGTTACTTGAAAACTGTGTCACTTAGAAACATTCTATCTAAGGCAACACGATCATGTAGAGTACCTCTACAATAACCTCTATCAGTTTTTTATATCTCTGAGGCATTTGCCCGTGGTGAAAGGTTTTTTGCTGCCCCAAAAATTGTCAGAAGGAGGTAGTGTAAAGTTGCAAAGGGGTGTAACTTTCATCCTGCTCCACGGTGCAAGTTTTAAGTTGATTTCCTCCAAGGCGCCAATGTGAGTTTTGATGGCAAAGGGTGCCTTGATTCATGATGTTGAATCTCCTTCCTCTTAGGTGCCAAAATTGATAGTTTAGACAAGAAAAGGTGCCTTAGTATACTTAGCTCATTTCTTGGCAATTTGATGGCTTCAATCACTTGTTCAAACCTATAGGAGACCATTTTACACTTAGGCACTAGATCTTAGGATTTACAACATCTTCCTTCAAGGCGCCAAAATGAGGTTATTTAGACACAAAAGTGTGCCTCCATACAAGATGCTTATTCTCCTTCCACTTAGGCGCTCATTCATGATGATCCAAGTGACCTATACTTGCTTTGGTAAGATTTAGTCATTTTGAAGGTTCTAACACTAGGTGCTACAGTTGGAAGTGATTTGAAGTTCATTTTCCTCTGGGCGCCCAAAATGGATGGTGGAGACAAGAAAAGACGCCTAGGCTTCTTTTGACGATTTTCAAAGTCTTCCTAAGTTATATTATGTTATATTGACCCTTAGGTGCAAATGGATGATCTAGGATGACTCTAGGCACATATCCAAGGTGATATCTTTCTAGGCACAATCTTCACTAAGTTTAGACTTCACTTTACATCAAGGCACCAAAATGGATAGTTTAGAGAGAGGCAAAAATGCGCCTAGAGGTATGATGCTCAGTTTGATGTGTTTGATCAACTTTGATAATCAAGATGAATTGCCTCCCATAAGGTGCCCTCCTTTATACTTTGAAACATCCTTTCAATATCAAGGCATAATTTTGAGGTTGTTTGGATTATGAAAGGCGCCTTGAGTTCTAGGTGGAGTTTTGAGGTTGTGCAAGTAGAGAAATGCGCCTAAAACTGAAAAATCCCCAAGGTATGACTTATGGAAGCCTATAGCCCCAATGTTATGTTGCATACTAAAATTAGGTAAGACTCAATGTAATCTCATAACCTCACCTTATATGCAAGAGGAATTACATTTAATAACCACAATGGTCATCAGGTGCTCATAAGCATATGATTTTGACTATCTTATTCAAAACAACAAACATACTCTTTGCATCCCAATATGGTATAATAACAAGAAATTAAGAAATATTTTCAATTGACCAACTCATAAAGAATATGGATCAGCATACTCATTTGAATATTTTCAATTGAGTAACTCATAAAGAATATTAATATTTTCTATTCAACATGATGATTCATTTTTTTTTAAATACAACTTTTATCTTTTAGTTCCAAAATGAGGTTTAGGTGATACTTGAATAACAATAGCTAGCTTATTGGATCAACAAACATCATATGTAATACAATTGGACTTTAAATATTTGAAGTAGCCATCTACAAATATCCATTCAAGTGTGGATTTATAATGCAAGTATGGATGCCATCAATAAAAAAGATTTGTATTAACCAAATATCCATATAGGTATACATCAATATCTGTCAATATAAGTATAACATATATACAAAATAGCCATATAGGCTTACAAGAATGCCATATAGGCATACAATGTCAACTATATGCAATACAAAATATATGTCCACAAATGCCATATAAGCATACAACAAAGGAACACAATAAAAAGTCATTCCCCTCTGGCTGGTGAAGAGAATAGATCACGGGCAACCTTTGATCTTCTAGGGGATGGAGACGCGCATGTGGGTGGTCTACTACGAACCTGAGGGCTGCTCCTATTTAGTTCTCCCTGCATCTTTAGTTGTTACAATAAAAAGTATAGACATTAATATATAGAAATTACATGTTATAAAAAATGAAACATTTAACAAAATAATCACTTACCGCTACCATATAATTTGTCTCCTCACTTGCCTCAATAGCAAGAATAGGCCGTGGTGATGTCATGTCCTATAGAAACCATCCAGATAGAAATTAAACTTCAAATCATTAATCTTTTGATTTTTTTAAAAATAAACAACTATAACAATGAATGTAAATTGAAATTTACTAATCTACCTCATACCCATGCCAATGCCATGGAGCTATGAATCGTAGAGGTCACACCATGCTCCATTGCCCTATGAACATCGGGAGGTGTCTACGCAGCCTGCATCATCTAGAAATAAAACAACATTATTCAATTACGAAAACTATAATAGTGATGCAAATCATGGCTCCTAACATACACACACGTTCATCTAAACATGGAAGTACACACAATAAAGCACACAAGTCACATACAAAAATCTAGTAAGTACAATTCATTCATGAAACTATTTATTTTATTACCTCTGTGAAGCTTTGAAGTCCACCACCGCTGGCAGGTGTTGCCATGAAATCTCTAATATTAACCTATTCAACATCCAAAATCAGATATTAGAATACCATTCATATAACGATGCTATTCACATGTAATATTTATAATTGTTTACTAGTTACATACCCCGACAGTAGATGATCTAGTGTAATATGCAGGTGGAGAACCACTGAAAATTTTATCAACGCTATGACCCTAAAATTTCATTAAAATCATCAAACTAAATTAGTTAATCTTGCATTTTAAAAATGAAATTTAATAAATTAAATCCAATAAACTTGCTAATATTTACCTAAGTATCAAGGCCAAAAGTCTCACTCAGGAGGGTATCTGTCATCACCATCTACTCAGCTGCAGATGTAGCCTGTGCACCTGTGTCCTGACTATCCATGGGGTCATAACCATAGGTTGAACCGCAAGTCTGACAAGCATGGGGTGGGACCCTACTCCTCATACTATCTCTCAACCCACTCTGTGCTGCAGGACTGACATGCTCTATGATGCTCTAGGTCAAGGCACTAATGGACTGAAGTGTATTGACTCAACACTCTCCTTCACAAAGGAAGAGATAGAAACATGCTCACAGCTAGTCTACTAATTACTCATCTCACTACCCGTTGTGGGTCAACACGTGCCCCTGGTCTATCTTGTGCTAAACCCCCCACCTCTACCCTGGAAGTCTTGCATATCAAAATAGTTTGGCACTTTATTGAGGATAAACTCGTAGTAGAGTTTCCTCAAAAAGTATTGCGGGACCTCATTATTATTGCATGGAGGATGGTCAAAAACCATCCACCACCTTTGCCCAAAATTGTCCCTTATGGCTTGGTTGTTGCACCAATGGATAGGGAACCTCTTGCATGTAATGGGTGGAGGTTGATTTGTTTGTGGGTTTGTGAAAATCAAACACAAGTCTAATTTTGTAATTTGTAATTTTTTCACATCTTGGTATGACAGCTTGTCTGCATAATAGTCTCTAAACTCTCTCCTCTTATGAGTCCAAATAGATATTTGCTTGCTAATTGAATCTACATTTGATAACATAGATTCAAGAGATTTAGCAAGCGTGGACCTATGCAAGGTTGAAGTGGAAGGATCTTTCAACCTTGTAATTATATCTTCAATTTCTTTTTTGTTATTTTCAATTTGCCCCATTATATTTTCTTGTGTTCCAGGGGCATGTTGAGGAATGGATGGAGGAGGTTGTTGTTCCGCAAGTATCTCCTCATTAGGATTTTGTGGATTTTGAGGAGGAGGAGGAGGTACATTAACATTTCCTGACAATTAATGAAATATACATCAAAAATCAACTCAAACCTACCTATTTAGAAACAAATAAAACTCACTCCTTTGGCATGCTTGACGTCGTGACGGCATTTTGGCAATGAATCGATAAGGTTTTGGTGTTGAATTCACTTTTCCAAAACACAAGCACGCTTCCTAGGGTTTGTAGGCCACGAGGATAGAGGAGAAAAAAGAAATGAAATGAGATGCAAATTTTTTTTTTATAATAAGTAATAACGTGCTCGCATTATAACGCGAGTGTGTTATGGTTTGGTTTTGATGAGCCTTAGGCTCGTCATTACCAAACCATAACGCGAGCACGTTATAACGTGCTCGCGTTATGCATTAAATTTTTTTGAAATCAATTTGGCCACTTTTTGGCCCCCCATCTTTTTGCACTTACCCATAACAAAACTTTCCAAAAATTCTTTCAGTACCTCATTCATTAGCCACATGAATGTGCTCGGTGCATTAGTTATCCCAAATGGCATGACTAACCACTCATACAAACCCTCCTTTATCTTGAAGGTTTTCTTCCATTCATCTCTGTCTCTGATTCAGATCTGGTGATACCCACTCTTCAGATCAATCTTCGTGAAGTACTTGGCTCCACTCAAACAATCCATTATGTCATCCATTCTGGGTAATGGAAATCTATACATGATCATGATCTTATTGATGGCTCGAGAGTATATACACATTCTCCACTCTCCATCTTTCTTTGGTGCTAGTACTGCAGGTACCACACATGGACTTAGGCTCTCTCTTATCAGCCCCTTCCTTAACAGCTCTTCACTCTTTGCAGGGGTCATTCTGTGGGCTGCCTTATTCAGCAAACTGGCTCCTAGTATCAAGTCCATTTGATGTCTTATCTTCCTCACTAGTGGTAAACCTTCTGGAACATTATCAGAGACAATGTCCTAAAATTCTTTCAACGTATCTGAAACTTCTGCTGGTACATCTTCACATTTCTCTTGACTGATCTTGGGAATCAATGCAAAGCAATGACGCTCATGCTTCATACCTTCCAAAAATTTCCTACCATCTACCAAGCAAATTCTAGCAGTACTACATACCTTTTCTTCCACCTCCTTCAAGGGCTTAAACTTATGATGAACTCCATCCTTTGTTAGGGAATAAGTGTTTGCGCGGCCATCATGGACAATGCTCCTATCATACTGCCACGACCTCCCCAATAGCATATGAAATGCATCCATCGGTATGATATCACACACCACCTCATCATGGTAGTCTCCAATCTTGAACTTCACTAAGCACTGCTCATTGACCAAAGCTCTATGGTTCTTTTGCAACCATTCAATCTGATATGGATGTGGATGCTTTCTTCTTGTCAACTTCAACTTATCAACCATCTCCTTTGAAACAAGATTGTCAGTGCTTCCACTGTCGATAATAATATCGCAACACTTACCTTCACATTTGTACCTTGTGTATAATAGACTCTTCCTCTGATTGGGTTCTTTCTCCTCATTCAACAAAGTTCTTCTGACAACTAGGGTTTCTCCCCTTTCAGCATCTTCAGAACACTCAGACTGCGCATCTTCATCTACATGTGCAACTCGTGCATTACCTTCAGGTCTTCTATTTGTCCTTCCTTGATGTTGCGGAAACTCGTATGCTCGATGCCCTTCTTCTCCACATTGGAAACAAGTTCCTCTAAAACCTCCTCTTCCAGGTCCTTGCCCAAGTCGGCCTCTTCCTCTTCCTCTTTGCACTCCATTATTCTAGTCACGAGGGTGGTAGGTATTATCTCCTCTTTGATTTTGATTGGTGCCAGCTTCTTTGCTTTTCTTTGAATCTTCATTTCACCCCCCATAGGGTCTTCCACCAGTCCTTCCGCCTTGACCTCTTCCCCTTTGCTTGCTATCAAATCTTTTATTCAGCTTCTCTTCCACCTTCAGGGAGAATTGGTATGCATCTTCTATGGTGGTCATTCTGACTAGGCTTAGCTCTTCTTGAATACTCGACCTCAACCTATTAATGTAATGGGCTACCTTCTCCTTGTTGGGCTCTGCATGGCTTGTCCTAATAGTAATTTTATAAAACTCTTCTGTATACTCCTTAACAGACTTGTTACCTTGCTTCAGTCCTTGCAGCTTCTTCAGTAGCTCCATCTCATAGTCCACAGGAATGAACTGCTTCTTTAGTTTCTCCACCATCTGATCCCATCTGGTGATCTTTCCTTTTCCTCTTCTGTTCCTCTCTAATTGGACCTCCTTCCACCAAATACTGGCATGGCCCTTCAACTTTGTTTTTGCAAACTTAACCCAATCTGGGTGCTCCACATCTTCATACTTGAAATACTCCTCCATGTCATTGATCCAATCAATAAGCTATTTCAGATTCAAATCTCTAGAATATGTAGCAACTTAGATCCTGGGCCTCTTTCCAATTTTCAAAATACCCCTCAATAACCTAACTTCTGCAGGATCACCTGTAGCTTCTTGTTCTTCCTCAAATAGCTCTTCTTCAGCTTCATCTTCACTTTCCTCTCTTGTTCTCAACTCAAACCATCTTCGTAGCTCCTCTTGCAATGCATCGATTTGCCTTTGTAGGGCTCTAATACCCTCTTCTGTCAAAGCATTCCTCCCAATATGATTTCTTTGTGGAGGCATCTTGATCTCTACAACAAACCTACAACCTCAGGTACTGGTACAAACTACCTCACGGTCGGTGATCTGTCTACACACTTAGGAACCCTTGCTCTGATACCACTTGATGAAGGGGGTAAATCATAAAACGCACAACAATAGAAATTATACATAGAAAATAGAACTTTCTTTATTGATTTAGACAACTTATTACATTACAGAAGCTCAAATACAATTAGAGGAATCAACCCTCCACAGGCTGCAACACACTACAACTACACCTCACCAAGCTCTAGAATCTTCTGCCTTCTGTAACCCCCAAATCAGCTAGGGTTTCTATTTTCCCACCTATTCTTGACTCTACACTATCCCCCTTAACTCTACTACCCCCAGGGTTCTCAAAATAGATATTAATAGTCTTTTTGGTGGCCAACAACCTAATTTCAAAATTTGCATCTCTCTCCAAAAATAGGTCAACTTCTGGGAGCCATAACTTTTGATTTGGGTGTCCAATTGACGAACCATTTTATGTGTCAGAAAGCTCGCGGAGTGTTCTATGTGCTAAGAACCAAATTTGGTGGTTCTATCCATTTTGGTGCCTATACGAGGCCGTTTAGTGCCTCAAACCTAAGTTTGAATAATTTTCAAGCATTTTTTGGGAAACAGAAACTTTAATATCTTTTAGCTCACAAATGATCTTTGCATGATTCCTTTGCCAAAGGTCTTATTTTTCAGTTATGAAGCTTCTTGTAAATTTTCACTTCAATCTGTGCCCAAATGCAAACTTTCTAAAAATAGCAAGTTGCTATTTTTAGCAGTTTGGAAACCTAAAAGTTCTACATCATTATTCAAGCGATTATAGAACCAGAACCACAAATTTTGAAAAGAAATGGAAAGAACATCAACAATTTTGAAACACATCTTTTTTGGGTGATGGAAGATTTCCCTTACACCACTAGATGCTCCTACATCAGAGATAAACTAAGGCAATGTTAGAAGCTTCTAGGGAAATCTAAAAGGATGGATGGTTGAGATTGAGTGAGAGGAATTTAGGGCAAGGTTAGAATATTCTAGGGCTATCATTATGTGAATGCCTAGGATTAAAAGATGTGATAGAGAAATGGATGGTGGAGATTTATTAGTTGTATGACTTTTGTTTTTTAGTTAGTCATGTGACTTTTGAATTTTGAATTTATTTATTTGTGGATAATGGATGGGAATGGGATTTGTTTTATTTTATTAGTGGGGATTAGATTAGGATTTGGGACTTTAGACTAATTAATCAAATAATAAGATTATTTAATTAATTATTAGAGAGAGTTGTAGGAAATTGGTTTAATTAAAATAAATATAATTTATCTAATTAATTAGTGTTAAGATGAATATGGTCAGGATAGGCTTGGGATGGTGTTGAAAGTGGTATCAAGGTTGTGATGTTAGATGTGTCATTATGATGTGGATAATTTTGTGTCTACACTTACTAGGTAGATGGGCATCACTATCACAATAAATAGGATTATCATGAATAGATCATGTGTATATGACATAAATGTATCTAGAATAGGCATGAATGAACACTATTTAATTCCACGAAGAAAGGAAAATATGAGACATGATTTTAAACAATTCCTCCATAGAGAACACATCCTTATCCTTATAAAAACATGTCATGAAAATATCAAGTACAAAGAGATCTTGTGCAATAAAGGATAAGAACATCTCAAAATTTGAAATGTATGCATGATTATTAGCTAAGGAGAAAGACCTAAGAGGAGCCATAAGGTGGAAAATTGAGAAAATTAATATGTATACCCAAACTCTAATCAATGTATAATTAGCATGAATAAATTCAAACCCTAGGGAATCTAAAAATGAATGATAAAATTAAAATAATATTAGATTTGAAATACCCTTAAAACTAGTGAAGGGATAAACCCTATAGCAAGAGCCTAGGGTGCTATAAGATTAGACGAGTTCACAAAAAGTGTAAAGGAAAGTGAACTTTCCTTATGCTTAGTCTAGGCTAATCCCACAAAATACATAAACATATATGCATAATTAACATAGACTAATCAATAAAGAGCTAAGTTGGGATTCATAATATGATAATTTAAAATAATTAAATTTGAGAATGTAAATAGAAATAATGATACTTAACTCTATAATTTAAGAATCAATGATTCAAATGAATAGGATTCAAAAAATGTCATGTCTTAGAATCTAGAATAGTAAACCTTATCTACTATTCACCTCATAATTAGGAACCTTCTCTTACTCCATGTTGGGATGAATCTAGAGATCAAGAACAAGTTTGAAATTGTGGATCTATCATGTACTTACAAACTTATATTGTGAAATTTGCAAAAAAATTGTTCTTCACTTCACTTGACATATCTTTGTATTTTCTACTCTTGATATTTGGAAACTGGCAATATTTATAAATAACTTGGTAGGGATGTTGTTATGTTACAAGGGAACATGTTCTCTTAGGTCAACCCATGGAAATAGTCTAGGAATGCTTGTGTAAATCTAGATTCATTTTATTGCTCCAATTGAAGTGTCTAATGCAAATGATGTGTTAATATAGATCTCAAATCATGGATGTGTAAAATGAATGCATTGAATTCCTTTAAATACAAGAACAATGCTATAAATTTAAAGGAAATTTGCAGCCATAATAAACTATTTCCACATAACCCCATGAGAGAAAAATATGTAAACAAGTATTCAAAATCCACATGCAAAAGAATAGACAAACTTACCATCAAAATGACACAAGATGTATCATGGGAAAACCCTCATGAGGGAAAAACCTAGCCTAAAAAATCATCCACACTCAATGTATTATCTCATGAACAAAAATTAAAATACATAACCTCTATGAATACTTTTGAAGCATCAAGATCCATAATTACACTCCATGTGAACAAGAGAATGAGAATCATGTAACCACACATCCCAACCCATGCTTCCTCTCCTCACATATGTAATCAACAAGAGATGATCAACCCAACTTTAGCCAACTAGCCAACCTCAACAACTACTCATGTACTTACTTTTATAGAAATAAGCTTGCACGAAACCACTAAGTGGTATTACATAACCATGTCCCTCTAAACCATGAGCTCACTAAACCATCTCACTCTCATTTACTTTTTGGTACTAAGTTTTCCCTTTTGGTACTAAGTTTTTCCCAATATTAAATATTTTTCCAATGTGAAACCCACATTAAATATGTATCCCAATGTTACATACAACTTGCAAGTGGCCCCAAGAATGCCTAACCCATTGTGATGTTCATAGATGAGACCTCTAGGATGCACCACAATTAAATATTACATTTTACATTATAAGCATTATGCAAGGTGTACAACACACATTTCTCCACATTCTCCCACTTGTATACATTGCATAAGGGGTCATGAGTAAACTCAAACATCAAGGAAATGATCCATATACCCAACATGTACCATGCAAACATCCATTTGCTCCATATGCTCCATCATGATACCCGCAACAATAACCAAGGTGACAACCATTCAAATATGAATCCTCTCATCCTCTATCATTCCAATGCACAAAAGATAAGATCAATTCCAAAGAGATGCTACACTAAACTATCACAAAGAAGCAAGAATCTTACCTCAACTAATATCCAAACACAAAAACCAAATACAATGGTAACAAATAGACCTGAGTAATTGCCAAGAATTAATCACCATAGCTAGAATAGAAACCATATCTAGTTACTAACACATCCAACTAACCATACCTCCAATCCAAGGTATACTAATCATAATAAGTAGTATTTATGCCATCAAAATATCCAACCCAATCCACACCGATCACAAGTCCTTATATATACACTATCCTATAGAGAAAAGTCCTCCAAGGTAACAACACATAAACATGCGATAAAAAACCTCAAGACCCTCAACATTGTAGTATAATGAGAACATCCAACAATAGATACATATACATCATGGAACTCCCACTGCATGGGTAATATCAAATATGAAATCAATCAAGGAATCTAAAGATCCACCAATAACACTCACATAGATGATATGTCTAAATCCTCTATCACATAGTGTTGAAGAACACACACATCGATATGCAAAACATGAAAACTAAAACAACTGCAACATAACTCTCTCACTACAAGTCCATATCTCTTGCAAGTTCTCCACATCATAGAAGATAGACAAACCCCAACTCCAATGTCAAGTGAACATGAATGTCCAAGAAGAAGCATTATCAACCAATAAGAGAGATTATACAAATCAAAACTATATCCTTCTCCCAACACCAATGTGCTACAATTGTGAAAAAGTAAGATCTCCTTCCTAAATCTGCAAATCAAGAAGCCTCTTCAACATCTAAATAATAAATATGTAAGCCTCTCAAACCAAAGGAAGAGAAAACAAAACTTCTCAAAGCCACTAACCATCTCCTTTTTCTCTTCAAAACACATTGACCTCAGAAAAACTCAAGACCAAACATGGGGAGATAACAAATCATAACCACGCATCTACTCCTCAAACAATTCCTCCAGAACTAACATCCATAGCTCAAGACTTAAGCATATATGAGAAGATAGGACACAAAGAAAGAATGCATATAAAAATCAGCTAGGTGATACCTATTAGATCATTCATCGCCAAGAAGACCAAGAGTGGGGAATGAGATTGCTCCTCCATGATATACCCAAAAACAATGACTCTCTCCAAGAACAATCTCCTCAACAGGTCTTTGTTGAACTAACATCCAACTCAGGTGTAGGATCCTCAATCTTCCTATTGAAACCTCATCAAAGAGTAATCATCTCAAAACATGATCTTCAAGAAACAAGGGTCTATAGCCTCACCCAAATTTGAAATAGGTGTACAACCAATCATCTCATGCCAACCAAACTCTAATGCAACACCACAATAACCAAAATCTCACAAGAAAAATGATCGCACCACTCATCAATCATATTATCACATATCATTGCCAAAGATCTAAATGCATAATGAGGAACTCACCATGGCATCATGATCTACATCTCCTCAAAGGAAGATCATATATCTCAAATGGACATATTTGCTTCAAAGAATACATGTATCATGCCAAAACTCTAACACATGATCAAGAGTCCACCATGGCACAAGAGTATCCATCCTCTAAACTAAGGATCATCTATAAAACTGATAAATCATAACTAACACCTCAACCAATGACTCCAAGAGTCCTCTATGGTAAACCAAAATGTGAACATCTCCAAATCATATGAAGATAACTATATCCTATCAATAGAACTTAGGATGTCAAAGAACTCTCACTTCATACACTTGAAACATGATCTAAGAGCTCCTCCATGAGATCAATAACCACTCCAAAAGGTCATCCATCACCAAGTGATGAATCCATATCACTACCAAAGCTCCCATTGAGCCTTGATATCAAGCTACACATGGCATCATGATAACCATCTCCCAACTAAAGATCATCCTTGGTCCTAACACAATCAAAGAACTCAACTACAACATCAAGATCTCCCAAAGGGTAAAGTAAAACCATGATCTCCAAATCAAAAAGATAAACCACCACCTAAAATCTAGGAATCAATCCAACACCACCAATAATGCATCTACATAACAACCATGTCATGTTAAATCTATAAGCATACAAGGAACCTTCATGACACCATGATCACCACCCAATGTACTTACATCAAACTCCCATCAAATCTCACACATATTTACCATATAGTCAACAAGTCTAGGTCCCACAACACAACTATATTAGGTAACACCATCTCACTCTACCTCATAATGACAACCAAACCAATGAACCAGGTGACCAAACTAGGCCAACCAAATAGAATCTGCATAAACACTAAAATATCTATGGGTATAGATAGTCCATATCTAAATTATCCATGCAACCTGTAAATATAAACAACCTATAATATTGCACAACTTGTAGATCTCACAATGCAACATACAAATTCAACCATACATTGGTAACCATGTCAAATATAGAAAACTAGAGGTAAACTTACCAAATCGCCTCTAGATTCAACTTGCCACAAACTCACAAAGTACCATAGTAAAAAAACTAACAGATAGATAAAATATAATAAGTGAATAAATCACATATCAACATCTCTAAACATGATCCACTATGAAGTGCACATAAAATTCTTGTTGGAATTAGGTCAGACAACTGAGAGGGGGAGGGGGGTGAATCAGTTGTCCACAACTTTAACCTTTTCTTCTTTTAATCTTCTTTCACAACTTACAAACAGATTAATGATGTAAACATTAAAGGATGAATTAACAACACATGAGCAGAAACAAAACGAACACACATAACACCAGAATTTTTACGTGAAAACCCGGTTAAGGGAAAACCATAGTGGGGGTTAACCCACAAGATTCATACCCTGTTAAAAGTACTTAAAAGAAATGGGAAGGCACTTGCCTTCAGGCGCACTGCCCAGAGCTCATTGCTCAAAGAGGCTCACTGCCTACAAAATTTTATGTTTAGTATAGAAAGAATGAACTAAGGAATAGCATCTTCTTCATGCCTGGTTCAGTCCCATTGAAAACTCACAAAAATTTTGCTCTACCCCCAAACACTTCTTCACTATGTCTTCATACCTTACTACTCTTGTTCCTCTGCTCCTCCTCTTCTGTACTCTACCTCTGTACCTTTCTTAAGATTTTATCATTTTCGCACAAAGACAACTTTCCACAACTCATCCACAAGTATTTATACGCTTCATCAACCTTGGAATGAACATCAAGGTCAGCTTGACTTAATGCAAATCACTCATATTGTCGGCCAAACATAGCTAGAACTTGAATCTTCTTCGATCAACACGCTACACTCCAGAGAATTGCTCTTAGATCATCTGCAACACGCTTGAAACATCCGGTAGGCCAAGACTGGGAAGAATAGCAACATAAAGGAAGAAATCTTCAACAATGAGCTCAATCTTCAATGTGGACCTCCAACATAGTGGGCACATGATCCAGAGACCTCCACAAGCACATTGAATTTAACAATAACATCCGCACTACTCCAAATCATCAGAATCACTTGCATCTTCATCCAGTGCCTCAAGAACACTGTCTGCCATGACTGTCACACTAGAAAGATTGCTTGTGGACCTCCAAACCACGAACCACTTGAGTTGAGGATATACACTAACTTCCCAAACATGCCTCTAGATCCGCAGGTCATAAGTTTTCATTGTGGAGCAATCCAGACCAATTTCCTGTCACTCTATCTCTTCTGAACACTACAAAACCTAGTTCTACTTAGATGGCCATAGCTTCTTCAAATCTTCATGTAGACCTCTCAAATCTTAACTAGAGCTACTTCAAACAATCCTCTACATAGCCATATGGTCCGCGTACTTTGATCTTCATTCCTCTGGAAATGCGGAGCAATCTACTTCACTGATTTGCACTGTTTCCCTTGTTTCTAACAAAGGGATATGTTGACATCAATGACAACACATCATAGGCACATATTTGAAACAATTCTATCCATCATCTATAAGAAGTTCAGGATCAGACATTATGGACACAAGATATGACCCATCGAATCAATGAGAGCAAACTTGACTTCCGACTAAGATTTTCTATTTAAAATAACAAAATCTATAAAAACTATTGATACCACAACATAGTACTTAGAAAGAGTTTTTTGTCGACTATAAGAACATAAAACTCTAACATGTTGGGTGAAAGTCATGCCTCCCAGAAAAAAATTAGCTCCATTAACCTTCACAAACAAATTCTCATGGCTACTGGATGGATGGTTGGCAGCCCTTTGGTGGTGCCACTCATTGAGTGGTGAATTGGCTAGGATCTAACAACACTTCTAGGTGGTACCACCTAGGTGGTATCTTGGTGGTGCATAGGTGGTGGAAATGGGTAGCAATGACGGGTTGGCTAGGCTATGGTGGTGGATTGCATCACTAGTGGTGGCACTCTATTGGTTGAGCCTCAACCTTCATAGCTGGCCGCAACTAGGAGTTGGGCCTCCCATGCAACTAGCTACCTAACTTAGGGCTCTAGATGTTGGGCGCTAGTCGCTCATGTGACCTAGGGCTCGACCCCCTCCAAAAAACTTTCCAACTATGCATACTATACACTAACATCATCATGTCAACCCCACCTTTTTTAAAATAAATTTTCTATAGACTGGAACGACTAGTGACTTGAATATTCTAAGGAATATACCAAAGATTTTTTAGACTATACATTCATCTATAACCATGTATGATATGGTCGTACGACCATATAGAATGTACATAATGTTCCACAATAGATTCTTCCAAAGCCTTAAAAAAGGGTCAAATTTTATGTCACCAAATATAGTCGAGTTTTATATGGATCCATAAATTTTTGGGTCTTTTGGACTCAATGGTGAGGTTCATTTTTATCCAGGAGGTATCTAGAAAAATCTCACTCCCAAAAGCCTCATAAAAAAAGCTCAAATAGAAAACCTATTTGCCAAATATCTATCAAACCCTAGATCTACAACAACCCAAGTCTACAAATACATATATAACTTTGAAAATGTCTTCTTTTTTCCTGCAAGGCCATGGATCTAACTATGCACAAAAATTTACTCATACTGAGGGTTACAAATACCTAAGAGATCTCCTCCCACAAGCTGGCAACCAGGCTCTAATACCAAATGAAAGGAAATTTGCAACAATAATAAACTATTTCTACATAACCTCATGAGAGAAAAGCATGCAAACAAGTATTCAAAATCTACATGTAAAATAATAGACAAACATACTATCAAGATGACACAAGATGTATCCCAAGAAAACTCTCATGAGAGAAAAACTCAACCTCCAAAAGCATCTACACTCAATGTATTATCTTATGAACAAATATTACAATACATAGCCTCCATAAATACTTTTAAAGCATCAAGCTTCCTAATTGCACTCCATGTGAACAAACAAATAAGAATCATATAACCACACATTTCAATCCATGCTTCCTCTCCTCACATATGCAACCTACAAGAGATACTTAATCCAACCTTAGCCAACAAGCCAACTAGCCAACCTCAAAAACTACTCATGTGCTTGCTTTTATAGAAATAAAGTTGCACAAAACCACTAAGTGGTATTACATAATCATGTCCCTCTAAACCACGAACTCATTAAACCATGTCCCTCTCATTTACTTTTTGGTACTAAGTTTTTTCCAATATTTAATATTTTCGCATTGTGTAACCTACATTAAATATTTATCCCAATGTTGCATACAACTTGCAAGTGGCCCCAAGAGTGTCTAACCCAATGTGATGTTCACATCTCTAGGATGCACCACAATTAAATATTACATTTTACATTATAAACATTATGCAATGTGTACAACACACCTTTCCCAACATAAATTTCACAAATTTGTGTTTAGTTAATGCTTGGAGGGAAAAGTTTTGGTCGAAGTAGGATAAATTTCAATTTAAAATTTAAAATTTGGAAAGGATGAGCTTGCAACCATGAAGACATCCTCTCAACCACAAACATGTCCTACAACAGGAAATGGGCCAAATCAAAGAGAGTAACGTGTATATAGGAATATGTGCATGCATTAAGTGTTATAAACAAGTAGATAGTGCAAATGTATAGGGATGTGTAAACATATGGATGAGGCAAGGATACAAGTATAGAATGTGTTTAATAGATAGATTGATTACATAGAGTAAGAGGCCCAAGTTTGTACACAATTACATAATTTGTCAATCTATGTATCAAGGCGCTCACCTCAAAATGAACATAAGTAGATAAATTTCACCATTACAAGTACCAATTGTATAGTAGAAGTTTAATATAATTTTTAATTCAGGTCAAACCCAAAGTGAATTATAGCGAGTAGTGTGGGTACAGAATTATGGTCCCAAAGATATACTCAAAGTTAACGTTTGTGGGGGAATCATGGTGAAGAATAATATCCGTCTGAACACGTCCATAATGTTCTTTGATTCATTCTCCATTAAAAACGATGCCCTCCACCATGCCAGCCCAAAAGCAAGCTTGAAAAAGTTACATGGAAATCTTTTGGATAAGGATTCTCGATAATGTTTTGTGGTGATTTGAAATCAATCGTTATCCAGCCACATGAGCAGCAAGGACGATTCCATTAATAAACCATAACAACCATTCTTGTGGCTGATCAGTTATCTTTGAAATATTCCATTGGTCCATTACATGGGCGTTTAAAGCACAATATATAGCATTAGTTTCAAGGCAATAACATCCACTGGGCTACTCTTCATGTGCCATTGATATTGCATCAGGAAGTGTTTTGAATATTGATCTTGATATTCACTTTGCTTATGAAATTTCATGAATTACTTAGGAAGTGTTTAGAATTTAATGATTAGTGTTGCATGATGATGTAGACTAGTGAGTTAGACAGCCAAGGATGACTTGCCTCCATACTGATCTCTGAAATTTCATCAACACGGTAATTCAGTCTTTGTGGGCGGGTCATTCTTGGCAGTCTACTCTTTCTGCTACTCATGCCACAACCTATATCATGATAAACGTATATGTTAATCTTTTCAATGTTATGTAGTGTTTTGTAGTATTTATTATCATTATCTGGAATACTAGGAGTTGGACGAAAATTATATTGGCAATCTCTAAGTTATATGTTAATATCACTTTAACACCAAAGTTAATTGTTTTGGAACTACTTTCCTCATTCAATGCCTATTTGAAGTTTAAAGGTAACACTTCTAATAGCAAGAAATTTCAGTGTGAATCTAGATTTGGATGCAGAATTTTGGAAGAACTTATACAGCAGGTGTATTCGACCAGTGATTATAACAGGACTCGGTCTCCACATCAACAACACGTGTTGTACAGATAGCACAGAATATTGATCTTCATATTCACTATGCTTATGAAATTTCATGAATTATGCATTTCTATCTTGTTTTAGTCAGTAATTGTACATTGTACATTGCATGAAACCAAGCATTTAATTTTCAAATCAAGTTCATGTTTTATTTTAAAACTTGTACACTGGTTTTCCCACTCCAAGATTTTAATCATGAAATTTCACTGCTGTTTCTGTGAAAGTTTGCAATGTAAAGTCATTTTATTCCCGTTTGAGACATTAACAGTAGCAGTGACTGAATAGTAATTCATTCCTGAAGCAAATCATTGTTGGCATGATGATAAGAAGTTGCAAATTGAAAGTGAGAACAAACTGCCTATCAAATGCTTATTAATTATATTTATAATTAGGAAAGAACCACCTGTGCATTTGTTTCATGGGAAAAGAATCCCAATACATTCTCCTTAGCTGATAATTTTCAAATACAGTCGTCTAACATGTTAACTGATAATTTTGAAGTGTTTTTTTTTTTCAATTGTTTTAGTAATGAAACATCCTGCAACCAAATCCCGGTCTTCAACACAGCTCACTGGTGGACACACGGAAATAAAGTGCAATACAACCAGTACAATAGTGTTATTTTTAAGGAAAATTTTTTCCAATAAAATTATGACAATTATTATTAGCCTAGGACGTCGGAAATCGTCTAACGCTGGAAAATCTGTTTTCTAAGATTTTCTTGGCTGTTTTTAAACATCATCCATTTCAACAGTCAAAAGTCAGTTTTGGCCAATAAAAATAGGACAAATATTTCCCATTTTTTATTGTGGATGAGGTGTAAAATTACTATTCACTGTTTGACCATTGAAGTGGATGATGTTTAAGTAGAGCCGATTTTCTTAGGGTTTTCTTTGGCGGTCTTGGTTTCGAGGTAAAGATAAAAACAAGAAAGAAATAGTGGGAAAGGACATTGTTCGTATGGTGCCCTCCATTACTGTAGACCTTCAGAAATTGAGCTCCAACTGCATCGCCGACGGTCACTGTAATCTGGTTTTGAAGCTTCCCAAGACTGTCGTGCATTCGGAAAGGCTTAACACACTCACCAGAAAGGTTCTCGCTGTCTAATCTTATGTTTTCTTTATCTTTTAAATCGTGTAATTTGGAGTTTCCCTATCTATGCATTATCTGGGGTTTTGATGTTGCAGACTTTGGCATTGCTGCTTGAAAAGCTCATGGCAAAAGATTTCATTAAGAACGTCATCACAAGCAAATTGCAGAGATTCAACCAGTCTAACCATGCATGGAAGATTCGTCAGTGTAATTCGTACACCGTGGGGAGGGCAGAAAATCTGGATATGTATCCTTCTTTTTTGAACCACCTCTGTGGCTTGGCAAAGGAAGATGAGGGGCTTGTAGGTAAGAAATTAGCCAATCTTTTAGGGTTACTAAAGCCAATTTAGGACTGACAAGCTATCTGCCTAATTCCATTCCCAATAAAGGCTATTGGCCTAATTACATGCCCTGGCTGATGCTTGTTACTTGGATATTTATACCTTTAAAAACAAACACTACATATTTTATTCAATGTTTCTCTTTTGTTTATCTAGATCCTTGATTCTATGGTTGCTGCCGATATAGCATGGATTCTTCCATACAGGGTACACACAAATCTATAACAACAAATGAAAAAAATGTGCTCCAGATGTTGAACATTGTATGTTTGTTTCTTATCACACTCTTTCACACTTTAATTCCAAGCCTTCATCATTTTATCTAATTGACGTGTTTGTTTGTAGGAGGCATTAATTGACAAGGCCCTGTTTTGAACCTTGATGCTCTTATTCATTTTCTCTATTTTTTCGTTTTATATACCATTATTAGTACTTGCCTTGGCATGGGTACTTATGCATTCCATATGGAGGAACTGTTGCATTAGTGCTTTCAATTGTTGACCAATCAAATGCTTTTATTTTTGTTGTGGCTATAGTTTGGAGTCTTTACCAAAAAAAATGATTGGCTAAGAGATCTTACCTCTTATCAAGTTACCTTCATGTGAATCGAGGCAAACATTAAATACTAAAGTCAATATCAGCCATACGTAAATTAAATGAAGTGAGTATGACCCATACTTTAAGTCCAATCAAATAGACACTATTGTTACAAAAGTCAATATTTAAATCAGTATTACAGTGACATTCCCTGTAGACAATCTTATCGAATCTCATGAACTCTTATCTAGCATAGTAAGCTTTCATTTCCATTTGGTGACTAAATTCATCAAGTCCTTCTACTTCGTCGGCATGCCTGTCGCCATTCTCCTGAGTTTCGTTATCAACACTACAGCTGCAATATGAAGAAGAGGGAATTGGAGCTTGTCCTTCCAATATCTGTAATAGTTGTTTCATGTCAGGCCTAAACTCTGGTTGAGGATGGGAACACACAACTCCCAACTTAAGCACCCTCTGCATCTCTTCACCACTATATTCTCCCCCAAACTTTGTATCTGTTAGTGCCTGAATTGACTGACAGTTTTTGAGCAATTTTCATGCAGGCACTTTCCCTAAGTATCCAAAAAATGTTCTAAGTGTTGGACCTCCTCAGCATTGTTCAGCTGCATCATCATATTTTCCTGAGGAGGAGGTCATCATCATCATATTTGGTTCGATGGTGGTCAGCATCATCATGTTTTCTGTCGACCGGTTTCTCATCGTCATCATCATATTTTATTATCGGGTGATGTTTGGATATCATCCTGATCTTGCTGATGAGCTGCAGTGCGCCCTGATTTGCTTGCGGGGGTGATTTTTCAAGTATCCGGTGATCTTCCAATTATCACCTTGTCCAGACATGATGATGATGTTGCCCCGATATTCTGAAGGGGTTATTCTTTGAGTTGTTCGACCTGACTTGTTCTTTCTTAAGGGTCGTCATCATCATCATCATATTTCCAGTTATCACCGTGTTGCTTGCGAGGGTCATCATATTTTTTGCCTTCATGATATTTCGCCGGGGTGATATTTTTATCATCGGGTGATCTTGGTTATGATCATCCTGATGATGTTGTTGAAGAGTTCTAAGTGTGACCCGATATTCACTGGGGTCATCATATTTTGAACGTCAGGATGATCTTAGTCAATATCATCCTGATGATGTTGTATCACTTCGTGTTCGTTGTTTTATCATCCTGATGATGCTGACGTCATTCTTATGACAGGGTGATATCTATTTCTCTGCCTATCTGCATCATGATATTTCCGAAGGAGGGGGTGATATTTTCATATCACCCGGGTGTATATTTGTTCCAGCGTCATGATGATGCTGATATCAAGGAGATATCCGCCTGCCGGCTTCATGCATTATCTAGTGGGGGGTGATCTTTTCAAGCATCATCATATTCATCTATCGCCCTGATCTTATAGTGGAGCTACAGTGCAACCTGATATTTGTGCATTAGGATGATATTTCTAAATATCCGGTTATCTTCCGAATATCATCCTGATGTCGATATGATGATGACGTCATCAAAGTCCGGGGGGGTCATGTTTCTAACACTGATCATCTTGTGGAGATCCCCCGATATTTGCAAATATGATGATGACGTCATCCGGATATGAGGAGGTGCGCAGTATGCAGATATGCAGATGACGTCAGCAGGATATAATGATGACGTCATCAGGATGTTCATCGGCCAGACTTTTGGTATAGGCTCAGCAGGAGGATGTTCCTCCGATGGATCAGGTTGTACCGATGAAGGCGATTATCATGCAGGTTATATTGCGATATGATGCTGACGTCAGGGTGATTTTTCAAGCGACAGGATATCATGCTGCTAGAGGATGATGATGATGAAGTCTTATACTAGTGTCGTCAGGAGCAAAAGCACCGACATCATATATGCTCATGACCTAGTATATAAAGTGTTAATGAGGTTGCTGCGGGGTGCATGTGGGATAATGGATATCCTGCATTTTCAAATATCATGATGATGAATCTCGGCGGGAAATGGTTGCGATCGACTGTTTGACGTTTTTCCCAAGGCCGCGGGTTGGTGCGCCATTAATGGCGAAGGTTGCAGAGGTATGGGCGGATCTGGTACCCGATTGAAGGTGTACATCAGCGGACAGTGGCGCAGGGCTCGAGATATCTTCCTATCTCCTCCCCTACCTACTGCATTCATGTTTGGGTGCCAATCTGGTAATGTGTTTGAGCGCCATTTTTATGATACTGTGTATCTGGCGGGATTTTTGGTCAACCTGGTAGTTAATGCTGAATACACCCTCCTGCTATATAATGCAGACGGTGTTATTCATTCAGTTGTTGTTGAAAGTTGAGGATTTTTGGCTCTGTAATCCAAAACCAGCTGATCTGGTTGCTCTGTACAGTCTAACTTGTGAGTTTATGTATCTCCTGTTGTACGATTTGGCATGAATCCACTGATTTCATGGTTGATCTTATATGAGTAATGCTATCTTAGCATGTGTTGTGTTAATTCTGTCTCCAGTATTGCATGTATTCTTCTTCTGAATCTGGATATTTGGGTAATGTTTAGATTCTAGAGCATAGAATTCCTATGTTGAATGTCTGATCTTTTAACTTCTGCTCAAGGGGTAGATTAAACTGTTTTCAGGTTGAACATTGGGAAGGGTATACTGCAGTAGGGATGCCATAAGTAGAGATAACTTAACACTCTTCATTGGGAGATATCTGTAAGGCAGATATCATGTGTATCCCCCTGAAATCCAGTTTTAGCTATTCATGCTGATCATTCACAGGTGTATGTCTACCGACTCCAAGCCCTGGATAGGCACCAAGCATGCTGTGTTCTTATGTTATACACCATGTCCAGCTTTGCATCCAAAATTCAAACTAAAACATTTCATACTTCCACCTGTTAGTTGTAGGAGTAGGATTAGGAACCCCCTGCATGGTCTCATACCCAACCAGACATCATGTCCAAGAATGTTGCTAGCCTTGTGATCTATCATGCAGATCTTGGTCCATACATGAGAGTATTCTGCCTGTTGTTGTCAAGTCAGATCCTTCTATCTTTGAGCTAGTCAAGGTTACATCTTGAGTTATAGGGATACCCCCCTTGGTGCAGCAGAACCAGAAGTGAAGGGGAGGCAGCTCACGCAACCTCCTGTATTTAGTTGGCTGAATCTGCCTGTGCATTAGAAGTGGCAAACCCTAATGCTGATTCAGAAGAAAAACCAACAAAATGGCGACTCTGCTGGGGAGATCAATGTCATATCCATGAAAGTTTGAGTCTACAAGATAAAAAAAAAATATCAGACCTGGAAACTGTTTGTTGCAGCAGAGAAAAGGGTTATATATGTGATTCTGCTGGTGGATGACCCAGAATGAAAGAAATCAATCTGCAGCTTCAGCTTGTTTGAAGCTCATTCCTCTTCAAGGAGGTGGCGACTCTGCATCAAAGAACCTGATAAAAGAACAAAATCAGTCAGAGAAGAATTTGCAGCTCCTGCAACATATCCAGGTATTTCATATTGTTTGACAAACTCCCTATTTGGTGAGATAGCACTGGTTAAAAGGGAAACATTGGTGAAAACAGAGCTTGCATGCTTTTATTAAAACTTACCCTATATTTCAAGGGGCATGCAATGTTGTTCAAAGGACTCATTTAAAGGACTTTAGGAAAGTTTAAAAAAACAGCCTGAACTTTGAGTGCCTAAAGTCATTGTTTGTAGAAAATCTGAGTAGAGAGGAGGGTTGCAATAACATAAAGGATGTATTATCTGCCTATGCACCCTTGTGAAGTGTCAAATGCAAAAATGTATAGTAGTCAGTCCCAACAATGTAATAAAAGAAGTTTCAACATAGACAGATATAAGCCCATAGATTTCAATGGCATTTGTGGCTATCCAAATGCTTTTCCACCTAAAATCAGAAATTTTTTGCCTAAATTCAAGGGTATAAAGGATGAATCAGCTGAGAGACACTTGCAGCAGTTCATGAATGTGATAGATAACTTTGAGATTGACCATGAGGATGTGGTTATGAGATTATTCGTTCAATCTCTAGATGAAGATGCAAGGGACTGGTTTTCCTACCTTCCAGCTCACTCTGTCAACTCTTGGCATGGTTTTAAATCTGCATTTCTAGTACAGTATGGTGAAAGAGTTTCTGAATATGCAGCTATTAGTGACTTCATGTACATCCATATTGAAGAAGATGAGTTGATCCCAGCCTTTAACCTCAGATTTATGAGGGCATTGAATAGAATTCCAGAATGCATGAGACCTAATGATGCACTGTGCTTAGTTATCTATTTGGGAGCCTTTGATAAGAAAATGAGTTACAGATTAAGAGACAAGGAGCCCACCACATTGCATCAGGCACATCAGTTTGCATTAGATATTGAAAACAATTGGAGGTATGGAATACAAAAGGGTTATTTCTCTGAAAATTTTTGTTGTCCTGCAGGCCCCAGTGTTAATGAAGGATTTAATTCAGGTATTGACAATGAATGTCATAGCACTCACACCCCTGTTGTCCCAGTTTTTGCATCATTCCAAGTAGATGATGTTTCTATCATAGAGGAGGATGTCCTTTTTTGCCCAGCAGGTGAAGTTGAAAATAATAATTTTTCAAGTAATATTTGCATACCAGTCCTAAACAAAGAGCCTTCATGTTTAAATGATCCAGTTGTGCAGAGTTGTGATCATATGGATCAAGAATTAATATCAATTTCATTAGGAAGTATTGGAGGGCTGGAAAATGATGCAGATTGTTCAACTTCAGAGTACATTGAAACAGCAAAAATCTTGTATGCGGGGCAATTAGATGATAAAAATGATATCCATGACCAATTCATGGATCAGGTTTGTTCTTCTTATGACTCTGGATCTGATGATAATGAAGAAGAATTGGAGTGTCATGAAGAAGAAGCAGAGGCCTTTGCAGTGAATGTTAATCCCCTTTATGATGAGCCTGCTGATGCATATGATGTTGTGAGTCTTGACTTTCAGTGGTGCAGGATTAACCCTTTGTTTGAGGATGATGATACTGATTTGCAAACTGTGAATAATGAATGTTCATCATCACCTGATTCAGACATGTGCAACATTGGGTGTGTGGATCAAGTTTTGTTTTCAATATCAGTAGATATTAGGGGTCTCATATTTTCTGAGTATTTTGAATTGTTGGATCAGCTGGATGAGTGCCTGATAATGTACAGCAGCCAGATAAATGATAAAGAATGCCAAGAGCAGTATGATGTACTGTCTGAGGGATATAACATACATGTGTTGCCTAATGTTGAAGAATATTATGTGTATGGTTACATGTCTAATTCTGAAATCCAAAATGACAGAGCTGAAAATGATGGTGGCAAGCTTTCAAAACTGGTGGAATATCTTTTTAAGCAGATGACATTATGGGCAGATTATGCCAATCTTTTCAGCTGGGATTGGGATCTTTCAGTTTGGAATCAGGCATTTGACAAGAAAAAATTATGGTTTTTCCTTTTTGGCTGCCCGGGGCCGCCAAAATAATGTTTAAAAATATTGTGTTTGGTGATGCAGATCATGATAACTTCATGACTCTGTGCCCAATGGATAAGGGACTGGTCTGCATCCCAGAGATCTGGGGTTCTCGCTGCAGTCTTGCACCTGCACGTCCCCAGACAGAGCCAGTGTTAGTGCCTGAATTGACTGACAGTTTTTGAGCAATTTTCATGCAGGCACTTTCCCTAAGTATCCAAAAAATGTTCTAAGTGTTGGACCTCCTCAGCATTGTTCAGCTGCATCATCATATTTTCCTGAGGAGGAGGTCATCATCATCATATTTGGTTCGATGGTGGTCAGCATCATCATGTTTTCTGTCGACCGGTTTCTCATCGTCATCATCATATTTTATTATCGGGTGATGTTTGGATATCATCCTGATCCTGCTGATGAGCTGCAGTGCGCCCTGATTTGCTTGCGGGGGTGATTTTTCAAGTATCCGGTGATCTTCCAATTATCACCTTGTCCAAACATGATGATGATGTTGCCCCGATATTCTGAAGGGGTTATTCTTTGAGTTGTTCGACCTGACTTGTTCTTTCTTAAGGGTCGTCATCATCATCATCATATTTCCAGTTATCACCGTGTTGCTTGCGAGGTTCATCATATTTTCTGCCTTCATGATATTTCGCCGGGGTGATATTTTTATCATCGGGTGATCTTGGTTATGATCATCCTGATGATGTTGTTGAAGAGTTCTAAGTGTGACCCGATATTCACTGGGGTCATCATATTTTGAACGTCAGGATGATCTTAGTCAATATCATCCTGATGATGTTGTATCACTTCGTGTTCATTGTTTTATCATCCTGATGATGCTGACGTCATTCTTATGACAGGGTGATATCTATTTCTCTGCCTATCTGCATCATGATATTTCCGAAGGAGGGGGTGATATTTTCATATCACCCGGGTGTATATTTGTTCCAGCGTCATGATGATGCTGATATCAAGGAGATATCCGCCTGCCGGCTTCGTGCATTATCTAGTGGGGGGTGATCTTTTCAAGCATCATCATATTCATCTATCGCCCCGATCTTATAGTGGAGCTACAGTGCAACCTGATATTTGTGCATCAGGATGATATTTCCAAATATCCGGTTATCTTCCGAATATCATCCTGATGTCGATATGATGATGATGTCATCAAGGTCCGGGGGGGTCATGTTTCTAACACTGATCATCTTGTGGAGATCCCCCGATATTTGCAAATATGATGATGACGTCATCCGGATATGAGGAGGTGCACAGTATGCAGATATGCAGATGACGTCAGCAGGATATGATGATGACGTCATCAGGATGTTCATCGGCCAGACTTTTGGTATAGGCTCAGCAGGAGGATGTTCCTCCGATGGATCAGGTTGTGCCGATGAAGGCGATTATCATGTAGGTTATATTGCGATATGATGCTGACGTCAGGGTGATTTTTCAAGCGACAGGATATCATGCTGCTAGAGGATGATGATGATGAAGTCTTATACTAGTGTCGTCAGGAGCAAAAGCACCGACATCATATATGCTCATGACCTAGTATATAAAGTGTTAATGAGGTTGCTGCGGGGTGCATGTGGGATAATGGATATCCTGCATTTTCAAATATCATGATGATGAATCTCGGCGGGAAATGGTTGCGATCGACTGTTTGACGTTTTTCCCAAGGCCGCAGGTTGGTGCGCCATTAATGGCGAAGGTTGCAGAGGTATGGGCGGATCTGGTACCCGATTGAAGGTGTACATCAGCGGACAGTGGCGCAGGGCTCGAGATATCTTCCTGTCTCCTCCCCTACCTGCTGCATTCATGTTTGGACGCCAATCTGGTAATGTGTTTGAGCGCCATTTTTATGATACTGTGTATCTGACGGGATTTTTGGTCAACCTGGTAGTTAATGCTGAATACACCCTCCTGCTATATAATGCAGACGGTGTTATTCATTCAGTTGTTGTTGAAAGTTGAGGATTTTTGGCTCTGTAATCCAAAACCAGCTGATCTGGTTGCTCTGTACAGTCTAACTTGTGAGTTTATGTATCTCCTGTTGTACGATTTGGCATGAATCCACTGATTTCATGGTTGATCTTATATGAGTAATGCTATCTTAGCATGTGTTGTGTTAATTCTGTCTCCAGTATTGCATGTATTCTTCTTCTGAATCTGGATATTTGGGTAATGTTTAGATTCTAGAGCATAGAATTCCTATGTTGAATGTCTGATCTTTTAACTTCTGCTCAAGGGGTAGATTAAACTGTTTTCATGTTGAACATTGGGAAGGGTATACTGCAGTAGGGATGCCATAAGTAGAGATAACTTAACACTCTTCATTGGGAGATATCTGTAAGGCAGATATCATGTGTATCCCCCTGAAATCCAGTTTTAACTATTCATGCTGATCATTCACAGGTGTATGTCTACCGACTCCAAGCCCTGGATAGGCACCAAGCATGCTGTGTTCTTATGTTATACACCATGTCCAGCTTTGCATCCAAAATTCAAACTAAAACATTTCATACTTCCACCTGTTAGTTGTAGGAGTAGGATTAGGAACCCCCTGCATGCTCTCATACCCAACCAGACATCATGTCCAAGAATGTTGCCAGCCTTGTGATCTATCATGCAGATCTTGGTCCATACATGAGAGTATTCTGCCTGTTGTTGTCAAGTCAGATCCTTCTATCTTTGAGCTAGTCAAGGTTACATCTTGAGTTATAGGGATACCCCCCTTGGTGCGGCAGAACCAGAAGTGAAGGGGAGGCAGCTCACGCAACCTCCTGTATTTAGTTGGCTAAATCTGCCTGTGCATTAGAAGTGGCAAACCCTAATGCTGATTCAGAAGAAAAACCAACAGTATCCACCGCATCCATTAACCTCTCCTCCACATATAGCTACCTCACCCACTCCACCAAGATTTGTTTCTCGGTTTCAGTAGATTCATCGAAAGGCCGTCTTCCACAAGCAACTTCCAGCAACACTATACCAAAGCTGAATACGTCTGTGCTCACGGTGGCTTTTCTTCTGCTCAAGATTTCAGGTGCCATGTAACCCAAGGTCCCTGCCATACCCACTTGTTTGGGGCTTCTGAGCGTGGTCATGAAAGCGAGCAAGCCCAAAATCTCTCAACTTTGCATTAAATCTCTGTGCACAACTATCCATTCCCATTCTTGGTGGAGATACAAGAAGCCAACAACCACTCCCTTGAGAATGTTATACCTCTGCGACCATCCAAGAACTGTCCCTAGGTTGTCGAATATGAATTAATCCATGCTCCTGTTTGGCATGTAATCATAAACAACAAAGAGCTGACTCTTGTTCCGACACCATCCTCGAAGGCAAACCAGATTCTGTGTTGCAGACGCACCAGGCTCCGTAGTGGGTATGAGTCCATCCACTTCGCCGACACCAGCAGTGGGTACGAGTCCATCTACTCCATCTGCAAAACCCTTGTATACTGTTGTAGTAAGCAATGAGCTCTACAAAACTTGCATCTAGATATGAACTAAATGATGGGCACCCTAACTTTGGGACTATGACATAGTTTCAGTTAATTTTCACTAATCTCCGTTCTTTGTTGTGATCTGTGACACTCGCATATTCACTAGAAGTAAGTTTTATCCTCCTCTTATTCCAAGAACAATGGAACAGATCGGTTGTTTTGTCAAATTTCAATCATATTGGCCTGTTTCTTTTTCACAATGTTATGATAGTTCACTACAGTTTTGCAACCGTGGGCTATTCTATTCAAATATTTTATTACAGACATAACCTGAGAATCAAGATTAATCTTCTTACTGAGTATTTTAGATTAGAACTTAATTTGGGTATGTCTATTCTTTTTTTCAGTAAACAAGGCTTCTTTCAACGACAGATTTGACAAAATTATTTAAGGTCGATGATGACTACCGTAATCCCAGGCAAAGCCTATTGTCTTCTCGCCTGAGCAACGAAACAGCCGAAACAAATATTGAAGCTAATGTCCAAGCATGGAGAGACACCGGATTTATTAGCGCCATTTACAATTCGTTAGAGCTTCACTACAGTTTAAATTGCGAAGACCCGACGTTTTCCTTTTAGAAGCCATAAGTCTTTAGGTTCATTTGGGTTTTGCCATAACAACTCCTTGTATGGAGCAAAAGTAAAACTCTTTGTAATCAACTCAAGACTAAGTACTACTTTTGGGTGTTGTATTCACAACACTACTTTTATTGGATTTGATTTTCATGACCTTCAGTGCATTCGCTATCCTCTCAAATTGGATGTGTTTGGCTGATTTCATTCATTATTTACAACAAGAGATTGTTCTTATAGAAAGTTTTAGTTAATTTCATGATGTGGGGGATATACCCAATCACCAAAAAGGCGGTTTTCCTACAAAACAAAACACCTCTGATCTTCGAGGTCAAGGTGATTTCTAATCTTTTTACTGATATTTGTTTAGTGACATTGAGGTCTGCAGTTCGAATGATACAATGTAATTTCAATGCCTCTTGTAGCATGGGCTATCTATAGTATTGAAGTATATGACGGAGCAGTTGCTTCCAGACTTCAAACCAGATGAAAGTTTGATTGAAGCTGGAGCATTCATTTCCATTAGAGTTACCCTGGTTAGGGGCAAAAAGGATCATACTCTGACAATACATTTTACACCATTATGTTTTAATAAAAATCATTGCTTTATGTTTACAAACTATAATTCATTATATTACCTCATTCTAATACATTCATATTTCTAACTCTTTAATAAATACATTTACAAACGAAAATAAAGGGCACTTACTAGCCACTATGTGGCACTTTAATATTGTTCTTTCATTTATTTCCCATTTCATATACTACAATATATAATATTGTATTCACCACTATTGCATTTTGGTATTGATGCTTAGTGCTTTGAATGGGTTAAATAATTTCAACACTGTTATAATCTCTAACAAACCCAAAGCTTTGTAATGTTAGAAATGAGAAATTATTTGAAAGGTATAAATGTCTAGCCAATAAACCAAAAAATTGACCAACTTTTCACCAACTCTGAGTAGACATAAAATGAACAATAATAAAAAAAAATAACTATCCATTGTTTTATTCCTTTTATCCATTTTTAAATCATTATTTAAATGTTTTTATTAATAATAAAATAGATTCTCAACAAAATATTAAAAATAAATATAGAGTTATATAGTTAATCATTATTATTATTTTATTTATTTTGTATCATTAAATTAAATAAAATAAGGGTTATAATGAGTACATAATCAAGTTTATAATGAAATAGAATACAAAGGTTAATAATAAAATATTAATAATGGAATGCAAGGATCCATGTACAATTAAAAAAAAAAAAAACTATCCATTGTTTTATTCCTTTTATGTAGTTTTTAAATCATTAATGAAATGTTTTTAATTAATAATAAAATAGATTCTATAGATAGTTAATTATTATTATTATTATTTTATAATTATTATTTTATTTATTTTGTATCATTAAATTAAATTAAATAAGGGTTATAATGAGTACATAATCAACTTTATAGTGAAATAGAATACAAGGTTAATAATAAAAAAAAAAAAAACTATCCATTGTTTTGTAGATCATCATGATAATGGATAATAAAATTATTATTTCAATAAATATATGTTAACTATGTACAAGGAAATAAATTACACCTTATATTTATTTAGAATTAGTTAGGATTATGTGCACAAGCAAAACATGATAATGTAAATGAACTTCGATTGTGAAGGAAATAGATGAGCTTCATAGGGCCAAAATAACATTAGGCTTTTGGTGACCTATTATCCTATATATTTATCGACAACATTCAACTGCACTAATGTTATGGCACACTTTTAATGTAGTCATCACATTAGAGACAATTCTGTGACATCCTGCAAAATATAAGAATGCCCAGGCACTTCAACATGATTGGGAAATAATAATGAAACACACAAATGACATTTTGAGACAAAGAGAGATAATTTGAACAAATATATATAACCAAAAAACATATGGTTAAGATTAGGCTTACAATTACAATTAGGGTTAGGGTTAGAGATAGAATTAGGGTTAGGGATAGAATTAGAGTTGGGGTTACAATTAGGGAACTAAAAAAATTGTTAAACACATCCATACATTTATTCGCAACTAACAATCTCACAAAAGATATAAATATAGATATGAGAGAAAGAGACAAAGAGAGAGTAATTAGAACAAATATATATAACCAAAAAATATATGGTTAAGATTAGGCTTGCAATTACAATTAGGGTTAGGGTTAGGGATAGAATTAGGGTTATGGATAGAATTAGAGTTAGGGTTAGAATTAGGGAACCAAAAAAATTGTTAGGGTTAAAGTTGGAATTGTTGTTGGGCTTAGGGATACAATTATGATTAGGGTTAGAATTTAGGGTTAGAATTAAGGTTATAGATAAAATTAGGGTCAATGTTAGAATTAGGTTTAGAGTTATAATTAGAATTAGGGTAAGGATTACAATTAGGGTTAGAATTAGTGTTACAAATAGAATTAGGGTTAGGGTTATAATTAGAATTAGGGCTAGTGATAAATTACGGTTAGGGATAGAATTAGAGTTAGGGGGAATAGAGAAAGAGGGATAGAGCTAGATATAAGGGATATAAAGGGAAAGAGAGATAAAAAAGAGAGGAAGAGAGACAAAGACAAAGAGACAAAGAGAGAGGGAGGGAGGAAGAGAGCATGAGAGATATAGAGAGTGCAAAAGATAGAGATATATATAGGAGAGAAAGAGACAAAGGGAGAGATAATTAGAGCAAATATATATAACAAAAAATTATATAGTTAAGATTAGGGTTACAATTACAATTAGGGTTAGGGTCAGGGTTAGAATTAGGGTTAGGGTCAGGGTTAGAATTAGGGTTAGGGATAGAATTCTAGAGTTAGGGTTACAATTAGGGAAAATATTTATAACCAAAACAATTGTTAAGCTTAGAGTTGGAATTAGGTTGGGGTTAGTGATAAAATTATGATTATGGTTAGAATTAGGGTTACAGATAAAAATAGGGTAAATGTTAGAATTAGGTTTAGGGTTATAATTAGAATTAGGGTAAGGATTAGAATGAGGGTGAGGGTCAATGTTATAATTAGTGTTAGGGTTACAAGTGCAATTAGGGTTAGGGTTAGGGATAGAATTAGGGTTAGGCATAGAATTAGAGTTAGGGTTACAACTAGGGTAATTATTTTTAACCAATATAAGATGTTAGGGTTAAAGCTAGAATTACAGTTGGGGCTAGATAAAATTATGATTAGGGTTAGAATTAGGGTTAGGGTTATGAAATTAGAATTAGGGTTAAATCTAACTAGAAATACTAGAATATAATAGATTTAGAGTTAGGGTTATGTGTACAAGCAAAACATGATAATATAAACAAACTTGGATTATGAAGGAAATATATATACCAACATATATATACCACTATGAGGATAGCCATGTGTATGAATAGGTCGAGGAATAAGATTACATTAAAGTGTTAGAGAGAGGGGAGCAAAGAAGTGGAGAGGTAGAAGTGGAGAGGGATGTGGGGCAAGAGAGAGAGAGAGAGAGCAAGGGGGAATAGAGAAAGAAGGGGGATTATAATTAGGGTTAGAATTAGGGTTAGGGTTATAATTACAATTAGGGTTAGGGTTAAGGATATAATTACGGTTATTGATAAATTATGGTTAGGGATAGAATTAGAGTTAGGGGGAATAGAGAAAGATGGATAGAGCTAGAGATAAGAGATATAGAGGGAAAGTGAGATAAAAAGAGACAAAGAGAGAGGGAGGGAGGCAGAAATCACGAGAGATATAGAGAGTGCAAAAGATAGAGATATAGATAGGAGAGAAAGGGGCAAAGGGAGAGATAATTAGAGAAAATATATAGTATTTATAGTAAATGTTCTTTTTATGAATAAGAGTAATACAAGGTTTATAGAATTTGGGTTTCCATCACTAACATAGGCATTATCTTGTATTATAGTATTTACAGTAGTATCAAATGCATGTATATTGAAGGATAAAACATTAGTATGATATTGTATAAGATTACATAAGGTAGAGATATTTTTCATATTTTTAATGCAATAAAATCCATTTGAAGTTGTAATGAGTTCTCCATGGTGGTGTGACAAAGTATGCAGATTATATTAGTAAAAGAAACACAATGCTTGGTGCTAGTAACCACATCAAGCATAGAACAATGCAAAGCATGGATCATTTAGTTTTTTCCTCAAAAAGACATTTTTAATATTACCAATTGCTTAACTGCTAACATTATATATTGACCATCTTACAATACTAAATGATATAGCTAATATAATCTCCTAGAACTCATCTTAAGCCAAGCAATTGTAATTGCATAAATAATAATAAGTAAGAGATCGACAACACAATCATTCAAAAATATATTATACAAGAATAAATACAATTATATTAGAGACTATATAGATAGGAGACAAAGATACAAAGAGAGAGATAATTAGAACAAATATATATAACCAAAAAAAAATATGTTTAAGATTAGGCTTACAATTACCATTAGGCTTAGGGTTAGGGATAGAATTAGGGTTAGGGATAGGATTAGAGTTAGGGTTACAATAGGGAACCAAAACATTGTTAGGGTTAGAGTTGGAATTACTGTTGGGGTAGGGATAAAATTATGATTAGGGTTAGAATTAGGGTTATAGATAAAATTAGGGTCAATGTTAGAATTAGGTTTAGAGTTATAATTAGAATTAGGGTAAGGATTACAATTAGGGTTAGAATTAGGGTTAGGGTTATAATTAGAATTAGGGCTAGTGATAAATTATGGTTAGGGATAGAATTAGAGTTAGGGGAAATAGAGAAAGAGGGATAGAGCTAGATATAAGGGATATAGAGGGAAAGAGAGATACAAAAGAGAGGAAGAGAGACACAGACAAAGAGACAAAAAGAGAGAGAGGGAGGGAGGAAACATGAGAGATATAGACAGTGCAAAAGATAGAGATATAGATAGGAGAGAAAGAGACAAAGGGAGAGATAATTAGAGTAAATATATATATATATATGGTTAAGATTAGGGTTACAATTGCAATTAGGGTTAGGTTTAGGGTTAGAATTAGGGTTAGGGATAGAATTCTAGAGTTAGGGTTACAATTAGGGAAAATATTTATAACCAAAACAATTTTTAAGCTTAGAGTTGGAATTAGGTTGGGGTTAGGGATAAAATTATGATTACAGTTAGAATTAGGGTTATAGATAAAAATAGGGTAAATGTTAGAATTAGGTTTAGGGTTATAATTAGAATTAGGGTTAGGGTCAATGTTATAATTAGTGTTAGGGTTACAAGTACAATTAGGGTTAGGGTTAGGGATAGAATTAGGGTTAGAGATAGAATTAGAGTTAGGGTTACCACTAGGGTAAATATTTTTAACCAATAAAAGATGTTAGGGTTAAAGCTAGAATTATAATTTGATGCAGGAGCATCTAGTGGTGTAAGGGCAATCTTGCATCACCCAAAAAGAAGTTAATTCAAAATGATTGTAGTTTTTTTATTTCTTTCCATAATTAGTGTTTCGAGTTCCATAATATCCAGAATAATGATGTAAGACTTTCAGTTTTTCCAAAACTGCTAAAAATAGCAGCCTGCCTATTTTGGAAAGTGTACCTGCCATTTTAGGAAAGTTTGCATTTGGGCACAGATCGAAGTGAAAACTTACAGAAAGTTACATAATAGAAATATAAGACCTTTAGCGAAGGAATCAGGTAAAGATCATTTGTGAGCTGAAAGATAATAAAGTTTTTATTTTCTGAAAAGCCCCTGAAAATTTCTGAAACTAGATATGAGGCACTAAAACATCCCATAACGTCCCAAAAAGTTGATATAAATCTGTTTACAATTTTTTTTTGTGATAGTTCACATCGCGAGCTTTCCGGTACTTAAAACAGTTCATCAATCGGACACTCAGATCAAAAGTTATGCTTCCCAGAAGTTGACCTATTTTTGGGGAGAGTTGCAAATTTCAAAATTTAGCTGGAGGCCGCCAAAAAGTGCTATTTATGACTATTTTGGGAACCATGGGAAGTAGTAGAGTTAAGGGGGCAAGTGTAGAGTCAAGAATAGGTGGGAAACAGAAACCCTAGCTGATTTGGGGGTTACAAAAAGCTGAAGATTCTAGAGTCTTGAGGTTGGGAAAGCTGTAATGTGTTACAGCCAGTAGAGGATTCATCCTCTAATTGTAATTGAGCTTTTGTAATGTAATGAGTTTCCCAGATCAATAAAAGAAAGTTCTATTTTCTGTGTTCAATTTATGTTCTTGTGTGTTTTTTGATTTACCCCCTTCATCACAGTTGGGGCTAGGGATAAAATTATGATTAGGGTTAGAATTAGGGTTAGGGTTACGAAATTAGAATTAGGGTTAAATCTAACTAGAAATACTAGCATATAATAGATTTAGGGTTAGGGTTATGTGCACAAGCAAAACATGATAATATAAACGAACTTGGATTATGAAGGAAATATATATACCAACATATATACCACTATGAAGATAGCCATGTGTATGAATAGGTTGCGGAACACGATTACGTTAAAGTGTTAGAGAGAGGGGACCAAAGAAGTGGAGAGATAGAAGTGGAGAGGGATGTGGGGTAAGAGAGAGAGAGAAAGGGGGAATAGAGAAAGAGGGGTATTACAATTAGGGTTAGAATTAGGGTTAGGGTTATAATTACAATTAGGGTTAGGGTTATGGATATAATTACGGCTACTAATAAATTACGATTAGGGATAGAATTAGAGTTAGGGGGAATAGAGAAAGAGGGATAGAGCTAGAGATAAGAGATATAGAGGGAAAGTGAGATACAAAGAGAGGAAGAGAGACAAAGAGAGAGGGAGGGAGGGAGAAAGCATGAGAGATATAGAGAGTACAAAAGATAGAGATATATATAGGAGAGAAAGGTGCAAAGGGAGAGATAATTAGAGAAAATATATAGTATTTATAGTAAATGTTCTTTTTATGAATAAGAGTAATACAAGGTTTATAGAATTTAGGTTTTCATCACTAACATAGGCATTCTCTTGTATTATAGTATTTAGAGTAGTATCAAATGCATGTATATTGAAGGATAAAACATTAGTATGATGTTGTAGAAGATTACATAAGGTACATATATTTTTCATATTTTTAATGCAATAAAAGCCATTTGAAGTTGTAGTGAGTTCTCCATGGTGGTGTGACAAAGTATGCAGATTATATCAATAAAAGAAACACAATGCTTGGTGCTAGTAACCGCATCAAGCATAGAACGATGCAAAGCATGGATCATTTAGTTTTTTTCCTCAAAAAGAAATTTTTAATATTACCAATTGCTTAACTGCTAACATTACATATTGACCATCTTACAATACTAAATGATATAGCTAATATAATCTCCTAGAACTCATCTTAAGACAATCAATTGTAATTGCATAAATAATAATAAGTAAGAGATCAACAACACAATCACTCAAAAATATATTATACAAGAATAAATTCAATTATATTAGAGACTATATATTATATATAAAATAAATATAATTAAGTTATGAATATTAAATATTAGTAGTATCAATTATGACAGAAATTAACCAAATTTCAGCATAATTGTTGGTTTTCCACTATGGTTTCTTAGTATTTATGTGTTTCTTTTGTTTAATTTTTTGTTACTATTATTCTTTTGTACATATAACTTTAAGAGGAGGGCATTTGTACATTTCCTTTGGATTCATATGTTTTGGAGTAGATTTTTAGCCTCATATTTGTTAGAGTGGAAACCATTATTAAACCTTTATTGTATAGTGGAATCATTATTCTTCTCTAAATAGTGTCATTTTAAAAAGTGTTGGGAAGGTGGAGACAACATTGCTTTATATGGTTGACCATGCTTGTTTTCTAGTGTATTTGTCTAGTTGCCTCAATTGTTTCGAGAGTGTCTTAAAATGTAATTGATAGCCTCTAAGTAATTTTAGCATGTAGAAAAAACATTTATGCAAATAATATTGACTCATTTTTATTCTAAATGATAAAATGCATCCAATTACTTAGCATGACTAATCTCTTTCTCTCTCTTTATGTGTGTGTACTCATCTATCTCTTTGTATATCCCCTTCTCTCTTCTTCTACCTCTCTTTCTCTCTTCCTCTCTCTTTTATTCTCTCTATCTCTCTCCACTTCTCTATTCCTCTCTCTATGTATCCCTTTATCTCTCTATCTCTCCCCTTATCTCTGCCTTTACCTCTCTTTCTCTCTTCCTTTTTCTTTCATTCTCTCTTCCTCTATCCTCCTCCATGTCTTTATCTCACTTCCTCTCTCTCTCCCTCTTTCTACATCTCTCTTTCTCTAGCCTCATTTATGCCTCTCTATCTCACTTTTACATAATTTACATTATATATAAAATATGCTTTATAATAACAAATATAACTCTATTAGATATTAGGGTCTCCACTTCTTTTGAAAAAAGTTGGCAAGCTCGAGTGGTGCAACAACATGGCTGCTTAGGGCTTAGCCCTAGCACACCTATCTGGCTGTTACTGGGCTTCTTCGGGGCCCATTTTTGCTGCTGGGGGCATTGCTAGTCTACAAGGGGAGAGTAGAAGGATTTCTATGGTGGGGGTGTGCTCGGTGGTAGGGGTTGTCAGGAGGTGGAGGGTGGGGTCCCCCTCCTCTTTTCATTTTATTTTTCCCTTTTTTTTTTCTAGTTTGGTAATGGGGAGTGGTTCAAGGGTTAAGGAGAGTGGTTCCTTCAAAGATGTGGTGTCAAGGTTTTCTTAGCCTGAGTTGGAGCATACCAGGGTGGTTCATTTTTTAAGCAATGTTTTGCAAGGGGAAGAACCTGCTCTTAATGGAGGTCCTCAGGTTCCTAAAGTGAATGGTTGCTTGGAGAGGAGCAAAGCTCGTCTGGTGTTGGTGCTACAACCGGAATATGTGACTAAAAATGTCATCTACCTGTCAAACCATTCTTTGATCTATAAATTTATGGGGATTAGGGTTTCTCTCCCTTTTCTGGAATTGTGGGCTTGAAGGGCTTGGAATTTGGAGGGTGATATGAAGGTGATGCTGGCCACCAATAACTATTTCATGGTGGTTTTCTCTTGCCTCGCGGATCACAATAAGGCTTACGAAGGGGGCTCTTATTTGTACAACTAGGTTGTCTTGTTCATTAAGCCTTGGCATTGTTATGTTGGAAAAAGTAACCTTGGGGGCTTTTTCCTCTTAAGGTTTAGCTCCCGGGTCCTTTAGAATGCATTTAGAGCATCTTGCATGATTTTGATGACTCCCGATGAGAAAACCCTGAAGTTTCATGGCAAATAGGACTCAGGGGATGCACTTGTCATAAATCCTGCCTGAAATAGGGGGGAGAACTTGGGCACCCGCTCCCTAGTCCTTCCCTATTTTAGGTCAAGACCACTTTCAAAGTGTTAGTTTATGATTATTATTTGGGTCCTATGCCGACACAGTATGTTTGAATTACTAAATTCTTACTGGGAATGTTTGTAGTTGCATATATAAGCATGATTAGTGATTCATTTGTAAACTAGATGGATATGCTGAACTTGTGGCTTTATGCAGAAGTGATTCAAGGAATTCATTGTGTTGCAAAGTAGAATTTGTGTTGTTCTTGTGTTTGTATTTGTAGATTTTGCATCCATCTCATAGCATGAAGAGCATCTTCCTTCCATGAGATATTCACTACAAGGTGATATCAATTGTGTTTTCTATCATTTATCATTTGGATTTTGCCTCTATCCCGTAGGGATATGCACTCTTTATCCGACAATGATGTTCAGAAGACTTGAATGTCTCTCTAGGCCTTGACTGAGGCAAGCCTCTAAACACCACAACCCCTAACCCATTTTTCCATGATTGCAAGTTACAGGTTACGAAAGTAGAAGAAGTGGAGTTGCAAGAGAGTAACGCAAACTACCAGAATTGTAGATCAGAGAAGAAAATAGGGAGCTAGACTCGGGCACCCTCTCTTTAGTCCTCTAGATCCCACAACAAAAAAATCTCTGGAACAACAGGAACAAGTTACAGATAAGATTCCCAGATCTCAACAAAAATAGTGGCACTAGACTAGGGCACCCACTCATTAGTCCTTGAATTTTATGTACTCTAAACTTCAAAATTTGGTACGTATTTGATTGTCATTTGATATCTCTGTGTGTGATCATTTTCTATAATTTGTCCGTTTGTTTACGAATTTACGAAATTAGAGTTTTGAGCATAATTAGGCTTAATTAAACAACAAAATCATACAAGTCTAATCTTCCCCTATGTTCCAAGTGACAGGAGATCTATAGTAGAGTTTCTACTTGATTGAATGTCCTTGAATGTTTAGTGGTGAAAAGAGGATTAGCATAAACCCTCTTCAAACATCCATTCTACATTTTTCACCACAAACATTTTGATGAACCCATGTTTTTGGACTTTTTTGCACCTTGATGAGTGGTTTACTTCATATTTACATTCATTTCATTGTTCATCCTATTGCATTTGAAAAAATTACAAAAAAATTGAAAATTTTAAAAAAATTGACATTTTAAGCTTGCATTTTCAAATAATTTAGATTAATTGGCATTGAATTTCAACAAATTTCTGTTGTTATAATCAGATCTGATTTAAAATACATAAATTCATCATTCATCATTCATTTACATTGCATTTTTATGATCAAAATGATAAAAATTGCTTAAAATTGTGTATTTTCTAGATAACCTAGTTTTGCATTAGCTAGGGTTTGTAGTCAAAATCATGTTTCATATTTTACTACACTTTTAAAACACTCATTAGGACTGATTTCTAACTGTAGTGTTTCATCATAGTGGTTTGATTACAAAATTTCATGTCTAAGGTTTGAAAATCTTGCTTTTTCACTAGATTTTGGCCTTATCATCTCTCTAGATTTGCATCATAGGCATGTTATGAAGAATATTTTTGCACTAATTAGATATTATTAGGGTTATTATCTACTTCCACTCCTCAAATTATTTACAACACCCTTTCTATTAGGCCTTTGCATTGAAAATTGGTGAAAAATTGCATATTTTGGCTATATTTTCACTAAGGGTTTGACTTATATTTGCACTCCAAGCGTGTTGTGATAGATTTTATGGCTTTAAGTGACCGATATTATTGATATAATCTGCTGCACCTCCTAAAAAATTTTACAACACCCTTTTTATTGGGTCTTTGCATTGAAAACTTGTGAAAAACTGCATATTTTAGTGTATTTTCACTAGGTTTTGACTTGTCATCACTCTAGGTTTGCACCAAAAGTGTGTTGTAAAGGATATTATTGCTTCATTGGACTGATATCAGAAATATTATTTTCTGCCCCTGATCTTTCCTTACAACACCTTTTCTTTCACTTATTTGCATTGAAAAAAGTCAAAAAATCAAGCATTTTAGGTCATTTTCACATATAGTTTTGCATTCATGGATTCTCCTTGTCATTCATCTTTGGAAGATCTATTTGGGTAAATTATGAATTATGATAATTTTTTCAAATTAACTGATAAACATCGTCAAGTCTTACATCAAATAGCATACATCTATGACATCGACGTGAATGTGAGCACTACCTGTGATATCCTTCGAACAATAGCCTTTTTTGAAAGTTTTCTCACTATCGTGGGTGTTTTCCCTTCAATTTTGGAAAAGATCACTAATTTCATTTCTAAAAATAAACATGGGGAAAGTAGTAGTGAAGATATTATTCCCTCTCTCCCCTCATTTCATGATGGCATAATAGACATTCTTTCTGAGACCTATGAGAATGATATAGCAATGGGTGATTCATTGAATAAAGAGACTTGTCCCAACATAACCCCACTTAGTGAGGATATTTTGGCACAAGAAGAAGACATCATTGACACATTTATTAATACTAATCTACCATCCCTTCCCAATCTCCTTAGCCAAGATGATGCTTTGGATGATGCAGTTTCCCTTTGTGAACATTTGCTTCAACCTGTTGAAACTAAAAATTTACCACCCAATGTTTAACAACTTCTCAACTACATCTTAAACAAAAAATAGATCATCATACACCTTTACCTGAACCTTCTCATACCTTAGAAAACAATGAAATTTCACATGACATTGAAGAACAAACTATCCCTCAAATCCAAGGTATTCCAACACCCTATATATGGACTGAAATGGGCACTTTTCAGATTCCTCAACAACCTCATTTAACTAGAAATGGAATTATAAGAGCTCCTACATCACCTCATTTATCTTACATAGAAAATTTCAATATCCCCTCTCTACCATCATTAATAGAAATTGTCCTACAAGGATACCTTTACAAACTCATGAAAATGTGGAAGAGAGAAGAGATAAAGCCTTAACCATTAAAGTAAAGATCAAGATCCATGACAATCGCTAGCCCAGTTGTCCCTACAAGTAAGTATCTCTAAACCTAGTGGTCACTTATGCGGTTAGCATGATCATCTTGTGTATTTTCAACCTCCCCTCTCATGTTGTGCTTCCCCCGTGATGTGTTATGTGTTGTTTAGGCCTCCTGGGATGACCCTTGATTCTCTTGTAAGGCCCAGGATACTAGGAGACCGCCTCTGTTGTGACTTTCTATTTGTATCATCATTCTTCTATATTGCTTCTCCTCTATTTTCACATTGTGTGTTGTGTCTTATGGACATAGCGTTGTGGTTGGTGACTTGGGGGCACCCTCCTATGTGACTGTCCCTAAGGCACTTGTTTCTCCTCTCTCTCGATTTATTGTTTCCCTTCCTCTAGTGTTTCTATCTAGCAGGTAGATGATGAAAAACTTATTATACTGATATGAACCTAGTGTCCCTTCAGCAAGAAATCAAAAAATGGACCAAGTCCATACATGACAATGGGGTTGATATATATTATCTAACGCTTGGCTAGTAGAATCACTCCGTGTGATCTTGATGTTGTCTTATCGCACTTACAAACCATAACAATACTGTTGCTCTGTGCACTTTGTTTATCTTTGAATCTCACCTTGGTTACACTCAGTTTTGAGATTTCTACGGTATAGCTCCATGGTTATACTCGGTCTCTGAATCCATAGTATGACCTCAGCTCTCTATGTGAATGATCATATGCATTGTTGTTTATCATGATTATATGGATGCTAACACTTTTGTTGCAAGATTATGTTTGTGGGAACATTTGGTGACCGTAAAGTACATGTCACCTCTGGGGGGCACGGGCTTTGCAACAGCTTGTGTTCCCTTGTGTGTTTTCTTCCTACCTTAATGTGCTTGATATCAGTACATGATATCAACCACCTTAAGGTGGGGGCATATATAAGGTAAACTATCCATTTTAGATGCTAGCAAAGTGTTTGTTCTCAAGTGTAGTCTTAAAGACTAGTGGCAATGAGTCCCTCCTACAGTCTGAGATTTGTTTGAAATCTATTGCAATCATTTAAGCCCTCTGCAGAGGTGGGATATCATGTATATCCTTTTTATCTTAAGGCCTCTGCAAAGGCGAGGATTGTGTATCTCTTGAGGAGATTGTACATCCTTTCATTTTCTAAAAGTCCTTTGCAGAGGTGGGGAGCGGTTCTATGACTAACCCAACCCTTAAGCGTGTCTTTGACGATTGTTGTGGTGATGCCCAATCATCGTTGTGTGCCTGTAATGTGCCTGAGATGGTGATGAACCTAGAAATAGGTACACTCCACCGCTTGTCTACCTTGTTTTCTTCGTGTCTTCCAAGTGTGTGTGTATTGCGTGTTTGTTCCCAAGCATAGTCTTAAAGACCAGTGGCAATGAGTCCCTTCTATGCTTTGGGATTTGTATGGCATGCTTGATTTTTATGGCGTGTTTGTTCTCAAGTGCAGTCTTAAAGACTGGTGGCGATGAGTTCCTCCTACACTCTGAGATTTGTTTGACATGTGTGTTGCCCCATATGCAGTTTAAAGACCGGTGGTGATGAGTCCCTCCTGCATTATGAGTGGTGTGTTTACTTTCCTTGTACTTGCATCTGCATTTCATATATATGAAAAGAAAAAAGAAAATTAAAAATAAAATCATCACTGTCTTCACTGCATTCAATGTATTCACTGTGTTTTGCATGTCTTCAAGGTTGTCTTTTTCATGTTTTGCATGACTGTAACTATCTTCTCCATGTTTTGTGTGCATGTTACTATCTTCTTTATGATTGACATGTCTTCTCCGTGTTTGGCATGTTTTCTATGTTTGTTGACCGTACTTTATGCATGTATTGGCCTTTTGTTTATACATACATTAAAGTGGGGGCTAAATGTTATGTCAAAAAAAGTAACCTTGGGGGCTTTTTCCTCTTAAGGTTTAGCTCTCGGGTCCTTTAGAATGCATTTAGAGCATCTTGCATGATTTTGATGACTTCCGATGAGAAAACTTTGAAATTTCATGGTAAATAGGACTCAGGGGATGCACCTAACATAAATCATTCCTAAAATAGGGGAGGACTTGGGCACTCACGCCCTAGTCCTACCCTATTTTAGGTCAAGACCAATTTCAAAGTGTTAGTTTATGACCGTTATTTGGGTCCTATACCGACATGGTATGTTTGAATTATGAAATTCATAGTGGGAATGTTTGTAGTTACGTATATAAGCATGATTAGTGATTCATTTGTAAACTAGATGGATATGGTGAACTTGTGTCTTTATGCAGAAGTGATTCAAGGCATTCATTGTGTTGTAGAGTAGAATTTTTGTTGTTCTTGTGTTTGTATTTGCAGATTTGGCATCCATCTCCTCATGACATGAAGAGCATCTTCCTTCCATGAGATCTTTACTACAAAGTGATTACAATTGTGTTTTCTATCATTTATCATTTGGATTTTGCCTCTATCCTACAGGGATACTCACTCTTTATCTGACAACGTTGTTTCAAAGACTTGAATGTCTCTTCAGGACTTGACTGAGGCAAGCCTCTAAACACCACAACCCCAACCCATTTTTCCACGATTGTAGGTTACAGGTTGCGAAAGAAGAAGAAGTGGAGTTATAGGAGAGTAGTGCAGACTGCCAGAATTGTAGATCAGAGAAGAAAATATGGACCTAGACTCGGGTGCCCACTCATTAGTCCTCCGGATCTACAATGGCAAAATCTCTGAAATAGTAGGAACAGGTTATAGACAAGATTCCCAGATCTTGACAAAAATAGTGGCACTAGACTAGGGCACCCGTACATTAGTTCCTAAATTTTTCATACTCTAAACTTCAAAATTTGGTACGTATTTGATTGTTATTTGATATCTTTGTGTGGGATCATTTTCTGTAATTTGTCTGTTTGTTTTCGAATTTACAAAAGTAGGGTTTTGAGCATTATTAGGCTTAATTGAACAACAAAATCATACATTTCCAATCTTCCCCTATGTTCCAAGTGATAGCAGATCTGTAGTAGAGTTTCTTCTTGATTGAATTTTCTTAAATGTTTAGTGGTGAAAGGAGGATTAACATAAACCCTCTTCAAAAATTCATCTACATTTTTAACCCTAAACAGGCATGTGGGATTTAACCCAGTTTAGGAGCTTCCTTCAAGGGTTCTAGTTTGGGTTCAGCTTTCGAGGATCCTATTGGAACTTTAGAGAAATTATATTTTGCACTTGATCATGTTGGAGTACGAGAGACACTGAGAGGGGGTGAATCAGTGTCTCTTAAAACAAACTTGTTTTTGGCAACAATTAATAAATTTTACCAACCATAAACTTCAACCCTTGTATGATGAGAGCAAAACATTCATTTATGAACTATAGTGAATTGACAGATTAATTTGTCAACATCAATGAACAAAACAACTGTTGGTGAACTATGACAAACAGAAGAGGTAGTTTTATTTCTTTATTGGACAGAGATAAGTATCAGATATTTTATGCATTTGTACTAACCCATAATGAACATCATGTCACATATGCAGTAGTTAAATTATGAAATAATGAACATAAACTCATGAACAAAACAAGTGACCATAACACATAGATTTGACGAGTGGAAAACCCTCTAGGAATGAAAAACCACTCCAAAAATGCCTCACTGGCTTAATCAAAATGTGTTTCACTAGCAAATACAGATGCCTCACTGGCTGTTTGTGCCTCACTGGCTATTTGTGCCTCACTGGGATTTTCAACAATGTCTCACTAACAATAGTTCCTCATTGGCTATTTGTGCCTCACTAGCATATTTCAATCCATACAATGAATAATATAGTTTAATACATAGGGTTACTCTGTTTCTCTTAAAGCTCTATTCTTGAATATCTCATTGAATGTTTGAGACTTCAAGAATTACATCAACTTGTGCACATATACAACTGATTACAAAATGATATTCAATCATAGTCTATTGCTTTTGTTTGATATTATAATGATTGCAAAAACCCTCAAACTCAATAGAGTATAATCTATTTTATACTTTCTCATAAATATCTTTCTTTCCTTCACAAAATAGTTTGAGAAGATAACTGTATTCATGCAATTGTCTGAGGTAGTTTACAACTGCCACACAAACTGTCATGACTGAGGTTGAATTTTCAACAGGGCTTCTAACTATAATAAATGAACCATGTAATATTTTGAATAGCCAAGGTTATGTAACCCTCTAATTATGCAAATCAAAGCAAAATCTTAATCACAACTGAACCAAACCCATTTCAAACTATCTTCAACATCATGTAGCCATAGTTTACAAAGGGTATACAAATTGTTCTACATTTTAATCATAGCAAGTTCAAGAGTTTAATTTATCGTTTACAAACAATAAACTATCACAATCTTTTTGTAAACCCTTAACCATATTAGCATTAGAATAACTCCAAATGGTTGTCGTTGGCTCAAGAACTTCACAACATTCAACAAACAATAAGAAAGAATGGAAACAAAGAAAAATGTCACCTAAAATAGCAACCGTTTGAATATCTTAACTGCCAAATCCTTCATCTTTGTCAAATCACCACAATTCTCCTTCGATAATAATCTTCCATGATTTTCAATGATGATCATAAAATGCCAAACCCTAGCTCAGAGAGCTCATACCCTAAGTTCAACTTTGAGAAATGATTCATTCTCTATGTTGTTTTCTTGATGATAATCATAACAACCTATGATGTCGGTGTGCCCTAAAAGGCCTGGTGAAAAACCTTTAAACATCAAACACCTTTTACTTATTGCAAATACTGAAACCTTCCCAGTAGGTAAATCCCTTAATGAAGCCTAATAAACATCAACTTTATTAAATGTGTTGAAAGGAATATCACTAGGTAATGTAATATGGTCACAAATGATATTTGAATCATGATGAACAAATATTCCCTTTTAGACATGAACAACTCGAATAAAAAGTGTATGCCTTTATGACCTTGTATAGTCCATATGAGGATATCAAAATAAATTCAATGTTTAACTCTAATGCAAACATCAACAAAGCTCATGTCTTATATCAACTGCCATGATAGTGTCACAATACAACCATATGCCAAATTGATACAAAAGACCATGTGCTAAACTGATACAAGTATCTACCACAGAAATGTAACATGATATCATATGCCATGCCACAGGAGAAATCATCAGAGCCAAAGTAAAAACTGTTGGCAAGAGACACTATATGGATTCATGGTTGTTGTCATTGATGGCAACAAAGGTCATCCCACATATCCGCAAGTCATGGTGTGCCTCTACCGGAAGTCAGGATGAAGAACTGTTATGGTCCGGTGAACAAGAACAGAGCATGTGGCAAGGTCCGACAGATTGGTCCGGACCTCTCAGAGGAAGTGTCTTGGTGCAGTGCAGATTTGGGGAAGTCAAGAGGACTACCTTGAGTAGTATATTCCAAGGATTTAGCCTCCGGTGATGGACAAAGAAAAAGATATGAATAGCTGAGTACCGGATTCCTGAAAGACAATGAGAACAGAAGGAAGAACTGACTGACAGAGCATCAGAATCTTTTCCGGATATGTTACTGTTGATGGTAAAGGTTGTGAAGGCATGAATCATGTTTGGCCAACATGACTAATGATATCTACAAGTATATGCTTGATCCGCATTGCTTGGTGAGCAAGGATTCAGCCGACAGAACAGAGCTTGTAAGAAACCAGACTGTTCCGGATGCTGACTAGAAAGGTGATGAAATTACTTGTGCGGATATATATAGAGGATGGATTTAGTTGTGAAAGGTGTGATTGTGTGATAGTGTATGTGAATAAGTACAGATCAGAGCAGAAGTAGTAAGAAAGATCCGGTATGTGAAAAGATAGCAGAATAAAGAACAGAGGAAAGATGAAGTGCAGCAGATCAGTGTACTGAGCCTAACCGGAACTGAACCCTAGCATATGTAGGTGCTTCCAATTAGTTCAAGTATTGTATAACATTCTTTGTAGACAGTGTGTCTCCTTGTAGGCAGTGGGCCTCTTTGTGAACAGTGTGCTCAGGCAGTGAGCCCTAATTGGCAAGTGCCATTTTTGTAACTCCTTATTCTTCTAACAGAGAATAATCTTTGGGTTAATCACCCCGTGGTTTTCTCCCTTAACCGGGTTTCCACATCAAAAATACTGTGTCATGTGTTTCTCATTTCATGATAATGTTTGTTTGTTTAATTCAATGCTGCTTTGCTTAATAAGAAAGTTCAAAAGAAGAAACAATTAGGATAACTGATTCACCCCCCCCTCAGTTATCAACAATTGGTATCAGAGCAAGGTTCCTCCTAATAGAGCCTAACAGCTTGAGGAAGATCTGGGAATTCAAATGGATGCATATGGTTTAAGGGAGCAACTCAGGACTGCCCTTGAGGATCTTGAACAGTCAAATTCTGAAGTCAATGAATTAAAGGAAAGACTCAAACAGGCTGATGAATTCATGAGAGAACTAAAAGACAAATTAAGTCTCTCTATGAAAAAGAGAAAGGAGCTGCTCCAACAATTGGCAAGCCAAACTGAAGAAAGCAATACTAATGAAGAATTGACTAAGAAAACCAAGTTATGTGAAAAGTTATCAAAAGAATTCATTATGTTAAGACATGAAATGGAATCAGGAACTATAAAGTTTACTCAAGAGATTGAAGAAAAAAGAAAAGCTGAAGACAATCTAAGACAATCTCTTAAAGAGAAATCAGAAGAATGCCACCAGATGGACAGGATTATCAGACATCTTGAATCTAATCTTGAAGATGCCAAAGATAATGAAGAAAAACTTGAGAATCAAATTGTCTCTCTCAAAAGAGATCTTCAAACAGCAAATGAATATAAAGATAAATTCAAGATAAGTTCTGCCCAACTTGAAGTACTTCTTGCAAGTCAAAAGAAGATAGATGACAAGTACGGTTTGGGATATGAGAAAGGAGAAAGCTCCGGATCCAGTCAAAAGAATTTTGGATCAGAAAATCCAAGGAATAGGCCTGAAAGACCTCCGGTAAGACAGCCCAATGCTCAAAGATATCCATCTTTCAATGGATACTGCCACAGCTGCAATCACTTTGGTCACAAAGCTAATCAGTGCAGAAAAAGAATGAATCAAACTAATCCATCCTTCTCTGGACAGTGCTTTAACTGCAAAAGGTATGGACACAAGTCTCATGAATGCAGAAATATGCAAGTAAACAAATCATTCAAAGGTAGATGCTTTACATGCAATAGAGTAGGTCATATGGCTAATCAATGCAGATCAAGAGGTTATCAGTCAAATATGCAAAGAAATGTTATTTGCCAAATCTGTAATAGGTCCGGTCATAATGCTAAAGTCTGCAGAAGCAAGAATCAGGACAAAAGAGGTCCAGTGTATAATCAGAATCAAGACAAGGGTAAACAAAAGATGAATGCGGATGAAGTTAGGAATCAGATGAGCAAGATTTGGGTAAAGAAAAGTTTAGAGAATACAGAAACTGGATCCGCACCAGATTCTGGTGTTGATATTCCTTCCGGAAATTAAAAAGTGAGCTCTGGCTCAGGGGGAGACTCAAAGAAAATCCTATTCCCCCAGCCAATCAAGTGATGTTGGATATGACACAAGATGCGGAGTAAAGGGTTTGAAGATATAAGTCCTGAGATGATCCAGACAAGATTTCAGAGGTCCACATGAAGATGTAAAGAAGTTGTGATCGATCAAGTAAGACCTGTTCCGAGAGATGCTCCGGAATGACAGAGGACTACAAAAGGGTCCGGAGAGATCCGGAAGTACATTATTTTACTCTGCGGACTGGACAGAACGTTTGGGATGTTCTTGTAATATGTCACCTCGATTTATTCATGATTGAAAGATCCGTATGATGTTCATAGATCAGGACTAATCTGAGATACTCCAAGCTATCCGGATAAGGCAAACCGGAATAATATAGGTGGAGCATTTATTGCAAACAGATATTATGGTTTGCGAAACGATATAAGGGATTTCTCAACCATCACTTGATCATTCCACATCCAAGAAGAAGCGAAAAGCGAAGCTCTACAACAAAATTCATCAAGTTCACCGAAGATCTCCTGCCGAAGTCATTACATACAGAAATCAATCCAGCCACTCCGTGTAACCGAAGACGCAAAAGGTATTTTTCACCTCCGATATCTTGCTACAAATCTTTTGAAGAAATGGCTACTCTAAATATAGTAAAAATCTCAGACAGGCCCTGACCTGAATTTAAGAAACATCCATACAAGTCATTGGAGGTAGATCCACTAGGAGCCTTCTCTAGTGTTCCACATGGTGTATTACATACGGAAGACATTAGGGTTTACATCCATGCGAATTTTGAAGACTTTGGAGAATCAAAACTGATGGATATCTATCACAAACAATTGATAGATGACTCCTTTGAGATCAAACCTCAGTACAAGGCCATCCGGGACAAACACTTTGCACAGTGCATTCATTTCCCCTATTTTGAAGAAGATGAATGGGTCCGGTATGTACTAAGGAGAGTACATGACAACTTCCTATGGTTGAACAAGCCCTTCAAGATCACCAAAGATGCAATTAGGGCTGTAACCAGTCTGCACTCATCCGGTGGATTACCTGTTCTCAAGTCTGTCAAAAATCAGACAGTTAGTGATGCAACCGGATCCAAGTTTGACAAGAGAGCTATGACAGTTGATGACATCACTGAACCGGATGTCAAATTTGCATCTATGATAATTGGTTACAAAATCTATCACTCCAGTAGGGAAAATTCAGTACCAGGAACTGCAATCTACACAGCTTATCAAATGTTAAAGGAGAATGTAGACTATGACTTGTGTGAGCTTCTTGTAAACCAACTTTTTGAAAATCTGCAGAAGATTAAGAAGGACAAGAAAAACTCCTTCAAGTATGGCAATCTAATCCTTTGTCTCTTCTTTTACTACATGAATGAGCTTCCCAGATCCAGTGGATGGATATGGCAGAATGACAGACTGGTTGCCATCCAAATTAGAGACTATTTGCATGGACTTGGGGATGCTAAAGCAAGAAATACAGCTCTATGGGGATATTTCAAGAACTTCCAAAGCATGATGCATGCAAGAGAAAGAATACCCCAATCCCTTGTTGAAAAGTACAAAGACACAGTATGCTTCATGGTAGAAACAGATCAGTGTCTAATGGAGGCAGTAGAACCAAGAACTGTATGGATCATGCCCATGGGGTATGAAGTGGATGAACAAATAGTGGAGCTGCATGTTCAACACATGCTAAGTCAGCCCAAAGATCCAAAGGCAGAAAGGTTTGGAACCTTTGAGGAGCTGAGTGTAAAGATACATGTAGAACTTAGGGAACCTGAGATAAAGAGGAAGGTGAGAAAAGAAGTAGAGCATATTGCTCAAGGCCTAGGCATCTCAAAAGAGGCACTTGATGCCAGCCGGGAAAAGAGAAGAAAATCTGAGGAAGAAAAGAAAGAGGCAGAAAAGAAAAGCAAGAAAAGTGCTCCGGTGGAATCCTCAACCCGGACCAGATCATCTAAAGGATCCACACCTATCAAAACCAAAAGCTCAAAACTGGAAGTCTAGGGATCCGGTAAGAGATCCAAGACAAAAGCCTCAAGAGCTTATCAAAGCCAAAAGGATGAAGAAGAAACTGAGTCAGATGAGGGAGTGAAAGAAATAAAGAAACAGAAAAAGAAAGGATCCGGTAAACCCTCTTCTGGCCGAGACAAGGAAGAAATGACAGAAGAATTTTCTGAAAAGCCCACCCTGTCTCTAGACAGTGTAGTCAAATCAGTCACTGTGGATGGGAACCTTCAACCGGTGGCTGAATTCTATGATGACTACAATGAGGCAGATCAAAAGATCCTGCAGGAAGCTATAATAAGGTACTTGAACATCTACAATAAAGCTTTTATTGAGATTATCTCTGAAATCCCAAAGAGCCTAGAGATGGAACTAGAAATAAGAAAGAACAATGTCATGGCAAAAGACCTTGAGATCAGGGAACAGATAGCTATTCAGCTATATCCCTCAATTGATCACAAAACCATGAACATGGTATTCAAGGACTGCAAGGATGAATTCAGAAGCAAAGCAAGGATGAATCAGCTTATGCTTGGTGAGACCGACAAAGTAGCCAAGGACACTGAAGAGATCCTCCGGAATACATACAAAAGGTTTAATATTCCTATTACAGAGGACTCAGGTACAGAAACAGCTGCGGACTTGGAATCATCTGCTCCGGAAGAAGTGCCACTAGAACAGGCTAACATCTCCTCTCCGGCTTCTCCTACAGTCTCCGGATCCCAAGAAGAAGAAAAATTACAGGAGAAAGAAGCAGCAGAAAAAGAAAAAGAGGTTGACAGCACCAAGGATACAGAGAAAGAGAAGAATCCAATAGAGAAAACCACAACTGTAAGTGGTAAGAATGTGGAAGGAGATAAGACTCCTAAGGACAAAACTGCAGAAGAAAAGAAACATTTGTCTCCGGTAAGAGACACTGCACAAACTGTTCAAAAGTTTCTAAGCCAAGAAACTTTAGAGATTGATGAACCGGAGCTTCTAAAAGGCCCATTCGACTTTGACTCTCTCTCTCCGGTACAGATAATGAAGATAGCTTCATTTGCAAATGCTAAGGCAAATGAAAAACTCCTAAAGTCTCATATGGAAGACTGTGAGTTGATAGAGGCTACTTCCGGAGTGCTTGAAAAGATCATGCCATCAATCCAGATAGATCCGACAGCCTCCTCTTCCGGTAATCTCAAAACCTTAGTCAGCAGTGTTGATACACATTTTGATTCTCTAGAAAAATCAGCTGAAGAAAAGGTCCGGAAGGAATTTTTGGATAAAAGATTTTCAGAAGTATTAAGATTAATCTCTAATGATAGGAGAAATATGAGTATTGGAATAAAGAGCTTAGAAAATGCTCTTAAGGATGGCGGTGATATTTACAAATTTTGTATCTCCTGGTCAAAGACAACAGTAGAAATAGATAAGAAAATAAAAGCGGAACAGGACAAACTACAAAGTTTGTCTCAAAGTTTTGATCCTCTCTCTTCCATAGTAAATCAAGAATGTCAAACTATTGCAATCACAAATGCAATAAAGAACCTTGAGAAGGAAAGGAAGAATATCACTAACCGGATGGGAGAACTTAGAAGGATTATAATCCCTAAGTTAGAAACTATGCATGAGGCCATTAGTGATGCTCAAACTATCGCCCAAACAAATGATCCGACAGATCTCAAGAGGGCAGAAGCTTTTGCATTTTTTTTGAGTGGTCACATTTCAATTTTGGATAGAATGAAGCAAAGTTGGGCTACAGAACTGATCCAACTGAAGACATCTTTTGTAGACATTCTTCAGTTCATGTGAGTATGTAAATATGCGGCTATGTATAGAAAATTTTTGAAAATTTTGGTGTGCGGACCTCACCCTTTACCATTGATGTCAAAGGGGGAGTGAGGAGCAGTGAAAAATGAGGAATCCAACTAAGGGGGAGTTCCAGAAATTGTATATAAAGATAGAGCATCAGCAAAGGGGGAGCATCGTGTAAACACTTAGTCATTTTTTCACTAAGTATTGCCATCAATGCCAAAGGGGGAGATTGTTGGCAAGAGACACTATATGGATTCATGGTTGTTGTCATTGATGGCAACAAAGGTCATCCCACATATCCGCAAGTCATGGTGTGCCTCTACCGGAAGTCAGGATGAAGAACTATTATGGTCCGGTGAACAAGAACAGAGCATGTGGCAAGGTCCGACAGATTGGTCCGAACCTCTCAGAGGAAGTGTCTTGGTGCAGTGCGGATTTGGGGAAGTCAAGAGGACTACCTTGAGTAGTATATTCCAAGGATTTAGCCTCCGGTGATGGACAAAGAAAAAGATATGAATAGCTGAGTACCGGATTCCTGAAAGACAATGAGAACAGAAGGAAGAACTGACTGACAGAGCATCAGAATCTTTTCCGGATATGTTACTGTTGATGGTAAAGGTTGTGAAGGCATGAATCATGTTTGGCCAACATGACTAATGATATCTACAAGTATATGCTTGATCCGCATTGCTTGGTGAGCAAGGATTCAGCCGACAGAACAGAGCTTGTAAGAAACCAGACTGTTCCGGATGCCGACTAGAAAGGTGATGAAATTACTTGTGCGGATATATATAGAGGATGGATTTAGTTGTGAAAGGTGTGATTGTGTGATAGTGTATGCGAATAAGTACAGATCAGAGCAGAAGTAGTAAGAAAGATCCGGTATGTGAAAAGATAGCAGAATAAAGAACAGAGGAAAGATGAAGTGCAGCAGATCAGTGTACTGAGCCTAACCAGAACTGAACCCTAGCATATGTAGGTGCTTCCAATCAGTTCAAGTATTGTATAACATTCTTTGTAGACAGTGTGTCTCCTTGTAGGCAGTGGGCCTCTTTTTGAGCAGTGTGCTCAGGCAGTGAGCCCTAATTAGCAAGTGCCATTTTTGTAACTCCTTATTCTTCTAACAGAGAATAATCTTTGGGTTAATCACCCCGTGGTTTTCTCCCTTAACCGGGTTTCCACGTCAAAAATACTGTGTCATGTGTTTCTCATTTCATGATAATGTTTGTTTGTTTAATTCAATGCTGCTTTGCTTAATAAGAAAGTTCAAAAGAAGAAACAACTAGGATAACTGATTCACCCCCCCCCCTCTCAGTTATCAACAAAAACATCAGGAGATCATGAGTTCATGACTATCATATCATGAGAGTTGTCATACCATCAATACCACATAAACAACTTGTGCCAGCTATGAGCACTATGAGCATGTGCCAACAATTAACAATCAACTGAACCAACAATGTGAAACTTGTGCCAACAACATGATGTCACAGTCATATATCAACTATACCATATTATACCAAGTTGTGGATTTGTCATCAGGGACAACAACTGAGGGGCAACAGGTCATTCTATTATTGGGCAAGCTAGTGGGTCCGTCACAATAGACAATGGGAAAGAAGGTAATTTATTGTTCTCGTAAAATTGTGTAGAAATTTATTTGAAACCCTCTTCCAGATTCTTTAGAAATTTGTCTTGGATTTGCTTCATGGATTCAACAGCTTGACTATGAAGCTATCCCTTTTTAGTACCACATCTACCATGAGTATGGGCATTTACAATGGAAATGCCTAAAAAATTCCTAGGCCAGAGCTTCTTCCAATGGGGTTTCAGCCAATGTTCCTTCCAGTTTAGGGCAGAGATCAGACGAGGGGAAAGCCCCTATGGTGGAAAGTGAGGCAGATAAGGAGGATTTTATTCTAGTTAAACCTCACAATAAGGGTAGAGGTTTGAAGAGAACCTTTAAGGATAGACAAAGTGAGGAAACATTTAATAGGTTTAGGGATTTACAAGACTTGGATAAGCAAGAGGTGACTCCTATTTCGATGAACACTAAGGAGGGTATGCAAGGAGATGACCATCCAGTTTCCAAGGTGACTGCTAATCAAAGTGATCTGTAGGGTGATTTGGTAGCTTCGCAGATGGACATAGATCAGTTGCTTGGAGCTATTTGTGTAGAGGAATAGCCAGAGGGTAATGTAATGGTAGCTAGCATGGCTTCAACTCCTATTTTATAGCCATCAAAGATGGAGTCACTGGCACCATGCAAAGGTGGTAAGTTTCCCCCCTCTTTAGGACTGCAGCAAAAGTCCATTAAAAAGGGAGGTCCTGATAAGACTTCTAAAGTTGGGAGAAAGAAAGATCAAGATAAGATAAAAGTAATGGGTGAAAATTTAGTGGAATTAGGGTATGTTAATACTATTGATTCCCAATTTTCTAACCCTCAGAGATGATATTTCTGTCATGGAATGTGATGAGATCGAACAACACCCCCAAACAAAAGGTTGTTCAAGATTTGATTAGAGAGCATTCTCCTAATGTTATATTTATTTAGGAATCTATGTTGGTTGTTGAAGGAATGATGAATATTGCCAGTAATTTGTGGTGTAGGGGCCAGTGTCAATGCATTGGTGATCAGAGTAGTGTTGAAGGGATTGCTTTCTTGTGGGATCCTCGTAAGCTTAGCTGGCATTGGTGGGTTTCCAGTAGGAATTCTATGTTGTTGGTTGCTTCCAGTCTGGTTTCTAGAGAAGTTATTTTACTCACCAATGTGTATGCCCCAACGGATTGTGTGAGTAAGTCTCATCTTTGGTCACACATTCGGTTTGTGCAATCCTTAGCTCCTTATCTTCCTTGGGTCATGGCTGGAGTCTTTAATGCTATTATCTGCATGGAGGAAAAAAGAGGGGGAGTTGGTAGATTGGAGGCTTCAATTGCAATTTTTAAGGATAACATTCTTTTTTTGAATTTGATTGATATCAAGCCAAGGAATGGAATGTTTACCTTGAGTAATAGGAGAGGTGGTGACAACTCTATCTATAAAAGGTTAGATAGGTTTATGGTGTCTAGTTATTGGATAGGCAATAAGTGGACTACCAAGTCTTAGATTTTGGGTTGGATGGGCTCAGACCATTGGCCTATCAAACTTTCAACTTCAGAGGTTGGAATTTCTAAGAATCCTTGCTTTAAATTCTAGTTGATGTGGTTGCATGAGCCCTCTTTGTAGGATCTTATGGTTGAGTGGTGTGGTTAGGGATTGCCTGCCCATGGAACAACCATGTACTCCTTTGTGAAAAGGCTTCAATATGTGAAATTTCAGCTTAAGAAGTGGAATAGATGGTGCTTTTGGAAATATTTTTAGGCTAAATTGGAAGCCTAGAATAGGGTCGAGACCATCACCAGGCAAAATAGAGACCATGGGTCTATTGAATACTCTCACAAAGATGAAGTGGAAGCTTTGAAGGAGCTAGTAGAATGGGAACTATGTGAAGAAATTTATTGGAAACAAAAGTCACACATTGACTAGGTACAAGAGGGTGATGGGAATACAACTTTCTTCTTCAGCTTAGTTAAGACCAGAAGGCATGGGAATACGATATCTTCACTTGTGACTTCACAAGGGATCAACTATCTTCCTTTAGAGATATCTCTAATGAGGCTATTCAATATTTCTATTATTTTTTTAAGGAAGATTCTCCTAATGTGGTTGTTAAGGAGAACCTTATTTTAGAGTACATTCCTTCAGTTGTTCCTATTGAGATGAATGAGATGCTAATTATTCCCATATCTTTGAATGAATTAGAGAGTGTTGTGTTTCAGATGAGAAAAGGGAAGCCCTGGGTCCTGATGGTTTTCCAATTGAATTCTTTCAATAATTTTGGGAGCTCATTAAATATGATTTATTGGAGGTTATGCAAGAGTCGTAGAGAAATAAGTAGATGTTGAAAGCAATGAACTCCATGTTTCTTTTGCTCATTCCCAAGAAGGAAGGGGCTAATTCCTTGGATATGCTTAGGCCTATTTCCCTCTACAATGTGGTGTACAAAATCATAACTAAGTTAACTTCTGAGAGACTCAACCCATGGCTCAATAGAGTTGTCTTTGAGGAGCAGGGAGGATTTGTTTTTGGCAGGCAAATTCTGGATGGGGTGGTCATTGTTCCCAAGGTCATTCATTCCATGGAGAGTTCCAAGTAGAAGGCTATGTTAATCAAATTGGACATGGCAAAAGCCTATGACCATGTTAAATGGTCTTTTCTTCAAAAATTCCTTTTGGCGTTTGGTTTTGGTTTCGACTGGGTCAATTGGGTGATAAGTTGTGTTACTACTGCTTCGTATTCTATCCTTATTAATAGTGATCCCTTAGCTCTTTTTGGTGCTTCATGGGACCTTTGGTAGGGGGACCTCTCTCTCCTTATTTATTCATTCTAATGGCGGAAGGCCTTGGTAGGATTATTAAGTCACATGTGAAGCAAGGATTGATTCATGGTTGGAGATGGGATGATAACCTGGCAACCTGGTCTCACTTACAATTTGTGGATGATACAACATTGCTTGGGATAGAAAAATCAGGGAAGCTATTAATCTTAGAAGAGTTTTGGATATTTATCTTGCAGCTTCGGGGAAAAGATTTAAAGAATAAAATTCATCTATTTTATTCTTCAACACCTCTCCTAGCATCTAGTTTAGAATTGCTCAGATCCTCAGATTGCAAATTGGGGAGTTGCCCTTTGTCTATCTAGGAATTCCCCTCTTTATTGGTCCCTTAGAGAAACCTGACAATCTCTTCTTGATAAGTTCAATGGAATAGTCAATCACTGGACTATCAAGTGGTTATCTTTTGCAAGTAGAGTGTTTCTATTGAAATTAGTGGTGCGGGCTCTTCTAATTTATAGGTGTATGGTTCAAATGGCTACTTCAAGTTTTGTGAAGGAGTTGGATGCTTTGTCTAGACAATTTCTTTGGGTAGGTAATGTTGAAGCCACGAAGTGGAGTTTGGTGAAGTGGGAGGCTATTTGTAGACCGAAGCAGGGGGGGTCTTGTCCTGAGGCAGGCTAATCTCATGGGTTAGGCCCTGGTGGCTAAGTTGTATTGGTGATGGTACTCCAATCAGGATCAAGCTTGGGCCAAGATTCTCACCCTTAAATAGCTGGGGGGAGTGGTGAGTGAGGATGTTCCTAGGTTAAGCCTCACTAGGAAAGGTTCTATGATTTGGGATACTCTTAAGAGAGGTACCAAATTAACTCAGCAGGGTTTGTTTTGGATCTATAATAAGGGGCTGAAGGCCTTTTCTAGTTTAATTCTTGGGTATCCATGTATCTGTAATTACAAGCACTATGTCTTTCTTTCTTGGAAGCTGGGTGGTCTAGGGTGGAGGACTTCAAGAAGATTAGGAACTTGGTGAAGGTGGATGTGTTTAAGTGGAAGGACCCCTCAGTTTGGCCACCAGGTGGTTCAATGGAGGATCAAGAAGAGTTAGCACGTATCCATGCATGCAAAAATTGTAGCTCTTTAGTGTCTAGTGATATTCTGGCTTAGGGTTTAGACTAGAGAGGAGTGTACTCAATGGCCTCTAGATACCAGGTTTTGGATAGGAAAAAATATGGGGGAGATGAAGTACCTTGGTGGAAGAATGTTTGGAGTATTCTTGGCCCAAATGTAATTTCTTTATTTGGTAATTTGCCTATAATAGATGTCTCACATGGGACAATCTACACAAGAGAGGGTTCTAGGGTCCCTCGATTTGTGTTCTCTGTGCAAATGATGAGGCAATGACATCTCATCTAATTTTCTAGTGATCTATTTCGCAAATCATTTGGCACCGTTGGTGGGATGTTTGGAAGAAAGCATGTGTGCACGCCTCCTCCCTTGTTAAGTTTTGGAGGAGTTTGGGAAAGCCACCAGCTAAGAGTTCTTTTCTTCAAGTGGCTTGTAATATAGGGCCTTCTTGTATCATTTGACAGAATTGGTTGGAAAGGAACTGTAGGATCTTTTAGGGGTGACAGTCTACCCAAAACTCTAAAACACTCCTAAATCACTTAAGCTAGGGATTATCATCAAGGTGATAGGAAGAGGTTTCTCAACAAGTTAAGGGGGATTTTGGCCAACTAACAGGAGAGGGTAGACTCCTCTACACTTTAATCACAACTTTGACTCTGGATAGGATATTCCAAAGGGGCATACCTGAATAGGTATTAAGTTCAAACCAGATGAACAACTAAAAATAAATGAACAACCAAACCCAACTCATCATCTTGACTCTAAAAGTTGTCAGTAAGTCAAGAATGACTGGTTGTCACAAAACCCCTATATAGCTGATTCAACTATGCGAATGTACATGCACATGAAATATGGTTTTTTCTCCTAAACCATAGGTGAATGGTTTTTTTTTTAATTTTAAAGAGTGATTGATCCCTCTCTAATATGGACTTGTGCATACTCCATTGGGCAACAGAGTCATAGAATGCAAGGAGGAAAGAAAATACACAACATAGGATCAATAGAACTAGACATACATTCACATCTATGACTCTAATAGATCTTCATATAATGGACATACTTAATAATCCAAAAGAGAACTACAATGATTCATATGTAACAAAGAAATGGTAAATACAAAGCCTTGTATTAACTTGGATGTTCTCATGCATCTCCAAACCTCTGCTACAATCATACCAACAAATGTGGTAAGGGAAAACATACAACTATGATTATATATCTACCAAAATCACTACAAACTCCTATGGAAACATATCATTACATTCATATCTATGGTACACAACCTTCCTACACTATACTAAATACATCCCTTCATTAACAAACTAGACAGAACGTGTTTTGGTGCCAGAGAATACTCCTTAGGTGCTCCCAGACCAGACAATTGGCTCAGTGACCAACCCTAAGAATGTCTTTCAAACATGTATATATAGCAATTAAGCTCACAGTACAACTTCTAGATGCTGGAAAATTCAATCAACAAATAATCGTTGCAATGAATGTGGCACATGGCCCCCTATCAAAAAATTAATGAACAATTTGGGCGCCCATGCCCTGCATATTAATCTCATGTCCTTGAGGTACCGCATAACATATGGTCACTGGCACACTACACCTTCTATTAAATTTGGAGTACCTACATACATATGGTAAACACTCTTCCAGCAACCACCCTAACATCTACAATCATGCCTTACATCTAACTCACATTTTGGTTTTGCCTCATTCGTAAATTCATCCTAGTGCAAACCACCTTGATGCAAAGCAAACACAGTGATAGCACTTAAAACAGGTTAAAAACCCATTAAACCCACAAAACCAATACTACAAATAGGATGATGTTCAAAATGCTTTTAAAACTCTTCACTTATTCTCCGATATCCATATCACCCCGAAATGCATAACACTAAACTTTGACTTTGCATATACAATGCATGACCTTCTATGGCCGGTTCTCCTTTACCACTCTTACCGGTCACTACTTGCATCTTTTGACATGCACATTTTCTTATGCAATAGCGATATGCAATTGCAAGATACACACAAACTGCTCTCTCATACAAATGCAGTATATACACAAACTATTCTGACATACAAATGCAAGATATACACAAAATGCTTTCACATACAACTGAGGTATACACATACACTGTTTGCAACATACAATTGATGGATACTCACAATTTGTATCTTCTCAACATGCAACGGCAAGATGTACACATACATCTACGATATACACAGGAAATGTTCCTGACATGTGACTGTCATATATTCATAAAATACATAACTCCAACATACAAAACCAACGTGCATTTACCATATACATTCAATAAACCCAATAACTTTCTCAACAATTTCTGTAACTGAATAGCACACAGGAAACAACAAAAATTTAACAGAATAGAAAATAAACTAAATACACAAAGATCATTCCACTAATTTCACATAAATCCACCAGTGGAATGACCCCAATCTACATTTCTGTAATTAGGCCAAAACACCCAATCTATATTTTTTCCTCTTTCTCAGAATTATACAAAAAAATAGATCCATTCTTTCTTCTCTTCCTCCCTTTTAAATCCGACTGTCTACTACTTCTAATAAATACAGACTTTAGCTATTTTAAAGACACCTATCTAGACAGTTACACACGTGGTGAAAGGTGAACCACCAACAATCACTGATTACAATACCAAATAGTTCGGTTACATTCTTTTTAATCTTTCTTGACACATATAAACTTAAGATTACTCGGCTAATGACATTTGGACAAAATAGACTATGTAAGGGAATCTTTCAGATTAACCCATACCAAATCTCCAACAGCAAATTGTACATCCCTCTTTTTCTTGTCAGCATATGTTTTGTATTTCATTGTAGTTTGTTGAAGCTAGTTCTTGACTTGATCATGCACTTCTTTGATGGCTGATGCAAAAGCTTCTCCATCTGCACTAATAGGCTCTCCTATAGGTAGATCTCTCATCTCCAAAATACCTCTTGGATGAATACCATATACAACCTGAAAAGGTGACTTCCCTGTACTCCTATTGATGATGTCATTATAGGAGAATTCTGCTTGTGGTAGGATATTATCCCACTTCTCTCCATGCTACCTTGTTAAACACCTTAACAGATTTCCCAAAGAACGATTAACAACTTCAGTCTGCCCATCTGTTTGAGGATGGTAGGCTGATGAGAAGGACAAATTGGTTCCAAGCATCTTCCAAAGAGTCCTCCAAAAATGGCCAATAAATTTGACATCCCTGTCGGAGACTATGCTCAATGGCAATCCATGGATCCTCAGTATTTCCTTGAAAAATAGGTCTGCAACATATGAAGCATCACAAGTGGTTTTGCATGGCAAGAAATGTGCCATTTTACTAAATCTGTCTACTACTACAAAAACACTATCATATCCTTTCCTTGTCCTAGGCAAACCTAGTACAAAATCCATGCTTATGCTCTCCCATGGCCTAGAGGGAATGGGTAGTGGCTGATATAAAGTTGCATTTGTGGATCTCCCTTTTGCTTTCTGACATATCACACATGCTTCCACAAATCTTCTCACATCTAATTGCAGCTTGGGCCAATAGTAATGCCTCTTCACAAGATCAAGAGTTTTATCCAGACCAAAATGTCATGCCATGGCCCCACAATGTTTCTCCTGAATGATATTTAGTCTCATAGAACACCGTGGAATACATAACTGTCCCCCCTTAAAAAGTAATCCATCTTGGATCAAAAATTTAGAGAACTCAACATGATACTTGTCACCAAAAGAAGTACATACCTTGTAGATCTCTCCAAAGTCTTCATCATCGTCATACATTGTCTTCAAAGAATCAATCCCAACACTATCCAATTGGATCTAATTGATGGTCAGAACCCTCCTACTCAAAGCATCTGCTACTTTGTTCTTGACCCCTTTCTTGTGCTTGAGTGTGAAAGTGAAAGCTTGCAAAGTTTCTACCCACTTCATATGCCTATGGTTCAGCTTTTCTTGACTATTTATAAAACTAAGGGCCTGATTGTCTGTGAACACTATGAATTCTTTTGGCATCAAGTAATGCCTCCATTTCTTGAGTGACTGTACTAGAGCATACATCTCCAAATCATATGATGAGTATCTTTTCTTTGCATCATTTAGTTTCTCATTGAAAAATGCAATAGGCCTACCTTCTTGACTGAATACGGCTCCAATTAACATGTGGCTGGCATCACATTCTACTTGAAAAATCTTGCTGAAGTCAGGAAGTGCAAGAACTAGTTGCTCTGCCACCTTCCTCTTCAATGTTTCAAAGGAATCATTTGCCTCCTTTGTCCAAATGAATCTGCACTTCTATCCTCCTTTTATGGTGTCAAGCATGGGTGCACAAACATGACTAAACCCTTTTATAAACTTCCTATAGAAGGTTGCTAACCCATGGAAACTTCTAACATCATTCAAGGTTTTCGGCATTGGCCAAGACAATATGGCACTTACCTTCTCTTGATCCATTTTTAGTTTGTTATGTGAGATAACAAATCCCAAGTAGATGATCTCTTCCTGCATAAACAGACACTTTGCTAAATTGATCATTAGCTGCTCTTCATTTAACCTTCTAAGAACCAAGTCTATATGGGTGAGGTGCTCTTCCCTCATATTATTGAAAATCAGGATGTCATCTAGATATACTATGACAAATTTTCCTATGAATTCCCTCAAGACCTCATTCATCAATCTCATAAAGGTACTAGGGGCATTGGATAAACCAAAAGGCATGACCTTCCACTCATATAACCCCTCATTGGTCTTAAATGCAGTTTTCCATTCATCACCAGGTCTAATCCTAATCTGATGATAACCACTCTTTAAATCTATTTTGGTGATGTATTTAGCACCTCCTAAACAATCAAGTAAATCTTATATCCTAGGGATTGGAAACCTATACCTGATTGTTATCTTGTGGATAGCCCTTGACTCAGTGCAAAGTCTCCAGGTGCCTTCCTTCTTTGGTGCTAGTATAGTTGGTACTGCACATAGGCTTAAACTCTTGCCAATTAGGCCTGTCTCTAACAACTCTTCAATTTGCCTTGCTACCTCTGCATTATGTTCTAGAGTGAGCTTGTATGCTGCTTTGTTTGGAAGTGTAGATCCTGGGATCAGATCTATACAATGGCGGATGTCCCTAATAGGTGGTAGGGAACTTGGCATTCCATCAGAGATAATGCCTTTGTACTTGTCTAATAGCTATTGGACAGCTGGGTCTATGAATTTGTGTCTCTTTTCTCCCTTGACTCATTGCTATTGTTCTTTGTTTACTTTTAGGCAAGGAATTAGAGCATATGTAACTACTCCTTCTTCTCCTATCCCCTTCATGAATTGTTTTCCTTCTACCATCATCACTTTGACTTCTTTTCCTTTTGACTCCACCTCATTCTCCATTAATGGTAGTAATTCTATCACCTTACCATTCTTAGTGATTGAATAAGTGTTTCTGACCCCATCATGGTATGCTTTCAAGTCATACTACCATGGTCTTCCAAATAGGAGATGGCAAACATCCATCTTGGCAATGTCAAACAATAACCTATCCTTGTATGGGCCAATTTGAAATTCTACCCAAGCCTGGTCTTCTACAACTGTTTGCAGACCTTGGTTGAGCCATGAGACCTTGTATGGGCAAGGATGTGGCAGTCTTCTAAGCTTAAGCTTTTCTACCATTTCAAAAGACAAAAAATTTTTAGTGGATCTAGAGTCAATTAGTACTCTACATACCTTTCCTCCTGCCTTGCAAGTAGTTTTGAAGAGAGACTTCCTTTGTGGGGGTTCTTTGTTAGGTACCTTCATGGTGGTCATTGCTCTTCTAATCATCAAAGATTCTTCTCTCTCAAGATATCCATAACTGTCAGGAGCATTCACACTGTGATTAGTGCTTGAGCTTGCTACACTTTGACAATCAGATTCTTGGATCAGATTGATCCTCTTTTCTCCTATTGAACTTGTTGCCTTTCCTAGACATCTACTGGCTATGTGGCCCTCTTGATTGTAGTTGTAATATCTGATAGGTCCTCTGCCCTGAGATCTTCCTCTAAACACTATGATGCAGAGCAAAAACACAACGGAAACACACACACTCAAAATGTCAATCCTGTCAATATCAGTGAGAGATCCTCAAATGTCTCTCTAAACTCCTCATCGGCAACATAACATCCTATCAACTGCCATTTACAGACTCTGACTGATGCACTGCCCTTACACCGATGTCTTTGGCTTGCATATACATTTGTTGACCTCTTATCATAGGTAGTCTATTGTATCTCAACCCACTTTGACCGCTACAGCCGGTCCTCTTTTGTATCTTCCGAAATGTACATTTACAATGTACATTCCAATACACAACCCTTCGATATACAAATGCAGGATATATAGGAATTGCTTTTCAAATACAACAATGATATACCCACTCCTTGTATGTCCTCAGTGTACATTGGCATGTACATTCTTCTCATGCATTCCAAATATATATTCTGAATATGCATAGGTGGGGCCCTCAGTCTTTAACCTACCATTGTATATTTCCCCACATACAACTTCATGTACATAACATGACTTGCTTTTCCCGGTGGACTGAAAAGTTCTTACCTGATACTACCGATTAGCGCTTGTATCTCAAGCCAATGTATGTTTCGACATACGATGAAATATACAAATGAAACATACAATCGGCGACCTTCTTTCGTTGGTCCTCATCACCTGCTATTATCGGTCATCCCTTGCATCCACAAGCCAAAAATAGCCCAACATACAAACTAACTACCACCTCGGTTGGTCCTCTTTTGTGTCTTATGAAATGTATATTTTCATCGCATCTTCACAACATACAACAGTGATATACTTTTGCAGGATACACACAAACTGCTCTCTCATACAAATGCAGTATGTACACAAACTATTCTGACATACAAATGTAGGATATACACAAAATGCTTTCACATACAACTGAGGTATACACATACATTGTCTGTGACATATAATTGACGGATACTCACAATTTGTATCTTCTCAACATGCAATGGCAGGATGTACACATACATCTACGATATACACAGGAAATGTTCCTAACATGCGACTATCATATATTCATAAAATGCATAATTCCAACATACAAAACCAACGTGCATTTACCATATACATTCAATAAACCCAATAACTTCCTCAACAATTTTTGTAACCGAACAGCACACAGGAAACAACGAAAATTTAACAGAATAGAAAATAAACTAAATACACGGAGGTCATTCCACTGATTTTATAGAAATCCACCAGTGGAATTACCCCAATCTACATTTCTGTAATTAGGCCAAAACACCCAATCTATTTTTTTCCTCTTTCTCAGAACTATACAAAAGAATAGTTCCATTCTTTCTTCTCTTCCTCCTTTTTAAATCTGACTGTCTACTACTTCTAATAAATATAGACTTTAGCTATTTTAAAGACACCTATCTAGATAGTTACACACATGGTGGAAGGTGAACCACCAACAACCACCGATTACAATACCAAATAGTTCAGTTACATTCTTTTTAATCTTTCTTGACACATATAAACTTAAGATTACTCGGCTAATGACATTTGGACAAAATAGACTATGTAAGGGAATCTTTCAGATTCGTTATGTTTTGAGGTGCTCCTGCACCATACAACCAACCAACAAAATTTCCAAGTCCCTTGGAAATGTACCTGCAATATAAAACTTTTGTTTCTGCATCTCTTTTTGGCTTTAGCTTCTGTCTCTTCAGCTTCAGACTTCAAATCTGCACATCAGTGACCAACCAACCAACAAAATCTAACAAACATCTTCAGCTCCTTCTACTCCCATCAGTGGAGTACTCTTCAGGCTTCAACTTCAAGTGCTTCTTCAGTCAGGTATCCATCTTTCTACTGCTTCACAACAACTCACCAAACCATTCATCTTACCCAACAGCAGATTCTGGTGATGTACCTACCACTCTTTCCTCAGTGGTTTCTCTCTGGACCCTTATCTAGCCTAATCTCCATTGGAGAATGGTCACGACAGACCTCATCTTTTCTGCCCACACACACAACCTCAAAAACCTCCTTTTGTAGCTAGATGGAACAAGCATCTGCAATAGTCTAACAACTTTGTTAGCCTTTAAAATACCTTCTGCAATCTCTGTCTTTAAAAATGGTCACCAACAAAACTTTAACTCTTCATCTGCCTTCAGAAATCAAAATACAGAACACCTCCTCCCAGAGCTTTTGCTAGCTCTAATACCAATTTGATGCAGAGCAAACACAGTGATAGCACTTAAAACAAGTTAAAAACCCATTAAACCCACAAAACCAACAGTACAAATAGGATAATATTCAAAATCCTTTTAAAACTCTTCACTTATTCTCTGATATCCATATCACCCTGAAATGCATAACACTAAACTTTGACTTTGCATATATAATGCATGACCTTCTATGGCCGGTTCTCCTTTACCACTCTTACTGGTCACTACTTGCATCTTTTGACATGCACATTTGCTTATGCAATAGTGATATACTTTTGCAGGATACACACAAACTTCTCTCTCATACAAATATAGTATATACACAAACTATTCTGACATAAAAATGCAAGATATACATGAAATGCTTTCACATACAACTGAGGTATACACATACACTGTCTGCGACATACAATTGACGGATACTCACAATTTGTATCTTCTCAATATGCAATGGTAGGATGTACACATACATCTACGATATACACAGGAAATTTTCCTAACATGCGACTGTCATATATTCATAAAATGCATAACTCCAACATACAAAAACAACATGCATTTACCATATATATTCAAAAAACCCAATAACTTCCTCAACAATTTCTGTAACCGAACAGCACACAAGAAACAACAAAAATTTAATACAATAGAAAATAAACTAAATACACAGAGGTCATTCCACTAATTTCATAGAAATCCACCAGTGGAATGACCCCAATCTACATTTCTATAATTAGGCCAAAACACCCAATCTATTTTTGTCCTCTTTCTCAGAATTATACAAAAAAATAGATCCATTCTTTCTTCTCTTCCTCCCTTTTAAATCCGACTGTCTACTACTTCTAATAAATATAGACTTTAGCTATTTTAAAGACACCTATCTGGATAGTTACACACGTGGTGGAAGGTGAACCACCAACAACCACCGATTACAATACCAAATAGTTTGGTTACATTCTTTTTAATCTTTCTTGACACATATAAACTTAAGATTACTCGGCTAATGACATTTGGACAAAATAGACTATGTAAAGGAATCTTTCAGATTCATTATATTTTGAGGTGCTCCTGCACCACACCTATTCCTCTCTCCTCATCTCCTCATCAGTAAAAAAAAGTGACTTTTTCTGAACTAGCCTTGTCTTTCCTATTGTCACCTCATTTCTCCTTTGTCGGTAACTTTTGACTTTATCGAACCATGCTCCTTTTGTCACTCCTATCAGTAATTTCACTTTTTCCCAAACTTGGCTAGCTTTTGCCATTCTTTCTTTATTGGAAAATTCTCATTATGTTGAACTCTTTCCCTATTGGCCAATTCACCTTTATCAGCAAATCATCCATTTTCTAAATTTTTCAACTAGTTCAGCCTTTAGCCAATTCCCCGACATAGCCATTTGTTTTTTTTCTTTGTTTTCCTTAGTCAAATTTTAGTTCTGTTTATTTGCCTTATTAGAAAATATGACCTTTTGCAAACTTCCACTTTTCACTATTCTTCCCATTCTGTCTGCAAATCCTCACATTTCAGAACCAAGCCCACTCCATCTGTCAAGCCCACATTTCTCATGCGGTCACGACACACAACACACGTGTCATGTCCACATTTGTCATGTAATCATGACACGAAATAACAAAAACTTTTCCGCATGTCCCTAGAAACCCCCTCGCACGCATCTGCGTGCTCGGTGGCAATACGCATAAGGCATAAACATGTCAATCATATTCAGGGAAGTGCATCTACCTACGCACTCCCCTACATGATGGAAGATGACTAGGGGGTTTGCGATACGATGTGCACCGCCTCTAGGGTTAGAACGAAATTAATTTGAACCCTAAGTTTCCTAGGCGAGAGATGATTTCGACTGATTCAAAACCAAGCCCTAGAACTCTAATGCATAAATGAAAATTGAATAACAATAATAACACATCAAATGGTAAGATGGTCACATGATAAAATGGGGTGATTAAATGATGTCACGAAAATGCTGTAAAATGAAACCCTAAAATCTAGGAAAATTTTGATAGCATAACGCGTTTTCAATAATAGAAATAAAAATTTTAAAAAGAAAATCTCTAAGAAGAAATTAATGCAAAAATTAAAATAAATAATCATAAGGGAAATTAAATAAAATTTCCAAGGTTAAATAGATTGATCACTCAATCAATTTATAAAATTCGAATTAAAATAACAAACGACCAACAAAATTCAAAGGTCAAGTCCATTAATAAATATAACTTCAACAATCATATTTATTAATTGATTCACGTTAAAAATAAAAAAGAGGAATAGTTAAATTATCCCCTCGGAAATAAAATTGATTATAATAAAATTAAATTCAATAAAGATTTCTTGCAACATTAATTTAAAATGCACAAGAAAATAAATATAAATGCCCAAAAATGATAATATCCCAAGCGATCAATTATCCATGAAAATTTAAGACAACCCATTCCCACTAAATTAAATTTCCACAAGACATAAAAATCAAAACCCCAAATAAATATTAAAACAACAAGGTGATGCACAAAGAAAGTCAATAATTCCATAATGACCCAAGGGCAAAAGAGAGGGAAAATAAATTCTCATGCACAAGGGAAAATAAAAAGGAAATAATTTAAATAACAAAACTAAAATCCTCACATCCCATTCAACCATATTTCATTATTTTATTAATTTTCTAAATGCAAAGCCCTAATATTATTTTATTGGTTTCCTTATGGAAACCCTATCTTATTCCTTTGTTCTCACCTCCCAATTGTTTTTCCTCCTTTCTTTTCTTCTTGCCTCCATTCTTTGTTGTAGGTTGAAAGCTTCTTCCACAATGGCATGGCAGCCATGGAGATGCCTCACAGAGGTAAATTTATTGTTTAAATAAATAACTAAGGTTTTGTTTTTTTCATTGATTTCTTTTTTTTTACAAGCTGTGTTGAATGATAAACAAGGTAATAATATATATATAGTGTTTTATGTGATAAAATTTTTAGGCTTAAAACGCCATGTTGAACAGAGGGACAATAGCTAACTGGTGGCCAGAAGAGGGATAGCGAGATTGAGGGTGGAAGGCCGATGACCATTGGACTGTCGCTGCCACCGTGGAGTGATAAGGGTCTACGAAGGGGGGGTTTATGGAGGCACCGGTCTCCCCACACCCCTCGTTCTTCTGTGGACTATGGGTGGCAACTATGGCCGCCGCTCACAGCCACTTTTAAAAATAAAAAAAACCCTTACACAGTTTTTCCCTCTTATTAATTTTGCACTATAAAAGAATACAATTAGAAATAAATGTGGTTTGATTTCATTACATAATGTATATACTTTTATAAATATATATATATATATATATATATACACTCGGTCACATTTTCACAGTTTTACCTAGTTATACAAAAAGCTTAAATTTTAAATATGTTTAAAAAAAAAAAATAGTAATATAGTCATATATATATATATATATATATATATATATATATATATATATATATATATATATATATATATATATATTAAAATAACCAAAGCATGTACAACCCAAATGGGGAGATAATATAGCCATATTAGAAAACATTTAAGCACCACTAACTTTTTTTTTTTTAAAAGAAGGAAACAAATTTATTATTAAGTCCTTTCTTTTCTTTTCAGATGTAAATGACAACAAATACAAAAGACCATTTCTGTTCAAACTTTCAACAAATCATGAGAACAAATAGTAAAATGATAAACATAAAATTTCATTGCATACATAATAGAAATTGTATATTTATTTTTCCACATAGCATACACTAAAGTTTCAACAGCAACACATTTTTTTTTTTTTGAAACAATATGACAGCAAAATGTATTTTCTTTTGCATTTCTCCATAACACATAAACACAACAGCATAATATAATAAACAAATTTTGAATAAACATTAAGGAGTAATCACAATAATTTTCCTTACAATAACCAACACAAAGGATAGTAATAATTTGACAAAAAAAATACAATGAGGCCTCTAAGGCCATGGCTCAAAAGTAGCCAACTAAAAGTAGTGCCAAAACACCAAAAATGGACTTCACCAAGCTCCATTTTCTCCAACTAAAAACCTGCAATAAACAACATAACAATGGGGAACCAAGCGGGTTACCCCCAAGATGGGGAGGTAGGATTCACATGGTTTTGCACACACACACCACAACAAAAGAAATTTTCCAAACACAAAAATTTAACTCCCATGGATTTGCACATACAAAACTCAATAGATTGATTTTGGAGGGGGTAGGGAAGTGGACCGCTCAACTTAAGAGGCCACCCCAAGAACTCCAAGAACCACAAAAGCCCAAGGCCTCAAGCCAAATAATTTTTTCACCATGCTCAAGAAGCATTATGGCACTCATGCCAAAATAAAAAATACTCCCCAAACTCCATATGATGCCCTCAAGGCTATAAATAGTGCAACACAAAGGAGATGACCTCAAGGAGGTTCACTCTCCCCTACCCCAAACTAGTTGAGCCTTTCCTCCAAAATGGAGGTGCTCTCACCACACCCTTCCCACACAAAAATAAAATGACAACCCACATAATACTCAACCACATACACAAAAAGAAATAACATAAGCAAAAAGGGAAATGGTCATAGCCATGGAGTTTACCTTCAAAAGCACTAAAAATGGAAGCACGTTTGAAGTAGAGCTCCAAGCTTCTCCAAAACTTTCTCCAACTCTCCAAATTTTCTCTAATACCCTCAAACCTCCAAGAAGAGAAAGCAAATTTCCAAAAAAAGAAGAACCCCACACTCCTCTCTAAGAGGAGGTAATATTGGCCTTCCAATTTGGCCTTGAGGAATGAGAAGGTGACACTTGTCACCCTCTCCTTCCTCATCCCATGCCACTTGCAAGGGAGAAGGAGTGTGAGGGTGACAAGGATCACCCTCCAATTCATTTCAAACCCTCACCTTATCCACTTGTGCTCTCACACATGTGTGAGAGACCAAGTGGTGAGGTGGCAATTTCCTTCAAGCCTCCATGAGGATAAGGGATACCATATGGCATCCTCTTATTCTCCAAGAGAGTCATCTCCCTCCAAGATGCTCTCACACATGTGTGAGAGTCTTGGAGGGAGATCCCACACACTCGGGAGTCTTGAAGACCTCCCAAGTCTTCTTGGTGAAGGGATCCCCAAACTTTGGGAAGGGAGATGGGTCTTTCCCAAGGCATGACTCATCTCCCACCCTTAGCCATTTCAAAATTCGTCAATTTGACTAAACCCCAGTTTAGAATGACCAAAAGTGAGTTACCCTAAGGTTTAGTTAGTCAAAATTGACCCTAGACCCAAGGGTTACCACCTAGGGTAAGTTTGGGACACTAGAACACACCTAGGGAGGCATAAATTCACTTTTAAATGGCCCAAAATAAAAATAATACCAAGTGGTGTAAAACAAATATAAATATACAACACATGAAATAAATCAATCTAATAAGGGTGAACTTAGGCCAAAATAATTAAACCAAGCATGCACTAAAACATCATCCAAGCAAACGTGATCCTCATCCCTCTTGGGAATGGATCAGTTTCATAGGGAATAACATATGTGTGAACTCTACCTCTGATTTCCTGTGGCCTGGGAATATAATCCTGCACAACTAGATCAAGCGTCAATCACATCATGGATAATCATAGCTGAAGCAACTGAAATTAAATACATGTCATTGCACACAACATTAATCATTCACAACATAATTTAAGATTAAAATTATATTTTCTATCTAATGTCTCATAATCATCATCAAATAATAATCCACATAATGAACTTGAAATCACAACAATAATCATCTAATATATCTCGCATGTCTAACATCATCATAGCATCAAAATATGATCAAATCGAATCACCACATGTCTAATCAATGTCAAACCAAAAATTAGGAGATATAATCTAATCTGCATAATGGAACAATAGTCTCTAAAAGTCTGATAATGTCACCAACTATAATGTAAAATGATCAAAAATAGGGAAGTGAAAATAATCGGCCTCACACCATCTTTTTCTTCATTGTTGGCAATTCTACACTTTTATGAACTAAGTCGGTTTCTTGTTTTCCTTTGTTGGCAAATCCACCTTTTACCGAACTTCACCTTCTTCATCACATTCGGACCTCAGTCAGCATTTTTTTCCTTTATCGAACCAACCAACTCATCCCTCCTTTTCCTTTGCCTTTACCCTTTCTATTATCGGAAAATCCTAAAGAAACTAAACTTTTACAAACTTTGGGACTTTGTCGATTCCCCGACAAAGCCCCTCCTTCATTATGCCTTAATCAACTTTTGCTCTTTTTGATTTTCTTTGTTAGAAAAAACATTTTTTCATGAACCTTTGATTTGGACATCCTTGCCCTTATCGATGAATTTGATCTTTCTCGAACCATGGGAAAAGTGCTACATTTCCTTTTTTTTTCCTTCACCACTTTACCTCGGCCTTTTCCTCGTTACCTATATTCGCCAAACATAGCTATCAGTGAACTCTTGAGTTTGATAACTCAAAATTTCATTGACAAAGGCCTTTACATGCACCCTTTCCTCTACCTTAGACACTTTTTGTAAGCCACAATTGCCTCCTCTTTCATTCTGTTGATGAATCTCGCCATCGGTGAAATCTCAAGTTCACAAACTTGAGAAATCACCGACAAAGGACTCAAGCACACTTCCTTTGCTACCTTAAACAAATTTATCATCCACCTGGTTACTTATATTAGTGAATCAGTGAATTTTTGAACTAACGAACTAGTTTGCCAGTTCACAAATTCACCGATTTACCGATAAAGCACCCAAATGAGCCATTTTTTCTAAGGAAGAAAATAAAAACAAGGGGAAGGATTTATACTTAGCATATTTTAGCATAAAACCCTTAGAAAACTGTCTTAGATCAAATTTAAATGAGGGTTTTTGAATTCAAAGGAAAAACTTGGAAAATTGAAGGATTTTCTAGGTTTTTTGGGCTTGTTATGTAGGAAAAGGGTGGCGATAGGGTAAATAGTTAGATCCACCTTTCACTACACACATTCAAGGACATTTAACTAAGTTGAATCACAACTTTTGCAAAAGGATTCACCTACAGGTTGGTTGTCACTTGTAATGATAGGGAAATTCAAAATTTGTTGATTAATGTGTTAATTTAATGTTCAAGTATGCTCAAAACTCTAATTACATAAAAACGTAAGCAAACGGATAAATTACGACAAATACTCTCACACAAAGATAGTTAACAGACATTAGTTATTGACCATTTTTTGAAGTTTGGGAATCCAAACAGTTGGGGGCTTTGTGACTAGTGCCCTAACCCAATGCAGTGTTTTCTTCAGGGGGTTCTAGACTCCTTCAGACACTGATGATCATTGTTTTGTCAGTTTCTGGCTCTATAGATGTAGAGGGCACTGTGACTAGTGCCCTAGCCTAAGGCAGGATGTTCTTCAGGGTGTCGGGACCTCTTCTAATGTTGATTATCATTGTCATGGAGATTTTTGTACCTATAACCTCAGAGGGCTTTATGACTAGTGCCCTAGCACCGACAGTGCACCAAACTACTTCTTTCTGCTGAATTTGGAATCCTTATCTTCTGTAACCTTCCTCTGCAACTTCACTCCATGAAATCTAATGCCTATAACTTGTAATCACAAGGAGTGTGGTTGGGGGTTGTGGTGTTTAGGAGTTTGCTTCAATCAAATTGTGGAATGGCATTCAAGCCTTCCAACACTGTTGTTTGATAGAGAGTGTGTATCCCTATGGGGTAGAGGGAAAAACAAATTTACAAATGATTGATTTAACACAAATAGATATCATGTTAGAGGTGTAGCTCGCATGTAGATGAAAATCCTTCAACACATGTGAAGATGAAGTCAAATATACAATCACAAACACAACAACAATATTCTTCTCTGCAACAATGAATATCTTGAATGCTCTAAAATCATAAGCTTTCCAAAAGCTCATAATCATCTTCTAGTTTGCAAATGAATCCCTAAACATGTTTATATATGCATTCTCTCTACAAACTTCATAATTGAAACTTAAGATGTCGGCATGGGACACCTTTAATGCTCACATAACTGACATTCAAATTTGGGACCTGCCTAAAATAGGGCAGGACTAAGGCGTGAGTGCCCAAGCCCATGGTACCTATTTTAGGGTAGGTCTAAGCTCATAAATGTCCCTCAAGCCCCATTTGACATGGGTTTCAAGCCATTTTTTTCTAGGAGTTAAAATGAGCATGCAAGATGCAAAACAAGGAACCTAAGAGCTAAACTTGGAGGTAAAAGTCCTAGGGGACATTTTATGACATAAAATTTAGCCCCCACTTTAATGTATGTATGATCTTACAACCCATACATGCATTAAAGTATGGTCAAAACATAGCAAACATGCCAGGCACTTGAAGCTAATGCATACACAAGGATTGAGGAACTATTTCTAGCCCCTAGTCTCAGGTAGACATTAGAGCAAACATGTTGTAGACACGCCAAACACAGTGAAGACAGTAACAGGCATGCAAAACATGGAGAAGATAGTAACAGACATGCAAGACATGGAGAAGACAATATTGAAGACACACAAAACATGATGAATACAATGAATGCAATGATTATTTCTTTTTCATTTTTTCACATACATATATGAATGCAAATACATGAAAAGTAAATATACAACACACAAACCCAAAATGTAGGAGGGGTATTTCACCACATTCTTTGGACTACATATGGGGGAGAAGACATGCAATACAAATCTCAAAGCGTAGGAGGGGCATTTCGCCACACTCTTTGGACTACACTTGAGAACAAAAACACCATACAAATCCTAAAGCATAGGAGGGGCATTTCACCATGCTCTTTGGACTATACTTGAGAACAAACATGCCATACAAATCCCAAAGCATGGGAGGGGCATTTTGCCACTCTTTGGACTATACTTGGGAACAAACACATGGAAGACACATAGAAAACACGAGCACTGTATAGCATGCCAAAGACATACTATACATCTAAAACATGACAAACAAGGAACCTATTGCTAAGCCCCCACCATCTCAAGCATGCTATAGGCACACCTTATGGTTGGGCTTATGCCACAACAACTGCCAAAGACATGCTTAAGGGAGGACACACCAACCCTGCCTACTTGGAGGACTTTTGAAATAAAAAGGATGTGCACTAGCTCAAGAGATACACCATCCCTGCCTCCATAGAGGACTTCAAATAAAAGGGTATGCACGATATCCTGCCTCCATAGAGGGCTTTGTGATTGCAATATAAATATGTGCACTTGTACTGGAGATACAACATCTCACCTCCATAGAGGGCTTACAAAAACAATTCGTTAGTACCAAAATCAATAGATAGCTTACCTTATATGCCCCCACTTTAAGATGGTTGATATCATGGACCAATATCAAGCACGTTAAGGTAGAGAGAAAACACACAAGGGAATAAGAGCTCTTACAAAGCCCATGCCCCAAGCAAATGTGGTATATGCTTCACGATCACCGAATGTTCCCACAAACACACAATTTCTTGCAAGAAGAGAGGTTAGAAATCTTTCTCTAAGATAATAACCATATCACATGATAAAAGTAATGCATGAAAATAATCATATCAAAAGTCGAGGTCATACTATGGAATCAAAAACTGAGTATAACTATGGGGCTATACTACAGAGATCTCAAAACTGAGTGTAACCAAGGTGAGACCCAAGATAGACAAAGTGCATGGAGCAACTATATTGTTATGGTTTGTTAGAAAATATAAGACATCAAAATATCACATGGAGTGATTCTACTAGCCAGGCATCAGATTATATATATCAACCCCATCATCATGTATGGACTAGGTCCATTTTTGCTTACTTACTGAAGGGACACATGGTCCGTATTAGTATATGTTTGTTTTTCATCATCCGCTAGCTAGATAGAACCACTAGAAGAAGGTAAAAAATAAATCAAGAGAGGAGAATAAGTGCCTTAGGGTCATCATGTAGGAAGGTGCCCCCAAGTCACCAATCGCAATGTTATGCCCCCAAGGCACGACACACAACAATGAAAATAGAGAAGTAAGATAGAAGAATGATGATAAAAATAGAAGAAGGGTCACAATAGATGTGGTCTCTCGGTATCCTTGACCTTACAAGAGTATCAAGGGTCATCCAAGGAGGCCTAAACAAAACATAACACATCATGGAGGGAACACAACACAAAGGGAAAGGGTTAGAAATACTTACCTATGGATACATCCATACTAGAATTTGTGACTTGCAAGCATCTTAGAAAGATGATCCATCAAGTTTTGTGTGAAGCTTGAGTGGTTTATATTAGATTGTTCTTTGTTGTCAAAGAGTTCATGTGGTGCTTGTTTCCCAGATCTTTGTAAATTTGAAATCTTTTGTTGCTTATGAGAGGGAGAACCACTATTATTTCCTACTGATGATAATCATCTTATTCTTTTCTGATCCTTTGATTTCTTATTTTTTCAAATTCATCTATTGTAGTGAGAAGGAATATCTTCCACCATATCAATCTTTTCCTATGTCATAATCTCTTGTTTCGGTTGTTCTATTTGTCTTCCCAATGCATTTTAGTTGACTCCTGATCCTTGAAGGGATAACAGTGGATGAACTTCAGCATATATACCATTTCTTCATGGACGAGGTGAGTTATCACACTTTTCCTTATCCACCTCTATCATACAAATTATTTCATCATACTCAAGATAGTCATCTTATTTCTCTATTGTATTCTATTCTACCATGTTGTTGTTGTGCTTAGAAAATGGATTAGTAAAAATTTGTAAATTTTAATTCAGAGGAGCAACTGACTTATTTCCATTATCATTCACACCATATACATGTATAACATTCAATTCAATGAGGTCTTGTAAATCTCATGTTTAAAACGCATGCATCATTTAGTATCATGTCCTTGTTGTCGATGAAAATGACAAAAAGCATTTGTATTGAAGTAAGGTCCTTGCATTCTACTAGGATCCAACTGTTTAATCAGAGGAAGCTTCAATATGTTATTACTTACTACTTGATTCATGATAGAATTTAAAGAGTCAGATACCGGAGTAAATTATCTTTGTTGTTGTCGATTTTGAAATAGTTCCCTTTTTGGATTAGTGATAGCGAACACTTGTGAACAATTGTTTGAATTCTACCCATTAACCTTGATGAAAGTCTTATTATTGGACTCTTAAAGTTATTTTGTGAAGATCCACCCATGGATTGACCATCTTGAGCCAATGAGTTTTGGTTTTCATACTAACTAGACAAAAGTCGGTAATCACAAAGGGCAGTGCATAAATGTTGAAAAGAGTTATACTTCATCAAGAGGATCTTATCATAGATTTTAGGTTGTAGATTTGTAATGAATACCTTTTAAACATATTCATCCTTCATCTGGTATTGAATTTGTGCATAAAGAGCTTGATACCGACTGATAAACTCAGTTAACTTCTCTTTTGGACCTTGTTTGCAATAAACTAGATCAATTCAAGAAACTTGAGGTCCAATGTTTGCTTGAAAATGCTGTAAGAATTGATCAAATAGTTTAGAGAAAGAGTGTATTAAATTCAAAGGTAAAGAGCAAAACCATTCTAAAGTAGTATCTTTAAGAGATCACGAGAAAATTTTTGCTAACAAGTCCTCTTCAAAGTATAAATTGCTACACATAGCCGTGAATGCTGCCACATGAGTATTAGGTCACCTTTTCCACCATATTTTTGAAAACAAGGAGTTTCAAACTTCTCAAGCATAGGAGTGCTCAAGATTGCATAAGATAGAGGATTACAAGCATGATAAGTTGGTGTATTAGTTTGTGAAGAATTTGTCAAGCTTATTACCTTTTGTTGTAAAGAGGTCATGCCTTGTAAGAGTTGGTTTAAGAGGGCATCATTAGGAGATGCGATTTGAGAATTTGAAGTCATGGTCATGAAATTTTGAGGAGATTTGTTGTGAGTGGAAATGAAATGTGGTTGAGAGTAATTGTGAATGGTAGGTGATTTAGAATAGTTTTATGTAAGAGGTGGTTGAGAATAAGTGGGATTGAGTGGTGGTTGAGAGTGAGTATTCATAAAAGAGGTCATCTTAGGTGCTAAGTTTTGATAGTTGAATCCCACAACTTTGTAATTTTGTGAATTAGTGCCATTAGATACTCCAATACTAGTGTTATAATTACTACAAGCATTTGTGTTAGTAGTTAGAATTATTGATATAAACTTAGACATTCCAGTAGTCGGTATAGGTGCTGATACTTGTATATATGAGATGGTGATGACATGTTATTAATAAAATTCGCATATTTGGTCACCTACATAACATTATGATGCACTATATGCATTAATCCTCTAAGTGCATTAACACCATCTTGTCCTTCTTTTAACAAATCTCTTATGGTATGAATCGCAAGTATAGCTTCTTCCGCTATCCTTTCATTTTCCATAAATGCTTGAAAATCAACAAGTGCTTTATCAAGTTTGTTTATTTCCTCATCGGGAACATGTGTTACCACATCAATAGGGTCCTCAACATCATGAAATATTTGTTCTTCCATTTTAGTTGTAGGACCTATATAATATCTTACAAAAATTGTGTCTCTCCTTTTGTAAAGAAGGTCTTCAATGGATTTTTGGAAGTAGGAATACCATTAGTTTCAGGGGCACTAGAACTCATTAGTCTAATACTTCTCCTTAAAGGGATATTTCTATTAGGGCAGCAGGTTATAAGACTCATACAAAAGTATACAACACTCAATGCACAAACTAATAGAAAAAACACTAGGAAGAAGGTATAATTGTTGAAATACACAATGTGTAAATGCAAAAATTAAGATTTATATGTAAAAAAAACTATGATGAAACACTAAAATCCAAAATTAGATTTGAAGGAGTGTTTAAAAGAGTGGTAAAATCTAAAACAAGATTTTAACCACAAACCCTAGCTTTTGGAAAAACTAGGTTATATGAAAAATGCACAATTTCAAGCAAAATCTAACAATTTAAGCATGAAAATACAATGCAAATTGGTGGCACCCCTTAAGGTTTAGGGTTTTAGGTTTCATAAAAATTCAAGTGTTTGCCTAAAAATCCTTTTACCTTATTTCCTTTAGTCCTGCACTTCAATGTTTTATTCTTGTGTTGATTGTCTGTGGCAGGTTTCCGGTCGCTTAATTCATAACTTAAGGCCTTTTAAATCATTCGGTGACCGGCCCCCTTTTCCTAGTGTTACCTTCTATTTCCTATCACAGCAAAAGGTTCATGTCTTGAAGTTTTCTAAGGGCCTAAAGGTGCCATGTGGCTACTTATCATAGTGTCGTGGCGCGTCATTCGTGACGTCACCCTACCCCCTGTTCAATCGCGATAATGTATCAGCTGCCGATTAAATATGGCTTACAACCATTTAATCAAGAATCCCAATCGATAAATCAAGGATTGCCAGGTGTCATGATGAGAAGAAATCTACATAGGGGGCCAAGAATCTAATGGTCATGTAAGCACGCATGGAGAATCTATCAGAATAGAATATTCCATGTGCTGGCGCGACAAGGTGACACGTGGCCAGATCTCGTTCAATGGAGTGCAAAGTGAATGAAGATAAGAGAAGTGGATGGCTTAGTGTGGTCACACAGAACTCAAAGGTGGTGGCCCATTTCTAGCTACGCGGTCATGAGATGATGCCACGTAGCAGACTCTAAAGAAGAAAGGATAAGTCATAGGTGGAAGATTGTCCTGCTAGCACGATTTTATTGGTGAAGACTTTTTATTGGTGCAGATGTGGAATTTCAAGGTTTGACAGAAGCTCAGTGACCGTCGATCAAACACAAGACAAGATTGGATCAAAGGTAGAAGTTAAAAAATTGGAGCAGCTGTCTATCATCACCATTTTTTCCTATTGCCACTCTGCAATCAATGGATTTGAAACATGGCCATGGACCAAATATCAAAACTTCTCATTTGATCAAGGTAGAGGTTGCTTCACTGGCAGATTTTTAGGGATTTCAGCAAGGATCTAACTTCTTCATCTACACAATTTAATTAAGGATTTGATTGTATCATGAAAATTTGTAAGGATGAGATCTTTTCATTTAGGAAGTATGTCAGAAGGTAGATGGTCAGTAGCTTGTTTGCTCCTTTTAAAAGGGAATCCATGGCCATCCTACAGAGAGTTCATTGGGTCTTTCTATTTTGACTTTGAATACAAGGTATTCATGTTTTGGGAGTCATTTTCTATTACAGGCCTGGTTCTTTGTCTGGTGTAGAGGTATTCTCTATTTTGTAAATGATAAATTTTTGTATGATAACTTCTTGTTTAGATTGAGTTAAATGAGAAACACTTTATGTGTGTGTTGTTTATGACTGTCTCCTTCGATGTTATTATTTTTCTTTTGAACAAGGTTATCAAGGATTTTCAAGTTCTTCAATGTGTAGGTGCCACATTGTATGTCTGGTTTCTTGCATCCACTCAAGGAGTAGATTAAATTTGCTTTAGACTAGATATAGGGAAAAGTGGGTAATGTCATAGGATCCATAAAGTATGGTTATAGATAACACTCTTTCTTGGACATATTGTTGTTAAGCAACAATACTCTATGTTGGTCCTCTGGACATGAGTTCTAGTTGTCAGAGGGAAAACATTTGCCTTAATAGGTTTGACTCTGTTGCCCTGATAAAGTACTAGTCTAGGAATTTGTCTGTCCAAAGGAGTCTAGGAGAATCCCACAACTCCAAACATAAATCATTTCAAAACTTCAACCTATTAGGTTGTAGGAGTAGGATTAGGACCTTGCATGCTCTTATCTTCAACCGGTGTGATATGTCTAAGAACATTGCTAGTCTGGATGTATCCAAAAAATCTTGGTCCATACATGAGAGCATTCTTCCTATATTGAAAAGATAAATCTTTTGTTATAGGGATACCCCCTAGGTGCGGTAGACCCTGAAGTGAAGGGGAGGCACATGCAAACAACCTCCCATCTTTGTTGGCTGAATCTATCATTGAACATGAGCATAGGACGTGGCAAACCCTTTGCTGATTTGGAAACCAACAAAACTAATGACTCTACTGGGGACGAGTGTCAAAAAAATTTTGTGGGGTCTCTGAAAAATCAATATTTGCCTGTGTCATGGGTGCATAGAGTTAGCATATGAATGTGGTTTTATTATTTCCATTTGGAGGGTGGTGGCTTTGCTTACTACTATTGCAGTGTGATCAAAGGAATATCATGTGGTGCTATGTTGGTGTGGTGAGTCTAGAAAATAAAGGTGCCTTCTTGATAATTCATCTTCTGTGGGAGGTGACTCTGTTGAGTGAACCTGTTCAAAGCAGCTACATATTTACAGGTACTCCATCTTTTCATTCAAAATGATTCAAATAGAGCAATAGTCCTGGTCTTGCTCTCAGAAAAGACCATTTTTATTAGAAGATATAAAGCCCTTAACTTCATTGGAATTAGTGGTTACCCAAATGCTATCCCCCATAAAATTAGAAAGTGTTTGCCAAAGTATAGTAGAACAAATTTAGAATTTACAAACAAACATCTAAAAAATTTATGTGATTTAATAGAAGATTATGAGATAGAGGCTAAAGATGTGGTAATGAAACTCTTTGTTCAGTATTTAAAGGATGATGCTAGGGTTTAGTTTTTAGATTTACTTGAGTCTTCAGTTTCTTCATGGTTAGGTTTAGGAGGTGCATTCCTAGAACAGTTTGGTTAAAGAACTAATGTAGCTTCATTGATCATACAATTCATGAATATTCAAAAGAAGGATGATGAACTAGTTCCAGCCTTCAATTTGAGGTTCACTAATTTGCTCAAGCACATTCCAAAATACATGAGACCTAATGATGCATTGTGCTTGACAATTTATGTGGCTGCATTTGATGAAGAAATGAGTTATCTGTTGAGAGACAAGGAACTAGCCACACTTCACCAAGCTTATAAATTTGCTATGGATATTGAAAATAATCAAAAATATGGAATGCCAATAGGGTTCATGACTGCAAGTTTTAAAAAGGATATATTTCAAGACACTAAGTGCAGTCATGATTTGGTGCATGAAGAAGCTGCTGTAAAAAATGTTGGCACATCCTACATTGATGGGGACAAAGATTATGCTCAGACTCTAGAAGAAGGATTTGTAGATGCAAAATGTCTTTCAAATGATGAAATAAAAGATGTATATGAGGATGCATCCTGTAGCAATAAGCATATCCCAGCTAATCATGAATATCTTTATGAGGTGGATATGCAAATCTTCACTCTGAATACAGAGGTTATTGACTCAAGGAGCGGCAAGGAGTGTGAACATTCAAATCCATGCCTTTTAGATGATGAAATATATTTGAATGTTGAATATGAATGCTTCCTTGAGGTTGATGGATACCACTACAATGCAGAAGTTGAAATGCTTGATTGTCAGTGCATTGGTGAAGAGGGAAAACAGGATCATTGTTTAAATGTGAAAAAATTAGTTGCAGATGTTTATGTTCATAGGAATAGCATTGATTATGTTGATTTGGGTGACCATGGACCTTCTGACAAGGGGCTACATTCTGATTTTTATATGCCTCTTCTTGAGACATTCCACATAGGCTTTGATGATGAAACTACTGAGCAGAATGATTATGGAGATCTAGGTGTTTCTAAGGATTTATATGATTATGAAGTGTTGTTTGTGCCTTACTATTGCTTGTTCAACATAGAGGAGCCTTTATTGTTTAAAAAGAAGAAAAATTCTAATGTGGATTTAGTTGTTTCATATGAGTCTGTTACCTTCCCAAACAAAACTAGCGAATCATATCATGAAGATAATCTACAGCTGTAGATGCCATTAGCAGATGAATCTTGTTGTGGATTTAAAGAAGCTAAAGGTGAAAAGAGCAGAGGCACAATTGATAATAAGAATGAATGTTGCAGACAATCTAGTGTTTTTAGGCTTCACTTGAAGAAATTAGAAGAAAATGGGATGTTTGATAAAGGGAAGTACTGGTTCTTCCTTTTTGGTGGCCCTAGGCCACCAAGTAAATTTGAAAATGTAATTTGTGTTGCAGGTTGGTACGGTGACTCTGTACCCAATGGATATAGCACCCGGTCTGCATCCCAGAAATCTGAGGTTGTCGCCATGCTTGCAAGAGGCATGCATCCCCAACTAGAGCCAATGGTGGCACCCCTTAAGGTTTAGGGTTTTAGGGTTCATAAAAATTCAAGTGTTTGCCTAAAAATCCTTTTACCTTATTTCCTTAAGTCCTGCGCTTCAATGTTTTATTCTTGTGTTGACTGTCTATGGTAGGTTTCTAGTTGCTTAAGTCATAACTTAAGGCCTTTTAAATCATTTGGTGACTGGCCCCCTTTGCCTAGTGTTACCTTCTATTTCCTATCGCAGCAAAAGGTTCACATCTTGAAGTTTTCTAAGGGACTGAAGGTTCCATGTGGCTACTTATCGCAGCGTCGCGGCACATCATCCATGACATCACCCTATCCCCTGCGTGGCTGCGATAATGTATCAGTTGCTGATTAAATATTGCTAGGTGTCGTGATGAGAAGAAATCTATAGAGGGGGCCAAGAATCTAACGGTCATGCAAGCATGCATGGAGAATCTGTCAAAATAGAATATTCTATGTGCTGGCATGACAAGGTGACACATGGCCAAATCTCATTCAATGGAGGGCAGAGTGAATGAAGATAAGACAAGTGGATGGCTTAGCACGATTGCATAGAGCTCAAAGGTGGTGGCCCATTTTCAGCTATGCAGTCACGAGATGACACCACATAGCAGGCTCTAAAGGAGAAAGGATAAGTCATATGTGGAAGATCATCCTACTAGCATGATTTTATTGGTGAAGACTTTTCAGTGGTGCCGACATGGAATTTTAAGGTTTGATGGGAGCTCAGCGACTGTCGATCGAACACAAGACAAGCTTAGATCAATGGCAGAAGTTAAAAAATTGGAACCGTTGTCTGTCAGTGTCATTCCCACCTATTTCCACTCAGCAATCAATGGATCTGCAACACAGCCGTGGACCAAATATCAAAACATGTCATCTGATCGAGGTAGAGGTTGCTTCACTAGCAGATTTTTAGGGATTTGGCAAGGATCTGACTGTTTCATTTGCACAATTTAATTAAGGATCTAATTGTATCATGAAAATTTGTAAGGATGAGATCTTTTCATTTAGGAACTCTATTAGAAGGTAGATGGCCAGCAGCTTGTTTGCTCCTTTTAAAAGGGAATCCATGGCCATTCTATAGAGAGTTCATCAGGTCTTTTTGTATTGACTTTGAATACAAGGTATTCACATTTTGGGAGTCATTTTCTGTTATAGGCTTGGTTCTTTGTCTAGTGCAAAGGTATTCTCTGTTTTGTAAATGATAAATCTCATTACTTCTTGTTCAAATTGAGTTAAATGAGAAACACTTTATGTGTGTGTTGTTTATGATTGTCTCCTTCGATGTTATTATTTTTCTTTTGAACAAGGTTATCAAGGATTTTTGAGTTCTTCAATGTGCAGGAGCTACATTGTATGTCTAGTTTCTTGCATCCACTCAAGGAGTAGATTAAATTTGCTTTAGACTAGATATAGGGTAAAGTGGGTAATGTCATAGGATCTGTAAAGTATGGTTATAGATAACACTATTTCTTAGACACATTGCTGTTAAGAAACAATACTCTATGTTGGTCCTCTGGACATGAGTTCTGGTTGTCATAGGGAAAACATTTACCTTAATAGGTTTGACTCTGTTGCCCTAATAAAGCACTAGTCTGGGAATTTGTCTATCCAAAGGAGTCTAGGAGAATCCCACAACTCCAAACATAAATTATTTCAAAATTTCAACCTGTTAGCTTGTAGGAGTAGGATTAGGACCTTCCATGCTCTTATCTTCAACCAATGTGATATGTCTAAGAACATTGCCAGTCTGGATGCATCCAACAAATCTTGGTCCATACATGAGAGCATTCTACCTGTATTAAAAAGATAAATCTTTTGTTTTGAGTGAGTCAAGGTTAAATCTTTTGTTATAGGAATACCCCATAGGTGCAGTAGAACCTGAAGTGAAGGGGAGGCATGTGCAAACAACCTCCCATCTTTGTTGGCCAAATCTGTCATTGAACTTGAGCATAGGACATGGCAAACCCTTTGATGATTTGGGAACCAACACAAATGATTATAGAATGATGTACTACTGTAATTTATATTAATCTGATGTAAAAATTAGATATTCAATGAAATACAATGAAATTAATACAAACTATGCAAAAATTGAAGCCTAGGATGCCAATTTTTTCAATTTTTTCAATTTTTTTTATAGATTTTCAAATGTAATAAGATGAAAATTAAATGAATGAATGTAAATCTAAAATATAACACTCAAAAAGGTGCAAAATTTAATTAAACATGGGTTCACTAAAATGTTATGTAGGAAAAGGGTGGCGATAGGGTAAATAGTTAGATCCTCCTTTCACTACACACATTCAAGGACATTTAACAGAGTTGGATCAAAAATTTTACAAGAGGGTTCACCTGCATGTTGGTTGTCACTTGTAATGATAGGAAAATTTAGAATTTTTTGATTAATGTGTTAATTTAATGTTCAAGTATGCTCAAAACCTTAATTACGTAAAATCGTAAGCAAACGGATAAATTACGACAAATGCTTGCACACAAAGATAGTTAACAAACATTAGTTACTGACCATTTTTTGAAGTTTGGGAATTTGAATAGTCGGGGGCTTTGTGACTAGTGCCCTAGCCCAATGCAGTGTTTTCTTCAGGGGGTTTTGGGCTCCTTCTGACACTAATGGTCATTATTCTATGAGTTTATGGCTCTGTAGATGCTAAGAGCACTGTGACTAACACCCTAGCCTAAGGCAGGATGTTCTTCAGGGTGTTGAGAGCTCTTTTGATGTTGATTATCACTCTCATGGAGATTTATGTACCTACAAAATTGAAGGGCTTTGTGACTAGCACCCTAGCCCCGACAATGCACCAAACTGCTTCTTTCCATCAGATCCAGAATCCTTATCTTCTGCAACCTTCCTCTACAACTCCACTTCATAAAATCTGATACCTATAACTTGCAATCACAAGGAGTTTGGTTGGGGGTTCTGGTGTTTAGGAGCTTGCCTCAATCAAGCCCCAGAATGGCATTCAAGCCTTCCAACACCTTTGTTTGATAAAGAGTGTGTATCCCTATGGGATAGAGGCAAAAACAAATTGACAAATGATTGATTCAACACAAATAGATATCAGCTTAGAGGTGTAGTTCGCACGTAGATGAAAATCCTTCAACACATGAGAAAATGAAGCCAAATCTGCAATCACAAACACAACAACAATAGTTTGCTCTGCAACAATGATTATCTTGAATGCTCTAAAATTATAAGTTCACCAAAAGTTCATAATCATCTTCTAGTTTACAAATGAATCCCTAAACATGCTTATATATGCATTCCCACTACAAATTTTATAATTCAAACTTAAGATGTTGACATGGGACACCTTTAATGGTCACATAACTGACATTCAAATTTGGGACTTGCCTAAAATAGGGCAGGACTAGGGCGCGAGTGCCCAAACCCCTGGTACCTATTTTAGGGTAGGTCTAAGCTCACAGATGTCATCAAGCCCCATTTGACATGGGTTTCAAGCCATTTTGTATTGGGAGTTAAAATGAACATGTTGTTAGGGTTAGCTGGCAGAAGATATTAATTAAATGCAAATAAGGATTAAACAGAGGAATGAAAATACATAGAAATAATAACAGTGAGAGACAAGTTTTAACGTGGTTCACCCAAACTTGGGCTACATCCACCAACAGAGAGTCCAATATTATTCTCCAGTAAATCAAACTGATTATAACCAGCAATCCTTGCAACTCAATACCACTGCAAAATGCTACAATACATCAATGAAAACACTAACCCTTAGCCGCTTTTATCAAGCCTTATGTCAGTTACAAAAATAGGGTTTTTTTATGTTGGTCAATAGAAAAATAACTCCCATCACCTTAATAAAATAATAAAAATCATTGGACCCTGCAAGGGGTACTGCCCCTTGAACCCATCTTGGGGCCACTGCCCCCAAACCCCCGCAAGGGGCGCTGCCCCTTGACCCCGTTAAATAATTTGGGGGGAAACCGCGCCAATAAAAGTGGGGTAAATTTAACCTCCAAGTCTGATTAGGCTCCATATAGCAACACATGCAAGATGCAAAACAAGGGACTCGGGAGTTAAACTTAGGACGTAAAATTCCTAGGGGGACATTTTACGACATAAAAGGGCTAAATGAAGCATTTTAGGAACTAGTAAGTTTGGGCACCAATACTAGCTCTGGTTGGGGACATGTGGCAAACTTGTATGGCACAAAAAGAACCACAGAATATCTTCGAGAAGACCAAGACACAAAACACATGAGGGGACACACACAAAACATATTTACAAAACAACACACAGTCAAAAATGAATATAGCCAATATTTTAGGACACTACAGGCCACCCCTACAGAAAAATGGTGAAGTTACTTGCCTATGTCAAAGACAAGCCTATTGAAGGTGTTGACAAGAGACACTGCTACTCATAACAAGTGTTTTCATTGATGGAAACTAAGTCTATCCTACACATCTTCATAACATAATTTGTTCATACCGAAAGTCAGAGTGAAGATTTGTCTAAGTCCGAGTAGTCAAAAATAGAGCATGTGATAGAGTCTAGTATCTTGGTTCAGATCTCTTTGGTGGTAAATCACAATGTACTCTAGATCTAAGGGAGTGATAAGGATTGTCAGGACTATCTAAATCCAGGAATTTAACCTCCGGTGATGAAGGATTCAAAAGTTACAAGCATCTGAGTATCAGGTTCCAGTTAGTCAAGTACAGTCAGAAGAAGAATAGGCCGACCTAGTATTTGATCTTGGTCTGGATGAAGAAAAGTTGTTGATTAAGCAATTTGTGATAACTAGTGGTATTGGCTGACATGATTGATGATTTGATAACACAAATTTTTGGTTCGCGTTGTTGTTTGTGCATGGATTCAGACAACAGAGCAGAGTTCTTAATAAATGTTCTAAGTTTTCTTGAAGCCGACTATAGTTGATTGAATTTATTGATGCAGATATATATAGTCGATGGATTCGAGTGCTTTGTGTGGTGATTGTGATAAGGTGATGGAGTAAGTGTGAAAAAGGCAGAAAGAAGAAGTTCTAAGCTCAGATTATGGCTAAAGAGTGAAACAAGGCAGAGTAAGGATGAAGTGTGTAAAATCAGTATTCTGTGCTTAACCATAACTAAATTTTCGCATTGGTAGATAATATTCATCAGTTCAAACATTCTGTAACCTTCTTGTAATCATTTCTGTAGGCAGTGAGCCTCTTGGAGCAGTGAGCTCTGGGTAGTGCACCCTGAAGGCATGTGCCTTCCCCATTTGTAATACTTTTAAAAGAGTATAATTTCTTGTGGGTTAACCCCCATCGTGGTTTTTCCCTTAACCGGGTTTCCGTGTAAAAATATTGGTGTTCATGTGTTCTGATCTTGCTATTTCTGTTCTTATGTTCATGTTTCTTTCTTTTGAATGTATGTGGCAAATTAATTAAGGAACAATCAACAAAGTTTTGCAGAACATTGATTCACCCCCCCTCTCAGTGTTCCTTAATTCTAACAATTGGTATCAGAGCAAGGTTCCTTGGAATAAGTTTAACAGCTTGAGGAAGATATGGGAAGGTAATAAAATGGATTCATACAACCTCTAGGAACAACTTAAACTTTATTTAGAAGATCTTGATCAGTCGAGAACATAAGTCAAAGAACTGCAAGAGAACTTTAAAGATTCTGAAGACTTCATTGAGACCTTAAAAGAAAAATTGAACAAATCTAATGAAAAGAGGAAGGACCTACTTTAACTAGGAAATCAGAATGAAGACAATGACAAGGATATGACCTTGAAAGATAAGACAAAGGAATGTGAGAAGTTAGCTAAAGAAGCTGTTGTCCTAAACATGAGATGGAATCTGGGGTGATGAGGTTAACCAAGGAAATTGAAGAAAGGAAGAAGACTAAAGAAAAACTGAATCAATCTCTGAAAGAAAGAACAAAAGAATGCTGCAGATTAGACAGAATAGCTGGCCATCTAGAGTCTGATCTACATGAAAGCAGAGACAATGAGGAAGAACTTGAAAGGCAAATTTTTATTCTCAAACATGACCTAGAAGTTGCAAATGAATACAAGGAGAAGTTCAAGATAAGCTCAGATAAACTTGAAGTGTTGCTTGAGAGTCAGAAGAAGGCTGATGATAAGCATGGTCTTGGGTATGAGAAAGGTGAAAGCTCTGAATCCAGACAAAGAAATTCTCAATCAAGGATGGGAGAAACAGACCTAGAAGACCTCTAGTAAGACAACCTAATGCTCAAAGGTATCCATATTTTAATGGAAATTGTTTAAATTGCAATAAATTTGGTCATAGAGCCACTCAGTGTAGAAGTAGAGTAAATCAAAGTGGTCCATCCTTCTTCGGTCAATGCTTCAAGTGTAAGAGGTATGGTCATAGATCTAATGAATGTAGAAGTATGATAATGAATAACTCTAACAATAGAAGAAATGGCAATTCCTTCAATGGCAAATGCTTTGCATGCAATAGATTTGGACATATGGCTAATTAGTGCAGATCAAGAGGAAATCAATCAAATGGGCAAAGAAATGTTGTGTGCTTCAGTTGTAACCGATCCGGTCATATTACAAGATTCTGTAAAAGTAGGAATAATGAAAGAAGAGGTCCGGTAAATAGAAAACTGGATGAGCACAGACAAGTCAAAGGCAAGGATAAAGTTAATGTAAATGAGATCCAGAATGAAATGAATAAAACATGGGCGAAGAAAGGTGAAATGAATATTGACAATGGGTCCACATCAAAATTCGATGCTGGTAATTCCTCTGAAAATTGAATTAGGAGCTTTGGCTCAGGGGGAGCTGCATTGAAAATCAAATTCCCCCAGCCAATAAGTGGGTGCCTGAATCTGGCACGATGAGAGAAGATAATTTGGGTTATTACATATCATTTGAAAGGATTTCTTGAAGAAAGGAAGTGGATATGACAATTTGCGAAACGATTCATGAGAAACTGCATCAAGAAATAGAGTAACTAGATGAAGTTATGGCAACGCATTTACTTCAATGGAGAATTAGGTTTTGCAGAGCATAAGAGGTCATCCTTTCATCATTTGGATCACTTTGCATTCGAAGAGAGCGAGCAGAAGAGCATCTAAGCTAAGATTTTAAGGATTTGAGGTGCAACTAGCAAATTCATCAGCTAACCCTAATTCTGTGAGAGAAAAAGGTTTTTTTTGTGAAGCTTTGAACTTGTAATCTTTTGCAATGGCTACACCATTGATTGTTGATATTACTGAAAGGCCCCAACCCAAGCATCCACACAAATCAGTAGGAGTCAACCCATTAAGTGCATTTTCAAGTGTTCTGTATGGTCTATTGGATGTTGAAGATATTAGGGTCTATATTCATGTGAGCATAGATGAATTTAGGGACTCAAGGTTTGTATATTTGTTCAAGAATCATCTAAGGGATGAAATTCAAAGTCTTAAACCTGAGTATAAGGCATTGCACGATAAAAATTTTATTCAGATTATGGGGTTTCCAACCTTTGATGAAGATGAATGGGTCTAGTATGTTTTAAGCCAAATGCATGATGAGTTCATATGGCTAATGAAACCCTTCAAGATCACCAAGGATGCCATCAAGACCATGACAGGGTTAAACTCATCTAGTGGACTGCCAATGTTGAAGGTTGTAAAGAATCAAATTGTGACTGATGCAACCTATGCCAAATTCGACAAAAGGGCAATGATTATCAATGACATTAGTGATCTGGATGTTAAGTTTACTTCAATAGGAATTAGTTACAAAATTTATCACTCCAGCAGGGAGAACTCCGTTTATGAAATGACCATATATGTTGCATACCAAATGTTAAAAGAAAATGTAGATTATGACCTGTGTGAGTTATTGTAGAACCAACTAATTAAGAACTTGAACAAAATCAAGAAAGAAAAGAAAAACACCTTTAAATATGGTACATTGGTTCTATGTCTATTTTTCTACTTAATGAATGAGGTACCTGGAATAAAGGGTGTGCACTAGACTAATGATGAGCCAGTTGCTATTCAGATAAGATATCATCTACATAGCATGGGTGACTATAAAGCATAGAGAACTACAATCTAGGGATATTTCAAGAATTTTTAAAATATGATGCATTATAGGGAAAGAATCCCTAAATCGGTTGTTGAGAAGTACAAGAATGAAATCTGTTTCATGGTGGACTGATGAAGGGGGTAAATCATAAAATACACAACAAAAATTGCACATGGAAAATAGAACTTTCTTTATTGATTTGGACAACTTATCACAATACAGAAGCTTAGATACAATCAAAGGAATCAACCCTCCATAGGTCGCAACACATTACAGCTTCCTCTCACAAGACTTTGGAATCATCTGTCATCTGTAACCCCAACTCTTCTAGGGTTTCTATTTTCCCACCTATTCTTGACTCCACACTTGCCCTCTTAACTCTACTACTACCCAAGGTTCCCAAAAATAGTTATTAATAGCCTTTTTGGTGGCCAACAACCTAATTTTGAAATTTGCATCTCCCTCCAAAAATAGGTCAACTTCCGAGAGCCATAACTTTTGATCCAGGTGTCCGATTGATGAACCGTTTTATGCGTCAGAAATCTCACGGAGTGCTCTACGCACTAAGAACCAGCTTAGCTAGTTCTAGCCATTTTTGGGTCTGTACAAGACTGTTTAGTGCCTCGAACCTGAATTTGAATAATTTTCAAGCATTTTTTAGGAAACAGAAACTTTCATATCTTTTAGCTCACAAATGATCTTTGCGTGATTCCTTCGCCTAAGGTCTTATTTTTCAGTTATGAAGCTTCCTGTAAAATTTTACTTCATTCTATGCCCAAATGCAAACTTTCTAAAAATAACAGGTTGCTATTTTTAGCAGTTTGAAAAAACTAAAAGTTCTACATCATTATTCAAGCGATTATGGAACTAGAACCACAAATTTTGAAAAGAAATGGAAAGAACATCAACAATTTTGAAACACATCTTTTTTTAGGTGATGCAAGATTGCCCTTACACCACTGGATGCTCCTACATTAGACACCCAGGGTAATTTGAGAAGTGACCCTGTCACATCTCAGGTGTTTGTGTGAGGAAAACCCAAACAGTCAACCTCTGCCTTAGACAACCAAGAAGAATCTTCAACAGGCCTTCCTTTCCATTTCACCGGGTATTCTTCATATTGCCTGTTTGGAGTAGTTCTTCCCACGCGGCTATCCAAGATCTCTTCTATCTCCTCCATTGAAGTAGATGCCAGAATATTCCACTATTCTTCTGTTGGTCCATCCTCTGTTCCACCTTCATGATATTCTGATAAATTAGCAATGTTGAAAATAGGGGAAATGTTGATCCCACTCAGTAGCTCTACCTCATATGCATTTCCTGAATCATGTTTCTTCAAAATTTTGCATGGTCCAAATTTCTTCATTTTTAGCTTATTGTATGTTTCAATTGGGAACCTTTCTTTTCTCAAGTGAACCATGACTTCATCTCCTACCTGGAATTCCTTATATCTCCTCTTCTAATCCACCTTAGCCTTGTACTGAATATTCATCTTATTAATGTACTTTTTCACCTCTTCATGCAAATTCTTCATGTGTTCTGCAAAGCCTTCAGCCTCAGCACTTGTCTTTTCTCCTTTGTCCAGATTCCTTAACTCTAAAGCATTTCTTAGACTATTCGCATATACAATCTGGAATGGTGATTTACCAGTACTCCTATTGATATAATTGTTGTAAGCAAATTCTACCTATGGTAAAATCAAATCCCATCCCATCTCCTACTAAGCATCGTAGCAGGTTACCCAAACTCCTATTCACCACTTCAATCTGTCCATTAGTCTGTGGATGGTGTGTAGAATTGAACTTCAAATCTATCTTGAACTTCTTCCACAATGTCCTCCAGAAATAACCAACAAACTTGATATCTCGGTCTAAAACTATGCTCTTTGGTAGACCGCGTAATCTCACCACCTCCCTAAAAAATAATTCAGCAGTATGAACAACATCATTAGTCTTCTTGCAAGGAATAAAATGTGCCATCTTTGAGAATCTGTCCACCACCACAAAAATGGAATCATGTCCTCTCTATGTCCTTGGTAAACTAAGAACAAAATCCATACTAATATCATCCCATGGCTTCTCTGGTACAAGTAGTGGTTGATATAGACCTATATTCTAACTTGCTCCTTTCACCATTTGACATACTCTGCAACTCTGCACAAATTTCCTCACATCCTACTGCAACTGTGGCCAATAATAATTTTCACCAACAATAGCAATGGTCTTATATTGACCAAAGTGTCTAGCCAATCCTCCACTATATTTCTCCTTAATCAAGTTCTCTCTCATGGAACTCCTTAGAATGCACAACTGGCTTCCTTTAAACAACATGCCATCTTGGATTATGAAATCCAACCATTTTGTCCTGTCCAAAGTAACAGGTTCCAGACAAGCTTTCCAAGCCTCTATAAAATCTGGATCTTTAGGATACAAACTTTTGAGCTCCTCGAACCCAACAACCTCTATCTTCATTTCTGTCAACAAATTTTGCCTTCTGCTCAAGGCATCTGCAACTCTGTTGGACTTCCCACTCTTGTGCTTCAAAACAAAAGTATAGCTCTACCAAAAATCAACCCATTTTAAGTGTCTTTGGTTCAACTTCCCTTGACTATTAAGATACTGCAAAGCCTAATGATCAGTATATAAAACAAAATCTTTTGGCAACAAATAATGTCTCCATTTCTTCAAAGCCTAAACTATTGCATAAAATTCTTGATTATAAACATAATACTTTTTCTTGGCATCATTAATCTTCTCACTAAAATAGGCAATGGGCTTACCTTCTTGACTCAAAACAGCTCCTATAGCACTACCACTAGAATCACAATCTACCTGAAATACCTTATTGAAATCTGGAAGTGCCAAAACAGGTTGCTCTGTAACTTTTTGCTTCAATGTGTCAAAATTTTTTCTGCTCCTTTAGTCCATAAAAACTCTTTTCTATCCCCTCTCATTGTCTCAGTCAGGGGTGCACAAATGCTACTAAGTTTTTTGATAAACTTTCTGTAAAAACTTTCCAAACCATGAAAAGATCATACCTCTGTGGTACTCCTTGGTGTAGGCCATTCAATGATAGCCCTTACTTTTTCTAGGTCCATCTTAAGACCTTCCTCTGAGACAACAAATCCCAGGTATACCAACTCTTTCTTTGCAAAACTACATTTCTTTAGATTAATTAGCAACTTATCCTCGCTCGACTTCTCTAAAACTCTTATGATATGCATTAGATGTTCATCCCAAGTTTTACTAAAAATTAAAATATCATATAAATAAATAAAAACAAAACTTCCCAAAAATTCTTTCAGTACCTTGTTCATGAGCTGCATGAATGTGTTTGGTGCATTGGTTAGCCCAAATGGCATGACTAACCACTCATACAAACCTTCCTTTATCTTGAAGGCTATCTTCCACTCATCTCCTTCTCTGATATGGATCTGGTGATACCCACTCTTCAGGTCAATCTTCGTGAAGTACTTGGCTCCACTCAAACAGTTCATTATGTCATCCATTCTGGGTAATGAAAATTTGTACTTGATTGTGATCTTATTGATGGCTTGAGAGTCTGTACACATTCTCCACTCTCCATCTTTCTTTGGTGCTAGTACTATAGGTACCACACATGGACTTAGGCTCTCTCTTATCAATCCCTTCCTCACCAACTCCTGAACTTGTCTGTTCAACTTTTCACTCTCTGTTGGAGTCATTTTATGGGCTGCCTTATTCGGCAAACTGGCTCCTGGTATCAAATCCATTTGATGACTTATCTTCCTCACTGGTGGTAAACCCTCTGGTACATTATCAGAGATAATGTCCTGAAATTCTTCCACCATATCTAAAACTTCTGCTGGTACATTTTCACATTTCTCTTGACTAATCTCAGGAATCAATGCAAAACAATGACACTCATGCTTCATACCCTCCAAAAAATTTATACCATCTACCAAGAAAATTATGGCAGTACTACATACCTTTTCTTCCACCTCCTTCAAGGGCTTCAACTTATAATGAACTCCATCCTTTGTTAGGGAATATGTGTTTGCACGACCATCATTGACAGTGCTCCTATCATACTGCCATGATCTCCCTAATGGCATATGACATGCATCCATCGGTATGATATCACACAACACCTCATCATGGTAGTCCCCAATCTTGAACTTCACTAAACACTACTCATTGACCAAAGCTCTATGATCCTTTTGCAACCATGCAATCTGATGTGGATGTGGATTTTTTTTCTTGTCAACCATCTCCTCTAAAACAAGATTATTAGTGCTTCCGCTATCAATAATAATATCACAGCACTTACCTTCGCATTTGCACCTTGTGCAAAATAAATTCTTTCTCTGATTTGGTTCTTTCTCCTCATTCAACAAGATTCTTCTAACAACTAGGGTTTCTCCCCTTTCAGCATCTTCAGAGCACTCAAATTATGCATCTTCATCAACATGTGCAACTCGTGCATTACCTTCAGGTCTTCTATTTGTCCTTCCTTGATGTTGTGGACACTCATATGCTCAATGCCCTTCTTCTCCACATTGGAAACAGGTTCCTCTAAAACCTCCTCTTCCGGGTCCTTACCCAGGTCTGCCTCTTCCTCTTCCTCTTTGCTCACCATTGTTTTGGTCATGAGGGTGGTAGGTATTATCTCCTTTCTGAATTCGACTGGTGCTAGCTTCTTCAATTTTCTTTGAATCTTCATTTCGTCCCCCATAGGGTCTTCCACTAGTCCTTCTACCTTGACCTCTTCCCCTTTTCTTGTTGTCAAGTCTTTTATTCAGCTTCTCTTCGACCTTCAGGGAAAACTAGTATGCATCTTCTATGGTAGTCATTCTGACTAGGCTCAACTCCTCTTGAATACTTGGCCTCAACCCATTAATGTAATAGGCTACCTTCTCCTTATTTGGCTTTGCATGGCTTGTTCTAATAGTAATCTTATAAAACTCTTCTGTATACTCCTTGACAGACTTGTTACCTTGCTTCAATCCTTGCAGCTTCTTCAATAGCTCCATCTCATAGTCCACAAGAATGAACTACTTCTTTAGTTTCTCCACCATCTAATCTCATTTGGTGATCTTTCCTTTTCCTCTTCTATTCCTCTCTAATTGGACCTCCTTCCACCAAATATTTGCATGGCCCTTCAACTTTGTTTTTGCAAACTTGACCCGATCTGGGTCCTCCACATCTTCATACTCGAAATACTCCTCCATGTCATTGATCCAATCAATGAGCTGTTCCGAATTCAAATCTCTAGAATATGTAGAAGCTTTAATCCTGGGCCTCTTTCCAATCTTAGAAATGGCCCTTAACAATCTAACTTCTACAAGATCTCCTACAGCTTCTTGTTCTTCCTCAAATAGCTCTTCTTCAGCTTCATCTTCACTTTCTTCTTTTGTTCTTGGATCAAACCCTCTTCATAGCTCTTCTTGCAATGCATCGATTTGCCTTTGTAGGGCTCTAAAACCCTCTTCTATCAAAGCATTCCTCCCAATATGATTTCTTCATGGAGGCATCTTGATCTCCGCAGAAAACCCACAACCTCAGGTCCTGGTGCAAACTACCTCATGGTCGGCTATCTGTCTACACACTCAGGAAACCTTGCTTTGATACCACTTGATGAAGGGGGTAAATAATAAAACACACAACAAAAAAAATTGCGCACAGAAAATAAAACTTTCTTTATTGATTTGGACAACTTATCACAATAGAGAAGCTCAAATACAATCAGAGGAATCAACCCTCCACAGGCTGCAACACATTACAAGTTCCTCTCACAAGACTCTGGAATCATCTGTCATCTATAACCCCAAACCTATTATGGTTTCTATTTTCCCACCTATTCTTGACTCCATGCTTGCCCCCTTAACTCTACTACTATCCAGAGTTCCCAAAAATGGTTATTAATAGCCTTTTTGGTGGCCAACAACCTAATTCCGAAATTTGCATCTCCCTCAAAAAATAGGTCAACTTCTGGGAGCCATAACTTTTGATCCAGGTGTCCAATTGACAAACTGTTTTATGCGTTGGAAATCTTACGAAGTGCTCTATGCTCTAAGAACTAGATCTACCAGTTCCAGCCATTTTTGGGCCCGTACAAGACCGTTTAGTGCCTCAAACCTGAATTTGAATAATTTTCAGGTGTTTTTTAGGAAACAAAAACTTTAATATCTTTCAGCTCACAAATGATCTTTGCATGATTCCTTCGCCAAATGTATTATTGTTCAGTTATGAAGCTTCATGTAAAATTTCAATTCATTATGTGCCCAAATGCAAACTTTCTAAAAATAGCATGTTGCTATTTTTAGCAGTTTGGAAAAACTGAAAGTTCTACATCATTATTCAAGCGATTATGGAACTAGAACCACAAATTTTTAAAATAAGTGGAAAGAACATCAACAATTTTGAAACACATCTTTTTTTAGGTGATGCAATATTGCCCTTACACCACTGGATGCTTCTGCATCATGGACACTGACTAGTGCTTAATGGAAGCAATAGAACCCAGAACTATTTGGATCATGCCCATGGGGTATGAGGTAGATGAGAAAATTTTGAATATGTATGCTCAACACCTTTTGAGCAAGCCAAAGGACACAACAGTTGAAAGATTTGGGACATATGAGGAGCTAAGTGTGAAACTGCATGTTGAGCTCAAAAAACCTGAAATCAATAGGAAAGTAAGGAAAGAAGTTGAGCAGTTGGCCGAGAATCTAGGCCTCACCAAGGAAGCAGTGAGGCAATTTAGGGAAAGAACTGAAAAGTCTGAGAGGGAAAAGTAGGATAAGAAACAAGCAAGTGCTCTGGTAGAATCCTCCACACCAAGGACCACTAGGAGCTCAGTTGTTGCTCCTGTTCCCCCAAAACCTACCAATCCTAAGAAACTGGAAGGCAAATCATCCGGAAAAGAAGGGAAAAGAGTGAAAACGAAGGCCACTCGGACATATAAAAGTATGAAAAATGATGAAGAAGAAATTGATTCTAATGTTGAGATCAAAGAGTTGAAGGCCTCAGGTACAAAAGCAACCAAGGTATCTAAGGAGAAGCCCTCCAGAAGCAAAAGGGAAAGCAAGAGGTAAAAGACTGAAACATATGTTGAAAGGCCTACTCTTTCTATAGATGACATCATCAAATTAGTCACTGTAGATGAGAACTTAAGGCCAATGACTGAATTTTTTTATCATTACAGTGATGCTGATAAGAGGGTTCTAGAGGAAGCAACAATCAAATATCTGAATATCTACAATAAGGCTTTAATTGAAATAACTTCTGAAATTCCAAAAAGTCTTGCAGATATTCTAGAATTAAAAAATGAAAATGCAAAAAGTAAAGACATTGAGCTTAGGGAGCATGTGCTAATAAAATTGTGCCCTCAAATTACTCCAAAACAAGTGAACATGATATTCAAGGAAGTGAAAGATGACTTCAAGAGTAAGAAAAGAATGAATAAACTCGTGCTTGGTGAAATCGATGAGATAATCAAAGATACTCAAGAGATTCTTCTTAGTGCATTGAAAAGGCATAATCTTCCCATTGTTGCAAAAGAGATTGATTCCTCAATTCCAGATGTTGAAGAATTAAATTTCAATGAGAAGTAAACCGAGATAGATGACTCCTCTATTCTAGAAGAGGAAGCAATAAACAAAGAAGATGAAAAGATGACATATAAAATTGATGATGCAGGAGGTATTCAAACTCCTCCGGATCAATTCGGCAAAGAAGATACAGAGATGAATGTTGAAATAGATGCTCAAACTGAAGATAATTCATTGAAAAATAAAGAGCATGAAAGAAAAGAAGCTAAGGACCAAGAAGTAGAAAAGGCCAAGGACAAACTTGAAAAAGAAGAAGAAATTAGAAAGGTTGATGAAGAGCCCAAGCAGGACAATCTGGTTGATAGTACCAATAAGGATCAAATAGATACATTAGCATCGTGGGCAAGAGACACTACAGAAGTAGTAAAAGAAATTTTGGAAATTGATAAACTAGTTGTAGAAGAGTTGAAAGGTCCAATCAATTTGGACAATCTTTCACCAGTTCAGAAGATAAAGTGGGCCTCTCTCGCACAAGCTAAGGTAAGAGAAGACATTTTGAAATCTCACATAGAAGATAGTGAGCTACTTGGTCTGGCTTCATGGATTTTGGAGAAAATTTTGCCAACATACTAGAAGGACTCATCAGCATCCCCCTCTGACCAATTGAAAAATCTAATAAACTTGGTAAGTTCTCATTTTGAATCTCTAGAGAAGTCTGCAGCAGTCAAGATCCAAAATGAATTCAATGATAAAAGATGTGATGCTCTAAAAGGGATGATTGGAGTAGATAGAATTGTGTTGGATACCAGTGTAAAGAGCATTCAAAATGCTCTTACATAAGGAGGAAATGTATATAAATTTTGCTTATCTTGTCCCAAAGTTATAAAGGATATTGAAGATAAAATAAAGGAGTCTAAGAAAAAACTATCAAGTGTATCCAAATCTTTTGATCCTATGATAGCATCTGTGGCAAGCAAGGAGTGTTAGGCAATCAGCTTGATTGAAGAAATAAAGAAATTAACAAAAGAGAAGGAGAGCATTGAAGCAAAGATGAATGAGCTCTAGGGGCTAATTTCCCCCAAGTTGGAAGCAATGTTCAATACCATGACAGAAGCCCAAGCTCCTGCTAAGTCAGTGATCCTACTGACTTGTGGAAAGCAGAGTCTCAAGCATTCTTATTTAGTGGTCACATCTTAGTTTTGAATAGTATGAAGAAGAGTTTGGATAATGAGTTGGCACTGTTGAAGAATATCTTTGGTGATGTGCTCAAACTTATGTAAATAAGCCATAGGGTTGTTTGTATATATGCCCGTGTACATAAAATTTTTGGTGAATTTTGGTGTTCGGATTTTGTCAAGTTTAATGCTTAATTACAAATATTGGAACTACTAGACCACAAGGTAATATTCACTCCTGGCTATAAAGTTGTATTGCATATACACTTCATTGTAGAGGAATGTGAGATTATGGAATTATTACATCCAAAAAGTCCATCCTTTGCCATTGATGTCAAAGGGGGAGTGAAGAGAAGTGAAAAATGAGGAATCTAGCAAAGGGGGAGCACTAGAGAATAGTGAAAAGCATAAGTATACAAAGTAAGGGGGAGTTGTTCCGACACTTAGTCATTTTTCACTAAGTGTTGCTATCAATGCCAAAGGGGGAGATTATTGGCAAGAGACACTGCTACACATGACAAGTGTTGTCATTGATGGAAACTAAGTCTATCCTACACATCCATATAACATAATTTGTTCATACCGGAAGTCAATAAAGATTTGTCTAAGTCTGGGTAGTCAGAAACAGAACATGTGACAGAGTCTAGTACCTTGGTTCAGATCTCTCTAGTGATAAATCACAGTGTGCTACAGATCTGAGGGAGTGATAAGGATTGTTAGGACTATCTAAATCCATGAATTTATGCTCTAGTGATGAAGGATTCAAAAGTTACAAGCATCTAAGTATCAAGTTCCAGTTAGTCAAGTACAGTTAGAAGAAGAACAGGCCGACCTAGTATTTGATCTTAGTCCGGATGAAGAAAAGTTGTTGATTAAGCAATTTGTGATAACCAATGGTATTGGCTGACATGATTGATGATTTGAGAACACAAGTTTTTGGTCTGCATTGTTTTTTGTGTATGGATTTAGCCGACAAAGCAGAGTTCTTAATAAATGTTCTAAGTTTTCTTGAAGTCAACTATAGTTGATTGAATTTCTTGATGCAGATATATATAGCTGATGGATTCAAGTGCTTTGTGTGGTGATTGTGATAAGGTGATGGAGTAAGTACGAAAAAGGTAGAAATAAGAAGATCTAAGCTCAGATTATGACCGAAGAGTGAAATAGGGTAGAGTAAGGATGAAATGTGTAAAATCAGTATTCTATGCTTAACCGAAACTAAATTTTTGCATTGGTAGATGCTATTCATCAGTTCAAACATTTTGTAATCTTCTTATAATCATTTCTGTAGGCAATGAGCCTCTTGGAGCAGTGAGCTCTGCGCAGTACGCCCTAAAGGCATGTGCCTTCCCCATTTGTAATACTTTTAAAAGAGTATAATTTCTTGTGGGTTAACCCCCACCGTGGTTTTTCCCTTAACCGGGTTTCCACATAAAAATCCTGGTGTTCATGTTTTATGATCTTGTTGTTTCTATTCTTATGTTCATGCTTCTTTCTTTTGAATGTATGTGGCAAATTAATTAAGGAACAATCAAAGAAGTTTTGTAGAAAATTGATTCATCCCCCTCTCTTAGTGTTCCTTAATTCCAACAGAAGGAGCAGATCTCCCTCAATCATTTACTACATTAATCACCCAACATCAACAATAAAAACATTTTTCATGCATAGACATACAAAATACAGGCATTCATATCATGCTAAAGATGGAAAAAAAAATTTCCAGGGCTAGGCAACCATAGATAATATGACTCATCATCATGTTGACTCACATAGAAGTACTCACCTTCAAATTTCATGTTACGATGATACATTTCTGGGTCTGCATAAATGTCAGCATGAAGAAAAATATCAAGATGAAATGTATCCTATCATGCCCACATTTCCCATGCAGTCATGACACGCAACACACGTGTCATGTCAACATTTGTCATGTGGTCATGACATGAGACACGAAATATTAAAAAGTTTCCACACATCCCTAGAAACCCCCTCGCACGTGTCTGTGTGCTCAGTGGCAATATGCATAAGGCATAAACATGTCAATCAAATTTAGGGTAATGCGATCACATGCACATTCCCCTACACAATGAAAGCTGACTAAGGGGGTTAATGTGACATGAGAAGTGTCACCATGGGGGTTAGGATTGATTGATCAAAACTCTAAGTTTTCCTAGGTGAGTGAAGGGATTTCAACATGAGTCAAAATCAAAAGTCTAATTCTAAAGCATAACAAAATTAAATAACCACTTAATTAAAATCAACAAGTTTTGTAGAAACGTCAAAACATTACTCTACATAGGGTTTAAAATTGCTAAGTAAATTTAACCCTAGAATCCCAGAAAAATCTGGCAGCATAACGCCTCTCGGGCGTGAATAGGAATTATTCTAATAATTAAAATTTAACCAAAGTTTCCCCTAATCTCACTAGAAAATAGATTAAAAGAATTAATTAATTAATTAAAACACACTAGATTAATAAATTAAATAACCATCCTTCGATTCAATTTCCACATACGATTAAATTAAAATTAATCGATCTAAAAATTATATAAGGTGACTATAATAATTTCGAAAGATACCTATAGTAATAATTAATCCCCACATCAAAATAATTAAATCAATCAATAAAATCCTCTACCTCAATAAACTAAACTTTAAATGGTCCCAAACAATTAAATAATAGAAAATAATTCCTAACATCCAATAATGGAAATATATCTAGCAAAAATAAAGTTACCCACTTACATTTGAATTTACCCCTAAACCCATGATATCAAGTCATCACATAATAAAATGACAAAACAAGGTAATAAAAATAATAACAAAAATCCCAAGTCAAAAGTGAGGGAAAACAAAATTAAAAGCTATTTTAAAACTCAAAGCCCTAAAACTTCCCTAATAAAAAATACTTTCCTTATGGAAAGAAAGAAAAGCCCTAACCCTATTTACATTTTCCTATCATTTGTTTTCTCTTCTCTATTTCTTTTTTTTTCTTCTCATTCTTTCTTCTTTGTTTTGAGTTGCAGGTTTGAGATGAGGAGACTATGGTTGAAGCTTCAGAGGTATACTCATTTCATATATCCATATGGGTTTTTTTAAGTATATATATATATATGTTATAAAAACTAGAAATTAAACATTTTATTGAGGCAGTAAGAAATGTATATACGCCATATGTGTGTGTGTGTGTTTGTGTTATTGTTATGAAATAAACATTGTAGGTTACAAATGGAGGCCAAACGGCCAAAGGAAGGGTGGCAGTCTGAGCTTGTGGCACCGCCGACGAGGGTTTCAGACTATGTTTTTTTTTGTTTGTTGCTTGATTTATAAAAAAAATTCCCCCCCCCACTCCACACACACAGCAAACAATAGGCAATGGGGCAGTGGCATTACTGTCGTCGCCCCCCATTCATAACCCCCATTTCCATTAAAAAATGCTAATGGTTAAAACAAAAGTCGTCGCTGTTGGAAATGACTTGGAAAAATTTACTATGGTTTCAAAAATTATTTTCTATAAATAACACAGTTCAATATTTAATATATATCAATATATATATATAAGGGTATAAGTAATATACCCAGACATATACTCAGCTTACTCAAAAATAGGGATTTTTCCAGTTTATTAAAATGTAATAACTATTATATACACACACACACAGTTTCTCTATTTCACAAGTTTTCCAGCAAGCTAAATAATGTAAAATATATATATATATATATATATATATATATATATATATATATATATATATATATATATATATATATATATATATATATATATATATATATATATATATATATATATATAAACACATAAACATATGCACTAATGAAATTTTCATAGTGACAAAACAACCATTTTCTACTTTAAAGGAAGGGTAAGTTAAATATATAATTTTTTTTTTTAAATAACAACACATTATTTTTTTTTTTTCTAGTAAGATAAAAACAACATTTTTTTTTTTAAATACTTTATTCCAAACAGCAACTTATTCTTTTTTTTTTTTTGCATACAATTTAACTTAAAGGTAGCAGCTCATACTTTGTTTTGTGATAATCCATCAAACACATATAACTCATCTGCAACAACAACCATTTTTAAATAGCCAACTAACTTTTCCTTGCATAATAAAATGTCCATATTTTCCTTTTCTTGAACTTTTTTCTAATCTCATAACAAGTAAAAAAAAAACAGCAACTAATTCTTATTTTCAACTTCAAAATAACATTACTTACAACCCAAAGTGTAGACATTTATTTTTACAAAACAAGAGAGGAACAATCTTCTCTATTGACAAACAAAACAAACTACAAATAGGCCAAACTTGGCCATAACTCTCAAGGAGTCAAAATGACCAACTCAAAGATATGTAGTCTTTTTCTTCCAAGCTCCATAGCTATAATAAACTTGCAAATAATAGATATGGGAAGGGGGAAAAAGCCACATGAATACCACTCTCCTCCCTACCATAGACTTGCTCATGAGTCACCTCTGAGCTTGGAGGTCATCCAGACACAAGGAGCTTTCACACCACATCATAACAAAACACGCAAAGAAATCAACAAGAAGAACTCCCATGGCTTGCACAAAATAAAACTCATAGAAATGAGTTTAAAGGGGTAGGGGAGTGGACATCACTCAACTCAAGAGTGCCACTCCAAATGTCTCAAAAACTAATTTTTCCCAAGGCCTCAAGTCATCACATAGATAACAAAAATCACATATTTCTCTATGGCTCTCAAGACATTCAAAAATGCTTAATCTCATAACTTTCCCTCAAGGCTAAAATACTAAACTAGGAGGTGACCTAGAGGAGGTTCACTCCTCCCCCACCCCACACATGTTGAGCATTTTATCCAAGTGGAGAGGCTCTCACAACACCCATAAAAAATCCCACAACAACAAATGTAAAATACACACACACAAAATCATCACACAAGAAATGTAAATTACATAAGGAAAGGCATGTAGCCTTGAATCCTACCTTAAATAGCCCACAAGAAAGATAGTTGAAGAAGAGCCCTTCCAACTTCACCTCCAAGTCCTTCTCCAAATGAGCCTCCAAAAATTTCTCTAACTCTCTCCCCAAATTCAAATAAAAATGCAAATTCAAAACAAATCAACAACCGTCTCCCTCTCTTCAAGAGGGATTAAAATAGGCTCTCCTCATGAGCCTTGAGGAATGAGAAGGTGACACATGTCACCTTCTCCTTCCTCCCCAAATCCACTTACAAGCTTCATGGAATGCGGGGGTGACACATGTCACCCTCCCATTCCACCAAGTCTTGCCTCCTCCACTTGTGCTCTCACACATGTGGGAGAGAAAAGTGGAACCAAAGAAGGATGTGGGTGCTACAAGTGCCCCAATCATATCTTCCCATGAAAGCCCACAAAACCCCAAGGTACCCTCACCATTGTGAGAGAGCCTTGGAGTTGAGTCCTCCACAATTCAGGGGTCTTGAAGACTCCCCAAAGCCTTGGGAAGAGGTGTGGATGAGGTTGAGTGTTTGACCCAACCTTCTACTCCTTCCCAAACTTCTATTTTCGTCACTTTACTTCAGGGTGAAGTTTAAGTGACCAAATGGGAGTTTACCTAAGGTTAGACAAGCTCAAATAGTCTCTAGACCCTAGGGGTACAACCCAGGGTCACTTTTAACCCATTTTGAGCACCATCGGGTGAGTAAAATCACATAAAAAGGGGTCACAAAAGAATAAAACTCAAAAATAAAATCAAATAAACATTACACCTTTACAATACCAAAATACAATCAAATATAAAAGGGGTAGACCTATCCCAGACAACACCACACAATAACATTACGAAATTTCATCATGCATAACATAGTTGATCTTGGTTCCTCTTGGAACTAGATCGACTTAACACGGGAATTCACAAAATGTGTGGGATCATCTCCGATTATCCGTGGCTTGGTTAGAACACCTATGCACTTAAACAAAAGATTAATCCAACATGTATATAATAGCTTAAGCAAAGTAAACATATACTCACACCATCACATAATCATATAAAACAATCATAAACATCACATCATAATTAGATTCATAATCTTGCATTTCTATAATCCATCACAAGATAAAATCACATAATAAATCCATAATAATAATCACATAACTAGGATCTCCAATAGTATCATAATGTAAATCACATGTCACATCATCATCCGTGAATCAAATCAAGATCTAGTCTCATCACAATCATGCTAACATAATAAATTAAAGGTAAAAGCATATAGTCTAATAGTCCTGCATATCGGGATCAACAGTCCTCAAAAGTCTAAAATGTGTCACCAACAGTAATATAAAATGATCAAACTAAGGAAGTGAAAAGGTAGGCCTCACATATCTAGCCTAGGTGTGGTCTCATGTTGTGCTATGTCACAAGATTATTTGAATTATTGTGGCCTAGCTTCACTACAGATGTTAATGTAATCCTCCATGATTGAATCAAAGGCAAGATTTAAATTTAAATCCACACCATTAGCATATAAATCTAAAATTTGAGGCATTTCAAGTGAAGACTCACAATCATCAATTTGCCTCTCTATTTTGGATTCCTTGGCACACACTGTTGTGTAAAAATTGTTGCTAAGAAAATCACTAATGATTTTCTCCTCTTCACCCTACAAATCAATAACTTGACCCATGCAAGAACACCCAGCCTCAACGTTACCAGGCCGAGCCAATGAGCTCAAAAATGTGCTCTCAACATGATCCACATCAATAAGAAATAACTGCCCCAAACAAAGGTCTAGAAAATCATCAGTGACATAGGCTTCATAATGGGAGACAGTTACCTCAAAATCACTTGTAGTTGTAGCAATGCCTTCATGATGTCTAGCTGAAGCATAATCCGTATCATCCTCATGCAAACACGTGTCAATGACCTCATTGTCATCATCAGGGACAAATAAGGGTAACACACTAAACAAGAGATCAGTCTCTTGTTCACGTTTAAGATCACTTTGTATTCCCTCTATGTCCACCTGTTGTCCACAGGTAGCCGTGTCATATAGCATATGGTCCTCCACTTCCAAAGCTAACAGCTCAAAGTCACTAAACTCAAAGTCATCTTCAAAAAGAGGATTATCCATGCACCAATGATAATCATGAATTGTGTTATTTGACGGACTTGCATGCTCCTCATAAGGGCATTATCTCTTATGCTCATCTCTTCATTATTATTTGCTTCATCAATGTATATATGCTCTACATAATCAACTACATGATCTGAGTCATTCAAATTATCACTTGCATACATACCTTTTAGGCGGTCCACAATACTACAAAAAGTAGCAGGGTCATAATTCTCTTCACTAGATTGAAAATCTTCATTGATTTTCTCATTTTCATCATCCACTGATGACTGATCCAATTGAAGGTAGGTGCAATCACTACTATTTTCATCTGAATTTCTATCATACACTGCACTAGCACCTTCCTCCACCCTTATGTATACACAATCATCACTTGACATTGTGTCTAGATCACATGAAACACCCACATCCTTGTTGTCTACAACAACCCATTCATTATTAGCTACCTCTATATTTGGGGATAGAGATTTTGCAATCATATCCCTCTTAACATTGTCAACATAATCAATGAATAGATATGCCTATTGCATGCCCACTAGATTAAATTCCTCATGTATAGAACTTGAGCTTAAGGTAACATCATAAGCTCTCAAATACATGTTGATACAAACAGGAAGATCAAGTCTAAAATTTTTTGGGATGTGAGACAAGGCCACCGCAAATCTATGGTTGAGCTCCATGCTAAACTCTCCTTCCTTACTTTGAATATCTTATAGTTCTTGGACAAGAAATACATGGTCTAAACTTAATGCATTATCTTCAAATGTAGCCACCAATTGATCCTGGACAAAAAGCAAAATGTTGGTCAAGGAAACTAACTAGCCACTTCTGTGCTACTCCACATAGAGATCTAACAAAAAATCTTATCCACATCTTTATCTTCAAATTGAAAATTTTCCATGAAGTCTGAAAATGTCTCAATGTGTGCCTTCCCATCATAGGCCTCACACCCATCAAACAATGGCATCTGATAATAAATCTTTTTTGGCATGGATTGCTTCTCATAACTAACCCATGAGAGGTCCAGTTGTCTATATGTATTTTCATTTACAATAGGAGGAGACTGAGGAAAAGAGAAACTGGGAACATCAAGAGGGGGATTAGACTGCGGCTTGGATTGATGTAGCCTGATTTGGCTTTCTAATTCTTTTTCTTGCTGCAGCAAAGATTCAAGCAACTACTTTTCTTTTTCAATTTCATATTGCAACCTAATCGACTCATTTTGATTATGCAAGGGTGCAAATAGGTCTGGGTTTGTAAAATTATCAGGTTCATGGTTGAAAAATGCATTATCAGGATAGTCAAAAGCCATATAGTTCCTAGGGTCAGCAACATAAGAAGATGCACAAGAAAAATCCTCCCTAGGGTATCCATGTTCATACTAGTTGGCCATGACCAGCTATAAACCACATGTGCAAGACAAAGGAAAGCAAACAACATGTTCCTTTACTAAAAAAGAAACCATGGCCAAAGCTAGAATAAAACATGTACCTTAACTAGATATAGTCTCTTTGAAACATGCACACAGTAGCAACACTTTCTTTTCTTTTGACAGGAGAGTCACCACCTCAATGAATGAGGATATCCCTTGAAGCATGACAATATTCTAGGCTTCAAAACTGATTCTAGGTTTCTCACACCAGTAGTGTCTTCAAATCTTTATAACATGGCACTTTACTCCTCCCCGACAATGGTGCCAATCTATTGGGATAAGTTGATGGGCTTCCAAACTTACACACAACAACAGACCGCACAACTACAAATGTGTTATAAATAGGGGTCTAAAAAATGCTTCAGCTACCTAAAACCCAGCAACAACTAAAGTGACTTCGACCTTTCAAGTCCTCCCCGACAATGGCACCAATCTATTGGGACCCAAAATAGTTGCAACCAAAAGCTCTAAAACATTCCTAAATCACCTAGGCTAGGGATTGTCGTTAGGGTGATAGGAAGATGTTTATCAACAAGTTAAGGGGGATTTTGGCCAACTAATAGGAGTGGGTAGACTCCTCTACACTTTGGAATCAGTTTAGACTCTGGAGGGATATTCCAAAGGGGTAACCTGAATAGGTATTAAGTTCAAACAAGATGAACAACTAAAAATAAATGAACAACCAAACCCAACTCATCATCTTGACTCCAAAAGCTCTCACTAAGTCAAGAACGATTGGCTGTCATAAAACCCCTATATAGTCAATTCAACTATGCAAATGTACATGCACATGAAATATGGTTTTTCTCCCCTAAACCATAGGTGAATGATTTGTTTGATTCTAAAGAGTGATTGATCCCTCTCCAATATGGACCGATGCCTACTCCATTGGGCAACAAAGTCATAGAATGCATGGAGGAAAGAAAATACACAACATATGATCAATATAACTAGACATACATTCACATATATGACTCTAATAGATCTTCATAATAATCCAAAAGAGAACTCTAATGATTCATATGCAACAGAGGAATGGTAAATACAAACCCTTGTATTAACTTGGATGCTATCACACATCTCCAAACCTCTACTACAATCATACCAGCAAATGTGGCAAGGGAAAACATACAACTGCGATTATATATTTACCAAAATTACTACAAACTCTCATGGAGACATACCATTGTATTCATATATGTGTTACATAGCCTTCCTACACTATACTGAATACATCCCTTCATTAACAAACTAAACAAAATGTATTTTGGTGCTAGAGAATACTCCTTAGGGCCTCCTAGACTAGATAATTGGCTCAGTGACCAACCCTAACAATGTATTTCAAACATGTATATATATAAATTAAGCTCACGGTGCTGCTTCTAGATGCTAGAAAATTCAATCAACAAGCAACTGCTACAATGAATGTCGTGCATAGCCCCCTGTCAGAAAAACAACAAACAATTTGGGCACCCATGCCCTGCATACTGATCTCACATCCTTGAGGTACAACAGAAGATATGGTCACTAGCACACTGCACCTTTTATTAAATTTGAAGTACCTGTGCATAGACAATAGACACTATTCTAGAAACCACCCTGACATTTGCAATCACACCTTACATATGACTCTCATTTTGATTTTGCCTCATTGGAAAATTTATCCCAACATGTTCCACTTTTTCCTCTCTCCTCATCTCCTCCTCAATCAGAAAAAAATGACTTTTATGAACTAGCCTTGTCTTTCTTGTTGCCACCTTATTTCACCTTTGTCAGCAACTTTTGACTTTACCGAACCATACCCCTTTTGTCACCCCTATCGATGATTTCACATTTTCCTGAACTTGGTTGGCTTTTGCCATTTTCTGCTTTATCGGCAAATTCTCATTATGTTGAACTCTTTCCCTATCAATCAATTCACCTTTATCAGTAAATCATCCATTTGCCAAACTTTTCAACTAGTTCAGCCTTTAGGTGATTCCCCGAGAGAGTCATTTGTTCTTTTTTCTTTGTTTTCCTTAGTCAAATTTTAGTTTTGTTTATTTTCCTTATTGACAAATATGACCTTGTGTAAACTTCCACTTTTCACTGTTCTTCCCATTCTATCAGCAAATTCTCACATTCAGAACCAAGCCTGCTCCATCTTTTTCTTCATTGTCGGCAATTTTGCACTTTTATGAACTAAGTCAGTTGCTTGTTTTACTTTGTCGGCAAATCCACATTTTGCCAAACTTCACCTTTTAATCACATTCATCCCTCAGTCAGCAAATTTTGCCTTTATTGAACCAACCAACTCATCCCTCCTTTTCATTTTCCTTTGCCCTTTCTATTATTAGTAAATCCTGAAGAAACTAAACTTTACAAAGTTTAGGACTTTGTCGATTCCTCGACAAAGCCCCTCCTTAATTATACCTTAATCAAATTTTGCTCTTTTTGATTTTCTTTGTTAGTGAAAATGATTTTTTTTAACCTTTGATTTGGACATCCTTACCCTTATCGGTGAATTTGATCTTTCTCGAACCATGGGAAAAGTGCTACATTTCTTTATCTTTTTCCTTCACCACTTTACCTCGGCCTTTCCACATTGCCTACAATCAGTGAACATAGCTATCAAAAAAATCTCAAGTTTTCCAATTCAAAAATTTTTGAGAGAGGCCTTTATGTGCACCCTTTCCTCTACCTTAGACACTTTTTGCAAGCCGTGGTTGCCTCCTCTTTCATTCTGTTGGTGAATCTCGCCATCGACGAACTCTCGAGTTCATGAACTCAATAAATCACTGACAAAGGCCTCAAGCACACTTCCTTTTCTACCTTAAACAAATTTCTCACCTGCCTGGTCACTTATATTGGCGAATCGACAAATTTTAAAACTAGAGAACTAGATCGCTAGTTTGCAAATTCACCGATTTGTCAATAAAGCACCCAAATGAGCCAATTTTCTAAGGAAGAAAATTAAAACAAGGGGAAGGATTTATACTTAGTAGATTTTGGCATAAAACCCTTAGCAAATGGCCTCAAATCAAATTTAAATGAGGGTTTTTGAATTCAAAGGCAAAACTTGGAAAATTGAAGGATTTTTTAGGTTTTTTGGGGCTAAATGAAGCATTTTAGGAATTGGTAATTTTGGGCACCAATAGGTCCAAGAGACTATTCAAGCTAAGTGTATGATAGATACCTTGTCGGAGCATGGGGAGGTGGAGCTGATGCAAAAACTTGGTCTTTCTGGGGGAGATCTGGCTCCCGCCTTGTCAAAAAGGGTTTGCCACCCCCAATAGAGGACACAACAAGAGGGGAGGTGGTCTCCTCCTCTTGTTGGTGTCTTTAAGATCAACATTGATGGTTTTTCTAGATGTAACCCTAAACTAGCTAGGGTTGGAGGAGTTGGTAGGGACTATTCAGGCGAAGCCATGTTCTTCTTTTCCCTCTTTAAAGGGCACCAGTCTAATAATATTATGGAAACTCAGGCTATCCTTATCGCATTGGAAAGAGGATGTGCTTTTGGTTGGAGTAGAATTATTTTTAAGTCAAACTCTTAGATCCTAATTAATATGTTGAATGGGTAGGAGTTTGGTGGAGCTAATTAACAGTTGGAGTCTATGGTGTGCTAGATTCATCAGATTAATAGTTCTTTGGATTATGTCTTATTTGTCCATATTCTAAGAGAGTGGAATAAGCACGGAAGATTGTTTGTCCAAATGGGCTTCTGAATTTATGGGAGATTAGAGGGTTGATGGTTGGGAACATTTACCTCTGGAGTGTTCCCAAATATTGGAGGATTTGATTATGGAAGATAGGATTCAATAAGGTGTCTTTGGTGGGGCTTTGCGTTGGTTTTCTTTTGTTTAGTCTTTCTTGGGCTAGTTGCTTGGTTGGGTGGGCCCCTATTAGATGGGGTTGGTTTCTTGAGTTTTGTACTGCTACTTTTCTGATCTAATAAATTTTTACCCCTTTTATAAAAAAAAGACTATATTAGATATTAAATATTATATAAAAAATACATATGATTAAATTATAAATAAATATTTAATATATATAAATGATTTTATAATATATAATAGTATTTTTAAAATATTTTAAATAATTTACATTATATAAAATATACTATACAATAATAAATGCAATTATATTAGAGACTATATATTATATAAAATAAATATAAAAGTTATAAATATTAAATATGTCTCTCTCTCTATATTATGTCTCTATTTTTGTTTATCTCTTTGTCTCTCCCCTTCTCTCTTCCTCTACCTCCCTTTATGTCTTCCTCTCTCTTTCATTCTCTCTATCTCTCTCCACTTCTCTTTTCCTCTCTCTTTATGTATCCCTTTATCTCTCCATCTCTCCCCTTCTCTCTTCCTCTACCTCTCTTTCTCTCTTCATCTCTCTTTGATTTTCTCTCTATCTCCCTCTCTTTCTCTATCCTCCTCTATGTCTCTCTATCTCATTTCTAAATAAGTTACTGTTGTTAATGAGGATTGCACCCTTATGCAAAGCTATGACACTCTGCAATCCCTTGAAACATGGGGACAAAATCAGGCTATGAGTGACCTAGAATGAGTTTGAACCTCTAGATTATGGGCTAGTTCCCTTAAAATATTCTATTGGAATGTATGATTTTCTATTTTGGAAAAGGGATAAGAAAGAAACTATAATGGAAATGAAATTGTAAAATTTGGTGATGCACCTAATATGGATAGAAAATATGCAATCTAGTTCACAATATAACTCAAAAATCTGACTCACACAATCCATTCTTGGCACAAATATCACAAAAATATTTCTAAGGAAGGCTTGAAAATAGACCTTTTTATGAAGGAAAAGGATTTCTCACAACACAAAAAGAATTATTTTCATTAACACAACCTAAGACCTGTAATAACACTATGCTTAATGCTTCAAATAATAGTGAGACAATAATTTTAAAGGTTTTGATTATCAACATAGTAAAATTTCATCAAATCACTTCATACAATTTGCATTAAATGGAAAGGCAACTACTTGATTTCAAAGAACAAAGGAAAAGTTACATGAAAATAAAGAAATTAAACCTGTAACCTGATGTGATCTCTCTATAAAATTATCAAATAATGACCTACAAAACCTCTTTCTCTCTCAAAGTGTATAAGAGCAAAAAGGCAAGAACTAGCAAAATCAAGTTTTATTTTACAATATATAGCTTGCTCTCACTAAGAGGCATGCAAAAAATAAATTGTAGCTAACTGCCTCTATAAATAAGTCCTCCAAGGTGATCCACGAGAAAACTCAAAAGTCACCAAAAATAAGGGCTCAAACTACCACAAATCAAGCAAAAATAGCTCCAATTTGGTCTTCTCCATATGCTTGACCAAGAAGTTGACCAAGAACCCTAAAATGCTCCTCAAATCATGCAAAAATCCCCTATGTGGCCTAGTTAACTCAACTCATCAATTTGCATGATTTTGCTTTTGCAAAATTGATTGTGAGTAAATAATAAAGTAATTAAAATAATTACTCTATTATTGGTTACAACTTGTACTTATTTTTTATTTTACAATTTGTGAAAAATAATAAAGTAATTTGAAGAATATTACTTTATTATTTATTTACAATTGATTTGTATGTAAAATCATGCATGAAAAATAATAATAAATCTCCTTATCTCTCCAATTACACTTGCCTAATTTGCATGTTTTGAGCAAAAAATACGACTTAGAAGAAAATGAAATTCCCATTATAGGCCGTTGTGAGGAACAATACCTAATTGCATGATTCATGCATTAAGGAAAAAATTACCACCCTTATTACTCCATTTACAATTTAAAATTTTGGCCTTACTACCACATATACTCACCATGCAAATATAACCCTAAGTCTTCTTCCACCTTGCCATATGTATTCACCATGCCAAATGTACCTTATCCTCTTCATATCACCTTCATGTAAAATATATTCTCTTTGCCCAATATATATTTGCTATGTCTGCTACCTTGTCATAAGAGCTATCATGCAAAGCATATACTCTGATATCCATTATCTGCCACCTTATAAAAACCACTTGTCTTCATGCATCTTCTTGGCTTTGACCTCAATGATAACCCCACAAGACAAAGAAAATCCATCTTGACCATATTCGATCACCTCACATTATACAAGTATTGTAAGAATCTTCTTACCATGCAAAGTATCATTAGGAATGAGTATCTTTAAACCATGTGATAATCAACCCCAAGGTAAATAAGCATTGTTTAGAAGTTGCTTTGATTATAATACTTAACCTTCAAGTGATTGGCCACCATTTGACTTCACATAAAAAGAAAAAAGAAATACTTTACATGTCGGCCACTCCTTATGATGATCACTAGGAATATGTATCATTGATGTTGTTGACCCAGGTCAACCTTTGGATATGGCAATGATTTAACATTAGAGAAGTCAAAAAATCAAAAAAGAGAAAGGAATTTCAAACAAAAAGTGAAAGGAAAACCCTAATCACTTGTCATTTCATATGCTCATGTCTGTTGGCTACCATTCTGCAACTCCTTTGACACTTAGGGTTTGATAGTTTTTATGGCTTCTCCTTGCATCTCAGTGTCAAACTCCATTGCTTCTTCGTATCTTCTAGCATAAAAGAGGTTGCAGAAAGTGGTAAGTGTGGCATTTTTGTATCTGATTGTCATTTACTTTATCATTTTCTAGTTTCTTTAACATTAATGGCCACAACCATCTCTGGTTTCTCCTTCTGTATTCTTTTCTTAACATATATTTTTTCTCTCTCTATTGAAAATTTCTTGCAAAACGTGAGAAAATCCGAGAAAAAGAAAAGAAAGACCTACAGGGGGTCGCCACCATTACATTCTTCTTCTCTACAATTGGAAGGTAACTCTCTTTCTCTCTTTGCTGAAGATATTTAACTTATCATTGCACATTTTAAAAGAGACAAGGGTCCTCACTATTTTCCATCTAGGTATTTTCAATATCCTTCTCCTTTTGTATGGTCGTAACCATTATCATTTTCTGTATCATATCCACTAGTTTTGATAAGAAATTGTGAAGGTTTCAATTTTTTCATGAGGGTTTCAACACAGAAATGCCTACAAATGCATTTTATGTTATGGCCATACCAGAAATAACATATCTAAACCTCTTGACTATTCTATGCAAAAATGAGAAAAGGGTCTCGAACCTGCAACTAGGGTTTTCACTTCAAATGATGATGATATCTGGTTTCTCTATGCACGGCCATGAAAAAAGATATACTGTAGAACCATTCCTTTCTTGTAATGGCAAAAACTGTGTTAGGGTTTTATGAAAATCCATATGTGTATCAAGGAAAACCACTCTTTTAGGCATGGCTATGACATACAAATTCTTCTATATAACTTTTATTTTTTACTGTGCACAAAGAACTAGGGTTTCGTGAAAATGAGGGTTTTAAACCTTGGATAGATGGGTGTCTTCATTCAGACACAAACTCTAATCCCTAGTCACGGCCATGATAGAATAAATAAATTGTGTTGATTCTTTTCACTGTATGCAAGAAAATGTGTTAGGGTTTCAAACCCTCTTCAAGTATTTGCATTTTAAAAGGCTCCATTGCAACATTCATTATACTTATTGTCTTTTATGAGTATTCTCCTTCATTTCTGTGCATAAGACTCTGTTTAGAAAAATAGCATAGGGTTTAAACTTTTAAAACACAGAAATACCATCTGTTATCCTTGAGAGTTGTTTCTCTAAATCTGTAGCTTCTTTCATTGAACTTGATCATCCTAAGTAAAAAACATTTGTCATGTATGTAACCATGAACAATAATGTGCATTCCTTTTCTGTAAAAGATATTATGATAGTCTTTATACATGAGATTTTATCTTTGACACTTCATTGATTCTTTTTGTCCTTCATTATGGCATATGACTATTAAAACTATATCAATCAGAAGTAATGAGCATAGCTTGAATCTCTTTTAGTAGTATCAATGTAGCATCATATATGGCATATAATTGATCCTCTACTGTTTCACTTCCATCATTTTATCGGTTAGCAGCTATGAAGTATGAATAAGAAATACTTGACTGTCACCAGTCAGAGGTATTACTATAGCATGTTTTGATTTCTCTTGTGTATCAGATACCTATAGATACATTTATTATTCTGTCAGAGAAATAATGATACTACTTGATGATTCCCTGAAACTGTATCAGTCATTCGATCTTTTCTTGATGTATCTTCTTCAATTATGCCTGTCAAATGCTCTTCATGATAAACTTGTTTGATTCTATCTTTCTAGAGGCATGGACCATATCACTTGTTTCAACTTTACCTAATCTTTATGGACACCTATATCTGATCATTTACTTACTCCTTTGATTATCATCAGATGATGCTTTTCATGTTTGTATCGTGTAACTCATGTAAATGATACACAAATATGTCTTCTATAAGCATTATTCTATAGCTTAATCTTTATCAGGTAACCATGTAAACACTTATGTGACTGATAAAGTCAATGACATACATAAGTGTGACCTGAGACTTGTCTCCAACTGTTGTATGAAAAATGATGGCTCCTGTAGCCTGTTCTTTCTATTTGATATGCAATTGAGACTTGAGTAGAATATGTGTCTTTCTGTCCTTGACTGTTCTTTTTGTACTATTCCTTGTGTATCTATTGATGGCATAAGACTATTATAAGAAATCATACTTCATTAATGATAAAGAAAGTAGAACAATACCTTGTTTCTTGCATATCATTTGGAATTTGATCACTGATGAGCTATTGGATATAGCATAACATGTAATGGTATCACTTGAGCATGTTGGGCTTGACCCTTGTGGGAGCCACATTTTCTCCACATGCTTTGTCCTTGAATTAGCAACATTTACTTTTCCTATACCTACACAGTGCACAAACAAGTTAGAATAAAAGATGTACCTAATGGTATTGATTGATCTTCTTTATGATATTCTAACTTGTAGCTCATGTCTAATCTGATCTTTCATATGAAATGCATGATGTGGTAAGTTGATATATCTTCTTGATAAAAGCATATGACAACTTTAAACATTCAGAGCTCTAACATGACTTTCCCCAATTTTTTTTTTGCAGGTTCAACTGATGATAGGAGTTGAAGATGAAGACTGAAGACCAATGTCAACAAAACAACCTTCTTGCTCAGGCAATGATGGATGTTTACCTTTATCATATGTTCTTATTATCATTCAAATGTATAGCTTGCATGTCTACAATTGCTCAGTCTAGTTACTCCCACAGCATGTGTGGGACACATTTGAACACCTCTTTTAAACATGATTGGTTAATTTATCTTATGCACTTGATGTATGTGTATTTCTTTTTCAATCAATGCATAGGATAAAGTAACAAATATTGAATGTATGTTCAAAACATGACATGAAATAACAATTCAATACAAATATCTTTTTTTCTTTCTTCCAAATCTAATTAACTGAATAACCAATTTGTCTTATAACTCCTGAAAGATAACACTATGTTAAATCAATTGTATTTCTTGAATGATTGATACCTTGACAACTTGATTCTCTTGTCATGATGATTCATCAGTCTTGATTAGACTGATGCGTTATCCTGTCAACTAGAATCCATCTCTCTTTCTGCTTTGTCAAGACATCAACTATTCATTAAATGCATAACTTCAAAGTTTTCTTTTATTCCTTTTGAACAACTACACTTAGGTCTAACTAAATTTAGTGTGAACAAAAATTTAGTAACATTTATGGCGACCTCTCAGGGGTGTTTTCCTGCTAAACAACTTAGAACCAGTACCCTTTGCAACTCCATTGGGCATAGAGTCTTTTCTGCCTTGAACCTTGAAAAATTTTGCAACTCAAAACTAACTGAAACACAACAGTAACAACAAAACTGAAAACTAAAACTAAATTGACTTGCTTAAAACAAAGCCAGTAACATGTGCAAAAGCACTTCTTGGAAACAAAACAACAACTGAACTAAAATGTGCAACAACACTTATTTGTAGCATAAGGTTGCCTCTCTAATAGCATAACTTGAGGTGAATCCCATTAACTAGGATTGGCAACACCTCACCATCTAACTTAGCAAGCTGGAATGCATTGTGTTGCTTGCATTCTATTATTATGTATGGTCCATCCCATGTTGCATCAAACATTTGATGCTGACCTGATGTTCTCTTCAACTCATTCCACTTGAAAACTAGATCTCCCTCCTTATAAAGTCTTGGGATTACTTTTTTATCAAATGTCCTTTTCATTTGGGCATGGTGTACTTCTAAGTTTTTCAAGGCTTCTTTTCTGATTTCTTCAAGTTCAATCAGCTGTGCAAGCTTGATTTCCATTGGCTGCTCTTCAAGTAACTCTAGTTCTTTTATGTAACTAAGAGCTGGCAACTCCACTATTATTGGTAACTTGGCTTATTTTCCATATGTAAGCACATAGGATGAATTGTCTATTGATCTTTTAGGTGTAATCCTATCAGCCCATAATGCTAACTTCAACTTATCATGCCAAGACCTCTGATTTTCATCAATTGTTTTCTTTATGATTTTAATCAGATTTTTGTTAGTTGATTTAGTCTCTCCATTACCTTGAGGGTAATAATTTGATGAAGTATTCAGAAATATGTTATTTTTGATAGACTAATCAAATACTCTTAATCCAATAAATGCTAAAGCATTATCTAAAATAATAAAGTCAGGAGTTCCAAACCTGGACACTAAATCTTGATAAAAATTTAGGACTGGTGTTTCATTAGTGTCCTTCAAAGAAACTGCTTCAATCCATTTAGTGAAATAATCAGTAGCAGTCAAAATCCACTTCTGTCCCTAGCTTGAAGGTGGATTAATAGGACCAATGAAGTCCAATCCCCACTTGCCAAATGGCTGCTCCACTTGAATTGGGTGTAAAGGCATGGTTGCAAGTCTTTGTTTACCTACAAAAACTAAACATTTTAAACATTTCTTTACCCATTCATGAGCATCTTTAAACATGTTGGGCCAATAGTAACCAGCTCTCATAATTTTCAAAGCTGTTGTTCTAACTACAAAGTGACCTCCAGAAGGTCCATCATGAAATTCTTCTAGAATCTTTTGAGTCTGATCTGGCTGTACACAGCTCAGTAAAACATTATTAAAGTCTCTTTTATACAGAATCCCATCAATTACAACATAGGGAATTACTTGCAATCTGTAATATCTTCGTTTAGATCTATCTAGGCCTTGAGGACAATCACCAATGTGTAGATAATGGATCGTATCATGCACCCAACTTGTAGGAGGATCTGGGACAGCAGTTGTTTCATCATTTTGAAGCACTGTCTCAGCTTCTCCTTCAAGTTCCTTGTTGTATCTTTCATTTTCTACAAGCTATTCACATAGTCCTTTGCCTCAGACCAGCTTGGTAACTTTAATTTGGATGTCATACTCCATAACCTTTGTTATCCACCCTGCTCTCTTATCACTTAAATCTTTACTAAGCAAGAATTATTTCACTGTAGGATGGGAAACCATTAACTAAATTCTATTATTTGAAAGCATATGTTTAAACTTCTTTAGGCTCCTGATAACAGGCAATACATGCTTTTCAACAAAAGAATATCTTACCTCATAATCATGCAGAACTTAGCTGAAAAATGCCACAAGCTGTTCCAATCCTTCATCATTCTGCTTACAAAGCATAGCTGATATGGTATCCACACTGCCAAATTCATATAAAATGAAGTCTTTATCAAAATTTGGATTTATCAAAGTTGGAGCAGCAGCAAGTGCCTCCTTTATCTCTTCAAAGCTCTACTTTCCTTCTTTGGTCTAGCTGAAAGGAATATTCTTTTTCAGCATTGTTGTAAGAGGTTGTAAAAGTGTTGCTATGTTAGGAATAAACCTTCTTACAAAGTTAATTCTTCCCAGAAAGCTCTATAAGCCTTTCTTATGTGTAGGAAGAGGTAATGCCAATATTGCAGTGATTCTTTCAGGGTCAATTGATATCCCATTTTTAGACACTATGTGTCCTAATAGTTTACCTTCATGAATAGAAAAAATACTCTTCTTTAGGTTAAGTGATACCCCAAACTCTCTACATCTCTCAAAAATCAGTCTTAAATGATGAAAATGCTCTTCATCTTTTTTAGACAAAATAGTCACATCATCTAAGTATACAATCACAAACTTATTAATCAGACCATGAAAGGCCATATCCATGGCTCTCTGGAATGTTGCACCTATGTTTGATAAACCAAATGGTATCTTTCTGTAAGCCATTATTCCCCATTTAGTAGTAAAAGTTGTCTTGTACTGATCTTCTTCTTTTACTAGAATTTGATTATAACCTGAATAACCATCTAGAAAAGAGAATCTTTCTGATCCAGAAACAACCTACAATATATGTTCCATAGATGGTAAAGGATAATGATCCTTTAAAGATGCTCTATTTAAATCACAGAAATCAACACATAATCTGATTTCTCCATTCTTTTTTCTGACAGGAACCAAGTTAGAAACACATGAAGTATGTTTGATAGGAAAAATGATATTACCTTCAATGAGTTTATTGAGTTTAGTCTTCATAAGCACTTCCATATTTGGGTTTAGTGGCCTTTGTTTCTATCTGACAGGTTTTGCCTTGGGTTCAAGCTCAATTGTATGTTGAGCCAACTTTGGGTTGAAACCTTTTAGATCTCCATATTCCCATGCAAATATATCACTAAACTCTTGACAAAGCTGGATGAATGCTTGATGTTCTTCCTTTGTACATATCTTTCCAAGCTTGAGTAGTTTCCCCTTAAAGATTTCAATCGGCTCATAGTGTTCTTGTTTCACTGACAAGCTAGCCTTGTCTCTTCTTACCTGATCATCAGTGTTAAAGATTGACTCTAAGGTTACCAAACCCTTAGGCAATTTATTTGATCTTAACTGTAGTATTTGATCATCATATTGCTACAAAAATTTATGTTGATTACCTGTAAAAAATTCAGCCTCTTCCATTAAGAAATTTACATTGTGTTCATCACTATCAAACACTTGCCAGCTGATATTATTATCTAGAACTAATGGTCTTACAACAACCTTGACGTATAAAGGAGTATGAACATTCTTTATTTCTGCAGGAATATCATATTCAGCTCCTATGGCAGTTAGCTTGTCAGCTTACTTATTATCAGTTCTAGGCACAGATATCAGATTAAATGCATCAAATTCTTCTATCATGTCCCAAACTCTATGTTTATATAATTTCAACAAGTCATTTTTTGTAGTAGCAAGGTTTCTGACTTGTTTAACAATGAAATCGCTATCTCCAAAAACTTTTAAACATTTGATTTTTCTTTTCCTTGCCCATTCTAGTCCATGAACTAAAGCTTCATACTCAGTTGAGTTGTTAGAACAGCTGAAAGCAAATCTAAAAGATGGATAGTATTTCTCACCTGTGGGAGAAACTAAAGTAGCCCCTCCTCCAGCACCAATCTTGCTTTTAGAACCATCAAAATAAAGTTTCCAAACATCATTTTCAGCTTCAATAGCTTGTTGTTTTTCTCTTTTAATCAGATTTGGAATGACTGTATCTTTCTCCTGGATCATATACACACCAAGGCCTATCTCATCCATCTTCTCAAATGGATATGTTTCATGATTCTCTGTTGCCCACTGGTCTAAAACCAGATCAGGAATTCCCTCTAATGGTGTACTTGGGTCTTGAACATGAATTAGATCTTCTTGATAAAAAATGGAAAGGTTGGCATTTATTGAACTAGGTGTATAAGGTTCAAGGTGATCTTTGGCTAATGGCTCAGATTTGATTTTAACCTTGGTTCCATATCTAGTTCTAAAGAACAAATGCATCCAATCAGATGATAAATATCCTCCTAACTTTGTTGTAAAATCTCTGGATAAGCAAATAGAAAAGGTAGGTGGCAGATCAATGACATAAATATCCTGATGTATAACAAAGTTTGGATACGCATGTAAGGTAAGGCCTAAACTTTTGAACATTCCAACTATATTGACCTCAGTTCCATCCATTTGTACAACACCCCTAACAATAGGTTTATATTTCAGGCCTAACTTATCAGCTAGTTGTTTTGGCATAACTGAGCTGCTGGCTCCTGAGTCTATCATCCAATTATGTACTAAATGGTCACCTACAATCAAAGTGACATAGAATGGTGGAGGTTTGCCTACTAGTTTAGGCTATTCTACTCTTTTTTCTTCCTCATTTGTAAACATAACTTGAGGTTGATGTGATTTTTGTACTTCATTTTACAAAGACAATTGAGATAATGCATCTTGTAACAAATCATTTTGTCCTAGAATATGTAAAGCATCTAAAATAGACATGCTTACTATTGCCTTTTTCATATGATCCAAAATATTGAAAGCAAGACCACTAACCTTTTGTTTTACCTTTGGGACAGTAACCTCTGGTTGGTCTCTGGTTGGCTGTTTATTTGCTTCTGGCTATCTTTTTTTAACTGTTGGTTGTCCTCTTAAAAAAATATGCAGATCATTTGATGTAGAAGCTTGATTTTGCCCTTGCTAACTTGTAGAAACTATACTTTTACCTTTATCAACTTGTTGTTGTACATTTCCAGCTTGCTATTTACTAGTATCAGCGTGTTGATTTACAATTCTAGCTTGTTGTTGCAAGTCAATGGCTCTCTTTTTTGATCTTGTGTTTGCTACAATATTAGTAAAAGACTGCTTTTGACTTGGTAAGTGATTTAAACCACAAAATTTATTAGCCTGCCAATTCATCAAAGCTACATCAGGATTAACATACTGAGTCTGAGTATCCAGCTGGTTATTCACATCACCTACTAAATTTTTAGCAGCAACATAGTTATTCTGTACCATTAAAGCTTGACTTACTATCCCATTCAGCCAAGTGGCCTGGTTATGAGGCTAATTACATGGGTAACACCATGCATAATCATGAACCATGTTATTCTATATAGGCACTATTTCTTTTGATGTACTAACAACATTTGGATTATATTGCTGATTTAGCCTATTGTTGTAATTTCTCCTTTGACCTTGATAATCTGCTTGATAACCAGATCTATTTGCTTGGTATGGGGCTTGGTAAGGCCTATTATTCTAGTTTGCTTGAATTTTCAGACTTAATAAATCATTGCTTACAGTCTGCAATATTTTTGCTATACTTTTTTGGTTTTCTTTCAACTCTTGAAACTCAGAATGAATGGGATCTGTACTATTTTTTGCATTTGTTTGATAGCCAAAATATGGTATTGGTGAAATATGTGGGGCTAAAATTGGAATTAAAGGTTGTATATTTGGAAAAATTGGCATTGGTGGTCTAGATGCTATCTTACCAACCTGTATTAAACTATTTTCTACTCTTATTGCAATATCAAAAGTAGCTGGTAAGGTTATCCCACCCATAGATTGTATCATAACAGCAATATCAAAATTTAATGCCCTCAAATAATACAAAAAGGCATGTTCTAGTGAGGGTTTCACTATTTTAGGAATCCTATTCCATGTTTTCTAAAATCTGAAATTGAAATATGTCATTTGCTCTTGTGGAGCTCTCTTAATAGTAGGCATTTGTTCAACTAACGATAAATGATCAGATTTATCCTAAAATTATATATTCAAAGAAGTACCTAATTCATCCCAAGATCTAATTGAATTAACTCTTAAGCCTCTAAACCATTGAAGAGCCTTACCTTTTAGTGATGATGCCAATAACCTGATTGCTATGTTCTCCTCGGTAATGTGATGAATAGAACACAAAGAAGCCACATCTCTGATATGCTCAATAGATGTAGTCACATCTTCTCCTATGAAACTTGGTAAACTCTTCAATGCAGCCATCGGTATGTCATCATGTTGATTTAGATTCAAAGGGCTGCCTCCATTAAATTTAACAAAAGGTTGATTTCGAAGTGGTGGTGGATTTCTTCCACCTCCTACTCCACCGGGAGGTGGTACTCCTACTCCACCTCCTCTAGGTGGAATAGGCCCTCCACCTCCTCCTCCTCTGATTAGAGACATTAGAGCAGATGGTATTTGTGCTGGTACTTGGACTGAAACTACTTGAGGTATTTCTTGTAACACAGGTTCTTCCTCTACAAGCTCTAAAAGAAGAAGTTCCTCTTGAAAAATAGGAATTTGCTCTCTTGGGCTTGCTGGTGGAGAACTATGAGATTCTGATGATGAACTTGCAAATAATGGATTGTGGTGAGAAGCAAACTCTCGATGTGTACTTGGTAGATCTAAAACAAATGTTGAATCTACTGATTTGATTACTTTATCTTCTTTTATTCTCCTTTTTGGTGGAGATAACTGAATATGCCTCTTCTAAGAATCTTTACTTGACCTTGTTTGATATTTTTTCATAAGCTGCAAGATCTGATCTATAAAACCAAAGTAATAGAGTCACCAGGTACTCGAAAATGAACCTCTAAAAGGCTAAAAAAGTATGATGTTCATACCAAAATAGTAGAAAAATAAGTTCTATTGAACTAAGAATCAGTTCAAAGGTCCCATCGGGTGTGCCAAAAACTGTTGTCGATGAGGATTGCACCCTTATACAAAGCTGACACTCTACAATCCTTCGAAACATGGGGACAAACTCAAGCTGTGGGTGACCTATAATGAGTTTGAACCTCTAAATTATGGGCTGGTTCCCTTAAAATATTCTATTGGAATGTATGATTTTCTTTTTTGGAAAAGGGATAAGAAAGAAACTATAATGGAAATGAAACTGTAAAATTTGGTGATGCACCTAATATGGATAGAAAATATGCAATCTGGTTCACAATATAACTCAGAAATCTGACTCACACAATCCAATCTTGGCACAAATATCACAAAACTATTTCTAAGGAAGGCTTGAAAATAGACCTTTTTATGAAGGAAAAGGATTTCTCACAACACAAAAAGGATTATTTTCATTAACACAACCTAAGACCTGTAATAACACTATGATTAATACTTTAAGTAATAGTGAGACAATAATTTTAAAGGTTTTGATTATCAAACACAGTAAAATTTCATCAAATCACTTCATACAATTTGCATTAAATGGAAAGGCAACTACTTGATTTCAAAGAACAAAGGAAAAGTTGCATGAAAACAAAGAAATTGAACCTGTAACTTGTTGTGATCTCTCTATAAAATTGTCAAATAATGACTTACAAAACCTCTTTCTCTCTCAAAGTGTATAAGAGCAAAAAGGCAAGAACTAGCAAAATCAAGTTTTGCTTTACAATATATAGCTTTCTCTCACTAAAAGGCATGCAAAAAATGAACTATAGCTAACTGCCTCTAAAAATAAGTCATCGAAGGTGATCCACGAGAAAACTCAAAAGTCCCCAAAAATAAGGGCTCAAACTACCACAAATCGAGCAAAAATAGCTCCAATTTGATCTTCTCCATATGCTTGACCAAGAAGTTGACCAAGAACCCTAAAAATGCTCCTCAAATCATGCAAACATCCCCTGCATGGCCTAGTTAACTCAACTAATTAATTTGTATGATTTTGCTTTTGCAAAATTGATTGTAAGTAAATAATAAAGTAATTAAAATAATTACTCTATTATTGGTTACAACTTGTACTTATTTTTTATTTTACAATTTGTGAAAAATTATAAAATAATTTGAAGAATATTACTTTATTATTTATTTACAATTTATTTGTATGTAAAATCATGCATGAAAAATAATAATAAATCTCCTTATCTCGATTACACTTGCCTAATTTGCATGTTTTGACCAAAAAATATGACTTAGAAGAAAATAAAAATCCACTTATAGCCCCTTGTGAGAAAAAATAACTAATTGCATGATTCATGCATTAAGGCAAAAAGTACCACCCTTATTACTCCATTTACAATTTAAAATTTTGGCCTTACTACCACATATACTCACCATGCAAATATAACCCTAAGTCTTCTTCCACCTTGCCATATGTATTCACCATGCCAAATGTACCTTATCCTCTTCATATCACCTTCATGCAAAATATATTCTCTTTGCCCAATATATATTTGCTATGTCTACCACCTTGTCATAAGAGCCATCATCCAAAGCATATACTCTAATATCCATTATCTGCCACCTTATAAAAACCACTTGTCTTCATGCATCTTCTTGGCTTTGACCTCAATGATAACCCCACAAGACATAAAGAAAATCCATCTTGACCATATTTAGTCACCTCACATTATACAAGTATTGCAAGAATATTCTTACCATGTAGAGTATGATTACGAATGAGTATCTTTAAACCATGTGATGATCGACCCCAAGGTAAATAAGCATTGTTTAGAAGTTGCTTTTATTATAATACTTAACCTTCAAGTGATCAGCCACCATTTGACTTCACATAAAAAGCAAAAAGAAATACTTTACATGTTGGCCACTCCTTATGATGATCGCTAGGAATATGTATCATTGATGTTGTTGACCCCGGTCGACATTTGGATATGGTAATGATTTAACATTAGAGAAGTCAAAAAATCAAAAAAGAGAGAAAGAAATTTTGAACAAAAAGTGAAGGGAAAACCCTAATCACTTGTCATTTCATATGCTCATGTTTGTTGGTCACCGCACTACAACTCCTTTGACACTTAGGGTTTGATAGTTTTTATGGCTTCTCCTTGCATCTCTGTGTCAAACTCCATGGCTTCTTTGTATCTTCTGGCATAAAAGAGGTTGCAAAAAGTGGTAAGTGTGGCATTTTTGTATCTAATTGTCATTTAATTCATCATTTTTTGGTTTCTTTAACATTAATGGGTGCAACCATCTCTGGTTTCTCCTTCTATATTCTTTTCTTGACATATTTTTGCTCTCTGTTGAAAATTTCTTGCAAAACGTGAGAAAATATGAGAAAAAGAAAAGAAAGACCTATAGGAGCTCACCGCCATTACATTCTTCTTCTCTACAATTGGAAGGTAACTCTCTTGCTCTCTTTGCTGAAGATATTTAACTTATCATTACACATTTTAAAAGAGACAAGGGTCATCACTATTTTCCATTTGGGTATTTTCAATATCCTTCTCCTTTTGTATGCTCGTAGCCATTGTCATTTTCTGTATCATATCCACTGGTTTTGACAAGAAATTGTGAAGGTTTCAATTTTTTCATGAGGGTTTCAAAACAAAAATGCCTACAAATGCATTTTATGCTTACGGCCATACCAGAAAATACATATTCTAAACCTCTTGACTGTTCTTTGCAAAAATGAGAAAAGGGTCTCAAAACTGCAACTAGGGTTTTCACTTCAAATGATGATGATATCTACTTTCTCTATGCACGGCCATAATAAAAGATATACTGTAGAACCATTCCTTTCTTGTAATGGCAAAAAATGTGTTAGGGTTTTATGAAAATCCATATGGGTATCAAGGAAAACCACTCTTTCAGGCATGACTATAACATACAAATTCTTCTCTGTAACTTTTCTTTTTAACTGTGCACAAAGAACTAGGGTTTCGTGAAAATGAGGGTTTTAAACTTTAAACAGATGGGTGTCTTCATTCAGGCACAAATTCTACTCCCTGGTCATGGCCATGACAGAATAAATACATTGTGTTGATTCTTTTCACTGTATGCAAGAAAATGTGTTAGGGTTTCAAACCCTCTTCAAGTAATTGCATTTTAAAAGGCTCCATCGCAACATTCATGATACGTATTGTCTTTTCTGAGCATTCTCCTTCATTTCTGTGCATAAGACTCTGTTCAGAAATATAGCATTAGGGTTTAAACTGTTAAAACATAGAAATACGATCTGTTATCTTTGAGAGTTGTTTCTCTAAATCTTTAGCTTCTTTCATTGAACTTGATCATCCTGAGGAAAAAACATTTGTCATTTCTATAACCCTGAATAATAATGAGCATTCCTTTTCTGTAAAAGATATTATGATAGTCTTTATATATAAGATTTTATCTTTGACACTTTATTGATTCTTTTTGTCCTTCATTATGGCATATGACTGTCAAAACTGTATCAGTCAGAAGTAATGAGCACAGCTTGTATCTCTTTTAACAGTATCAATTTAGCATTATATATGGCATATAATTGATCCTCTACTGTTTCACTTCCATCATTTTATCGGTTAGTAGCTATGAAGTATGAATAAGAAATACTTGACTGTCACCAGTCAGAGGTATTACTATAGCATGTTTTGATTTCTCTTGTGTATTAGATACCTGTAGATACATTTATCATTTTGTCAGAGAAATAATGATACTACTTGATGATTCCCTGAAACTGTATCAGTCATTTGATTTTTTCTTGATGTATCTTCTTCAATTATGCCTGTCAGATGCTCTTCATGATAAACTTGTTTGATTCTATCTTTCTAGAGGCATGGACTGTATCACTTGTTTCAGCTGTACCTGATCTTTATGGACACATGTATCTGATCATTTTACTTACTCCTTTGATTATCATCAGATGATGCTTTTCATGTTTGTATCATGTAACTCATGTAAATGGTACACAAATATGTCTTTTGTAAGCATTATTCTGTAGCTTAATCTTTATTAGGTAACCATGTAAACACTTATGTGAGTGATAAAGTCAATGACACACATAAGTGTGACCTAAGACTTGTCTCCAACTATTGTATGAAAAATGATGGCTCCTGTAGCGTGTTCTTACTATTTGATATGCAATTGAGACTTGATTGGCATATGTGTCTTTCTGTCCTTGACTATTCTTTCTATACTATTCCTTGTGTATCTATTGATGGCATAGGACTGTTATAAGAAATCATACTTCATTAATGATAAAGAAAGTAGAACAATACCTTGTTTCTTGCATATCATTCGAAATTTGATCACTGATGAGCTATTGGATATAGCATAACATGTAATGGTATCACTTGAGCATGTTGCGGTTGACCCTTGTGGGAGCCACATTTTATCCACATGCTTTGTCCTTGAATCAACAGCATTTACTTTTCCTATACCTACACAGTGAACAAACAAGTTAGCATAAAAGATGTCCCTGATGGTATTGATTGATCTTATTTATGATATTCTGACTTGTAGCACATGTTTGATCTGATCTTTCATATGAAATGCATGATGTGATAAGTTGATATATCTGCTTGATAAAAGCATATGATAACTTTAAACATCCGGAGCTCTAACAGGACTTTCCCCAATTTTTTTTTTGCAGGTTCAACTGATGATAGGAGCTGAAGATGAAGACTAAAGATCAACATCAACAAAACAACCTTCTTGCTCAGGCAATGATGGATGTTTACCTTTATCATATGTTCTTATTACTTCTTTTATCATTCAGATTAATAGCTTGCATGTCTGCAATTGCTCAGTCTAGTTACTCCCATGGCTTGTGTGGGACACATTTGAACACCTCTTTTAAACACGATTGGTTAATTTATCTTATGCACTTGATGTATGTGTATTTCTTTTTCGATAAATGCATAGGATAAAGGAACAAATATTGAATGTATGTTCAAAACATGACATGAAATAACAGTTCAATACAAATATCTTTCTTTCTTTCTTTCAAATCTGATTAATTGAATAATCAATCTATCTTATAACTCCTAAAAGATAACACTATGTTAAATCAACTGTATTTCTTGAATGATTGATACCTTGACAACTTGATTCTCTTGTCATGATGATTCATCAGTCTTGATTAGACTGATGGGTTATTCTGTCAACTAGATTCCATCTCTCTTTCTTCTTTGTCAAGACATCAACTATTCATTAAATGCATAACTTCAAAGTTTTCTTTTATTCCTTTTGAACAACTGCACTTAGGTCTAACTAAATTTAGTGTGAACAAAAATTTAGTAACAGTTACATTATATAAAATATGCTAAATAATAACAAATATATCTATATCAAATATTAAATACTATATATAAAATAAATATGATTATATTATGAATAAATATTTAATATAAATAAACGACTTTATAATATAATATTATTTTTAAAATATATTAAATAATTTACATTATATAAAATATCCCTTTATTTTATGTTTTCATCACTAAGATGTCTTCTATCTTGAGAATGATAAACTAAACATATTTAATATTTAATATTTAATTATTTTTATTTTATATATAATATAGTCTCTAATATAATTGTATTTATTCTTGTTTAGTATAACAAATACATGAGATAAAGAAACTTCAAAAGTTTGACAAATAATGTAGTTATTTCAATAATTTTGTGCTCCTGTTGTATCCTAGGTGTTAGTACTTCTAGAAGTGTCACTATGTTAATTTCCTAGGAGAGTTTCCTTGTCAATGAAATTTATTTGGAGACTTAATACTATAGAGCTAATTCAACTTTGAAGAGACCAATTTAAGGAGAGAAAGCTTAAGAAAAAAACAAATGGAAGTACAAATGGGAAGCAGTGGCAGTAGGTTCCCAGTTGTTGCTGCTCTTAAAAAAATAAGAAAACCATGCCTTTATAGTCAATTAAAGAAGAATGCATTCTTTAGAAAGTGTGTTCATCTATGAAAATAATATTCACCTAGCCAGAGAATCACGTATTCTCCACATAACGTGTAAGCAAAGCAGGTGTTTGAGTTTGTATTTTAAAATCTAAGAAAAATAAAATTTTAAAAACTCTAAAATAAAAAATTATAACATTTTGATTTACTACACAACTAAAATAAATTATACACTTCTTATAGCTTTCCATTGGAATACGTGCATAAAAAGAGGATACCATATAGTTGGTAACACCAACAACATTACATTTCTTAATGTGTATTGTATTCATTATTTTATATAGTAAAATTAACCAAGTCAATAAATTTAAACATAATCAAATTAACATTTACATTTAAAAAATTTATCATCAAGGCTTCCTCAATATGGATACATGTAATACATATTAAACACAACTAATACAAAAAATGTAAAATAATTAAAGAAAACATAAAGGTGAAAATGAATGGGGAAAAACAAAAAGAAATAATGTGCTTACCCCAAAATGATGCATGTCAAGCTAACAACATATCCCTTTGTGATCTCATATATATCATTGCCTACTAAGAACCTATCCCCTTCATGATTGGAAATAAATAAAAATTATGAGCATAAATAAAAAATAAATTCATCTTACATAGTATTTCTGCATATTTTTGGCCCATTGAAAGTCCATTTGGAATCAATTATAGCCAAATCCACAAATCGAGACCTAGCATCATGGACACTTTTTGGGTTTTCTCAATATGGATATATCCAATCATTTGGCATCAAGTTCACTTCCCTAATTAAAAACTACAAAACATAAAATGTGGTTATGCGAGTTATGAGGAGTTATAAAATTTTATCTTTTCCAGTTACTCTTGAAGTGGATTATATTTAAAACTATTCTAGAATAAAATATTCACTAAAGAAGGATCTTCAGAGTGGTGTCACTTCCTATGGGATATCAATCGCTTAATATTTTAGCCTTCATATATAATTTGTAATGTTTATACAAATTTTGTTTCTCATATTTACCTGGAAAATATTTTCTATGTATAAAAAAATATTTCAACAAATATTCATTGTCCCACACTAGAACCACATTAAAAATAATGATTGATGAGATAATACATTTTTATTTGATCAAAATCCTACCATAAAAGAAATTTTTAATGAGTCATTTTGCCATCACATATTTCAAACCATTTAAATTAATGGCACGTATAATTAAGACACATCTAACATTAATTTGTTATTCTTCACCCCAATAATATAGAGCTTACAACCATAAGAGAGGTTATCCTAAGTTATCCTAACTCTAACACCTTATTACTTATCCTTTCAATCCATTTCATTAATAATTATCATTCTATTATATTGTTTCTAATCGTACACTTTATAAATTCTTGTTGATAACTGAGAGGGGGGGTGAATCAGTTATCCTAATTATTTCTTCTTTCTGAACTTTCTTATTAATCAATGCAACATTAATTCAAATAAGAAAACATTACCATGAAATGGAAAAACACATGACACAATATTTTTGATGTGGAAACCCTGTTAAGGGAGAAAACCACGGGGTGATTAACCCAAAGATTATTCTCTGTTAGAATAATAAGGAAATACAAAATGGCACTTGCCAATTAGGGCTCACTGCCCGAGCACACTGCTCACAAAGGAGGCACACTGCCTACAAGGAGACACACTGTCTACAAAAGAATGTTATACAATACTTGAACTGATTGGAAGCATCAACATATGCTGGAGTTCAGTTCCGATTAGGCTCAGTACACTAATCTGCTGCACTTCATCTTTCCTCTTCTTTATGCTACTTTCCTTTCACATACCGGACCTTCCTTACTGCTTCTGCTCTGCTCTGCCTTTTTTCGCATATCACATATCACCACAACACTTCTCACAACTAAATCCATCCTATATATATATATATATATATATATATATATATATATATATCCGCACAAGTGATTTCATTATCTTTCTAGTCAGCACCCAGAACAGTCAATCTTCTCACAAACTCTGTTCTGTCAGCTGAATCCTTACACATCAAGTAATGCGGATCAAGCATATACTTGTAGAAATCATTAATCATGTCGGCCAAACATGATTCATGCCTTCATAACCTTTAACACCATCAGTAACACATCTGGAAAGTAGTCTGATGTTCTGTCAGTCAGTTCTTCCTCTGTTCACACTGTCACTCAGGAATCCGGTACTCAACTATTCATATCTTTTTCCTTGTCCATCACCGAAGGCTAAATCCTTGGAATCTATTTCTTAAGGTAGTCCTCTTGACTTTCCCAAATCCGCACTTCACCAAGATATTTCCTCTAAGAGATCCGGACCTATCTGTCGGACCTTGCCACAAGCTCTGTTCTTGTTTACCGGACCTCAACAATCTTCATTCTGACTTCTGGTAGAGACACACCATGTCCTGCGGATGTGTGGGATGAACTTTGTTGCCATCAATGACAACAATCATGAATCCATATAGTGTCTCTTGCCAACAATCTCCCCCTTTGGCATTGATGGCAACACTTAGTGAAAAATGACTAAGTGTTTACACTAGGCTCCCCCTTGGCTGATGCTCTACCTTTATATATATTTTTTGGAGCTCCCCCTTAGTTGGATTCCTCATTTTTCACTGCTCCTCACTCCCCCTTTGACATCAATGGCAAAGGGTAGGGTCCGCATACCAAAATTTTTAAAAATTTAACTATATTTAGCTACATAAGTATATATATATAAGTTGTACTTACATATACTTAAGTATGTCTGCAAAAGTGTTCTTCAACTGTATAACTTCTATCGCCCAACTCTGCTTCATCCTGTCCAAAATTGAGATATGCCCACTCAACAGGAATGCAAATGCATCTGCCCTTTTTAGATCTATCAGATCATTTATCTGGGCTGTGATTTGAGCTTCTGTTATGGCCTCATGCATGGCCTCTAGCTTAGGGACAATTAACCCCCTGAGCTCACTCAACCTGCTTATTCTATTTTTCCTTTCCTTCTCCAATTTCTTGATTTCACTCAAGACTGCAATAGTTTGACATTCTTGATTTGTTATAGAGCAAGAAAGAGGATCAAAACTTTGAGACAAGCTTAGTAGTTTGTCCTCTTGCTCTTTTATTTTCTTCTCAATCTCCACTGTTACCTTGGACCAAGAGATACAAAATTTGTATATTTCACTGCCATCCTTAAGAGCATTTTCTAAGCTCTTTATTCCAATGTTCATGTTTCTCCTATCATTAATGATCAAACCCTGTACCTCGGAGAACCTTTTATCCAAAAACTCCTTCCGGACCTTTTCTTCAGCTGATTTTTCTAGAGAATCAAAATGTGTGCTAACACTGTTGACTAAGGTTTTGAGATTACTGGAAGAGGAGGCTGTGGGATTCTTCTGAAAAGATTGCATGATCTTTTCCAGCACTCTAGATGCTGCTTCTATCAACTCACAGTCTTCCATATGAGACTTTAGGAGTTTTTCATTAGCCTTAGCATTTGCAAATGAAGCTATCTTCATTGGCTGTACCAGAGAAAGAGAATCAAAATTGAATGGACCTTGTAGAAGCTCCAGTTCATCAATCTCCATTGTTTCTTTGTTGAGGAATTCTTAGACAGTTTGTGTAGTGTCTCTTGCCGGAGACAGATGTTTCTTCTCTTCTACAGTCTTGGAGCTGTCCTTAGGAGTTTTCTCTCCTTCACCACTAGCAGTTGTGGTTTTCTCTGCTAAAGTCTTCTCTCCTTCTACAACCTTAGCACTGTCATCTTCTTTTTCCTTCACCTCTGCTTCTTTCTCCTGTAATTTTTCTTCTCCTTTAGATCCAGAGATTGTAGGGGAAACCGGAGGGGAAATGTTAGTCTGTTCGGGGCCCTCCTCTTCTGACATTTTCTCAGGAGTTTCTTCTACAACATTTGTAGTGAAGGGATCAGTACCCAAGTCCTCTATGATAGGAAGATTAAATCTTTTGAAGGTTTTCCAAAGAATCTCTTTAGTGTCCTTGGCTACCTTGTCGGTCTCACCAAGCATAAGCTGATTCATCCTTGCTTTGCTCCTGAATTCATCCTTGTAGTCTTTGAATACCATGTTCATTATCTTGAGATCAATTGAAGGATATAGCTGAATAGCTATCTGTTCCCAGATCTCAAGGTCTTTTGCCATGGCATTAGTCTTTCTCATTTCCAACTCCTTCTCTAGACTCTTAGGAATTAGAGAGATAATTTCAATAAAAGCTTTATTGTAAATGTTCAAAACTTAACTGTGGCTTCCTCCAAAATCTTTTTATCTGCTTCATTATAATAATCATAGAATTCTGTTAAGGGTTGTAGGTTGCCATCCATAGTGACTGCTTTTACTACATCATCTAAGGAGAGAGTAGGTTTTTCAACAAATTCCTCTTCCTTCTCTTCTTCTCCTTGACCGGATGATTTCTTCTTCTTCTTTAGTTTCCTGATCTCCTCATCTGATTCGGTTTCCTCTTCATCCTTTTGACTTGCATAAGCCCTTGTGGCTTTTGTCTTTGATCTTTTCTCTCTTTTACCGGATGCCTGGACTTCTAGTTTTGAGCTTTTGGCTGTGACAGGTGCAGATCTTTTTGATGATCTGGTCCGGGTTGAGGTTTCTACCGAAGCACTTTCCTTGCTTTTCTTTTCTGCCTCTTTCTTCTCTTCCTCAGCCCTTTCCATCCTTTTCTTGTGGGCATCAAGTGCCTCCTTTGAGATGCCAAGGCCTTGGGCAATATTTTCTACTTCTTTTCTCACCTTCCTCTTGATCTCTGGTTCTCTGAGTTCAACATGGATTTTTATACTCAACTCCTCAAAGGTTCCAAACCTTTCTACTTTTAGATCTTTAGGCTAGCTTAGCATGTGTTGAACATGCAGCTCCACAATCTGTTCATCAACTTCATACCCCATGGGCATGATCCAGACTATCCTTGGTTCTACTACCTCCATTAGGCACTGATCAGTCTCTACCATAAAGCAAATCGTGTCTTTGTATTTCTCAACAAGAGACTAGGGAATCCTTTCTCTTGCTTGCATCATGTTCTAAAAGTTCTTGAAATACCCCCACAGAGTTGTATTCCTTGCCTTTGCATCTCCAAGTTCATGCAAGTAATCTTTGATCTGGATAGCTACCGGTTTATCATTTTCCCATACCCATCCATTCGATCCAGGAAGCTCATTCATGAAGTAGAAGAACAAACATAGTATCAGTCCTCCATATTTAAAGGAGTTCTTTTTGTCCTTCTTGATCTTCTGTATGTTTTCCATTAATTGGCTCAAGAGGAGTTCACAGAGATCATAATCTGCATTCTTTCTTAGCATCTCATAGGCCATGTATACTACAGTTTCAGATACTAAATTCTCCCTACTGGAATGATATATCTTGTATCCTATTATCATAGATGCATACTTGATATCCGGGTCAGTAATATCTTCAATGGTCATTGCCCTCTTATCAAATTTTGATCCGGTGGCCTCTGTGACAATGTTGTTTTTGACAGATTTGAGGACAGGAATTCCTCCGGAGGAATGTAAACCAGTTACTGCCCTAATTGCTTCCTTGGTGATCTTGCAAGGTCTATTCAGCCATAGGAAGTTATCATGCACCCTACTTAAAACATACTGGACCCATTCATCTTTTTCAAAGCAGGGGAAATGAATGAACTGATCAAAATGCTTTTCTCGGATGCCCTTATACTAAGGTTTGATCTCAAAGGAATCATCTATTAACTGCTTGTGGTATATGTCTCTTAGTTTGAATTCCCCAAACTCTTCAATGTTTGCATGTATATAAACCCTAATATCTTCGGTGTGCAAGACGCCATGTGGAACACTGGAAAATGCTCCTAGGGGATCTACCTCCAAGGATTTGTATGGATGTTTCTTAAAAGTCGGGCGAGGTCTATCAGAGATCTTTACTATATTCGGAGTGGCCATCATCATAGAATCTTACTAAAGAAAATCAAGAACGAAAAATACCTTTTACGCAGTTTAGGGCATACGATGAAATCTGGATTGAGCTGTATAAAGAGTTGCCTTGATCTTTTGGGAGAAGTTGTTTGCAGAGCTCCTTTTCTTTCTTCTTCGCATGTGAGTGTACAAGTGTGTAAATGACAGACAAATGAACTCTTTAATTCCAAGAAGCCCTAATTTTCACCCTGCAATAAATGTGCAACCTAATTCATTCCAGTTTGCCTGGTTTTCCTTGTTCAAGGAGGAAGAAACTCATCTGGATCATTATGATTCCCTTGTGATCAATGTTAGTGATGAATCATCATATCCACTTGTCCTTCTGATCATCTTATGTATCTGCAGATCAAGCTGTATCAATTTGGATTCATACCGGGCCAATCTTGTGAGAAACATGTTTTACCGTAAGACTTTCTTAATCGGACCAATTTTGAAGGAATTGAACCTTTTAAATTTTCTTGCGGATCTCTCAGATCTTTACCTAACCTTCTTTACATGTTTCTCTAAAAACCCTTTGATCCGTAGCTTCTCATGTGCCAATTTCAGGCACCACTTAACTGGCTGGGGGAACAAGGTTTTCTTTGTGTCTCCCCCTGAGCCAGAGCTCACCTTTTAGTTTTCGAAAGGAATATCAGCACCAGAGTCTGGTGCAAATCCAACCTCTACATTCTCTAAACTTTTCTTCACCCAGATCTTGTTCATCTCATTCCTAACTTCATCCGCATTCACCTTTTGTTTACCCTTATCTTGATTCTGATTATGATATACCGGACCTCTTTTCTCCTGATTCTTGCTTCTACAGAATTTTGCATTATGACCGGACCTATTACAGATTTGGCAAACAACATTTCTTTGCATATTTGACTGATATCCTCTTGATCTGCATTGATTAGCCATATGACCTACTCTATTGCATGCAAAGCATCTACCATTGAATGATTTGTTCATTTGCATATTTCTGCATTCATGAGACTTGTGACCATACCTTTTGTAGTTAAAACACTGTCCGAAGAAGGATGAATTAGTTTGATTCATTCTCTTTCTGCACTGATTAGCTTTGTGACCAAAGTGATTGTAGCTGTGGCAGTATCCATTGAAGGATGGATATCTTTGAGCATTGGGCTGTCTTACCGGAGGTCTTCTAGACCTGTTCCTTGGATTTTCTGATCCAAAATTCTTCTGACCGGATTTGGAGCTTTCTCTTTTCTCATATCCCAAACCACATTTGTCATCTACCTTCTTTTGACTTCCAAGAAGACCTTCAAGTTGAGCAGAACTTATCTTGAATTTCTCTTTATACTCATTTGTTGTTTGAAGATCCCTTTTTAGAGAGACAATTTGATCCTCAAGTTTTTCTTCATTATCTTTAGCATCTTCAAGATCAGATTCAAGATGTTTGATAATTCTATCCATCTGGTGGCAATCTTCTGATTTCTCCTTGAGAAATTGTCTTAGATTATCTTCAGTTTTTCTTTTTTCTTCAATTTCTTGGGTAAACTTTATAACTCCTGATTCCATTTCATGTCTTACCATAATGATTTCTTTTGATAACTTTTCACATAACCTAGTTTTCTCAGTCAGCTCTTCATTTGCATTATTTTCTTCACCTTGTCTTGCCAATTGCTGAAGCAACTCCTTTCTCTTTTTCATAGAGAGACTTAATTTATCTTTTAGTTCTCTCATGAAATCATCAACCTGTTTGAGTCTTTCCTTTAATTCATTGACTTTAGAGTTTGACTGTTCAAGATCATCAAGGGCAGTCTTGAGTTGCTCTCTTAAACCATATGCATCCATTTGAACTCCCAGATCTTCCTCAAGCTGTTAGGCTCTGTTAGGAGGAACTTAGCTCTGATACCAATTGTTGATAACTGAGAGGGGGGGTGAATCAGTTATCCTAATTATTTCTTCTTTCTGAACTTTCTTATTAATCAATGCAACATTAATTCAAATAAGCAAACATTACCATGAAATGGAAAAACACATGACACCGTATTTTTGACGTGGAAACCCTGTTAAGGGAGAAAACCACGGGGTGATTAACCCAAAGATTATTCTCTGTTAGAAGAATAAGGAAATACAAAATGGCACTTGCCAATTAGGGCTCACTGCCCAAGCACACTGCTCACAAAGGAGGCACACTGCCTATAAGGAGACACACTGTCTACAAAAGAATGTTATACAATACTTGAACTGATTGGAAGCATCCACATATGCTAGAGTTCAGTTCCGGTTAGGCTTAGTACACTGATCTGCTGCACTTCATCTTTCCTCTTCTTTATGCTGCTTTCCTTTCACATACCGGACCTTCCTTACTGCTTCTGCTCTGCTTTGCCTTTTTTTGCATATCACATATCACCACAACACTTCTCACAACTAAATCCATCCTATATATATATCCGCACAAGTGATTTCATTATCTTTCTAGTCGGCACCCAGAACAGTCAATCTTCTCACAAACTCTGTTTTGTCGACTGAATCCTTACACATCAAGTAATGCGGATCAAGCATATACTTGTAGAAATCATTAATCATGTCAACCAAACATGATTCATGCCTTCATAACCTTTAACACCATTAGTAACACATCCGGAAAGTAGTTTGATGTTTTGTCAGTCAGTTCTTCCTCTATTCACACTGTCACTCAGGAATCCGGTACTCAACTATTCATATCTTTATCCTTGTCCATCACCGGAGGCTAAATCCTTGGAATCTATTACTCAAGGTAGTCCTCTTAACTTTCCTAAATCCGCACTTCACCAAGATACTTCCTCTGAGAGATCCGAACCTGTCTATCGGACCTTGCCACAAGCTCTGTTCTTGTTTACCGGACCTCAACAATCTTCATTCTGACTTCTGGTAGAGACACACCATGTCCTGCGGATGTGTGGGATGAACTTTGTTGCCATCAATGACAACAATCATAAATCCATATAGTGTCTCTTGCCAACAATTCTAATATTACATTTTATTAACTATAAATAAATGATAATAACATGTTATTACCAATTATATTTACCCCTTTATTAATAAATTGTACTCATAATTATTAATAACTTTAATTTTATATTATTTATTAAATCTATGTTTTACCCTTTTATTAATAAATTGTTCTCATAGTTATCAATAAATTCAATTTTATATTATTTATTAAATCTATTTTTTAATTAATAATATTAATTTAATTTAAGAGTAATATTAATTATATAAATAAAAGTTTATTAAATCTATTAGTGATTCCTCATACATTATTAATATTACACAATGTTTGATAAATAAAATCTCCCTCATGAAGGAACAATTAAATATAGTTAAAGAGAAAAGGGGGAACGATGGTGTGCCTGCTCGTGCTCTACAACATGGGCATTTATGGCCGCAAATAGTGTGGGGTAGGTTGCATGTCATTGCTTGCTTGTGCATGCAATATTTTTCTTCTAGATTGTCTTGGTTTCCTTGTGCTTATTCGTGTGGGGGTGTTTGATGATATTTGGGTGGGGTTTTTTTATTCATTATTGTTGTTATTCATTCAATGTCCTTACTGTGTGGAGTCTCTGATCGGCTTTCTTTTCCTGCATTGTGTTTGTTTCATTGCCATCGGTATATGTTTGTATGTGTTTGTTCCCTCTTGTTGAGGGTGGAGTGTGCCCTTTCGTGCGTGTCGGGGTGGGTCCTCTTGGTTTCTTGGTCGGCTTGCATGCATGTGGGGACTGTTTTCTCATTCAAACTATGGGTGCTTTCTATCTATGGTTCTTTTGCTTGCATGCCTGTTTGGGTGGGAATCGGTATTGGTCTATGTGGGAAGTGGTTTGAAGGAGGTTTTGTGTGGGTTTTTTTTTAAAAATGGCATCAAATATGCCTATTGATAAGGTGGAAGGCGATGCAGCCATGGCGGAGGATGGGGTCAGGGTCCACAATTTGTCTTCTTCCGAGGATGGTGTGTCCCAATTTGGGGCTTTCAAGCTATAGAAAATAAATGGTGCCTAGAGAGGGCCCAAGTTCGTTATGTATTGGTGATTCAAAAGGAGGCAATTGTTGACGATCTTGAATACTATAGTAAGCATGTGCTGATTTGTAAGTTTATGGGGTTAAGGGTTTCTTTGCCATTTCTTGAATCCTAGATCCGTAAGACATGGGGTTCGGAAGGTGACTTTGATGTTTTACTGGCAGCAAATAATTTCTTTCTAGTGGATTTTTCATGCATTTCAGATTGAAATAAGGTGTTTGAGGGAGGTCCTTTTACAATCAAGTTGGCCTTTTTATTAAACCATGGCATCCTAGCTTTAATTCAACAGAGGAGTTGCCCTTTAGGGTTCCTGTGTGGGTTCGTCTTCCGTGGCTGCCGCTTGAATGTTGGAGACGGGATATATTGCAATCGATTGCTCTACTGTTGGGGAAGCCCATTGGCTTGTCTTAGCAAACTCTTGAGAGGAGGATTTTTTCCTATGCTCAGGTATGCGTAGAGATTGATTTGAGTCAACCTTTGCCAGACTCTGTTGATTTGACTATCAGGTCTAGTTCCTGGACTCAACAATTAGATTATGAGATGTTACCATTCATGTGCAGGTTATGCCATGAGTATGGTCATCTTCAATGGAGGTGTCCTTGTGCCTTTGGTACTGGTGGTTCAAGTAATGTGATGGCTCTGTCCAATTCAAGGTCGAAAAAGGGTAAAGCATCGTTGTAGAGGGCACCAAATAAAGATGGGTTTGTGCCAGTTAGGTCACAAAATAAAAGTCATAGCTAGAAGAGGACTCTACGGGATCATCAAGAGGAGGAGATGTTTAACAGGTTTGATGTGCTGGATGAGTTGGTCCATGAGGAGGGGGTATCTCTTGACATACATGTAGATGCTACCCCATTAGTTGATCATAATTTGGATCATGTGCCTGTCACTACTTCATCTCTTATTCCTACGGTGGTCAGGGGGTGGTGATGGATTCTAACGCTCCATCCCTTGATGTTGGGCTTGGAGACTCTTGTGTGTTGGCTGGAACTTTTGTGGCCTCCACTATTGTTGGTGTGAGTCTAGCTAGTAGTTTAGGCTCTAGGGATTCTGGTAGGAATAAAAACCCCTCTTCTTCTCCTATTTTAGGTTTGCAGCAAAAGCCTTTGAAAAAGGGTGCTCTTGATATGCCCTAGAAGGTGGGAAGGATGAAGGATCAAGAAAAAGTTAAGATGGTTGTTGAGACATTGGTAGAGTCGGGTCCGGTGAAGACATTGGACACTCATTTCTCCCACCCTTCTCGATGATTGTTTTATCATGGAATGTTAGGGGTATGAATAGTATCCCTAGACAAAAGGCTATTTGGGATTTGGTTCATGTTCATTCTTCGGACTTGGTTTTTCTCCAGGAGATGAAGTTATTGCTTGATGGTATGAGGTAGTGTGCTTCTAAGATTTGGAATAGAGGATTATGCTAGTGTGTGGGTGCACATGGTAGTTTTGGTGGTCTTGCTTGTATTTGGGATCCTCGGTGGATTTCTCCTGTCTGGTGGTTATCTAGTAGATTCTCTATCTCTCTTGTTGCGATTAGTTTGGAGACGGGTGATAGGATTTTTCTTTCCAACATTTATGCTCCTTCAAATTTCCTTGGTAAGATTCTCTTGTGGTATCACATTAATTATTTGAGATTGTTGGATCCTTTCCTTCCCTAGATTATGGCAGGTGACTTTAATGTTATTGTCTCTCTTGAGGAGAAGATGGGGGCATTTCTCATCTAGACCCTTCCTCTAACCTCCTAAGGGACAATGTGGCTCAATTGTGGCTTATGGATATCAAATCTTTGAATGGCATGTTTACTTGGAATAATAGGAGACTTGGTGATGATGCCATTTCTAAAAGGTTAAATAGGTTTCTTATTTCTAGCTTTTGGGTTGGCAACAAGTGGTTGTCAAGTTCTGAGATTTTGGATTGGCATGGATCGGACCATTGGCTGATCAAATTCTCTGCCCATCTAGCTAGCTACTCCAGGAATCATACTTTTAGATTTCAGCTTATGTGGCTTAGGGAGGAAAGACTTCATGACTTGATTTCTTAGTGGTGGGCTGAAGGGAGGCCTGCCTTCAACACAGCTATGTATTCCTTTGTGAAGAGGCTTCAATATATCAAATATAAGTTGAAATGGTGGAATATGTATCAATTTGGCAATGTATTTCAAGAAAAAAGGGTTGCTCAAGAATGCTTGGATTCTATTACCTAGCGGATTAGGGAGCATGGTCTTGATGCAGTTTTGAGCAGGTTGGAGGCTAGTGTTGTTAAAGATCTTCAGGAATGGGAGATCTAGGAGGAAATTTTTTGGAAGCAGAAGGCTCAGGTTGATTGGCTTCAAGAAAGAGATATGAATACCTCCTTCTTTCATAATTTTAAGAACAGAAGATAGGGTAATATTATTTCTTCTCTTCACTGTCCTAAGGGTTTTGTTCTTTCTTCCTCTTCTGAGATTTCTAGAGAGGCTGTTCATTTCTTTTCAGCTCTTTTCTCTAAGGATACTCTGCCTACTAGAGCTGAAGAAGCCTCTATTTTGTCTTGTATCCCCTCTCTGGTGACTATGGATGTGAATGATTCTCTTCTCAAGTCTATTTCATTGAAGGAATTAGAAGATGTTGTGTTTCTGCTAAAAAAACGGAAGGCTCCTGGTCCTGATGGGTTTCCTGCAAAGTTCTTTTAGGAATTTTGGGATGTGATTAATCTTGATTTGCTTGAGGTTATGTATGAGTCTTTAAGGAGTAAGCAAATTTTATAGACCATGAATGCCACGTTCCTTGCTCTTATCCCAAAATGTCAAGGTGTTGACTCTTTGGACCTTTTTCGACCAATTGCTCTGTGCAACATGGTCTATAAAATTATTACAAAGATAATTGATGAGTGTCTTAAGCCATGGTTGGATAGGTTGATTTTGGAGGAAGAAAGTCATTTCATTGCTTGTAGACAGATTTTAGATGGTGTTGTTATTGCAGCAGAGACTGTTCATTCCATGGCCTTTTCTAGTGAAAAGGATATGTTTATTAAGTTGGACATGGCCAAGGCTTATGACAGGGTTAAATGGGATTTTTTGTCCAAAATTCTCAGGGCTTTTGGGTTCAACAGTGACTAGATTGATTGGGTCATGAGTTGTGTGATGACTTCCTCTTTTTATGTTCTCATCAACGGGGAGTCTTCTGATCTGTTTGGTGCATCTAGGGGCCTTTGGAAGGGGGATCCCCTATCCCCATACTTATTCATCTTGATGGTTGAGGGCTTGGGGAGGTTCATTAAGACTCAAGTTATGAATGGACTCATCAAGGGATGGAAATGGAGCAACTCTTTTCCTTCTCAAACTCATCTCCAGTTTGTGGATGATACCGCTCTAATGGGAGTTGCTAAAGTGGTGGAAGCGGTTGCATTGAGGAAGACTTTAGATGGTTACTTGGCTACTTCGAGGAAAACCATTAATGAGAGTAAGTCTTGTATTTATTTTTTTAATACGACCATGCTTATTCAGCTATGCATTGCCAGGATTTTAAGATTTCAGGTGGGGTCGCTTCCCTTCATCTACCTTGGTATCCCTCTGGTGATTGGCTCGCTTCCTAGGTATTTTTGGTAGGATGTGATTGATAAATTTTGTAGGATGGTTTGCCATTGGACTTGTAGATGGTTATCTATGGCTGGTAGTGTTACTCTGTTGAAACCGGTGGTCCAAGCTCTTCCTGTTTATAGGTGCTTTGTGTTGACTTCTTCTTCAAGCATCATCAAAGAGTTTGATTGTCTTTGTCGGTAGTTTCTTTGGTCGGGTAACTTCTTTCGAGGAAGTGGAGCTTGATAAAGTGGGAAGTTATTTTCTAGCCACGATAGGAAGGTGGTTTGGGATTGCATAGGGTGGATTGGAATGGTCAGGCATTGGCTGCCAAACTATATTGGAGATGGTGCATGCATCAACATCCGTATTGGGCCAGGATTCTTACCTTTAAGTACCTGGGGGAGGTGGACTGCGCTGAGGTTCCCTGATTTAGTCTCATGCGGAAAGGCTCTATGATCTAGGATACTCTCAAGAGGGGGGCTAAGTTGGTTAAACAAGGTCTTTTTTGGATCTACAATAGAGGTTCTGATGATCCTTTTTGGCATGATTCCTAGGATGGTTTCTCGCCTATCTTATCCTCTCATCCTCATTTGCTGGATCTTTGTAGGATTTTTGTTGAGGCTGGATGGTGTAGAGTGATGGATTTCAAAGCCCCTCAGACTTTAGGGTAGAATATTGTTTACATGTGGAAGGACATGCAGGAATGGCCTTTGGGTGGCTCTTTGGAGGATAGGATGGATTTATCTTCTATTTTGGGGGATAGAGTTTGTTGTTCTCTTCTGGAGCATGATGTTCTTGCATGGGGTCCAGATCCAAAAGGGAAGTTCTCTGTTGCCTCGAGATATTGTGTGTTGGACAAACAGGCTTTTGGCGGTGTTGAGGTGCCTTGGTGGAAGCACATTTGGAATAAGTTTTCCTGGCCAAAATATAAGTTCTTCTCTTGGCTGGTGATTTATGGTAGGTTCTTGACATGGGATAACCTTTGTAAGAAAGGTTTTCAAGGTCCATCAATGTGCTTCTTATGTCAACAGGATGTTGAGACAACTTCTCATCTTTTCTTTCAGTGCCCCTTTGCCAGGACTATCTGGCATTTCTGGTGGGGTGTCTGGAATTTGTAGTGTAGACATTCCTCTTCCTTGGATGAATTTTGGTGGAATCTTGGGCCCCATTCGGTGAAGACTTCTTTTTTGCTCATAGCTTGGACTATTGGTCTCAGTTTTCTTATTTGGCACATTTGGTTGGAGCACAACCACAAGATCTTTTTGGATAAGAAGCTTCAGGTGGGTCAAGTTTGGCTGCACATTCTTGGAGCCTTGCAAGAGACTTTGTATGCTAAATGTGATCTGTCGGTCCCTATGGATCCTAGAGATGCTAGAGTGCTTCATAATTTGGGGATCTCTATTGGTGGTAAGGGAGGGCCCAAGATTGGGAGGAGTAGATGTTCTCTTAGGAAAATCTTTAGAGGGGGGCATTGGTTGCCTCCTCCCACTGGAGTTTTGAAAATTAACACCGATGGGTCTACAAGGGGAAACCCTTGGCATGCTGGAGTTGGTGGAATTGGACTGGATAGTTCTAGTGTGGTTGAGTTTTTCTTTTCTGAATATAAGGGGCAGCACTGGAATAATTTTATGGAAGCATTGGTAGTTCTTTTGGCGTTGAAGAGGGCTTGTGCCCTTGGCTGGAAAAGGATTAAATTTGTGAGTCTAATTCTCAATTTGTGATTGATTTTCTAAACAGGAGACGGTTAGATGATGTTAACTAGTAGTTAGCTGGGGTGGTTAAGTAAATCACCAGTCTTGGAGAAAATTTAGATTCTATCATCTTCTCTCATATCCCCCAAGAATGGAATAAGGTGGCGGCTGGATTGGCCAAGTGGGCTTCTGAGAAGATAGGGACATGGAAGGTGGATGATTGGGATAGTTTACCTGGGGATCTTGCTCAGGAGTTGGACGATTTGGTTATTGAGGATATGAGATGTTGCATGAGTACTTCTTGATTTCTTGTTTGGTATTGCTTGGCCCTTTTGGGTTTCTTTGTTCGATTATGCCTTGTACTACTTTCTTTGACTAATAAAGTTTTTACCCTCTTTTTTTTAAATATATAGTTAAAGAGATAAAATATGAAGGAAGCTTAAGAAATAACAAGTTTACTTTCCTAAATATTATTACAGCTATGCAAATCATGTCTGATGTATTAATATTATTACTACTTCATTAGATAATGGCTAGTGAAGGGACCATTATAGCTTCGGCGATGGAAGGTAAATTGAAATCACTCATTAAATCAAAAAATTATTCTATCACGTTTGAATATTAAATCAACACTCCTTTCTCATTATTGTTGTCTTGTATGAACACATGGTAGCTCTCTATGAAATAGTATGTAGAAGATCTGAAATCAATGGAGTTTGATTACATGATGGAAAACAAAAATTACTGACGAGAACAATATTCACCTTATATTAATGGCGAAAACAAACAATCGTGAAAATGAGAAAACGAACGACGAAAAGGAAAAATGGGTGACAGAAAAAAATAGTGGCTATTTTCTGGCATGTCTGACAATTTTTCGAGAGGAAAACTTCCCACATATAAGCCTATGGGCTAATTAAGTTAATATGAAAGTCATAATGCTTCGCCATTGTAATTAAAAAATAAACTTTCAGCTAATTATTCTCTTTAATTTATCTAAAATTGTTAATAAAAACTTAAATAATTTAATCACTAACATTTCAAATAACTAATTTTTATAATTAATTTTTTTAAGTTAATATGAAAGTCATTAGATGGTTGGGTTAATACAATGCTTCACATTGTAATTAAAAAATAAACTATCAGCTAATTATTCTCTTTAATTTATCTAAAAATTTTAATAAAAAGTTAAATAATTTAACCACTAATATTTCAAATAACTAATTATTAAAATAAACTATCAGGTATATATTTTCTTTAATTTATCTAAAAATTTTAATAAGAACTTAAATAATTTAACCACTAACATTTCAAATAATTATTTTTTTTACATATTTACATTAAAAAAATCAAATTTATATTAATAAATAAATAATACACTTTTAATTAATTATTATATTAATAAATAAATAATACACTTTTAATTAAATAAATAAATATACAATGAAATGATTGTAGTTTTCTAAAAATTACTTAAAAGATAAGCAATCTATTGAATATATTTGCGATGATAAAACAAATTGTTGGACGGGCATATTTTATTTTATTCATTGCATGCTTGTGAATTCCCTAACTGTCGGTTAAACAAAAAGTTTGAGATCATGTTTTTCATTTCTTGCCACCGAACAATTTAATCTCCAATGAAAGCTTTGTCTCCAATTTCTTCAATTTCACATGCTTTGATTCAGTCTCTGTAAATTTCCCAACTAGTTGCTACCGCAAAAAATGTCTAGAAGTTTTTTGTTTTTGTTTTTTATGAACTTGTTGTTTGATCGACGTGGGAAATATCTTGCATTGAGGAGGATATTTTTTAGTCAATTGTTTGTTGTCCAAAGCAAGAAACTTCCTAGAAATAGAGTTACGAATACACAACATATGCCAAAAGGTCGGGATGAGAATAGATTATTGTTGGTTAAATAGATATTAAGCTATCCTTAACATTTCGGTTCAACGGTCATTTTTTTTACTGCAAATATGAAAAATTTCAACATGTCTAACAACTCTTTGACGTTCGATAATTTTTTGGGAGGAAAACCTCCCAAATATAAGCCTATCGGCTAATGAGTATTGTAATAGATAGTTTCTAACAAATTGCATTTCTCATGTGAATTTTTCACATGCATCCTTTTTTAAATGACACCACTATGCTATTTTCAATTTTATTATTAATGAAAGGGTCTGTTTAAGGAATATTTCAAGTATGACTAGTTTTTTGAATTCTAGAGGCCAGGGTCTTATCCTATCTTAAGGGTCCATTTATTATAACCAAACTGCAAAAAGAAAATCTAACTACCAAAGGGAAACAAATAGAAAAATAAAACCCTAGGCTAAACCGACAAATAAAATGACAATGCTAAGTTAAAACAGAAAATTAAACCTAATTTAACCTAAAACCCGCTAACAATGACAAGAAACAACAAAGAAACAAAGCAATGAATTCCAAATGACAAAGTAAATAGATTTAAAACCCTAACTAGAAGGGAACGAAGACTGGAGAAATGAAGAACATCGAGAACCTTGACCACAGTGACCTCAAATTCACTTAACACCAGCTTAATTGATCAATTATCTTTAAATTCACAATTTATGGATGCAATATTAGTTCTCCGGAGCTCAAGAAGTTGAAAATTGCTAAGATACAATTGCACAATGAGGAGAAAATGACAAACGAGGGATTAAATACATGTGTATTTAATTTCTCATACTGCAATAAATGCAGTAGGTCAAGGGCAGAGACATGGGAGGAAACTAGACTTTTGGACCAAACTCTAAAAAGTCAATCAAGGCCCAAAGTCCTGATTGACGATTATGGAAAGGAACCTGAATCCAAAAATGGACTCAAAGCTCGAGATCCCAAAAGTTGGGGAACTCCCAGAACTTTCACAAAAAAATACTCAAAACACTTGTTTTGAGGCAGACAAAATGACTAAGTGATAACTTAGGACTTAAAAGGGGAAAACAAAAAACAAAAGTAAACAAAGGAAAAGGAAAAAAAGGGGGAACCAACTGGCAAACAAAGGTGGGGTGTGTATGCAAGGCATAACACCAATGAACTAGGTGCCCAAACTAGGCCAACCAAATAGAACCTGTATAAACACTAAAATATCTATGAGTATAGATAGTCCATATATGAATTTGTTATAATTAGGCTGGACAACTGAGAAGGGGGATGAATCAGTTGTTCCAAAACTTTATCTTTTGCAACAATATCACTTAGAACTGATTAAAACATTTAAAGCATGAATCATCAACACATGAGTAGAAACAAATAAACACACATGACACAATGATTTTTAATGTGGAAACCCACTTAAGGGAAAAACCACAGTGGGGGTTAACCCACAAGGATTATACTCTGTTAAAAGTATTACAATTGGGAATGCACATGCATTTGGGCTCACTGCCCAGAGCTCACTGTTCAAAAGAAGGCTCACTGCCTACAAAAAGAAGATTACAATGAGTTTAAACTAATAATTAGCATCTACCAATGCAAGGATTCAGTTCTGGTTAAGCATAGAAAACTGACTTGATACACTTCATCCTCACTCTGCCCTGTTTACTATTCTGCTAACATCTAAACCTTAGATCTCTGCTCTTTTCACACTTATTCCATAGTCGCATCACACACACACACACACACAAATCACTTAAATCCATCGATTATATATATCTGCATCATGATATTCAATCACTTTTTAGTCAACTTCAAGAACACTTAGAACTTTGTTGAAGACTCTGATCTGTCAGCTAAATCCATGCATAACTTGTAACATGGATCAAAACTTGCATTCACAAATCATCAATCATGTCAGCTACTATCACTAATCATCACAAATCTACCAACTGACAACTTCCATTTAACTGGAACCAAGATCAATTACAAGGTCAGCCTATTTTTCTGTTGTTTGCACTGTCAAACTGTAACCCCATATTCAGATGCAAATAACTTTTGAATCCTTCATCATTGGAGGTTAAAATTCTAGATTTAGATTGCCCTGACAATCCTTATGACTCCTTCAGATCCGTAGCATACTCTAATTTATCACCGGAGAGATCTGGACCAAGATACCAAACCCTGTCACATGCTCTGTCTCTAGCTACCCAGACTTAGATAAATTCCGATTCTGACTTCTGGTATGAACAAATTATGTTATGTGGATGAGTGGAATAGTCTTAGCTGCCATCAATGACAACACCTGTCATGCAAAGCAGTGTCTCTTGCCAACAATCTCCCCCTTTGGCATTGATGGCAACACTTAGTGAAAAATGACTAAGTGTTACTCCCCCTTACTCTATACTCTTATGCTCTCCACTAATTCTGGAGCTCCCCCTTTGTTGGATTCCTCATTTTTCACTATTCTTCACTCCCCCTTTGACATCAATGGCAAAGGATGGGGTCTACAAGACAAAAATCTCAAAAAATTTGTATACAGTGTCGTATATGTACACCCAATCATTAAGTTATATTTACATGAACTTGAGAATATCTGCAAAACTACTTTTCAATTGCTCAAGTTCAGAGGCCCAACTTCTTTTCATGACATCCAAAATTGAGATGTGTCCACTTAGTAGAAATGCATATGCTTCTGCCTTTGTCAGATCTGAAGGATCACTTGTCTAAACTGCAGTTTTAGCTTCTGATAGTGCATTAAACATTATTTCTAACTTGGGGGCAATCAATGCCCGGAGCTCACACATTCTCTTTAATAAATTCATCTATGTTGTTGATGTCATCCGTACAACAAATTGCCAGGCAGTGCTTTGTGCAAAAGAAATCTTCTGGTCTTATAGCCATCACTTAGTATAATTTTAAGGAAATGATTATTATTAGAAACTTACTTTGGCATCCATCCACTGATTTAGGGATTATCCCAATTTCTTTAATCATTGTTTCCATATCTTGAAGATTTGGGTCGATCCTCCTTAGTTTTAGACAGATATTCATATATGTAAACCGCGATTATTTTTAGGTAAATCGCAATTATTTTCTAGACTTGGTTGTATTTACATGTTTTTTGTGTAATGATTTCTAACAAACCCTTACCAATGGTTTAGCTTCTTATATTAAGTTATTTAGAATAGGAAGAAGGTAGCTTTATCATTATCAAATACTAGCATTAGATGATTATTAAGTAGAGTTTAGATTAGTAGTCATAAGTTGCTTGTATAATGAATTTATATGAGAAATATATTTTATCAAACTTGAAACTTAGTTCTCTCTAGTAAATAAAAATAATCTAGTGGTAGTACTACTTTAATGATCATAGCTTATTAATTCGATAGGCATGTTAAAAGTAAACTAAGTTTTGGAAGTACTGATAGATTCATAGTGTTTGTTAGATAAGTTAAGATCAATCTTTATTGAAAGCTTATTGTAGTTGACAGAATTACTCTTTGATTTAACACTATTGCCTTAGAAATCTAGTATTGGTTGTAATAATGTCCATATTTGTTCACTCCTGGTAATTCTATACTAGTGTCAATGCAAACCTAGTTGTATCAAGGTCAAGTCCATAAGTGTTTATGATGTTGAATGTCATAGTCATGTCGTAGAGTCATGTTATTTAATCTTTTTACTTAAAGTGGTGGAATGGATGATCTATCTGTATTTTGGCAAATTGTGTCTTTTACTACCATAGTGATAATATTTTCCCCTTGTAGTACTCAGACCAAATAAAAGGGGTGGTTGGAAATTGTGTCATGCTTTTTGGCTCCAGAGGTTGTTTGGGTAATATGAAGTATGACCCTTCTTGGACATGAAATTATATGTTTTGGGCCTTGGGTTTTGTTATTGAAATTTGTGATGACATCACTATCAGTATGTGCATTTTTATATTAGTGTTTTCAGTTTGGGAGTACTAGTAGTATGAGGGAGAGTGGCTTTCATAGTGGGGCCGGTGCCCAAAGTGGCTGCTTGGATAACCTTATGAAAGTTGTAATCAAGTGATAACTTAATAATATATTCAGGTGGAGTAGAGACCAGTACCTGCAACCTGCATAAGAACAATAGGTTGTATACGATCAACTGCATATATATATCAAACACACACAGAGTTAGAGAATCACGGCATAGTAGGGTGCTCGAGTCGAGTAATACTACCTCGTCCTTGCTCTAAAACCAAACTATAACCATTTACATTTAAAATTAGCTATCAATAAGTTGCATAAAACATGATAATATAAAACCATCACTAATCATGTCCATCTCATCATAACTAGAATAACAATGTTGTCATCATAACTCATAACACATGTCAAAACTATATCAGTCAAACATAGTCTATCACGATCAAAATAAGCATAAACCATAGGCCTAATAATCCAAATGTCTCAGAACTGTCTGAATGCAAAGAAAGAACTAACAATTGTCTCAGATCAGACAAAGATTAATGTAAAACTAACAACTATCACAAGCCAAAAATGAGGGGGCATTACATCCTCCCCTCCTAGAGTCAGGCTTACTCCTGGAAGCCTGTAAATAAGGGTATAACTCTCTCATCCTGGAAGCATCCTCCCAGGTAGCAGAAGTCTCGTCATTAGGATCCCACTGGACCCTGACCTACTCCACGTCTCTGCCCCTAAGAGCAAGTCTCCTATGCTATAGAATGCCTACAGGCTCCAAAGCCAGCTTCCCGTCCTCTACCTGTAGAGCAGTCCAATCAAGAATATGAGCAATATTTGGATAATAAGGTCTAAGTACAGAAACATGAAACATGTCATGGATGCATGAAAGACTGGGTGGCAAAGCAAGATGATAAGCAATAGGACTGATCCTCTCCAACACCTCAAAAGGTTCAACAAAGCGTGGTGCTATCTTAGAGCCCTTTCCGTAATGGATCGGACTCTTTCGCAGTTGCACACGCTAGAACACTCGATCTCCAACTGAAAATTGTCGATCAATCTTATGAGCATCTGCATACTTCTTCTGTCTGTCTTGAGCTGCCACCAAATGCTCTCTAATCCTCTCAACCTGTTGCTCCATATCTCTAAGCATATCTGGACCAAGAAGAACTCTATCCTCAAGACAATCCCAACTCAGAGGGGTCATATCAAGGATGACCATACCTGAGGTAAGGACCATAGAGTGACATCAAGACTATGGCCGCAACTGAAAACAGGAACTGACCTAGGGAAATAAACCTCATGTTATCTCCAAAAATGTTATCCATTGGTGTAAGGGTCCGCTCAGACCTCCTAATTCAGGTGGAGTCGAGACCCAGTACCTGCAACCTGCATAAGAACAATAGGTTGTATACGATCAACTGCATATATATATCAAACATCCACAAAGTCAAAGAATCACGGCGTAGTAGGGTGCTCAAACTGAGTAATACTAGCCCATCCCTGCTCTGAAACCAAACTATAACCATTTACATTTAAAATCAACTATCAATAAGTCGCATAAAACATGATAATATAAAACCATCACTAATCATGTCCATCTCATCATAACTAGAATAACAATGATATCATCATAACTCATAACACATGTCAAAACTATATCAGTCAAACATAGTCTATCACGATCAAAATAAGCATAAACCATAGGCCTAATAATCCAAATGTCTCAGAACTGTCTGAATGCAAAGAAAGAACTAACAACTGTCTCAGATCAGACTAAGAGTAATGTAAAACTAACAACTATCACAAGCCAAAAATGAGGGGGCCTTACAATATTACCTTTTTCTTTAACAAGCTTCTTTATTTCATCAATCAGGCTAATTACTTGACATTCCTAACTTGTAGGAGAAACTGTTAGAGGATCAAAATTTTGAGATAGATTTGACAATTTTTGTTCTTGCTCCTTTATCTTCTTCTTAATATCCTTACTGACTTTGGGCCAGGATAGACAAAATTTGTATATATCACCTCCATCACTTAGAGCATTTTGAATACTCTTTATACTAATACCAAGTATCATCCTATCATTCCTTATTAGGCTCTTTATTTCACTAAATTTCTTATCAAAAAATTCATTTCTGACTTTAGTCTCTACAGACTTCTCAAAAGACTCAAAATGTGTACTTACAGAACTTACAAGATTCTTTAGATTTCTAGAAGGAGAGTCTGAAGGATTCTTCTGGAAGGTTGGCATTATCTTCTCCAATACTCTAGTTGCAAGGCCTAGTAGCTCACTGTCCTCAATGTGAGATCTCAACATCTTTTATCTTGCCTTGGCTTGTGTGAAGGATGCTATCTTCATTACTTGAACCGGAGAGAGAGCATCTACATTGATCAGTCCTTGAAATAGCTCTGGTTCATCAAACTCAAACATTTCTTTACTCAGGAGACTTTTTACTACATCTGTAGTGTCTCTTGCCACAATTCCTGAACCACCTTCCTTTCCTTGAGATTTGTCAATGTTAGTATTAGGACTAATTTATTTAGATGCATCAACATTTGCACCATCTTCTTCTATTTTTTCTTCCTTACCTTCTTCTTTCTCTTCCTCTACTTTACCTTTCTCTGTGCCATCTGCAGGGGAATTCTTTCTTGTGTCCTTACCATCTATAATCTGTTCAAAAGGATTTTGTGTAGCAGCAATAATCTCAACACTATCTTCTTTTCCAGATTGATCAAGAGGAGTTAGAGTATCTCCTGCATCAACAGTTTTATCCATCATCTTCGTGTCTTTTTTATTTATTTTTTCCTCTTCTAGAACAGAGTCATCAACTTCAGTTTGTTGTTCACTAATGTTTACTTTTTCAACATCCAAAATTGATGAATCATTCCCATCATCTATCTCCTCATAGGTTTGCTCCGAAGGATCTAGAGTATCATCTTGGTAATCATTTCCTTTTCTAGTTTCTTCTTTTGAGGTTTCTAGTTCTAGAATTGTAGGATTACCTTCCTCAACTTGTTCCTCAGAGACAACATAATATTTATCTTTATCCAGGGCCTTCCTCAAAATTTCTTCTGTTTCTTTTACAATTTCCCCAAGCATTAGCTTGTTCATCCTTACTTTGCTTCTAAAATCATCTTTTACTTTCTTCGATATTTTATTTGCTTCCTTCTTGGACATTACTGGACACAAAGTGGAGAGGACATATTCTTTGAGTTCTAGATCTTTAGCCTTGGCTGCTTCCTTCCTCATCTCCAGTATTTTCCTTAAACTTTTAGGAAGTTCTTGTAAAATTTCCAGTAGAGCTCTATTGAATTTATTCAAGTACATGATGGTGGTATCTTCCAAAATTTTCTTATTTGCTTGATCAAAATTATCATAATAATCTTTGATAGGCCTTAGATTTCCATGAACAGTAATTGTTTTTACAATTTCATCAACTGTCATAGCAACCTTACTAGTTTCTTGCTTTTTACTTGCATTTTTGCTTCCGAAAGGCTGGTCCTCAGAAGCCTTTGAAGTCTTGTCTTTCTAGGATCTCATCTCTTTAACTTCTTCATCTATCTCTGTCTCTTCATCATCTTTTGTGCCCACATACGTTCTTGTGGCCTTTGTTTTCTTTCTCTTACTTCCTTCACCGGATGGTCTGTCTTCTAGTTTTGCAGGTTTAGGGGGAATAGAAGCAGCAATAGAGCTTCTAGTAGTCCTTGAAGTGGAGGATGGTTCCACTGAAGCATCTTCTTGTTTCTTGTCCTGCCTTTCCTTTTCAGCCTTTTCAATTCTTTCTTCATTTTTCTTCACTACTTCCTTGGTTAGTCCAATGCTCTCAGCATACTTTTCAACTTGCTTCTACACTTTCCTTTTGGTCTCTGGTTGTCTGAGCTCCACATGCAATTTTAGACTTAGCTCCTTGTATGTTCCAAACCTTTCTACAAATGTATCTTTTGATTTTCTCAGGAGATGTTGAGTATACATTTCCAAAACTTTCTCATCAACCTCATAGCCCATTGGCATAATCCATATGGTTTTGGGTTCCACAGCCTCCATCAGGCACTGATCAGTGTCAAATATAAAGCATATTTCATTCTCATATTTCTCCACAACTGACTTAGGGATTCTCTCTCTTGCATGCATCATACTTTGAATTTTTTTGAAGTAACCCCAAATGGCTTTCTTCTAAGCTTGGGAATCACCAAGGCTGAGTAGATGATCTTTTATTTGCCATGCAACTGGCCTGTCATTTGTCCAGTGCACACCTTGAAATCTAGGCACTTCATTCATAAAATAGAACAAGAAACATATAATCAAGGAACCATACTTGAAGGTATTTTTCTTATCTTTCTTTATTTTGCTTAGATTTTCAATCAACTAATTTTGTAGCAATTTACATAGGTCATAATCAGCATTCTCCTTCAACATTTGATAGGTTGCATATATTGCAGTTCTAGAGACAGAATTTTCCCTACTGGAGTGGTAGACCTTGTAGCCAATCACCATGGATGCAAACTTGACATCTGGTTCTATAATGTCATTAATGGTCATTGCTCTCTTGTCAAACTTTACATCGGTTGCATCGGTAACAGTTTGATTTTTCATGGCTTTCAGCATGGGTAATCCACCAGTTGATATTAACCCAGTTATAATCTTGATAACATCCTTTGTAATCTTGAATGGTTTTAATAGCCATATGAACTCATCATGTATTCGGCTCAAGATATATCAAACCCACTCATTCTCATCAAATGTCAAAAATTTAATGACTTGCAGAAAGTGTTTGCTTTCTAGGGCTTTGTATTCCGGTTTCAATTTATAGCTATCATCCCTTAGGTAGTTGTTAAACAAATCCAAGAGTTCTAGGTTTCTAAATTCATCAATGCTACAATGGATGTATGCCCTAATATCCTCAACATGCAGTACGCCATATGGGACATCAGAAAATGCACCTAATGGTTCAACTTCAACTGACTTGTATGTGTACTTCTTAAATATTGGTCGGGGCCTTTTAGTTACACCAACAACTAGAGGTGTAACCATTTGTAGAGATTGAAATTTCAAGAGATTTCATAGAAAACCGAAGTACCTTGTTCCACAGGTTAGTGTTTTGGTTGGAAATCCTCTTCGCACTTCAACTCTTGAAAATTTTCAGCTCAGAACTCGTTCACTTTCTTTCTTTTTGCTTTCTTCTAATGAAAAGTGATTTGAATGAAGAATGAGCAACCCTTTTATGCTCCACAAGACCTAATTTGTCTTTGTATGAAATGCTATGCCCTAACACATCTGGTTGCTCTGTTTCTATACACAGTTGACTTTTAATTGCTCCACAAATCATTAAATCCACTTCTTTTCTTCCAGAAATTCTTTCAAATGATTTGTAGTGACCCAAATTATCTTTTCCCTTTGTGCTAGATTTAGGCATCCACTTACTGGCTGTGGGAATTTGATTTTCAATGCAGCTCCCCCTGAGCCAGTGCTCCTAATTCAATTCCTGGAGGAATTATCAGCATTGGATTCTGGTGCGGACCCATTATTAACGTCCACAATTGTTTTCTTGACCCATGTCTTGCTCATTTCATTCTGGATCTCATTCACATAAATTTTTCTTTTGTCTTTGTCTTGTCTCTTTTCATCTAGTTTTTTGTTTACCAGACATCTTCTTTCATTAATCCTACTTCTGCAAAATCTTGCAATATGACCAGATTTATTGCAATTAAAGCACACAACATTTCTTTGCTCATATACTTGATTTCCTCTTGATCTGCACTGATTAGCCATGTGTCCAAATCCATTGCAAGAAAAATAGTAGCCATTAAAAGAATTTCCATTTCCTTTATTGTTAGGTTAATTCATTATCATACTTTTGCATTCATTTGATTTGTGACCATACCTCTTGTACTTGAAGCATTGACTGGAGAAGGATGGATCATTTTGATTTACTCTGGTTCTGCACTGAGTAGCTCTATGACCAAATTTATTGCAATTGAAACAATTGCCATTGAAGGATGGATATCTCTGAGCATTAGGTTGTCTTACTCGAGCTCTTCTAGGTCTATTTCTTCCATTCCTTGGTTGGAAATTTATTTGTTCAGATCCAAAGCTTTCACCTTTCTCATATCTAAGACCATGCTTGTCATCAGCCTTTTCCTGACCTTCAAGAAGTGCTTCAAGTTTAGCTAAGCTTATCTTGAACTTCTCCTTGTATTCATTTGCAACTTCTAGGTCATTTCTGAGAATGACAATTTGCCTTTCAAGATCTCTTTCATTGTCTCTGCTTTCTTGTAAGTCAGACTCTAGATGGCTAGCTACTCTATCCAATCTACAGCATTCTTTAGTTCTTTCTTTTAGAGTTTGATTCAAGTCTTCTTCAGTATTCTTCCTTTGCTCAATTTCTTTGGTTAGCCTCATTGCCCCAGATTCTATCTCAACTTTCAGAATAGAAACTCATTCATGCCATTTTCTTCAGTTAAACTGGATAACTACAGTAGTAGCTCCTTTCTCTTTTCCATAGATTTATTTAGGATTTATCTTTTAACATTTTAATGGTATCATCAACATCTTTAAGCTCATCTTTCAGATTAGATACTTCTACTTTGGACTGAATAAGATCTTCTAGGGCCAACCAAAGTTGATCTTTGAGTGAACCCATTGAAACTCCTTCCAAGATCTTTCCTCAAGTTGTTAGGCTTCTATCAAGGAACCTTGCTATGATACCAATTGTTAGAATTAGGCTGGACAACTGAGAGGGGAGGGGGGGTGAATTAGTTGTCTAAAAACTTTATCATTTGTAACAATATCACTTTGAACTGATTAAAACATTTAAAGGATGAATCATCAACACATGAGCAAAAACAAATAACACATGACACAATGATTTTTAACGTGGAAACCTAGTTAAGGGAAAAACCATGGTGGGGGTTAACCCACAAGGATTATACTCTATTAAAAGTATTACAATTGGGAATGCACATGCATTCGGGCTCACTGCTCAAAAGAAGGCTCACTACCTATAGAAGGCTCATTGCCTATAGAAAGAAGATTACAATGAGTTTGAACTGATAATTAGCATCTACTAATGTAAGGATTTAGTTCTAGTTAAGCACAGAATACTGACTTGATACACTTCATCCTCACTCTGCTCTGTTTACTGTTCTGCTAACATCTAAACCTTAGATCTCTGCTCTTTTCGCACTTATTTCATAGTCGCATCACACGCACACACACAAATCACTTAAATCCATCGGTTATATATATCCACATCATGATATTCAATCACTTTTAGTCAGCTTCAAGAACACTTAGAACTTTGTTGAAGACTCTGCTCTGTCAACTAAATCCATGCATAACTTGTAACGCGGATCAAAACTTGCATTCACAAATCATCAATCATGTTGGCTACTATCACTGATCATCACAAATCGTCCAAATGACAACTTCCATTTATCTGGAACCAAGATCAATTACAAGGTCAGCCTGTTCTTCTGTTGTCTGCACTGTCAAACTATAACCCCATATTCAAATGCAAATAACTTTTAAATCCTTCATCACCAGAGGTTAAAAATCTTGATTTAGATTGCCCTGACATTTCTTATGACTCCTTCAGATCCACAACATACTCTAATTTATCACTGGAGAGATCCGGACCAAGATACCGGACCCTATCACATGCTCTATCTCTGGCTATGTGGACTTAGATAAATTCTGATTCTGACTTCCGGTATGAATAAATTATGTTATGTAGATGAGTGGAATAGTCTTAGTTTCCATCAATGACAACGCCTGTCATGCAAAGTAGTATCTCTTTCCAACAGAATTATCTATGTAACCTATAATATTGTACAACTTGTAGATCTCACAATGCAACATATAAATTCAACCATACATTGGTAACCATGTCAAATATAGAAAACCAAAGATAAACATGTAAGTTTTCCATGACTCAAACATCAAATCACCTCTAGATTCAATTTGCCACAAACTCACAAAGTACCATAGTCAAAAAAATTAACAAATAGATAAAATATAAATATAATGAACAAATCACATATCAACATATCCAAACCTGATCCACTATGAAGTGCATAGAAAATGCTCTCCATCATCTATAAGAAGTTCAAAATCAGACATTGTGGGAACAAGATATGACATGTTGAATCAATGAGAGCAAACCTGAATTCCAACTGGGATTTTCTATCTAAAACAATAAAATATAGAAAAACTATTGATACCACAACATAGTACTTAGAAAGATTTTTTTGTCAACTATAAGAACATAAAACTCTAACATGTTTTGTGAAAGTTATGCCTCCCAAAAAAATTAGCTCCATTAGCCTTCACAAACAAATTCAGGTGGCTATTGGTTGGGTGGATGACAGCACTTCGGCAGTGCCACTTGTTGAGTGGTGAGTTGGCTAGGATCTAATAGCACTTCTAGGTGGCACCATTCGGGTGGTATCTTGGTGGCATACAAGTGGTGGAAATGGGTAGCGACAACGGGTTGGTTGGGATATGGTTGTAACATGCCTTCTCATATTACTCAGAATTACACACACAAATTACTAGGAAAGTAAAAAATGATATACAAGAGAATTATTTCTTCTTATCATTTGCTAAACATCAATAAATAAAAAGTACATCTTTCTGAATATTTTTCAACCTTGAAATTCAATATATTCAAAGATAACTTATAGTGATAACATTTCACTTTTCATTTACAAACATATTGCTCTTAGAAAAAGAATAGTTTTACATCATAATCATAACATGAAATTTTACATAAAGAGTACTGTCTCTGGAATCTTGATATCTGTCATTCAAATCTTGACGAGTCTTCTACTATAGAGGGAGAGCATCATCTAAGTGCTTTACTTCCAACCATAGACTAGCAATCCCCTATACACCTTCCTTCCTGCAAGTGGCCCTACGCTTCACGAAGAGTATAGACATGTGAATCTAACGAGTTGCCATCTAAGTCCTAGTGTTGTGTCCTATGCAACTCAATCAACCATACTACTATAGACAATCTTCTAGCTAAGAATGATCATACTAACCATTTATGCTATCTAGATACTGTGAACCAACTAATGCATGCAGAGACAAATGCATCACTTTGGCCAAAATTTCTATATAAATAGACATTTGCAATAAATGTAGTCATGCATTCACACCTCTAACTCAACTTGAAGATTATCTCATCCTATAGATTGGTTTATTTGGCTTGTATCTCTAGACATAATCATCTAAATTGTACTCAATCCCTAGTCCATTTGACTTAGAAATGTTCCTTATCTAGGATATACATACAATAATTTAATCTTTTCTAAGAGTTCCTTTTTGCATATCCGCAATTTATCAAGGTCTATGACTTCTGTCATTTACTCTCTACTCAAAGATAACCATACTTGGTTTATATAACTAATATTGACTTTCTAACAACAAAGTGTATCTAGTCTCTTAATATTGTCTTATTTATGGTTTCTCGACCTTTAACTGTCGACCAAAGTATACAATGGACATATTCAATTGTCATAATTAACATAAGAGTTAAAGATTTCTAAACTCTTTGGGGTAAAATATAGGGTTCTTACTTTCCCTCTTAAAAAACTTTGCATTATCAAAATACCCTTAAAACTAATAAAATTATATCCATAATGTATTGTGAATAAGATAACCTTTTGTCAAATCTTGACTACTTGGTCTTTGATCAAATTCACCTTTTATCAAAAAACCTATTATATAAGGTTTATCCTCCTCTATATCAAGTCTTAATAGATACTGACAAGAGTACAAGAATTCTTGACTAAGTTCAATCTTTTAATCTGATAAAGGATATAATTCTAGATAGATAGTAAGATAATTATGTCTTTGACCTAATTGTCAATTTCCATTCATCGATTAAGATTAAGAACGATAGACATCATCTTTGCATTTAATAGAAATACATAATCTAGTTAAATAAACACATATACGTTAATATATAAAGATAACATAGCTTCAAGTGCTTCTAATGCTATTCCAATCATTCTCTACTCTTTTAGAATAAGAGAAAACCTAAACTTCTTGAAGTCTTTGATTAAAAATAATAAAACTAAAAAGAGTTAAGAGATGAAGGAAATATCTTTGTCAAACTTCTAGTCTCAGATTTGAAGACCTAATACAAGGATCTTGAGAGGCTCAATGATCTCAAGAGGCGATCTCAAGAGGCTCAAATTGACATCTAAGATAGGTTCAACGAGTTTTAAAAGAAATAGAACATCATTTGTATCTCACTATTTTGAGTGCAAGATAAGTAAAGATTACCATATTACTCGAGTATTTCTAAGTATAATCATGGTCTAGTTACTACATAGACTCTGTCTACAAGTTATACATGACAGAGATACTTCAACCTTAGTATAAGAACATACTTATGCTTAATACAAATTGACTTTTTAACTATAAAAGTTAACTGACTACTTCTAGCAAACCCTAAGTACTATGATCCATTGTCTTTCAACCTACACAGGTAATGTTTAGACATCCTAACAACCTGCACATATTTGCTATGTTTAAAAGCTAAAAATGTATCATAGAGAGTTCTCATTCTCTAGACACAAAGTTTTGACTGTTCTAAAACCATCCAAAAATATGAGAGTGAATGACCATTCGGCCTCATACTTCTTGTCGAATAGCTTTAAACTATAAATTCAGGTATACACAGAGTTCGGCAATAAAAGGCTTCTCTCAAAAAACATAGTGAAGACTAGACTATCAGCTTCTTGTTCACAAGTAAATATAAATGACAACTATCGGTTCCCTAACACAGAGATAACTAAATTCTTTGACTACAAGAATATAGATATTCATATAAAAATATCATCTCTATAAATCACCAAATTATAGGGAGCTTTCAACTTTACTATAACAGAGTTGTAGTAAGCTCTTCAATGTCTACAAACACAGAGATAAGAACATGTTGTCAACTATACATAATACAATAGTAAATGTATGACTCTCAGCTATGCAAATCATAGTAAAATATATATACTATTGATTACTCAAATCTTAGAAGATATGATATACTATCGACTATTCTATACTCAGATAAATATATCAACAATGCCGACATCAAACTAAGGATTATCATCTCAAATAATATTTACATAAAAATTGAAGAACCTATAAGTACGACATGAAAACAAGGCTCCTCAGATGTTTTTTCTTCTCATCCACCTTCCCACGAAGTCCTCTCTCATAGTGGTCTATGTGTGTTTCTATGTCCCCACAGAAAAGACTCGACAGTGATATATAGAGCCCCTTCTCTTTAACTGTGTTCCACCACATAATAATAATGCTCACCATAATTCACTATGATGTCATGCAAGTAATGGAGATGATGGTCTTTAATGGCCAATCATAACTCAGTCAAAGGCTTCTCGACTATCTTCAATCAGTTGAGAATATAAAGGGGTTGAACAACCACGCCCTTCTCGACCTTAACAAAAAAAGGCACATTCAAATATCTAACTTATTATACATTCGAACATATATAGAATATATATAGGCATAACATTGTAAAGAAAGCATGCACAACATATACTTACATTGTTTGATTAAACACTTGACAATATTGCGAGAATGGGGTTGAGATATTCTCCCCCTTCTCTATCTTACAAATATATCACAATTGTCAAACATAAATAATCTTGATCCCATAAAGGAATCTCAATCGGGAAAAATACTAAAAATGATATAGTTAACACTATCATAAATATATACTCCTGAATATATACTATATTTACCTCATATAAATAATGACCATCGACTACATCTTGACGATGGTTGTACCATCCCTTCTAGGTTATACGACAAAACCTATGCCAGAGGAATTTGGCATCAAATCAATTATTATCAAATTAAAATCTGACATAGACCAATAAAGTCAAGCTCAACTTACCAAACTCAAGAGGTTCACAAAACTGAACAAACATGAGACTTAGATGGCAACAAACTATTCTTTCCATACATCTATTCACTTCTCTCTGATGATGTTCTCCCTCTCCTTTCTTGGAGGGTGGAAAACATGTTTTCCTGGTTACACTTACAATCAACCAAACTAGGATTAGTGCATCATTAGCTACTTCATATACATCATGAATGAATAATCATGATAACATATAATCACATGTCAAATTCTAAACATATAAATTCAAACTTATGAAATCATTTGATTTATCCTGACATCTTCTCATAACGTCAAATCATTAAATCATGCAAAACTTACCTACTAATTACATACAAGTAAAAGGTAAACCATAGTAAAAAATTACGGATGTGATAGTGGTGGTGGATTGTGTTGCTAGTGGTGGCACTCTGTTAGCTAAGCCTCAACCTTCATAGCTGGCCGCAACCAAGGGTTGGGCCTCCCATGCAACTAGCTACCTAACTTAGGGCACTGGTTACTAGGCACTAGTCACCCATGTGACCTAGGGCTCGACCCCCTCCAAAAAAATTTCCAACTATACATTTCATACACTAACGTCAGCATATCGACCCCACCTTTGTTAAAATAAAATTTCTATACACTGGTGTACAGCTAGTGACTTGAATACTCTAAGGAATATACCAAAGATTTTGTAGAATATACATTCATCTACGACCAAATATGATATGATCGTACAACCATATAGGTTGTACATAATATTCTACAATAGATTCTTCTAAAGCCCTAAAAAGGGTCAAATTTTTCTATCACCAAACATTGATGAGTTTTATATGAATCCATAAATTTTTGGGTCTTTTGGACTTAATGGTGAGGTTTATTTTTTTGAACCAATGAGAGAAAACTTGACTTCCAACTAATATTTTCTATCTAAAATAACAAAATATAGAAAAACTATTGATATCACAACATAGTACTTAGAAATAGTTTTTTGTCAACTATAAGAACACAAAACTCTGACATGTTGGGTGTTCAAGTTATGCCACCCAGAAAAATTATCTCTATTAGCCTTCACAAACAAACTCTGGTGGATATTGGGTAGCTAGCTAGCATCCCTTTGACGACACCACTCATTGAGTGGCAAATTAGTTGGGATCTGACAATACTTCTGGGTGGTTCCATCCATGTGGTATCTTGGTGGTGCATAAGTGTTGAAAATTTGTAGTGACAACGGTTGGTTGGGCTATGGTGGTGGATTATGTCACTAGTGGTGGAACTCTGTTGGTCGAGCCTCAACCTTCATATCTAGCCACAACCAAGGGTTGGGCCTCCCATGCAACTAGCTACCTAACTTAGGGCAATAGTTTTTGGGTGTTGGTCACCCATTTGACCTGGGACTTGACCCCCTCCAAACAATTTCCAACTGCGCATTTCATATGCTAATGTCACCACATCGACCACACCTTTTTTTATAATATTTTTTGTAGACTGGTATGTTGTGCAGGTCAATTTCTAAGGGTCTTATCAAACCATCAGATTGAGCATCTACAATCTTCCTTCCATGAACCAATAACTTTACGCCAATATGCCCTTTCAATGTGTTTCCATCTTCGAACCTCTGAACCTCAACTAAAGGATGTCTACCCTTTATATACAATTCAGTGCTAGGTAGCTCAACCACCAAAGAGTAGTTCAAATATCACATTTAAATCCTTAAGGAATCATCCTTTGCCACATGTTCTCAATCAGAATAAATGTTAGAATGTTTACTACTCTAATTGGCAACTTCTCATGGTGTTTTAAAACTTAAACATACTTTTAACTTTTTCCATTTGTAGATTTGTATTAGCAAGAATGAATCACATTGAACCCTTAAGAAATGAACCCTTCAATTGGTCACTTTGCCTATCAACGAACCAAAGGAACTCAAAACATCCATATCAGTGATTTTATGAGTTTGTGAACTTATAAGTTGGTTGATACTAAAGTTTATCAGTGAAATGATGTCATCGCAAACTAAGATTGCTCCTTTACACATTCTCATCAATGATTTTGAAATCTTGCAAACTTTGTAAGACTTGCCCTCTCACCAAGAAGCTCAATTGGTGAAATAAGAAAACATCAAACTTTTGACCCCCTTTATTAGTAGAAAACACGATCGAAAAACTTATGAGTTCACAAAGCAAAATGTCAGATGATAACAAAGAAAATGAATTCTTCATCGGTGAAAATATAAATTTTAAAACCTTCCATCTCGCCAATAACAAAAGAAACTTCTTCCAAGTCTTTGTATGAAAGCTTTGTCGGTAAAACACCAAATCGACAAACTACACTGTTGAAGAACTAGACAGTTCGTGAACTATAAAAGTAGTTGATACACAGGCTTTAGATTTAGTCAAAATTGGTTGTCACTTGGCCAAATGAATGGAACTTTATCCTGGGGTACAAATTGCAACCCACTACAAAGAAACATCACAAAAGAAAACCAAAAACTTAGGAAATAGATTTTTTGATGACATAAGATTACTCATACACTCGGATGCTCCTGCATTAGTAGGGCTAGTGACTAGAATATTCTAAGGAATATACCAAAGATTTTGTAGACTATATATTCATTTACAACTATGTACAATATGGTCGTACAATCATACAAATTGCATAGAATATTCTACAATAGATTCTTCCAAAGCCCTAAAAATGGTCAAATTTTTCTGTCACCAAAGATAATCAAGTTTTATATGGATCCATAATTTTTTGGACTCAATGGTGAGGTTCATTTTTGTCTAGGAGGTCTCTCTAGAAAAATTTCACTCCCAAAACCCTCATAGAAAGAGCTCAAACAAAAAACCCATTTGTCAAATATCTATCAAACCTTATATCTGCAGCACTGCAAACACACATGTAACTTTGAAAATATATTCATTTTTTCATACAAGTCCATGGATTTAACTATGCACAAGAATTTACTCATACCAAGGATTACAAATACTTGAGAGATCTCCTCTCACAACTTGGCAACCAAGATTTGATACCAAATGAAAATAAATTTGTAGCAATAATAAACTATTTCTACATAACCTCGTGAGAGAAAAATATGCAAAAAAGTATTTAGAATCTACATGCAAAAGAATAGACAAATATAGGTAAGTGCACAAAGATGGGGGACCAAAATGGGGTCTTAAGATGCCACTTTTTTTTGAAATTAGGAAAGACTAATGTTGGATGAGAAATTGAAGATAGTTACACTCAAATTTTGAAGATACAACAAAAACAAGATTTGTAGTACTCTGAATCTAGTTTCTAAACTACTAATTTTTTTCAAGAATGGTTGAGATTAAGGGGTTCAAAAAGTGGGAGCACAAAAATTGGTCCTATTTTTTTTCAAAAAAACATAACATAGCGTTTGGTGTGCTCCCCCTAAAATGTTAAATTTTTTTTAGTATTTCAAAAATCACTTTAGTGAGAAATTAGCTAACACCATGTAGTTTATCCCTAATTTTTCTAAATTTTTTCCATGAATAATTGATTTTTTACTGATTTTCAAAGTTGACACGTCCTGAAAAATAGAAATTTGAGCATGCTCCCCCCTAAATTTTTTAAAAACTAATCAAAAATCCAATTTTTTTAACATATGTAGAATGGAGTCTAGTTTCTAAAATTGTAATTTATTTGAAATTTCGATGAACAGTTTATAAAAAAGTCAAAAATACCACACACTGGTTTTTGACAAAAAATGGATACACTAACAAAAGAAATAAAGATGAAATCCTTAACATACTCAAAATATGAAAATAATTATATGGTAAGAAAGCTAAGAGAGAGCTTAGGATTATGGTGGTATTTTTTGACTTGTCATTGAAACACGTGTAAACTTAATGGGGAGCATGCTCTAGATTATGTAATTTTTTGTTATAATCTAGAAAAACAAGTCTTTGGATGTCCAAAACATAGTCCAAGCCTTTGGTTTGGAAGCCTAAGGCAAATCAAAGCCAAATGCTTGGAAATTACAAAAGCAAAGAATAACACAAGCACATTATAACGTGCTCATATTATGGTGAAACAAAATCATCTTTACGTCCCTCCTTACCCCTCTCTCTCACACACACACACACCTATCTACCTCCTAGTTTTCCTTTTCCTTTCCAATTTCCCTTTAGATTCCACCAATTTTTCCTTATTTCACTATTTTACACCTCCCCTATCATCATTCTTCCCATCCAATGGACTTTCATTTTATCTTGTTTCCATTTCATCCTCCCAATTTATATCCTCATCCCTCTTTACACATCCTATTTTTTGTGTTTCTATTTGCTTTTTGATAAGGGAGAGGGAGAGATAGAGGGGAGAGATAGGGAGATAGAGGAATGATAGGGGAGAGAGAGGCAAGAGATAGGTGGTGAATGCACAAGACAACTGAGAGGGGGGGTGAATCAGTTGTAACTTATAATTTCAACAACCCTCAAACACATTTAGATCCACATCAATCCAATTAATCTTTAAATTGTTATGATGATTAAGCATGAAAAGAAGATATTAGAAATTGAATCACAACAACATCAAACACAAGAGAACACCATATTTTACATGGAAAACCCAAAATAGGGAAAAACCACAATGAGGATTAGCTCACAATATAATATGATAAAACAATCAGTTAAGGTTGGTACAATTGGTGGACTCATTGTCCAAGAATACTCACTGCAGGTGGCTCACTGTCCTAAAAGAAAGAGATAGAAGAAATGTCTCACTACCAAGATTTGAACTGTTATAGTTGCATCTAACACATACATGGAGTACAGTTCCAATGAAGCTCAATATTCACCACAACATCAACATCATCTCCACAGCACCACTGAAAGATAGTAGACACAGGTTCTACTCACTGCATCCAGTAATCTAACACATGAAGGCTTGTACTGCTCCACTCACTCAACCACTATATTACTCACATCATATCCATCATACACGCACAAAATCACAACCCCTTGACACTTATTTATACTGTCTTCAACCTTGAGAACATTTTCCAAGGTCAAAAAAATAATTTAACCTAGAAGATTCAAATTAGGTCTGGACCTAAACATTCCTGCGGTGGAAAGGAATGAAGGCAAACCACAACACACCTTAGCTTGGACCTAAATTCATCCAAGAATGCTACTCCACCCTTTCACAATATCCAAAGCAACTCCGCAATTAGTGTAAACACCCAAGGTTAGCCAAACCTGTCTTAACACATGCAAGACTTCAACACAATCTAGAGTATTCCACAATCATCCTAAAACTTCCTAAAATCCAACAAATTCCTTCACAACAACTTTCACCTGCCACATGACCTTATCTTGTTTACCCAACAAACTCAAATATCTCTATCATACACTACAACTTGATAAGTCCTCTTCTAGAACAACAAATCATGAACAACCTCAACTAGAGAAAGATAGGAACCTTATAAGTACGCATCTAAAACTGCAAGACCAAAATCTACTTTGTGGAGAAATGCAAAGCAAAGACATTTCTCCCAGACATCTCTACAACACTCAGAAACACAATCCACATTCTAGTGAACACAACTTCCTCTGCACAATGAATTGGAGCACAAAACTTGGAATATAGCATCTCTTAACAACATATCCAAACTGCAAGGAGAAATCTTCAACATAGAGGAAATGCGGAGTAGAACCAAAACACTACTCTATTAAGCTAGACAATCTCTTCAGCGCATTGTTTCCATTATTAATCAAATTTTCTCAAAAGCACTTGGAAACCAACCATTGGAACCATATTCTTAACATCTTCATAATCTCTTCAAAGAAATAAAATCATCTTCACCAAAGTAGCTCAACCAAACAATTCATGCACTTACAACAATCTCATCTCTACTCATCCAATAGACACAATAGACACCAATGACAACACAAGCTTGTTGACATCAATGACAACACCGATAGCACATACTTGCAACAATCTCCCCCTTTGTCATTGATGGCAACACATAATGTGAAAAACCATCAAGACACAACTATACACCATACTTCTTTACTTTCTTACTCTCCCCCTTTCTTTCTTTCTTTTACACATCTTACTCTCTCTCCCAGACTACTGACTCTTTTCTTTTTCGCATTGCTCTCTCTCCCCCTTTGCCATATGTTGGTAATTTTTTCCAAATTGGCAGAGGGTTTGCCAGTTCCAATGCATGGGTAGATTCAGCCAACAGATATAGGAGGTTGCATGAGCTGCCTCCCCTTCACTTCTGGTTGTATCGCACCAAGGGGGTATCCCTATTAGCTAAAGATTTGACACTTTGACTCACCCAATGACAGAAAGATTTAGCTTTTCAGAACAGGCAGAATACTCTCATGTGTGGACCAAGATTTGTATGACAAATCACAAGGTTAGCAACATTCTTGGACATATTTTTCTGGTTAAGGATGAGAGTATGCAAGGGGTTCCTAATCCTACTCCTACAACTAAAAGGTTGGAAATACGAATGGATTGGTTTGATGGTTTGGATGCAAGATAGGGGTTTTGGATCATAACTACTTCACAAGAAGCATACCGGTGCCTATCTCAAGGCAAGGAGTCAACTAGACATATACAAAAGAATGGCTTGCAACTAGCATTCGAGTTTCAAGGGGTTAGGACTGGTATTTGCCTTACAAACACCACCCAAGCATAAGTATTTAACTGTCTCTACTTATGAATATCCCAGCTGACATACAATCTTCTCCACACTTTAACCTAAAACAATTTCATGCACTCCTTGAATGGAAGTTACAGATTAAGCATATGGTATAGTAGGACTATACCCTAGAATCTGAGAAACCCTTAGCAACCAAATTCAAAAGAAGAAAATGCATACAACAAATGGAGACAGACAGATAAACACATGCAATAATGCATTTTTCATATATAATGACAAGAAATTGAATATATGTGCAAGATACACTTCAGATGCAACTCATAAACTCCACAGAGATACAATAGATAGGAAATGCTCTATATTTCATTATTCACACAAAAAATTGCCAAAGTCTTCAACAACCAAAACAATGAGGCACACACCTCTGATATACTCAGAATGTGCCCTCAACAGAACCGTACATGGTCAAATCAAAATTTTGCCAATTACAATGCATAAGAATGGCATCCAAATCAATCAATGCTGCAGAGAGGAAGAGAAGGAGAAGTAGGTGGAATCAGGATCTGCACAGCTTGCCTGAAGATTTTCTGTGTAAATTTGGTAGGTGAATTGTCCCTTCGACCCAATGTCCTCTGCAATTTGCCATTAATTGTTCACCAACCCACGGCCTGAGAATGCAACAACATGCATGCATACAATGAAAAACCTTCACATGAAGTTTTAAAACATGGCCATCGATCCACCTCTCCTCCGCTGAGATCTGTGGCTCCAAATCGAATGAACAAGCAGCCAGCCAATCGGAACGTGCCACGTCAAATGTTTCCTTGCCATCACTGACTTTACATTTTGCCTTTGTCGCCCAGAGCACATACATTCATCTTTGTATATGCAAGAGCATATACAACCACACCCTTTAGCCTTTTAAAACCATTGTATATGCATTCAGCATATACATGCGACTGTTTCAGGACACGTGGCGGCCGTTGGCTGGTCCTCTGTCGCCATGCATTTTCCTCCGTCGGCCATCGAAATAACTCTTGAGGCATCCACCAATGATAACTGTCCCACCGATGACCCAATGCATATGTCCTTGCATATCATGCCTTGTATATAGCACATACAAGCACCCAATATACATGTTACGGACCCCAAACCTTATTCTCTGCATTTGATTTTCAATCGAGTCCTAATTGTATGTTACTCATGCATATTTCCTTTGTATATCACATATACAAACGTGATATACAACCTATGGATTTCAACATCTATCCATTGCAACATATTATCCTTTCACATCCAGGCCATGTACATTCCTTCTTTGTACATTCGCTTGTATGTCGCATATACAATGCGAACATACAAGCCAAACATACAAACAACGAACCTCAAATTTGAATTAACAATATCACATGCCTTTTCGGGTCCGACTCTTGCATCTCGGGAATGCATGTTTCATTGTATGTCAAACATACAATCTCCTTTGTATATCCATGGGCCCCACCAAATGCATCTTCCCCGTTTTGCTTGCCACCTGCACATTGCATATACATTACGACTTGTATGTTGGAGATACAAAAACCTTTGCATGCCTACGGGCCCCATCACTTGTATATCGGCCCTTTTGTATATCTGTAATGTACATTTCCCTTGTATATCGAATATACAAACCCTTTTACATACAAACAAGGAATCTATTCTGGAGTATGCGATATACATTGCCCCTTGTATGCCCTGAAATGCATATTTTCCTTTGTATGTTGTGCATGTATGTGCGAACATACAACACAATATACAAGCAAACTTGTGATGCATCTATAGAATATTCTGGGAATCTTCAACGCATATTCCACCCTTGCATATTTTTCATCTCTGCACCTTTACATGCAACCCGATATACAAACTGGGAATATTCCTAGGAATCTGTGAACGATTCCCCCTTTGTATATACACCTTTTAAGCCTGATATGCATTCAAAAATGCATATAACTCATTTTTTCAAAGGCCGATTTGGATTTTGCAAGCCTGCCAATGTATATTTGACCTGCATGTATATACAAACAGCCTTGTATATACAAAGATACATGCATCTTAACTAATTTTTGCATTTTTACTACTGCAAAGGCCGAAAGACATAGAATTTTTGGTTTTTTTGGGAAGGTGCCTGAATATACATATTTAAGCACCAACACCATCAATGGCAAAAGGAGACCCACCTTTTCTTTCACTTTTATCAAGTCAGAACATCTTTTCTTTCACTGTTCTGAATACTCCCCTTGTCTACAATAATCATCATGACCACTACCTGCTCCACTTGAGAGGTACCCTCCAACATCAGTCCAAAAAAAGAATGAATCTTGAAGTCCACTAGACTAATGCATCTCTTTATGCATCTAGTTCAAAGGAGGGGCAATAACCCCTAACGTCTCCTAGAGATACTCAAATGTATCCTTAGGAAGAGCCTTGGTGAATATGTCAACAACCTGATCCTTTGTAGGCACATACTCAAGCTTCACTTTATTCTCTACAACCTTCTCTCTCAGAACGTGATATCAGATTGAAATATGTTTGTTCTTGAGTGCATCTCCAGATTCTTTGAAATGTTGATGGCACTGGTATTATCATGGAAGATAGGAATTGGCGCATCATACACAACACTAATATCCTTCAAAGTTTTCTTCATCCACAACACTTTTGTAAAACAAGATGTTGCTACAATGTATTCTGCCTCTACAGTAGATAGAGATACTAAATCCTACTTCTTACTTAACCATGACACCACTCTATCTCCAAGAAAGAATGTACCACCCCTTGTACTTTTCCTATCATATACACATCCATTCCAATCTACATCTATATAAACACTTAGAGAAAAGTCAATACCCTTTGGATACCACAATCCATGATCTGAAGTGCCCTTTAAGTATTTGAATATCCTCTTCACTGCTACAACATGTGACTCTCTGGGATCTTCTTGAAATCTAGCCACAAGACAAACTGCATGCATAATATCCAGTCTATTATTAGTCAAGTATAACAATCCTCCAATCATTGACCTATACCTACTCTGATCAGCCTTAGGCGATTCATCTTTCTTTCTTAGCTTGCAACTAGTTGTCATAGGAGTACAAACTGGTTTAGAGTCATCCATTCCAAACTTCTTCAACATTTCCTTGACATACTTTGATTGTGAAATAAAAATGCCTTTATTTGTCTAATTGATCTGTAGCCCAAGGAAGAAGTTCATTTCTCCACACATCGACATCTCAAATTCTTTCTGCATCCCATCTACAAAATTCTTACACATGCCTTCATTTCCACTGAAGATTATATCATCCACATATACTTCAACAATTAGAATTTGATCTTCACCTGCTTTGATGTATAGATTATTGTCTGCAGAACCCTTACTAAAACCTTTCTGTAATAAGTACTTGTCTAACCTTGCATACTAAACTTTGGGGGCTTGCCTCAATCCATATAGTGCCTTCTTCAATCTGCAAACCTTATCCAGTTTATCTGATAACTAAAATCCATCTAGTTGTTCTATGTATACCTCGTCTTCTAACTCACCATTCAAGAAAGCAAACTTCACATCCATTTGATATACTTTGAAATCCTTATGTGCTACAAAAGCCAAAAACATCCTAATGGCCTCCATCCTTGCCACTGGAGAAAATGTTTTCTTATAGTCTATTCCTTCTACCCATGAGTAACCTTTACACACAATCCTTGCCTTGTTTCTTACCACTTCTCCATTCTCATTCAGTTTGTTCCTAAATACCCACTTAGTTCCAATCACATTTTTGTTTGTTGATCTTGGGACAAGTTCCCAAGTCTGATTCTTTTCAATTTACATTGGTTCTTCTTCCATAGCCTTGCTCCAATTCTCATCCTTGCATGCTTCGCTTACTGTTTTAGGTTCAACTTTAGAGAGTAAACACAAATTTACCTATTCTTCAGTAGCTTTCCTTCTTGTCGACTAAAAGAAAGCAAGGTATGTGGAAATGCTTCCTACATTGATCTAATGAGGAAAGACATGCAAATCTTTTACTTTTATAGTTACAAATTAAGATGCACATTAATAGAAAGATAATAACAACTTTCAAATGCAAACACAAAACTCACAACACAAGAGTATATCCAACTAGAGATCCAGGAGGTAACTCGACATCTATAAGATTCTTACATCCAACCTCCATCTAAAGTTCCTGATATATAGGAGATACAATACAGTACACCACCAACAGTAATTACAAAACCATGAGCTAAAACCACCCAAAAGTGGCCCCCAAATTATCTCCAATAAAAGATGCCTTGTGATATGCCAAACCACATACCAACATGTGTAAGTCTCCCCTTTACAAATCTTTTATGTGTCCAACACGTTTTTACATTTCCCAAAATAGAAGGTCAACTTCTAGAGGCCATAACTTTTGATCTGGGTGTCCGATTGAAGAACCATTTCATGTGTTGGAAAGCTCGTGAAGTGCTCTATCACCCTATACCCCTCTACGCCAGTTACACCAATTTTTTAGACGTTTAGTGAAGTTTCCATTCCGATAATTGAGTTTAAAACTTTTTCGACAGTTTCAAAAAATAGAAACTTTAATATCTCACAATCCAGCTATGATCTTGAGTCGAAACTCACCTGAGACGTTTACTTAGTTGTTCTGCACCTTCTGGGAAAATTTTAGGTCAACCCGAGGTCAATTGAAGGACTTACTAAAAATAGTAAGTTTCACTATTTTTAGCTCGTTTGGAAACTTTGAAGGTTCCAAACCATTCTCCAAGATAAAGGGTATTCAAAAAGACCAAAACTTGGAAGAATAGTAATCTTTCGAAGTTACAAGGTTGAGACACTTTTCCTAACATTCTCCCACTTGTCGAACACCTTGCAAGAGCAAAGGGAGTATCAACACCATGATTTAATTGCTAGGGGCCGTGAGGCCCATAGACTCTAAACACCATCTGAACTTCTCTGTTCTCATAGGTTTTGTCAAAGAATCTATAACATTCATCAAAGTTTCAACTTTTTCCAAATTTACCTTCCCATCCTCTACCATGTCACAAACAAAATGGTACTAGACATCAATATGCTTAGTCCTTGCATGGAAAGTAGGATTCTTCGCCAAACATATGGTACTCTGACTGTCATGACAAATAGTAATCTTCCCTACATCAAACCCAACATCAGAACACAATCTCTTAAGCCAAATGACTTCTTTATAAGCATGAGTTTCTACCATGTACTCAGCTTTAGTAGTGGACAAAGTGACCACAAGTTGCCGCTTACTCATCCAACTAATAGCACCACCAAACAACATAAGCACTAGTGTATCTCCTGCTATCAATGTCACCTGCCCAATCTGAATCCACAAATTCATGAATACAAAGTGAGTGCCGAGGTCCTGTAGGATAACCATGATAACATAAGGAATACTTAGAAGTACCCCACAAATAATTTTGCACTCTCTTCACTACATCCCAATGTACCCATCCAAGATTATCCATAAATCGACTAAGGACTCCCACTGCTTGGACAATGTATGGTCTTGTGCAGACCATTGCATACATCAAAATACCAACCGCACTAGCATAAGGAACTCTGCTCATATCCTCTATCTCAGAAGGAGACTTTGGACAATCTTCAATAGATAACTTTGTCCCCATTGTAACAAGAACAATCAAAGGTCTGCAATACATCATGTTGAATCTCTCCAACATAGTGTTAACATACTTACTCTAGCCTAACCAAAGTTTTCTATTTGCTCTGTCTCTTCTAATTTCCATTCCCAGAATGTATCGAGTTGCCCCTAGATTTTTCATCTCAAACTGTACTGACAACTGAGACTTCAAATCAAATATCAAACTTTTACCATTCCCAATGAGTAACATATCATCAGCATATAATGCAATAATGAGAATGTGATCATTGTCAAACTTGTAGTAAACACAATGATCTAATTTCAATCTCTAGAATTCAATACACAACACAAAGGCATCAAACTTCTGGTACCACATCCTAGGAGACTGTTTCAAACCATACAAAGACTTTTTCAAATTGCAAACTAGATTTTCTTTACTTTCACTACTTAGTGCTCTAGCTATGACATATAGATTTCCTCCTCCAAGTCACCATGAAGGAATGTTGTCTTTATATCCATTTGTTCCACTTCTAGATCATACACTGCTACAAGAGATAACAAGAACTGAATAGATGTCATCTTTGCAATGGGAGAGAAAATCTCAACATAGTCAATTCCCTCCACCTGAGAATATCCCTTCGCAACCAATCTAGCCTTATATTTCTCAACACTGCCATCTACACTGAATTTCTTTTTGAACACCCATTTGCATCCAACAGGTTTTCATCCTTCAGGAAAAGGCACCAAGTCCCAAGTATTATTCTTTTCCAAAGAGGCCATCTCCTCTTCCATGGCCTCCTTCCAAGAACCTACATCTTTCATACCCATAGCCTCTTTCATAGTTCTAGGCTCATCAGTGTTAGAAATCAAAGCAAAAATACAACTAGAATCATGCAATGAATAACCAAACCTAACAGGTTGCTACCTTATCTGTGTGGACCTTCTCAAAGGTTGAGGTTGAGGTTCTTCATATTCTTCTGAACTTTCAAAGCTACTAGAGCTCTCCTCATTATCAAGTCCAATAGATGTTTTTAGTTCAACTTTCTTAGGGGTGGAAGGAAGCTGAACCACATCATCTTTCTTCTATTCTTTCTTTGGCTGCAAGAGAATAGAAGAAGGATTGAGCTCTCTAAAGATCACGTTTCTGCTATACAGAACTCTCTCAGCTACTGGATCCTAAAGCATGTACCCTTTCACACCGATGCCATAATCGATGAAGATACACTTTACAGCCTTGTTCTCCAACTTAGACTTCTCCTTAGGCACATGTGCATATGCCTCACAACCAAATACTCAAATGTGTCTTAATGAAGTCTTTCTAGACCATGCCTCCATAGGTGTCTTATCAACGAGTGCTAATGTAGGAAACCTGTTAACTAGGTAACAAGTGGTAGAAACAGCTTCAGCCCAAAACTTTTGTTCAAGACTACCTCCACTTAGCATACTTCTTGCCCTCTCCATCAATGTTCTAATCATCCTCTCTACAACTCCATTCTGTTGAGGGGTATACAGAGTTATCTTGTGTCTCTCAATTCCCTGTTCTTTACAGAACTTGTCAAAATCTGCTGAACAGAACTCACCACCGTTGTCATTCCTCAAATACTTAATCTTTCTATCCTTCTGATTCTCTACAAGAGCTTTGAACTCTTTGAATCTATTAAAGACTTTAGATTTACTTCTAAGGAAATATACCCATGTCCTTCTACTGTAGTGATCAAAGAATGGAATAAAGTAAATAGATTTTGAAATTGAAGGAATATTAACAGGACCAAACACATCAGAATGAATCAAGTCCAACACCTCAGAAGATTTATGAGAACTGGAATAAAACTGAACATGGTTTTGTTTTCCATAAATGCACAATGTTCACAGAAATCAAACTCAAGGTTACAATCTGTTTAGGGTAAAATTGGATTTGTTGATCTTTTGTGGTTTAGATGTTAAAATCCTCCTTTCACCCTAACATTGAAGGATCTAGGGTCAAGTGGCGAGCACTATCATACCCTAGGTCACTTGCAAATGAGGGGAAGCTTAGATTAGGGAATTAATTATCAAATTTTCCTTCTCCTATGCTCAATTGACCATTAAAACCCTAATTATGTAAATACGATAACAAATTAATGAATTACAGAAAAAGCTCTTGCAAATGGGAGTAAAATGCCAAATTACAGAATACATGTTTTTGGGGTACCGAAGTGGAATAGTCGGGGACACTGGAGTGGGCACCCAAGTCCAAGGTACCTACTTTTTCAGGGAATCTGGACCTCCTTCAGACACTGATCATCCTTGTAACATTTATTTTCCAAAATCTATCTATGGAGGACACTGGAATGAGCGCCCTGGTCTCAGAAGTGCTTCTTTGTCTAACTTTTCTTCATATCCCAAATCCCTAATGTCTGCCAAGCCTTTCTACAACTCCACTTTTTCTGGATGTGACACCTGTAACCTGCAATCACAAGACTTGGTTTGGGGGTTGTGGTGTTTAGAGGTTTGCCTCAGTCAAACCCCAGAGGACACTTAAGTCTCTAAACATCGTTGTTAAATAAAGAGGGCGTGCCCTTGTGAGGTAGAGGACAAAAACCAAAGGACTCAATGATAAAAACACAATGATATGTCACCTTGTAGTGAAGCTTTCATGGAGGAAGATGCTCTTCATGCCATGAAGGAATTGATACTCAAATCTGCAAATATCAACACACAAAACACACAAGTCTACTCTTGCAACACAATAGAAAGCCTTGAATCACCTTAAAATGCCAAAAGTTCACAATGATCATCTAATTGAAATCTAGTTTACAAATGAATGCCTGCACATGCTTATATATGCATCTACAAGCACTCCTGCCAAGATATTTGAAATTCAAACTTACCGTGTTGGCAAAGGGACCTAATAACGGTCACTAACCGACACCTAGAAATTGGGGCTGCCTTAAAATAGGGCAAGACTAGGGTGCGGGTGCCCAAGTCCTCCCCCCTATTTTAGGTAGGGTACAGGTCAAGGGGTCCTCCTAGGTCCTATTTTCTATGGGACTTAGGTCTCATTCCATCGGGATGCTATAATATGAACTAAAATATCTTAAATGCACTCTAAAGACCCGGGAGCTAAACCTTATGAGGGAAAAGCCCCCAAGGGGACATTTTCTGACATTACACAATCATTCACACCCTCAACAAGATTTTTATTCTTCAGGGTCCTCAAACCCTTTTCACAAATGTGACCAAGCCTTTGGTGCCACAACATTGTCTTCTCAGCTAGAAGTTTCATTTCCATAGAATGAGCACCCCTAGGTACCCAAAAAGCATGACCATCAGAAGTAGATGCAATAGTCTTTTTTGCTGCTAGTTCCAATGGTGAGGATGAAGACTCTGAAGCTCTCTTCTTTGAAATAGAGGCACTATTGCAATGAACTACACATGCATCAACTTGAAACAGAGTGCCAATGTGAACACCCTTAGCCAACACCATAGATCCTCTAGTCATCTTGCATCCTCCATTCGAGAAAACAACCTGCACACCCAAATCATTCAATTTACTTATAGAAAGAAGGTTCCATGTCAAACTAGGGATATGCAAAACACCATTGATTCCCTTTACTCGTCCATCGGGGAATCGAATCAAGACTCTTCCATGGCCAACAATATACAGGTGAGAATCATCACCAATGTACACCTTTCCACCATTGTATTCTTCACACTTCAAAAACCAGCCCCGATGCAAGGTCATGTGAAAAGATACACCAGAGTCAATAAGCCACACATCCTTAGATGCATGCATTGCCAAGGCAGCAACAAATGCTTCTCCTTCATCCTGAGAGGACTTGTCAGAATCCGAATCATAATTCTTCTTCTTTTTATTTTTCTCCTCCTTGCACTCCTTGCGAAAGTGACCAGGTTTGTCGCAGTTCCAATATAGGGCCTTGGACTTTCCAAGAGACTTAGATCTCCCACGGGATTTGGATCTTCCTTTTTCTTCCTTCTTATCCTTTTTCTTTCTCTTCTCTTTAGATCTACCATGAACCACAAGACCCTCCTTAGCCGATTCAGAAGACTTTCTCCACATCTCTTCAGACAACGGCAAAGAAACCACTTCATCCATCTTGAAGGTGGTAGTGGTACTCCCAATGGCCATAACAAGGTGGTCCCATGAATCTAGTAAGGAACATAGTAATGTCATACATCGATCCTCCTCCTCCATCTTCACACCAATGGAAGTCAACTAGGCAACAAGCATATTGAATGTATTCAGGTGATCAGCAACAGATCCTCCATCTTCCATCCTTAGAGTATACAATTTCTTTTGCAAGAATAACTTGTTCACCATGTATTTAGCCTGATAAACATCTCCAAGATTCTTCCAAAGTTCCTTTGCAGTCTTCTCTTCCAGGATATTCAGGAGCACTAAGTCAACCAAACAGAGTCTTATCAAACCCTTAGCTTTTCTATCTTTGAGATCCCAGTCTTCTTGAGACATTGCCGTTGGTTTTGTACCAGATACAGCTTCCCATAAATCCTGATCTACAAGCATGTCCTCCATTTTGAGTTTCCACAACTCGAAATTACTACCATTAAACTTCTCTATCTCAAAATCCTTTGCACAAGCTCCCACTCAAATGAAGATCAGCCCAAAAAACCCTCAACCCAAAAACTAGAACCAAAGGTGATCAGGCTTTGATACCAACTAAAAGGAAGCAAGGTATACAGAAATGCTTCCTACACTAATCTAATGAGGAAAGACTTATGCAAATTTTTTACTTTTACAGTTACAAATTAAGAAGCACATTAACAGAAAGATAATAACAACTTCCAAATGTAAACACAAAACTCACAACACAAGATATACGTGGGGAAAACCATTTCAGGTAAAAAACCTCACACTCCATAGCCACCCAATATATTATTCAGGAATCACAAAGATTACAATATACTTGCAGACCAAGCTTTTATAAGAGAATATCCAACCAAAGATCCAGGAGGTAACTCGACATCTATAAGATTCTTACATCCAACCTCTATCTCAAGTTCCTGATATATAGGAGATACAATACAGTACACTGCCAACAGTAATTACAAAACCATGAGCTAAAACCACCCAAAAGTGGCACCCAAATTATCTCTAATCAAAGATGCCTTGTGATATGCCAAACCACACACCAACACATGTAAGTCTCCCCTTTATAGCTCTTTTATGTGTCCAACACATTTTTACATTTCCCAAAACAAAATGTCCAACTTTCGGAGGCCATAACTTTTGATCCAGGTGTCTGATTAACGAACCATTTTATGCGTCGAAAAGCTTGTGAAGTGCTCTATCACCCTATAACCTACTACACTGGTTACACCAATTTTTAGGATGTTTAGTGAAGTTTCAATTCTGATAATTGAGTTCAAAACTTTTTTGACAGTTTCAAAAAATAGAAACTTCAATATTTCACAATCCAGATATGATCTTGAGTCGAAACTCACCCGAGATGTTTACTTAGTTGTTTCGCACCTTCTAGGAAAATTTTAGGTCAACCTGAGGTCAATTAAAGGACTTAATATAAATAGTAAGTCTCATTATTTTTAGCTCATTTGGAAACTTTTGGAAATTTGAAGGTTCCAAACCATTCTCCAAGATAAATGGTATTCAAAAAGACCAAAACTGGGAAGAATAGTAATCTTTCAAAGTTGCAAGGTTGAGACACTTTTCCTAACATTCTCCCACTTGTCGAGCACCTTGCAAGGGCAAAGGGAGTATCAACACCATGATTTAATTGCTAGGGGCCGTGAGGCCCATAGACTCTGAACACCATCTGAACTTCTCTGTGGTCATAGGTTTTGTCAAGGAATATGCGACATTCATCAAAGTTTTAACTTTTTCCAAGTTTACCTTCTCATCCTCTACCATGTCATGAGCAAAATGGTACTGGACATCAATATGCTTAGTCCTTGTGTGGAAAGTAGGATTCTTCACCAAACATATGCCACTCTGACTGTCACAACAAATAGTAATCTTCCCTACATCAAACCCAACATCAGAACACATCTCTGAACATCTCTTAAAAACATATCCAAATTGCAAGGATAGATCTTGAAGATAGAGGAAATGCGGAGAAAAACCAGAACACTACTCTATTAAGCCAGACAGTCTCTTCAACACATTGTTTCCATTATTAATCAAATTTTCTCTAAAGCACTTGGAAACCAACCATCAAAACCATATTCTTAACATCTTCAGAATCTCTTCAAAGCAATCAAATCATCTTCAACAAAGTATCTCAACATAACAATTCATGCACTTACAACAATCTCATCTCTACTCATCCAATTGACACAATTGACACCAATGACAACACAAACTTGTTGACATCAATGACAACATTGATAGCACATACTTGCAACAATCTCCCCTTTGTAATTGATGGCAACACATAATGTGAAAAACCATCAAGACACAACTATACACCATATTTCTTTACTTTCTTACTCTCCCCCTTTCTTTTTTTCTTTTACACATCTTACTCTCTCTCCCAGACTACTGATTCTTTTTTTTTTCACATTGCTCTCTCTCCCCCTTTGCCATCAATGGCAAAGGGCCGCCCACCTTTTCTTTCAGTTTTATCAGGTCAGAACATCTTTTCTTTCACTGTTTTGAATACTCCCCTTGTCTGCAATAATCATCATGACCACAACCTACTCCCCTGAGAGGTACCCTCCAACATCAGTCCAAAAAAAGAATGAATCTTGAAGTCCACTAGACTAATGCATCTCTTTATGCATCTAGTTCAAAGGAGGGGCAATAACCCCTAACGTCTCCTAGATATAGCCTTGGTGAATATGTTAGCAAAATAATACTTTGTAGGCACATACTCAAGCTTCACTTCATTCTCTGCAACCTTCTCTCTTAGAAAGTGATATCAGATTGAAATATGTTAGTTCTTGAGTGCATCTCCAGATTCTTTGAAATGTTGATGGCACTGGTATTATCACGAAAGATGGGAATTGTCTCATCATACACAACACTAATATCCTTCAAAGTTTGCTTCATGCACAACACTTTTGTACAACAAGATGTTGCTGCAATGTATTCTACCTCTGCAATAGACAGAGATACTAAATCCTACTTCTTACTTAACCATGACACCACTCTATCTCCAAGAAAGAATGCACCACCTCTTGTACTTTTCCTATCATCTACACATCCATGCCAATCTGCATCTGTATAAACACTTAGAGAAAAGTCAGTACCCTTTGGATACCATAATCCATGATCCGAAGTGCCCTTTAAGTATCTGAATATCCTCTTCACTGCTGCAACATGTGACTCTCTGGGATCTTCTTGAAATCTAGCCACAAGACAAACTGCATGCATAATATCCGGTCTAGTAGCAATCAAGTATAACAATCCTCCAATCATTGACCTATACCTACTTTGATTAGCCTTAGCTGATTCATCATTCTTTCTCAACTTGCAACTAGTCATCATAGGAGTACAAACTGGTTTAGAGTCTTCCATTCCAAACTTCTTCAACATTTCCTTGACATACTTTAATTGTGAAATGAAAATGCCTTTATTTGTCAAATTGATCTGTAGCCCAAGGAAGAAGTTCATTTCTCCACACATTGACATCTCAAATTCTTTCTGCATCTCATCTACAAAGTTCTTACACATGCCCTCATTTCCACCAAAGATTATATCATCCACATATACTTCAACAATTAGAATTTGATCTTCACCTGCTTTGATGTATAGATTACTATCTGTAGAACCCTTACTAAAACCTTTCTGTAACAAGTACTTGTCTAACCTTGTATACTAAACTCTGTGGGCTTGCTTCAATCCATAGAGTTCCTTCTTCAATCTGCAAACCTTATCTAGTTTGTCTGATAACTGAAATCCATCTAGTTGTTCTATGTATACCTTCTCTTCTAATCCACCATTCAAGAAAGTAGACTTCACATCCATTTGATGTACTTTGAAATCCTTATGTGCTGCAAAATCCAAAAACATCCTAATGGCCTCCGTCCTTGCCACTAGAAAAAATGTTTCCTTATAGTCTATTCCTTCTACATGTGAGTAACCTTTACACACAAGCCTTGCCTTGTTTCTTACCACTTCTCCATTCTCATTTAGTTTGTTCCTGAACACCCACTTAGTCCCAATCACTTTTTTGTTTGTTGGTCTTGGGACAAGTTCCCAAGTCTGATTCTTTTCAATTTACATTAGTTCTTCTTCCATAGCCTTGATCCAATACTCATTGTTGCATGCTTCAGTTACTGTTTTAGGTTCAACTTTAGAGAATAAACACAAATTTACCTAATCTTAAGCAGCTTTCCTTCTTGTCAACTGAAAGGAAGCAAGGTATGAGGAAGCACTTCCTACACTGATCTAATGAGGAAAGACTTATGCAAAGTTTTTACTTTTATAGTTACAAATTAAGATGCACATTAACAAAAATATAATAACAACTTCCAAATGCAAACACAAAACTCACAACGCAAAATATACGTAGGGAAAACCCTTTTAGGTAAAAAAACCCCACACTCCAAAGCCTCCCAATATATTATTCAGGAATCATGAAGAATACAATATGCTTGCAAAGCAAGATTTTATAGGAGTATATCTAACCAGGGATCTAGGAGGTAACTTGACATCTATAAGATTCTTACATCCAACCTCCATCTAAAGTTCCTGATATATAGGAGATATAATACAGTACACCGCCAACGGTAATTACAAACCCATGAGCTAAAACCACCCAAAAGTGGAACCTAAATTATCTCCAATCAAAAATGCCTTGTGATATTCCAAACTACACACCAACATGTGTAAGTCTCCCCTTTACTGCTCTTTTATGTGTCCAACACATTTTTACGTTTCCCAAAACAAAAGGTCCAACTTCCGGAGGCCATAACTTTTGATCTGGGTGTCCGATTGATGAACTTTTTTATGCGTTAGAAAGCTCATGAAGTGCTCTATAACCCTATAACTTGCTATGCTAGTTACGCCAATTTTTAGAACATTTAGTGAAGTTTCAATTTTGATAATTGAGTTCAACACTTTTTTGACAGTTTCAAAAAATAGAAACTTTAATATGTCACAATCTAGATATGATCTTGAGTTGAAACTCACCCGAGATGTTTACTTAGCTATTCCACACCTTCTGGGAAAATTTTAGGTCAACCCAGCTTAATTGAAGGACTTACTAAAAATAGTAAGTCTCACTATTTTTAGCTCGTTTGGAAATTTTTAGAAACTTTGAAGGTTCCAAACCATTCTCCAAGATAAAGGGTATTCAAAAAGACCAAAACTGGGAAAAATATTAATCTTTCGAAGTTGCAAGGTTGAGACACTTTTCCTAACATTCTCCCACTTGTCAAACACCTTGCAAGAGCAAAGGGAGTATCAACACCATGATTTAATTACTAGTGGTCGTGAGGCCCATAGACTCTGAACACCATCTGAACTTCTCTGTGCTCATAGGTATTGTCAAGGAATCTGCAACATTTATCAAAGTTTCAACTTTTTCCAAGTTTACCTTCCCATCCTCTACCATGTCACGAACAAAATGGTACTGGACATCAATATGCTTAGTCCTTGCATGGAAAGTAGGATTCTTCACCAAACATATGGCACTTTGTCACAACAAATAGTAATCCCCCTGCATCAAACCCAACATCAGAACACAATCTCTTAACCAAATGGCTTCTTTACAAGCATGAGTTGCTGCCATGTACTCAGCTTCAATAGTGGACAAAGCAACCACAGGTTGCCGCTTACTAATCCAACTAATAGCACCACCAAACATAGTGAACACATAAGCACTGGTGGATCTCCTGCTGCCAATGTCACCTGTCCAATCTGAATCCACAAATCCATGAACACAAAGTGAATACTGAGGTCTTGTAGGATAACCATGATAACATAAGGAATACTTAGAAGTACCTTGCAAATATCTGAACACTCTCTTCACTGCATCCCAATGTACCCATCCAAGATTAACCATAAATCAACTAAGGACTCCCACTGCTTGGGCAATGTCTAGTCTTGTGCAGACCATCATGTACATCAAACTGCCAACTGCACTAGCATAAGGAACTCTACTCATATCCTCTATCTCAGAAGGAGACTTTGGACAATCTTCAACAAATAACTTTGTCCCCATTGTAACAAGAATAGTCAAAGGTCTGCAATCCATAATGTTGTATTCTTTTCCAAAGCAGCCATCTCGTCTTCCATGGCCTCCTTCCAAGAACTTGCATCTTTCATACCCATAGCCTCTTTAATAGTTCTAGGCTCATCAGTGTTAGAAATCAAAGCAAAAATACAACTGGAATCATGTAATGAATAACCAAACCTATCAGGTTGCTACCTTAGTTGCGTGGACCTCCTCAAAGGTTGAGGTTGAGGTTCGTCATCTTCTTATGAACTTTCAGAGCTATTAGAGCTCTCCTCATTATCAGGTCCAATTGATGTTTTTGGTTCAACTTTCTCAAGGGTGGAAGGAAGCTAAACCACATTGTCTTTCTTCTCTTCTTTCTCTAGCTACAAGACAATGGAAGAAGGATTGAGCTCTCTGAAGATCATGCTTCTGCTATATAGAACTCTCTCAGCTATTGGATCCCAAAGCTTGTACCCTTTCACACTGATGCCATAACTGATGAAGATACACTTTACAACCTTGTTCTCAAACTTAGACCTCTTCTCCTTAGGCACATGTGCATATGCCTCACAACCAAATACTCAAATATGTCTTAATGAAAGATTTCTACCAGACCATGCCTCCATAGGTGTCTTATTAACAAGCGTTGATGTAGGAGACCTATTAACTAGGTAACAAGTGGTAGCAATAGCTTCAACCCAAAACTTTTGTTCAAGACCAGCTCCACTTAGCATACTTCTTGCCCTATCCATCAATGTTCTATTCATCCTCTCTACAACTCCATTCTGCTGAGGGGTATACAGAGTTGTCTTGTGCCTCTCAATCCACTGTTCTTTACTGAACTTGTCAAAATCTACTAAACAAAACTCATCACCATTGTCAGTCCTCAAACACTTAATCTTTCTATCCTTCCAATTCTCTACAAGAGCTTTGAACTCTTTGAATCTATTAAAGACTTCAAATTTACTTCTAAGGAAATATACCCATGTTCTTCTATTGTAGTCATCAATCAATGAAACAAAGTAAATAGATTTTGAAATTGAAGGAACATTAACAAGACCAAACACATCAGAATGAATCAAGTCCAACACCTCAGAAGATTTATGAGAACTAGAATAAAACTGAACGCGGTTTTGTTTTCCATAAGTGCAATGTTTACAGAAATCAAACTCAAGTTTACAATCATTAATACCCTCAAAAAGATTTTTATTCTTCAGGATCCTCAAACCCTTTTCACCAATGTGACCAAGCCTTTGGTGCCATAACATTGTCTTCTCAGCTGGAAGTTTCATCTCCATGGAATGAGCACCCTTAGGTACACAGAAAGCATGACCATCGGAAGTAGATGCAACAGTCTTTTTTGCCGCTAGTTCCAATGGTGAGGATGAAGACTCTGAAGCTCTTTTCTTCAAAATAGAGGCACTATTGCACTAAACTATGCATGCATCAAGCTGTAATAGAGTGCCAATATGAACACCCTTAGCCAACACCATAGATCCTCTAGTCATCTTGCATCCTCTATTCAAGAAAATAATATGCACACCCATATCATTCAATTTACTTACAGAAAGAAGGTTCCATGTCAAACTAGGGCTATGCAGAACACCATTGATTCCCTTTACTTGTCCATCAGTGAATTGAATCAAGACTCTTCCACGGCCAACAATATCCAAGTGAGAATCATCACCGAAGTACACCTTTCCACCATCGTATTCTTCATACTCTGAAAACAAGTCCCAATGCGAGGTCATGTGAAAAGATGCACCAGAGTCAATAAGCCACACATCCTCAAATGCATGCATTGCCAAGACAGCGAAAAATGCTTCTCCTTCATCCTGAGAGGACGTGTCAGAATCTGAATCATAATTCTTCTTCTTTTTATTTTTCTCCTCCTTGCACTCCTTGCAGAAGTGACTAGGTTTGCCATAGTTCCAACACAAGGCCTTGGACTTTCCAAGAGACTTAGATCTCCCACAAGATTTGGATCTTCCTTTTTCTTCCTTCTTCTTATCCTTTTTATGTCCCTTCTCTTTAGATCTACCATGAACTGCAAGAGCCTCCTTAGCCGATTAGGAAGACTTTCTCCGCATCTCTTCAGACAACAGTGAAGAAACCACTTCATCCATCTTGAAGGTGGTAGTGGTACTCCCAGTGGCCATAACAAGGTGGTCCCACAAATCTAGTAAGGAACATAGTAATGTCATACATCGATCCTCTTCCTCCATCTTCACACCAACGGAAGTCAACTGGGCAACAAGCATATTGAATGTATTCAGGTGATCAATGACAGATCCTCCATCTTCCATCCTCAAAGAATACAATTTCTTTCACAGGAATAACTTGTTCACCAAGGATTTAGCCTGATAGACATCTCCAAGCTTCTTCCAAAGTTCCTTTGTAGTCTTCTCTTCATGGATATTCAAGAGCACTGAATCAGCTAAAGAGACTCTTATCAAACCCTTTGTTTTTTGATCTTTGAGATCCCAGTCTTCTTGAGACATTGTCGTTGGTTTTGTACCAGATACGGCTTCCCATAAATCTTGATCTACAAGCATGTCCTCCATTTTGAGTTTTCACAACTTGAAATTACTGCCATTAAACTTCTCTATCTCAAACCTCCCAGATGTGCTCGCCATCTCTTACCTACAACAAAGATTTTAAAATCCTCTGTACAAGCTCCCACTCAAACAAAGATCAGCTCAAAAAACCCTCTACCCAACAACTAGAACCAAAGGTGATCAGGCTCTAATACCAACTGAAAGGAAGCAAGGTATGTGGAAATTCTTCCTACACTGATCTAATGAGGAGAGACTTATGCAAATTTTTTACTTTTATAGTTACAGATTAAGATGCACATTAACAGAAGATAATAACAACTTCCAAATACAAACATAAAACTCAAAACACAAGATATACGTGGTGAAAAATGTTTCAGGTAAAAAAACCCCACATTCCAAAGCTGCCCAATATATTATTCAGGAATCACGAATATTACAATATACTTGCAGAGAAAGATTTTATAGGAGTATATCCAACCAAAGATCCAGGAGGTAACTCAACATCTATAAGATTCTTACATCCAACCTCTATCTCAAGTTCCTAATTTATAGGAGATACAATACAGTACACCGCCAATGGTAATTACAAAACCATGAGCTAAAACCACCCAAAAGTGGCGCCCAAATTATCTCCAATCAAAGATGCCTTGTGATATGCCAAACCACACACCAACATGTGCAAGTCTCCCCTTTACAGCTCTTTTATGTGTCCAACATGTTTTTACATTTCCCAAAACAGAAGGTCCAACTTATGGAGGCCATAACTTTTGATTCGGGTGTCCGATTGATGAACCATTTTATGCGTCAAAAAGATCGTGAAGTCCTCTATCACCTTTTAACCCACTATGTCAATTACACCAATTTTTGAGATGTTTAGTGAGGTTTCTATTCCAATAATTGAGTTTGAAACTTTTTCGACAATTTCAAAAAATAGAAACTTTAATATCTCACAATCCAGATATGATCTTGAGTCGAAACTCACCTGAGATGTTTACTTAGTTGTTCCGCACCTTCTGGAAAAATTTTAGGTCAACCTGAGGTCAATTGAATAACTTACTAAAAATAGTAAGTCTCGCTATTTTTAGCTTGTTTGGAAACTTTTGGAAAATTTGAAGGTTCCAAACCATTCTCCAAGATAAAGGGTATTCAAAAAGACCAAAACTGGGAGGAATAGTAATCTTTCAAATTTGCAAGGTTGAGACACTTTTTCTAACATTCTCCCACTTGTCGAACATCTTATAAGAGTAAAGGGAGTATCAACACCATGATTTAATTGCTAGGGCCGTGAGTCCCATAGACTCTTAACACCATTTAAACTTCTCTGTGCTCACAGGTTTTGTCAAGGAATCTACAACATTCATCAAAGTTTCAACTTTTTCCAAGTTTACCTTCCCATCCTCTACCATGTCACAAAAAAAATGGTACTGGACATCAATATGCCTAGTCCTTGCGTGGAAAGTAGGATTCTTCGCCAAACATATGGCACTCTGACTGTCACAACAAATAGTAATCTTCCCTGCATCAAAGCCAACATCAAAACACAACATCTCCGAACATCTCTTAACAATATATCCAAACTACAAGGATAGATCTTCAACATAGAGGAAATGTGGAGTAGAACCAGAACACTACTCTGTTAAGCCAGACAGTCTCTTCAACACATTGTTTTCATTATTTATCAAATATTCTCTAAAGCAATTGGAAACCAACCATTGGAACCATATTCTTAACATCTTCAGACTCTCTTCAAAGAAATCAAATCATCTTCAACAAAGTAGCTCAACCAAACAATTCATGCACTTACAACAATCTCATCTCTGCTCATCCAATAGACACAATTGACAGCAATGACAACACAAGCTTGTTGACATCAATGACAACACCGATAGCACATACTTGTAACAATCTCCCCTTTTGTCATTGATGGCAACACATAATGTGAAAAACTATCAAGACACAACTATACACCATACTTCTTTACTTTCTTACTCTCCCCCTTTCTTTCTTTCTTTTACACATCTTACTCTCTCTCACAAATTACTGACTCTTTTCTTTTTCGTATTGCTCTCTCTCCCCCTTTGCCATCAATGGCAAAGGATGACCCACCTTTTCTTTCAGTTTTATTGAGTCAAAACATCTTTTCTTTCACTGTTTTGAATACTCCCCCTATCTGCAATAATCATCACGACCACTACCTGCTCCCCCTGAGAGGTACCCTCCAACATCGGTCTAAAAAAGAGAATGAATCTTGAACTCCACTAGATTGATGGATCTCTTTATGCATCTAGTTCAAAGGAGGGGCATTAACCCCTAGCTTCTCTTGGAGATACTCAAATGTATCCTTAGGAAGAGCCTTGGTGAATATGTCAGCAACCCAATCCTTTGTAGGCACATACTCAAGCTTCACCTCATTCTCTGCAACCTTCTCTCTCAGAAAGTGATATCAAATTGAAATATGTTTGTTCTTGAGTGCATCTCCAGATTCTTTGAAATGTTGATGGCACTGGTATTATCATGGAAGATAGGAATTGGCTCATCATACACAACACTAATTTCCTTCAAAGTTCACTTCATCCACAACACTTTAGTACAACAATATGTTGTTGCAATGTATTCTGCCTCTGCAGTAGATAGAGATACTAAATCCTGCTTCCTACTTAACCATGACACCACTCTGTTTCCAAGAAAGAATGCACCACCACTTGTAGTTTTCCTATCATCTACACATCCATCCCAATCTGCATCTGTATAAACACTTAGAGAAAAGTCAGTACCCTTTGGATACCACAATTCATGATCCAAAGTGCCCTTTAAGTATCTGAATATCCTCTTCACTGTTGTAACATGTGACTCTCTGGGATCTTCTTGAAATCTAGCCACAAGACAAACTGCATGCATAATATCTCGTCTAGTAGCAGTCAAGTATAACAATCCTCCAATCATTGACCTATACCTACTCTGATCAGCCTTAGGTGATTCATCATTCTTGCTCAGCTTGCAACTAGTTGTCATAGGAGTACAAACTAGTTTAGAGTCTTCCATTCCAAACTTCTTCAACATTTCCTTGACATACTTTGATTGTGAAATGAAAATGCCTTTATTTATCTGATTGATCTATAGCCCAAGGAAGAAGTTCATTTCTCCACACATTGACATCTCAAATTCTTTTTGCATCTCTTCTACAAAGTTCTTACACATGCCTTCATTTCCACCGAAGATTATATCATCCACATATACTTCAACAATCAGAATTTGATCTTCACCTGCTTTGATGTATAGATTATTGTTTGCAGAACCCTTACTAAAACCTTTATGTAATAAGTACTTGTCTAACCTTGCATACTAAACTTTGGGGGCTTGCTTCAATCCATACAGTGCCTTCTTCAATCTGCAAACCTTATCCGCTTTGTCTGATAACTAAAATCTATCTAGTTGTTCTATGTATACCTCCCCTTCTAACTCACCATTCAAGAAAGCAGACTTCACATCCATTTGATATACTTTTGTAATATTAGAAAATGTCCCCTTGGGGGCTTTTCCCTCATAAGGTTTAGGTCTCGGGTCTTTAGAGTGCATTTAGGACATTTTAGTTCATATTTTAGCATCTCAATGGAATGAGACCTAAGTCCCATGGAAAATAGGACCTAGGAGGACCCCTTGAGCTGTACCCTACCTGAAAAGGGGGGGGAGGACATGGGCGCCTGCGCCCTAGTCCTTCCCTATTTTAGGGCAGCCCTAATTTTTGAGTGTCGATTAGTGACCATTATTAGGTCCCTTTGCCGACACGGTGAGTTTGAATTTCAAATATCTTGGCGGGAGTGCTTGTAGATGCATATATAAGCATGTGTAGGCATTCATTTGAAAACTAGATGATCATTGTGAACTTTTGGCATCTTAAGGTGATTCAAGGCTTTCTATTGTGTTGCAAGAGTAGACTTGTGTGTTTTATGTGTTGATATTTTCAGATTTGAGTATCAATCTCCTCATGGCATGAAGAGCATCTTCCCCCATGAGAGCTTCACTACAAGTGTCCTCTGAGGTATGACTGAGGCAAACTTCTAAACACCACAGCCCCCAAACCAAGTCTTGTGATTACAGGTTACAAGTGTCACATCCAGAAAAAGTGGAGTTGCAGGAAGGCCGCAAAGACATTAGGGATTCAGGATCTGAAGGAAAGACGAACAAAGGAGCAGTTCCAGGACTAGGGAGCTCGCTCCAGTGTCCTCTACAGAAAGATTCCAGAAAACAAAAGTTACAGGGTTGATTAGTGTCCGAAGGAGGTCTAGATTCCCTGAAAAAGCAGGTACCTTGGACTTGGGTGCCCGCTCCAGTGTCCCTGACTGTTCCTCTTTGGAACGCCAAAAATAGATATTCTATAATTTGGCATTTTACTCCCGTCTGCAAGAGCTTTTTCTGTAATTCATTAATTTGTTGTCGTATTTGCATAATTAGGGTTTTAATGGTAAATTGAGCATAGGAGATGGAAAATTTGATAATTAATTCCCTAATCCAAGCTTCCCCTCATTTGCAAGTGACCTAGGGTATGATAGTGCTTGCCACTCGACCCTAGATCCTTCAATGTTAGGGTGAAAGGAGGATTTTAACATCTAAACCACAAAAGATCAACAAATCCAATTTTACCCTAAACATTTTGGTGAACCCGTGTCTTTGAACTTAAATTGCAACTAGCTGAGTATTTGTTTGTAGATTTTGTGTGATTTCATTCATTTATATAGACATTTAATTTATTGCATTGAGAAAATTTCAAAAAAATTGAAAATTTTGGAAAAATACAAAAAAATTGCATTGTTTGGCTTACTAAATTGTGTCAATTCTTCTTAAATTTTCCTAATTCATGATTTTTTCATCAGATCTGATATAAAATATAGAAAAATACAAAAATTCAAAATCTTTCTTTGCATTTTCATCATTTAATTGCTAGGGTTTTGTGGAAATTTTGACAATTTTTAGATAACCTAGTAATTCCAAAATCTAGGGTTTGTAGGTAAAATCTTTTATCAGATTTTTCTACTAATTTTAGAGGCTCATTAAAATTTTAATTTGTCTTTAGTCTTGCATTTTAATGTGAATTTGCATTTAAATTTAAATTATTTGCATTTTTGCATTGAAAATTTCAACAAAAACTAGCAATTTTGGTGCATTTTCATTAAATTTGCATGGGAATTTTGCATGATTAAGCTTGAAAATCATTTTAAGATCTGAGAGTATTTAATTTTCATCAAAAATCAGACTTCAAACCATTCTCATAGCATTTTCTTCCAAAATCTCAAACCTAGGGCCTTGAAAATAACGATTTTCACTAATTTTGGCCTTATCGACTTCATAAATTTGCACCATAAGTGTGTTGTGAAAGATATTCTTGCATTAATTTTCTGTTATTAGGGTAATAATTTTCTTCCCCTCATAATAATATTCACAACACCCTTTTAACGGGCTCTTGTAGTGAAAACTCAGCAAAAAACTACACATTTTGGCTATTTTGGCCCTAGGGTTTGACCTAGTTTGCACTCCAAGCATGTTGTGATCAATTTTTTGGATTGAGGTGACTGATATTATTGATATTATTTTCTTTACCTTATAAAATTCCTTACAACAGCCCTTTTGCTAGGTCTTGGAATTGAAAAACGTGAAAAATAGACTATTTTTGCTATATTTTCACTAGGGTTTGACCTTAAGTGGCGCTAAAACCGTGTTGTGTTGGATATTTTAGCACAAAGAGGCTGTTATTTCTTATATTATTCACTATCCATCAACATGTTCCTCACAACACCCTTTGTTATGCTCTTTTGCATTGAATTTTGGTGAAAAAAGTGCCTATTTTGACATATTTTCACTATATTTTGACTAGGCATTATCTTGGATTTGCATCAAGAGTGTGTTGAGAGTGATTATGTTTCTATTTTAGACTGATATTAGACATTTAACTTGCTTCCCTTGACTGAAATCCTCATAGCATCCTTTTTTTCATTCATTTGCATTGAAAAGAATCAAAAAATCAAGCATTTTAGGTTATTTTTGTTGTCATCTTTTGCACCAATTTTGAAAAGTTTTCAAAATCTAACTTGGCATTAGTTTGAGCATAAAAACATGGCCTCTAATCATAACAAAAACAATAGATTCCCTCCTAGACCTTACATGAAAAGAAAGGCTCCTGAACCTAAAATTGTCTTCACTCCTCATGATAGAACAATCGGTGATTCTGAAGGACCTCTTTACATCACCGTTCAGATAATGGGAAATAATATGGATGGAACTCTAATTGATCCTAATTACATGACTAATGTTGTCACTGAAAACTTCCTCTTTTTGAATAAATTAATACAAGGTCCTTATAGCCCTTCGAGCTTGGTGATTAAGACACATATGGGAGCTTTAAAGAAACCACTAGGTAAGATATCATTGATAGTAACTGTATTTGAGAAGCATGTTGAGCAATGGTTTGATGTTACTCCCGATTCTAATACCTTTGACATAAAACTTGGAATCCCTTGGTTAAAAGTTATGAAAGCGGTCCCTTCAACTATTTATAAATGTGTTAAATTTTCTTTGAACAGACAAGTGCATGCCATTCATCAAAATACATACAAACCTTCAATTACACAACAACACTTCACATTGGATTACTTTTGTAACAAACATACTAGAGACAAATTAGAGCTACGAACAGACTTTACATTCTTGAGCTATAGAAATTACAAGGCGAAACTATTACATCCGGTACCTAGTCCTCCTACAAAAGAAATGACAAAAGAGAAACAACCTGCATGTGAAGAGAACTTTAGATTGAAAGGACAAGGTCCCTATGCTGAGGTTCCTCCCCTGAAATCCTTACAAGGATTGGGAGGTCATTGTCAACAACAAAGTGCTCCATTGCAACAAATGAGGATTGATCCTGGTGCTTCATCTTCTAAATTGCACAAGCCTATGAAAGAGGATAGCCCTATCTTACAAGAGATAAGTGGTAAAACAAAATGAAATAGAAAAGCAAGAGAAAGAAGAAAAAGAAGACAAGCTTATGTCATAAACCTTGCCTCTCAACAAGAAAACATCGATCCTAACATTCAACCAAACGAAGACAATCCTAATGATGAACAACATAATGAACCAGATATGAATTTGGATATGGTACCATATGTCCCACTATCCTCCATCATTAGGGAATGGGACGATGATGATGATGATTTGCTTATAGGTAATTTTTAGCCTGGCAAGGGCCCTATAGGTACGTATCTCTAGCCCTTTATCTCTTTTGTGATGTTCTTCCCCCATGATGTGTTATGTGTTGTTTAGGCCTCCTGGGATGACCTCATATTCTCCCGTAAGGTTCGGGATACCAAGAGACCGCCTCTGTTGTGACCTTCTTCTATTTGTATCATCATTCTTCTATATTGCCTCTTTCTGATTTCATGGTTGTGTGTTGTGTCTTATGGACATAGCATCATGGTTGGTGACTTGGGGGCACCCTCCTACATGACTGTCCCTAAGACACTTGTTTCTCCTCTCTTATTTATTGTTTCCCTTCCTCTAATGTTTCCATCTAGTGGGCGGATGACGACAAACATTTATACTAATGCGAACCTAGTGTCCCTTTCGAGAGCAATCAAAAAATGGACTATAGTTCCTAATAAGATGATGGGGTTGTCTATCTTATCTGATTCTTGGCTAGTGGAAGCACTTGTTCTTTCCACGTAGTGAATTTTATGATGTCTCTATCGCATTTACAAACCTTAACAATACTGCTGCTTCGTGCACCTTTGTTTGCCTTTGAATCTAGCCTTGGCGGTACTTGATTCAGAGAACTTCATGATATAGCCCCTAGTTATCCTCAAACTCTGAATTCATTGTATAACCTTGGCTCTTTGTGTGGTTAATCATATGCATTGATGTTGTTGTTTATATGATGTTGTAGACACTAACATGTTTCTTACAGGGATGTGTTTGTGGTAACATTTGGCGATCGTAAAGTACATGTCACCTCCGGGGGGCATGGGCTTTGCGAAAGTTGGTGTTCCCTTGTGTGTTTTCTTCCTACCTTGACGTGCTTGATATCGATAACTGATATCAACCACCTTAAGGTGGGGGCATATAAGGTAAGCTGTCTGTGATAGATGTTAGCAATGTGTTTGACCTCATATGCATATACTTGCACCCTAGAGTAGTGCATCATGCATCCTGAGTTTGTTTGCAATCAATCAATCAATCATGTAAGCCCTCTATGGAGGTGGGATATCAAGCATATCATTTTTCTTAAGCCCTCTACGGAGGCGGGGATAGTGTATTTCTCAGAGCAGATTGCATCATCCTGTCATTTTCAAAAGTCCTCTGTGGAGGTGGAGAGAGGTTCTGTGACTAACTCAACCCTGAAGCGTGTCTTCAGCAATTGTTGTGGCGAAGCCCAATTGTCGGTGTCTGCCTGTAATGTGCCTAAAATGGTGATGAGCCTAGAAATAGGGAACACACCATCGCTTGTCTGCCATTTTTTCTCCGTGTCTTCAAGTGTGTGTGTTTTGGCGTGCTTGTTTTGTATGGCATGTTTGTTGCCCCATATGTAGTGACCAGCGCTCTTGGAGAGTGCTTCATGCATTTTGGGAGGTTTTGCGTGTCTTGCGTGTGTGTTGCCCCATATACAGAGACCTACACCCTTAAGTGGTGCATCGTGTATTATGGGAGGTGTGTTTACTTTCTAGTACTTGCATTTGCATTTCATATATATGAGAAAAAGAAAAGAAAATATATCATTTCTGTCTTCCATGCATTAATGTGTCTTCTATGCATTAACTATCTGCTTTGTGTCTTGTGTGACTGTAACTGTCTTCTCCATGTTTTGCGTGTCTGTTACTGTCTTCTATGTGATTGGCGTGTCTTCTCCGTGTTTGGTGTGTTTGTTGTGTTTGTGACCTTACTTTAATGCATGTATTGGCCTCATGTTTATACATACATTAAAGTGGGGGCTAAATATAACATCGAAAAAATTCCCCTTGGGGGCTTTTCCCTCATAAGGTTTAGCTCCCAGGTCTTTAGAGTGCATTTAGGACATTTTAGTTCATATTTTAGCATCCTGATGGAATGAGACCTAAGTCTCATGGAAAATAGGACCTAGGAGGACCCCTTGAGCTGTACCCTGCCTAAAATAGGGGGGACTTGGGGCGCCCGTGCCCTAGTCTTGCCCTATTTTAGGGCAGCCCCAATTACTGGGTGTCAATTAGTGACCGTTATTAGGTCCCTTTGCCGACATGGTAAGTTTGAATTTCAAATATCTTGGTGGGAGTGCTTGTAGATGCATATATAAGCATGTGTAGGCATTCATTTGAAAACTAGATGATCATTGTGAACGTTTGGCATCTTAAGGTGATTTAAGGCTTTCTATTGTGTTGCAAGAGCAGACTTGTGTGTTTTGTGTGTTGATATTTGCAGATTTGAGCATCAATCTTCTCACGGCATGAAGAGCATCTTCCCTCATGAGAGCTTCACTACAAGTGTCCTCCGAGGTTTGACTAAGGCAAACCTCTAAACACCACAACCCCCAAACCAAGTCTTGTGATTGCAGGTTACAGGTGTCGCATCTAGAAAAAGTGGAGTTGCACGAAGGCTAGGGAGACATCAGGGATTCAGGATCTAAAGGAAACATGGAAAAAGGAGCACTTTCGGGACTAGGGCGCTCGCTCCAATGTCCTCCACAGACAGATTCTGAAAAACATAAGTTACAAGGTTGATTAGTGTCCAAAGGAGGTCTAGATTCCCTAAAAAAGCAAGTACCTTGGACTTGGGTGCCCGCTCCAGTGTCCCCAACTATTCTGCTTCGGAACCCCGAAAACAGGTATTCTGTAATTTGGCATTTTACTCCCGTATGCAAGAGCTTTTTCCGTAATTCATTAATTTGTTGTCGTATTTGCATAATTAGGGTTTTAATGGTCTATTGAGCATAGGAGAAGGAAAATTTGATAATTAATTCCCTAATCCAAGCTTCCCCTCATTTGCAAGTGACCTAGGGTATGATAGTGCTCGCCACTCGACCCTAGATCCTTCAATGTTAGGGTGAAAGGAGGATTTTAACATCTAAACCACCAAAGATCAACAAATCTAATTTTACCATAAACAACTTTGAAATCCTTATGTGTTGTAAAATCCAAAAACATCCTCATGGCCTCCATCCTTGCTACTAGAGAAAATGTTTTGTTATAGTATATTCCTTCTAACTGTGAGTAACCTTTACACACAAGCCTTACCTTGTTTCTTACCACTTCTCCATTCTCATTCAGTTTGTTCCTGAATACCCACTTAGTCCCAATCACATTTTTGTTTGTTGGTCTTGGGACTGTAAGGAAAACACAGGTGCGGAAAACAGCTTCCCTAATGTTAATTCCTAGGGGACAGTGTAGACCAGTCACTTTTTAAATTACAATAACACAGATGAATACACAAGAGAAACCAAAATAGACAATATTTAGAACACAGACACACAGAATTACGTGGGAAAACCCTTACGGGTAAAAAACCCACCACCACAAGAAAACAATCTTTATTACAGTAAGATATACAGTTACAATAAAGAACTCAGCTTCTTGCTTTGGTGTTTGATTCTCGACCTCATACATAGTTCACTACTCTGTACATTTACAGAACGAACCTTTATTCAAGTCTCATCATCATAATACCAACGACACCTGTAGACTTATCATTCTATTTCCAGTCTGCAAGAACAGGAGTCGTTACACACTTCTGCTCTAACTGATAGAACAAATTCCTTAGGCGTCGCAGCCATCTAACCATCGCAACGGTTCATATTTCAGTGAGACATTTAGTCCCACATATACCAAGTCGCCAATGACATCGCAGTTTATAAATGCCAACGAACCAAAGGCTATTGTCGGCAATTTTGTTGCCGACAATACCAAGCCTCCAAGCCTCCAAGTCCATCGGCATAACAACTACCATCGGCCCACAGACTTCACCCTCCATTGATGAGCATAGTCTCCCCGATCACCAATGGTACCATCGGAATAACTTTCACTATCGGCACAAGAATTAGCTCCCACTCCGACAGTGCTCTGTCTCACCGATACCTCCATCGGAATGACCGCAGTACATCGGCTCACAACCTTTAGGCCATCGATGAAACAACCCATAGCAGACAAGACCTCAAAAGTCACACCGAACCTCAGACTCCCGCCGATAGATATAAGTCATCGGAGTGACTGCTCCTATCAGAGTAACTCCACATAGCTTGGCCGATAGGCCTTGTCTTGCTGACGACCAACCCGTAAACTTCGTCGGAGTGACTACTCCTGTCGGAGTAACTCCACAAAGTTTGGCCGATAGGCCTTGTCTTGCCGATGGTTGAATGCTTCCATCGGGGTGACACTCAGCATCAGACAAACCTTCGATGCTTATTCCGACGGCCCTTGTCTCACCGATGCCAATGGTCTTCAACACGGTCCTACCGATAGTATTTCGTCACAGCGATACCAACATCGCATATCCTCAAACCAATGAACCAAGGAACAGTTGAACTAAAATTCATTGAACCTACCAAATGAACTCTAGAAAGGTTCAACAAAGAGGTTCAAACAAGAGGTTCAACGAAGTGGTTCAATGCATAGGTTCAACTAAGAGGTTCAAGTAGTAATTTGAGACACAAGTTCTCTTCAATCTCCCACTTGTCGAAGACATTACTGCTACCTCTTAGTCCTCATTCGATTATTGAGAACTATGGGCCCGAAGACCCATTTCATCTGAGCACCATTTGAACTTGGCTATGTTCACTGGTTTAGTTAAGGCATCAGCAACATTTTCCAAAGTGTCAACTTTTTCCAGCTTCACCTTCCTGTCTTCCACCATATCACGAACAAAGTGATATTGGACATCAATATGTTTTGTCCTAGCATGAAATGTAGGATTCTTTGCCAAACATATGGCACTTTGACTGTCACAATGAATTTGTATTTGCCCTGCATTAAAACCAACATCAGAACACAACCTCTTCAACCAAACAGCTTCTTGGCATGCACGAGTGGTTGCCATGTACTCTGCCTCTGTTGTGGACAAAGTGACTACAGCCTGTCGCTTGCTCATCCAACTGATAGCACCACCATGTAACGTGAACACATATCCACTGGTGGATCTCTGACTGTCAATGTCCCCTGCCCAATTAGAATCAACATATCCCTGAATACTGATAGATCTCTTAGACCCTTCTGAGTTTCCATGATAACAAATAGCATAGTCAGAAGTTCCCTTCAAATACCTCATAACTCTTTTCACAGCATCCCAATGTGATCTGCCTGGATTTGCCATAAACTGGCTCAAAACTCCCACTGCTTGGGCAATGTCTGGTCTGGTACAGACCATTGCATACATTAAACTGCCAACAGCACTTGCATAAGGTACTCTCTTCATGTCATCAATTTCATTTGAAGATTCTGGACAATCTTCAATAGATAATTTCGTTCCCTGCAAAACTGGAACAACTAACTGTTTAGAATCAGACATATGAAACTTATCAAGAACATTGGTAATATACTTCCTCTGGCTGAGCCAAATTTTTCTCTTAGATCTGTCCCTTTTGATCTCCATTCCCAGAATGTACTTTGCTGCCCCCAGATTTTTCATTTCAAATTTCAAGGACAACTGAGATTTTAATTCTGAGATCATCCCCTTACCATTGCCAATGAACAACATGTCATCCACATATAGTGCAATTATAAGAATCTGGTCACCTTCAGTTTTATAATAGACACAATGATCAGATTTAGATCTCACATACCCCAAGGATAAAACATACGTATCAAACTTTTGATACCACATTCTGGGAGACTGTTTCAAACCATAAAGAGACTTTTTAAGTTTACATACCAGATGTTCTTTACCTTTTTCCACAAAATGCTCTGGCTGGGACATATAAATTTCTTCTTCAAGGTCTCCATGAAGAAACGTTGTTGTCACATCCATCTGCTCAATTTCAAAATCATATGCTGCTGCAAGTGACAATAGAAATCTAATGGATGTCAGCTTAGCTACAGGAGAAAAAATTTCTCCATAATCAATACCTTCCTTTTGGGAATACCCCTTAGCAACCAGTCTTGCCTTGTACTTCTCAATACTACCATCTGGACCATATTTCTTCTTAAATACCCACTTATAGCCTACAGGTTTTCTTCCTTCAGGCAAGGGCACCAGATCCCAGGTTCCATTCTTCTCCAATGATGTCATTTCACTATGCATGGCTTCCAACCAAGAATCTGAATCAGGTACACTAATAGCTTCTTTCACAGTCCTAGGTTCATCAGTATTAGTAAGTAAAGCATAGGCACAAGTTGAATCAAGTACTGAAAATCCATACCTATTTGGTTGTCTTCTTTCACGTGTAGATCTCCTCAAAGGTTGAGGTGCAGGTTCAGGTTCTTGCTCTGGATTAGAATCTTCGGAGCTACTTGAACTCTCATCTGAACCATCTACACTTGGTGCTTGTTGTTCCTCTTTTACTGGAGTCAGAGGAACATTCACAACACTCTTTTCTTTCTTTTCTTCTGTCTTTTCTGGCTGAGGATCAACAACCAATGGTTTCAGCTCTCTGAAAATTACATTCCTGCTGTAGATTACCTTTTCAGTTTCAGGATTCCAAAGCTTGTATCCTTTAATACCGACTCCATAGCCAACAAAGATACATTTAACTGCCTTGTTATCCAACTTAGATCTTTTAACTTCAGGAATATGAGCATATGCCTCACAGCCAAAGACTCGAATATGTCTTAGAGAGGGCTTCTTACCAAACCATGCTTCCATAGGTGTCTTATCAACCAATGCTGATGTAGGAGAACGATTCAGCAAGTAACAAGCTGTAGCAACTGCCTCAGCCCAGAACTTCTGTTCAAGACCAGCATAACTCAACATACTTCTTGCTTTCTCCATCAACGATCGATTTAACCTTTCAGCAACTCCATTCTGTTGTGGAGTATAAGGTGTAGTTTTATGCCTTTTAATTCCATGGTCTACACAATACTTATCAAAATCCGCATTGCAATATTCACCACCGTTATCTGTTCTCAAGCATTTTAGTTTTCTACCAGTCTGATTTTCCACAAGAGTTTTAAATTCTTTAAATCGACTGAACACTTCTGATTTGTTTTTCAAAAAATATACAAATGCCCTTCTTGAATAATCATCAATGAACGATACATAGTATCTTGATTTAGATAAAGAAGGAACATCAACTGGACCAAAAACATCAGAATGCACATAGTCCAGAACACCAGAAGATTTATGAGAACTAGAGTAAAATGAAACATGGTTTTGCTTTCCATATATACAATGTTCGCAGAAATCGAACTCCAGATTACAATCAATCAGCCCATCTACCAGATTTTTGTTTTTCAAGGTTTTTAAACCTTTCTCACCTATGTGACCAAGTCTATGATGCCAGAGCATTGTTTTCTCTACAGGAAGTTTAACTTCCATAGAATTTACGTCATGTGTTACAATAGTAACTTTTTCAGATTTTGCAGAGACATTATTACAGCACACTGGTTTAGCATCTAACCTATACAGAGTTCCAATGCATTCACCTTTTGCCAGAACAATAGAACCTCTAGTCATCTTACAGCCACCATTCACAAAAGTAACTTGCACTCCAACATCATTAAGCTTACTAACAGAAAGTAAATTTTGAGCCAGACCTGGTATATGAAGAACTTCATTCATTCCCTTTATTCTGCCATCCGGGAACTGGATTCTGACTCGACCTCGGCCAATAATTTCCAGCGTTGAATCACTAGCCAGGAACACCTTGCCACCAGCATAGGGTTCATACTTCGTGAACCACTCTCTATGAGATGTCATATGAAAAGATGCTCCTGAATCAATCAGCCAAACATCTTCAGAAGCAGGTGTTGCCAGAGCAGCAATGAAAGCATCAGCATCACTGTGTGAAGACTCAGAGTCAGAGAAGTTCTTCTTCTTCTTTTTCTCCTCTTTGCAGTCTTTCTTGACATGACCTTTCTGCCCACAATTCCAGCACTTCACCTTGGACTTCTTGCCAGGAGATTTTGATTTCCCCTCTGATTTGGATTTAGACTTCTTGTCCTTCTTCTTGCCTCTTTCCTTTGATCTACCACGAACTGACAGAGCCTCTTTGGCCATTCCAGAAGATTTCCTCTGCATCTCTTCAGACAACAAAGAGGCAACAACAGTTTCCTGAGAAAACGTAGTTGTTGTACTTCCAATAGCCATCACCAGATGGTCCCACGAGTCAGGTAAGGAACATAACAGAAGCATACAGCGATCTTCCTCTTCTATTTTTACACCTATAGATGTCAACTGAGCAACAATCGTATTGAATGCACTCAGATGTTCTGCTACAGATGCACCTTCATCCATCTTCAGAGAATATAATTTCTTTCTGAGAAAAAGTTTATTTACCAAGGACTTGCCCTGATAAATATTATTCAACTTTTTCCACAAATCACTTGCAGATTTCTCCTCATGGATGTTCAATAGAACAGAGTCAGATAAACTGAGTCTTATCAGTCCTTTGGCTTTTCTGCATATCAGTTCCCAATCTTCTTGCTTCATGCCTGTAGGTTGAACTCCAGACACAGCAACCCAAAGATCTCTATAGACTAACATGTCTTCAACTTTAAGTTTCCACAACTCAAAGTTTGTGCCATTGAATTTCTCAATGTCTATTTTGTCTGATGTACTTGCCATCTCTATTTAATTTAAAAATAACTCTCTACAGAACTCCCACACAACAGAATTAACACAAAAAACCCAAACTACCGACAAGGATAACACAACGGGCCAGGCTCTGATACCACTTGTAAGGAAAACACAGGTGCAGAAAATAGCTTCCCTAATGTTAATTCCCAGGGGACAGTGTAGACCAGTCACTTTTTAAATTACGATAACACAGATGAATACACAAGAGAAACCAAAATAGACAATATTTAGAACATAGACACACAGAATTACGTGGGAAAACCCTTACGGGTAAAAAACCCACCACCACAAGAAAACAATCTTTATTACAGTAAGATATACAGTTACAATAAAGAACTCAGCTTCTTGCTCTAGTGTTTGATTCTCGACCTCATACACAGTTCACTACTCTGTACATTTACAGAACGAACCTTTATTCAAGTCTCATCATCATAATACCAACGACACCTGTAGACTTATCATTCTATTTCCAGTCTGCAAGAACAGGAGTCGTTACACACTTCTGCTCTAACTGATAGAACAAATTCCTTAGGCGTCGCAGCCATCTAACCATCGCAACGGTTCATATTTCAGTGAGACATTTAGTCCCACATATACCAAGTCGCCAATGACATCGCAGTTTATAAATGCCAACGAACCAAAGGCTATTGTCGGCAATTTTGTTGCCGACAATACCAAGCCTCCAAGCCTCCAAGTCCATCGGCATAACAACTACCATCGGCCCACAGACTTCACCCTCCACCGATGAGCATAGTCTCCCCGATCACCAATGGTACCATCGGAATAACTTTCACTATCGGCACAAGAATTAGCTCCCGCTCCGACAGTGCTCTGTCTCACCGATACCTCCATCGGAATGACCGCAGTACATCGGCTCACAACCTTTAGGCCATCGATGTAACAACCCATATCAGACAAGACCTCAAAAGTCACACCAAACCTCAGACTCCTGCCGATAGATATAAGTCATCGGAGTGACTACTCCTATCGGAGTAACTCCACATAGCTTGGCCGATAGGCCTTGTCTCACTGACAACCAACCCGTAACCTTCGTCGGAGTGACTACTCCTATCGGAGTAACTCCACAAAGTTTGGCCGATAGGCCTTGTCTTGCCGACGGTTGAATGCTTCCATCGGGGTGACACTCAGCATCGGACAAACCTTCGATGCTTATTCCGACGGCCCTTGTCTCACCAATGCCAATGGTCTTCAACACAGTCCTGCCGATAGTATTTCATCACAGCGATGCCAACATCACATATCCTCAAACCAATGAACCAAGGAACAGTTGAACTAAAATTCATTGAACCTACCAAATGAACTCTAGAAAGGTTCAACAAAGAGGTTCAAACAAGAGGTTCAACGAAGTGGTTCAATGCATAGGTTCAACTAAGAGGTTCAAGTAGTAATTTGAGACACAAGTTCTCTTCAGGGACAAGTTTCCAAATCTAATTATTTTTAATTTGCATTAGTTCTTCTTCCATAGCCTTGATCCAATACTCATCCTTACATGCTTCGCTTACTATTTTAGGTTCAACTTTAGAGAGTAAACACAAATTTACCTATTCTTCAGTAGCTTTCCTTCTTGTCAACTGAAAAGAAGCAAGGTATGCGGAAACGCTTCCTACACTAATCTAATGAGGAAAGACTTATGCATTTTTTTTACTTTTACTATTACAAATTAAGATGCGCATTAATAGAAAGATAATAACAACTTCCAAATGCAAACACAAAACTCACAACACAAGATATACATGGGGAAAACCCTTTCAGGTAAAAAACCCCACACTCCAAAGCGGCCCAATATATTATTTAGGAATCGCGAAGATTACAATATACTTGCAAAGAAAGCTTTTACAGGAGTATATCCAACCAGAGATCTAGAAGGTAACTTGACATCTATAAGATTCTTACATCCAACCTCCATCTCAAGTTCCTGATATATAGGAGATACAATACAGTACACCACCAATGGTAATTACAAAACCATGAGCTAAAACCACCTAAAAGTGGTGCCCAAATTATCTCCAATCAAAGGTGCCTTGTGATATGCCAAACCACACACCAACATGTGTAAGTATCCCCTTTACAGCTCTTTTATGTGTCCAACACATTGTTACATTTCCCAAAATAGAAGGTCCAACTTCCGAAGGCCATAACTTTTGATCCAGGTGTCTGATTGATGAACCATTTTATGCATCGGAAAGCTCATGAAGTGCTCTATCACCCTGTAACACGCTACGGTGGTTACACCAATTTTTTAGATGTTTAGTAAAGTTTCAATTCTTATAATTGAGTTTGAAACTTTTTCGACAGTTTCAAAAAACAACTTTAATATCTCACAATCTAGATATGATCTTGAGTCGTGAAAGGAAGCAAGGTACGTGGAACACACTTCCTACACTAATCTAATGAGGGAAGTAGAGTGAGATTATTTTAAATCCTTATAATTACAATGTTATCAACCCAATAACAGAGATATTACAGCAAACAACATACACATAGAATGACATAGAAGAAGAGAGAGACAAGATTTAATGTGGGGAAAACCCTTTCGAGACAAAAACCCCACACGCCAAAACCTGCACAATGTATTAACAAATCTAAAGGTTGTTTACAATATACTTGCAATGCAAGCTCTCAGGAGTCTTCGAGACTCATATCTGGAGGTATTCTGACAGCATAATAGTACCTATCAATCACATAATGCAACTCCTCCTCAAAGCACCTGTTTATATAGAAAATACAAGACAAAATTGCCTCTATCTTGGAATGGGCATCCAACTTGGCCTCATGGCCCAAAACACACACCTATGGACACTTGGTCAACATTGTAATATTCTTCTAACACTTGTCAACACATCCCATCCCAAAGAGGTCACCTATTTCCAAAATGGGCTATGACAGATGCTCTTACGACTCTTACGACAATCATAGAATCTGTCATAGCTGTCATAACTTACAGCTATAAGAGAATTTGTCATACACAAGCTATAAATAGCATATTCCCTTACAACATGTCATAGTCCACCTTGGGGTGCCCAAAGATGCTTTTTCAAAGATGCTCTTCGACACATGTCTTCACCTATCATAGAATCTCCTATTTCTGACTCTTACATGTCATAACTTCCACATAGGAATCTGTCATGACCGTTTCAGTAAATATTCCCTTACACAACATCCAAGATGCCAACACATGGCAAAATATTCCTACCACAAAGTGGGATGCCTATCTCCTCATGTGAGGACAAAATTACAAGTTGTCATCTTCCATGTAGGATGACACATCACCGTGCCACATCCCACAAGATGATAATATGAATTTACAATTTAATTTACAAAATAGGCAATAAATAAATAAATAAATACAATGAAACTAATATAAGGAATTATCAAGGTTGAGACACCTTAATTCCCAACATTCTCCCACTTATCGAACACCTTGTAAGAGCCAGTAGAATTAACAAGATTTAACTGCTATAGGCTGAGAGGCCCATAGACTCTAAACACCATCTGAACTTCTCTACGTCCACTGGCTTCGTCAATGCATCTGTAACATTCTTCAAAGTATCTACCTTCTCTAAATTTACCTTCCCATCCTCTACCATGTCTCGCACGAAGTGAAACTGTACATCAATATGCTTTGTTCTGGCATGAAAAGTTAGATTCTTTGCAAGGCAAATTGCACTCTGACTGTCACAACAAATCGTAATCTGTCCTACATCAACACCAATATCTGAACAGAATCTCTTAAGCCAAATGGCTTCCTTACAAGCATGAGTTGCTACCATGTACTCAACTTCTATCATGGACAAAGCAACCACAGGTTGTCACTTACTCGTCCAACTAATTACACCACCAAACATTGTGAACACATATGCACCGGTGGATCTCCTGCTATCAATGTCACCTACCCAATCAGAATCCACAAATCCATGAATACAAACTGAATGTGAAGGTCCTGTAACATTACCATGATAGCATATGGAATACTTAGAAGTACCCCTCAAATATTTGAACACTCACTTAACTGCATCCCAATGTACCCATCTAGGATTAGCCATAAATCGACTAAGGACTCCCACTGCTTGGGCAATATATGGTCTTGTGCAAACCATCGCATACATCAAACTGCCAACAGCACTAGCATAAGGTACTCTGCTCATGTCCTCCACCTCACTAGGAGATTTTGGACAATCATTAATAGACAACTTTGTCCCCAAAGAAACAGGAACACACAATGGTTTACAATCTGCCATGCTAGACCTATCCAACATGGTCTTCACATACTTACTCTGGCTTAACCAAAGTTTTCTGTTAGTTATGTCTCTTTTGATTTCCATTCCTAGAATGTACCTGGCTGCCCCTAAATCTTTCATTTCAAACTGTGCTACCAACTGAGGCTTAAAATCAGAAATGATATTCTTACCCTTCCCAATGAGAAACATATAATGAAACAATGAGAATACGATCACCATCAAACTTATAATACACACAGTGATCTGATTTCGATCTCACAAATCCAATTGATAACACAAAGGCATCAAACTTCAAGTACCACATCCCAGGAGATTGCTTCAAACCATACAAAGACTTTTTCAACTTGCAAACCAAATTTTCTTTACCTTTCACTATGTAATGCTCTGGCTGTGACATGTAAATCTCTTCCTCCAAATCACCATGAAAGAAAGTTGTCTTCACATCCATCTGTTCTACCTCTAAGTCATAAGCAGCTTCAAGAGATAACAAAAATTGAATGGATGTCAGCTTTGCAACGGGAGAGAAAATTTCACCATAATCAATTCCCTTCACTTGTGAGTATCCCTTCGCAACCAATCTAGCCTTGTACTTTTCAACACTGCCATCTGCACTGAATTTCTTCTTGAACACCCATTTACATCCAATAGGTTTCCATCCATCAGGCAAAGGCACCAAGTCCCATGTTTTATTCTTTTCCAAAGAAGCCATCTCATCTTCCATGGCCTCCTTCCAGGAACTTGCATCCTTCATTCCATAGCCTCTTTCACAGTTCTAGGCTCATCAGTGTTAGTAAGTAAAGCAAAAGCACAACTAGAATCAAGAAATGAATAACCAAACCTATCAAGTTGCTTTATTGTTCATGTAGAGCTCTTTAATGGCTGAGGTTGAGGTTATGCTTCTTCTTTTGAGCTTTCAGAGCTGCTAGAGCTCTCCTCATCATCAGGTCTCACTGGGTCTGTATGTTCAGTCTTCTTAGGGGTAGAAGGAAATTGAACTGCATCCTCTTTCTTTTCTATTTGTTTTAGCTGTAGAACAACGGAAGATGATGTTAGCTCTCTGAAGATAACACTTCTACTATACAACACCTTTTTAGCCACAAGATCCCAAAGCTTGTATCCTTTCACACCGACAACATAGCCAATGAAGATACACTTAACAGCCTTGTTCTCCAATTTAGACCTTTTCTCCCTTGGCACATGTGCATATGCCTCGCAATGAAAAACATGAAGATGTCTAACTGAAGGCTTTTTACTAGACCACACCTCCATAGTTGTCTTACCAACAAGCGTTGATGTAGGAGATCTATTTACTAGATAGCAAGCAATGGCTATAGCTTCAGCCCAAAACTTTTGTTCAAGGCTTGCTCCACTAAGCATACTCCTAGCCTTCTCCATCAGTATCCTGTTCATCCTCTCTACAACTCCATTTTGTTGTGGGGTATAAGGAGTTATCTTATGTCTTTCAATCCCTTGCTCTTTACAGAACTTCTTGAACTCTGCCAAACAAAACTCACCACCGTTATCAATTCTCAAACACTTAATCTTTTTACTAGTCTGATTCTCAACAAAAGCCTTAAACTCTTTGAACTGACTAAAGACTTCAGATTTGCTTCTGAGATAATAAACCCATGTCCTTCTACTATAATCATCTATGAAAGATACAAAATATATAGATTTGGAAATCAAAGGAACATTAACAAGACCAAACATATCAGAATGAATAAGATCCAATAAACCAAAATACTTGTGAGAACTAGAGTAAAATTGAACACAGTTTTGCTTTCCATAAATGCAATGTTCACAAAATTTAAACTCTAGATTACAATCATTTAACCCCTCAATGAGGTTTTTATTTTTTAGGGTACACCAACCCTTCTCACCAATGTGGCCATATCTCAAATGCCATAACATAGTCTTTTCAGCAGGAAGCTTAACTTCCAAAGCATGTGCACTACCATCAGCACTACCATCAGAACTACTTACAACAGATTTCTTCACTACTCGTTCAGATGGTGGGGATGAAGTGACTGCAGCTCTTTTCTTTGAATCAAAAGAACTATTGCACTATGAAGTGCATGCCTCCAGCTGAAACAGAGTACCTCTCTGAGTACCCTTAGCAAGCACCATAGATCCTCTAGTCATCTTGCATCCATCCTTCAAAAAGACAACTTGCACACCTACATCATTCAACATACTTATAGAAAGTAGGTTTTGTGCTAGGTCTGAGATGTGCATAACCTCAATGATCCCCTTCACTCATCCATCAGGGAATTGGATTGAGACTCTTCCACGACCAACAATCTTCAGATGAGAATCGTCACCCAGGTACACCTTTCCACCATCGAACTCTTCATATTTTGTAAACTAGTCTCGATGTGAGGTCATGTGGAATGATGGACCAGAATTAATCAACCACACATCATCAAATGCATGGGTGGCCAGGGCTGCGATGAATGCATCACCATCATCTTGTGACTTGTTAGAATCTGAATCAGGAGCTTTCTTCTTCTTTTTCTTCTCCTCTTTGCACTCCTTTCAAAAATGCCCAGTTTTACCACAGTTCCAACAGAGAGCCTTGGACTTTCCAGGAGATTTGGATCTCCCACAAAATTTGGATCTACCCTTCTCAGCTTTCTTGTCCTTCTTTTTCCCTTTCTCCTTGGGTCTTCCATGAACCACAAGAGCCTCTTTGGTTGCTTCACAAGACTTTCCCCACATCTCTTTAGATAACAGCAAAGATACCACTTCATCCATTGTGAAAGTGGATATGGTGCTTCCAATAGCCATCACAAGATGATCCCACGAGTTTGGCAAAGAACAAAGCAAGGTCATACAACGATCCTCCTCCTTCATCTTAACACCAACTAATGTCAATTGAGCAATTAACATGTTAAAGGCATTCAGGTTATCTACAATAGATCCTCCATCCTCCATCTTTAGTCAGAAAAAGTTTGTTCACCAGGGATTTACCCTGATAAACATCACCCAACTTCTTCCAAATGTCTTTTGTGCTCTTCTCCTCATGGACATTTAACAGGACAGAATCAACTAAACTGAGTCTTATGAGACCCTTAGCCTTCTGATCTTTGAGATCCCAATCATCTTGTGCCATAGCAATTGGTTTGACACCGGATACAGTTTCCCATAGGTCACGATCAACAAGTAGGTCTTCCATCTTGAGTTTCCACAACTCAAAATTTGTGTCATTAAACTTCTCCACCTCAATTCTTTTGGATGTGCCTGCCATCTCTTTTCCTGCAACAAGATTATAGAATACTCTGCACATGACTCCCACTCAAACTAAGATCAGCCCAAAAAACCCCTACCCAACAACTAGGACCAAAGGTGATTAATCTCTGATACCAACTGAAAGGAAGCAAGGTACATGGAACACACTTCCTATGCTAATCTAATGAGGGAATTAGAGTACAAATTCTTTTAACTCCTTACAATTACAGTGTTATCAACCCAATAATAGATATATTGCAGAAAACAACATACACATAGAATGACACAGAAGAAGAGAGAGACAAGATTTAATGTGGGGAAAACCCTTTCGAGAGAAAAACCCCACACTCCAACACCTGCACAATGTATTAACAAATCTAAAAGGTTGTTTACAATACACTTGCAATGCAAGCTCTCAGGAGTCTTCGACACTTGTATCTAGAGGTATTCCGGCAACATAACAATACATGTCAATCACATAATGCAACTCCTCCTCAAAGCACCTGTTTATATAGAAAATATAAGGCAAAATTGTCTTTATCTTGGAATGGACGTCCAACTTGGCCTCATGGCCCAAAACCCATGCCTATGGATGCTTGGTCAACATTGTAAGATGCTTCTAACACTGTTCCACACATCCCATCCCAAAGAGGTCACCTATTTTCAAAATGGGCTATGACAGATGCTCTTACGACTCTTATGACTGTCATAGAATCTGTCATAACTTACAGCTATAAGATAATCTGTCATACACAGGCTATAAATAGCATATTCTCTTGCAACATATCATAGTCCACCTTGGGGCACCCAAAGATGCCTTTTTCAAAGATGCTCTTCGACACATGTCTTCACCTATCATAGAATCTCCTATTTCTGACTCTTACATGTCATAACTTCGTCATAGGAATCTGTCATGACCATTTCAGTCAATATTCCCTTACACAACATCCAAGATGCCAACACATGGAAAAATATTCCTACCACAAAGCGGGATGCCTATCTCCTCATGTGAGGACAAAATTACAAATTTTCATCTTCCATGTAGGATGACACATCACCATGCCACATCCCACAAGATGACAATATGAATTTACAATTTAATTTACAACATAGGCAATAAATAAATAAATACAAGGAATTATCAAGGTTGAGACACCTTAATTCCCAACAAGTCGAAACTCACCTGAGATGTTTACTTAGTTGTTCCGCACCTTCTGGGAAAATTTCAGGTCAACCCAAGCTTAATTGAAGGACTTACTAAAAATAGTAAGTATTGCTATTTTTAGCTCGTTTGGAAACTTTTGGAAACTTTAAAGGTTCCAAACCATTCTCCAAGATAAAGGGTATATTGGGAAGAAGAGTAATCTTTCGAAGTTACAAGGTTGAGACACTTTTCCTAACATTCTCCCACTTGTCGAACACCTTGCAAGAGCAAAGGGAGTATCAACCTCATGATTTAATTGCTTGGGGTCATGAGGCCCATAGACTCTGAACACCATCTGAACTTCTCTGTGCTCACAGGTTTTGTCAAGGAATCTGCAACATTCATCAAAGTTTCAACTTTTTCCAAGTTTACCTTCCCATCCTCTACCATGTCACGAACAAAATGGTACTAGACATCAATGTGCTTAGTCTTTGCGTGGAAAGTAGGATTCTTTGCCAAACATATGGCACTCTGACTGTCACAAGAAATAGTAATCTTCCCTGCATCAAACCCAACTTCAGAACATAATCTGTTAATCCAAATGGATTCTTTACAAGCATGAGTTGCTTCCATGTACTCAGCTTCAGTAGTGGACAAAGCAACCATAGGTTGCTGCTTACTCATCCAACTAATAGCACCACCAAACATAGTGAACACATAAGCACCGGTGGATCTCCTATTGTCAATGTCACTTGCCCAATCTGAATCCACAAATCCATGAATATAAAGTGAATATTGAGGTCCTGTAGGATAACCATGATAACATAAGGAATACTCAGAAGTAGCTTGCAAATATCTGAACACTCTCTTCATTGCATCCCAATGTACCCATCCAAGATTATCCATAAATTGACTAAGCACTCCCACTGCTTGGGCAATGTCTGGTCTTGTGCAAACCATTGCATACATCAACCTGCCAAACATACTAGCATAAGGAACTCTACTCATAGCCTCTATCTTAGAAGGAGACTTTGGACAATCCTCAACAAATAGCTCTATCCCCATTGTAACAGGAATAGTCAAAGGTCTACAATCTATCATGTTGAATCTCTCCAAAACAGTGTTAACATACTTACTCTGGCCTAACCAAAGTTTTATGTTCACTCCATCTCTTCTGATTTCCCTTCACAGAATGTACCAAGCTACCCCTAGATTTTTCATCTCAAACTATGCTGACAACTAAGACTTCAAATCAGAAATCAAACTTTTACCATTCCCAATGAGTAAAATATTGACATACAATGCAATAATGAGAATGCGATCATTGTCAAACTTGTAGTAAACACAATGATCTGATTTTGATCTCTGAAATCCAATACTCAACACAAAGGCATCAAACTTCTGGTACCTCTCACCACATAGTGCTCTGGCTATGACATATAGATTTCCTCCTCCAAGTCACCATGAAGGAATGTTGTCTTTACATCCATCTATTCCACTTCTAGATCATACGCTGCTGCAAGAGATAACAGGAACTGAATAGATGTCAACTTTGGAACGGGAGAGAAAATCTCACCATAGTCAATTCCCTCCACCTAAGAATACCCCTTTGTAACCAATCTAGCCTTATATTTCTCAACACTTCCATCTACACTGAATTTCTTTTTGAACACCCATTTGCATCCAACAGGTTTTCGTCCTTCAGGCAAAGGCATCCAGTCCCAAGTATTGTTCTTTTCCAAAGAAGCCATCTCCTCTTCCATGGCCTCCTTCCAAGAACCTGCATCTTTCATACCCATAGCCTCTTTCATAGTTCTAGACTCATCAGTGTTAGAAATCAAAGCAAAAATACAACTGGAATCATGCAATGAATAACCAAACCTATCAGGTTGCTACCTTATCCGCGTCGACCTCCTCAAAGGTTGAGGTTGAGGTTCTTCATCTTCTTCTAAACTTTTAGAGCTACAAGAGCTCTCCTCATTATCAAGTCCAATAGATGTTTTTGGTTCAACTTTCTCAGAGGTGGAAGGAAGCTGAACCACATCATCTTTCTACTGTTCTTTCTTTGGATGCAAGACAACAGAAGAAGGATTAAGCTCTCTGAAGATCACGCTTCTGCTATACAGAACTCTCTCAGCTACTGGATCCCAAAGCTTGTACCCTTTCACACTGATGCCATAACTGATGAAGATACACTTTACAGCCTTGTTCACCAACTTAGACCTCTTCTCCTTAGGCACATGTGCATATGCCTCACAACCAAATACTCGAATGTGTCTTAATGAAGGCTTTTTATCCGACCATGCCTCTATAGGTGTCTTATCAACGAGTACTAATGTAGGAGACCTGTTAACCAGGTAACAAGTGGTAGCAATAGCTTCAGCCTAGAAATTTTGTTCAAGACCAGCTCCACTTAGCATACTTCTTGCCCTCTCCATCAACGTTCTATTCATCCTCTCTACAACTCCATTTTGTTGAGGGGTATACAGAGTTGTCTTGTGCCTCTCAATTCCCTATTCTTTATAGAACTTGTCGAAATCTACTGAACAGAACTCACCACCGTTATCAATCCTCAAACACTTAATCTTTCTATCCTTATGATTCTCTACAAGAGCTTTGAACTCTTTGAATCTATTAAAGACTTCAGATTTACTTCTAAGGAAATATATCCATGTCCTTCTACTATAGTCATCAATGAATGAAACAAAGTAAACATATTTTGAAATTGAAGCAACATTAACAGGACCAAACACATCAAAATGAATCAAGTCCAACACCTCAGAAGATTTGTGAGAACTAGAATAAAATTGAACACGGTTTTGTTTTTGATAAATGCAATGTTCACATAAATCAAACTCAAGGTTACAATCATTCATACTCAACAATATTTTTATTCTTCGAGGTCCTCAAACCCTTTTCACCAATGTGACCAAGCCTTTGGTACCATAACATTGTCTTCTCATCTAGAAGTTTCATCTCCATAGAATGAGCACCCTTAGGTACCCAGAAAGCATGACCATCAGAAGTAGATGCAACAGTCTTTTTCGTTGCTAGTTCCAATGGTGAGGATTAAGACTCTGATGCTCTCTTCTTCAAAATAGAGGCACTATTGCACTGAACTACACGTGCATCAAGCTGAAACAAACTGCCAATCCAAACACCCTTAGCCAACACCATAGATCCTCTAGTCATCTTGCATCCTCCATTCAAGAAAACAACCTGCACACCCACATCATTCAATTTACTTGCAGAAAGAAGCTTCTATTCAAACCACGTATATGCAGAACACAATTGATTCCCTTTACTCATCAATCAGGGAATCGAATCAAGCCTCTTCTAGGACCAACAATATCTAGGTGAGAATCATCACTGTAGTACACCTTTCCACCATAGTATTCTTCATACTTTGAAAACTAGCCCCGATGCAAGGTCATGTGAAAAAATGTACCAGAGTCAATAAGCCACACATCCTCAGATGCATGCGTTGCCAAGGTAGCAACAAATGCTTCTCCTTCATCCTGAGAGGACTTGTCAGAATTTGAAGCATAATTCTTCTTCTTTTTATTTTTCTCCTCCTTGCACTCCTTACAGAAGTCACCAAATTTGCTGCAGTTCTAGCACAGCGCCTTAGACTTTCTGGGAGACATAGATCTCCCATGGGATTTGGATCTTCCCTTTCTTCCTTCTTCTTATCCTTTTTCTTTCCCTTCTCTTTAGATCTACCACAAACCGCAAGAGCCTCCTTAGCTGATTCGGAAGACTTTCTTCGAATCTCTTCAGACAACAATGAAGAAACCACTTCATCCATCTTGAAGGTGGTAGTGGTACTCCCAATGGCCATAACAAGGTGGTCCCATGAATTTGTTAAGGAACACAGTAATGTCATACCTTGATCCTCCTCCTCCATTTTCACACCAATGGAAGTTAACTGGGCAACAAGCATATTGAATGTATTCAGGTAATCAGTGATAGATCCTCCATCTTCCATCTTCAGAGAATACAATTTCTTTTGTAGGAATAACTTGGTCACTGGGGATTTAGCCTAATAAAAATCTCCAAGCTTCTTCAAAAGTTCCTTTGTAGTCTTCTCTTCATGGATATTCAGGAGCACTGAATCATCCAAACAGAGTCTTATCAAACCCTTAGCTTTTCAATCTTTGAGATCCCAGTCTTCTTGAGACATTGCCATTGGTTTTGTACCAGATATGGCTTCCCATAAATCTTGATCTACAAGCATGTCCTCCATTTTGAGTTTCCACAACTTAAAATTATTGCCATTAAACTTCTCTATCTCAAACCTCCTAGATGTGCTCGCCATCTCTTACCTACAACAAAGATTTCAAAATCCTCTGCACAAGCTCCCACTCAAACGAAGATTAGCTCAAAAAACCCTCTACCCAACAACTAGAACCAAAGGTGATCAAGCTTTGATACCAACTAAAAGGAAGCAAGGTATGCGGAAATGCTTCCTACACTGATCTAATGAGGAAAGACTTATGCAAATTGTTTACTTTTACAGTTAAAGATTAAGATGCACATTAACAGAAAGATAATAACAACTTCCAAATGTAAACACAAAACTCACAACACAAGATATACGTGGGGAAAACCCTTTCAGGTGAAAAACCCCACACTCCAAAGCTACCCAATATACTATTCAAGAATCAAGAAGATTACAATATACTTACAAAGAAAGATTTCATAGGTGTATATCCAACCAGAGATCCAGGAGGTAACTCGATATCTATAATATTCTTACATCCAACCTCTATCTCAAGTTCCTGATAAATAGGAGATACAATACAGTACACCACCAACAGTAATTACAAAACCATGAGCTAAAACCACCCAAAAGTGGCACCTAAATTATCTCCAATCAAAGATGCCTTGTGATATGCCAAACCAAACACCAACACATGTGTATCTCCCCTTTACAACTCTTTTATGTCTCCAACATGTTTTTACATTTCCCAAAATAGAAGGTCCAACTTCTGGAGGCCATAACTTTCGATCTGGGTGTTCAATTGATGAACTGTTTTATGTGTTGGAAATCTCATGAAGTGCTCTATCATCCTATAACCTGCTACACCAGTTATGCCAATTTTTGGGATGTTTAGTGAAGTTTCAATTCTAATAATTGAGTTTGAAACATTTTTGACAGTTTTAAAAAATAGAAACTTTAATATCTCACAATCTAGATATGATCTTGAGTTGAAAATCACCAGAGATGTTTACTTAGTTGTTCTACACCTTCTGGGAAAATTTTAGGTCAACCCGAGGTCAATTGAAGGACTTACTAAAAATAGTAAGTCTTGATATTTTTGCTCATTTAAAAACTTTTAGAAACTTTGAAGGTTCCAAACCATTCTCCAAGATAAAGGGTATTCAAAAAGACCAAAACTGGGAAGAATAGTAATCTTTCAAAGTTGCAAGTTGAGACACTTTTTGTAACATCAACACACATTTGTCCTTATCACCAATGATTTGATCTTTAGAATGATGCTTCTGCACATACTTGGGAGCTTTAGGAGTCTTTTCTAGAGCTTGTTCTTCTTCAATCTGTATTTCTTTTTTATAAATATTTTCTTCTTCTCTACAAGATGACTCATCTAATTCATAACCATCAACTTTTGAGTTCTTTTATAGATCTTCATCAACTTTGACATTTACACTCTCAACAGTCCTTCTTAACCTCTTGTTATAGCATTGGTAAGCTTTGCTTTTAGTAGAATACCCAAGGAAAATAGCTTCATCAAACCTTGCATCAAACTTTCCTATATTTTCTTCATCCCTTCTAATATAACATTTGCTTCCAAACACATTGAAGTACTTAATAGTAGGAATCTTTCCATACCACAGCTTAGAAGGTGTCTTTGTACTATTTCCTCTTCTCTCTCTTTTCCTCCTCCTCCGTTGTTGTTGTTGAGAGAGTTCTCTCTAGTAGACCTCTTGAAGGTTTTCTTATTTTATAATTGTCCTTGAAACTTCTTAAACAGTGATATTCTTTCTTTCAACCACTCCATTCTACTGAGGAGTTCTAGGGGTAGATAATTGCCTCTTTATCCCATGATTCTCATAGAACATGTTAAATTCATTGGAGGTGAACTTTCCACCTCTGTCAGACCTCAAACATTTAATTGTCATATCCATTTCATTCTCAACCATGACTTTGAATGTTTTGAACATATCTAGGTATTCAAATTTTTCTTTAAGAAAAGTAACCCATGTCATCCTAGAATAATCATCAATCAATAGCATGAAATACCTATCACCTTGAAAACTCCTTACCTAGGTAGGGGCACAAAGATATGTATACACCAATTCCAATCATCTAGTAGAAGACTGATCCTTGACTTTGAATCTTCTTCTTGTTTGCTTTTCAATATGACATTCCTTACAGACAACATTGATGGGCTTTGTAATCTTTTGTAGATCTCTCACAGCTTGAACTGAACTTATCCTTGCCAGGCTATCAAAATTGATGTGACACAATCTCCTATGCCATAGCCAACTCTCACTAATCTGAGTCATGAAGCAAGAACCATCACCACCTTTGAGATGATAAATATTTCCATCTATCCTCTCCAACAACTATCATAGTTCTAGAATATCTTATGATCTCACAGCCATCATTCTAAAACACAAGATTATATCCTTTGGTACACATTTGTCCAACACTCAAAAGATTATGCTTTAAACCCTTAATATAAAGAACATCATCAGTATTGTGATTTCCATCAAAACCAATTGAGCCTCTTCCACATATCTTAGTATCATTATCATCACCAAATCTAACAAGTCCTCCATCATATTTTTCCAGTTTAACAAACTTACTCTTATCACCAGTCATATGATTTGAGCATCCACTATCAATGACCCAAAGGTTCTTTTCCTGTGTAGTATGGAAAGTAGATATCATAGTTCTTTTAGCATTAAGACCTACCGCCAAAGCCTTTTCCTTCACACATTTCCCAAAGTTAGTAGAAATAATATCATCTCTTATAGCTATGAATAGACATTCATTATCCTGATTGTTCTCATAATCAGATTCATCATCAAATATACTTGCATATTCCCTAACATATTAGCTTTTCTTTGGCACTCTACTCTTATTCTCCCTATTCTTACTTCTCAAAATTCTTTCTAGACATCTTGAAGCATAATGACCAATCTTGCCACAACCGAAACACTTGAAAGGCAACTTACCACTGTACTTATCAGTACCCAATTTCATTCTTCTCACAAAATTAGCTTCCAAATCATTGAATCCTCCTTATTTGGTTCCACGGTCTTCTCAGATTTGTCAGCCTTGAAGTAGTTTCAGTCTTTGCACTACTTGTACCAAATTCTCTTATTTCAAAAGTAGTTAAGGTGCCAAGCAACTAATCTTTGGTAAATTATTTCAAATTTTACAATTATTCAATAGCAGAAACCTTATGAATGTAAGCTTTAGGAAGAGTTCTGAGTACCTTTAATATCACTTCTTGTTCATCCAGCTTTCCACCAAGACCTTATATGCAATTCACAACTTCATCCAGCCTCTGTAAGTAGCTTGTAATATTTTCTTCTTTAGACATTCACATGGTTTCAAGCATGAGATTCAAATTCTACATTTTAGCTTGCTTGAACTTATCATCTCCTTCATGAATACTCTAGCTTTTTCTAGATTTCATTAGCAGTTTCAAATCCATGAATTCTACTAATTCAGAATTAGAAAGACAACTTAAAGAGCATACATTTCTTTACCATCGATTTCACAGGTTTTGATCTCATTTGTAGTGCTTGGACCATTCTCAGGTATTGTATATGCATTCATTGCAAACTTCCAGATGTCATATCCAAGAGACACCAGATAACCTTCCATCCTTATTTGTCAGAAAGCATAGTCAAATCCATCAAATAGGGGAACATCCTTCTTGTGCACCATCCTAGATCTACCTCAATCGGTTAAGCTCTTTTCTAAGGAACCTTGCTCTGATACCAATTGTTGAATACACAAGACAACTGAGAGGGGGGTTGAATCAGTTGTAACTTATAATTTCAACAACCCTCAAACACATTTAGATCCACATCAATCCAATTAACCTTTAAACTATTATGATGATTAAGCATGAAAAACAAATATCAGAAACTAAATCATAACAACATCAAACACAAGAGAACACTAGATTTTACATGGAAAACCCAAAACAGGGAAAAACTACGGTGAGGATTAGCTCACAATTTAATATGATAAAACAACCAGTTAAGCTTGGTACCAATTGGTGGACTCACTATCCAAGAATGCTCATTGTAGGTGGCTCACTGCCAAAGGACTCACTATCCTAAAAGAAAGAGATAGAAGAAATGGCTCACTACCAAGATTTGAACTGTTATAGTTGCATCTAACACATACATGGAGTACAGTTCCAATGAAACTCAATATTCATTGCAATATCAACATATTCTCCGTAGCACCACTGAAAGATAGTAGACACCTTCTGCTCACTGCATCCAGTAATCTAACGCATGAAGGCTTGTAACTTTTCCACTCACTCAACCACTCTGTTACACACATCATATCCATCTCACGCACACATAATCACAACCCCTTGACACTTATTTATATTGTCTTCAACCTTGAGAGCATTCTCCAAAGTTGGAAAAAACACTTTAACCTAGAATATTCAAATTAGGTCTAGACCTAAACATTCCCGCAGTGGAAAGGAATAAAGGGAAACCACAACACACCTTAGCTTGGACCTAAATTCATCCAAGCACGCTACTCCACACTTTCACAATCACCAAAGCAACTCCACAATTAGTGTAAACACCCAGGTCGGCCAAACCTATGTTAACACATGTACTTTTAAGTACATGCTTGCTCAAACCCAAAGATGACTTTTGGATCACATGCAAGGGTTCAACACAATCTCGAGTATCCACAATCATCCTAAAACTTCTTGAAATCCAACAAATTCCTCTACAACAACTTTCACCTTCTGCACGACCTTATCCTATTTACCTAGTAAACTCAAATATCTCTGTCATTAACTACAACTCGATAAGTCCTCTTCTGAGCACCAAATCATGAACAACCTTGACTGGAGAAAGATAGGAACCTTATAAGTATGCATCTAGAACCACAAGACCAAAATCCACTTTGCGGAGAAAACGTAGAGCAAAGACATTTCTCCCAAACATCTCTACAACACTCACAAACACAGTCCACATTCTAGTGAACACAACTTCCTCTGAACAGCGAACTGGAGCACAAAACTTGGAATATAACTTCTCTGAACATCTCTTCACAACATATCCAAACCACAAGGATAGATCTTCAACATAGAGGAAATGCAAAGCAGAACCAGAGTCCCTTCGACACATTGTTTCCTTTATTAATCAAATTCCCTCAAAAGCACTTGGAAACCAACCATTATAACCATATTCTTAATATCTTTAGAATCTCTTCAAAGAAACCAAATCATCTTCAACAAAGTAGCTCAACCAAACACTTCGTGCACTTACAACAATCCAATCTTTGCTCATCCAGTAGACACAGTTGACACCAATGAGAACACAAGCTTGTTGACATCAATGACAACACCGATAGCACATACTTGCAACAATAGGGAGATAAGGAGAGATAGATAGGTAGAGAGGAGACAGATAGGGAGAGATAGAGGAGATGGAAGGGAGAGATAGGGAAATAGAGAGTGAGCAAGATGTCCAGATAGATAGGGAGAGAGATTGAGAGGTAGAGGGATGATAGAGATAGGAAGATATAAGGGAGAGATAGGGAGATAGAGGTTTATGGTTTCTTGGGTTTAGGGTTTAGGGGCATTATTAGGGTTTAGGGGTTTGGAGAGAGAGAGAGAGAGAGAGGAGATGAGGTAAAGAAGGGAGGAAGAGAGATAAAGATAGAGAGATTGCTTTTGGACATGCAACCCTAAACCTGAGCAACCCTAAACTCCTAAACCCTAAATAATGCCCCTAACCCCCTAAAATCAAGAACCCTAAACATCTAAACCCTAAATAATATTACCCCTAAAACCTAACCCCTAAACCCAAGCAAACCTAAACCTTTATCTATCTATCTCTATCGTCTCTCTACCTCTCAATCTCTTGCCTATGTCTATGGTCATGTCCCCCACTCTCTATCTCCCTATATGTCCCCTCAATCTCCTTTATATCTCTCTAATGGTCCTCTCTCTCTAAACCCTAAACCCTATACCTCCAAACCTTAACCCCTAATCCCTAAACCCTAAACCCTAAATAATGCCCCTAAACCCTAACCCCTAATCCCTAAACTCTAAACCCTAAACTCTTAAACCCTAAATAATTCCACTAAACCCTATTCCCTAAACCTAAACTCCTAAACCCTAAATAATTCCCCTAAACCCTAACCTCTAAACCCTAAAACCGTAAACTTGAGCAACCCTAAATAATGCCTCTGAACCTTGACCCCTAAACCCTAACTCTCTCTCTCTCTCTCTCTCTCTCTCTCTCTCTCTCTCTCTCTCTCTCTCTCTCTCTCTCTCTCTCTCTCTCTCTCTCTCTCTCTCTCTCTCTCTCTCTCTCTCTCTCTCTCTCTCTCTCTCTCTCTCTCTCTCTCTCTCTCACTCTCTCTCTCTCTCTCTCTCTCTCTCTCTCCTCTCTCTCTCTCTCTCTCTCTCTCTCTCTCTCTCTCTCTCTCTCTCTCTCTCTCTCTCTCTCTCTCTCTCTCTCTCTCTCTCTCTCTCTCTCTCTCTCTCTCTCTCTCTCTCTCTCCTCTCTCTCTCTCTCTCTCTCTCCTCTCTCTCTCTCTCTCTCTCTCTCTCTCTCTCTCTCTCTCTCTCTCTCTCTCTCACAACCCTAAACCCTAACCCCTAACTAGTTTGTTACAGTCAAATTAGGCCTATTTTGGGGAATGTAATGTAATAGCAAAGATTTGCACATGGATTTAAACCCTAAGATTTATAAAGAAGGTGTAAATATGCATATATAACATGTCTAAACACTTCTCTTGCAGAAATCACTCACCCAACACAAGAATTCTAAAAAAACACTAAAAACAAGGTCTCTTTAGGCCAAATAGAGTAGGCTTATTCAAATGGCACTTACACATGTGACCAACCTCTAAAATATTTCTTGTAGCTCTGTATATAACTACATATGGTGGAATTGGGAGAAAATCAAAATTTACTAAAAATACCCCTCAATGGCCAATATTACTCAGTTTGCTATAAAATGCAAAATAAGTTTCTCCAAGGAGTCTAACTCATTGGATTAGATCTGTTCACGTATATTACACCTCATGGAATCATCACAGTTTCAAATAGTCCATTTTGGCAAGAAAATAGGAAACCCTTATCTAAATGACTTAAATGGATGTCTTGACCTACAAGACCACTTGGAAACATGAAAATGCCATCCTTTTCATCTCCTAAAGTCATTTGATTGGTTTTGAGCCTATGCTCCTACATCAACAAGGCAGGTGAAACTATTTGACATGATGCCTCAAAAAAATGTTGTCTCATGGAATGTAATTGATGAATGTAAATCCAAACTCCACGACCTTATCCACCATCCTCCTTGCCTATGCCAAAATGGATCTTCAGAATAGGCTATAGACAACCATCAAAGCATAAAGCATATAGGAGTTTTGTCACATGTTGTATTTGTAGCTACCCTTTTAGACATGTATGCAAAGTTTGGAAGCATAGACAAGGCATGTGAATAGTTTGGCATGACACCTCAAAGAAATGTTATCTCATAGAATGCAATGATTGCAAGATATATGCACAAAATGGATATTTTGATAAGGCTTTTGAAACTTTCAAGCAAATGCAATTGGCAGGTGTAAAGAAAATGTAGAAAGGTGAAGTGAGGATATGCAAAGCATCCAAAAACCATATAGAAGCTGAAATGAGGATATACAAATCATGCCAAACATGTCTCTCTCCCTATGTCTCTCTCTTCCCCTCTTCCTCATTCTTCTCTTTCTGTAACCCATATAGATGGTGAAATGAGGGTATGCTAGACCTATAGAAGGTGAAATGAGGACATAATGTCAAACATATCATCTTCCCTCTTGGTCTCTCTCTAAGTATCTCCCTAACTAAACATATAATGTCAAACATATATCTAAGGTGAGATGAAGGTAGGAAAATGATGTCAAACATATAGAAGGTGAAATGAGGATATGTCTAACATGTAAGATGAGAAATTATCTATCATTATCATATCAAATCTAGTATAGTTTCTATATCAAATCTAGTAGTTTCAATATCATGATTGTTATGAGATGTATGCAAAGTGTGGAAGGATAGACAAGGCACGTGAACTGTTTGACAGAACACCTCAAAGAGATACATCTCATGGAATACAATAATTTCAAGATATGCACAAAATGGATTTACTCATGAGGCTTTAGAAAATTTCAAGAAATGCAATTGGCGGGTGTAAAGCCAAGTTCCACAACCTTAGCCAACATCCTCCCTTCCTATGCCAAAATGGGATCTTTGGAACAGGGTATGGACATCCATCAAAGCATAAAGGATATGAGAATTTTTTTCAAATCTATTGTAGTTGCAACTACCCTAGTAGACATATATGCAAAGTGTGGAAGCATAGACAAGGCACATGGAACTATTTGATAGAACAACTCAAAGAAATGCAATCTCATGGAATCCAATAATTGCAAGATATGCACAAAATGGCTTTGTTAATAAGGCTTTAGAAACTTTCAAGCAAATGCAATTGAGAGGTGTAAAGCCAAATTCCACAACCTTAGCAACATCCTTCCTTCATATGCCAAATGAGATCTTTGGAACATGGTATGGACATCCATCAAAGCATAAAGGATATGGGAATTTGTCAAATCTTGTAGTTGCAACTACCCTAGTATACATGTATTCAAAGTATGGAAGCATAACAAGATACTGAATTGTTTGACATGATGCCTCAATGAAATGTCATCTCATGGAATGTAATGATTGCAAGATATGCAAAACATGGATTTTCTTGATAAGGCTTTATAAAATTTCAAGCAAATACAATTGGTGGATGTAAAGTCAAATTCTACAACCTTAGCTAGTATCCGCCTTGCCTATGCTAAAATGGGATCTTTGGAACATGGTATGACATCCATCAAAGCATAAAAGATATGGGAATTTTGTTAGATGTTGTAGTTGCAACTACCCTCAAAGAAATGTCATCTCATGGAATGCAATGATTGCAAGATATGAACAAAATGGATTTTACTTTCAAGCAATGCAATTGGTAGGTGTAAAGCAAAATTCCAAAACCTTAGCCAACATCCTCCTTGCCTATGCCAAAATGGTATTCTTGGAACATGGTATGGACATCCATCAAGCATAAAGGATATAGGAATTTTGTCAATGTTGTAGTTGCAACTACCTATGAGACATGTATGCAAAGTGTGGAAGCATATACAAGGCACGCGAACTATTTGACATGATGCCTCAAAGAAATGTTGTCTCATGGAATGCAATGATTGCAAGATATGCACAAAATAGAAAGGCTTTAGAACTTTCAAGCAAATGCATAAAAGAAAAATTCAACCAAATGCAATTGCATGTCTAAAACCAAATTGCACAACCTTATCCAACATCCTCCTTACCTATGCCAAAATGGGATCTGGGGAACAAGGTGTGGATAGCCATCAAAGCATAAAGGATATAGGAATTTTGTCACATGTTTGATTTGCAACTGCCCTTGTAGACAAGTATGCAAAGTGTGGAAGCATAGACAAGGTGCTAAACTGTTTGACATGATGCCTCAAAGAAATGCACAGTCTCATGGAATGCAATGATTGCAAGATATACACAAAATGGATTATTTGAAAATGATTTATAAACTTTCAAGAAAATACAATTGGCACGTGTAAAACCAAATTCCAGTAACAATAATTGATCATCATATTAAATATTTAATGTAGACTGTCATATACATAATGTCATGAACATAACATCTAGTTTATATATAAAGCCATATAGGCATGTACAAACAAATCCATATAGGCTTATACAAAGATATACATCGGTAACATACAAAAGTATGTATACAAATCCATCTACGCCATACAAAAAAAGTTCCAAATCTAGTTTCTATGAACCATTATGAAATTATTTTCAGCCCTTACTTGGCCATGAAAATGGAGAGCCAATCAGTGACTCATCATCTCTCTCCCATCAACTAGACCTCCTCGACAAAGATTTTTGAAGCTCCACCTATTAATACAATCAAACAATATGCACATTAATATAGAAAACATGGAATATATAACATCACATATGTAATCAATCACTTACTACTAGTTGATGATTGATGAGGTATAATTAACCTCATTTCGTAATAAGTCATAAAACCCTTTCTATGTCACCCAAGTTACCCAAACCATGCCAATTTAATAATTTTATGAGCAACATTTGTTTATTTTTGATAGAATGATGTACAAATCTTTTTTTCTAATTGATTGAAGTTTTCCACTAATGTTGATATGATAGTGTGTAAAGGTCTGTGTATTTATATAGGTTTTTATGAAGTGCCTAGTGGAACTTAAAAGAAACTAAAGTCAGGAGCGCTAGAATCTCAGGGCACTAGAAATCTAGGAATACAGTTTCATAGGCTTTATCGATAGTTCCCTTATTTTCTGTTAAAAATGCTTAAGACATTTTATGACTCCACTCAGAGACTTTACTATGTTGAACCTAACAGACATCTAGTTTAGTTAAAAGTTTGTTTTTATGTTGAAGACTTTTTCAAGTGGCATTTATGTGTCACCTAAAAATTAGGATTTTGGTAGTATAGATTATGGGTAATCTCAAAAATAGTTATTGCTATATTATGTTATGCGATGTTCTGATATACAATACAGAAGTAATGTTCAGCTATTATGTTCTATGATAATTCTCTATGGAATGAAGCAACCTCTAAGAGTTTATTCTAAGTAATACATTCTAACCAATGGAAATGCAAATGAAAGTTGAGTTATTTCGGAGATGTTGAGATAATGCATGTGATTTGAATCGATAAGAATATCTCATGAGAGCTGGCCACTCGAAGGATATAGGATAGATAAGTGTTACTGTTACACAATCATGTTGTTCAATTCTGTTATTAAATGTTTTTGTTAGATTAATGTAACTTTTTGTTTTAGCATTATTGTGTGTTCTTGTAGGATATTGTGTTTAAGATAATAATCTTTCAATTCTACTGCTATTCTAAGAGTTTTCAGAGCATCTACTCCGTCCATAAAATCTATTATCAGTTGTTAGCTCAAATTTTAATCTATTTTCAGTTAATAGTTAAAAATGCATGTGTTGATTCCTAGTTAGTTTATATGCTTTCTAGATTAAGAATTCAAATGCTTTATAGATTAAGACTGGTATGCTTTCTAGTTTAGATTCATTTTGTTAAAGGCTTGTTCAAAATCTTAGAAAACCATTGCTAAGATGAGATGTCGAATTCATTCCCTATTGCAAACTGCCTTGGACACTACCCCGGTTGACATAATTGACATATTTCAACTAAAGTTATAGGACCTCACGACAACCTATCAATGATCCCTCTCAACATCTTTTCTCTCTCTTCATTTGTAGCTAGATGGGTTGGAGTTGTGACCTCCTGTGAGAAGCATCAAGAAGAAAAAATGACTAAACATAATTATCATTTATGTACATCAAATGACATGAGATAAAACAAGAAATACAAAATGACATTTACATGTTACTGGCTCATACCTCGATCAAAGGATTTGAAGACAACACAGCTGCAACAATGCCTGCCTCCGCTGACTCACGAAGATGAGGATTCTCCATTTTCAACATCTAAAAATAGAGTTCAAGGTTATTTGACCAAAATAGATACATAACATTATTTAAATGTGTAATGATTACAAATGGTTAAATTTACCTTCATACAAGTGGTTCTGCGTCTAGGGGACCAAGGAAATCATGGAGGTGTTGGTGAAGCTCCCTGTTGAAATTTTCAAATTGTCACTAAATAAGATTGTCATTAATATATGTACTATATTTACAATCATGTGTTAAATTACATACATGATAACTCGACCCCCTCTCATAACCCACCATTAGACAGCTAATAGAGGTAGGATGAAGACTCTGACCCTGGAATTTCATTGTGCAGACAATTACATACATTAATTTTGACTTATAATATAGATAATAATATAAAATTAATTACAAATTTCAAATACAAATATATTAAATCAAGATGAACCTTGTAAAAATTTACTTGGGAGTCAATACCAAATGTACGCTATAAGACATCGTCTCTGAGAACAAGATCATCCAATAGGGATGTGTCCATCACTGGTTGTTACCCCTGCGTCGCAACATCCTACCGAGAGTCTTGCATCCCATAATTGCACAAGTTCCCACATGAAATGCAATGATGTGGAGACAAATGATGCCTATTGCTCTCACCCTCATCGGCCTAGGTGACATCATCATCGTGTTGTGCTAGAGACTGCGTGAGAGAACTCAATGAATGTAGTGTCTCCACCTCAACACTCTCCTTCAAAGTCAAAGGGAGTGAGACATATGCTGGCCTAATCAAGGGTCTAGGTATGTATTTTTGGTCTCATTATACCCCCTCTCTATCTTGGGCAAAGCCACCACCTCTGCCCTAGAACTCTCTAATGTCAAAGTAATTAGGAATCTCCTTGAGGACGAACTTACAATGGAGTTTCCTCAAGAAATATTGTGGTGCCTCATTGTCATTACATGGAGGCTCATCAAAGACCATGTACCATCTATCCCAAAAGTTTTGGGATATATCTTGGTTCCTACACCAATGAATTGGGAAGCGTTTGCAAGTCTCTTCTAATGTTTGGCCAATTTTAGGATTGATAAAATGTGAAAATAACACAAATTTTATAATTTTTTTGTCCTTCACTTGTTGGTAAGACAACTTGTCAGCATAGTATTGCTGACACCTATCCCTATAGTCATTCCATTCGGTGATTTGGTTTTTCACCGATTCAATGTGAGAAAAAATCACCTCTAATGACTTGGCAAGGGCTCTCCTATGATCGGTGCTTGCACCTGGACTATTTAACATTTCAATTAGGGTTTGAAGATGTTTTTTATTTTCTTCTATTTTCCCTAAATAGTTTTCTTTTGTATCTCTTTCATGGTGAGGACGTGAAGGTGGGGGGTTTTGAGGGTTTTCAAGGTTGTTTTGACCCTCTACTGGATTTTTGTTTTGTGTTGCCTCATTTATTGTAAATTTAATATAAAAAACAATCAAACATTGTAAAAGCATAAAAATTATTTTCAAACTCACAAAAATCAATCAAACCCTACCTTCTTCAGCTGCTACACACTCTACATTCCATTCACGAGGTCCTCGGGAGTGGGATTGGTGAGCTGGCATGGTGAAAATGTCGATTACACTTATCTAACTTGCTTGATTTCTCCTTCCTCTAATGTGCTCATGCTTTTATAACTATTTTTTTCTTGCAAAAATGTAGAAATGGTTGTGGGATGGAGAATATGTTTTTTTTTTACTTTATACAATAGTATAACGCAATCGCGTTATAACACGCTCAGGTTATACATTGCATGGGACCAAAAAGCCAAAGTGCTAACTTTTTGGTCCCACAATTTTGTGCATATACCCACATACTATCAAGATAACACAAGATGTATCCTGAGAAAACCCTCATGAGAGAAAAACACAACATCTAAATCATCCACACAATGTATTATCTCATGAACAAATATTACAATACATAGCCTCCATAAATACTTCTAAAGCATCAAGTTACCTAATTGCACTCCATGTGAACAAGTAAATGAGAATCATGTAACCCACACATCTCAATCCATGCTTCCTCTCCTCACATATGCAACCTACAAGAGATGCTTAATCCAACCTTAGCCACCAAGCCAACTAGCCAACCTCAACCACTACTCATGTGCTTGCTTTTATAGAAACAAGGTTACACAAAACCACTAAGTAGTATTACATAACCATGTCCCTCGAAATCACAAAATAACTAAACCATGTCCCTCTCATTTATTGTTTGATACTAAGTTTTTCTTTTTGGTACTAAGGTTTTCCCAATAGTGCAAATGTATAGGGATGTGTAAACATATGGATGGGGCAAGGGATATGAGGATAGAATGTGTTTAATGGATAGGTTAATTGCATACGGTAAGAGACCCAACTTTGTACAAAATTACATCATTTGTGAATCTATGTATCAAGGTACTCTCCTCAAAATGAACCCAAAACTAAATGAGAAATGACATAAGTATGCAAATTTCACCATTACAACTACCAATTGTATGGTAGAAGTTTTACATAATTTTCAATTCAGGTCAAAATGCAAAGTGAATTATAGCAAGTAGTGTGGATACACAATTATGGTCCCAAATATATAGTCAAAGTTAACATTTGTGGGAGAATCATAGTGAAGAATAATATCCATCTCAACATGTCCATAATGTCCTTTGATTCATCCTCCATTACAAACGATGCCCTCCATTATGCCAAATGCCCAAAAGCAAGCTTGAAAAAGTTACATGGAAGCCTCCAATCAGAAATAGATTGTACATATTACCTAAAAAAGTCCAACATTATTTTGTCAATTTTGTTTCCTAATTAATGAATAGTATATGCATTGAGAAAGATTTTGGATAAGGGTTCTCAATACTATTTTGTGGTAAATTGAAATTGATTATTATCCAACCATATGAGAAGAAAGGATGATTCAATTAATGAATCATAACAACCATTCTTGTGGCTAATAAATTATCTTTGAAAATTTCTATTTGTTCATTACATAAAAATTTAAAGCACAAACACAAACACCAAATCCAATGGTAACAAATAGGCTTGAGTAGTTGCCAAGAATTAATCACCATAGCTAGAATAGCAACCACAGCTAGTTGCTAACACATCCAACTAACCATACCTCCAATCCAAGGTATACTAATCATAACAAGTAGTACTTATTCCATCAACATGTCCAACCCAATCCAGAATGATCACAAGTCCGTGTATATACACTCTCCTACAAATAGAAGTCCTCCAAGGTAACAACACATAAACATGCATTAAAAAACCTCAAGATCATGAACATTGTAGTATAATGAGAACATCATACAAAGGACACATACATCCTTGAACTCCCACTACATGGGTAATATCAAATATTAAATCAATCAAGGCATCTAAAGATCCACCAATAGCACTCACATAGATGACGTGGCTAAAACCTCTATCACATAGTTTTGAAGAACACACACACCAATATGCAAAACCTACAAACTAAAACAACTACAACATAACTCTCTTATTGCAGGTCCAAATCTCTCCCAAGTTCTCCACATCATAGAAGATATTGACAAACCTCAACTCTAGTTTCAAGTGAACATGAATGTCCAGGAAGAAGCATTAGACCAATAAGAGATATTCTACAAATCAAAACTATATCCTTCTCCCAACACCAATGTGCTACAACTGCGAAAAAGTAAGATCTCCTTTCTAAAAATCCAAATCAAGAAGCCTCCTCAATTCCAACTAATCAAGATATAAGCCTCCAAAAAAAAGGAAGATAAAAAACCTCTCAAAGCCACTAACGATCTCCTTTTTCTCTTCAAAATAGATTGACCCCAAAACAAATCAAGACCAAACATAAGGAGATAACAAATCATAACCATGAATCTACTCTTCAACCAAGTCCTCCAGAACTAATATCCATAGGTCAAGACTCAAACACACATGAGAAGACAAGACACAAGGAAAGAATGCATATAAAAATAAGGTGGGCAATACCTATTAGATCATTCATCGCCAAGAAGACCAAGAATGGGGAATGAGATTGCTCCTCTAGGATATACCAAGCCATAATGACTCTCTTCAAGAACAATCTCATCAATAGGTCTATATGTTGAACTTATGTCCAACCCAAGTGTAGGCTCCTTGATCTTCTTTTTGAAACCTCATCAAAGAGTAATTCTCTCAACACATGATCTCCAAGAAACAAGAGTCTATAGCCTCACCCAAATCCAAAATAGGTGTATAACCGATCATCTCATTCCAACTGAACTCTAATGCAACACCATAATAACAAAAATTCTCACAAGCAAAATGATCATAGCACTCATGAAACAAATTATCACAAATCATTTCCAAAGATCTAAATGTATAATCATGAACTCACCATGTCCTCACGATCAACATCTTTTCAAAGGAAGATCATATATCTTAGATGAAAATATTTGCTCCAAAGAGCACCTGTATCATGCCAAAAATCTAACATATGATCAAGAGTCCACCATGGCACAAGAACATCCATCCTCTAAACAAGGAATAATCTATCAAACTAACAAATCATAACTGACACCTCAACCAAAGACTCCAAGAGTCTTCTATGGTAAACTAAGATGTCAACATCTCCAAATCATATGAATATAACTATCTTCTATCAATTGATAGAACTCAAGATGTCAAAGAACTCTCATTGCATATGAGAAATTGGATCCAAGATCTCCTCCATCACACCAACAACCACTACAGAAGGTGATCCATCACCAAGTGATGAATCCACATCACTGCCAAAGCTCCCACTGAACTGTGATATTGAGAAACACATGACATCATGATAACCATCTCCTAACTTAAGATCATCCATGGTCCCAACAAAATCAAATAACTCAATTGCAACATTAAGAGCTCCCAAAGGATAAAGTAAAACCATGATCTCTAAATCAAGAAGATAAACCACCACCAATAATGCATCTACATAACAACCATGTCATGCTAAATCTCTAAGAATACAAGGATCCTTCATGACACCATGATCACCACCTAATATACTTACATCAAACTTCCATCACATCTCACACATCTATACCATATAGTCAACAATTCTAGGTCCCACAACACAACTATATCAGGTAACATCATCTCTCTATGCCTCATAGTGACAACCAAACCAATGACCTAGGTGACCAAACTAGGCCAATCAAATAGAATCTATATAAAGGGTATATGCACAAATATGGGGGACCAAAAAGTCACCACATGACTTTTTGGACCCATACAAGGCATAACGAGAGCGCGTTATGATTCGGCATTACCAAGCTGATAACGTGAGCATGTTATAATGCGATCATGTTTTGCAAAATCAAAAATCTCTCTCTCTCTCTCTCTCTCTCTCTCTCTCTCTCTCTCTCTCTCTCTCTCTCTCTCTCTATATATATATATATATATATATATATATATATATATATATATATATATATATATATATATATATATATATATATATATATATCACTTTCTCCCTATCTCTCTTTACCTCTCAAAGGGAGAGAAAGAGAGAGAGAGAGAGGTGTTTAGGGTTTTGGGGCATTATTTAGGGTTTATAAGTTTAGGGAGAGAGATTGAGAGGTAGAGGGATGATAAGGATAGAGAGATAGATATTTAGGGTTTCCTGGGTTTAGGGTTTAGGGGAATTATTTAGGGTTCAGAGGCTTAGGGTTTAGGGACATTATTTAGGATTTAGGGGTTCAAGGTTGCTTGGGTTAAGGGTTTAGGGTTGCATGTCAAAAGCAGGCTCTCTCTAATCCCCTAAACCCTAAATAATGCCCCTAAATCATAAACACTAACCCCTAAACCCCCCCAAACCTCTATCTCCCTTATCTCCCTATCTCTCTGGACATCTCACTCACTCTCTATGACCCTATCTCTCCCCTATTTATCCTCTACCTCTCCCTATCTATCTCCTCTCTCTCTCTCTACCTATCTATCTCTCGCTATCTCCATATCTTTTACCTCCTCCCTTATCATTCCTCTATTTCCCTATCTCTCCCTCTCCCTTATTGATGAACAAAACGGAAAAAAGAAAACTCTCTCTCTCTCTCTCTCTCTCTCTCTCTCTCTCTCTCTATATATATATATATATATATATATATATATATATATATATATATATATATATATATATATATATATCTATATATATATATATATATATCACTTTCTCCGGGGGAGAGGGAGAGAGGGAGAGGGAGAGGGAGGGGGAGAGAGAGCGAGAGAGAGAGGGAGAGAGGGAGGGAGAGAGAGAGAGAGTTGTTTTAGTTGACCATAATGTGAGTGCGTTATAACGTGCTCACATTATGGGAATGCACATAACACGAGCGCATTATATCGCGCTCGCGTTATGTGAATGCACAAAATGCAAGCACATTATAACACACTCGCATTATGTGTTGCCTTGGTTATTTCCAAGCCTAAGGCTTGGATTTATCTTGGGCTTCCAACCCAAAGTCTTGGACTGTGTTTAGGATGTCCAAAGACATGTTTTTCTAGATTGTAGCAAAAGCCACATAATCTGGAGCATGCTCCCCATCAGGTTTGCACTTATTTTGATGAAAACTCATAAAAAATACCACCATAATCTTAATCTCTCTATTAGCTATCTAACCATATAATTTTTTTCACATTTTGAGTACATTAAGGGTTTCATCTTTAATTTCTTTTGTTAATGTATCCATTTTTTGTCAAAAACCAGTGTCTAATATTTTTGACCTTTTTTTAACCGTTCATCGAAATTTGAAATAAGTTACATTTTTAGAAACTAGACTTCATTCTACACGTATTTAAAAAGAAATTTGATTTTTAATTAGTTTTCAAAAATTTTAAGGGGGAGCACGCTCAATTTTCTATTTTTCAGGATGTGTCCACTTTAAAAATGACTAAAAAATCAATTATTCATGAAAAATTTATCAGAAAAATCAGGGATAAACTACATGGTGTTAGCTAATTTCTCACCAAAGTGATTTTTGAAATACTAAAAAAAGTTAACATTTTAGAGGGAGCACACCAGATGCTATGTTATGCTTTTTTGAGAAAAATAGGACCAATTTGTGTGCTCCCCCTTTTTGAACCCCTTAATCTCAACTATTTTTAGAAACAATTAGTAGTTTAGAAACTAGATTTGGAGCACTACGACTCTTGTTTTTGTTCCATCTTCAAATTTTGAGTGTATCTATCTTCAATTTCTCATCCAACATCAATGTTTCCTAATTTCAAAAAAAAAGTGGCATCTTAAGACCCCCTTTTGGTCCCCCATCTTTGTGCACTTACCCTAAACACTAAAATATGGTCTATGGGTATGAAAATCCATATCTAAATTATCCATGCAACTTGTCAATATAAAAAACTTATAATATTGCACAATTTTTAGATCTCACAATGCAACACACAAATTCAACTACACATTGGTAACCATGTCAAATATAGAAAACCAAAGATAAACATGTAAGTTTTCCATGACTCAAACACAAATCACCTCTAGATTTGATTTGCCACAAACTCACAAAGTACCACAGTCAAAAAACTAAAAATAGCTAAAATAAAAAAAATAAGTGTGTTATGGAGTAAAAAGTGACCACGTGTCTTTTTACTTACTTGTTTAGCTCCTAGGTCCCCATGTTTACATTATACATTCTAAATATTCATCCCGATCCAAAATTACCTTAAACCAATGTAAATTAGGAACAAGGGGCCCATACTTAACCTCATCCTGGACCTAAAAGGGGCTCAAAGACTTGGGCACCACTGCCCAAGTCTTCCCTAATTTGTTAGGGAAAATTTAATTGCATGTTGGCTTAGGACCTTTAAAAAGGTTTCTGCTTGTTGACTCTTTTGGTTTAAAATTTGACTAATGTTAACAAGAAAGCATATATAAGTGGGTTTTTTAATTCATTATGAACCTAGATAGAGAGCCAACTTGAAGCATTGGAGTAAAGAGCATTCAAAGCATTTATTGTGATTCTAGAGCATATTTGTATTGTCATTGTGTGTGTTGTTTCCAGTTTGAAGTTATCATCTATCTCTCCTTATGAGTTGAAGATCCTTCATCATCCTAAGGGTTTAATCACATAGGTGATATCATTATTATTTATTATCATTTGATTCATCATATTTTTATTATGTTTTAGCCTTTGCCTTGTAAGGACACACTGTCTTTATCTATTATAATGAGGAACTCACCATGATGTCATGATCTACATCTCAGGTCAAAGGAAGATCATATATCTCAAATGAACATATTTGCTCCAAAGAGCACCGTATCATGTGCTAAAACTCTAACATATGATCAAGAGTCCACCATGGCACAAGAATATACATCCTCTAAAATAAGGATCATCTATAAAACTAACAAATCATAACTGACACCTAAACCAAAGGCTCCAAGAATCCTCTATGGTAAACCAAGATGACAACATCTCCAAATCATATGAAGATAACTATCTCCTATCAATAGAACTCAGGATGTCAAAGAACTCTCACTGCATACAAGAAACATGATCCAAGAGCTCCTCCATGACATCAATAACCACTCCAAAAGGTCATCCATCACCAAGTGATGAATCCTTATCACTACCAAAGCTCCCATTAAATTTTGATATCAAGCTACACATGGCATCATGATAACCATCTCCTAACTAAAGATCATCCATGGTCACAACACAATCAAAGAATTCAACTACAACATCAAGAGCTCCCAAAGGGTAAAGTAAAACCATGATCTCCAAATCAAGAAGATAAACCACCACCTAAAATTTAGGAATCAATCCAACATCACCAACAATGCATCCGCATAACAACCATGTCATGTTAAAGCTATAAGTGCATACAAGGAACCTTCATGACACCATGATCACCACCCAATGTACTTACATCAAGCTCCCATCAAATCTCACACATCTATACCATATAGTCAACAAGTCTAGGTCCCACAACACAACTATATTAGGTAACACCATCTCACTCTACCTCATAATGACAACCAAACCAATGAACTAGGTGACCAAACTAGGCCAACCAAATAGAATCTGCATAAACACTAAAATATCTATGGGTATAGATAGTCCAGATCTAAATTATCCATGCAACCTATAAATATAAACAACCTATAATATTGCACAACTTGTAGATCTCACAATACAACATACAAATTCAACCATACATTGGTAACTATGTCAAATATAGAAAACTAGAGATAAACATGTAAGTTTTCCATGACTCAAACACCAAATCACCTCTAGATTCAATTTGCCACAAACTCACAAAGTACTATAGTCAAAAAACTAACAAATAGCTAAAATATAAATATAATTGAATAAATCACATATCAACATCTCTAAACGTGATTCACTATAAAGTGCACATAAAATGCTCTCCATTATCTATAAGAAGTTCAAAATCAGACATTGTGGGCACAAGATATGACCCTTCAAATCAATGAGAGAAAACTTGACTTCCAACTAATATTTTCTATTTAAAAAAACAAAATCTATAAAAACTATTTATACTACAACATAGTACTTAAAAAGAGTTTTCCGTCGACTATAAGAACATGAAACTCTAACATGTTGGGTGAAAGTTATGCCTCCCAGAAAGAAATTAGCTCCATTAGCCTTCACAAACAAATTATGGCAGCTACTAGTTGGCTGGCTGGCAGCCCTTCAGTGATGCCACTCGTTGAGTGGCGAATTGGTTGGGATCTAACAACACTTCTGGGTGGTGCCACCTGGGTGGTGCCACCTGGGTGGTATCTAGGTGGTGCACAGGTGGTGGAAATGGGTAGCGATGGTGGTGGATTGCATTGCTAGTGGTGGCACTCTATTGGTTGAGCCTCAACCTTCATAGTTGGTTGCAACCAGGGATTGGGCCTCCCATGCAACTAGCTACCTAACTTAGGGCACTGGTTTTTGGGCACTAATCACCCATGTGACCTTGGGCTCGACCCCCTCCAAAAAACTTTCCAACTGTGCTTTTTGTACACTAACGTCAGCATGTTAACCCCACCTTTTTTAAAATAAATTTTCTATAGACTAGTACAACTGGTGACTTGAATGTTCTAAGGAATATACCAAAGATTTTGTAGGCTATATATTCATCTACTACCACGTACAATATGGTCATACAACCATATAGATTGTATAGAATATTCTACAATAAATTCTTCCAAAGCCTTAAAAAAGGGTCAAATTTTTCTGTCACCAAACATAGTCGAGTTTTATTTGGATCCATAATTTTTTGGGTCTTTTGGACTCAATGGTGAGGTTCATTTTTATCCAGGAGGTATCTAGAAAAATCTCACTCCCAAAACCCTCATAGAAAGAGCTAAATAGAAAACCCATTTGCAAAATATTTGTCAAACCCTAGATCTACAACAACCTAAGTTTACAAATACACATGTAACTTTGAAAATGTCTTGTTTTTTTTCCTCCAAGGCCATGGATCTAACTATGCACAAGAATTTACTCATACCAAGGGTTACAAATACCTAAGAGATCTCCTTCCACAACCTAGCAATTAGGCTCTGATACCAATGAAAGGAAATTTGCAACAATAATAAACTATCTCTACATAACCTCATGAAAGAAAAATATGCAAACAAGTCTTCAAAATCTACATGCAAAATAATAGACAAACATACTGTAGATTAGAAGCGCAAACAAGGTGAAATACTAAATCAAATGCAATAAACACAAGATTATACCTCACATGCAAACCTAATCCCATCAAGGGAGGAAGGAGCCTTTGCACCCAAAACAAGCTCCTAAGACCAAGATGATCCCTAGACTATGGATTTTAATGTGAAATGCTCTTCAATTGTGCAACTCACTATCCTAGCTCAAGAGTGATTTTGACATTATGACTTCGCATAAACTTGGATGATAAAAATGACTTGGGAGAGGTTCTATTTAAAAATTTTTGGAGAGGATTTTGATCCAAGGGTGGAGATTGATTTGAGATATCAATGGTGGAGGATAAAAGTGATGTGGAGGGCCTAGATTTAATCTTGAATGAATGGAGGGCTAGGAATAAAAGTGATTCTTTTATTCATTTTGGGAAAAGGGGTTATTTAATGAGCATGGGGGTGAAGGATTATTTTGGAATAAAAGATTCATATGGGGGATTGTAAATGAATTAAAAATTCATTTGGGGAAAAGAGGAAATAAATGAATATGGGGTTATAAAGAGAAATAAATGTCATGTGGGATGTTTTAAAATAAAAAATTGACTTATGTGGATTTAATTCAATTTTTTATTTGGAAGATGTGGGGAAGGGTGTTAAACAAAGTTTGACCACCCAAATGAAGGGGTTAGGATTAATTAAACAGGGGTTTTATTTAATTAATCCTAGGGCTAGAATGAGGTAGGCTAGGGTAAGCAATTAAATAATAGCTATTTAATTGTACAGGGTAGGGATAGGTCAATTATAGGCTGAATTAATTAGTTAATCATGGTTTTAACTAATTAATTGGTTTTAGTGGAAAAGGGGAAATTGATTTAATAAATATTGCATATTTATTAAATCAATTGGCTAAGGTTTGGACTATTGGATTAATAAAATTAATTCAATTTTGGGGATAAAATGGTGTGAATTTGGAAAATGACAGGGGTAATTAATTAAATAAAAATTTAATTAATTGATTAGAAGGGAAATTGATATGTTTAGGGATGTCGGGAGTCGGTTTGATGGTAGAAGACATTTTTAGGTGTCTACACATACTATCAAGATGATACAATATATGTATCCTGAGAAAACCTTCATGAGAGAAAAACTCAACCTCCAAAAGCATCCACACTCAATGTATTATCTTATGAACAAAGATTACAATACATAGCCTCCATAAATACTTTTAAAGCATCAAGCTCCCTAATTGCACTCTAAATGAACAAACAAATGAGAATTATGTAACCACACGTCTCAATCCATGCTTCCTCTCCTCACATATGCAACCTATAAGATATGCTTAATCCAGCCTTAGCCAACAAGCCAACTAGCCAACCTCAAAAACTACTCATGTGCTTTCTTTTATAGAAATAAAGTTGCACAAAACCACTAAGTGGTATTACATAACCATGTCCCTCTAAACCACGAACTCATTAAACCATGTTCCTCTCATTTACTTTTTGGTACTAAGTTTTTTCTTTCTGGTACTAAGTTTTTTCCAATATTAAATATTTCTCAATGTGTAACCTACATTAAATATTTATCCCAATGTTACATACAACTTGCAAATGGCCCCAAGAGTGTCTAACCCAATGTGATGTTCACATCTCTAGGATGCACCACAATTAAATATTACATTTTACATTATAAGCATTATGCAAGGTGTAGAACACACCTTTCCCAACATAAATTTCACAAATTTGTGTTTAGTTAGTGCTTGGAGGGAAAAGTTTTGGTCGAAGTAGGCTAAATTTAAATTTAAAATTTAAAATTTGGAAAGGATGAGCTTGCAACCATGAAGACATCCTCTTGACCACAAACATGTGTTGGCAAGAGACACTATATGGATTCATGGTTGTTGTCATTGATGGCAACAAAGGTCATCCCACACATCCGCAAGTCATGATGTGTCTCTACCGGAAGTCAGAATAAAGAAAGTTGTGGTCCAGTAAAGAAGAACAGAGCATGTGGCAAGGTCCGACAGATTGGTCCGGACCTCTCAGAGGAAGTGTCTTGGTGCAGTGCGGATTTGGGGAAGTCAAGAGGACTACCTTGAGTGGTATATTCCAAGGATTTAGCCTCCGGTGATGGACAAAGAAAAAGATATGAATGGTTGAGTACCGGATTCCTGAGAGACAGTGAAAACAGAGGAAGAACTGACTGGCAGAGTATCAGAATGCTTTCCGGATGTGTTACTGTTGATGACAGAGGTTGTGAAGGCATGAATCATGTTTGGCCGACATGATTAATGATATCTACAAGTATATGCTTGATCCGCATTGCTTGGTGAGGAAGGATTCAGCCGACAGAATGAGAGTTTGTAAGAAACTAGACTGTTCCGGATGCCGACTAGAAAGGTGATGAAATTACTTGTGCGGATATATATAAAGGATGGATTTAGTTGTGAAAGGTGTGTTAGTGTGGAGAGATATGCGAATAAGTTCAGAAAAAGAGCAGAGGTAGCAAAAAGGATCCGGTATGTGAAAGATAGCAGAACAAAGAACAGAGGAAAGATGAAGTGCAGCAGATCAGTGTACTGAGCCTAACCGGAACTGAACTCCAGCATATGCAGATGCTCCCAATCAGTTCAAGACTGTGATTATCATCACTTTGTAGACAGTGTGTCTTCTTGTAGGCAGTGGGCCTCTTGTAAGCAGTGTGCTCGGGCAGTGAGCCCTAATTGGCAAGTGCCATTTTTGTAATTTTCTATTCTTCTAACAGAGAATAATTCTTGGGTTAATCACCCCGTGGTTTTCTCCCTTAACAGGGTTTCCACGTCAAAAATACTGTGTCATGTGTTTCTTATTTCATGGTTAATGTTTTGTGTTTGATTTTATGCTGCTTCAATTAAAAGAAAAGTTCAATAAGGGAAATAATTAGGATAACTGATTCACCCCCCCCCCTCTCAGTTATCAACAATTGGTATCAGAGCCAGGTTCCTCCTAATAGAGCCTAACAGCTTGAGGAAGATCTGGGATTTCAAATGGATGCATATGGTTTAAGGGAGCAACTCAAGACTGCCCTTGAGGATCTTGAACAGTCAAATTCTGAAGTCAGTGAATTAAAGGAAAGACTCAAACAGGCTGATGAATTCATGAGAGAATTAAAAGATAAATTAAGTCTCTCTATGAAAAAGAGAAAGGAGCTGCTTCAACAGTTGGCAAGACAAAGTGAAGAAAGCAATACAAATGAGGAATTGACTGAGCAAACCAAGTTATGTGAAAAGTTATCAAAAGAAGTCATTATGTTAAGACATGAAATGGAATCAGGAACTATAAAGTTTACTCAAGAGATTGAAGAAAAAAGAAAGGCTGAAGACAATCTAAGACAATCTCTTAAAGAAAAATCAGAAGAATGCCACCAGATGGACAGGATTATCAGACACCTTGAATCTGATCTTGAAGATGCCAAAGATAATGAAGGAAAACTTGAGGATCAAATTGCCTCTCTCAAAAGAGACCTTCAAACAGCAAATGAATATAAAGAGAAATTCAAGATAAGTTCTGCTCAACTTGAAGTTCTTCTTGGAAGTCAAAAGAGGACAGATGACAAGTATGGCTTGGGATATGAGAAAGGAGAAAGCTCCGGATCCGGTCAGAAGAATCTTGGATCAGAAAATCCAAGGAGCAGGCCTAGAAGACCTCCGGTAAGACAGCCAAATGCTCAAAGATATCCATCCTTCAATGGATACTGCCACAACTGCAACCACTTTGGTCACAAAGCTAATCAGTGCAGGATAAGAATGAATCAGATTAATTCATCCTTCTCCGGACAATGCTTCAACTGCAAAAGGTATGGACACAAATCCCATGAATGCAGAAGTATGCAAGTAAACAAATCATTCAAAGGTAGATGCTTCACATGCAATAGAGTAGGTCATATGGCTAATCAATGCAGATCAAGAGGATATCAGTCAAATATGCAAAGAAATGTTATTTGCCAAATCTGCAATAGGTCCGGTCATAATGCTAAAGTTTGCAGAAACAAGAATCAGGACAAAAGAGGTCCGGTGTATAATCAGAATCAAGACAAGGGTAAACAAAAGATGAATGCGGAAGAGGTTAGGAATCAGATGAGCAAGATATGGGTGAAGAAAAGTTCAGAGAATATAGAGGTTGGATCCGCACCAGACTCTGGTGCTGATATTTCTTCCGGAAATTAAAAATGAGCTCTGGCTCAGGGGGAGACTCAAAGAAAATCTTGTTCCCCCAGCCAAACAAGTGGTGCCGGATGTGGCACAAGATGCGGATCAAAGGGTTTGTAGATGTGAATCTTGAGATACTTCAGTCAAGTTTTCAGAGGTCCGCATGAAGTTATGAAGAAGCTGTGATCGATCAAATAAGACCTGTTCAGGGAGATGCTCCGGTATGATAAAGGATTACAAAAAGGTCCGGAAAGATCCGGAAATGCACTATCTTGTTCTGCGGATTGGACAGAGTGTTTGAGATGATCTTGTAATATGCCACCTCGATTTATTCATGATTGAAAGATCCGGATGATATCCACAGATCAGGACTAATCCGGGATACTCCAAGCTATCCAGACAAGGCAAACCGGAATGATGTAGGTGAAGCATTTATTGCAGACAGGTATTAGGGTTCGCGGAGCAATTTAAGGGATTTCTCAAAGGTCATTTGTTCATTCTGCACTCGAGAAGAAGCGAAAAGTGGAGCTCTGCAACAAGGTTCTTCAAGCACACCAAGGATCTCCTGCCGAAGCTATTGGATAAAGAAATCAATCCAACCACTCCGTGCAAACCGAAGGCGCATAAGGTATTCTCCGTTTTTCATTACCTCACTGCAAATCTTTGAAGAATGGCTACTCCAAACATAGTTAAGATCTCCGATAGACCTCGCCCCTCATTCAAGAAACATCCCTACAAATCATTGGAGGTTGACCCACTAGGAGCCTTCTCTAGTGTTCCTCACGGAGTTTTACACACCGAAGACATTAGGGTTTACATACATGCAAACATTGAGGAATTTGGGGAATTCAAATTAAGAGACCTCTATCACAAGCAGCTGATTGACAATGCTTTTGAGCTTAAACCAGAGTATAAGGATATTCAGAAGAAAAAATTTGAGCAATTTATTCATTTCCCCTGTTTTGAAGAGGATGAATGGGTCCGGTATGTACTGAGCAGGATGCATGACAACTTTCTATGGCTAGATAGACCCTGCAAGATCACAAAAGAGGCAATTAGAGCAGTAACTGGCCTATACTCCTCTGAAGGAGTACCTATCCTCAAATCTGTCAAGAACAACATTGTAACTGAGGCCACCGGATCAAAATTTGACAAAAGGGCAATGACCATTGAAGACATCTCCGATCCGGATATCAAATATGCATCAATGATAATAGGATACAAGATCTATCACTCCAGCAGGGAGAATTCTGTATCCGGAACTGCAATATACACTGCTTATGAAATGTTAAGAAAGAATGCAGAATATGATCTCTGCGAACTACTACTAAGCCAATTAATGGAAAACATACAGAAAATCAAGAAGGATAAGAAGAATTCCTTTAAGTATGGTACTCTGATTGTATGTCTATTCTTCTACTTCATGAATGAGCTACCCAGAACAAGTGGATGGGTATGGCAGAATGACAAACCTGTTGCAGTCCAGATAAGAGACTACTTGCATGGACTTGGGGATGCAAAAGCAAGAAATTCAGCTCTATGGGGATACTTCAAAAACTTTCAGAGCATGATGCAAGCAAGAGAGAGAATTCCCTAGTCTCTCATTGAGAAATACAAGGACTCAGTGTGCTTTATGGTTGACACTGATCAGTGCCTGATGGAGGCAGTGGAGCCAAGGACTGTCTGGATCATGCCCATGGGGTATGAAGTTGATGAACAGATAGTGGAGCTGCATGTTCAACACATGCTAAGTCAGCCCAAAGATCCTAAGGCAGAAAGGTTTGGAACCTTTGAGAAGCTGAGTATAAAGTTACATGTAGAACTCAGGGAACCTGAGATCAAAAGAAAAGTGAGAAAAGAAGTAGAGCACATTGCTCAAGGTCTTGGAATCTCAAAGGAGGCACTTGATGCCAGCCGGGAAAAGAGGAGGAAGGCCGAGGAAGAAGAGAAAAGCAAAGAAAGTGCTCCGGTTGGAGCTCCCACCCGGACCAGATCAACAAAGAGATCTGCACCTCCCTCAACCAAAAGTTCAAAACCGGAAGTCCAGGCATCCGGTAAGAGATCAAAGGCAAAAGCCACAAGGGCTTATGGAAGCCAAAAGGATGAAGAGGAAACAGAATCAGATGAGGGAGTAAGAGAAGTAAAGAAACAGAAAAAGAAAGGATCCGGTAAGCCCTCCACAGGCCAAGACAAGGAGGAAATGGCAGAGGTAACAGTTGAAAAGCCCACTCTATCACTAGAGAGCATAATCAAGTCGGTCACGGTGGATGGAAACCTTCAACCAATGACTGAATCCTATGATGACTTCAGTGAGGCAGACCAAAAGACTCTGCAGGAAGCCACAGTTAAATATCTGAACATATACAATAAGGCTTTCATTGAGATCATATCTCTCATTCCTAAGAGCCTAGAGAAGGAAATGGAAGTAAGAAAGAATAATGCTCATGCCAAAGATCTTGAGATCCGGGAGCAGATAGCTATTCAGCTATATCCTCAAATTGATCCCAAGACAATGAACATTATCTTCAAGGACTGCAAAGATGAGTTCAGAAGCAAAGCCAGGATGAATCAACTCATGCTTGGTGAGACTGACAAAGTGGCTCAAGAAACAGAAGAGATCCTCCGGAAGGCCTTCAAAAGGTTCAATCTTCCTGTTGTAGAGGACTTAGGTGCAGAAACAGCTGTTGATCTGGAATCTTCTGTTCCGGAAGAAGTGAGCCCTGAACAGACAAGTGAGGACTTGGGACCCTCTGCTCAAGAAGAAGTGGCCCATGAACAAGTTAGCATCTCTCCTCCGGTTTCCCCTACAGTCTCCGGATCCAAAGAAGAAGAGCAACTACAGGAGAAGGAAGCAGTGGTGAAAGACAAAGAGGTTGACAGTTCTAAGACTGCAGAAGAAAAGAAACATCTGTCTCTGGCAAGAGACACTGCACAAACTGTTCAACAATTTTTGAGTAAAGAAACTCTAGAGATTGATGAACCGGAGCTTCTCAAAGGTCCATTTGATTTTGACTCTCTCTCTCCAGTACAAACAATGAAGATAGCTTCATTTGCAAATGCCAAGGCAAATGAAAAGCTCCTGAAGTCTCATATGGAAGACTGTGAGTTGATAGAGGCTGCTTCCGGAACACTTGTAAAGATCATGCCATCAATCCAGATAGATCCGACAGCCTCCACTTCCGGTAATCTAAAAACCTTAGTCAGCAGTGTTGATACACATTTTGATTCTTTAGAAAAATCAGCTGAAGAAAAGGTCCGGAAGGAATTTTTGGATAAGAGATTTTCAGAAATATTAGAATTAATCTCTAAGGATAGGAAGATTGTAAGCATTGGAATAAGGAGCTTAGAGAATGCTCTTAAGGATGGCGGTGATATCTATAAATTTTGTATATCCTGGTCAAAGGCAACAGCAGCATTTGACAAGAAAATAAAAGAGGAACAGGGTAAGCTACAAAGCTTATCTCAAAGTTTTGATCCTCTCTCTTCCTCTATAATAAATCAAGAATGTCAGACTATTGCAGTCTTGAATGAAATAAAGAATCTTGAGAAGGAAAGGAAGAACATCACCAACCGGATGGGAGAACTTAGAAGGATTATAATCCCTAAGTTGGAAACCATGCATGAGGCCATCAGTGATGCTAGGACCACCGCCCAAACAAAAGATCCGACAGATCTCAAGCGGGCAGAAGCGTTTGCATTTTTGTTAAGTGGTCACATTTCAATTTTGGACAGAATGAAGCAAAGTTGGGCTACCGAAATGATTCAATTACAGACATCCTTTGCAGACATTCTTCAATATATGTGAGTATGTAAATATGCGGCTAAATATAAGAAAATTTTGAAAATTTTGATATGCGGACCCTACCCTTTGCCATTGATGTCAAAGGGGGAGTGAGGAGCAGTGAAAAATGAGGGATCCAACAAAGGGGGAGTTCCGGAAATTGTATATAAAGACAGAGCATCAGCAAAGGGGGAGCATAGTGAAAACACTTAGTCATTTTTCACTAAGTGTTGCCATCAATGCCAAAGGGGGAGATTGTTGGCAAGAGACACTATATGGATTCATGGTTGTTGTCATTGATGGCAACAAAGGTCATCCCACACATCCGCAAGTCATGATGTGTCTCTACCGGAAGTCAGAATAAAGAAAGTTGTGGTCCAGTAAAGAAGAACAGAGCATGTGGCAAGGTCCGACAGATTGGTCCGGACCTCTCAGAGGAAGTGTCTTGGTGCAGTGCGGATTTGGGGAAGTCAAGAGGACTACCTTGAGTGGTATATTCCAAGGATTTAGCCTCCGGTGATGGACAAAGAAAAAGATATGAATGGTTGAGTACCGGATTCCTGAGAGACAGTGAAAACAGAGGAAGAACTGACTGGCAGAGTATCAGAATGCTTTCCGGATGTGTTACTGTTGATGACAGAGGTTGTGAAGGCATGAATCATGTTTGGCCGACATGATTAATGATATCTACAAGTATATGCTTGATCCGCATTGCTTGGTGAGGAAGGATTCAGCCGACAGAATGAGAGTTTGTAAGAAACTAGACTGTTCCGGATGCCGACTAGAAAGGTGATGAAATTACTTGTGCGGATATATATAGAGGATGGATTTAGTTGTGAAAGGTGTGTTAGTGTGGAGAGATATGCGAATAAGTTCAGAAAAAGAGCAGAGGTAGCAAAAAGGATCCGGTATGTGAAAGATAGCAGAACAAAGAACAGAGGAAAGATGAAGTGCAGCAGATCAGTGTACTGAGCCTAACCGGAACTGAACTCCAGCATATGCAGATGCTCCCAATCAGTTCAAGACTGTGATTATCATCACTTTGTAGACAGTGTGTCTTCTTGTAGGCAGTGGGCCTCTTGTGAGCAGTGTGCTCGGGCAGTGAGCCCTAATTGGCAAGTGCCATTTTTGTAATTTTCTATTCTTCTAACAGAGAATAATTCTTGGGTTAATCACCCCATGGTTTTCTCCCTTAACAGGGTTTCCACGTCAAAAATACTGTGTCATGTGTTTCTTATTTCATGGTTAATGTTTTGTGTTTGATTTTATGCTGCTTCAATTAAAAGAAAAGTTCAATAAGGGAAATAATTAGGATAACTGATTCACCCCCCCCCTCTCAGTTATCAACAACATGTCCTACAACAATGGGCCAAATCAAAGATAGTAACGTGTATATAGGAATATGTACATGGATTAAGTGTAATAAACAAGTACATAGTGCAAATGTATAGGGAAGTGTAAACATATGGATGAGGCAAGGGATATAAGTATAGAATGTGTTTAATAGATAGATTGATTGCATAGAGTAAGAGGCCCAAATTTGTACAAAATTACATAATTTGTCAATCTATATATCAAGGCGCTCACCTCAAAATGAACATAAGTAGATAAATTTTACCATTACAAGTATCAATTGTATGGTAGAAGTTTTATATAATTTTTAATTCAGGTCAAACCCAAAGTGAATTATAGCGAGTAGTGTGGGTACACAATTATGGTCCCAAAGATATAGTCAAAGTTTACGTTTGTGGGGGAATCATGGTGAAGAATAATACCCGTCTAAACACGTCCATAAAGTTCTTTTATTATCCTCCATTAAAAACGATGCCCTCCACCATGCCAGCTCAAAAGCAAGCTTGAAAAAGTTACATGGAAATCTCCAATCAGAAATAGAGAAAGCTTTTGGATAAGGATTCTCGATAATGTTTTGTGGTGAATTGAAATCGATCGTTATCCAGCCACATGAGCAGCAAGGACGATTCCATTAATGAACCATAACAACCATTCTTGTAGCTGATCAGTTATCTTTGAAAAATTCCATTTGTCCGTTAAATGGGTATTTAAAGCACTATATATAGCATTAGTTTCAAGGCAATAACATCCACTGGACTACTCTTCATGTGCCATTGATATTGCATCAGGAAATGTTTTGAATATTGATCTTGATATTCATTTTGCTTATGAAATTTCATGAATTACTTAGGAAGTGTTTAGAATTTAATGATTGGTGTTGCATGATGATGTAGACTAGTTAGTTAGACAACCAAGGATGACTTGCCTCCATGCTGATCTCTCAAATTTCATCAACACAGTAATCAGTATTTGTGGGCAAGTCATTCTTGGCCGTGTACTCTTTCTGCTACTCATGCCACAACCTATATCATGATAAACGTGAATGTTAATATTTTCAATGTTATGTAGTGTTTTGTAGTATTTATTATCATTATCTGGAATACTAGGAGTTAGACGAAAATTATATTGGCAATCTCTATGTTATATGTTAATATCCCTGTAACACCAAAGTTAATTGTATTGGAACTACTTTCCTCATTCAATGCCTATTTGAAGTTTATAGGTAACACTTCTAATAGCAAGATATTTCAGTGTGAATCTCGATTTGGATGCAAAATTTTAGAAGAACTTATACAGCAAGTGCATTCGACCAGTGATTATGTGAGGACAGTGATTATGTGAGGACTCCCCACATCAACAACAGGTGTTGTACAGATAGCACAGAATATTGATCTTGATATTCACTTTGCTTATGAAATTTCATGAATTATGCAATGCTATCTTGTTTTAGTCAGTAATTGTACATTGTACATTGCATGAAACCAAGCATTTAATTTTAAAATCAAATTAATTTTAAAACTTGTACACTGATTTTTTCCCACTCCAAGATTTTAATCATGAAATTTCACTGTTGTTTCTGTGAAAGTTTGCAATGTAAAGTCATTTTATTCCCGTTTGAGACATTAGCAGTAGCAGTGACTGAATAGTATTCATTCCTGAAGCAAATCATTGTTGGCATGATGATAAGAAGTTGCAAATTGAAAGTGAGAACAGACTGCCTATCAAATGCTTATTAATTATATTTATAATTAGGAAAGAACCACCTGTGCATTTGTTTGGTGGGAAAAAATCCAACACATTCTCCTTAGCTGATAATTTGCAAATACAGTCGTCTAACATGTTAACTGATAATTTTGGAATGTTTTTTTTCAATTGTTTTAGTAATGAAACATCCTGCAACCAAATCCTGGTCTTCAATACAGCTACTGGACACACGGAAATAAAGTGCAATACAACCAGTACAATCCTCCCTCGCCATTGCCACTATCACAGGCCTCAATTTCAACGCCAAATCAGAAAAGAGCTCTGCAACTTGGGTGCACAGCAACTACTCCTAGTGTAGGATGAACGTGCACCCGATAAATCCATCTCGCTCTACTTAGATAATTTTGCTTCTTCAAGAAAGATAGCTCGATCCTTCTCACACTTCTGTGCACTTGCAGATTGTAATCAATGGCAATAAATATACCCACGTTAATCATCATGTTGAGAATAAACTAGCTTTTATCAGTCACATGTGCTTTCTTTGGTTGCACAATAGACAGAAGAGCACTTACATTATTGTCTTAGAAAGTATAATATCACTAGCAGTTGCATGGAGTTTTCACTCATTGGAGGTTTATAGAATTTGGGTTTTCATCATTAACATAGGCGTTCTCTTGTATTATACTATTTAGGGAAGTATCAAATGCTTAGTATGATGTTGTAGATGATTACATAAGGTAGAGATATTTTCATATTTTAATGCAATAAAAGCCATTTGAAGTAGTGAGTTCTCCATGGTGGTGTGACAATGTATGTAGATTATATCAGTAAAAGAAACACAATGCTTGGTGTTAGTAACTAGCATAGAATGATGCAAATAATATGGATCATTTAGTTTTTTTTCCTTCAAAAGATATTTTTAATATTACCAATTGCTTAACTGCTAACATTACATATTGACCATCTTACAATACTAAATGCTATAGCTAATACAATCTCCTAGAGCCCAACTTAAGCCAAGCAATTGTAATTGCATAAATAATAATAAATAAGAGATCAACAACACAATCACTCAAAAATATATTATACAAGAATAAATACTATATATCAGAGACTATATATTATAATATTAGCAGTATTAATTATGATAGAAATTAACCAAATTTTAGCATAATTGTTGGTTTGTCACTATGGTTTCTTAGTATTTATGTGTTTCTTTTGTTTTTTTTTTGTTACTATTATTTTTTTGTACCTATAACTTTAAGAGGATGGCATTTGTACATTTCCTTTGGATTCATATGTTTTGGAGTAGATTCTTAGCCCCATGTTTGTCAAAGAGTGGAAAGCATTATTGAAACTTTATTGTATAGTGAAATCATTATTCTTTTCTAAATAGTGTCATTTTGAAAAGTGTCAGGAAGGTGGAGATCACATTGCATTATATGGTTGACCATGCTTGTTTTCTAGTGTATTTGTCTAGTTGCCTCCATTGTTTTGAGAGTGTCTTAAAATGTAATTGATATCCTCTAAGTAATTTTAGCGTGTAGGAAAAATATTTATGCAAACAATATTGACTCATTTTTATTCGAAATGACAAAATGCATCCAATTATTTAGCATGACTAATCTCTTTGTATGTGTGTGTGTGTTCATCTATCTCTTTGTCTATACCCTTCTCTCTTCTTCTACCTCTGTCTCTTCCTCTCTCTCTCTCTCTCCACTTCTCTATTCCTCTCTCTCTATGTATCCCTTTATCTCTCTGTGTCTCCCCTTCTCTCTTCCTTTACCTCTCTTTCTCTCTTCCTCTTTCTTTCATTCTCTCTATCTCTATCTCTCTTCCTCTATCCTCCTCCATGTCTTTATCTCACTTCCTATGTCCCTCCCTCTTTCTAAATCTCTATTTCTCTAGCCTCCTCTATGCCTCTCTATCTCACTTTTACATAATTTACATTATATAAAATATGCTATATAATAACAAATATAACTATATTAGATATAAAATACATATGATTAAATTATAAATAAATATTTAATATAAATAAAGAATTTTATAATATAATAGTATTTTTAAAATATATTAAATAATTTACATTATATAAAATATACTATACATTAATAAATGCAATTATATTAGAGACTATATATTATATAAAATAAATATAATTAAGTTATAAATATTAAATATCTCTCTATTCGTCTATCTCTTTGGATTATGTCTCTCTTTGTTTTCATTTATCTCTTTGTCTCTCCCCTTCTCTCTTCCTAGACCTCTCTTTCTGTCTTCCTCTCTCTTTCATTCTCTCTATCTCTCTCCAGTTCTCTTTTCCTCTCTTTGTGCATCCCTTTATCTCTCCATCTCTCCCCTTCTCTCTTCCTCTACGTCTCTTTCTCTCTTCCTCTCTTTTTCATTCTCTCTCTATCTACCTCTCTTTCTCTATCCTCCTCTATGTCTCTCTATCTCATTTCTAAATGAGTTACATTATATAAAATATGCTCTATAATAACAAATATAACTATATTAAATATTAAATACTATATATATAATAAATATGATTATATTATACATAAATATTTAATATAAATAAATGATTTTATAATATAATATTATTTTTTAAATATATTAAATAATTTACATTATATAAATATCCCTTTATTTTATGTTTTCATCATTCAAATGTCTTCTATCTTGAGAAGGATAAACTAAACATATTTAATTTTTATTATTTAATTATTTTTATTTTATGTATAATATATAGTCTCTAATATATAATTGTATTTATTCTTGTTTAATATAACAAATGCATGAAATAAAGAAACTTCAAAAGTTTGACAAATAATGTAGTTATTTCAATAATTTTGTGCTCCCATTGTATCCTAGGTGTTAGTAGTCTAGAAGGGTCGCTATGTTAATTTCCTAGGAGAGTTTTCTTGTCAACGAAATATTTGGAGACTTAATACTACAGAGCTAATTCAACTTTGAAGAGACCAGTTTAACAGTGAAAAAGCTTAAGCAAAAAACAAATGCAAGTACAAATGGGAAACAATGGCAGCTGGTTCCCAGTTGTCGCTACTCTTAAAAAACAATAAGAAAACCATACCTTTATAGTCAATTAAAGAAGAATGCCTTCTGTAGAAAGTGTGTCCATCTGTGAAAATAATATTCACTTGGCTAGGATAATTGTAGAAAAAAATGTCAGAAGCGACTGTAGATTTAGGAGAGGACAAGGAGGAAGGCGAATTTAAGGTCGAGGAGGATAATTTTGATGAGTCGGCTACACTAGATAATCTCCTTCTGGATGCGAATGCTGAAAACAATGGAGAGAAAGGAAAGGGTTGATGGATGTCTGTCTGGAATATTAATTTTCAAATTTTGGATGAGATCCCGGATCTCGGTATTCTCGATGCTTTTCTTAATTCCAAGGTCAAAAAACTCTAGAAGTGTGCGGTGATTGCAAAATTCATCGGTATCTAGGCTTCCATGAAGCACATAAAGGATTGGATCAAGCATAAATGGTTGGGAAAAAAACTTGAACTAAGCTTTCTAGTGCTAGGGTTTTTGCAGATTATTTTTCAGTCAGAGTTTGAGAGAGATAATATCCTTAAGGGAGGGTTGTGGTTCATGGGCAATGCAAGTCTCTATATTAGGACTTGGATGTCGAGCTTCGATTTGCATCAAAAATTGATCAAGGATGCCCCGATTTGGATAAGGATGTTCAAACTTCCTCAAGAATTGTGGATGGGGGAGATTTTGAAATTGATCGGGGATACCCTAGGTGAGTATGTGTTCAGTGCAGCATCAACCAATCTAGGAAGGCTGGCAACTCATGCTAGGATTTGTGTGAAGGTTGATTTGAGCAAGCCAATTAGGCATGCCATTAAACTATCTTCAGTCATAAGAGTATGGCTGCAAGAGCTCGAGTACAAATGCTTGCTGCTTTGATGCTTTAATCCATGGAAGATAGGCCATTTTGTGAGGCAGTGTTCGAAGTCAAAGACGGGCAAAGGCAAGGTGAAGGAAGGTGATCCAGGTGATGATAGGAAGGATTCAAGGAAGGGCTTGGAGGAGTGATATGATTCTCCAAAATCTTTAGAGTGCACAATCAGTGACGGGGAAAAAGAGGTACCAGCCAGGAATAAGGAGGATCTAGAAATTGTTATAGAGCAGCTGACAGATATCAAAAACCCAAAGATGTTGGACGAGGGATCCAGTCCCATAGAGAATCTACTTTTGGAAGCAGATCAAGCTCATGATGAGGCTAGTAGGGTAGGGGGTAACTTACGGTCCCTAGATTACAATAGTCTCATTCTATCGTTGGTTTGTGTGAGCCCCAAAGGATCAGCTCCTAAAGGCTCTCGATGACAGAAGGGTTTTTTGGAGGAAGAGGAGGAGGAGGAAGATAAGGAGAATGATTGGAGGATCATAACAAGGAGTGGCAGAAAAGGGTAAACAATATCATTTTGGATGCTAGGGGGTCAGTCATCAGGGGAAGGAAGATGGATGTGAGCAAGGCCAAACACATAGCGATGGTGCAAATTGGGAAAGGAACCCATGATACCCTGAATAAATTTGTCAAGAAGGGAGCCAAGCACCTCCATGCCACTGGTAAGAGATGAAGGTGATCAGCTGGAATGTTTGTGGCCTAAATGGCCTAAAGAAGTGTCATTTGGTTAAGTAGTTGATTGAAGTAAAAGTCCCAGATATATGTTTTCTACAAGAGACGAAGTTGGACAAAGAAGAGATGATGGATCTATTAATCAAAATTTGGAAGAATGGTGAGGCGGTAGTGGTTGGGGCAACTGACATGGCTAGTGGATTGGTTGTGATGTGGAACAAGTTTCATTTTTCTGGTTAAGAGTTGTTCAATTCAGATAATCTATTGGTGGTTAGGTTGAAGCCCTTGCAAGGAAATGATGCCTTCATGATTACCAATGTTCATGGTTTTAATCTTGAAAGGGATAGATTGGTGTGCTAGGAGAGTTTGAGGGCCTTTAGGAGTTCCTTTCCATAGGGTAATTGGTTTCTTGGTGGGGATTTCAATGCTACCATGTGTCCTGAAGAGAAAAAAGGTGGCAAGATGGTGGGGAGTCCTGGGATGGTTGGATTCAAAGGGGTGTGTGAGGAATTTTCATTGGTGGATTTAGTTCCTAGGTCTGGTTGGTTTACTTGGTCCAATAGATGAATAGGGGAAGACAATATCTTATGTAGATTAGACAGGTTCATGGTTAATTCTGATTGGATGCTATCCTCAGTTTTGTCTTCTGAGAGGTTATTAAGTATGGCGGATCAGATCATTGGCCTATGAGACTGAATTGCTCCTTGTGTTAGAAACCGAAGGGATGCCCGTTCAAAATGGAGGCCTTTTGGTATGAACATCTGGGCTTCTATAAAGAATTGGAGGGCTGGTGGAGTCTAAATGTTAAGGGTAATAAAAGGTATGCTTTAGCTCTCAAGCTAAAGGAGACTAAGAAGCTAGCCAAGGCTTGGAATAATCAGGTTATGGGAAATTTGTTTGAAGTGAAGTCCAAGGTGGAGGGGGACCTAGCGCTAGTTGAGAGGGAGATCGTGGAGAATGGAATGTCAGAGGTTTTCAGGGAAAAGGAAAAAAAATGTATGGACGATTTAAATCACTTATTAAGGATGGAAGAGATTTTCCAGCTCTAGAAATCAAGGGTGAGATGGTTGAAGGAGGGGGATAGAAATACAAAGTTTTTTCATATCTAAGCCACTAATGTTAGAAGAAATATGAACAAGATTTTAAGATTGCAAGATCCCAATGGGACTGTGGTGGAAGATATAGGGTTATAAGGGAGGAAGGGAAGAGGTTCTTTAAGGAGATGTTAGGAGAGGAAGGGATTTATAGGGAAGAAGATATGGTTGAGATTATTGGCAACATTCCCAAGATTGTGGATGGTGGCTTGAATGTTGGACCAATGGCCCCTTTTTAAAAGGATGAAATCAGGAAGGATACATTCTCTCTAGGCACGATGAAAGCCTCAGGGCCAGATGACTTTCAAATTGGCTTTTTCCAGAAGTTTTGAGAAGTGGAAGAGGATGATGTCTAGATGGTAGTTGAGGAATGTAGAAGCAGAAGGTCGATGATGAAGTCTTGGAACTCCACTTATCTAGTCCTTATCCCCAAAGTAAGGAACCTGAAATTCTTTGATGAGTTCAAACTTATAGTGTTGTGCAATGGAATTTATAAAATTGTAACCAAGGTTATGGCATCTAGACTGAAGAAATGTTTGGAAGGAGTGATTTCAAATGAACAAAGTGGCTTTTTAGGTGGTAAACAAATTTTGGATGGAGTCTTGATGGTGCATGAAGTTGTTCATTCTATTAAAGAAAGAAGGAAGGTATGATCATTAAGCTAGATATGAATAAAGCTTACAATCAGGTGTCTTGGGACTTTTTTATCAAAGTTATGGGGAAGATGGGATTCAACGATGATTGGTGCAGATGGGTTCTCAGTTGTATCTCCACTATTTCATATGTTGTCCTCATCAACGGCATTGTGACAGATTTCTTCCAAGCAAGAAGGGGTCTTAGGCAAGGAGACCCGCTATCTCCTTTTCGTTTCCTCATTATGGCTGAGGGATTGAGTTATGCGTTGAGGAAGGCCTTGGCTAATGGTTTAATTAAAGGACTCTAGGTTTTTGGTGGAATCTCCAATCTCACACACCTACAATTTGTTGATGATACATTGTTGTTTAGGGAAGCCACGACAAGGGAGGCGATAGGTCTTAATAACGTTCTCTAGAAATATGAAATGGAGTCGGGTCAGAAGATCAACCAAGGTAAGTCCTGAATCTACTTTCTTAAGGAATTTTGTGTTGAAGCCTTTGATGTCCAAATAATTTTAGGCTTTGAGATTGACTCTCTTCCTAGTAGTTACCTTGGTATGCCCCTAGTGGATAAAAGGACCTTGGAGTTTGAATGGGGGAAGGTGGTGGATAAAGTGCAAGGCAAGTTAGCTTCTTGGAAAGAGAAATGGTTTTATTTGGATGGGAGGGGACTTTGATCAAAGCCTCTTTGGTGGCAGCTCCTATATATACTATATTTATTTTCCAAATTCTGAGCAAGGTTTCTTGTTCTCTGGAACAGGCTCAGAGAACCTTTCTCTGGAGAGGTATAGAGGAGGCCTTTAAGTATAATTTGGTTAAATGGGAGGACGTGTGTAAGCCCAAAAGTTGGGGTGGCTTGGGTTTCAGGAACCTTAAGCTAATGAATAAAGCTTTAGGCACCAAACTAGCATGGAGGATTTATGAGGAGAAAGATAGGTTGTGGAGTCAAGTTATTCAAACTAAATACCTCCTAGCCCTCCTCCCTCACCATTTCCACTACCACAAGCCTCAATTACAACACCTTTTGTGGTGCACCAGAAAAGAGCTCTGCAACTTGGGTGCACAGTATCTACTCCTAGTGTAGGATGAACGTGCACCTAATAAATCCATCTCGTTCTGCTTTGATAATTTTTCTTCTTCAAGAAAGATGGCTCGATCCTTCTCTCACACTTCTATGCACTTGCAGATTGCAATCAATGGCAATAAATATACGTTAATCATGTTGAGAATAAACTAGCTTTTATCCAGTCACATATGCTTTCTTTGGTTGCATAATAGACAGAAGAGCACTTACATTATTGTTTTAGAAAGTATAATATCACTAGCAGTTGTTTTCACACAACAGATTTGTTGATAGGCTATTAGTAATGGAAGCAATAAATTGTGAAATAAAATATAGAAATAAAAATCCATACTTATATTGCAAGATGAGACAATGACAATGGTGTTTTGTTTTTTGCAATGTATAATAAGCATTTTAATTTACATTTAAAATATACAGTATTTATATTAAATGTTCCTTGGAGTAATACAAGGTTTATAGAATTTGGGTTTTCATCACTAACATAGGCATTCTCTTGTATTATAGTATTTAGGGTAGTATCAAATGCATGTATATTGAAGGATAAAACATTAGTATAATGTTGTAGATGATTACATAAGGTAGAGATATTTTCATATTTTTAATGCAATAGAAGCCATTTGAAGTTGTAGTGAGTTCTCCATGGTGGTGTGACAAAGTATGCAAATTATATCAGTAAAAGAAACACAATGCTTGGTGTTAGTAACCACATCAAGCATATAACAATGCAAAGAATATGGACCGTTTAGTTTTTTTTCCTCAAAAAGACATTTTTAATATTACCAATTGCTTAACTGCTAATGTTAGATATTGACCATCTTACAATACTAAATGCTATAGCTAATACAATCTCCTAGAGCTCAACTTAAGCCAAACAATTGTAATTGCATAAATAATAATAAATAAGAGATCGACAACACAATCACTCAAAAATATATTATACAAGAATAAATACAATTATATTAGAGAGTATATATTATATATAAAATAAATATAATTAAGTTATAAATACTAAATATTAGCAGTATCAGTTACGGCAGAAATTAACCAAATCTCAGCTTAAGTGTTGGTTTTTCACTATGGTTTCTTAGTATTTATGTGTTTATTTTGTTTAATTTTGTTTAATTTTGTGTTACTATTATTCTTTTGTACCTATAACTTTAAGAGGAGGGCATTTGTACATTTCCTTTGGATTCATATGTTTTGGAGTAGATTTTTATCCCTATGTTTGTCAAAGAGTGGAGAGCATTATTGAAACTGTATAGTGAAATCATTATTCTTCTCTAAATAGTGCCATGTTGAAAAGTGTCAGGGAGGTGGAGACCACATTGCATTATATGGTTGACCATGCTTGTTTTCTAGTGTATCTGTCTAGTTGCCTCCATTGTTTTGAGAGTGTCTTAAAATGTAACTGGTAGCCTCTAAGTAATTTTAGCGTGCAGGAAAAACATTTATGCAAACAATATTGACTCATTTTTATTCTAAATGATGAAATGTATCCAATTAGTTAGCATGACTAATCTCTCTCTCTCTCTCTGTGTGTGTGTGTGTGTATTCATCTATCTCTCTGTCTATCCCCTTCTCTCTTCTTCTACCTCTCTTTCTCTCTTCCTCTATCTTTCATTCTCTCTATCTTTCTCCACTTCTCTATTCCTCTCTCTATATGTATCCCTTTATCTCTCTATGTCTCCCCTTCTCTCTTCCTTTACCTCTCTTTCTTTCTTCATCTTTCTTTCATTCTCTATGTCTTTGTCTCTCTTTCTATCTCTCTCTTCCTCTATCCTCCTCCATGTCTTTATCTCATTTCCTCTCTCCCTCCCTCTTTCTATATCTCTCTTTCTCTAGCCTCCTCTATGCCTCTCTATCTCACTTTTACATAATTTACATTATATAAAATATGCTATATAATAACAAATATAACTATATTAGATATTAGATATTATATATAAAATACATATGATTAAATTATAAATAAATATTTAATATAAATAAACAATTTTATAATATAATAGTATTTTTAAAATATATTAAATAATTTACATTATATAAAATATACTATTGGTGCAAGAAGGTACTCCCCTCTTGACAAAAATACAAACAATTGGCAAACAAACTCACACAACCAAAAATACACACATTCACATAGGCAATATTTTACCCCGAAAACCATATGAGATTGCAACAGAATTGAATTTTATTACTTGAAGCCAACACAACTATGAATCAATGACCAAATTTACAAAACAAGGTCTTCAAATGACCTTTCTCAGCTTACACCTGTATGTGTACTTCAATCTTCAATCAGAATCTTCATTCCCTCTCTCTCAAATCTGTACTTCTTTTGTTTGATGACCACTATTCCATCATCTTTTGCTCTGCATCAATCATTCACTTCAGTTTGCTTTTTATGGGTAGCAAACTTCAATGACTTCATAATTTTTCTATTTGTCAGTGAACCAATTCTTCCTTATCTCTTCTCCAATCTGAAAACCAACTATGGTGCTCTTCCTCTGGCACCACTTACCTCTCTCTACCTTCTGTATTTTTTTTCTTTTGGCAGCGAACTTCTTTTCAGCCATACTCAAATGGTTATTTTTAAATCACTATAGAGATGAGAATTGAAAGGTTTCAAAACCATTCAACTTCCTTAGTTGGGCAATGCCTTACCAATATTTATTTTTAATGCACATTCAATATGAAATCAACCATATTTTATTTTCTTGAATATTCTACCTACTAATTGATTTTCTTTTTGTTTTGCCATGGAGCGATTATATAGTGAAAAGGTGAAATGACTGCAAAAATAGAAAATCCTCCACCACTACCCATTTTGAATTTTCAATTGGATTCGAAAGATGAATATGAGATAAATAAAATGCACCAAACATTACCTTGTAAGGATGCATACACTATTTGGAAAAAAATTCCAAATACACGACTTCAACTCTGTGTGCCAAGGTGTCAGAAACTGACTTTTTGCATAACTCTTACCCAGAAGCTCCTTTTTGTGCAAAAACTGGTCAAGATGAGTGTGATGACCTTCTCAAGGTCCTCATAAAAGAATTTTTCTCCATCTTTTAAAATCTTGAGATTTTAAATTTCCTGTAAAACCACCAGCACAAACTTCTGGCATTAAAATATCTGAAACGGTGAGAAATTTTGCATTGATTCCTTTTGCAAATTAGGTGAAATTCTTTTACAAATCTTCCCCTAAAATTATTTTTGACCATCTCTTACGAAACTTCAGAAACAATTATTTTCGTAAAACTGCCCTGTGAAGCCTCAACACGGCGATTCGACAGAAACTCCAAAATTGCAATTTTAACCATAGGAGAGTTTTTTTAACATAGAGAGATGCCAATTGAAACCCAAAACAAACCAAAACTCGAAGAAAACATACCAACAATTTTTTCGGTTGATGTTGATCACCAGTCTGCCCGAATGCTCGTGCATCAACTATACAATAATAGATGTAATTATATTAGAGACTATATATTAAATAAAATAAATATAATTAAGTTATAAATATTAAATCTCTCTCTCTCTCTCTCTCTCTCTCTCTCTCTCTCTCTCTCTCTCTCTCTCTCTCTCTCTCTCTCTCTCTCTCTCTCTCTCTCTCTCTCTCTCTCTCTCTCTCTCTCTTTGTATTATGTCTCTCTCTATTTTCATTTATCTCTTTGTTCTCTCTCCTTCTTTCTTCCTCTACCTCTCTTTCTATCTTTCTCTCTCTTTCATTCTCTCTATCTCTCTCCACTTTGCTTTTCCTCTCTCTTTGTGTATCTTTTTATCTCTCCATCTCTCCCCTTCTCTCTTTCTCTCTTCCTCTCTCTTTCATTCTCTCTATCTCCCTCTCTTTCTCTATCCTCCTCTATGTCTCTCTATCTCATTTCTAAATAAGTTACATTATATAAAATATGCTAAATTATAACAAATATAACTATATTAAATATTAAATAATATATATAAAATAAATATGATTATATTATAAATAAATATTTAATATAAATAAACAATTTTATAATATAATATTATTTTTAAAATATATTAAATAATTTACAATATATAAAATATCCCTTTATTTTATGTTTTCATCACTCAAATAAACTAAACATATTTAATATTTATTATTTAATTATTTTTATTTTATATAATATATACTCTATGATATAATTGTATTTATTCTTGTTTAGTATAGCAAATGCATGAGATAAAGAAACTTCAAAAGTTTGACAAAAGTTGTAGTTATTTCAATAATTTTGTGCTCCCATTGTATCCTAGGTGTTAGTAGTCTAGAAGGGTCGCTATGTTAATTTCCTAGGAGAGTTTTCTTGTCAATGAAATATTTGGAGACTTAATACTATAGAGCTAATTCAACTTTGAAGAGACCAGTTTAAAAGTGAGAAATCTTAAGAAAAAAACAAATGCAAGTACAAATGGGAAGCAATGATAGATGGTTCCTAACTATCACCGCTCTTAAAAAAACAATAAGAAAACCATGCTTTTATAGTCAATTAAACAAGAATGCCTTCTATAGAAAGTGTGTTCATCTGTGAAAATAATATTCACTTGGCCAAAAAATCAAGTATTCTTCACATAATGTGTAAGCAAAGCAGGTGATAACATTTTGATTGACTACACAAATGAAATAAAGTTACACTTCCGATAGCTTTCCATTGGAATACTTGCATAAAAAGAGGATACCATATAATTGGTAACACCAACAACATTACATTTCTTAATATGTATTATATATTCATTATTTTATATAGTAAACTTAACCAAGTCAGTAAATTTAACATAATCAAAATAACATTTACATTTAAAAAATTTATCATCAAGGCTTCTTCAATATGGATATGTGCAATACATCCTAGCTTAGTTACATCCTAAACACAACCAATACAAAAAATGTAAAATAATTAAAGAAAACATAAAGGTTAAAATGAATGGGGAAAAACAAAAAGAAATAATGTGCTTGCCCCAAAATGATGCATGTCAAGCTAACAACATATCCCTTTGTGATTTGATATATATCATTGCCTACTAAGAACCTATCCCCTTGATGGTTGGAAATAAATAAAAAACTATGAGCATAAATAAAAAACAAATTCAGCTTACATAGTATTTATGCATATGTTTGGCCCATTGAAAGTCCATTTGGAATCAATTATAGCTGAATCCACAAATTGAGACCTAGCATCAATAGACACTTTTCAGGGTTTTCTCAATACGGATCTATGCAATCATTTGGCATCAAGTTCACTTCCCTAATTAAAAACTACAAAACATAAAATGTGGTGATGCGGGTTATGAAGAGTTTTAAAATTTTACCTTTTTCCAATTTCTCTTGAAGTGGATTATATTTAAAACTAATTCCAAGAATAAAATATTCACTAAACAAGAATCTTCAGAGTGGAGTCACTTCCTATGGGATATCAATCACTTAATATTTTAGCCTTCGTATATAATTTGTAATATTTATATAAATTTTGTTTCTCATATTTAGCCAAAAAATATTTTCTATGTATAAAAATAATATTTCAATGAAATATTCACTGTCCCACACTAGAACCACATTAAAAGCCATGATTGATGAGATAATACATTTTTATTTGAACGAAATCCTACCATAAAAGAAATTTTTTAATGAGTCATTTTGCCATCACATATTTCAAACCATTTAAATTAATAACACATATAATTAAGACACAACCAACATGAATTTAGTATTCTTCACCCCAATAATATAGAGCTTACAACCATAACAGAGGTTATCCTAAGTTATCCTAACTCTAACACCTTATTACTTATCCTTTCAATCCATTTCATTAATAATTATCATTCTATTATATTATTTCTAATCGTACACCTTATAAATTATAATATGACATTTTATTAACTATAAATAAATGATAATAACATGTTATTACCAATTGGTGTGCCATCTGTAGCAGAGGCTGTTACTGTTGGTGTGCCGTCTGTGGCAGGGGGTGTTGTTGTTGCTTCTTTGCACGAGACCTCTTTGGTTGTGGCATCGAGGGAGGTTCCCCTCTCATCCCGTTTGGAGGATTTGGACTTGGAAGCCTCTTCGACAGTGGTCCAGAGAAAAAAGAAAGGACTCCCCAAATATGTTGTAGCTTTGCATCCTTGGGTTCAGGGAGTCAGGCTTGTTAGCTCGGGATCTGTTGTGTAGATCCTTTGGTTGGTGTTATTGTTTTTCAGCATGGTTGTTGTGCCTATGCTGCTATTCTTTTTTTGTGTTGTCTGAGTACTGTTTGTGCTCTATTTTCTTGCCCCCTGGGCTTGGTTTTGTAATAGGGTTCGGAACCCTTGTTTTGTCGCTTATCTTATCAAAAACATGTTATTACCAATTATATTTACCCCTTTATTAATAAATCCTTCTCATAATTATTAATAACTTTAATTTTATACTATTTATTAAATCTATGTTTTACCCCTTTATTAATAAATTGTTCTCATAGTTATCAATCACTTCAATTTTATATTATTTATTAAATCTATTTTTTAATTAATAATATTAATTTAATTTAATAGCTCGTAATTTTTTTATGAGTAAGCACTACTAAGGGGGTAGCTCCTGTTAAAATAAAGATCCAAAAATGATTAAATGCAATCCCTTTCCACAAGGGATGCAACAAAGGACAACGCAAAAATGTGTTGTCAAATAAACCCTATTCTAAAAGACACAAACTTTGCAGCCAAAAGGACATGCCTAGAGGAACTATTTCCCTTTTTTTTATGATCTTAAAACTATTTGAAGCTTGGTTTTGATGGTGGAGATTTCCTCCATTTCACTTCTATCCATTCATGTTCTTCCCTGGATGGGGAATCCAGCTCATGGTTGTTTTTTGAGATTGCATCACTATGTATGATCTCTAGATCTTCAAAGGACGCCGAAGAGATCTCAAGACTTTTAGGTTGGGTGGTTGGATTCTTCATTGAGATCAAAGATCCCTCAAAAATGCAGGTCTATATCTACACAACATTCCTGCAGTCATGAGAAAGATCCAGTGAAGATGGTGCACAAGACTTAGAATCAACTTCATGAAGTGCTTGTGTGGGAGTCAAACCATTTTCAGTTTCGGGAGGAATGACATAATGCTATGATTCCACCCCACCCACTAGGTGGCCTGATTGATTAAAGAATTAGCTCTCTCATGAGTGAACTTCTTACTACATTGGGAGGTTGAATGGTGTGTGGAAAAACATTTCGTGCATCTAAAATCAATTTTTTCATAATCTACAATTTGTCTCCAATTTCTATTACCTACCTTCAAAGAAACCTTTGCATGAATCCCTTTGGAGAGATCCATTTCGTCACAAAGGCGAGCGCATGTGGAGCTTGTTGCAAGTATGGGCCTAACCAGTATTGTCATTGATGTCAACATACTCCTGTTGCATTGATGTCAAGGACTGGATGAGCTGTGTGCTAAGGATATTGAGAGAATTAGTCCTATCAGAAACAGAGAAGAACAGTGAAGACAGTGAAGCTCTATGAAGTGAAAATTCCAGCTATTTGAAGATTAGAGAATACGAATCAAAGGGTTTGTAGATATGTGTCTAAAGATGATCTAGTCAAGATTTGAGAGGTCCGCATGACGATTTGGAGAAGTTATAGCCATATGAGTAAAACCGGTTCTGGCAGCTATTCAGAAGTGACACAAATAGGTCCAGTGAGATCCAGAAATGAAATATCTGATTCTGTGGATTTGGTGGAATGTTTAGGAAGCCAATGTGAATTGACAACTCAATTGGTTCATGGTCTGGAGGTCTACAAGTATTTATTCTAATGTGACAGTGATGACAGACTATGTTCTTGAGGTTCCGGATGAAGATGCAAATGATTTTAGTAAGAAAAAGTGGTGTGGATGTTCTTGGTGATTTAGGCAAGCTTGTGGGGGTCTCTAGATTGTGTCCAGTTCGTGTTGGCGGTCCGCATTGAAGATTGAGCTCGTAATTGAAGATTTACTCTCGGGTGAAGGTGTTCTTTCTAATCTTGGCTGACTGTATGTTTTACACATCTTGTGGATGATCTTGAAGATGTTCTGCGAAATATGGGGTGTTCCTCAAAGAAGAATGAAGTCCCAGATATATGTGTGGCTGACAGTGTGGTGATTCGCATGAAGTTTTGTAATAAGTCAAGTTGTATTTGTGTAATTGCTCTGTAATAAAATAAAGTATGTATTGTACCGACTTGGATGATAATCCCAAAGTCGATGTCTTGTATAAATAAGATTTGTGAAGTCATTTCAAAGTATCAAGGTGAGAATGAGAGAGTGGTAGAGAGGAGAAGAGCGAAAAGAAGAACAAAAGTGTTGAGCTTAAATGGAACTTGTTAGTAATCATTTATGTTTAGGGTTTTAAGCTTGAATGTTTGCTGATTTTTCTCTTTCAAATCCTAAATTTTCTGAGTCGTGGGGTCTTGCACTATTTTTTCTACTATGTTAGTGGCCTTCTGTGGTGAGTTCCTGGTTGCTCGGTTTTATCTTCGTGTTGTAGTGTTCATTGGTTGACCAATCCCCATGTAGTGATTTATCGCCTTTTCTTATCGTACTCATGAAAAATTTGAGTTATATGCATGTTTTAATGTATATCGGGTTGCATATACATTAGTGGAATCTTTCGCAAGACTCCCGGGAATATTCTGCATTTGTATGCATCTTCAATTGCATATTGGGTTCAAGGTGGAAGATAAATTGAGGGAATATTCTGTAGAAGATCCTGTGTTTGTATGTGCAGGAATGAATGTATGTCAATATACATCAGGTCTTATGCAATGAAAAATATACAAGGAGGCCCGATATACATCTGCTACAGTGTAAAGGTTCATCGCCAGCACATACAATGAAAAATGTACAAGGGTGAATGTATCTCTAACATACAAGTCAACATGCAGGCGTTGAAAGATACAAGGAAAGTATGCATTCATTGAATATTCTGTCACAGATTCCGCAGTTGTATGAAGGGGTTTGTATATTTGTGTTTGTATATTTGACATACAAACAAATATACATTTGCTACAGTGCGGTGGAGGTGATGCATGTGGTAGGGCCCGTGGGTATATGCAAGCAAGTTTGTATATTCGGCGTACAGGAGAGACAGATACAAGGTTGAATGTATGTTTGACATACATTGGCGACATACAAGAGGGAATCTATATCACATATCCTAAAAGATTCCTTGCTTGTATGTTAGGGGATTTGTATGTTTGCATATACAGGCTGATATGCAAAAGGAGAGACATGCAATCCAGACGCGATGGAGGAATAAGGTGCAGTGAATGAAATTTGGCATCCATGGGTTGTATAAAGTGTTTGTATATGCTGATATACAAGCCAATGTGTGGTAAAAGGGATACAAGCTGGATTTGAACCGATTCTCAAATTGTTCTAATAAAATTTGAGGTCTGACTTGTATATCATTTTGGGCATGCATATATAAGGCAAAAAGGGCAAAATAAAGGTGCGAAAGGCCAGCGATAGAATCATGGGGTTCCCACATGGCATGATTTCATTGGCTGGTGGCTCTTCATACATATTTTGGGACCGTTGATCTTGGCGATGGGTTTTCAGATCGACGGTCAGGTTTTGAACCTTCGGTGATGGCTTTTTTCCTTGCATCTGTGGTCATTTTTTGAGCGGGATTTTTCCATGGGTGCGCTGTTACTGTTTCCGGGAGGAGTTGCCGGTGGTTGAGCCATTATGGTAGGATTGCGGACAGGCATGGGCCGGTGGCTAAACGGTCAAGTACCTGATTTGTGATGGGGAGTTTTCCAGCGGCGGCTTAGGGCTCGAGCTCAACCACTCCCCGTCCTTCTCTTGCTTCTCCATGTTTTGTCCCCTGCTGCATTTAGTATTTTGAGTGCCATTTCTGGTGCTGTGTATTAGACGGGAAATTTTGACCTCGCCTTGTAATTAATTTTTACGAAGTACACTTTCTTGTTGTTTTTAAGCAAACTGTGTTACTCTTTTGTGTTGTTGAAAACTGGACAAACTTCTGGCTCTGTGATACAATACAACTTAGTTGGTGGCCCTGTCTTGAAAGTTCTATGAGTTTATGAGTCTCATGTTGTATGTTTCATGCATAATTTAACTGGTTTCATGTTGTTTTATATGAGAAATGCACTGATTGCATGTGTTTAATCATTTGTCTCCAAGTTGTGGCTGTATTTTCTTTTGAGTCTAAATAACTAAGGGTTATTTATGATTTAGGAATATGGGTTTTCTGTATTGAATGTTTAATCTCCTACCTTTGTTCAAGGGACAAATTAAAAGTTTCAAATTAATCATTAAGAAAATATGTTGCAACAGGGATTCCTTTAAGTATGAATGACTAAACACTCTGTTTTGGGAGATATCTGTAAGGCAGATATAATAAAATCCCTTTGATACCCAATCTTTGATATATGTTTATGCTGACCATTCACATGTGTATGTCTACTAACTCTGAGCCCTGGATAGGCACCAATCTAGCCTTGCATTGAGGTTACACTCCAGGTCCTAGTTTTGCATACAAATATAAATCAAACTCAAACTTTGTAAACAAACCTTTAGGATATTAGAAGTAGTTTTAGGATCCAAAATCCTCTGTCTACAACTAAACATAGGCCCAAAGCTAGCCCCTTTGCACTTATCTCACAATTTTGGCCTGCTTAATAGAGGATTTATCTGCTTTGTGTCAACATCCCAGCAAATACATAGATGCATTTTATAGATGTTGAATAGGGAATACCCCCTTGGTTCTGCAGAGCCTAAAGAAGAAGAGGAGATATTTATAGAGTCTATCTCCTATACTGTTGGCCCCTGGCTCCGGAATGCTATTGATCAATGATGGCTATTTTGTAGGGATTACTGGGAATAAGCATCCAGTCTAGGAAAATAACCAACAGAATTGTCTCAAGCATGGTGAAGATGCTAAACTCCAGTTCAAGTATATAATATTTATATTATTCTGTAGACAGTGTGTCTCTTGTAGGCAGTGGGCCTCTTGTGAGTAGTGTGCTCAGGCAGTGAGCCCTAATTGGCATGTGTCATTTTGTTCTTCTTATTCTTTTAACAGAGAATACAATCTTGGGTTAGTCACCCCATGGTTTTTCCCTTAACCAGGTTTTCCACGTTAAAATATTGGTGTCATATGTGTTAATGTGTTTTTGCTCTTAAGTTATTACATTGTGCATCCATGATTGAATCATTATTATGCTGTTGAAAGATAAGAAGGATTTAAGTGTTTAAAGAAAAGAAAGTTTTTGTGACAACTGATTCACCCCCCACCTCTCAGTTGTCTGTCCTAAACCAATAATTGGTATCAGAGCTAAGTTCCTCTAAAAGAGCTTAATCACTTGAGGAGATCCAGAATGTCTTCCTACAAGAAGGATAGTCTGAGGTTTGATGGAACTAATTACACTATTCGGAAAAACTGCATGGAATGTCACTTGCAATGTATGGGAATGCAATATTGGACCATAACTTCAAAGAAGTATGTTCCTCCAAAGAATGGTCCAACAACTGTAGATGAAATCAAAGATGCTAAAGATAATCTTGAGCTAAAGAAGCTTTACTAAGTGCCTTATCTGATTCAAAGTTGACAAATGTTATGGATTTAAAAACTGCATATGAGATTTGGTCAAAGCTGGAACTTCTGCATGAAGGAGACAAATATGTTAAATGTGCCAAGCTACAGAGCCTAAAAAGAAATTTTGAAAACCTAAAGATGAATGAAGATAAGAATATCACTAAATTTATGCCAAAAGTAAATGAGCTTGTTTGTGGCATTAGGTGTGCTGGTGGAACCTTGGATGAAGATGAAATTGTTGCCAAAGTTCTCAGATCCCTACCTCCCGCTTACAAACACAAGGTTGTTGCTATTGAAGAATTCAGATCTTTATCAAATATCACAAGAGATCAATTGGTTGGAAAATTAGTTGCATTTGAATTGGTTGAGTTTGGAGATGCACCCCCCAGGACTAAATCTGCATTCAAAGCTAGTGCCTCTGTAAAAGGAAAACAAAGGTATGATCTAGGAGAGAACTCCTCAAAGAAACTATCATGGTATGAAAAAGCAAGAAAAGATCTGGAAGAAGATGAGGCAGAAGCTGCTCCACTTGAAGCTCTTATTGCAAAAAGACTTCCAAGAGGATCTGGTAAGTATGAACGAAAACTGCCCTTCAAATGTTTCAACTACAACAAGATTAGTCACTTTGCCTCCAAGTGTCCGGAAAGATTTTCAAGGACAAATCCAAATAAATCAAGATTCCAAAAGAAATGTTACTATGTTCATGAAGATGAAGATGATGAAGGAATAACAGATGATGAATCAGAGACAGGAAACAAATCTAGAAGTGACTGGGTGTTTATTGCCATCAAGGAAGAAGATCCAATGCCCACTAAATCTGTCAATCATAAAATGGTAGAAAAAGCTCTGGCTGCCCAAGTTGAAGAAAAGTATGCTTGGGTCATTGATAGTGGATGCTCCCACCATATGACCGGTGACAAAAACAAGTTCATAGATCTGGAAAGATATGGAGGAGTTGTAAAATTTGGTGATAATTCTGCTGGTAGAATTAGAGGCAGAGGAACTATTTCTTTTCATGGAAAGAACAAAACCAGTGATGTACTATATGTTGAAGGTCTGATGTACTATTTCAGTGTTGGGCAGTTGGTGGACAAAGGCTATGATCTCTGATTCAAAAATGGAAAATGTAAGATCTTTGAAATTTTTGGACCAGAGGTTGCATCTGGTACTCAGACAAAAGGTAACATCTTCCACTTGGTTGGTACTGGCAAAAGTTGTTTATTTGTTCAAATTGATCAAAGTTGGTTGTGGCATAGGAGAATGTGTCATGTAAATTTTGATAATATCATCAAGATAAGCAACACTCAGGTTGTAAGAGATCTTCCAAGACTGGTGAAACCTACTAACAGTTTGTGTAAAGAATGTCAGTTGGGCAAGTAGAGCAGAGTCACATTCAAAAGTAAGGAACAATCTTCTACCAGATTGTTGGACTTAGTACATACTAATCTATGTGGACTGGCAAGAATCAGAAGTTTGCAAGGTGATAGATATTTCATGTTACTAATTGATGACCATTCCCGGATGATGTGGGTGACTTTCCTGAAAGAGAAATATGAGGCTCTTGAGAAATTCAAAATATTCAAGGCTATGGTAGAGAATGAAACCGGGTTAAACATAAAATGTCTTAGGTCTGATAGAGGTGGAGAATTCACATCCGGAGAGTTCATAGAATTCTGTGAGAAACATGGGATAAAAAGATAGTTATCTGCTCCAAGGACCCCACAACAGAATGGAGTAGTGGAGAGAAAGAACCGAACCATCCAGGAAGCATCTAGAACCATGATGATGGAAGCAAATGTCCCTTAGATCTACTGGAGAGAAGCTATAAGCACTGCTGTCTATACTCTTAATTGAGTACAAGTCAGAAGCAATTTTGGTAAGACCCCTTATGAACTCCGGTTTGGCATCACTCCTACTGTGAAGTATTTTAGAGTCTTTGGTAGAAAATGTTACATTAAAAGAGATGAAGACCTTGGCAAATTTGATGCTAGAAGTGATGAAAGAATATTCTTGGGTTATTCTACTCAAAGCAAAGCATACTGGTGTTATAACAAGAGATTGAGAAAGATTATAGAAAGTACAAATGTGAAGGTTGATGAAGGCATTGAAAAACCCTCAAGGTTTTATGAATATGAAGAAGATGATCAGAATGATGTTTTGGTCCAAGAAGCTCAAGCCCCTTCTGAAATTTAGATCCAGACTGATCCAGAGAATCCTGAAATACAGGAAGAAGAGATAAGTTTGAATGAACCTGTCCAAGAAATAGAAGTACAAGAAATTCCCAAAACTCCCAGGTATGTAAGACTGAATCATTCTGAAGACTAGATCATAGGTGATAGAAGAAAAGGTGTTCAAACAAGAAGAAAGATTGCTCAAGATTCAGAGAAGTATTGTCTAATTTCAAAGATTGAACCAAAAACAGTAAGTGAAGCATGCAATGATGAAAGCTAGGCCAAAGCAATGGAGGAAGAGTTGATGCAGATTGAGAAAAATCACACTTGGGATCTTGTTCCCAGACCTAGAAATAAAAATGTGATTGGAACCAAATGGGTTTTCTGAAATAAACTGAATGAAGATGGTGAAGTAGTCAGAAACAAAGCCAGATTGGTTTGCAAGGGTTATTCTCAAGTAGAAGGAATTGATTTTGAAGAAACTTTTGCTCCGGTGGCAAGAATTGAAGTAGTTAGATTATTTCTTGCTTTTGCTTCCTTCAAGGATTTCAAAGTATATCAGATGGATGTCAAGTCTGCCTTCCTAAATGGTGACTTGGAAGAAGAAGTATACATTGAGAAACCAGATGGATTTCAATTGTCTGATCATGGTGATATGGTCTGCAAGTTGAAGAAAGCACTGTATGGACTCAAACAAGCCCCAAGGGCCTGGTATGAAAGACTGGATAAACATCTTTTGAAGATTGGTTTCAACAATGGTACTGCTGACAGTAACTTGTACTTCAAGATTGATCATAAAAATATCTTGATTGTTGAAGTATTTGTTGATGATATCATTTTTGGAGGAAGAGATAGTATGTGCAAGATTTTTGCAAATCAAATGAAAAGTGAATTTGAGATGTCTGTGTTTAGGGAAATGAATTTCTTCTTGGGTCTACAAATCACTCAAACAAAGAAAGGAATCTTCATATCACAGACCAAATATGTGAAAGAATTGTTGAAAAAATTTGGGATGGAAGATTCAAAACCAATGAATACTCCCATGGCAACTGGATGTAAACTAAGCAAAGATGATGAATCTCCTAAGGCTGATTAGAAAAAGTATAGGTCAATGATTGGAGGACTACTGTATCTTACTCAAACTAGACCTGACATTATGAATGTTGTTGGTCTTGTTGCCAGATTCACAGCTAATCCTAGAGAATCTCATGTCATGGCAATCAAGAGAATTCTCAGATATCTAAAGGGAACAGTTGAGTATGGTTTATGGTATCCTAGGGATCATCATTTCTCTCTTCATGCATATACAGATGTGGATTGGGCAGGAGATGTGGATGACCAGAAGAGTACCAGTGGTGGTGCATTCTTTTTGGGGAAAAGATTGGTTTCTTGGCTGAGCAAGAAACAAGAGGCAATATCTATGTCCACTGCAAAAGCAAAATATATTGCAGCAGCAGGTAGTTGCACTCAAGTATTGTGGATGAAGCAAATGCTAAGAGACATCAGAGTGGAGTATGAGGAACCTATCACAATCTTCTGTGATAACTCAAGTGCAATAAATATATCAAAAAATCTGGTGTTGCATTCAAAGACAAAACATATATCTATCAAGTTTCACTTTTTGAGAGAGTGGGTGAACAAAAATGAAGTCAGATTAGAGTTTGTGCCCTCAAAGGATCAGATTGCAGATATTTTTACTAAACATCTACCTAAGGACTCTTTTGAGTACCTTAGGGAGAAGCTAGGGGTTATTACCCCTCCAGTTCTGAATTAAGATGCACTGATATGCATCAGTCCGGTGGATCTCACAATCATATCTTATGGTCCAGATTGATGATAGGAAGCTGCTACTTAAGGGGAGCATTTTGTATGATTCAGAAGATTGATGCAAGTATGTGCCCTTTGCCATTGATGTCAAAGGGGGAGAGAAGACATGTGAAAAATAAAAAGTGGTTGTTGATCAAAGGGGGAGCAATAAAGGAAGATAAGACATGTGAATGGTTGTTGTTGATAGGTGGAGCTATGTCAGTCAGTGAGGAGAAGTTCTTATCTTAATGGTTAAAATGATTTTTCACATCATATGTTGCCATCAATGACAAAGGGGGAGATTGTTGCAAGTATGGGCCTAACCGGTATTGTCATTGATGTCAACATACTCCTGTTGCATTGATGTCAAGGACTGGATGAGATGTCTGTTGAGGATATTGAGAAAATTAGTCCTATCAGAAACAAAGAAGAACAGTGAAGACAGTGAAGCTCTAGGAAGTGAAAATATTAGCTAGATGAAGATCAGAGAATGTGAATCAAAGGGCTTGTAGATATGTGTCTAAAGATGATCTAGTCAAGATTTGAGAGGTCCGCATGACGATTTGGAGAAGTTATAGCCATATGAGTAAAACCAGTTCTGGCAGCTATTCAGAAGTGACAGAGTGACACAAATAGGTCCGGTGAGATCCGGAAATGAAATATTTGGTTCTGCGGATTTGGTGGAATGTTTAGGAAGCCAATGTGAATTGACAACTCAATTGGTTCATGGTCTGGAGGTCTGCAAGTATTTATTCTAATGTGACAGTGATGACAGACTGTGTTCTTGAGGTTCCAGATGAAGATGCAAATGATTTTAGTAAGCAAAAGTGGTGTGGATGTTCTTGGTGATTCAAGCAAGCTTGTGGGGGTCTCTAGATTGTGTCCAGTTCATGTTGGCGGTCTGCATTGAAGATTGAGCTCGTAATTGAAGATTTACTCTCGGGTTATGGTGTTCTTTCTAATCTTGCCCGACTGGATGTTTTACACATCTTGCTGATGATCTTGAAGATGTTCTTTGAAGCATGGCATGTTCCTCAAAGAAGAATGAAGTCCCAGATATGTGTGGCCGATAGTGTGGTGATTCTCATGAAGTTTCGTAATAAGTCAATTTGTATTTGTGTACTTGCTCTGTAATAAAATAAAGTATGTATTGTGCTGACTTGGATGATTATCCCAAAGTCAATGTCTTCTATAAATAAGATTTGTGAAGTCATTTCAAAGTATCAAGGTGAGGATGAGAGAGTGGTAGAGAGGAGAAGAGCGAAAAATAGAGCAGAAGTGTTGAGCTTAAATGGAACTGGTGAAGATGCTAAACTCCAGTTCAAGTATATAATATTTATATTATTCTGTAGACAGTGTGTCTCCTATAGGTAGTGGGCCTCTTGTGAGCAGTGTGCTTAGGCAGTGAACCTTAATTGGCATGTGCCATTTTGTTCTTCTTATTCTTTTAACAGAGAATACAATCTTGGGTTAGTCACCCCATGGTTTTTCCCTTAACTAGGTTTTCCACATTAAAATCTTGGTGTCATATGTGTTAATGTGTTTCTGCTCTTAAGTTATTGCATTGTGCATCCATAATTGAATCATTATTATGTTGTTGAAAGATAAGAAGGATTTAAGTGTTTAAAGAAAAGAAAGTTTTTGTGACAATTGATTCACCCCCCCTCTCAGTTGTCTGTCCTAAACCAACAGAGCTTTCATAGTTGATTGTTTCTTTTGAAATGTTATGGTCTTTTCCCAAGCCATTGGCAATGGCCCTCAATCAATCAATCTCCCAAAACTACAAAGGGAGATAAGGTAATCGCACCCATAGAAATGTCGATAAGAAGGTCTCATATTGTGGGTCGAAGGAAGGGAACCAAGGCTTGGTGCAAAGGAAGTCTCCTTGAAATATCTAAGGGCTAGTATTGAGAACAAATTCCTTGTCCTCCAAAGACTCAAACTCTAGAATGAAAAACCCTTTGGCACAAGGGTAGATGCTAATTTCCTCCACCAAATATTCTTTCCAGTTATCACTTATCCAGGTGTGCAGAGATCGCAGATTTGGCCAAGTTCACAAAAACCTATAGATTAGGGCATGATCTTGAAGATACTCCTCTCTATCATTGACAAAATTATCCATACAGATTTCCAGAGTAGAAGCTACTTGGAGAACAGGAAAGGGAGGCCTTTGGCACCTAAACTTGCGAGGAGAGTGCTCTATAGTAGGAATACAATGAGAGTCATTAAATCCTAATGCCACCTTGAAATTTAATTGTTGATTGCTCGCAGGTTTTGAGGGTAGATCCAAAGTGCTCCGTGTGCTAGGGTTCGAGGGCATCATAGACCCCTTCACCTCTCCATGAACACCTGATTCATCGCAAGGCAAGGAAGGCATGTTAGCAGAACCATACTGCCCAATCCTAAGTTCTGATGATTTTAAATTTCCCTGAGGGTGAAGTTTTTTGGTTGAAAACCTTGGAGGGGAAGCAGGGTTTGGCGCTAAGCTTTAATAGAGTAATATTAATTATAGAAATAAAAGTTTATTAAATCTATTAGTGATTTCTCATACATTATTAATATTACACAATGTTTGATAAATAAAAACTCCCTCGTGAAGGAACAATTAAATATAGTTAAAGAGATAAAATATGAAGGAAGCTTAGGAAATAACAACTTTACTTTCCTAAATATTATTACAGCTATGCAAATCATGTATGATATATTAATATTATTACTACTTCATTGGTTAATGGCTAGTGATGGGACCATTATAGCTTTAGCGATGGAAGGTAAATTGAAGTCACTCATTAAATAAAAAAATTTATTCTATCACGTTTGAATATTAAATCAACGCTCCTTTCTCATTACCTATTGTCTTGTATGAACACATGGCAGTTCTCTGTGAAATAGTATGTAGACGATCCGAAATCAATGGAGTTTGATTACATGTTGGAAAACAAAAATTGCCAACGAGCACAATATTCACCTTATATTAATGGCGAAAACGAATAACCGCGAAAATGAAAAACGAACGACAAAAAGAAAAAAATGGGTGACAGAAAAAAAACCATGGTGATTTTTCAGTGCGTCCGACAATTTTCCGGGAGGAAAACCTCCCATATATAAGCCTATGGGATAATTAAGTTAATATGAAAGTCATAACGCTTCGCCGTTGTAATTAAAAAATAAACTATCAGCTAATTATTTTCTTTAATTTATCTAAAATTTTTAATAAAAACCTAAATAATTTAACCACTAACATTTCAAATAACTAATTTTTATAATTATTTTTTAAAATTTAATATGAAATTCATTAGATGGTTGGGTTAATACAACGCTTCGCCATTATAATTAAAAAATAAACTATTGGCTAATTATTCTCTTTAATTTACCTAAAAAATTTAATAAAAACTTAAATAATTTAACCACTAATATTTCAAATAACTAATTATTAAAATAAACTATCAGCGAATTATTCTCTTTAATTTATCAAAAAAATTTAATAAAAACTTAAATAAGTGAACCACTAACATTTCAAATAACTAATTTTTATAATTAATTTTTTTTACATATTTACATGTTAAAAAATCAAATATTTATATATTAATAAATAAATAATACACTTTTAATTAATTAAATAAATATATGATGAAATGATTGTAGTTTTCTAAAAATTACTTAAAAGATAAGCAATCTGCTAAATATATTCGCGATGATAAAATAAACTGTCTAACAAGCATATTGTATTTTATTCATTGCCTACTGGTGAATTCCCTAACCGTCGGTTAAACAAAAAGTTTGAGATCACGTTTTTCATTTCTTGTCGCCGAACAATTTAATCTCCAATGAAAGCTTTGTCTCTAATTTCTTCAATTTCACATGCTTTGATTCGGTCTCTACAAATTTCCCAGCTAGTTGTTGCCGCAAAAAATGTTTGGAATTTTTTTGTTTTTGTTTTTGATGAACTTGGTGTTTGATTGATGCAGGAAAGATCTTGCATTGAGGAGCATATTTTCTAGCCGATCATCTATTGTCCAAAGCAAGAAACTTCCTAGAAATAGAGTTATGGATATACAGTCTATGCTAGAAGGTTGGGATGAGAATAGATTATTGTTGTTTAAATAGATATTAAGCTATCCTTAACCTTTTGGTTCAACGGTCATTTTTTTTACCACGAAAATGAAAAATTTCAGTGCATCAAATAACTTTTTGACGTCGAACAATTTTCCAAGAGGAAAACCTCCCACATATAAGCCTATCGGCTAACGAGCATCACAATAGATAGTATCTAACAAATTGCACTTCTCATGTGAATTTTTCACATGCATCCTTTTTTAAATGATACTGCTCTGCTATTTTCAATTTTATTATTAATGAAAGGATCTATTTAGGGAATTTTTCAAGTATGACTAGGTTTTTGAATTTTGGAGGCCAAGGTTTTATCCTATCCTAAGGGTCCATTTATTTTAACCAAACTATGAAAAGAAAACCTAACTACCAAAGGGAAACAAATAGAAAAACAAAACCCTAGGCCAAACTGACAAACAAAATGACAATGCTAAGCTAAAACAGAAAATTAAACCTAATTTAACCTAAAACCTGCTAACAATGACAAGAAACAACAAAGAAACAAAGCAACGAGTTCCAAATGACAAAGGAAAGGGATTTAAAACCCTAACTGGAAGGGAATGAAGACCAGAGAAATGAAGAACACGGAGAACCTTGACCATAGCGACCTCAAATTTACTTAACACCATCTTAATCGATCAATTATCTTTAAATTTGCAATTTATGGATGCAATATTAGTTCTCGAGAGCTCAAGAAGTTGAAAATCGCTAAGATACAATCGCACAATGAGGAGAAAATAATGAATGGGGGATTAAATACCTGTGTATTTGATTTCTCATATTGCAATAAATGTGGTAGGTCAAGGGTAGAGACGTGGGAGGAAACTGAACTTTTGGACGAAAGTCAGAAAAGTCGATTGGGGCCTGAAGTCCTGATCAAAGATTCTGGAAAGGAACCTGAATCCAAAAATAGACTCGAAGCTCAAGATCCCAGGAGTTGGGAACTCCTGTAACTTTCACAAAAAACACTCAAAACACTTGTTTTGAGGCAGACAAAATGCCTAAGTGATAACTTAGGACTTAAAAGGGGAAAATAAAAGACAGAAGCAAACAAAGAAAAAAGGAAACACAAAAAAGGAGGGGCAACTGGCAAAAAAAGGTGGGGTGTGTATGCAGGGCATAACACCAATGAACCAGGTGACCAAACTAGGCCAACCAAATACAATCTGCATAAACACTAAAATATCTATGGGTATAGATAGTCCATATATGAATTATCTATGCAACATGTAAATATAAACAACTTGTAATATTGTACAACTTGTAGATCTCAAAATGCAACATATAAATTCAACTATACATTGGTAACCATGTTAAATATAGAAAACCAGATATAAACATGTAAGTTTTCCATGACTCAAACACAAAATCGCCTCTAGATTCAATTTGCCACAAACTCACAAAGCACCATAGTCAAAAAAACTAACAAATAGCTAAAATATAAATATAACTGAACAAATCACATATCAGCATCTCCAAACCTGATCCACTATGAAGTGCACAGAAAATGCTCTCCATCATCTATAAGAAGTTCAAAATCAAACATTGTGGGCACGAGATATGACATGTTGAATCAATGAGAGAAAACCTGACTTCTAACTGGGATTTTCTATCTAAAACAACAAAATCTAGAAAAAACTATTGATACCACAACATAGTACTTAGAAAGAGTTTTTTGTTGACTATAAGAACATAAAACTCTAACATGTTTGGTGAAAGTTATGCCTCCCAAAAAAATTAGCTCCATTAAACCTTCACAAACAAATTCAGGTGGCTACTAGCTTGCTGGATGGCAGCCCTTCGGTGGTGCCACTCATTGAGTGGTAAATCAGCTAGGATCTAATAGCACTTCTAGGTGGTGCCACCCAGGGGGTATCTTGGTGGCACACGGGTGGTGGAAATGGGTAGCGACAACGGGTTGGATGGGCTATGGTTGTAACATGCCTTCTCATAATACTTGGAATTACACACACAAATTACTAGGAAAGTAAAATAAAATGATATAGAAGAGAATTATTTTTTTCTTATCATTTGCTAAACATCAATAAATAAAAAGTACATCTTTCTGAATATTTTTCAACCTTGAAATTCAATATATTCAAAGATAACTTATAGTGATAACATTTCACTTTTCATTTACAAACATATTGTGATTGGCAAAAGAATAGTTTTACATCATAGTAATAACATGAAATTTGACATAAAGAGTATTGTCTCTGGAATCTTGATATCTATTGTTCAAATCTTGATGAGTCTTCTGCTATAGAGGGAGAGCATCATCCGATTGCTTTACCTCCAACCATAGACCAGTGCTTCCCCACACACCTTCCTTCCTGGAAGTGACCCTACCCTTCACGAAGAGTATAGACATGTGGATCTAACAAGTTGCCATCTAAGTCCTAGTGTTGTGTCCTACGCAACTCAATCGACCATACAACTGTAGACAATCTTCTAGTTAAGTATGATCATACTGACCAGTTATGCCATCTAGACATTGTGAACTGATTAATGCATGCAAAGACAAATGCATCACTTTGGCCAAAGTTTCTATATAAATAGATGTTTACAATAAATGTAGTCATGCATTCACACACCTCTAACTTAACTTGAAGACTATCTCATCCTACAATTTGACTTATTTGGCTCGTAGCTCTAGGCATAATCGTCTGAATTATACTCAATCCCTAGTCCATTTGACTTAGAAATGTTCCTTATCTAGGATATTCATACAATAATTTAATCTTTTCTGAGAGTTTCTTTTTACATATCCACAATTTATCAAGGTCTATGACTTGTATCATTTACTCTCTACTCAAAGATAACCATACTTGGTTTATATAACTAATATTGACTTTCTAACAATAAAGTGCTTCTAGTCTCTTAATATTGTCCTATTTATGGTTTCTCAACCTTTAACTGTCAACCAAAGTATACAATAGACATATTCAATTATCATAATTGACTTAAGAGTTAAAGATTTCTAAACTCTTTAGGATAAAATCTAGGGTTCTTACTTTCCCTATTACAAAACTTTGCATTATCAAAATACCCTTAAAACTAATAAAATTATATCCATAATGTATCATGAATAAGATAACCTTTTGTCAAATCTTGACTACTCGGCCTTTGATTGAATTATCCTCCTCTGTATCAAGTCTTAATAGATACTGATGTAAGAGTACAAGAATTCTTGACTAAGTTCAATCTTTTAATCTGATAAAGGATATAAGTCTAGATAGATAGTAAGGTAATGATGTCTTTGACCTAACTGTCATTTTTCATTCATTGATTAAGATTAAGAATGATAGAACATCATCTTTGCATAATAGAAATACATAATCTAGTTAAATAAACACATATATGTTAATATATAAAGATAACATAGCTTCAAGTGCTTATAATGCTATTCCAATCATTCTCTACTCTTTTAGAATAAGAGAAAACATTTTCTCAAAGTCTTGGATTAAAAACAATAAAACTAAAAAGAGTTAAGAGATAAAGGAAATATCTTTGTCAAACTTCTAGTCTCAGCTTCGAAGACTTAATACAGCAATCTCAGGAGGCTCAATGATCTCAAGAGGCTCAAATTGACATCTAAGATAGGTTCAACTAGTTTTTAAAAGAAATAGAACATCATTTGTATCTCTCACTATTCTGAGTGCAAGTTAAGTATAGATTACCAGATTACTTGAGTATTTCTGAGTATACTCATGGTCTAGTTACTACATAGACTCTGTCTACAAGTTATACATGGCATAGATACTTCAACCTTAGTATAAGAACATACTTATGCTTAATACAAACTGATTTTTTAACTATAAAAGTTAATTGACTGCTTCTAGCAAACCCTAAGTATTATCATCCATTGTCTTTCAGCCTGCATAGGTAATGTTTAGACATCCTAACAACCTGCACACATTTGCTATGTTTAAAAGGTAAAAACATATCATAGAGAGTTCTCATTCTTGACACAAAGTTTTGATGGTTCTAAAACCATCCAAAAATATGAGAGTGAACAGTCATTCAGCCTCATACTTCTCACCGAATAGTTTTAAACTATACATTTAGGTATACACAAAGTTTGGCAATAAAAGGCTTCACTCAAAAAACACAGTGAAGACTACACTATCAGTTTCTTGTTCACAAGTAAATATAAATGACAACTATCGGTTCCCTAACACAGGTAACTAAATTCTTTGACTACAAGAATACAAATATTCATATAAAAATATCATCTCTATAAATCACCAAATTATAGGAAGCTTTTGGCTTTACTATAATATAGTTGTACTAAGCTCTTCAATGTCTACAAACATAAAGATAATATGTTGTCGACTATATAGAACACAACAGTAAATGTATGGCTCTTGGCTATACAAATCATAGTAAAAGATATATATACTATCGATTACTCAAATCTCAAAAGATATGATATACTATCGACTGTTCTAAACTCAGATAAATATATAAACAATGTCGACATCAAACTAAGAATTATCATCTCAAATAATATTTACATAAAAAGAGAAGAACCTATAAGTATGACGTGAAAACAAAGCTCCTCAGACGTCATTTCTTCTCAGACACCTTCCCACAAAGTCCTCTCTCACAGTGGTATATGTGTTTCTGTGTGTCCCCACAGAAAAGACTTGGCGGTGATATATAGAGCCCCTGCTCTTAACCATGTTCCACCACGTAATAATAATGCTCGCCATAATTCTCTATGACAGCATGCAATTAATGGAGATGATGGTCTTTAATGGCCACTCATAACTCGATAAATGGCTTCTCCACTATCTTCAATCAGTTGAGAATATAAAGGGGTCGAACAACCATGCCCTTATCAGCCTTAACACAAAAAAGGCACATTCATATATCTAACTTATTATATATTCAAACATATATAAAAATATATATAGAATATATATAGGCATAACATTGTAAAGAAAGCATGCACAACGTATACTTACGTTGTTTGATTAAACACTTGACAATATTGCAAGAATGGGGTCGAGATATTCTCCCCCTTCTCTGTCTTGCAAATATATCACAATTGTCAAACATAAATAATCTTGATAGAATACCATAAAGGAATCTCAATTGGAAAAAATATTAAAAATGAGATAGTTAACCACTATCATAAATATATACTATATTCACCTCATATAAATAATGACTATCGACTACATCATGATGATGGTCATACCATCCCTTCTAGGTTATACGACAAAACCTATGCTAGAGGAATTACGCGTCAAATTGACTACTGCCGAATTGAAATCCAACATAGACCAATAAAGTCAAGCTTACCTTACCAAACTCATGGGGTTCACAAAACTGAACAAACCTAAGACTTAGATGGCAACAAACTGTTCTTTCCATATGTCTATTCACTTCTCTCTGATGATGCTCTCCCTCTCTTTTCTTGGAGGGTGGAAAACCTATTTTTCCGGTTACACTTACAATCAACTAAACTGGGATTAGTGCAGCATTAGTTACTTCATATACATCATGAATGAATAATCATGATAACATATAATCACATGTCTAATTCTAAACATATAAATTCAAACTTATGAAATCATTTGATTTATCCTGACATCTTCTCATAACGTCAAATCATTAAATCATGCAAAAATTACTTACTAATTACATATAAGTAAAAAGTAAAACATAGTAAAAAATTAGGGGTGTGACAGTGGTGGTGGATTGTGTTGCTAGTGGTGGCAGTCTGTTGGCTGAGCCTCAACCTTCATAGCTAGTCGCAACCAAGGGTTGGGCCTCGCATGCAACTAGCTACCTAACTTAGGGCACTCGTTGCTAGGCACTAGTCACCCATGTGACCTAGGGCTCGAACGCCTCCAAAAAATTTCCAACTATGCATTTCGTACACTAACGTCAACATGTCGACCCCATTTAAAATAAATTTTCTATAGACTGGTATGGCTGGTGACTTGACTTCTCTAAGGAATATACCAAAGATTTTGTAGACTATACATTCATCTACAACCACATATGATATGGTCGTACAACCATATAGATTATACATAATATTCTACAATAGATTCTTCCAAAGCCCTAAAAAGGTCAAATTTTTCTATCACCAAACATAGTCGAGTTTTATATGGATCCATAAATTTTTGGGTTTTTTGGACTCAATGGTGAGGTTAACTTTTTTGAATCAATGAGAACAAACCTAACTTCCAACTAATATTTTCTATCTAAAACAACAAAATATAGAAAAACTATTGATACCACAACATAGTACTTAGAAAGAGTTTTTTGTCAACTATAAGAACACAAAACTCTGACATGTTGGGTGTTCAACTTATGCCACCCAGAAAAATTAGCTCCATTAGCCTTCACAAACAAACTCTGGTGGATATTAAGTAGTTGGTTGGCAGCCCTTTGACGACACCACTCATTGAGTGGAAAATTGGCTGGGATCTGACAACACTTCTGGGTGGTTCCACCCAGGTGGTATCTTGGTGGTGCATAAGTGCTAGAAATTGGTAGCGACAATGGGTTGGTTGGGCTATGGTGGTGGATTATGTCACTAGTGGTGGCACTCTGTTGGTCGGGCCTCAACATTCATACCTAGCCACAACCAAGGGTTAGGCCTCCCATACAACTAGCTACCTAACTTAGGGAAATCTAGTTTTTGGGCGTTGGTCACCCATGTGACCTGGGGCTCGACCCCCTCCAAAAAATTTCCAGTTGTGCATTTCATATGCTAATGGACCACCACATCGACCACACTTTTTTTTTAAATATTTTTTGTAGACTGGTACATGGTGCAGGTCAAATTCTAAGGGTCTTATCAGACCGTCAGAATGAGCATCCACAATCTTCCTTCCATGAACCAATAATTTTACGCCAATATACCCTTTCAATGTGTTTCCATCTTTGAACCTCTGAACCCCAACTAAAGGACGTCTACACTTTATATACAATTCGGTGCCATGAAGCTCAACCACCAGAGAGTAGTTCAACTATCACGTCAAAACATTTAAGGAACCATCCTTTGCCACATGTACTCCATCAGAATAAATGTTAGAATGTTTACTACTCTAATCGGTAGCTTCTCATGGTGTTTCAAAACTTAAACATACTTTAAACTTTTTCCATTGGTAGCTCTATATCAACAAGAATGAATCACGCTAAACTCTCCTTTCCGCACCTAAGAAATGATCCCTTCCATTGGTCACTTCACCTATCGGCAAACCAAAGGAACTAAAACATCCTTATCATTGATTTTATGAGTTTGCGAACTTAGAAGTTGGTTGATACTAAAGTTTATCGGTGAAATGTTGTCATCGCGAACTAAGCTTGCTCCTTTACACATTCTCATCGGTAATTTTGAAATCTCGTGAACTTTGTAAGACGCCCTCATGCCAAGAAGCTCAATTAGTGAAATAAGAAAACTTCAAACTTTCGACCCCCTTTATCAACAAAAAACATCATCAGTGAACTTATGCGTTCACAAACCAAAATGTCAACTGATAACAAAGAAAATGAATTCTTCATTAGCGAAAATACAAGTTTTGAAACCTTCCATCTCGCCGATAACAAAAGAAACTTCTTCCAAGTCTTTGTATGAAAGCTTCATTGGCAAAACACCAAATCAACAAACTACACTATTGGTGAACTAGACAGTTCACGAACTATAAAAGTAGTTGATACAAAGGCTTCAAACTTTGTCAAAATTGGTTATCGCTTGGCCAAATGAATGGAACTTTATCCTGAGGTAGAAATTGTAACTCACTACAAAGAAACATCACAAAAGAAAACCAAAAACTTAGGAAATAGATTTTTTGGTGATATAATATTACTCATACACTTAGATGCTCCTGCATCAACAGGGCTAGTGACTTGAATATTCTAAGGAATATACCAAAGATTTTGTAGACTGTATATTCATTTACAACCATGTACAATATGGTTGTAAGACCATAGAAATTGCATAGAATATTCTACAGTAGATTCTTCCAAAGCCCTAAAAATGGTCAAAATTTTCTGTCACCAAACATAGTCAAGTTTTATATGGATCCATAAATTTTTGGACTCAATGATGAGGTTCATTTTTGTCCAGGAGGTCTCTCTAGAAAAATCTCACTCCCAAAACCCTCATAGAAAGAGCTCAAATACAAAATCCGTTTGCCAAATATCTATCAAACCTTAGATCTACAACACTACAAACACACATGTGACTTTGAAAATATATTCATTCTTTTCCTACAAGGCTATGGACTTAACTATGCACAAGAATTTACTCATACCAAGGGTTACAAATACCTGAGAGATCTCCTCTCACAACCTGGCAACCAGGATCTGATACCAAATGAAAGAAATTTGTAGCAATAATAAAATATTTCTACATAACCTCATGACAGAAAAATATGCAAAAGAATAGACAAACATGGGCATGTGCACAAAGATGGGGGACCAAAAGGGGGTCTTAAGATGCCACTTTTTTTTATGAAATCAAGAAAGACTGATGTTGGATGAGAAATTGAAGATATTTACACTCGAAATTTGAAGATACAACAAAAACAAGAGTCGTAGTGCTTTGAATCTAGTTTCTAAACTACTATTTTTTTTTCAAAAATGGTTGAGATTAAGGGGTTCAAAAAGGGGGAGCACACAAATTGGTCCTATTTTTTTCAAAAAAACATAACATAGCATTTGGTGTGCTCCCCCTAAAATGTTAAATTTTTTTAGTATTTCAAAAATTGCTTCAGTGAGAAATTAGCTAACACCATGTAGTTTATCCCTAATTTTTCTGATGATTTTTTCATGAATAATTGACTTTTTACTAATTTTCAAAGTGGACACATCTTGAAAAATAGAAATTTGAGTGTGCTCCCCCTAAAAATTTTGAAAACTAATTGAAAATCTAAAAAAAAAATTTGAATGTGTAGAATGGAGTCTAGTTTCTAAAAATGTAATTTATTTGAAATTTTGATGAACGAGGTTTATTAAAAAAGTCAAAAATACCACAAATTGGTTTTTGAAAAAAATGGATACACTAACAAAAGAAATTAAAGATGAAATCCTTAACATACTCAAAACGTGAAAAAAAATTATATGGTTAGAAATGTAACAAAGAGATTAAGATTATGGTGGTATTTTTTTGACTTGTCATAGAAACATGTGCAAACCTGATGGGGAGCACGCTCTAGATTATGTATTTTTTGGTTACAATCTTGAAAAACACATCTTTGGACATCCAAAACACAGTCCAAGCCTTTGGTTTGGAAGCCCAAGGCAAATCCAAGCCAAATTCTTGGAAATTACCAAATCAAAGCATAACACGAGCATGCTATGGTGAAACTCAACTCTCTCTCTCTCTCTCTCTCTCTCTCTCTCTCTCTCTCTCTCTCTCTCTCTCTCTCTCTCTCTCTCTCTCTCTCTCTCTCTCTCTCTCTCTCTCTCTCTCTCTCTCTCTCTCTCTCTCTCTCTCTCTCTCTCTCTCTCTCTCTCTCTCTCTCTCTCTCTCTCTCTCTCTCTCTCTCTCTCTCTCTCTCTCTCTCTCTCTCTCTCTCTCTCTCTCTCTCTCTCTCTCTCTCTCTCTCTCTCAATTTTCCTTTTCCTTTCCAATTTCCCTTTAGATCCCACCAATTTTTCCTTGTTTTACTATTTTGCACCTCTCCTCTCATCATTCTTCCCATCCAATGGACTTTCATTTTATCTTATTTCCATTTCATCCTCTTCATTTATATCCTCATCCCTCTTTGCATGTCCTAGTTTTTGTGTTTCCATTTTCTTTGTCGATAAGGAAGAGGGAGAGGGAGAGGGTGGAGATGGAGAGAGAGAGAGAGAGAGAGAGTCTGAGTTTTCTTGTTTCTATTTCCTTCATTGATAAGGGAGAGGGAGAGTCGATAGAGGGGAGAGATAGGGAGATAGAGAGTGAGCGAGATGTCTAGAGAGATAGGGAGAGAGATTGAGAGGTAGAGGAATGATAGAGATAGGAAGATATAAGGGAGAGATAGGGAGATAAATCAGTTTATGATTTCTTAGGTTTAGGGGCATTATTTAGGGTTTAGGGGTTTGCAGAGAGAGAGAGGAGATAAGGTAAAGAGGGGAGGGAGAGAGATAAAGATAGAGAGACACCTTTTGACATGCAATCCTAAACCCTAAACTCAAGAAACCCTAAACATCTAAACCCTAAATAATGCTCCTAAACCCTAACCCCTAAACCCAAGCAACCCTAAACATCTACCTCTCTATCTCTATCATCCCTCTACCTTTCAATCTCTCTCCCTATGTCTCTGGTCATGTCCCCCACTCTCTATCTCCCTATCTCTCCCCTTGATCTCCTCTATATCTCCCTATCAGTCCTCTCTCTCTAAACCCTAAACCATAAACCATAAACCCTAAATAATGCCCCTAAACCCTAAACTCGAGCAACCCTAAACCCTAAATAATTCCCCTAAACCATAACCCCTAAACCCTAAACCCTAAACTCATAAACCCTAATTAATGCCCCTGAACCCTAACCCCTAACCTCTAAACCCTAAACCTCTCTCTCTACCTCCTATTTTTCCTTTTCCTTTCCAATTTCCCTTTAGATCCCACCAGTTTTTCCCTATTTTACTATTTTACACCTCTCCTCTCATCATTCTTCCCATCCAATGGACTTTCATTTTATCTTGTTTCCATGTCATCCTCCCAATTTATATTCTCATCCCTCTTTGCATGTCCTAGTTTTCATGTTTCCATTTGCTTTATCGATAAGGGAGAGGGAGAGGGAGGAAGAGGGAGAGAGGGTGGAGATGGAGGAGAGATAGAGATAGAGACAGAGAGATAGGGAGAGAGATTGAGAGGTAGAGGAATGATAGAGATAGGAAGATATAAGGGAGAGATAGGGAGATAGAGGTTTACGGTTTCTCAGGTTTAGGGGTTAGCTTTTAGGGGCATTATTTAGGGTTTAGGGGTTTGGAGAGAGAGGGAGAGAGGAGACGAGGTAAAGAGGGGAGGGAGAGAGATAAAGATAGATAGCTTTTGACATGCAACCCTAAACTCGAGCAACCCTAAACCCCTACACCCTAAATAATGCCCCTAAACCCCAAACTCGAGAAACCCTAAACATCTAAACCCTAAATAATGCCCCTAAACCCAAGCAACCCTAAACATCTATCTCTCTATCTCTATCATCCCTCTACCTCTCAATCTCTCTCCCTATGTCTTTGGCCATGTCCCCCACTCTCTATCTCCCTATCTCTCCCCTTGATCTCCTCTATATCTCCCTATCGGTCCTCTCTCTCTCTAAACCCTAAACCCTATACCTCCAAACCTTAACCCCTAATCCCTAAACCATAAACCATAAATAATGCCCCTAAACCCTAAACTCAAGCAACCCTAAACCCTAAATAATTCCCCTAAACCCTAAACCCTAAACTTGAGAAACCCTAATTAATGCCTCTGAACCCTAACCCCTAACCTCTAAACCCTAAACCTCTCTCTCTACCTCCTAGTTTTCCTTTTCCTTTCCAATTTCCCTTTAGATCCCACCAGTTTTTCCCTATTTTACTATTTTACACCTCTGCTCTCATCATTCTTCCCATCCAATGGACTTTCATGTTATCTTGTTTCCATTTCATCCTCCCAATTTATATCCTCATCCCTCTTTGCATGTCCTAGTTTTCATGTTTCCATTTGCTTTGTCGATAAGGGAGAGGGAGAGGGAGGAAGAGGGAGAGAGGGTGGAGATGGAGGAGAGACAAAGACAGAGACAGAGAGATAGGGAGAGAGATTGAGAGGTAGAGGAATGATAGAGATAAGAAGATATAAGGGAGAGATAGGGAGATAGAGGTTTACGGTTTCTCAAGTTTAGGGGTTAGCTTTTAGGGACATTATTTAGGGTTTAGGGGTTTGGAGAGAGAGGGAGAGAGGAGATGAGGTAAAGAGGGGAGGGAGAGAGATAAAGATAGACAGCTTTTGACATGCAACCCTAAAATCAAGCAACTCTAAACCCCTACACCCTAAATAATGCCCCTAAACCCTAAACTCGAGAAACCCTAAACATCTAAACCATAAATAATGCCCCTAAACCCAAGCAACCCTAAACATCTATCTCTTTATCTCTATCATCCCTCTACCTCTCAATCTCTCTCCCTATGTCTTTGGCCATGTCCCCCACTCTCTATCTCCCTATCTCTCCCCTTGATCTCCTCTATATCTCCCTATCGGTCCTCTCTCTCTAAACCCTATACCCTATACCTCCAAACCTTAACCCCTAATCCCTAAACCATAAACCCTAAATAATTCCCCTAAACCCTAAACCTGAGCAAACCTAAACCCCTAAACCCTAAATAATTCCCCTAAACCATAACCCCTAACCCCTAAACCCTAAACTTGAGCAACCCTAAACTCATAAACCCTAAATAATTCCCCTGAACCCTAACCCCTAACCTCTAAACCCTAAACCTCTCTCTCTCTACCTCCTAGGTTTCCTTTAGATCCCATTAGTTTTTCCCTATTTTACTATTTTATACCTCTCCTCTCATCATTCTTCCCATCCAATGGACTTTCATTTTATCTTGTTTCTATTTCATCCTCCCAATTTATATCCTCATCCCTCTTTGCATGTCCTAGTTTTCATTTTTCCATTTGCTTTGTCGATAAGGGAGAAGGAGAGAGATAGATAGACAAACAGACAAATAGACAAATAGACAAATAGACAAACAAAGACAGACACAGAGACATAGAGACAGAGACAGACACAGACACAGACACAGAGATAGAGACAGACAGACACACAAACAAAGAGATAGAGACTGCTTTTGACATGCAACCCTAAACCTCTAAACCTGGGCAACCCTAAACCCTAAACTCAAGAAACCTTAAACATCTAAACCCCAAATAATGCCGCTAAACCCTAACCCCTAAACCCAAGCAACCCTAAACCTATATCTCTCTATCTCTATCATCCCTCTACCTCTCAATCTCTCTCTCTATGTCTTTGGCTATGTCCCTACTTTCTATCTCCCTATCTCTCCCCTCGATCTCCTCTATATCTCCTCATCAGTCCTCTATCTCTAAACCCTAAGTTACCCTATAACTCCAAACCTTAACCTCTAAACCCTAAACCCTAAATAATGCCCCTAAACCCTAACCTCTAACCCCTAAACCCTAAACCCGAGCAACCCTAAACCATTAACTTGAGCAACCCTAAACTCATAAACCCTAAATAATGCCCTTGAACCCTAACTCCTAAACCCTAAACCTCTCTCTCTAAACCCCTAAACCCTAAATAATGTCCCTAAACCTTAACCCCTAACTGGGTTGTTGCAATCAAATTAGGCCAATTTTGGGGACTATAATGTAACAACAGAGACTTGCACATGGAATTAAACCCTGAGATTGATAGGGAAGGTGTAAATAGGCATATATAACATGTCTAAAAAATTTCCTTGCAAAAATTACTCACCCAACACAAGAATTCTCAAAAATACACTAAAACACGGTCTCTTTAAGTGAAATAGAGTAGGGCTTATTCAAAATGGCACTTACACATGTGACCAACCTCTGAAATCTTTCTTGTAGCTTTGTATATACCTGCATATGGTGGAATTGGGAGAAAATCAAAATTTACTAAAACTAGCCCCTTAATGGCCAAGAGTACTCAATTTGCTATAAAATGCAAAATAAGTTGCTTCAAGCGGTCTAACTCATTGGATTAGGCATGTTCATGTATATTACACCTCATAGAATCATCACAATTTTCAAATAGTCCATTTTGGCAGGAAAATGGGAAACCCTTATCTAAATGGCTTAAATGGATGTCTTGACCTGCAAGACCATTGGAAACATGAAAATGTCCTCCTTGCCATCTCCTAAAGTCACTTGATTGGTTTTGAGCCTATGCTCCTACATCAACAAGGCAGGTGAACTATTTGACATGATGCCTCAAAGAAATGTTGTCTCATGGAATGCAATTGACAAATGTAAATCCAAATTCCACAACCTTATCCACCATCCTCCTTGCCTATGTCAAAATGGGATCTTCAGAATAGGGTATAGACAACAATCAAATCATAAAGGATATAGGAATTTTGTCACATGTTGTATTTGCAACTACCCTTTTAGACATGTATGCAAAGTGTGGAAGCATAGACAAGGCATGTGAATAGTTTGGCATGACACCTCAAAGAAATTATGTCTCATGTAATGCAATGATTGCAAGATATATGCACAAAATGGATTTTTTGATAAGGCTTTTGAAACTTTCAAGCAAATGCAATTGGCAGGTGTAAAGCAAATGTAGAAAGGTGAAATTAGGATATGCAAACCATCTAAAAACCATATAGAAGGTGAAATAAGGATATACAAATCATGCCAGACATGTCTCTATCCCTATGTCTCTCTCTCTTCCCCTCTTCCTCATTCTTCTCTTTCTGTAACCCATATAGATGGTGAAATGAGGGTATGCTAGACCTATAGAAGGTGAAATGAGGATATAATGTCAAACATATCATCTCCCTCTCGGTCTCTCTCTAAGTCTCTCCCTAACTAAACATATAATGTCAAACATATATCTAAGGTGAGATGAAGATATGAAAATGATGTCAAACATATAGATGGTGAAATGAGGATATGTCTAACATGTAAGATGAGAAATTATCTATGATTACCATATCAAATATAGTACAGTTTCTATATCAAATCTAGTAGTTTCAGTATCATGATTGTTATGAGATGTATGCAAAGGGTGGAAGCATAGACAAGGCACGTGAACTATTTGAAAAAACACCTCAAATAGATGCCATCTCATGGAATGCAATAATTGCAAGATATGCACAAAATGGATTTGTTCATAAGGCTTTAGAAACTTTCAAGAAAAGGTAATTGACAGGTGTAAAGCCAAATTCCACAACCTTAGTCAACATCCTCCCTGCCTATGCCCAAATGGGGTCTTTGGAACATGGTATGGACATCCATCAAAGCATAAAGGATATGGGAATTTTGTCAGATCTATTGTAGTTGCAACTACCTTAGTAGACATGTATGCAAAGTGTGGAAGCATAGACAAGGCACATGAACTATTTGACAAAACACCTCAAAGAGATGCCATCTCATGGAATCCAATAATTGCAAGAAATGCACAAAATGGATTTGTTAATAAGGCTTTAGAAACTTTCAAGCAAATGCAATTGAGAGGTGTAAAGCCAAATTTCACAACCTTAGCCAACATCCTCCCTTCACATGCCAAAATGGGATCTTTGGAACATGGTATGGACAACCATCAAAGCATAAAGGATATGGGAATTTTGTCAGATCTTGTAGTTGCAACTGACCTAGTGGACATGTATGCAAAGTTTGGAAGCATAGACAAGGTATGTGAACTATTTGACATGATGCCTCAATGAAATGCCATCTCATGGAACTTGCAATGATTGCAAGATATGCAAAAAAATGGATTTTTTTTATAAGGCTTTATAAACTTTCAAGCAAATACAATTGGCGGGTGTAAAGCCAAATTCCACAACCTTAGCCAGTATCCTCCTTGCCTATGCCAAAATGGGATCTTTAGAACACGGTATGGACATCCATCAAAGCATAAAAGATATGGGAATTTTGTTAGATGTTGTAGTTGCAACTGCCCTCAGAGACATGTATGCAAAGTGTGGAAGCATAGACAAGGCACGTGAACTGTTTGGCATGATGCCTCAAAGAAATGTCATCTCATGGAATCCAATGATTGCAAGATATGAACAAAATAGATTTTTTGATAAGGCTTTAAAAACTTTCAAGTAAATGCAATTGGTAGGTGTAAAGCCAAATTCCACAACCTTAGCCAACATCCTCCTTGCCTATCCCAAAATGGTATCTTTGGAACACGGTATGGACATCCATCAAAGCATAAAGGATATAGGAATTTTGTCAAATGTGGTAGTTGCAGTTACCCTACGAGACATGTATGCAAAGTGTGGAAGCACATACAAGGCACATGAACTGTCTGACGCGATGCCTCAAAGAAATGTTGTCTCATGGAATGCAATAATTGCAAGATATGCACAAAATGGATTTTTCATAAGGCTTTAGAAAATTTCAAGAAAATGCACAAAAGAAACTTTCAACCAAATGCAATTGGCATGTCTAAAACCAAATTGCACAACCTTATCCAACATCCTCCTTACCTATGCCAAAATGGAATTTGGGGAATAGGGTGTGGACAGCCATCAAAGCATAAAGGATATAGGAATTTTGTCACATGTTGTATTTGCAGTTGCCCTTGTAGACATGTATGCAAAGTGTGGAAGCATAGACAAGGCGCGTGAACTATTTGACATGATGCCTCAAAGAAATACACAATCTCATGGAATGCAATGATTGCAAGATATGCAGAAAATGGATTATTTGAAAATGATTTATAAACTTTCAAGAAAATACAATTCGTACGCGTAAAACCAAATTCCTATAATGATAATTAATCATCATATTAAATATTTAATATAAACTATCATATACATGATGTCATGAACTTAACATCTAGTCTATATATAAAGCCATATAGGCATGTACAAACAAAGCCATACATGCATATACAAAGATATACATCAGTAACATACAAAAGTATGTATACAAAGCCATCTAGGCATACAAAAAAATATCCCAAAATCTAGTTTCCTATGAACTGCTATGAAATAATTTGTAGCCCTTTCTTGGCCATGAAGATGGAGAGCCAATCAGTGATTCATCCTCTCTCTCCCATTGACTAGACCTCCTTGACAAATATTTTTGCAGCTCCACCTATTAATACAATCAAACAATATGCACATTAATATAGAAAACTTGAAATATATAACATCACATATGTAATCAATCACTTACCGCTAGCTGATGATCCATCTCGATCATCTTTTCTCTCTCTTCGTTTGTAGCTGGACAGGTTGGAGTTGTGACCTCCTGTGAGAAGCATCAAGAAGCAAAATTGACTAAACATAAATATCATTTATGTGCATCAAATGACATGAAATAGAACAAGAAATACAAAATGACATTTACATGTTACCGACTCATTCCTCGGTCAAAGGAATTGAAGACAACACAGCTGCAGCAATGCCTGCCTCCACTAACTCGCCAAGATGAGGAGTCCCCATATTCAACATCTTAAAAGAGAGGTCAAGGTTATTTGAACAAAATAGGTACATAAAATAATTTAAATGCATAATGATTACAAATGGTTAAATTTACCTCCTTAAAAGTGGTTCTACGTCTAAGGGACCAAGGAAATCATAGAGGTGTCCTTGAAGCTCCTTGTTGAAATTATCAAATTGTCACTAAAAAAGATTACCATTGATATATGTACTATATTTAGGATCATGTGATAAATTACATACCTGCTGAATCGACCTCCTCTCATAACCCGCCACTGAACAGCTAACAGAGGCAGGATGAAGACTTTGGCCCTGGAATTTCATTGTGCAGACAATTACATACATTAATTTTGACTTATAATATAGATAATCATATAAAATTAATTACAAATTTCAAATACAAATATATTAAATCAAGACGAACCTTGTAAAAAATTACCTAGGAGTTAGTACCAAATGTACGCTGTAAGACATCATCTGTGAGAACAAGATCATCCAATGTGGATGTGTCCATCACTGGTTGCTACCCCTGCATCGCAGCATCCTACCAAGAGTCTTGCATTCCAAAATCACACAAGTTCCCACATGAACTACAAAAATGTGGGGACAAATGATGCATGTTGCTCTCACCCTCATTGACCTAGGTGAGATCATCTCTGTGTTATGCTAGAGACTGCATAAGAGAACTCAATGAATGTAGTGTCTCCACCTTAACACTCTCCTTTAAAGTCGAAGGGAGTGAGACATGTGTTGGTCTCATCAGGGGTCTAGGTACATAGTTTTGGTCTCGTTGTGCCCCCTCTCTATCTTGGGCAGAGCCACCACCTCTGCCCTGGAACTCTCTAAGGTGAAGTAATTAGAAATCTCCTTGAGGACAAACTCACAATGGAGTTTCCTCAAGAAATATTGTGGTACTTCATTGTTATTACATGGACGCTCATCAAAGACCATGTACCATCTATCCCAAAAGTTTTAGGATATATCTTGGTTCCTACACTAATGAATTGGAAAGCATATGCAAGTCTCTTCTAATGTTTGGCCAATTTTAGGATTGATAAAGTGTGAACATAATGCAAATTTTGTGATTTTTTTGTCCTTCACTTGTTGGTAAGACAATTTGTCAGCATAGTGTTGCTGACACCTCTCCATATAGTCATTCCATTTGGTGATTTGGTTTGTCACCGATTCAATGTGAGAAACAATCACCTCTAATGACATGGCAAGGTCTCTCCTACGATTGGTGCTTGCACTTGGACTATTTAACGTTTCAATTAAGGTTTGAAGATGTTTTTTATTTTCTTCTATTTTCCCTAAATAGTTTTCTTGTGTATCTCTTTCATGGTGAGGACATGAAGGTGGGGGTTTTTGAGGGTTTTTGGGGTTGTTTTAAACCTCTGCTAGATTTGTGTTTTGTGCTGCCTCATTAACTGTAAATTCAATATAAAATACTAATCAAACATTGCAAAAGCATAAAAATTCTTTTCAAACTCACAAAAATCAATCAAACCCTACCTTCTTCAGCTACTACACCCTCTACATTTCATTCATGACCTCCTTGGGAGCGGTATTGGCGAGGTGGCCTCGTGAAAACATTGATTACACTTAGAACTTGCTTGATTTCTCCTTCCTCTAACATGCTCACGCTCTTAAAACTGGTTTTTTCTTGCAAAAATGCAGAAATGGCTGCGAGATGGAGAATATGGTTTTTTTTTTCACTTTATACAAAAGTATAACGCAATTGTGTTATAACGCACTCACATTATACATTGCATGGGACCAAAAATCCAAAGTGGCAACTTTTTGGTCCCACAACTTTGTGCATATACCCACATACTATCAAGATAACACAAGATGTATCCTAAGAAAACCCTCGTGAGAGAAAAACTCAACCTCCAAAAGCATCCACACAATGTATTATCTCATGAACAAAGATTACAATACATAGCCTCCATAAATACTTCTAAAGCATCAAGTTCCCTAATTGCACTCCATTTGAACAAGTAAATGAGAATCATGTAACCACACATCTCAATCCATGCTTCCTCTCCTCACATATGCAACCTACAAGAGATGCTTAATCCAACCTTAGCCAACAAGCCAACTAGCCAACCTCAACAACTACTCATGTGCTTGCTTTTATAGAAATAAGGTTGCACAAAACCACTAAGTAGTATTACATAACCATGTCCCTTTAAATCACAAACTCACTAAACCATGTCCCTCTCATTACTGTTTGGCATTAAGTTTTTCTTTTTTGGTACTAAGGTTTTTCCAATATTAAATATTTCCTCAATGTGTAACCCACATTAATATTTATCCCAATGTTACATAAAACTTGCAAGTGGCCCCAAGAATATCTAACCATTGTGATGTACACATCTCTAGGATACACCATGGTGGTACTTGCTTCAGTCTTAGGGTTTTGAGTCTGTTCCATAAATGCTTTCCTTCTTATTTTCCTTGAAACCCTAAGTCTTGTGGCCATGAGCTTTACTCTATCTTCTATTTCTCTATTGACCGCCTAGCCTAGGTTCCCAGTCAGCTAAGTTATAACCTTATGTCTTTTATGTCATGAGTTGACCGGCCCCAAGTCTTGAGTTACTTGTTCTAGCCCGTCAAAGTCATATGGTTCTAGTCTTATGCCCTTGGCAGGATATCGCAAACCTGCACAATACTGGAGTTGATGTCATGTCTCCACCGCGCGGTTGCGAAATGAGGACAGGTATAAAATATATCATGGTCTATGGCCATAAGATCGAAGATTCAATAGAGTGAAGTAGATTGCACCAGGTGTCAAGAGATAAAGTGAAGAGATGGGGCCATTAAGGATTGGATGGTAGCGCAGTATCGTAGAAGAATCTTGTCTATAGGAAAGATTCTATGTGTGGCCACGAGATGGTGACATGTAGCCAGTTCCTAGAAGAAAGAAAACGGGCTTATGTAGTGAAAATCCACATGGAGGCTTGGCGCGCACCCATAGAGACAAATGGAGGTGGCCCACTTTCTACTGCATGATTGTGATTTCATGACACGTGGCAATCTTTGGTACCAATATATGTTTTGATTGTTGAGACTGCCCAATTGGCACGATTTCATTGGCAATGGACTTTTTAATGGATTCGAATGGATTTTCAAAGCATTTCAAAGCGTCGATCTTGTTATCCCTAATCAAATCAACGGTCTACATTCAAAATTGAAATTTTTTTAGTTGCAGACGTTTCTTTTGAGCATCGGGAAGGAAAATACTGAGCGTCTCTTCAAAAAATCAAATCTTGGGTTGTTCGAGGCAAGCACGATGAACTCCCAAGCAGTTAAAGCAACAGATTGTTATCTTCACAAGGAATTTTCATTGTAATGGGTGCCAATGGCTCCAATCTTTAATGTAAAACGAAAATGTAACTGACTAAAATATAATGCGTTGTAAAATGACATAGCTCTTCTGTTCTATAAAAGGGCTAGTCTTTTTCATAGGAAGGCAAACTTCAGAGGGGACTTTTGTAAGGGATTCTAGGCATTGGATACAAGGTATCCACACTTTGGGGAGTAATTTCTATTGTAGACTAGGTTCATTTGTCTAGGTGCAGAGATATTTTCTATTTTGTAGATGAATAAATTTTTGAATGACATTGTTCTTTCCAAATTGAGTTATATGAGAAACACTTGTTGTGTGCGTTATCTGTGATTGTCTCCTTGGGTATGAACTTTTTTTTTGAGTGAAGTTGCTAAGGGTTCCTGATCTCATCAATATACATTTTCTATATTGTATGTTTGGTTTATTGCATCTGTTTAAGGAATAGATTAAATTGCTTTGGATCATATATAGGGAAAAGTGTATTGTGTCAAGGGATTAGTGAAGTAGAATCACAGATAATACTCTTTCTTGGACATATTATTGTAAGGCAATAATATTGTTATTTGGGTCCTCTGGATATGAAGTTTTTATTGTCATAAGGGAATATTTACATTGATGGGTCTGACTCTGTTGCCCTGATAAAGCATGATCTGAGGATTTGCTTGCCCAAAAGGTCCAGAAAAAGGAAATTTAAAGACAAATCATTTGAGTCATTTTATTTTTGTTTTCTTTTAGTTTAGGTGTTGCATGTTCTCTGATTTCAACTATGAAGATAAATCAAGAGTATTGCCAGTCTGATTTTAATCTTACACATCTTGATTTGCATACATGAGAACATATCTACCGGTTGTAATAAATAATATATCTAATGTTGTTGTGATAAGGGAGACCCCCTAGGTTTGGCAGAGCCTGAAGTGTAGGGGAGATAGGTGAAAAACAATCTCCCACTCTATTGGCCAAGTCTCTCATTGAATATGAGTATAAGAAGTGGCAAGTCTTTAGGATTTGATGTATGCAGATTTAGGAACCAACAAAATTGGCGACTCCGCTGGCGAAAGGCTTAGTTATCCATTTGAAAAGAGTCAAGCCATTATCATCATCCGATCATCAAGGTCAGATATTGAATGTCTTCATACCTAGAGAAAGAATTTATTGCAGTGTGTATAAAGACTCTTAAAAGGTGCTCTACTGGTGAAGTGAATCCAAAATGTGGTGGCTTAGGTAGGAGCTTTTGGCCTCTTGATGTTTTGTCCTCTTTGGAGAGGTGGCAACTTTGTTGTTGAACCTGTTCGAAGCTGCAGTATATTCCCAGGTATTTCATCTCTTTCATTCAAAATGATTAGATTAGAATAGCAATCTTTGTCATGTCCTCAGAAAAGGTTATTCTCTGTTGAAAGATACAAAGCCCTGAATTTCAATAGTATTGGTGGTTATCCAAATGCTATCCTTAGTGAGATCAAAAATGCCTACCAAAATATAGTGGAAAGAATTTTGAATCAACAAACAAGCAGCTGCAAGATTTCTGTGATTTGATAGGAGATTATGAGATTGAGGCTGAGGATGTTATTATGAAGCTTTTTGTTCAATCATTGAAGGATGATGCTAGGGACTGGATTTCATTCCTGCCTGACTCTTCTATCTCTTCATGGGTTGAGCTCAAAGTTGCATTTCTTGAACAATTTGGTGAAAGGACTGATGTGATTTCATTGATTACACAATTTATGAGCATTCAAAAGGAAAAGGATGAGTTGGTTCCAGCCTTTAACCTAAGGTTTTCAAAATTGCTCAAACATATTCTTGAATATATGAGACCAAATGATGCATTGTGCTTGGTAGTTTATCTTGGTGCGTTTGATGAGGAAATGAGTTATTTGTTGAGAGATAAGAAACCTACTACACTTCATCAAGCTTATAAAATTGTAATGGATATTGAAAACAATTGGAAATATGGAATGCCAATAGGATACATGTCTACAAGTGTTGGTTATTTTAAAACATCTTATGCAGATGAGCAATGTAAATCAAAGAGTTAGAATGGTTTTCAAAATGAATGTATTTCTATTGTTCTAGTTTGTTCATCATTGCCTCATGTGAATCACAGAGAGTTTCAAGCAACTTGTGAACAGAATGCAAGTAATGTTGATCCTAAGTTCTTTGTTCAATCATTGTTTGACTTGAAGAGACAAGAAGGAGAATCACCCTATGCTCTATATACATGATTCATGAATACTTTGTTAGAAATCCCAAAGTATCGCAGACCTGAGGATTATTTGTGTGTTGACTTGTTCTGTGAAGTTTATGAATCAAGTTTGAACAGTTTGCCAAAGGAACTGAAGCCTCAAAATATTAGAGCCAAAGGTGATTATGCAGGAAGAGATATGTCTCAGAATACTGATAGTGGTTATGAGCAAATTCATGGCATAATGCATAAAGATGAAGAAATTGTCACAAAAAATGAAGGGCACGTCCAGCAATGAGAAAAATGAAGGTTGTGATCAACCCATAGGAGAGAGATATGCAGATGCAGATTGCATACATCATGAGATAAAGGATATATATGAAGATGTATCTTGCAGCAGTGTTGTTGTTGAAGAATCAAAAGAATACATAGATACCAAGTATGATGCATTTATAAGTGAGTATGTCCTAGGTGTTTGTGATAGTTTATATGAAGCAGAGATGGAGGTTTTGGTCTTGCATGAACAAGATACTTGCTCATCTGTGAAGGATCCATTAGGTGATCAGGTTTGTATGGATGATGAATATGTTGGCTCTTTTATTAATTTTGATCATAACCATAATATGGAGATGGAAGTATTTACTTTCAATGATGAATGCATTAATGAAGCTACCTACTTTGTTGAGGATGGACAAGTTTCAGATGTTCATAATGATACAAAAGAGGATAATATTGATTGTGATATCCATGGTAAGGGTGATTATGAAGCTTTTGACAATTAGCCATATTCTAAACTTTTCAAGCCTTCTTTTGAAGCATTCCAGGTGGAGTTTAATGATGAAGTTATTGAGCACAATAATGAGGGATATGAGGATGTTTCTAAAAGTGAGCTCCTTCAGCTTACTAGTCATGGTAATTGTGAGTATGATCAGTTCTTAATTGATTATGATTACTTGTATGAGCATGCTTTGCAAATCTTTACTTTAAGGTTGAAAGGTTTATATGAATGTGAAAGTCAGTGTTCAACAAAGCAAGTGAAAATGATGCCTGTGTATGAGTATTTCATGTTCAATAAAGAAGGTGACTTCTTGCTTGAAAGAGGGCAAACTCCAAGTATAAATTCATTGGTTGTGTATGAGTCTTTCACTTTTTTCTGATTTGGAGTTGATGTGTGATGGAGATAACCTACAGCAGTGGTCATCAGAGATGTCTTATGATTGCTTCAGATTTGATACTAGTCACCTAGTGTGCCAGGAAGCAGTTTGTTTCTCAGATCAGAGTGATGGATATCTAAGGATGGATAGTAGTAATTTTGTTGATCAAAGGCATAGCAAACAAAGAAATGATATATTTGACACATGTTTTTTGTGCCTACCATTTGCTGATGTTATTCAATTAGTGTAGATTGATATGAGTAAAATTGACAGTGGTACAATCAGAAACATGGTGGTATGCTTCTTGGATAGCAACATTGAATATAGTGCTTCCAAATTTAGCTCGGGTCTGTCTAATGAAAATAGGATATTTGACAGAGGTAAATATTGGTTTTTCATTTTTGGGGGCCCAGGGCCACTAAATAAAGTTTGAAGATATGGTTTTTAATATGATAGAGCAGTTACCTAGTAGCCCAATGGATTTGGCACATGGTTTGCATCCCAGAGACTTCTGGATCCTCGTCATGCCTGCAAGAGGCATGCGTCCCCAAACAAGAGCCAATGGTGGTAGGTCTGCTTAAGTTTTAGGGTTTTGAGTTTGTTCCATAAATGCTTTCCTTCTTATTTTCCTTGAAACCCTAAGTCTTGTTATCGTGAGATTTACTCTATCTTCTATTTCTTTATTGACCGCCTAGCCTAGGTTCCCGGTCAGCTAAGTTATAACCTTATGTCTTTTATGTCATGAGTTGACCGACCCCAAGTCTTGAGTTACCTGTTCTAGCCCATCAAAGGCATATGGTTCTAGTTGTATGCCCTTGACAGGATATCACAAGCCCACACAGTACTAAAGCTAATGTCATGTCTCCACCGCACAACTGCGAAATGAGGACAAGTGTAAAATATATCATGCCCTATGGCCATAAGATCAAAGATTCAACAAAGTGAACCAAATTACGCCAGGTGTCAAGGGATAAAGTGAAGAGATGGGGCCAGTAAGGATCGGATGGTAGCGCAGTATCGCAGAAGAATCTTGTCTATAGGAAAGATTCTATGCGCGGCTGCAAGATGGTGACATGTAGTCGGTTCCTGGAAGAAAGAAAAGGGGCTTACGTAGCAAAAATCCATGTGGAGGCTTAGCACGCACTTGCAGAGCCAAATGGAGGTGGCCCACTTTCTACTGTGCGATTGCGATTTCATGACACATGGTAGTCTTCGATACCAATTTATACATTTTGATTGTTCAGACTGTCCAATTGGCACGATTTCATTGGCGATGGACTTTTCAATGGATTCGAATGGATTTTCAAAGCACTTCAAAGCGTCGATCTTGTTATCCTAATCAAATCAATGGTCTGCATTCAAAATTGAAACTTTTTTCAGTTGCAAATGTTTCTTTCGAGCATCAGGAAGGAAAATGGTGAGTGTCTCTTCAAAAAATCAGATCCTGGGTTGTTCAAGGCAAGCATGATGAACACCCAAGCAATTACAGCAACAAATTGTTATCTTCACGAGGAATTTTAATTGTAATGGGTGCTAGTGGCCCCAATCTTTAATGTAAAATGAAAATGTAACCGACTAAAATATAATGTGTGACATAGCTCTTCGGTTCTATAAAAGGGCTAGTCTTTTTCATAGGAAGGCAAACTTTAGAGAGGACTTTCGTAAAGGATTCTGGGCATTGGATACAAGGTATCCACACTTTGGGGAGTAATTTTTGTTGCAGACTAGGTTCATTTGTCTGGGTGCATAGATATTTTTTGTTTTGTAGATGAATAAATTTATGAATGACATTGTTCTTTCCAGATTGAGTTATATGAGAAACACTTGTTGTGTGTGTTATCTGTGATTGTCTCCTTGGGTATGAGTATTTTTCTTTTGAGTGAAGTTACTAAGGGTTCCTGATCTCATCAATATACATCTGTCTAGTTTATTACATCTGTTCACTTGGAATAAATTAAATTGCTTTGGATCGGATATAGAGAAAAATGTATTGTGTCAAGGGATTAGTGTAGTAGAATCATAGATAATACTCTTTCTTTGACATATTACTGTAAGGCAGTAATACTGTTATTTAGGTCCTCTGGATATGAAGTTTTTGTTGTTAGAAGGGAACATTTACATTGATGGGTCTGACTTTGTTGCCCTGATAAAGCACCGATTTGAGGATTTGCTTGCCCAAAAGGTCCAAAAAAAGGAAATTTAAAGACAAATCATTTGAGTCATTTTATTTTTGTTTTCTTTTAGTTTAGGTGTTGTATGTTCTCTGATTTCAACTGTGAAGATAAATCAAGAGTATTGCCAATCTGATTTTAATCTTACACATCTTGATTTGCATACATGAGAACATATCTACTTGGTTACAATAAATAATATATCTGATGCTTTTTTGATAAGGGAGACCCCCCTAGGTTTTGCAGAGCCTGAAGTGCAGGGGAGATAGGTGAAAAACAATCTCCCACTCTGTTGGCCAAGTCTCTCATTAAATCTGAGTATAAGAAGTAGCAAGTCTTTAGGATTTGATGCATGCAGATTTGGGAACCAACACACCACAATTAAATATTGCATTTTATAGTATAATTATTATGCAAGGTGTACAACACACCTTTTCCCGACATGAATTTCACAAATTTGTGCTTACTTAGTGTCTAGAGGGAAAACATTTGGGTCGAAGTAGGCTAATTTAAAATTTAAAATTTGGAAAGGATGAGCCTACAACCATGAGGACATCCTCTCAACCACAAACATGTCCTACAACACAATATGGGTCAAATCAAATATAGTGGCATGTATATAGGAATATGTGCTAGCATTAAGTGTAATAAACAAGTAGATAGTACAAATGTATAGGGATGTGTAAACATATGGATGAGACAAGGGATATGAGGATAGAATGTGTTTAATGGATAGGTTGATTGCATACGGTAAGAGACCCAACTTTGTACAAAATTACATCATTTGTGAATCTATGTATCAAGGCACTCTCCTCAAAATGAACCCAAAACTAAATGAGAAATGACATAATTATGCAAATTTCACCATTACAAATACCAATTGTATGGTAGAAGTTTTATATAATTTTCAATTCAAGTCAAAACGCATAGTGAATTATAGCAAGTAGTGTGGATAAACAATTATGGTCCCAAATATATAGTCAAAGTTAACATTTTTGGGGGAATCATAGTGAAGAATAATATCCATCTCATAATGTCCATAATGTCCTTTGATTCATCCTCCATTCCAAATGATGCCCTCCAATATGCCAAATGCCCAAAACCAAGCTTGAAAAAGTTACATGGAAGCCTCCAATCAGAAATAGATTATACATATTACCTGAAAAAGTCCAACAATTTTTTTTCAATTATGTTTCCTAATGAATGAACAGTATATGCATTGAGAAAGATTTTGGATAAGGATTCTCAACATGAGAAGAAAGGATGATTCCATTAATGAATCATAACAACCATTCTAGTGGCTAATCAATTATCTTTGAAATTTTCTATTTGTTCATTACATGAAAATTTAAAGCACAAACACAAACACCAAATCCAAAAGTAACAAATAGGCCTGAGTAGTTTCCAAGAATTGATCACTATAGCTAGAATAGCAACCACAACTAGTTGCTAACACATCCAACTAACCATACCTCTAATCCAAGGTATACTAATCATAACAAGTAGTATTTATGCCATCAACATGTCCAACCCAATCTACAATGATCACAAGTCCCTGTATATACACAGATCCTACAAATAGAAGTCCTCCAAGGTAACAACACATAAAATGTATACGTTAAAAAACCTCAAGATCCTCAACATTGTAGTATAATGAGAACATCCAACAAAGGACACATATACATCCTGGAACTCCCACGACATGGGTGATATCAAATATTAAATCAATCAAGGCATCTAAAGATCCACCAATAGCACTCACATAGATGACATGGCTAAAACCTCTATCATATATAGTTTTGAAGAACACACACACCAATATGCAAAACCTACAAACTAAAACAACTGGAACATAACTCTCTTACTGCAAGTCCATATCTCTCTGAAGTTCTCCACATAATAGAAGATAGACAAACCTCAACTCCAGTTTCAAGTGAACACGAATGACAAAGAAGAACCATTAGACCAATAAGAGAGATTATACAAATCAAAACTATATCCTTCTCCCAACACCAATGCGCTACAACTGTGAAAAAGTAAGATCTCCTTCCTAAAAATCCAAATCAAGAAGCCTCCTCAATTCCAACTAATCAAGATATAAGCCTCTCAAACCAAAGGAAGATAAAAAAAACCTCTCAAAGCCACTAACCATCTCCTTTTTCTCTTCAAAATAGATTGACCTCAAAACAACTCAAGACCAAACATAAGGAGATAAAAAATCATAACCATGTATCTACTCCTCAAACAAGTCCTCCAAAACTAATATCCATAGGTCAAGACTCAAGCACACATGAGAAGATAAGACACAAAGAAAGAATGCATATAAAAATCAGGTGGGCAATATCTATTAGATCATTCATCGCCAAGAAGACCAAGAATGGGGAATGAGATTGCTCCTCCAAGATATACCAAGCCACAATGACTCTCTCCAAGAACAATCTCCTCAACAAGTCTATGTTGAACTCACGTCCAACCTAGGTGTACGCTCCTTGATCTTCTTGTTGAAACCTCATCAAAGAGTAACTGTATCAACACATAATCTCCAAGAAGCAAGAGTCTATAGCCTCACCCAAATCTAAAATAGATGTACAACCAATCATCTCATTCCAAATAAACTCTAATGCAACACCATAATAACAAAAATTCTCACAATCAAAATGATCAAACCAATCATCAATCAAATTATCACAAATCATTGCCAAAGATCTAAATGCATAATCATGAACTCACCATGACATCATGATCTACATCTCCTCAAAGGAAGATCATATATCTCAAATGAAAATATTTGCTCCAAAGAGCACTTGTATCATGCCAAAACTCTAACATATGATCAAGAGTCCACCATGGCACAAGAACATCCATCCTCTAAATGAAGAATCATCTGTCAAACTAACAAATCATAATTGACACCTCAACCAAAGACTCCAAGAGTCCTCTATGGTAAACCAAGATTTCAACATCTCCAAATCATATGAATATAAATATCTCTTATCAATTGATAGAACTCAAGATGTCAAAGAACTCTCATTGCATATGAGAAATTAGATCCAAGAGCTCCTCCATGACACCAACAACCACTACAAAAGGTCATCCATCACCAAGTGATGAATCCACATCATTGTCAAAGCTCCCATTGAACTGTGATATCAAGAAACACATGACATATGATAACCATCTCGTAACTGAAGATCATCCACAGTCCTAACACAATCAAAGAACTCAACTGCAACATTAAGAGCTCCCAAAGGGTAAAGTAAAACCATGATCTCTAAATCAAGAAGATAAACCACCACCAACAATGCATCTACATAACAACCATGTCGTGTTAAATCTCTAAGCATACAAGGAACCTTCAAGACACCATGATCACCACCCAATATACTTACATCAAACTCCCATCAAATCTCACACATCTATACCATATAGTCAACAAGTCTAGGTCCCGCAACACAACTGTAACAGGTAACACCATCTCTCTATGCCTCATAGTGACAACTGAACCAATGAACTAGGTGACCAAACTAGGCCAACCAAATAGAATCTACATAAACACTAAAATATGATCTATGGGTATGGCAGTCCATATCTAAATTATCCATGCAACTTGTCAATATAAAAAACTTATAATAGTGCACAACTTGTAGATCTCAAAATGCAACATACAAATTCAACCATACATTGGTAACCATGTCAAATATAGAAAACCAAAGATAAACATGTAATTTTTCCATGACTCAAACACCAAATCACCTCTAGATTTGATTAGCCACAAACTCACAAAGTACGATAGTGAAAAAACTAAAAAATAGCTAAAATATAAATATAAGTGTGTTATGGAGTAAAAAGTGGCCACATGTCTTTTTATCGCCTTGTTTAGCTCCTAGGTCCCTGTGTTTACATTATACATTCTAAATATTCATCCCAATGCAAAATTTGCCCAAAACCAATGTAAATTGGGAACAAGGGGCCCATAGTTAACCTTATCCTAGACCTAAAAGGGGCTCAAAGACTTGGGTGCCACTGGCCAAGTCTTCCCTGATTGCTCGGGGCAAATTTAATTGCATGTCAGCTTAGGACCTTTAAAAAGGTTTCTCCTTATCATCTCTTTTGGTTTAATTTGGCGAATGTTAGCGGGAAAGCATATATAATTATGTTTTTGAATTCATTATGAACCTAGATAGAGATAGCCAGCTTGAAGCATTGGAGTAAAGAGCATTCAAAGCATTCATTATGATTCTAGAGCAAATTTGGATTGTCATTATGTGTGTTGTTGCAGGTTTGAATTTATCATCTATATCTCCTTGTGAGTTGAAGATCCTTCATCATCCTAAGGGTTTCATCACATAGGTGATATCATTATTATTTATCATCATTTGATTCATCATATTTTTATTGTGTTTTAGCCTCTATCCTGCAAGGGTACACTCTCTTTATCTATCAACGGTGATGGGAAGCTTGAATGCTATATCGGGATTTGACTGAGGCAAGTCCCTAAACACTATAACCCCCAAACCCCTTTTCTTCTTCTTGTGTGTAGGTTACAGGAGCAAGATCCAGGAAATATGAAGATACTGGAAGACTAATCAAGGATAAGGGTTTCAAGATCTGATAGCAGTTCAGGAATATTCCTTTGTGCAAGATTTGGGTGGTGGTGCCCTAATCTTTCAGCCTCAATTGGTTCCAGATCTGGGATCAGGCAGCCTCTACAGCATTTCTCTAGTTTACAGTTTATGAAGATTCAATCTTTTAGGACTTGGGCAGTCCTGAAATAGTCCTCTAACATCTCTTCTTTTAGGACACAGGTTCTATCTTCCTGATCCTCCCTATACAATTGGTTTTTGGAGATTTGATGTGTACATCTTTTGTTATAATCAGATCATCCTAGAACTAGGGTTTAGTGCATTATTGACCTAGGGTTTGATAAAAGGACTTGATTAAATCTAATCTTTCTATAGCACACCTAAGCACAAGATCTGTAGCTAAGTCCACCTCCATTTGGTAGTGATTTGGCTCAATCTTGTCCTTGAATGTTATTTAAAAAGAGGGTTTGATCTAGTGTGCATGCTAGTTGTCATCATTCATCTTTTTCACACTTAACATTTTGGTGAACCCGTAGCTTCAAGCATTTGCATTTTGTTGATTGTTCAAATAAGATATTGCATTAATTTATAGCATATTTTCATTGTTCTCTTGAAAATTTTGCATCATTTCATGTATACTTGGTTTCAAAATTCATATGTTTGTAATTACACATTGTATATTTCAACATAAGAAGTTTGACATCTATTTCACCTTCCTTTGCAAGAAATCTTAAAGTTGTCTATATTGCCTTTTTGTGCAGCACTTTTAACATCCTAATCACTTCGTTTGTAGTGACACTAGTGTGTTTTTTATCTTTGCAAAAATCTTCAAAAACCCAATTTCCTCAAACTAGTGTCTTGGTGTACAAAAGTCTCTCATTTTGGTGATACTTGATTAATGAATAGATTTGATTGTACATTTATGTTCTAAGACATTTCATGATGGCATCTTCATGTTATTCCTCTTTGAATTCTTTGCATGAGTATATCCTAGATTTTGAAAATTTCTCTAAATTCACTAATGCGAACCCTCATGTTTTAGAACACATAGCATCCGTAAATGATATTGATGTTCCTAAATGTTCCACATATGAATTCAAATTACTTTGTTATATACATTATTTTGATAGCTTCACAATACTCATGGGTGCATATCCTTTGATATTAAAAGATTTAACCGAATTCATCTCAATGAATACTCATGAGAAAGATGATTGTGTAAGTTCTTCTTCTATTACTACTAAAAATCATGATAATGCCTTGGATCTACTATCTAAAGTATATGATGATGATGATGATTCCATGAGTCGTTATATTCCTCCTTTAGTTGAATGTTCAAACACCTCGGATATCACTAAGGAAGTGAAGACCCTCGATCTTCCTCCTTTGGTTGAATGTTCAAGTACTTTGGACATCACTAAAGATGCAAAAACCATAAATAGTTTTCCTTTGGTTGCATGTTCAAACTCCTTGGACATCACTAAAGATACAAGTATCAATAATTCTCTTAACAACACTTTACCTTCCCTTTGTTCCAATGCTCTTCCTTCAAAAGATGAAGCATTGGTGGATGAAGAAAGGTCTCTCACATTAAATCCTTTGGGGATGGATGTTGAGCTTAATCAAAGTAAAACAATGTTAATTCAGTTATCATTAATAGACTTATTCAACCTACAAAGGGGATAGTGAATAAGTGTACTAATGTTCCTAAAATCATTGTGCATAAGGCACCTAATGCACCTCCTCGCTTCAAACTGGTGATTACGGTTCAAGGTGCTCCAACACCACCTCGACCCCCCGAGTTACATTCTCAATTTTACAAAACATATTACTCAAGGACATCAAGTGTATCAAAATGTGTCACAACAACCCAAATACAATGTGGTTGCTCACACATACAATATGTGAAATAATAAACAAAGTAAACAATAGTCAAACATTCTGATCACTTTACCAACTTCTCAGCCTATGCTTCATCAACCACCCCATCTTACTCATAATGTTGGTTGAGATTATGATCTTGTTGAGCAGCTTCATGCTACTCCCACTAATATCTCTCTAGGAACTCATACAAACATCTCCTACATACCACAAAATGCTCCAAGAAGCTTTACAAAAGGTGATTGTACCACCTCCGTTAAAGCCAAATGATGTAGCAACTCTGTTAGATTGTATACATGCAACAAAAATAGATATTACGTTTCAACAACATGAATTACCATCAATTGAAGTTCAAATCCAAAATGATCCTCTTGTAATCCCTGTCACAATAAATAAAAAGTTGACAAAGTGAATTATGATTGACAATGGATTGGGTCTTAATGTTTGTGGCATTGATCTACTACACAAAATCAAGGTTGATACATCTTTAATCAAACCGGATAAACTTCACATTCGTGGCTTTGATAACGTTGGTAGAAAATCCTTGGGTACCATAACTTTACCCATAAAGGTTGGACCCATGACATTATCTACTCTTATCCATGTCATGCCTAGTGCACTTTCATATAATATGATTCTTGGTAGACCATGGATTTATGCCATAGGGGGCAGTTCTGTCTACCCTTCATCGATCAGTAAAGTTTATTTACGAAAATAAACTTCACACCATTGACCCTGACCTGAATCTGGAAAGTTGTTTACAAGTTAAGGTGAAAAAATAAGTTATCAATCACAAACTTCTTAATAACTTAAAAGTTGATTCATCAATAACTCTTGCCACAGATAATGCTATGCAACATTCCAAATCACCATCGAATGCACTTCTTGATGACAATTGGGGTTCATTAGATTTTACTCCTTCCTTTATGGGGGGATATAAACTTAATAACCCTAATCTTCAAGCATTAAAAGTTACCTCGATCTCATCCAAGCAATCTTTGGAAATACCTAAGAAACCTAAAGTTTCTTTAGTAGCAAACAAAGACAATACTTTCACTTACACTATATAATATGAGACTTATGAGGCGCCGCCTTCTTCTAAAAATATGGAGTCTCTCTATGGTCACAGATTTCAAATCCTTTACAAAACATTTTACTATGTAGGTGATGGTTGTGGCATAAAACAACAAGGAATCAAAGTACACAGAAACTATTACACATAGCTCTTTGGTTGGTATTGGACACCATCCTTTGAAACCCATCAAAGATCACCATCTACATACTCTTAATGTTAATACAATATCAACAAGTCCAATGCTCAATTTGATATATCCCTGAGATGATAGACATAAATTGTCCACCGTGAAATATCTCATTAGGTACCTTTTCAACAAATGAAGCATCAGAAGAATCAAGCACTGCACAAATGCAAGTAAGTATTTCTCCCTCATTTAGCCACACTCGATGTAGCACCTATTCCAATTGCTCTCAAGGGTGGCCTCCTCCTTGGTACATATGTTGATGTGTTGTGTTCCCCTATGTAGTATTAAATGTTTGTTTAGGTCTCCTTAGATGACCCTCGATACTCTTGTAAGGTCAAGGATACAAGGAGACCACCTTCGTTGTGATACTTCTTCTATTTGTTTCTCTATTCTTCTATTCTCCTCTCTCGTATTGCAATTGTTGTGTGTGGTGCCTTGGAGGCATAACGTTGTGGAGGATGTCTAGGGGGCATCTTCCCACGCTATAACCCTAAGTCACTCTTTTCTCCTCTTTCATTTTTCATGATTTCATTCTTCCATGGCTCTACTAGTCGGTGGATGACAATAACAAATAAAAACTGATAAGGACCGTGTGTCCCTACAACAAGAAAATAAAAATGGACCTAGTACATATATGAAGATAGGGTTAATATGTTACTGACGCTTGACTAGTAGAATCACTTTGTGTTGTGATGTGATCATGTGTCGTGTTGTGAAATTCTTGTAACAAATCTTTGCAATACTCTAAATCTGCTTCTATGTACTTTGGAATGTTTTTGTATCTCACCTTGTAGCTACACTCAATTCTAAGATACCTAAAGTATAACCTTATGGCTATACTCAGTTCCGAACCCGTAAGTGTAGCCTTGGTTTATTAAGTAGTATGTTGCCTTATTTCTATATAAATTGTTCATAAGATGATTTGGTTGTTATCTTAGCTAAGATTTTATAACCGAAGATTGTTAATTGTTAGCATATATAGTACTAATGTGTTTCTATTGTGATATTTGGGAACAATCGGTGATCATGAGCACATGTCACTTTGGGGCATGGGTTTTGTGAACTCTCTTGTTCCCTTGCGTGTTTTCAACTTTCCCTTAAACGTGATTGCTACCGACAAGCGAGAGCAACCACTTTAAGGTGGGGGCATATATTGTGGTAAATACTTGGATATCTTAGATATTGTGATAAAGTGTGTTTGTGTGTGCTTCCTCTTCACTGTAAGGCATCCCCGTGATGCAGGTGGGGTTGTGTACTTTGTTTATGTGTTGTGTATGCTTTCTTTTCACTGTAAGGCATCTCTGTGATGCAGGTGGGGTTGTATGCTTTGTGCACATGCTTCCTTTTCACTGTAAGGTGTCTCCGTGATGCAGGTGGGGTTGTATATTTTTTTAAAGCCCTTCTAAGAAAGGCAGGATTGTGTATTCCCTTGAGTGGTTGCACATCCTTTTAAAAAGTCCTCTGCAGAGGCAGGGTTGGATCTTGAGTTATTCACCCTTAAGTGTGTCTTTGGCAGTTGTGGTAGCATAGCTCAACTGTTAGATGTGTTTGGTGTGTCTTAGATGGCAGCGTGTAGTGATGAGCTTCCCCATCGCTCGTGTTTTATGTGTTTAAGATGTATAGTGTGTCAACAACATACTCTGCAGTGCTTGTGTATTCTGTGTGTTTTCCATGTGTTTTCCTTGTGTGTCTTGCATGTTTTGTGGAGGCACATAGCGATGAGCTCCCCCCACCCTATGTGTTTACGTGTGCTTTTGATGGCGGTGTGTAGCAATGAGCTCCCCCATTGCCTAGTTAGGGTTATATAATTGTTTAATCATGTCTTCTCTTCATGTATGCCTTGTGTACTGTGTGACTACATTCATACCTTCTTCGTGTATTGCGTGCCTTTTTACTATTTTCTTCGTGTATTGTGTGCTTCCTTATTGTATTCTTTGTGCTTTGTGTAACTGTCAAGTGTTTTCTTATGTTTGCCTAAGCTTGGGGGCTAGAAATGGCTCTCCAAACTTAGGGTGTGTTTTCACTCTAGTGTCTAATGTGTTTGATGTGCTTTGACCGTACTTTAATGCATGTACTGATCATAAGATCATACACACATTAAAGTGGGGGCTAAATATTATGGAGTAAAAAGTGGCCACATGTCTTTTTACCTCCTTGTTTAGCTCCTAGGTCCCCGTGTTTACATTATACATTCTAAATATTCATTCCGATGCAAAATTGCCCAAAACCAATGTAAATTGGGAACAAGGGGCCCATACTTAACCTTATCCCAGACCTAAAAGGGGCTCAAAGACTTGGACGCCACCGCCCAAGTCTTCCCTGATTGGTTGGGGAAAATATAATTGCATGTCAGCTTAAGACCTTTAAAAAGGTTTCTCCTTCTCGGCTCTTTTGGTTTAATTTGATGAATGTTAGTGGGAAAGCATATATAAGTGTATTTTTGAATTCATTATGCACCTAGATAGAAATAGCCAACTTGAAGCATTAGAGAGCATTCAAAGCATTCATTGTGATTCTAGAGCAGATTTGTATTGTCATTGTGTGTGTTGTTGCAGGTTTGAAGTTATCATCTATCTCTCCTTGTGAGTTAAAGATCCTTCATCATCCTAAGGGTTTCATCACATAGGTGATATCATTACTATTTATCATCATTTGATTCATCATATTGTTATTGTGTTTTAGCCTCTACCCTGCAAGGGCATGCTCTCTTTATCTATCAATGGTGTTGGGAAGCTTGACTGGTATCCCAAGATTTGACTGAGGCAAGTCCCTAAACACCATAACCCCCAAACCCCTTTTCTTCTTCTTGTGTGTAGGTTACAGGAGCGAGATCTAGGAAATATGAAGATACAAGAAAACTAAGCAAGGATCGGGGTTTCAAGATCTGACAACAGTTCAAGAATATTCCTCTATGCAAGACTTGGGTGGTGGCACCCTAGTCTTTCTACCTTAACTGGTTCTAGATCTGGCATCAGGGCATCCTCTACAGCATTTCTCCAATTTACAGTTTTTGAAGATTCAACCTTTTAGGACTTGGGTGGTCCTGAAATAGTCCTCTGACATCTCTACTTCTGGGACAGGTTTTATCATCTTCCTGATCCTTCCTATACAATTGGTTTCTAGAGATTTGTTGTACATCTTTTGTTATAATCAGATCATCCTAAAACTAGGGTTTAGTGCATTATTGACCTAGGGTTTGATAAAAGGACTTGATTAAATATGATCTTTCTATAGCATTCCTGAGTACAAGATCTGTAGCTAAGTCCACCTCCATTTGGTAGTGATTTGGCTTGGTCTAGTCCTTGAATGTTATTGTGAAAGAGGGTTTGATCTAGTGTGCATGCTAGTTGTCATCATTCATCTTTTTCACACTTAACAAAGTGAACAAATCGCATATCAACATCTCCAAACTTGATCCACTGTGAAGTGCATAGAAAATGCTCTCCATCACTTATAAGAATTTCAAAATCAAAGATTGTGGGCACAAGATATGACATGTCGAATCAATGAGAGAAAACCTTACTTCCAACTTGGATTTCTATTTAAAACAACAAAATCTAGAAAAACTATTGATACCACAACATAGTACTTAGAAAGAGTTTTTCATCAACTATAAGAACACGAAACTCTAACATGTTGGGTGAAAGTTATGCCTCCCAGAAAAAAATAACTCCATTAGTCTTCACAAACAAATTATGGTGGCTACTGGATGGTTGTCTAGCAGCCCTTTGGCAGTGCCACTCGTTGAGTGGTGAATTAGCTGGGATCCGATAGCACTTCTAGCTGGTGCCACCCAAGTGGTATCCTAGAGGCACACAGGTGGTGGAAATGGGTAGTGGCGGTGGGTTGGTTGGGCTGCGATGGTGGATTGCACCGCTAGTGGTGGCACTCTATTGGCTAAGCCTCAACCTTCATAGCTAGTTATGACCAAGGTTTGGTCCTCCCATGCAATTGGCTAACCTAACTTAGGGCACTGGTTGTTGGGTGTTGGTTACACTCCAAAAAAAATTCCAACTATGCATTCCGTATGTTAACGTACGTCAACCCCACCTTTTTTTAAAATATTTTTTTTGTAGATTGGTATGACTGGCAACTTGAATATATTCTAAGGAATATACCAAAGATTTTGTAGACTGTACATTCATCTACGACCGCATACTATATGGTCATACAACCATACAAATTGTATAGAATATTTCACAATAGATTCTTCTAAGGCCCTAAAAAATGGTCAAATGTTTTTGTCACAAAACATAGTCAAGTTTTATATGGATCTATAAATTTTTGGGTCTTTTGGAATCAATGGTGAGGTTCTTTTTGTCCAAGAGGTCTCCAGAAAAATCTCTCCCAAAACCATTATAAAAAGAGCTCAAATAGAAAATCCATTTGCCAAATATCTATCAAACCCTAGATCTACAACAACGCAAGTCTACAAACACATATGTAACTTTGAAAATGTCTTCATTTTCCCTAAAAGGCCATAGATTTAACTATGTACAAGAATTTACACATACCAAGGGTTACAAATACCTGAGAGATCTCCTTCCACAACCTAGCAACCAAGCTCTAATACCAAATGAAAGGAAACTTGCAGCAATAATAAACTATTTCTACATAATTTCATGAGAGAAAAATATGCAAACAAGTATTCATAATCTACATGCAAAAGGATAGACAAACATAAGTATATCAAGATGACACAAGATGTATCCTGAGAAAACCCTCATGAGAGAAAAATTCAACCTCCAAAAGCATCCACACTCAATGTATCATCTCATGAACAAAGATTACAATACATAGCCTCCATAAATACTTCTAAAGCATCAAACTCCCTAATTGCATTCTATGTGAACAAGCAAATGAGAATCATGTAACCACACATCTCAATCCATGCTTCCTCTCCTCACTGATGTAACCTACAAAAGATGCTTAATCTAATCTTTGCCAACTAGCCAACCTCAAGAACTACTCACGTGCTTGCTTTTATAGAAATAAAGTCGCACAAAACCACTAAGTGGTATTACATAACCATGTCCCTCTAAACCACGAGCTCATTAAACCATGTCCCTCTCATTTACTTTTTGGTACTAAGTTTGTCTTTCTGGTGCCTCTAACCCATTGTGTTGTTCACATCTCTAGGATGCACCATAATTAAATATTACATTTTACATTATAAGCATTATGCAAGGTCTACAACACACCTTTCCCAACATAAATTTCACAAATTTATGTTTAGTTAGTGCTTGGAGGGAATAAGTTTTGATCGAAGTAGGCTAAATTTGAATTTAAAATTTCACATTTGGAAAGGATGAGTCTGCAACCATGAGGACATTCTCTTGACTGCAATCATGTCCTACAACACGAAATGGACCAAATAAAAGAGCATAGCGTGTATATAAGAATATGTGCATGCATTAAGTGTAATAAACAAGTAGATAGTGCAAATGTATAGGGATGTGTAAACATATGGATGAGGCAAGGGATATAAGTATAGAATGTGTTTAATAGATTGATTGATTGCATAGAGTAAGAGGCCCAACTTTGTACAAAATTACATCATTTGTCAATCTATGTATCAAGGTGCTCACCTCAACGTGAACCCAAAACTAAATGAGAAATGACATAAATATGCAAATTTCACCATTACAAATACCAATTGTTTGGTAGAAATTTTATATAATTTTTAATTCAGGCTAAAACTCAAAGTGAATTATAGCATGTAGTGTGGGTACACAATTATGGTCCCAAAGATATAGTCAAAGTTAACGTTTGTGGGGGAATCATGGTGAAGAATAATATCCGTCTGAACACGTCCATAATGTCCTTTGATTCATCCTCCATTAAAAACGATGCCCTCCACCATGCCAACCCAAAAGCAAGCTTGAAAAAGTTACATGGAAGTCTCCAATCAGAAATAGAGTGTGCATATTACCTGATAAGTTCAACAATTTTTTGTCAATTCTGTTTCCTAATGAATGAACAGTATATGCATTGGCAAAGCTTTTGGATAAGGATTCTTGATAATGTTTTGTGGTGATTTGAAATCGATCGTTATCCAGCCACATGAGCAGCAAGGACAATTCCATTAATGAATCATAATAAACCATTCTTGTGGCTGAGCAGTCATCTTTGAAAAATTCCATTTGTCCATTAAATGGGCTTTTAAAGCACTATATATAGCATTAGTTTCAAGGCAATAACATCCACTGGACTACTCTTCCTGTGCCATTGATATTGCATCAGGAAATGTTTTGAATTTCATGATTGGGTGTTGCATGATGATGTAGACTAGTGCCTTACACAGCCAAGAATGACTTGCCTGCATGGTGATCTCTGAAATTTCATCAACACAGTAATTCAGTATTTGTGGGCAAGCCATTCTTGACTGTGTGCCCTTTCTGCTACTCATGCAACAACCTATATCATGATAAACGTGAATGTTAATATTTTCAACCTCTTCATTGTAGTGTTTCGTGGTATTTATTATCATTATCTGGAATACTAGGAGTTAGACGAAAATTATATTGGCATCTCTAAGTCATATGTTAATATCACTTTAACACCAAAGTTAATTGTATTGGAACTACTTTCCTCATTCAATGCCTATTTGAAGTTTATAGGTAACACTTCTAATAGCAAGATATTTCAGTGGGAATCTAGATTTGGATGCAGAATTTTGGAAGAGCTTATAAAGTAGGTGCATTCGATCAGTGATTATGTGAAGACTCGGTCCCCACATCAACAACAGGTGTTGTACAGATAGCACAGAATATTGGTCTTGATATTCACATTGATTATGAAATTTCATGAATTATGCATTTTTATCTTGTTTTAGTCAGTAATTGTACATTATACATTGCATGAAACCAAGCATTTAATTTTCAAATCAAATTAAGTTCATGCTTTATTTTAAAACTTGTACACTGTTTTTTTCCCACTGCAAGATTTTAATCATGAAATTTCACTGCTGTTTCTTTGAAAGTTTGCAATGTAAAGTCATTTTATTCCCGTTTGAGACATTAGCAGTAGCAGTGACTGAATAGTAATTCATGCCTGAAGCAAATCATTGTTGGCATGATGATAAGAAGTTGCAAATTGAAAGTGAGCACAGACTGCCTATCAAATGCTTCTTATTAATTATATTTATAATTAGGAAAGAACCACCTGTGCATTTGTTTCATGGGAAAAAAATCCCAACACGTTCTCCTTAGCTGATAATTTGCAAATACAGTCGTCTAACATTTTAACTGATAATTTTGGAATGTTTTTTTTCAATTGTTTTAGGAAAGCTAATGTGGTGGTGATCCACTGTTTGTAGTGTGGATTCTTCTTCTTGGCTTAGGGTGGAGGAGCTCCTCGCTCTGGATTGTGGCTCTTGTAAGTGGTTAGAAAAATTTTAAAATTATTAATAATAATTAAATTTTTTTATTAACAAGGTAATCGATAGGAAGAAGATAGATTTTTAGTATCTTGAAAGAAATTTTTGGTAGGGTTTCTCAAGTTAAATTTGGATGGAACTTTGAGAGCAATTTATGTTTAGTTTTGTAGTTAGAATTTTGGCGTGTTATTTGTTTGTAGAGTTTTTAAGTGAGAAGAATGTTTGGGATTGTGAGAGTCTTGTTATGAAGTTTGATTGTAGAGTGTAGAGTAGTGTTGGGAACTTGTGTAGTAAAAATGCAGCAGGAGTTACACTTTGTGGTATGACATAGAGGTGTCTTGGACTCCATTAAAGCTATGAGAGCAACCACATGAGATTTGTGTGTTATGATTATCATATCATGTGCAGAGTACATTGTTGAAATATGTATGGCAATGTTAATGTATGTGTGACTTTGTTGGAGTGCATGCAACAACAACAAAGGAAATGTAGATATTCTAGAAAGTGTATTGGTCTACAACATCTTATAAGAGTGTTGTATCTAGGGGAGAGGACCCAGTAGTTGAGCACCCTAACTTCACGCCTCTCAAAATCATACATGACAATTTTGAATCACTCTAAAAATTTTACAACATCTTACTTGGCAAGGCCCCTGCTTATAACTAAGGTTTCAGGTGCACATCATCAAATATGATGCCACATCAGCATGCTTTTTGTTGAGGTGACCAAAAAGACCCCAAAAAAAGGATGGACCAATAGTTGTGCATTAAGTCATGTTTTGTTGGTGCATTGATGTGGCATCACATGATTGGTTGCTTTTTAGATCTAAAGGGCACATTTCATTCAATTATTAGTAATTATAGTCAACACTAACAACCTTAAAGTCACAACTACCAGTTCTAAACTTTTTAAAATATTGGGCCTTAAATGCACAAATACTATCACAGCTATTGGAACATGCTCAACAATTGGATCCTCTCCCGTATTACTACAAGCCATGGGTTTGGTCTTGATGAGTAGTTTGTCTGGATTTGAAGAAGTCTTATAGAAGTGATGTGACAAGTTGATGTGATGGTAAGGTTATTGTATGGTTGTGTGATGAGTGGTATTTACAAGAAGTTAGAGTGTTGAGTCAGTTGGGATTCTAGAAAAATGACTTGGGCCTACATCTAGTCCATGGTATTGGGTTGTTCAAAATGTGACTTAGACACAACGTGGGTGAGTCAGACTTCAACGCACATAGATCGTACCCTTGTAGAGATGACCTCCCAATCACTTTTGCTCTCGTGACCTTATCTAGTTAAGCGGCAACAGTATTGAGGGGCTATCCTATTCCCTTGGGAGCAAGATGTTGGGAATCATGGTCAGGTTGATCGCATTTGTGTTAAGATTGTTATGTTGAAGGTTGTTGTGATCGTTGTTGTTTAGTTGTTGTCATTCAGCTTGTTGAATTAGTGTTGTTGTGGTTGTTCTATTTTATTTGCACATTTGAGAGGTCAATTTATGAAGTAAACTAAGATTTGTGTTGCCTTCTTCTTTAATGATTTGTAAGTACAAGTGTGTGGCTTCTTTGTGAAATAGATTAATGATTTGGTCTTGGATTTGAAAATTTCTGAGGATGTGAATCCTAATTGTTTCTTGCCTGATTTGGTCTAAGATTTCTGTTTGTTTTTTAATGTTTTTCTCATTTTGATCTAGTTTCTCAGGGAGGTTTGCTCTAATATCCTCCAAGACTAATCTTATTCAATCTTCCCTCACACCAAGGCACATTGAGTGCTTAGTGGAGAAGATGAATTTTTGAGTCTGATGTTGATGTTTGAATGTTTTATGCTTCATGATGAAACTGGGGGCTTGTTTTGAAAGTTGAATGTTTTGATTTATTGAAAAGTTAAAAGAATGTCTTGTGATGAAATCAAGGGCTTGAAAGTTGTGTTTTCAAATGTTTTGAAATGAAATTTCCAAATGAATGCAATTAAATCTAAATGAATGCATGCACTTTGTATTTTTGAGAACTTGTAAATATGTAAATTACTAAAAGGCTTTTTTATGCAAACTTATATGGCTATTCCTAAATGCAATGTTTGTATGTCAAGTGGTGTTTTCAAGGTTTAATTTTGGAATGAATTAATCTAATGAAAATAAATTTGCAATTAATCTAACAAATGCAATAAACTTTAATCTAGTTCTAGAAAAAACAATGTAAGTCAAGAGAAAACAAAAGAGTTTTACTTCCTCAAGAGCAAAGGTATTTTCTAATTACTAATTCTAATCTATGAAAAGCAATAAAGAACCTATAATGGTGTTAGTGCTAAGTATATGTCCTCAAGGATCCAGGTATATGGTAACCTTCTTTGCAACAATTGGGTCCTCTACTTGATGACAAGAAGGGTGGGGATTTGAAGAGATTCACAAAATAAGAAAGAAGCATAAAGGTCCGTCAAGCATAAAAGCAAAAGGCTCAAAGTCCTATAGAGAGCATGTGAATGCTAGGGAGATTGCTAAAGCTAAAACATGAAAGTAAAAGGCTCAAAGTCCTGTCTAAGAAGCTTGGAAGCTTCTATCCTAAACTAACCTAAAAGATTCAAAGATACTATAGCTTCTTGAATTGAAATGAGATGAGGAAGAGATATCTAAGCTATGTGGATATCTAAAACTAAATACAAGAAAGCAAAAGGTTCAAAGTCTTGTGAAGAAGCTTGTGTGAGAGAAGTTATGAGATTTTTCAATTGGAAAATGTTAAACAATGATGAATTAAGACATATTTATAGGTAGAAATGAGAGGGAAGGGAAGAAGAGATAAGATCAAAATGATTAGTTAACTGAAGAAGAAATGGAAACTTTTCCAAGAATCCTAGGTGAGAAGATAAGAAGAAAACAAGAAGAAAACATAAATAAAACTAAAGAGAACTCAAGCAAACTTGAAGAGAAAATGGAAACAAATTCGAAGAGATAGGATTTGATCATGAGTTCATAATAGAAAGAAAGTGAGAAAAGGACGAGATAGCATGGAAAAATATGAGGAAAAACAAGCTAAAAATCAAGAAGAAAAGATAAAACTAAAAGTTAATTTACACATTCAAAAACGACAAGGTCGTCCCTTTCAAAAAGTAGGCCACCTATTTTACCAAATATGGTCACTTGGGTAACCCTACAACTTAAAGATAGGTCACCCAGGCAACCTAGGAGATCTAAGGGGTGACCCTGCAAAAGAGGTTTAAAAGGCTCATCTATTAAACACAAGGTTTGGAAGGTTAGCTCGGAGGTTGAACAAAACAAAAAAACTTATGGTTATGTCATCAAGACATGATATCATTGAGAGAAGTATAGTCACACTTTTGAGGGTCATGAGCTAGATTACCACATCATTATTGAACTACCATGAAGGCCTGACACAATTTTGGTACTTACATATTTGCCCCCTTGGGGATGGTAGTCTACATGAAAGGTAGGTACCTTTCCTAAAATATGACTCTTACCTATTGTCATTGTCCTACATTTGGGACTTGCAAAATAAAACAGATTCAAGTGTAACTTAAAAAGACAAGAGGACATACCGTTGATGTGAAAGTTCAAGTTTATCTATGTCATCTTGTCTTGTTGCAATAACCTATAGTGATGATGAGAGGGACACACACAAAATAAAGATAAAACAAAAGCGTAAAAAAAAATTAAACTACTAAAAACAAGCATCAGAATTATAGGCTAAGCTAAGAGAAGAGAGGAGAAGAAAGAGGGAAAATGAGAGAAACTGATGAAACAGAGGTGAAACTTGGCATAGGAGCAATCAACCAAAAACTCGCAATGAGGAGATCAAGATTATGGTCACAACTTAGCTTCCCATAGACCCTCAAGTATGAGAAATGAGGAAAACTCTCTTCTAAACGCTAGGTTACTTTTTGCTTGATTTCTCTCAAAATCTCTATTAAATTTGAAACTTTATGTTGCATTTGACTAGGTTTTATGTTTTTATTATTTTCTTGTTTTTAATTTTTCAATTTCTATTCAATTTTCTTGATTTTTGGGCCAACTAGGGTTCACTTGGGCATCACCTAGGGTCACCCCTTTTGCTAGGGTAGGTCGCTCAGATGACCCTACCAGCTCATCCTAGGTCACCCGAGAGATCAACGAGGTCGCTCAAGAGACCTGCCAAAGATTTTGTTGACAGGATCGAAGGCAACAATTAATTTTTTTGACACCTGAAGTTGATTATTTTCTTGATTTTGAACTAGCATCTCATTTATTGCTTGTTTTCTAAGGACTCTAATTTTTAAGGGGTTTTTTTAAGTTTTATGAGTTTTAGGGTTTTCTATGATTTAAAAGGTCTAACCTAGCATTTTTTCTCACAAGACACTTATATTTGATGGTACTATATGCGAGAGAAGGCTAGGAACCTATAGGCAGTAAAGAGTTTATCTACTACTAACTATGCCATTCTTCAAAGGATAGGACTTGTCAAGGTTGCACTGATTCAGATTATTCATCCTTCCTCATGCATATGCTGCAACATTCTTACCAATTGGGATGCGTATCATTTAACACATTCACTCACTCACCCATTAATACTACCACATCATTTTATTTTACCTAAAACTCAAGCATAGAAATCCTAGTCTTCCAACCATGTGAGCATTTTTGTGTGTCAATTTTCATGCATACCAAACTTGGTGGACCTGACGTGAAGAACAAAACTTTAAAATAGTCTTTCTTCTTCTTTCTCCTTGCCTTTTTCCACCTCTCCCTCTTTACCCATTTATTTTTTGGTTCTCATGTAACAACCCTAAATGTTTCAAGATTTGAGATACCTCATGATGGGCTTCCCTGATTAGAAACTAGGAGTTCAACTCAGATGGAACTAATTTGGGAAACATGAAGCAACTACCAACACTTGAAATTTCAAAAACCCATGTAACAAGGTGATCTCAAGAGGGTCACCCCTCCATAGGAGTTCCAAATATTTCACCTCCCTTAATCCCTCACACATGCCTATGGTTCCCCTAAGATCTCTCATCAAACCATAACCCTCACATCTTATAGGGAGAGAGCTAGGTACATTGAGAAACGAGTAGACCAACTGTATAGTGACATTGCTCTAGCTCACATTATCACCACCACCAAACTTGATAATGTCATACCTCCCTAAGGGCCTCATTCTAATACAAAGCCTAAACAAGAAGTGAGGGCATCATTCCCCTCACAATCTACCCCATACCATGACAATAGGTAAAACCATCCTTGAGGTGGTAATGTTATCAACCATGGTTAGTCAAACTTAGGGCAAGATCACGCCACCCTTGCGCCTCTCATCACCATCTTGGTTGAGAGAATTAGGAACTTGGTAGTTGGTGGTGCTCAATAATCCACCCAAGATAATGTGAGACTAGGATCTCCCATGCCTCACACAACATAAGCTCTTTCATTAATTTTCCAAAGAAAACCAAGGGGCAAACCAACCACAATCACATTATAACCTATAGTCACACAACATAAATAACAAGGCATTCTTGCCTCCTTACCCACTAGTGCAAACCATCTCTTCCATGTATATCCCTAATGAGTTCCTTTAAACCCATATACCCTATTACATAGTGTATTACATAGAAAATGAACATAAGAAACAAGCTAAACTAAGTTAACCTATTTCATTCATAATCTAAGCAACCTCCGATTAAGCATATAAGGAATGCATGCATAAAATGAAGCTAACTAATTAATTACAAATGCAAGCCTTACTATTTTGGATGTGCTCTTGATGTGTTGATATGTTGATTTCTCCTCAAACTAGTAGCATAACATTGCATAACTTGGAGACTTGAAAATGGCTTGCATGAGGTTGGATTTAAATAGATTTTTGGGATGATGGATGGAGCTTGGCCAAGATTGATTTGGGAGATCAAGGGTGGAGATCGGTTGAGAGGATTGGGGTTATAAGAGGCCACCAAGTGTTATGATTGGATTAGAGGACAAGTGGAGTCCTTGGATTGAGGAGAGATCAAGGGTGGAGAAGTGTGCTGGATAAAGTGAATGGATGATATTAAAAGAGGACCAAAAGGACCTTTTAGAGGGATGTGAAAAAGGACTTGCCCATCCCTTTGCAAGAAGTCCATGTGGTCATGTACAAAATCCCATGCCCTTGTACATGTCGAAGGATGTGATGGGTTTGAATGGGTTAATGATGGGTTAGGATTATGCAAGTGAGGGATCAAGAATTGATTAATTGATTTTAATCAACTTAATCAAAAGTACACAAAATAGCAATTAAATAAATATGAAAATTTTTTTTAAATTTTGGGATGAGGGTGACGGACTTAAGTAAATAAATATTTTGATTTATTTAACTAAGGTGTACTATAGAAGAATAATGATAAATGATTAGTCATTTATGCTAGGGATAGGTATGGATGAATAGTGTTGAATAGCGATTTAATAATAAAATATTATTTAATCACTATCAGAAGGGGAATTGGATAATTAATTTTCTAAATAGGGATTTATCCAATTAATTATAGAAGAAATGGTCTAGATGTTGTGATTATGGCTAGACTGACAATGAGGCAATTTTAGGTATCTACACATAGCACCACCCATATTCTTGCAAGAAAACCTAGTCCACCAACTTATCAAACCTTTCCAACCTTTCCCATATATCCAATAAGATTAATGTTTAGGATCCTACCCCATTCCATTGATGACCCCTTTTAAGGGATGTAGCTAGAGTTCCTGAAGAAGCCCTTGGATACTACAATTAGGGCAATTGTTCTATCTAGGTTGCTCCCTAACCTTCCCAAAATTAAAGGATAAGGGGACCCAAATGCTCACATCAAGGCCTACACAACTCCTATTAGGGAACTTCTCCCTAGGATGTAATTGTTGCTAAGATTTTTCCTAAAACCCTTGAAGGGATTACCCTTGACTAGTATTATTAGTTTCCAAAGGGCTCCATCCACTTCTAATAGCTTATCAAAGAATTTATAGCTATGTTTGACATGAACAAACTTGTCAAAATTGGAATTAAGGAATTATTTCATGTCAAGCAAGATAACAAGTCAATGGATCATTTCCTGACTTGGTGGAGACAAGTCTTGTACTCATCCACTAGTGCTCCACATATGATTTATGTACAGGTGAAGCAATTTTGTTTTCTCAACTGGAGATCAGAGCTTAGGAGTAAATTATTTGGGTCAATATTTCTTTTTCTATATACCATTCTAGTTAAATAAAAATATATAACAAATTGTTCACATGAACTTTTTGTAGTTACTAAAAGAAGTTAAGTACATTGGCATATTAGCCAAACAAGAAAATTAAGCACACATTAGACAAATTATGAATACTCATATCAATTTTATATTATCTATAATATAAATTGTTAAATACAAATAATATTGTATATTTTCTAATAAAATATTGCTTAAAGTAACTTATAAGAAATCCAACACCTTAACTAACTTTCCATGGGTTGTGTGTGTGTGTGTGAGAGAGAGAGAGAGAGAGCTTAAAAAGGTACAATCAATTAACAAAAGGCTAAATTGTGCAAGTGATATAGAGAGAGGTGGAGAGATAGATAAAGAGGGAGGGAGTGAGGGGGGAAGGGGGTGAAGAAAGAGAGAAAGAGGAAGATAGCATGTATATCTCTCCCCCTCGCTCCTTCCTTCTTTATCTATCTCTCCACCTCTCTCTATGTCACTTGAACAATTTAGCCTTTTTCAATTGATTTAACCTTTTTCTCTATGGAGAGAAACATAGAGATAGAAGGGGGGAAGGAGACTAAGACTGAGAGAGATAAAGAGAAATAGAGAGCTAGAGAGGGAGGGAGAGGTAGAGATATAGAGATGTGGAGAGATAAAACTAAAACTTGTGTCCACATTTAAAATATCCTAATAAAATGTTTTTAAAAGGACCCCCTATAAAAGACTTGCCATTTTAATTTAAATATGTGAGAGGGCAAAAAAGACTTTGCATAATATATTATTTTATAGAGTTAAAAGACCTCACATTAAATATGTAAGAGGAAAAAAAGTGTATGTGGGCACATGTTTTTAATTTCAAAGTTTCAAAAATTGGTTCATTAGTATAATATTTTTATAACACTTAGCCTAACAAATAGTAGATTTAACTTTGAAAACTAATTTCTATATAGCAAATATTTTTTAACAAACATATTAAAAATAATTAGTATGATAAAAAAATTTAAAATATAATATTAAATTATAAATTAGTAATCACTCCTACTATATGAAAATAAAAATTATAATTTAAAAAAATTAATATTATAAAATACTTAATCATTATTATAATTTTGAGGACCAGAATTTTGAGTGCTCTCCCCTAAATAGAGATACAGACTGTTACATCCCCAACTTTGACTATGTTTAACTTTTACTTTTCATGTGATTAAATGGGTAAGTAATCATAGATTAATGATTTGACGTTCAAGGGGAAAATGGCAGGATAAATCATTGATTATATGGATTATGATTAATGCTTAGAATTAAACATGAGATTACATGTTGAGATTATTTTAGTATGATGCATAATAATTTGTTAATGATACACTGATCATAGTTTGAATGACTGTGAGTGTAACCAGAAAAAGAGATTTCCAATTCCAAGAAGGGAAGGAGAGTATCACCCAAGAGAAGGAAATAGATGTTGTGGAAAAAGTCAGGTTGCCATCTGAGTTCCAAACTATAAATTACATGAACCTTCGCGAGACTAGGTATGTTTTAGTTATTTTCCCTTGTTGAGTTAAACTCAATTTGTCCAATGTCGATTAATCGTTTTGGAAAGATTTTCGATGTCAAACCCTGTTTGATTTGGTCATGAGATATAAGTATTTAGAGGTTATAGTTTAACCATTCTTCTCATTGGGAAGTTTTCAGCCATATCCCTTTGCCTTGCTTGATGACTGGCGCTGACATCAGCAAGAGGTTGCGAAGAGGGAGAAGACCTCGACCCCATTGTCGCAACTTGCCAAATGGTTATTATCAACATTCTTTGAAACAATGTTGCTACCATTAAAGTTGATATCTTATATTTATTTAATTATATATTTTAATAACATGAATATATTATGTCTTATTTTTGTGTTTTAAACACTTATCTACTTGAGATAAGCTTTCGATGGTTTTGATAACCATATGACCATGAGGTGGTGCCATAAGGTGGTGAATGTACCTTATATTTCCACGTAAAGTGGGAAGAGTGGGAATTGTAGACACATAAATTTGTCCATCACCTAGTCGACATGACCTTGTAATGTTTTGCCCTAAGTCCTAGGTCTTCCCACTCATAATTCCAAGTTAATCACAATCCTAATTAATTAAATAAACACACTTTATTTAATTAATTCCCTAATCACATGCTCACATAATTCAAATTAAATATTTGAATTAATCCCCCACCTTTCGTCTCATTCAAACAAGTGTCACATGCTACATCATCCACTTAATCCCTTCACATGTCAAACTAATTTAAATAATCTTTTATTTAAATTAGATTCCTTTTATCACAATTGAACACTTGTCCACATTCCTTTTGTCTCATGTGGGGTAGTACATCTTGCATTTAATACAAGTCACATGTGCAAGCTAATCCAAATAAAATATTTGAATTAGATTCCTTTTATTCTCCTTCGTACACTTGTCACACGACTACGATTTCTTGAGGTGCAAGAAAACCCCAATCAACCCTAATCAATCACAACTATCCATATCATTCAAAATAACTCTCAATCACAACCGTCCATTCGAATTTGCCTTTTTAATAAAGGTAGCCTCTTGAGCCATTTGTAACAAATCTTATTCTAGTATCTTCATGCTGTTGAATTTTCCTCTCAATCATCCATCAATCTATCATCCATCCATCTTGCATCATTCAATCATTCATCTATCAATCCCTATCTTCATGTTATGTTGCAGAATCAAGAAATCAACATTCATCTCTTTAGGTAAAGCTAGAGTCTTTTGGGTGCAGCACTCTCCACCTTATCAATGGATTGTGGATCAATGTGAAGGTATTGCATTGTTTGTTTTGCATTTTGTTATTGTTTTTCCTTCATGTTGATTTCCATATTCTCATTTGGCACGCCCGGTGGGACTCCCAGGTCCTGATTTTGCTAAATTTTGCTGGTTTTTGCATGAGTTTTCCATGAAAATCATCTGTTACATGTATCAGCACCTTTTTTCTTTGTATTGGCACCATTTTCCTCTATAGTGGCACCATTTTCTTTTGTAGTGGCACCATTTCTCTCTGTATTGGCACTATTTTCACAGAAACTTCAAATGAGCATAACTTTTGCAATTTTTATTGGATTTTCACGATTTTTTTTTTGAAATTACTTAGAATTTCATGTACTTTCTATCTATGCCATTCATTTTTCTACATCAGGCCTTTTTTGGTTTCTAAAATCCTTTCTTTCAAGCTTATTTTGCTCCCTGTGTCGTATCAGCGCGTTCTGCACTCAGATTGACTCTATCTACAACTGGTAACAAGGTAAAAGAAGGTAAAAGACAGATTAGTGCCATCTCTCTCTATATTGGCACTATTTTCCTCTGTATTGGCACCATTTTCCTTTGTAGTAGCACTATTTTCCTCTGTAGTGGCGCCATTTCTCTCTGTATTGATGATATTTTCAAAGAAACTTCAAATGAGCATAACTTTTGCAATTTTTATCCAATTTTTGCGAAATCTTTTTTGAAATTGATTAAAATTTTGATAAATATCTATCTATGTCATTGATTTTATTGTATCAGGCCATTTTTGGTTTCTAAAATCCTTTTCTTTCAAGCTTATTTTGCTCCCTATGTCATATCAGCACGTTCTGCACTCAGATCGACGCTATCTGCAACTGGTAACAAGGTAAAAGAAGGTAAAACATAGATTAGCACCATCTCTCTCTGTATTGACACCATTTTCCTCTGTATTGGCATCATTTTCCTCTATAGTAGCACCATTTTCCTCTGTAGTGGCGCCATTTCTCTCTGTATTGGTGCTATTTTCACAGATAATTCAAATGAGCATAACTTTTATAATTTTTATCTGATTTTCATGAATTATTTTTTGAAATTGCTTAAAATTTTGTGTACTTTCTATTTATGCCATTATTTTGTTTGTATCAGGCCTTTTTTATCAGATTTTACCAGATTGCATATTTTGGACTTAACCCCTTTTGGCTTGCAAGTTTGGTTTTCTCTTATCTTGGTGACTTTCAAGGGCAATCTAAGGAGTTGAAGCAGTGTTGGCATCATCATCTACAACAATTTTGAAAGAGATACTAATCAGGTGCACTTGTTTCATCTTTTCATCTCTTAATCATTGTTTGACCACACATTTGAACTTTAGGCTTAAAACGAACAACTTGTTTCGAATCACACATCAAAAATTGGGCATAAAATCAACAAGTGTCTTCCATTACACATTTGGATTTGTGTCTAAAAAGAACTTGAGTGCTTCCTTGTCTTCCAACATACATTTCATTTTCTAAGGGTTAATTTACAAGTGCAAGTGTGAATCAAGTGTGCGTGTGTATGCTCTCTCCTCGCACCGCATTGATCTTGGAGATCAAAAACACGTCACTTGGTTCACTTTTGTTTACCCTTCTTAGGAGGCCTGCTTGGAGACACACCACTCCAAGGGACGACCTCAATCGAGGCTAAATCGAAAGATACCCTCATTGGGAGTTAGAATCTTGTCACTCTTAGCTAAGCCCCAAATAACTTTATACCTTTGGGAAGTGAAGGTGAAGGGTGGGTTGCCCCTTTCTCTCGGTTGTGTGGTAGGATTTCACTTTCAAATTCCTAGTCAACCTCGTGTAAACATAGCCCAAAACCTAATTGGCCATACCCTATTTCAAACTAGACATTAGGCTTGTTATTGTGTCTTAGAGTGTGTGCTTAATCATAACATTTAAACCTTGAAAGGTAGATTCATCATCTTGTTTGGTGTGTGTGTTCATCCATTTGCTTGTGAAATCTTGTGTTTGATATTGCCCTAAAGTAAGCTTCCAATAAACACTTGCCACATCATATTCATCTAACTTTCCAATAACACATATCTTAGACCACCTCATCCACATCATCCAATCCTAATCACCCAATTCATCAATTCATTTTAACTCACCTCCATCCTCAACAAAACCCTAATCATATCCAAGTCATCATCCTATCACATCAACATCATCCTAAGCATTACACATCATCCAATCATCAAATCTTCATCCAAATCACTCCTAATCTAACACTTGTAAACATGGACATGTCATTTCTAAACAAAACCTATGAGAATGATCCTTATGGCACCAAAAGAATGCTTGATCAACTTAGGTGGTTATATAGAAAGGAAGAAGACCCTGTGTCACCACAACTTCAACAATTCCCATAACATCAAGTCCTAGGCCAATATCAACGATCACACATTCAATCACAAGACCAACAAGCACATAATACAAACACTAATGCCACCACATCCATACCACAAATCAACCTCGCTATTCCTAACAACAACACAAACACAAGTGCTTCCATAAGCATACCATCCAATGATCCTAACTGCATTGCCTTCATATCACAATTACTTTCTCAACAGACTTCCAACATCAACCAATGTCCACAACAATCCACCTCACAAAACCTTTCACCTATAAATCTTATCATGCCACCTCATCACCAAACCTATCCACATGGAAATCAAATGTCCTTACAAGAACAACATGCAAGTTTAAATGGCCCTATGTACATGAACCAAGCAAGCTCGAGTTCACTTTTGTAACAAACATCATTGATAGACTTAAGTGATTTTATGCAAGACCTAAAATCCTTTGACAAGGGAGAAACCAACCTACCAAGTGCCTCCTTTGAGTCACCTTCACTATCCAATCATATGCCAACACATAAGCCAACTAGTCCTATCCCAACACCTTTATCAAGCCCTTCATCCCCATGTTCCACTAATCCTTCCTTAAAAGATTCCATGGAGATACTTTTAGAGAAATTGGTCCAAGAAAATTTGATTGAGCTATACACGTTCAGAGCATATTCTCCATCTATGTTTAAACCTAGTTGGTATAAACATGATGCATATTGTGCATACCATAGGTATAGGGGCCATACCATATCCACTTGTGTCTAATTTCAAAGATTAGTCAAGAACCTAGAAGATTGTGGTAAGATTGTCTTGGATAAAACTAATCCCTCTAATTCCATTATCTTTCCATCTAGTCCAAATCCTAATCCCATTATCCATCCAACAAATCCTAATCCTAAGCCTTCAACTTCCACTATTATCATCCATCCACTATATTTTCCATTCACCCATACCCTTGCAAAGGATGTGATCCATTGGCTACTAGAGAGGAATAAAACATTGCCATGTCATCAAACACCTATTCTTGAGCCTCCCCATGAGTCCTTAAACACTTTGTCTAGTCTTCTAACCCCATCATGTGATTTGCAAGCTATCAAGCTTATTAAAGAGACTTCCACTTCCATTCAAGAAAACCAAGAGTTATGTCAAGAGCACGATCCTAAGCATGAAGAAACAATAGCCCCTAAATCTAATCAAGATCAAATCATCCCCATCCAATCTATCCATAACATGTACCTTCTTTATGATCAAGATGATACCTATGAAGAAGCTATCCATGAGCACCTTGATCCTATCCATAACCTTATATCCATCCATGAGAAAGATATCCACATTGCTCCTAGTCATCCGCCATCTAACCCTATCCATAATGAGCAAACATCCACTTGGCATGATGAGACAATTGCCTCCCATGAACACATAAGCCTAGAAGATCAAACAAATAACTTGGGTCTACATGAACATAATAAAGATCCTAATGACCCTTCCACATCCACATGCACTACCAATCCCACCTCACGTCCACCATCATATCCCCTTGGTCTTACCACCTTAAGCCATGAATGTTCTTCCCTAGAAAAACAACAACCATTATCCACTTTACCTTCTCCATCTAATTATCAACTCAATTCTAGTGTCCAAACTACACCTAGTCCTATAGTTGATCGCATGCTCCAAAACATGAACTACCAAGGCAAAGGTTTAGGCCTACATGAACAAGGCATTTTGGAGCCAATCCATGTCAAGGTCCCTCCTCGCTCATTTGGCCTTGGATACACACCTCAAGGTCAACAATCTAACGATGTCAGTACTTCCTCCACACTTCCTAAATCCACTTCCTTCCATCATAAACCCCGTCATATTCCTAAAACATATGTTGTCATTCCACCTCCCTCATCCTACAAATGTCAAAAGCATGTGACCATTCACCTTCCACCATCCACTTTACTTCCACTCCTTCCATCTCCTAATATCCCTCCATCCGCATTGCCACCATTGATACCAACACCCCCTTACCCATTCATTCATAAATACCCTAAATATCCTAATCATGACCAACAAATGCACACATTGTATAAACACGGAGCTTCCACTCATTTCATCTGCCACATGGGATTCAAACATAAACATTTGGATGCGTCTGTTCAAAAACCCAAAAATCCTAAGGGTCCTAATGCCTTAGGAAATCAATCCAAAAATTCAAAGCAAGGTACATTCAAAAATCCATCTAAGCCCATACCTCTAAAAGCAAAGTCAAAAACTAAAATGATATGGGTTCCTAAACAAAAATCAATCAAGTCAAATGAGGCATTCACCTCTCAAAAATCCCAACCATCCCCCTCCATTCAAAAATGTCATTCCATTCAAACATTTCAAACATCCCACATAAAAAGCAATAGTCAAAAAAATACTAAGTCCATGTGGGTTCCAAAAGTCCTAAATCATCCATCTCCTAAGGAAACATCACCATTGCTTCCTACACCACCATCCAATCAAAAGCTTCCATGTTCAACATGGTGTGTGCAGCCGTTAGTCATGATTCCTTTCCATACCTCCATCACTTCATCACTCACTCATTATCCTACATATCTCCCCCATCACATTCCTATGGTCCATGCTTTTGCATAAGTCCATTATAATCCACATCATAATCCACTTTCACCCCTACATAATCCACATCATAATCCACTTTCGATCCCTACATAATTCACATCATAATCCACTATCTACCTTATACATCTCACTTTCATGCAATCACCCTACCAACATCTTGAGCATAATGACTTGACATGGTCCATTTGTGATGACATCCATCTCTAATGGGACTATAACATTACATGGAACTAGACACTTGAGTCCCACCCATCTATATTCCCCCCCTTTTCCCATTCAAAAGTTAAAACAGTCACAAAAAAAAAAAAAAAAAGTCAAAAAAAAATTTTAAAAGTAAAGAGAAATCCTTTCGTCCAACAGTGAAAACCTGTTAAACAGGCGTCTTGGATAAGTACCATGATGAAAACCTGGTAAACAGGTGCCTTGGATAAGTACCATGATGAAAACCTGGTAAGCAAGTGTCATGTGTAGGTCGATCTTCTATGTCACTTACACTTGGGGGCACCCTTTCTCATCCGTTTCCAAACTATCATACCATTTTCATACCGTTTCCATATACATACCTATCACATTGCATCCATTCATCCTCCCTTCCTCTTTTGATCTTGACAAATATTGGGGGCAACTGTTGACAAGTGTTTTGGATATCCCTTGACATACCTCATCATTTCCAAATGAACCTTATCATCCAAGTCATAAGCTTTGTCATGTCAAATCCTATCATCCTCTTGCCTTAAGCATTGTCCTGAAAAATCTTAAGTCTACTACCTAGACTGGGGCATGTTATTCCTATGCGACATAGCCTTTGGAGATCACATCCTAACTTCCTTATGAGGCCTACATCTATCCACTATAGCCTATCCTTGTATCCATTGATTTATCATGAGCTTTCCTTTCCACTATGGCCTATCCTCTTAGCTACCCACCTATCACCACTCTTCCATCCTATTTACTATCACCCATCCTTTTATCCATCCAATCCCATTCATCCATCCTTGCACCTAGATTTGGTTTTTTCCCTTGTCATTGGTATCTAGTACAAAGGCTACCCAAATTGTAAATCCATTGACATCCCAAGCTATCCCAAAAACATAAAAAAATTAAAATATCCCAAAAATACAAAAAATCAAAATATTCCCAAAAACACAAGAAAAAACCAAAATATTCCCAAATATACAAAAAAATTAAATATCCATCAAAAATCCAAGCAATAAGATCAATCATCATCTAAATCAATGCATCCAATCAATCCAAATCATCAATCTAGCCATCAATCAAATCATTAATACAAATCAAAATCCAATCATCAATCAAATCATCAAATCAAATCAAATCACATCATCAACTCAAATCATTTATCAAATCCATCAAAACAAATCCAATCTAATCACCAAACAAACTTTTAATCAATCAAAATAATGTCAATCCAATCCATATCATTCCATCAATAACATCATAAATCATCCAAGCATCCAATCAATCTCAATCAATCCATCACTTGATCAATCCATCCACCTTCATCATTACCATCAATAAAACACAAATCAGAACTACATCTCATCTCTATCGTTAAGTGCCTTGATCTCGTGGATACAGGGTATGTAGGCAATCTGGGATATGAAGGAAGTACCGAGATTCAGGCATAGGCGACAGACCCCTTCTTCCATCTTATATCCTTCATGCAATCATTATATCCTTACATCATCATCTTCATCCATCTCACATTTCTTCTATCATCTATCTCCCACATGTATCACCAATAAACACCTAAAATCCAATCAATCCATCAAACTCAAATTCATCAATCTAATCAAATCAATTCTTCAATCATTCAAATCAATCATCACTTCATTCAAACCAATTCTTCTTCAGTCACTTCATCTATTCATCCTCCAATCAAACCAAATCCAAGCAATGATCCAAACGCAAGCCATTATCAATCCATACCAATCAAATCAATCAAGCTAGTCAAATTATCCAATCAAATTCAATGGCTTTGATCCTAATCTTGTTGTAAACCAAATTAATCAATCATCATCATCATCAATGGGATATATCGTTCCCACATCCTTGTGTTGATCTAGGGATATATCATTCCCCACAATGACAACACTATCCTCATAATCAATCAATCACGTAATCATTGGTTTACAGATTGACAACGGCAATACCTTGTTTGTTTTTGTATCATTTGTGCATGCTTGCTTGTGTGTGTTATCTTTTTATCTTGCATTTGTATGACATTGGTATCATTCCAGCTAATATTCATATCTTGTGTATGTTGGAATAGTTTTTTGCATTATCATTTGCATCTAAGGTCCTATCATACCTTTTATGCATTAGGACTTCAATGCTCTAAGTTCCTTCCTCATACATTAGACAAAGTTGTATTATGCTGGGGCACAAGACACATCGTCACCTTTGTCCTTATACCTTGGTGCATAACATCTAGTGCTATATCAAACATCATGGTTGCTCACTTTCATTGTAGCATAACGCATCATTCATTCCTTCTATCTATTCTTAGCTATCTTCCTTGACCAATCCATTTTCATTTCTAGAGCATACCAGCGTTTGTCCAACCCGCCTATCCTCTCGAGGGGGCATCTTCATCGCATCTTCACATTACCATCTATCTTCATCATTATTCATTTTCTTCTATCCATACCTTAACTTCTTTGAAATGATGTTACTCGACACAAATCTCATCATCTCGAACATTATCTCAAAGAGGGGCAAAATGTAGACACATAAATTTGTCCATCACCTAGTCGACATGACCTTGTAATGTTTTTTCCCTAGGTCCTAGGTCTTCCCACACATAATTCCAAGTTAATCACATTCCTAATTAATTAAATAAACACACTTTATTTAATTAATTCCCTAATCACATGTCTCACATAATTTAAATTAAATATTTGAATTAATCCCTCACCTTTCGTCTCATTCAAACAAGTGTCACATGCTACATCCTCCACTTAATCCCTTCACATGTCAAACTAATTTAAATAATCTTTTATTTAAATTAGATTCATTTTATCACAATCAAACACTTGTCCACTTTCCTTTTGTCTCATCTGGGGTAGTACATCTTGCATTTAATACAAGTCACATGTGAAAGCTAATTCAAATAAAATATTTGAATTAGATTCCTTTTATTCTCCTTTGCACACTTGTCACATGACTACGATTTCTTGAGGTGCAAGAAAACCCTAATCGATCTCAACCGTCCATATCATTCAAAATAACTCTCAATCACAATCGTCCATTCGAATTTGCCTTTTCTATAAAGGTAGCCTGTCTTGAGCCATTTGTAACAAATCTTATTCTAGTATCCTCATGCTATCGAATTTTCCTCTCAATCATCCGTCCATCTTGCATCATTCAATCATTCATCTATCAATCCCTCTCTTCATGTTATGCTGTAGAATCAAGCAATCAACACTCATCTCTTTGGGTAAAGCTAGAGTGTTTTGGGTGCAGCACTTTCCACCTTATCGATGGATTGTGGATCAATGTGAAGGTATTGCATTGTTTGTTTTGCATTTTGTTATTGTTTTTCCTTCATGTTGATTTCCATATTCTCATTTCACACGCCTGGTGCAACTCCCAAGTCCTAATTTTGCTAACTTTTGCTAGTTTTTGCATGAGTTTTCCATGAAAATAATTATCAGCGCCTTTTTTCTCTGTATTGGTGCCATTTTCCTCTATAGTGGCGCCATTTCTCTTTGTATTGGCGCTATTTTCACAGAAACTTCAAATGAGCATAACTTTTGTAATTTTTATCCAATTTTCACAAAATGTTTTTTGAAATTGCTTAGAATTTCGTGTAATTTCTATCTATGCCATTCATTTTGTTGTATCAGGCCATTTTTGGTTTCTAAAATCCTTTCTTTCAAGCTTATTTTGCTCCCTGTGTCGTATCGGCGCGTTCCACACTCAGATCGACGCTATCTGCAATTGGTAACAAGGTAAAAGAAGGTAAAACACATATTAGCACCATCTCTCTCTTAATTGGCACCATTTTCCTCTATATTGGCACCATTTTCCTCTGTAGTGGCACCATTTCTCTCTGTATTGATGCTATTTTCACAAAAACTTCAAATGAGCATAACTTTTGCAATTTTTATCCAATTTTCACGAAATATTTTTTGAAATTGCTTAGAATTTCACGTACTTTCTATCTATGCCATTCATTTTTCCATGTCAGGCCATTTTTGGTTTCTCAAATCCTTTTCTTTCAAGCTTATTTTACTCCCTCTATCATATCGGCATGTTCCACACTCAGATTGACGCTATCTGCAACTGGTAACAAGGTAAAAGAAGGTAAAACACATATTAGCACCATCTCTCTCTATACTGGTGCCATTTTCCTCTATATTGGTGCCATTTTCCTCTTGAGTTGCTCTATTTTCCTCTGTAGTGGCGCCATTTCTCTCTGTATTGGCGCTATTTTCACAGAAACTTCAAATGAGCATAACTTTTGCAATTTTTATCCGATTTTCACGAATTTTTTTTGAAATTGCTTAGAATTTTTCATACTTTCTGTCTATGCTATTAATTTCTTTGTATCAGGCCTTTTTTTATCAGATTTTACCAGATTGCATATTTTGGACTTAACCCCTTTTGGCTTGCAAGTTTGGTTTTCTCTTGTCTTGGTGACTTTCAAGGGCAATCTAAGGAGTTGAAGCAGCGTTGGCATCATCATCTATAGAAATTTGGAAAGAGATACTAATCAGGTGCACTCGTTTCATCTTTTCATCTCTTAATCATTATTTGACCACACATTTGGACTTTGGGCTTAAAACAAACAACTTGTTTGCAATCAACATCAAAAATTGGGCATAAAATCAACAAGTGTCTTCCATCACACATTTGGATTTAGGTCTAAAAAGAACAAGTGCTTCCTTCTCTTCCAACATACATTTTATTTTCTAAGCGTTAATTTACAAATGTGAGTGTGAATCAAGTGTGCGTGTGTATGCTCTCTCCTCGCACCGCAAAGTGATCTTGGAGATCAAAAACACCTCACTTGGTACGCTTTTGTTTACCCTTCTTAGGAGGCCTACTTGGAGGCACACCACTCCAAGGGACAACCTCAATCGAGGCTGAATCAAAAGACACCCTCATTGGGAGTTGGAATCTTGTCACTCTTGGCTAAGCCCCAAAGAACTTTATACCTTTGGGAAGTGATGGTGAGGGGTGAGTTACCCCTTTCTCCCGGCTGTGTGGCAAGATTTTACTTTCAAATTCCTAGTCAATCTCGTGTAAAAATAGCCCAAAACCTAATTGGCCATACCCTATTTCAAACTAGACATTAGGTGTGTTGTTGTGTCTTCAAGTGTGTGCTTAATCACAACATTTAAACCTTGAAAGGTAAATTCATCATCTTGATTGGTGTGTGTATTCATCCATTTTCTTGTGAAATCTTGTGTTTGATATTTCCCTAAAGCAAGCTTCCAATAAACACTTGCCACATCATCTTCATCCGACTTTCCAATAACACATATCTTAGACCACCTCATCCACATCATCCAATCGTAATCACACAATTCATCAATTCATTTTAACTCACCTCCATCCTCAACAAAACCCTAATCATATCCAAGTCATCATCCCATCACATCAACATCATCCTAAGCATTACACATCATCCAATCATCAAATCTTCATCCAAATCACTCCTAATCTACCACTTGTAAACATGGACATGGCATTTCTAAACAAAACCTATGAGAATGATCTTTATGGCACCAAAAGAATGCTTGATCAACTTAGGTGGTTATATAGAAAGGAAGAAGACCCTGTGTCACCACAACTTCAACAATTCCCACAACATCAAGTCCTAGGCCACTATCAATGATCCCACATTCAATCACAAGCCCAACAAGCACATAATCCAAACACTAATGCCACCACAAACATACCACAAATCACCCTCGCTATTTCTAACAACAACACAAACACAAGTGCTTCCATAAGCATACCATCCAATGATCCTAATTCCATTGCCTTCATATCACATTTACTTTCTCAACAAACTTCCAACATCAACCAATGTCCAAAAAAATCCACCTCGCAAAACATTTCACCTACAAATCCTATCATGCCACCTCATCACCAAACCTATCCACATGAAAATCAAATGTCCTTACAAGAACAACATGCAAGTCCAAATGGCCCTATGTACATGAACCAAGCAAGCCCGAGTTCACTTTTGCAATAAACATCATTGATAGACTTAAGTGATTTTATGCAAGACCTAAAATCCTTTGACAAGGGAGAAACCAACCTACCAAGTGCCTCCTTTGAGTCACCTTCACCATCCAATCATATGCCAACACATAAGCCAACTAGTCCTATCCCAACAGCTTTATCAAGCCCTTCATCGCCTTCATCACTTTCATCCCCATGTTCCACTAATCCTTCATTAAAAGATTCCATGGAGATACTTTTAGAGAAATTGGTCCAAGCAAATTTGATTGAGCTAGATACCCGTTCAAAGCATATTATCCATCTATGTTTAAACCTAGTTGGTATAAACATGATGCATATTGTGTATACCATAGGTATAGGGGCCATACCATATCCACTTGTGTCCGATTTCAAAGATTAGTCAAGAACCTAGAAGAATGTGGTAAGATTGTCTTAGATAAAACCAATCCCTCTAATTCCATTATCTTTCCATCTAGCCCAAATCCTAATCCCATTATCCATCCAACAAATCCTAATCCTAAGCCTTCAACTTCCACTATTATCATCCATCCACTATATTTCCCATTCACCCATACCCTTGCAAAGGATGTGATCCATTGGCTACTAGCGAGGAATAAAACATTGCCATGTCATCAAACACCTATTCTTGAGCCTCCCCATGAGTCCTTAAACACTTTGTCTAGTCTTCTAACCCCATCATGTGATCTGCAAGCTATCAAGCTTATTAAAGAGCCTTCCACTTCCATTCAAGAAAACCAAGATTTATGTTAAGAGCACGATCCTAAGCATGAAAAAAGAATATCCCCTAAATCTAATCAAGATCAAATCATCCCCATCCAATCTATCCATAACTTGCACCTTCTTTATGATCAAGATGATACCTATGAAGAAGTTATCCATGAGCACCTTGATCCTATCCATAATCTTATATCCATCCATGAGCAAGATATCCACATTGCTCCTAGTCATCTGCCATCTAGCCCTATCTATAATGAGCAAACATCCACTTGGCATGATGAGACAATTGCCTCCCAAGAACACGTAAGCCTAGAAGATCAAACAAATAACTTGGATCTACATGAACATATTAAAGATCCTAATGACCCTTCCACATCCACATCCACTACCAATCCCACCTCAAGTCCACCATCATGTCCCCTTGGTCTTACCACCTTAAGCCATGAATGCTCTTCCCTAGGACAACAATAACCATTATCCACTTTACCTTCTCCATCCAATAATCAACTCAAGTCTAGTGTCCAAACTACACCTAGTCCTATAGTCGATCGCATGCTCCAAAACATGAACTACCAAGGCAAAGGTTTAGGCCTACATGAACAAGGCATTTTGGAGCCAATCCATGTCAAGGTCCCTCCTCGCTCATTTGGCCTTGGATACACACCTCAAGGTCAACAATCTAACGATGTTGGTACTTCCTCCACACTTCCTAAATCCACTTCCTTCCATCATAAACCCTGCCATATTCCTAAAACATATGTTGTCATTCTACCTCCCTCATCCTACAAATGTCAAAAGCATCTGACCATTCACATTCCACCATCCACTTTACCTCCACTCCTTCCAACTCCTAATATCCCTCCATCTGCTTTGCCACCATTGCTATCAACACCCCCTTACCCAATCACTCATAAATACCCTAAATATCCTAATCATGACCAACAAATGCACACATTGTATAAACATGGAGCTTCCACTCATTTCATCCGCCACATGGGATTCAAAAATAAACATTTGGATGCCTCCATTCAAAAACCCACAAATCCTAAGGGTCCTAATGCCTTAGGAAATCAATCCAAAAATTCAAAGCAAGGTACATTCAAAAATCCATCCAAGGCCATACCTCTAAAAGCAAAGTCAAAAACTAAAATGATATGGGTCCCTAAACAAAAATCAATCAAGTCAAATGAGGCATCCACCTCTCAAAAATCCCAACCATCCCCCTCCATTCAAAAATGCCATTCCATTCAAACATTTCAAACATCCCACATGAAAAGCAATAATCAGAAAAATATTAAGTCCATATGGGTTCCAAAGGTCCTAAATCATCCATCTCCTAAGCAAACGTCAACATTTCTTCCTACACCACCATCCAATCAAAAGCTTTCATGTTTAACACGGTGTGTACAACCGTTGGTCATGATTCCTTTCCATACCTCCATCACTCCATCACTCACTCATTATCCTACATATCTCCCCCATCACCTTCCTATGGTCCATGCTTTTTCATAAGTCCATTATAATCCACATCATAATCCACTTTCACCCCTACATAATCAACATCATAATCCACTTTCGATCCCTACATAATTCACATCATAATCCACTATCTACCTTATCCATCTCACTTTCACGCAATCACCCTACCAACATCTTGAGCATAATGACTTGACATGGTCCATTTGTGATGACATCATTCTCTAATGGGACTATGACATTACATGGAACTAGACACTTGAGTCCCACCCATCCATATCCCCCCTTTCCCATTCAAAAGTCAAAACAGTCACAAAAATAAAATAAAAAGTCCAAAAAAAAAATAAAAAAAAGTAAAGAGAAATCCTTTCGTCCAACGGTTAAAACCTGGTAAATAGGCACCTTGGATAAGTACCATGATGAAAACCTAGTAAACATGCGTCATGTGTAGGTAGATCTTCTATGTCACTTACACTTGGGGGCACCTTGTCTCATCCTTTTCCAAACTATCATACCATTTCCATATACATACCTATCACATTGCATCCATTCATCCTCCCTTCCTCTTTTGATCTTGACAAAGATTGGGGGCAACTGTTGACAAGTGTTTTGGATATCCCTTGACATACCTCATCCTTTCCAAATGAACCTTATCATTCAAGTCATACGCTTTGTCATGTCAAATCCTATCATCCTCTTGCCTTAAGCATTGTCCTGAAAAATCCTAAGTCTACTACCTAGACTGGGGCATGTTATTCCTATGCGACATAGCCTTTGGAGATCACATCTTAACTTCCTTATGAGGCCTACATCTATCCACTATAGCCTATCCTTGTATCCATCTATTTATCATGAGCTTTCCTTTCCACTATGGCCTATCCTCTTAGCTACCCACCTATCATCACTCTTCCATCCTATTTACTATCACCCATCCTTTTATCCATCCAATCCCATTCATCCATCCTTGCACCTAGATTTGGTTTTTTCCCTTGTCATTGGTATCTAGTACAAAGGCTACCCAAATTGTAAATCCATTGACATCCCAAGCTATCCCAAAAACACAAAAAAATCAAAATATCCCAAAAACACAAAAAAATCAAAATATTCCCAAAAACACAAAAAAAAACCAAAATATTCCCAAAGATACAAAAAAATCAAATATCCATCGAAAATCCAAGCAATAAGATCAACTATCATCAAATTCAATCCATCCAATCAATCCATATCATCAATCTAGCCATCAATCCAAATCAAAATCCAATCATCAATCAAATCATCAAATCAAATCAAATCACATCATCAACTCAAATCATTTATCAAATCCATCAAATCAAATCCAATCTAATCACCAAACAAACTTTTAATCAATCAAAATCATATCAATCAAATCCATATCATTCCATCAATAACATCATATATCATCCAAGCATCCAATCAATCTCAATCAATCTATCACCCGATCAATCCATCCACCTTCATCATTACCATCAATAAAACACAAATCAGAACTACATCACATCTCTATCGTTAAGTGTCTTGATCCCGTGGATATAGGGTATGTAGGCAATCTGGGATATGAAGGAAGTACCCAGATTCAGGCATAGGCGATAGACCCCTTCTTCCATCTTTCATCCTTCATCTAATCATTATATCCTTACATCATCATCTTCATCCATCTCACATTTCTTCTATCATCTATCTCTTGGCATCACATTTCTTCAAACAAATTCTTTTTCAATCACTTCATCTATTCATCCTCCAATCAAACCAAATCCAAGCAATGATCCAAATGCAAGCCATTATCAATCCATACCAATCAAATCAATCAAGCTAGTCAAATTATCCAATCACATTCAATGGTCTTGATCCTAATCTTGTTGTAAACCAAATCAATCAATCGTCGTCATCATCAATGGGATATATCGTTCCCACATCCTTGTGTTGATCTAGGGATATATCGTTCCCCGCAATGACAACACTATCCTCATAATCAATCAATCACGTAATCATTGGTTTACAGCTTGACAGGGGCAATACCTTGTTTATTTTTGTATCATTTGTGCATGCTTATGTGTGTTATCTTTTTATCTTGCATTTGTATCACATCGGTATCTTTCCAGCTAATATTCATATCTTGTGTATGTTGGAATAGCTTTTTGCATTATCCTTTGCATCTAAGGTCCTATCATACCTTTTGTGCATTAGGACTTCAATGCTCTAAGTTCCTTCCTCATACGTTAGACAAGGTTGTATTATGCTGGGGCACAAGACACATCGTCACCCTGGTCCTTATACCTTGGTGCATAACATCTAGTGCTATATCAAACATCAAGGTTGCTCACTTTCATTGCAGCATAACGCATCATTCATTCATTCTATCTATTATTAGCTATCTTCCTTGACCAATCCATTTTCATTTCGAGAGCATACCCGCGTTTGTCCAATCCGCCTATCCTCTCGAGGGAGCATCTTCATCGCATCTTCACATTACCATCTATCTTCATCATTATTCATTTTCTTCTATCCATACCTTAACTTCTTTGAAATGATGTTACTCGACACAAGTCTCATCATCTCGAACATCATCTCAAAGAGGGGCAAAATGTAGACACATAAATTTGTCCATCATCTAGTCGACACGACTTTGTAATGTTTTGCCCTAGGTCCTAGGTCTTCCCACTCATAATTCCAACTTAATCACATTCTTAATTAATTAAATAAACACACTTTATTTAATTAATTCCCTAATCACATGTCTCACATAATTCAAATTAAATATTTGAATTAATCCCTCACCTTTCGTCTCATTCTATAAACAAGTGTCATGCTACATCCTCCACTTAATCCCTTCACATGTCAAACTAATTTAAATAATCTTTTATTTAAATTAGATTCCTTTTATCACAATCGAACACTTGTCCACTTTCCTTTTGTCTCATGTGGGTAGTACATCTTGCATTTAATACAAGTCACATGTGCAAGCTAATTCAAATAAAATATTTGAATTAGATTCCTTTTATTCTCCTTTGGACACTTCTCACATGACTACGATTTCTTGAGGTGCAAGAAAACCCTAATCAACCCTAATCGATCTCAACCGTCCATATCATTCAAAATAACTCTCAATCACAACCGTCCATTCGAATTTGCCTTTTTTATAAAGGTAGCATCTCTTGAGCCATTTGTAACAAATCTTATTCTAGTATCCTCATGCTGTCGAATTTTCCTCTCAATCATCCATCCATCTTGCATCATTCAATCATTCATCTATCAATCCCTATCTTCATGTTATGCCGCAGAATCAAGCAATCAACATTCATCTCTTTGGGTAAAGCTAGAGTGTTTTGGGTGCAGCACTCTCCACCTTATCGATGGATTGTGGATCAATGTGAAGGTATTGCATTGTTTGTTTTGCATTTTGTTATTGTTTTTCCTTCATGTTGATTTCCATATTCTCAGGAATGATCCTTGATGGTGGAGCTATCTTCTGGGAAAGAAGATAGTAATTGGCGGTTGCATGCTCTTTTTTTGGGGATCTTTCTTAGGGAGTGCTATCCCTTCGGTGGTATGGACACACTCAGGCGTCAAGGTAAGATCATTATTGATCTTTATTGTTTGGGTGAATTGTGGAGTGTGGATTGTGCTTGGGGAAGGAGAATTAAGAAAAGAGGGAGCTTGAGCTGAGAGCCTATAGGCTAGAGAAGGACTATTTAAAACTTTTAACAGGTAATCTCTTATCCATCATTGAAGCCATGATAATTGGATACATAGTATCCTTCTTTAATTATATACTTTCTTGTGTTTATGAACGACTGGGTAAGCCGATATCACACTTATTATTTAATAACAGTTGCTCAATAGCACAGAAGACCGATAATAGCTTGGTCTACGTATATTATATCGTATACCGTATGGCTCTATAGGCCGCTGGCCTTAATATAAATATTCTTATACTTTCTTACATGCATAACCTTCGACTATTCCGAATTAAAGGAAGTCAGACGTATATAACAATATTTTGCTAAGATTTGACAAGGGCGCAAACAACAGTGCAAACCTGAAGTTATATAATTATTTTTTTGGGAGGCACTGAATAAGACTGGAACTGAATCTTTTTAGACAGTTGGGCAAAGTTGAGGTTAGATACCCGAGCCCAAGTATTAAGTGGGTGGTCTTTGAGCCCAACATTACCTATATTGTTTACTAATTACTAATGATTATCTTGATATATTTAACAATATTGTGTTTGGCAGAATCTTTAGGCCACTGTAGATTCGAAATATGCCATTCGATGTTATCCTTTTGGCTGTAAAATGGTAAGTGATTTGTTTGAAAGTTAGCCTTAAAGTTTATGTTTATAAAGTATGTCAAGAAACCATTTATGATAAGGGATTCTTCATTACTCCCTTAGGAGTGATTTGGGATTAGAAAAGATAACTTCTAAAGATCTTGCATACATGCATATTAACATGCAATTCTTTTTACAAGAACATGATTGACTTTTATCAGACATTAAATTATCGATTTGGATTAGACGTGAACCCAAGAACCAAATTAAATATCTTGGGCAAACTTTAGAAGTCGTTTCAAACTATTATTCGTGTCGGTACTAGACACTTGAAACAAGAAAATATTTACATATTTAGACTTTTGAATCAAGGAATAGAATGACAAGCAAGAAAATATTTACATATTTAAACTTTTGAATCAAGGAATAGAATGACAAGAAGTCATGAAATTCCAGGTTGCAGTTGCAACAAGAGGTCTTTGAAGGATCAAGACTTCAGTATAAACCCTGGTGGGTATCATACTCCAAAACTGGAGATTAAAATCTAAGTCAGGAAGACAACGGGTGAGAATTATTCCCGACACCCATGGCTAGAATTGGCCAAACTAAATTCACTATAGGATGAGATAGCTTTTAAGTTGAGTTAGAAGTGTGTGGACATTTGACTACATTCATTGCGAAATGTCTATGTATATTAAATCTTTGGCCAAAGTAATGCATCTGTCTCTGCATGCATTAGTCGGTTCACAATGCTCCAAATGACATAACCATTCAGTACTATCATACATAGTTAGAGTGGATTTATAGTTGTATGACCATGATGAGTTATGAAGGACACAACACTAGAAACTCAGATGGCAAACCTTATGGTTCCTTAGATCTATTCCTTTCGTGAAGGGTAGGGCCACTTCCAGGGAGGAAGTTGTGCAGGGGATCTCCGGTCTGTGGTTGGAGGAAAAACACTCAAGTGATGCTCTCTTTCCCAAGCAGATGACAAGCCGAGACTTATGAAGACATATATCAAAACATGACTTGACAGTCAAATCCTATGTAAATTTATCATTATTGCCATGAGCAAAACATTATGATTGTAAAGTGAAGGAACTCACTAGCATGTGTTATATTTGAATATGTTGTAAATTTTTAGTTTGAAATTATTTGGAAAAGATATTTTTTTTAAATAATGATTATGCAAATGTCTATTGTTAAACAAAAATAAGATTATGATGATCATGATTATTTACTTGATAGTAAATTGGCGATGTTAATCCAAGTAATATGAGATGACATGTTACACAGACTCTATCAAAACGAATTTGGATAAATGGCTCACTCTCTACATAATTAACCCTATAGTTGTCCCTCTGAGAAATGGTCCCACCCACTAAATGGAAAGCTAAGAAGACAACACATTATATTTCAAAGTCAACCATAACACTTGATAACGCATCAATGGATCACTCCACCTTATTTAAGAATACCTATCATCCTATAAACGTGTTCTCTGAACTTTCTCAATGTTATTGCCTCTTCAAACCCTGGAAAAACATTATAGACTCTACACATATATTTATATTCAATCTAAATGTTGGGGGCAATGAAATCCATAAGATTGATGAGTTTATTAGATGCTTCTGGAATCAAATGCATGGGATAATTAGCAACCTACATTTGGATCTCTCCACTTGAACCTAGCTTATATATAGTATGCCTAGGTAATGACTAATGGAATGCAAGTGAACCCAAGTGCAATGCATGAACAAGAAAGATATATATACCCATATATAGAGAGAGAGATTGTCTTTTCAATTCCTTGTGTAATCCTTATTGCTTCTCTTACAAGAAATTTAATAGAGCACTCCATTTTGTTATCCATCAAATGCTTTGCTAGACATCCATTCACTACAATGGCATTTTGAACATACATGAGAGGAGTGCTCACTAACCCCTTATCCAGCAAGGCTTGATATCCTCTACAAACATAAAATCCGCGAGGAATCCCTCTTGACTACATTGCACAACATCAATGAAATTGTTCCTCCACTTATGTGTTTCATGCAAGGTGCCTCATGTCTGGAAATCTGTAATACGTCTCTTCTTCCAAAGAAGACATAAAACATTACCATCTTTGGAGAACATATGCTTGGCCTACGTAAATACTATCGGGAGATGGTTACCTGGACTAGATGGATATTGAGCTTCTACTCATGTAAAATGGGGCATGCTTGTTATTTTCATTCCCAAGCCAACTATATCGTTGTTTTAAGATTACCTTGTTTGTCATGTATGACTTTATCACATGTTTCTAGAATCAAATACATGGGATAATTAGCAACCTACATTTGGATCTCTCCACTTGAACCTAGCTTATATATAGTATGCCTAGGTGACGACTAATGGAATGCAAGCGAACCCCTGTGAAATGCAAGAACAAGAAAGCTCACAAATTTGGAGTACTAATTTTTTTTAAAAAAGCAAGAATCTTGAAATCTATTAAGATTATACAAATTAATTCATGACACTCACAAAACCAAAAATGATATGGAGGGATCCATCATTCACTTCACTTAAAGACATGGCAATGGAACTTCCATAGCTCTTCGGCATATCCATTGCACACCAAGGTGTGATTGCTAGTTATTTTCATTTTAAATGTGCATCAGTATGCTGAATAGACATCGCCGATCTGTGTTCTATTGAACTCTCAATAGAACATGGAGGACCAGCGATGGCCTAAGATGGTGGTGGGGGAGGAGTTACATCGTAGAAGGAGGACGTGGATGAAGCAGAACAACAAGTGGATGGACAAGTGGGATATTAAGTGACAAGAGTGTCCTAAAACCAAAGTAGAAATTAAGAAGCTCGTTTTGGAGAAATTCAGGACAACCATGTGGACTAAGCAGATTGGCAGAAAAAAATCGTACTATGTCAAAGAGTTCAACCCCACGTGGGAGCACGGGGAAAAAGCCTATTTACATGCCGCTATCAAAGGTAAGCTAGAATTTTAATGGCTCAGCTAAGGACCGGTTCTCATCATTTGAGGTGTGAAACGGGTAGATGGACAGTGCCCAAAGAAGCGTGGGAAGACAGAATTTGCATCTTCTGCAGCAAAAAAGTGGTTGAAACTAAATGGCACTTCATCTTTGAGTGCGCTGCCTACTAAGACATTAGGAACCAATATGAAAAAAACTTGAAGGTGGGCAGCATTATCGAGATATTTGAGGAGGCTAGGCTGCACATCACAGCCGGATACCTGATTAAGATCCACAGTAGGAGAAACGACATAGAAAATATCTTGAAGATTTCTTAGGGCTGCGGCTCTTGTGGACGTCATTAAAAGTCATTCATTCATTCATTCTGTATAATTAATTATCAATATTAAAACCAATATTCATAACGATTAGTTCAGTAACAGCAACAGAGGCCGGGAAGGTAAAAATTATGGTGGAATCGAATCCCAAATGCAGTAGCACCCATGGATCTTGTGAAACTACTCGCGCGCTGTAAACTTCTCCAAAGCCCCGCAATTCAAATACCCTATTCATCATTATCCTCAGCAAGATTTTATCATTCAAGAAGGTTTACATTCACCAATGAAGAAGATCAAAGCAGCAGCAGACACAGCGTGGGAATATTCTGGGACCTGGACAACAAGCCCCCGCACAGCGTTCCACCTTACGAGGCCGCAGTGCGGTTGAGAAACCTCTCCTCCCAATTCGGGCTCCCCAAAACAATGGTGGTCTACGCCAACCGCCACACCTTCACATTCCTGCCGGACTGGGTTCGAGCCCAGCGGAGGGAAAGAAAAGCCCTCGACATACTGGAATATAATGGCATCATTCGCTCCCGAGACCCCTACGTCTGCGAGGTCTGCGGTCGCAGGTTCGAAACCAACATCAAGTTCCAGAAGCATTTCAGGGAATTGCACGAGAGGGAGCACCGGAAGCGCTTGGCCCGCCTGGAGAGCCTCAAAGGGAAGAAGAAGGACTTTTTTAGGGCTAGAATTGGGCATAAGGAGGAAAAGTACAGGGCCGCCGCCAGGGAGGTTTTGATGCCCAAGGAGGGTTATGGCCTCGCCGGGGAGCTCAAAAGGGCCGGCTTCAGCGTCAGGACTGTGCGGGATAAGCCCCAGGTAAGCATAATTTTGGTGCCCAATTGTCTATTGAAAAGAAATTGCAATTTTGTTTAGGTTTTCTATTTTTTTTGGTTCTCTCTCCTTTCTTTGCATAATTTTAATGCCCAATTGACTAAAGAAATCGCCATTTTGTTCAGTTTTTTTGTTTTGGTTATCTCTTTTCTTTTATTTTTAGATTTAAAATCTGTTATGCTTGTTTTGTGTATTGCCCCACGTTTTAGCTTATTCTAGAAACCATTTTGTTGAGATTTTTTTTTTGAACTCCCTTCTTTCTTTTGTATTGTGTGTTGTCCGATGTTTTGGGTGTCTTGCAGGAGCCATCAGCTTGTTTTGAAGCCATTTTGTCTAGGTTTTTTTACTTTTTTTTCGCTCCTTTATTTTGTTTTTATATTTAAATTTTCATATATGTGGTGTTTCTTCACAGTGTATTTAAAATTTGTTTTTATTTGTTTTGTGTATTGCCGGATGTTTTGGGTCTCTCTGCAAGACTAGGCAACTTGTCCGATGTTTTAGGTGTCCCTGTAGAATCGATCATCGGGGTTAAGTGTAAAGGCATTGTGCATGGGCTTCAAACTTATCCCCGATAATCAGTCCTCCAAAAAACATTGGACAATACACAAGCTACGAAGTTGATGCTAGAAGGTCTCACACAGGATTACGCTGTTAATAATCACACACAAAAAAGAAATTTACAAAGTTTTCATACTGCACCAGATTTGCACCATTGCATTCATTTATGATATTCTTTTATTCACTATGACATCTAAGAATGGGATTTCAGATACTATAGATGAACCCCAGGTAGGACAATTATAGTGCCTAATATTGTCTTTTATTCACTATGACATCTAAGAACGGGATTTCAGATACTATAGATGAACCCCAGGAAGGACAATTATAGTGCCTAATATTGTCAATTAGCTATTGTTTTGTTTTCCAGAAATATTCTATTCATTTAGAGTTTATAATGTACTGCTTATTATCAGAATTTTTTTTGAAAAGATTAATCCATTTTGTTTAGGATTTCTGGATGCACTACTTGTAAGTTTTATTCCTGACACAGAGTGAGGTATATCACATGTTTTAAGCACATTCCAAACATAATGGCTATTTATTAGTGTGAGCAAGATATATTTTCTAACTAGTTCATTTTCTAGCTAGTGCTCCACTTAGGTCATTTTCACACTAGGTTAAGCTTACTTAGGAATTTTTAACACATTATCCCACATTAGTTGTGTTTTTAGTCTTCTGGGTGGTATGTCCTATATATACTTACCTATTGTTTTTATTGTAACCACTCAAGCTTGTATGCTTTGCATTCTTGATTGAATAGAATACACTTTATTATTTCAATTCTAGATTTCTATTTTTGCTTTTCTCCAGTCATTTGCATTCTGGGTGGCTTTACAATCAAATCTTACATGGTATCAGAGTTGGTTGTGAGTTGTGACAGGTTAGCATTTTAGGAAATTTGAAAATGTAGAGTTGTATATTTCTGAAGCATTGATTATGATCTGCTCTTGCATCCTCAGATGATCTAGAGAATCAGAAATGTGCGATAGAAATTTCAGTTTTTGGGGGGGTTTCTTCTCTATACGTTTGCTAGTTGTAGGTATATTGGAGCTTCTTGAAGACATTTTGAGCTCACCATCGAGTTTAGAGCAATTGAAAAAGTCAGAGCTGCCTATAATTTCGTTCCACTTGAACACCGGAGGCCAGATCTGCAAGGGTTTGAAGTAGGACATTTTCTGTGAAGATTCAATGGGCTGCTAAAAATTGGTGCTTTTTGAGGCCAAACAAACCATGCCATTGCATCTAGAAGGCCCAAGAACTCCCATTTTCATATAAAGCTTGTCCAGTTTGGCCAATTTTGCCTCTAAGGCAACTTTTTTAAGCCCTCGAACCATACGGCCTTGCCATCACCATATAGTACGGATTTTTTTTAAAAAAACTTTGCAGTGTGCATGCCATGCTCACTGTAGCGGCAACACAACCGCCAGCAGTGACGCCTGCACCAGCGACCACCATTGCACTACTAGCGGGTGGCCCGATTGGCCATCGTCATGTGCGCAGCCACGACAACACTTCTGCCACCATCTTCGGCAGAATCTTCATTTTTCGATGATGACATCAACATGACATCGTGCTAACTTCAACAGGGCATTTCAAATTTCTTGTCCCCCTCACCATTGCAACATTTGATTTTGCAGTTCAACTTTAGAGTCCAATAGCTTAAGCGTATGAACTCCTTTATCAAACCAAATTTTTTTTTTATTTGGGGTAAAATTTTGAGCTCTTCGCAGTAGTATAATTAGTGTTTTCTCAAGAGATCTCGTTTCTCCAGAAAATCAGTTTTCCCATCAAATCTGGAAGACAATCCTAGTTTTTCAAACTTCAAATGCTTGTAACTTTCACATACGATCTTGGTTTAAAGTGATTATTTTTTTGAAAGTGAATATTTTTCCGAGAACTATGCCTTTGTGCTATTTTGAAGTTTTGATTCTGAGCTTAAATTGTACTTACAATATTTGGTCCATTTTTTAACATTGTAAAAGTTAAAACTTTGGAAACAACTCTAGCACTATACATGAACTGATCTATAAAGTGTCAAATCATATTTGTTGGGGGGATTCTTGATTGAGTGAATTCAGGGGGGTCTCTTGGTGTGATTTTGTGATTGTGCATATCTTCTCTATTTGCTTGTGCTCTATTTTTCCTTCAGTGTGGGTCACTTTAAGTTTCCATTGCTAACTCCATGGCATGAAAATGCATGGAACGCCTTAATGCAACAAGGAACCCATTCTCCCTATGTTGAACAAAAGGAAGATGAACCTAAAGATGATAAGGAAAAGATACAATGGATGTTTGAACATACAAAAGCACTTGGATGTTTTTATAGTATCATTTCCTTTGATCTTATGTTTCAGATTGAATCTTGTACAAATTCACATGATGCTTGGGAAAAACTAAAATCTTTATATAGTAAAATTGATGAAGATTGAGGCTATCAGATTGACATTGAATTGATGAGCCTTGATCCAAAATGCTTTGACAACATCCAAGATTATATCACAAAGATTAATGACTTTAGAGCACAATGTAAAGCATGTGGCATTGAGAAAAAGGACATTCAATTAGTCTTCAATACACTGAACAAACTTAGTCCTAAATATGCACAACTTTTGTTTCTATCTTTCATACTCAGAGGTTAACTATGGTTGCCACATACACTATGCCATCAGTTGCATCTTTCTCTGAGATGTTAATGCATGAACAGGGAAATCTACTTTCCATGGGTCTCCTCAAGCCATCACAGTCTCAGGCTTTGTTGGCTGGTCAACCAAAGGGATAGAAAGAGTTAGGTCAATCTGATAAGAAACAAAAGAAGTCCAATAAGAAGTCACCAAAAGATCAGGCACAATCCTCATCTACCTCAAAAGTAGACTCCAAATCTTCTAAGGGGAATTCTCATAAGAAGGAAAGGCCAACTTGTAGCTAATGTAAAAAGGTTGGTTGTGAGGAACATTCGTGTCATGGGAAGCAAATTGATGAGCTAAAATATCTTTTGAAAAAGAATAACATTAATTTGCCATCCTCTGTTGCTCAACAATCCTCCACCCCTTCTTCAAAATCGGGTAAAGGGAAAGCAACTGCTCTTGTTGCTTCAATAGATTCTTCCAATTAGTGGATTCTTGACTCAAGTGCTTCGCACCATATGGGTTCTGACAAGAACAATTTTCTCTGTTGAAGCCTTGTTTTGTGCCTCATATTCTCATCGAGGATGATTCTCCAATGGATATCATTGGGAAGGGATCAGTCGATGCTGGCACTGGTACATTTGAGGATGTTTTCTATGTGCCTCACCAAGAAGGTCGAATTCACTCCAAGTTCTGTCACCATCAAGGATCTTGAAGACAATGCACTCCTTGCAGTTGGTAAGGTTGACCATCAGTCTCATCTCTATGCTTTCTCTCATTTTGTACCTGATACACATTCTATTACTTGGCTCACCCATTCAGATTCTGTGAGCAAACTATGGCATGAGCGATTTGGCCATCTCAACTACTGCTACCTTCAATAGTTTAGCACACAGGACATGGTCATAGATCTTCATTAGATCAGTTTTTTAGATGGTGTTTGTTCGGGTTGTGCCTTGGGAAAGCATCACGAGGACAAGTTTGACAAAGGGAAAGCTTGGAGAGCTTCAAAAGTCCTTAAGCTAGTTCACAATGGCTTAGTGGGTCCATTTCCATCCTTGTCTTTCAGCAAGACTCGCTACTTGCTCACCTTCATTGATGATTTCTCCAGAGACACATGGGTCTTCTTCCTTCAACAAAAAGGTGAAGTTTTTAATAGATTTCAACAGTTCAAGGCTCATGTTGAGAAACAATTTGGAAAGGTTGTCAAGATTCTCTGTAGTGACAATGACAAAGAATATGTAAACCATCGCTTCGAACAAGCTCTTGAAGGGATTGATCTTTAGCATTCAGTTGCCTACACACCTCAACAGAATGGTGTTGCAGAGAGAAAAAACAAATCCCTGAAAGAGATGGCCAGCTGCATGTGTTAGCAGTGAGCTGCCCCCTTGTCAGTGAGGCGTTCAACGCTAACCTCGGGATTCGTGACATGGCAGTGAGCCTCCCGTGGATCTGGGTTAAGTCTGGCATTTGTAGCGAGTGTTGAAAGCTCGAGCTTTTGGCGCAACGGCAAACGATTCCAACAATTGGTATCAGAGCCATGGGTCACAGGTTCAAATCCCTCGGGTTGCGTTGAGGGGGGGTTGTTGGCAGTGAGCTGCCCCCTTGTCAGTGAGACGTTCAACACTGACCTCGGGATTCGTGACATGGCAGTGAGCCTCCCACGGATCTGGGTTAAGTCTGGCGTTTGTAGCGAGCGTTGAAAGCTCGAGCTTTTGGTGCAACGGCAAACGATTCCAACAACATGATCCATGCTCGTTCTCTGGCCCCTAAATATTGGGTAGAAGCTATTAACTATGTTGCTCACATCCAAAATAGGGTCCCATAGAAGACATTGAAGGGCATCACTCCCTTTGAAGCTTCGTGCGGTAGGAAACTTGTCGTGCGGCATTTTAAAGTTTTTGACTCTCCTACATGGGCATGCATTCCTTTAGAGAAGCGTAGGGCCTTAGAATCTCAGAGCCGGCCTTGCATCTTTGTTGGGTACCCAGATGGTGTCAAAGGATATCGACTCTTGGATCTTGAGACATATGAGCTCTTCATTGAGCGAAGAATGCATTTTGAGGAAAGCTCTTTCAGCTTGTCCTCACATCTTCCTTCCTCCACAGCGGATTTAGATGATAGTGACTCAGAGGATTTCCCTCCAACTTCCTCTACTCGTAGGGTTGATCAGAGGCTACACCTCACCCTTCGCAGAGTTTAGATTCAAAGGATAAGAACTCTCCTCCTCCATCCCCTTCTATGCTTCACTGGGCTCGAAAAACTCTTCAATCCGCAGGCACTCTTGTTGGGGATCCTCAGAGAACTCAATCACAACACTAGGACATTTCACATTCATACATTGCCACAACTTCAAATTACAATCCTTTCGTGAAGCATCAGGTATTGCTAAGTGGGATTCAACAACGGAGGGAGAGTATAAGTGTTTGATTTGGAACAACACATGGGAGCTTGTTCCACTTCCTAAGGGAAGAAAGATGATTCTATGTAAGTGGATCTATCGAACCAATTTTGCAACAAATGGATCAGTTGACAAGTTCAAAGCATGACTTGTGGCCAAAGGTTTCTCACAAGTTCCTAGCGTACTACATTGAGACCTTTGCCCTCGTTGTCAAAATGAACTCGATTCACTTGATTCTTGCTATTGCTATAGCTCATGGTTGGGTTGTACATTAGATGGATGTGAAGAGTGCATTTCTTCATGGGGATCTATAGGAGGAGATTTACATGGGACAACCACAAGGATTTGTTCAAGATTCTTCACTAGTTTGTCAATTGAGGAAGTCTCTCTATGGACTCAAATAGGCCCCACAGGCTTGGTATGCCAAGATGGATTTTTTTCTTCTCTCAATTGGGTTCTCCAGATGCCACTCAAAGCCGGATGCCTACATCTTGAGACAGGAGGATGCTTTTCTCTTCTTGGTTCTCTATGTTGATGATTTGATTGTCACAGGGAGCACCTCATCCATCATTGTGAGCATAAAGACCGCTTTGCACAACAGATTTGCCATGACCGACTTGGGCCTCTTGCACTACTTTCTCAGGATCGAGATCACTCAAACCTTTGCTGGGATTTCTCTTGCCCAACCCAAGTATGCTCTTGATCTACTAGCTTGTTTTCACATGGCTGATTGTAACCTTGCACTGACTCCCTTTCTATCTGGAGGCAAACTTGAGGTGAAGTGTTCGACTCCACTTGTTGCCACTTTGTATCGTCAACTCGTAGGTAGCCTCATCTACTTGACTCATACTCACCTAGACATTTCCTTTTGGCATGGTTTCTTGCTTTATGACGGAGCCACGTGAGCTTCACTAGAAGGCTGCCAAATGCATTCTACACTACATTCAGGGCACTCATAGATACAAGATTCACTATGCAACAGGCACAAGTTCATATTTGATTGGATACACGGACTTTGATTGGGCTAGTGGTCTTAATGATCGCAAATCCACATCTGGCTACAATTTTCACCTTGGGTCTAGTCCCATTTGTTGGGAGAGCAAGAAGCAACATGCCATTGCTCTTTCATCGACTGAGGTTGAATATCGAGGAGCTATCAATGCCGCCACTGAGGCTATTTGGATTAAGAATATCCTCACTGAGCTTGGCATCACTTTTCAGAAGCCATTAGTTATCTACTACGATAACCAAAGTGCCATCCAGATCTCAGAATCCAGTGCATCATCAGCAAACCAAACACATCGAGAGCCACATGCACTTCCTTCGAGAGCTGATACAGGAGCAGGTCATTGATGTGCGCTATTGTCCTACAACAGAGCAGATTGCAAATATCTTCACCAAACCCTTCACTAAGAGCAAGTACGTCCATCTTCGGTCTCTCTTGGGTATGTGGGACATTTCTTCGGGGGGTCACTTAGCCCTTCTTGCTGCATCCTCTAATGGGGGGGAGTTTTTACCCATTGGGTTTTCTCCTTTTTTCCTGTTTGAGAGGATCTTTTGTACATAGGTACCTCATCAAACCTTGTAGCCAGGACCCATCTTTTCTTTTCCCCCTAAGTTGCACTTAAGGAGGGGTGTTAGTGTGAACATGTTATATTTCCTAACTAGTTCATTTCTAACTAGTTCTTCACTTAGGCCCTTTTCACCCTAGGTTAAGTTTACTTAGGGATTTTTTACACATTATCTCACATTGGTTGTGTTTTTAGTCTCTTGGGTGGTATATCCTATATATACTCACCTATTGCTTTCATTGTAATCACTCAAGCTTGTATGCTTTGCATTCTTGATTGAATAGAATACAATTTATTTTTTCAATTCTAGATTTCTGTTCATGCTTTCCTTCAGTCATTTGCATTTTGGGTGGCTTTACAGCCAAATCTTACACTATTGTTCTGATAATTTAAATTTTTTCAATATTATTTGCAATTTTTTTAGGATTTCTGTGTTATACTACTTGTTTTCAATCTCTTTTTTTTCAAAACTACGAGCCCATTTTGTTTAGGGTTTGTGGACGGACTTCTTGTAAGCCTGGCATTCGAAGTGTGCTATCTCATCCATTGTCTGCTCTTCCTGAACATAATGACTAACTTACACACATTACAGGATATTTACTATTGTTCTCATAACCTCTTTATAAAAAAATGGCCATTTTTGGGGGGGATAGGTAAAGCCTTTATAGTATACAAGAAATATTCGCATAATCTTCATACCCCATTGAATTGCATGCATTTGTTCACAATTTTCAGTTTTGCACCCCGAAATCTCTTAAAGGATTTCACAACCATAATTCCTTTCATAGAAATTCCCTAACCAGTCAAACACTTCTAACCATGCTAAAGCAGGATTGACAAAGGTCAAATATAATGTGTCATAAAGTCCCCCAAAACAAAGAAGTGACCAGTTCATCATTTATACTGCTTGCTATTATTTTAGTTTTCATTTTAAAATTATTCCTTTTTATTGATGGTTTCTTGTAAGTTTTAGTCCTGGCATTTATAGTGAGCTATATTGCCTGTTGTCAGCTCCCAAACAAAGTAACTAAAGCTTACACCTAGAATGGCAAATACTGTGTTTAAGTTTTTGTCCTGTCATTTGGAGCAAGCTATTTCATCCATTGGCAGCTCACCCTAAATGTGATGACTATGACTTACAAGTGCAGTAGGATATATACTGCTTGTAAGATTGAGTCTTGCCATTTGAGTGATCTATCTCACTTGTTTTGTTTAGGTCTCTTGATGTACTGCTTTCGGTTTTAGTCCTGGTATTTGGACTAACTTGTCATCAGGTCACTCCAAACATCATCTCTAAAACTTACACATAGTTTAGGATATAGTGCTGTAAGTTTCAGTGATGACATTTCAAGAGAGCTACCTCACTGTTAGCTCAGTCCAAACAGCTAAAACTTACAGGTGGTATTAGGTATTCCACTTGTATGATCTAGTCCAGGCAATTGAAGTGATCTATCTGACTTGCCATCTTATTGGGGTTTCTAAATGTAATGCTAGTAAATTTTAGTCCTGGCATTTGGAGCGAGCTATCTCATTCATCATCAGCTCATACCAGATGTGGTCTCTGAACTTTCACTTGGTAAAGGATACACTTATAACATTCAGTGATGATATTCAGAGTGAGCTATCTCATTCATTGTCGAAACACTCCAAACATCATCGCTTAAACTTACAGAGTATATCTCCAAACATCATGACTGAAATTTAGAGTATTTTCATAAACCTAAAACAAAATAAATACTTGCTAAAATCCTTCTTATATATACATTAAAAAAATGAGATTCACCTGAATTTCTATAAAATAATGTATCTTCGTCTCTAAGAATGAGACAAGTTCTAGTCCTGGCATTTGGAGCGAACTGCCCCATGCATTGCTGGCTCACTCCAAATTTCATGACTAAATTTTACATTCAGTATATAAAATTAAAAAAACCCGAAACAATATATAGCTGCGAAAATCTTCACGGATAAATTTTATGCCTGGTATATGCCAATTCGCTATTACTACCTATAAGTTTTAGTCCTGGCATGTGTTGAGCTATCTCACCCATTATCGATTCACTTGTAATGTCATGCCTGAAATTTACAAACTATATCCAGAATCTAAACATTATAAATGATCGGCAATGTCATGTCAAAAATTTATTACCTGTATGTCCTGAAACTCAAAAAATATAATGAATTGATATGTCACTAGTAAAACTTACGCACAGGAGATCTGGAAACCCCAAACAATTAAAAATTGGAAATGTCACAGCTAAGACATCTACACAGTATATCCAGAAGCCTAAAACAGTATATATCTGCCGACATGTCATGACTGAAATATATGCACCATATATCCAGAGAACCTAAACAATATAATTGATTTAAAATGCTATGACTAAAACTTGCATGGTGTATATTGACAAGCCCTAAACAAGATGCTTACATATATTTTTCCAAAAACATGCACCATGTTGTTTAGAGTCTTTAAATTTACTGCTGCTAAGCTTTAGTTCTGCCATTTGGAATTCATAAGCAAACTCACCAACCATCAGGTCATTCAAAACACAATTACTAAAACTTACAACTAACATACTCAGAAACTTGAGACAATAAAATTTAGGAAAATCTGCAACTTATTTTCCACTTATAGGTGGCGTGTTTCAACTCTCAAATCTCTATTAAATGATATCTTTCTTTGAGAAGTAGCCAACATTTTGTATTTCAAGAAAATTAGAAAATCAATCTCTTTCTATGATAACTAGCCAACTTTTGTTTTAAAAAAAATATAAAATTGTAGGAAATTAGAAGACTATTGTTGATTGTAAGTAAAATTAGTCCCACTTACCATGGTGCTTAACTTTTGTTTAAAAATAAATAAAATCCTAATAAATTAGAAAAGTACTTGTTGGTTGTCAGCAAAATTGGTATTGAAAATGAGTAATTTTTAAACTTGTAAAGATGTGTGATTCCCTCAAAATTTTACTAATGCAGGCGGCTGATATTGCTCTAGAAAATGATATGATGGAAGCAATTGAGAATGAGATTAAATGCCTGTGTCTTGTCTCGGACGATTCAGATTTTGTTAGGGTTTTGAAGAAGGCAAGGGCCAGAAATGTAAGGACTGTGGTTGTGGGGGATGTTTATGGGGATTTGAAAATATTTGCAGATGCTAATTTTTCTTGGAGGGATGTGTCTGGGGGGCATGCATGGAGGGATGATAGTGATCTGAAACAGGCGGAGCGGAATTATAGGCCCAAGAGTACCAAAAACTTTGAAGGAGAGGAGGAAGATGATTTGTTTGAGAGCTTAGGGTCAGAAGATGATGATGACAATGACGATTTTAGGCTTGAAGAATGCAATGACGAGGGATTTAATTTTAAGGTAAAAGAGTGTAAAGATGAGCGTTTTGATTTTAGGGACAAAGAGTGTAAATATGAGGCTTTTGAAGTCAAAGACAGAATTCTCTTTGCTCCTGAAGGTGGAAGAAGGTCAGACAATCAGAGAAAGGTCAGGCCTTGGTGGAAACTCGAATCTGATGGAGATGATTGACCCTTTTCACTGCTGGTCGCTTCTTGAACCCCAGTTGGATATGCTACAGCAACCTTCAGCAAGACCGTAAGCCTTTTGAGTCCAACGGACAAAGAATTAACATGAAGTCATAGTCATTTCTGTCAGAAATATTATTGATTTGTAAGATTACCTATTATCAATACTATAAATCCAATTATCTAATAGTTACAGTTTCTTTTATGTAATTGTCAACAGGCTTGCAAATTGCATAAAGGAGATGTAGCACATGGAAGTCGAGGGAATAGGAAAACGTTGGCTCCCTTTACAGACTGTATTCTTTGTATATGGAGATAATTTTTTTGGTCAATAATATGCCTTAATTTTTTCTAATTTCTTCCATGTTCATATCGGCTTTCACAAGGGATTGCATTTGAATTTGATCCTTTTAATTGAGATATCATCATGTAGTTCAGTAACAAAGCCACTAATTTGTTCATTACATGGTACTAAATTTGATCATTGCTGGGGGTAGATTAGAAAGGCAAACTATCTCAAGACAATGATGCGCTAACTCTAACTTACTCTTGCACTCAAACTTTGTTAATGCTATGATTTTTCAGTTTGCAAACTTGAAACTTTGTGGATGCTATGATTTTTCTCACTTTGTTTCTTCTAATGAGTTCAGCATAATGGAGATACTTATTATCCCCATGTGATGTTTATCCTAGAGAAGAATTGTATAATTCCGACAAAGATGCACAACATGAAACAACATATTCAAAATGTGAAGTTATTAGCTAGGTTTACACTTTTTCCATAATAATCAAATGAATGTATTATTAGACTAGTTAGATCCCAAAAGACTGTTTCTTTGTTCTTTTAGTGCCACTCCCAATAAAAGTGATTGGAGATGTCTTTGAATGGTATGGATCTATCAACCATAGTTCCAGCACTCTGCATGTGGGCAAGTACTCGTAGGTTCACTCTAGCTCTTCATGAAAGAGAGCAGAGTCAACTCTTTACTGCATTTTCACTAAATGCCAAATCCCTTTGTTACTCTTTAGCTTGTCGAATTGATCTTGTATTTGGCTGTATGACTATGCTTCATAGAACTTCATGGGCATCAAAACAAATATGGTAACACGAACTAAATGGGCCAACCGTTTAATTATCTGGGATTTTCCATGGAATGAGAAATGCCCTGTCCTACATCAAATTCCAAGTTTTATTCTATTTGATCTTTTGGGTGATGTGAGTAATAATGGTCATCACACACCAAAGTTGAGTCTTCCAATACCAATTTGTTACTAGCATATATGGGAGGTTTTATTTTTAGCGGCTTTACCTTTTAATTGCTTGTAAATTGAATGCCAATAATATTGAAAAACAATAATTCAAAAATGTCTTTGGGGACTACCCTTATGCTCAATTTTCATGTTCCCATTATAAAAAGCTTATTATGTATAATTATGTTCTGATTACCTTTCCCACCGATTTCCTAGAATTCAATAACCATACCATCTATAACGCAGATTTTTTTAAAATATGACTGATGGCCCTTTGAAGCCGGTTGCATTATGTTGCCTTCTTTCTTAGCAGTTTATACATGTAAAACTGTAAGACCTTCAAAGTTCACTGCTTGCTATTCATTATCTTTCTTTCTAATAGTCAATTGCACTAAAAGCTTCAATGAACTGATTTATTCCAAGAACCAGTATTTTCAAATGCTCTTATATATTGTTTAACAATCAATTGCCCTAAGTTACCAAAACTATTTTGTGTTAATATTTTTTTTTTTAATATGCTCTTCTATTCTGCTAGAATCTACATATAACCCTATACTATATATGTACCTGAGGCAAGCGACTTGGGCATTTGCAAACTCCATTTAGAAGCCTTACGGCAAGGGTTCTGCTAAGGGCTATAACTCTTTTCATCGGTTCGTGTTTGAATGCTAAAGCATAAAAAAAAATTACTTTGTTTGACCAGACAAAAAAAAGAAAAAGGAAAAGGAAGGAAACATAATCAACATAAGAGCAAGTCCATCTAAGTCTGAACCAAGATACCATCGTTGCAACTGCTGGCACCTTACACTAGACCATGGCTTAATGGACAATCACAAAACTACCAAACCAACCTCTTATAATGAACTACCTACATAGTGTATATATAATAATTATATACACTTTGATATTAGTTATCGAAAAATAAATTAGAAATTAATATATAATGCATGTACATTAGAGAAGCAGGAAATTTGTACAAGTTGAGGTATGAGTAAGCCTTTGGTTTATTTCTGAACTTACGAGTAGTTCTAGCTAGGTGGGGATTAAAAAAATTACCTTTACCTTTATTAAGCAACTGCCAGTTGGTGCCTGATTTTCAAAAGATCCGGGTCTTGTGTTTCACTAATTTGCCTTCATAATAGACCTTGTCATAGTATTATAACTTGGCAAGTACTTGCAAGCATTTTTGGAAATGGAGCAACTCTGACCCGAACTTGCCACTCGATAGAAATGAGTTTTTGTGAATCTGTAGTGTAGATTCATCGTGAGCACCCAACAAGTATGCCACATGGACTCGTCGGAAGCAGAAAAAGGTGACGCAATAGAAAAATGTGGAAAATATGCAAGAAAATGTGAATTTTTTATTTTTTATTTTTTTACTTTTTTACTTTTTAAAACTTTTAAAGCAACTTCGTCCGTATCATTTCTTCACACAGCATTTGCAAGTTTGAGGTGGATTTGAGAAGCAAATTCCTACAATTTTAGGATTACAGGTCAGAATTGTTTTTTTTTCCCAAACATTGGAAGAAAGTCCAAAATATTGAATTTAGGTTTTTTAGTATGTTTTGAAAACATTTATTCATTTTTCATAAATTTTCTTTGATATAAAAAATTGTTATTTTGCTTAAATTATATAATGCTATTGCTATTTAATTGCATTCAAAATGCATATTATGTTAATTTTATTTTATATTTCAAGTTCAAATCGTTCTGTTTCAATTTTATTTTTTTTTCTAATTTTTTTTTGCTTAAAAATGATGCATTAAATTTTTGTTTGGATTTTTATGAGTGTCACGTTAGCATACAATGGCATCAACGTCAAGAAATGGAAGTTGACCCATTATTGAAGGTCACAAGGACGCTGCTTGGTAACATGGCACACCAAGACTGAACTTGAGGATTGTTATTTGCAACTATTGTGAGGAAGAAGGTTTCTAGAGGCATCAATCACTTCAAGTACCATCTTGCACATATCCCTTGCCATGTATGAGGCACAATGAGAGATGTGGGCAGCCCTTGCATTGTCTGTTCAGAAAAAAATAGAGAGGGCAAGGGCAAACACAACCATAATAGTAACCATTAATCCCAACTTGCCATTGGAGACATAGATGGATATGGTAGAAATCATGGATGCTAGTCATGGTCTACACGTTTGTAGCACAATGAGAGATGCAAACAACTCTTGCATTGTTGGATCATAAGAAATTATAGAGGGCAAGGGTAAATGCAACCATAGTATTACCTATTAATCCCAACTTATTGAAAAAACATAGGTAAAGATGACATAAATTGTGGGCTCTAGTCATGGTCCATGTATTTGTGGCATATCCACGTCTAATTCAAGCAAAGTCTAATTTATACGGTTTTTTTGTATCTTGAAACCCCTGAAGCATAACCTTTGCTTCAAGGTACAACATAAAACAAGGAGATGCATGAGGAAACATATAAGGCTTGTGTTAGTTTTTAGTACTACAACCTTCCTTTTAAAGTGACAAAGGGCCCATTTTGAGAGTCACAATGTTGACAATTGGAAGAAAAGGCTAAAAGGTGTCCTTTCCACACAAGTTAAGTGGCCAATTGCCCCAAAATGTTGTTACAGATGCAAAATTAATTTTGGAAGAACAAAGGAAGGAGTGGTGAAGTTTGGATGCACCATACTTTTAGATGAGTGGACGGATGGAAGGAATTGCACCTTCATCAACTTTTTAGCAACTTTGAATGGTGAAATGGTGTTTTTGAAGCCCATAGATGCCTCTAATAAAGTAAAGAATGCATAAAATTTGAATATGAAATCAGAGGAGATTGTGATAGTGTAATGAACCTACAAGACAAAATGTTGAACACCGAAATATTGTAAATATGAATGGAAATGCATTTATTATCTTCACAATGCCACTTCGAGGGGACAACCTCCAAATATAGCATACACTCCAATTACAAATATTTCAAGATGCCTTTCAATTGAGAAATCATTACAATATATAGAGTTTTGCTACATGCAACTACTACCATTCTATGCATGTGGGGCAATTACTTTATGTTAGTGTGAATAGGGTTACTTTGCTATCTAGCTCTTTCTTAGCTTGTTCTCTGCTTTAGCTCTTTTCACACTAGGTTAAGTTTACTTAGGGGCTTTTTCACTTTATCCCACATTGGTTGTGTATTGAGTCTCTTGGGTGGAATATCCTTTATATATCCACCTCTTGCTCTCATATGAGCAATCTCATTCTATTGTATTGCTTTGCATTCTCTTGAGTTGAATATAGTTTATTTGGCTCATATCTGATTTCTGTTTTGCTTTCTCTCAATCACTTGCATTCTTGAGTAGAAATCTTATATGGTATCAGAGCGGTTGTGAGTTGTGGGTTAGCATTTTTTTTAGAAATCCGAGTGTAAGATTGTTTTGGGGGTTCATATTTTGACTTGTCAGTTGCAGGTTTTTTCGGAGGTTCATGGAGACTCTCTAGCTCAAATCTAACAATTGGTTTGCATTTTATATATTCTGATCAATCTTGCAGGTTGCAGCATGCCTTTTTTTGTCTTAGGCAATTGATTTAGTCTTTTCATGTCATTTTTTGGTTGCTGGGGTCTTTTTTTGGTGCTAAGAGCATTTTTTTGACATTAGAGTCGCATCTTGTGTACATAAAAAAGAAAAACGCCTTCTGGGTTTTGTTTGCAGCATCAAAAAACCATCTGAGTATCTGTTAGTTTTTGCATGTAGCTTATATATTTTGCAGAAACGACATCAGAAAGCTACAGCAGACCCCCTCTCCGTTGGCGTTTTGGAAATTGCAGTTCAACTTCTTAAGGCAATAACTCGGACTCCCGACCTCCGATTTGCAAGCTTTTTTTTTTGGGGGGGGGCTAATTTTTTGTGCTCTACATGTTGGTTCAAATGATTTTTTATTTTGGTGCATGAATTTTCCAGAAATTATGTTTTCTTATCAAATCTGACAAGCAGTTTCAGTTTTTAGAACTTCAAACGGCTATAACTTTCACATATGATCTCGGATTGAGGTCATTCTTTTTTTGAAAGTTGATATTTTTTTTGAGCACTACACAATAGTGCTATTTTGATGTTCTGATTTTGAGATATTTCTATACTTTCAGTATTTGGGTCTATTTTGGACATTGTAAAACTATGGAAAACTCTACTCCAACATTGTAAACGCACATATCTAAGGTCATTTTTATTCATGGAGGCTGATGTGAGCATTCATCAGTGCATGCACTATTTCCTTTCTTGCATGCATTAAGTTTGCATTTTCACATCATTTCAGTTCCAGATCATTTCTCAATCAACTGTTGCTTCATAGATTCCAAAGTTGTGCCAGTTGCGAGTTTTCCAGTGTTCCTTGGCATCGGGTTTGTTGTTGCTTTTTCATGATTTCAACCTGAGTCCTTGAGTGACTCTAATATGGTTTCTTGCAAATAGAAGTATCTTTCCTTGCTTGCTAGATTGAGGATTCTAGTGTTACTCCACAAGTGTGCTTCTAGTGCTTTTTGTTGCAGCAGGTTATCTCATTATGGGCGGGTTGTATGATCTCTCTTATCATCCTTTGTGTGGATAGAGATTGATTAGATTTGTGATGGATATCATTGTTGTATTTCATCTCTCTTTTTGGGAGAAGTTTTGTCCCACTGGGTTTTTTTCCTTTTCTCCATTTGTGAGAGATTTAATTTGCATTTGTACATGGGTACCTAACATGGCCTAGTAGCCAGGACCCATCTTTGCATATTTGCATATTAATCTTCTCTCCTAAATTACACTTAAGGGGGGGTGTTAGTGTGAATAGGGTTACTTTGCTATTTAGTTATTTCTTAGCATGTTCTCCGCTTTAGCTCTCTTCACACTAGGTTAAGTTTACTTAGAGACTTTTTCACTTTATCCCACATTGGTTGTGTATTGACTATATTGAGACCTTTGCCCCCGTTGCTAAGATGTACTCCATTTGCCTGATACTTGCTCTTGTTGCAACTCATGGTTGGGTTGTACATCGGATGGATGTGAAGAGTGCATTTCTTCATAGGGATCTTCATGAGAAGATTTACATGGAGCAACCACAGGGGTTTGTTCAGGATTCTTTGCTGGTTTGCAAACTGAGGAAGTCTCTCTATGGCCTCAAACAAGCCCCACGGGCTTGGTATGCCAAGACAGACTCCTTTCTTCTCTCAGTTGGGTTCTCTCGATGTTGCTCAGATCCAAATGTCTACATCTTAAGACAGGAGGATGCTCTTCTTTTTTTGGCTCTCTATGTTGATGACTTGATTGTCACTGGGAGCACTTCATCCATCATTGTGTGTCAAGACTTCTCTGTATGACAGGTTTGCCATGACTGACTTGGGTCTCTTGCACTATTTTCTCAGGATTGCGATCACTCAGACCTCTTCTGGGATCTCTCTTGCGCAGCCCAAGTATGCTCTTGATCTTTTGGCTCGTTTTCACATGGCTGATTGTAAGCCTGCACCGACTCCCTTTCTGTTCGGAGTCAAGCTTGAGGCAAAGTGTTCTACACCACTTGTTGATGCCACTTTGTATCGTCAGCTTGTTGGTAGACTCATCTATCTGACTCATACTCGCCTTGACATTTCATTTGCAGTTGGCATTGTTTCACACTTCATGACAAAGCCACACGAACTTCATTGGAAGGCTGCCAAACGCATCTTACACTACATACAAGGCACTCATAGGTACGGGATTCACTATGCAGCAGGCACAGGTTCAGACTTGGTTGGATACACTAATTCTGATTGGGCTGGTGATCTTGATGATCGCAAGTCCACATCTGGCTACAACTTTCACCTTGGTTCTGGTCCCATTTGTTGGTAGAGCAAGAAGCAACATGCTATTGCTCTTTCTTCGACTGAGGTTGAGTATCGGGGGGCTGTCAATGCCGCCACTGAGGCTATCTGGCTTCAAAATATCCTCACTGAACTTGGCATCACTTTTCAGAAGCCATCAGTCATTTACTGTGACAACCAGAGTGCCATCCAGATCTCAAAGAACTCGGTTCATCATCAGCGGACCAAACACATCGAGATCCACATGCATTTTCTCAGGGAGCTGATTCAGGAGCAGGTCATCGATTTGCAGTATTGTCCTACAGCAAACCAGGTTGCGGATATCTTCACCAAACCCTTCACTGAGAGCAAGTATGTTCATCTTCGGTCTCTCTTGGGGGTGCAGGACATCTCTTCTGGGGGGTCAATTAGCCCTTCCTGCTTTATCCTCTCATGAGGGAGTTTTTTCCCACTGGGTTTTTTCCTTCCTTTTCTGTTTGAGGGGATTCTTTGTACATGGGTACCTAACATGGCCTAGTAGCTAGGACCCATCTTTGCATCTTTTTGCATATTTGCATAATTATCTTCTCTCCTAAGTTGCACTTAAGGGGGGGTGTTAATGTGAATAGGATTACTTTGCTATCTAACTCTTTCTTAGCTTGTTCTCTACTTTAGCTCTTTTCACACTAGGTTAAGTTTACTTAGGGGTTTTTTCACTTTATCCCACATTGGTTGTGTATTGAGTCTCTTGAGTGGAATATCCTTTATATATCCACCTCTTGCTCTCATTCTATTGTATTGCTTTGCATTCTCTTGAGTTGAATACAGTTTATTTGGCTCATATCTGATTTTTGTTTTGCTTTATCTCAATCACTTGCCTTCTTGGGTAGAAATCTTACACTTTATTCTACCAACTAGTGGGACAACTTACAAAGCACATGCATTCTTTTATTAAAGCTACCTAAGAGTGATTTACAAAGCATATGCGCCCAATTAATACTGGCTAGCATAAAGTAGAAAGGGGTACAAAACATTGCCTTCCCCTTCAAAAAGCTTTGTCTTCAAAGCTTGATATGAGGAAAGCTAGAGAGAATGCTAGTGGACTCCCATGTGGCATCTTTAGGTTGCAAGCCCTTCCATTGGACTAATATCTCCTTAATAGAATGATTGCGCATATGCTTGGTGCACTTATCCAAACTAGCCTCAAGTTCCAGAAAGATCGAGCCCTCCTCATCCAACTTAGGTAACTCTGTTGGTGGCTGAGTAGCAGTCCCAATCACTTTCTTGAGACAAGAGACATGAAAAATTGGGAGAATTTGAGAAGGTGGAAGTGTTAACTTGTACGCCACCTCACCTATGCGATGGATCACTTGATAGGGACCATAAAATTTTTGAGCCAACCTGTGACCATGCTTGTCACATAATGAAAGTTGCTTCTAGGGTTAATTAAAAGATACAAATTTTAAAAAGAAGGTAACAGTATGTCGTAAGCAATCACTCACACATGATCAAACAAATGTTCTTATATATAAATAGAAGCATGATGATTCTCTGTCACAAGGTGATTGCAAGTGCTCAATATTGTGAACAGAAACATACCATGAACTCCTACATCCCCAATGCACACAAACACATTTACTCGTCTAATTCCATCAAAATAAAACATATGAAAGTATAATTATTGGGGTCTTGCAGCTAAAACTTCAAAGGGATCCCACAAAAAGACATTACTGTTAAAATGATGCCAATGCAATTTGTTGGGTCGTACACTTCCACTTAATTCCCAACAAGATACTACACATAAATGCTTCCCTCCAAACCAAATAAGCATACACATAAAGCCAATAATGAGAAAGTTCATTCAACCCAGTTAGAATGTAGTCGAATGCTTAAAATAAGTTAGGTGCACATAGAAAATGGTATGAAAATCATAATTTTTTTAATCCATAAATTGTGAGGATATTTAGGCTAGCCCACTCCAGCGGAGGTCACAATGGGGGCCTCCTCCCCATCCACATATTCAACTTAGATTTACTTATTCAACATAGAAGCCACAATGGAAGTCCAAGAGCCACAACTTGGAGTTCCAACTATAGGTGTTACTTGGGAAATTCGAACTTGGATCTCCATCTTGAGAACCTTATGGCCTTGCCATTTAAGCACAACCCCTTTCACAGAAAGTCATAAAGTACACAATTTTTTTTAAATATTTCTAATACTTCCTAATTAGTTGAAAAAAACCATACCCCACAATGAATATCATACTTCAGCAAAATAATTAGCCATAAAGCTACTGAACGTTGAGATCAAACGCGCAAATCTTTTTCTATAATCATGGTACTACATCCCACCTGTTGATTTCAATTCATATAGCTATCAGATATTGTGTATAGCAGTACAAATACCCACACCAAAAGTGAATTTATCTTCAATTTGTGGCCGTAACTAGAATTTAAGTGAACACTTTCCAGAAAGGAGCAAGGAAATGGTCCCCATTAACAAGGAATGAGTACTCAATAAACAATAAATGTTCAATATCAAATAGGTTTGCAACTTTGCACATTTTTAAATTCCATTTTTCAAATTTCATATGAGTAAATTTGCTACTAATGAATTCCCAAATCCTATTTTAGGGACCCTTACCCTCTCAAATCTAATTTGCAACTTTGCAAACAAATGTATATTCTCCGTTTTTCTAAATATGCATAAACGATAATACACTACTGCTGATTTCCCGAACCTTTGTCCAATCTGCACCCATGTTTTTCTAACCTTTGCAAAAGAAATTCAAAAGACTCTTTCGGCAAGGCCTGCTCAAGAGATTACGTACAAGGTTTTCAAATGGAAGGTGAAGCCTCCCCTGCAAGCACTATAGAGGGTTTGTTATTATTTTTTTGTTTTTTTCAAATGATAATTTCCCCTCTAAGGGTGTCCTTCGAATTAGATGTCACAACCAAAGGTGTACCTCTTCTATCAAATTCATCAAAGTCTGCCATCTAAACAACTCTTGTTGGATTATGCCACACCCAAATATGGATGTGGTAGTTTACCCAAGCCAATCAAACACTAAATTCAAGAGAGACTTACAACTAAACTGATATGTTGGGCTATGCCACATCCAGAAATGGATGTAGTAATTTACCCAAGTAAGCATTAATTTTACCAAAGTTTTGCAACTAAAGTGTAGTAATTAACCCAAGTAAGCATTAAATTTACCACAATTTTGCAACTAAAGTGATATGTTGGGACATGCCACACCTAAAATTGAATGTGGTAGTTTACCAATTTACTAATTGAGCTCATCCCATTTGACAAAGGCTTTGTTAATGTTTTTGATTAAAGGAGTAAAAAGCAGGTTTTGAAGGGGCCCTAAAAACCCTTTACAACAAGCGAAACGTCAGCAAGAACACAACTGACCCACAACTAAAACACAAACCAAAACTGCAGTCAAGATGGCAAACACAACACCCCAACAACACAAGGGTAACGATGGTTTTGAGGGGACCATAAACCTAGTACAAAGAAGTTGTAGCCTAGTTGCCAAACAAACCAAACCTAGACCAGTCACCTACATGACCCCAGGCCTCGTCCTAGCATTTCGAGCACCCTTGACCCAGATGTGGGACACACTGGCATGTTTAGGAAGACCTCTCTTCCTTCAATCTTCCACAAAGCATCATCCTCCAAAGTCTCAAAATAAGGGGAGAGGAGAGGGCTAGCCTCCGTTATTGACCCGAATTGAACCCCCACAGGAGCCAAAAGAGAAACCGAATGCTACACCAAAACCTTCGTAGAGTAGGATCAATGGACACATCCATCAATGGCATGAGGGTATAGTGATCCAAAGGTAAATTTGCGAACACTGCACCTTGAGAAGAAAACCCATTAGGAGAAATCTATGAAGTCACAACAATCCTAGGGGGATCCAACTCAAGAACAAGGGCCTCTGAAGTCTCGTCCATAGTCTTCCTTAGAATCAAAATTATCTATAGTCAAATGATAATAGAGGGCATTCCTCCACCAAGTCGGCTCACCCTTCTTGCAGTGAGAATGAGAGCACTCCAAAGCAAGGTGTCTAGTAGCATAGCATCTCCTGCATCGAAAGGCAAGACCCTCATAATTGATCATTTGAATCCAAGGTCTATCCCCTACTAGCAGGACAGTATCCCCAGGCAGATCCTTAGATGTGCCAATGTCCACGAGAATACAGGCACAATTCTAGTGTGGCTGAAGTTTGAAGACGTTGCATCCTCCTACAAAAAATGACCAAGAGCATTGCCTATAGATTCAAAGCATGAAACTTTCCAGTATTGAAGAGGGAGATTGGGTAGTCTGACCCAAATAGGCATAATATTTAGAGATTTTGTAGAGGAGTAGAAAGAGGGGAACCATGGTTTGAGTGAGAAGGAGTTTTGTCCCCACATCCAAACCCCACCTTCAAGCACCCACTTCCTATCATCTTCCGATCAAAAGGAAGCAATGAAAAATCCCCTAGCATGGGGATATAGCTCAATCTTGTCCTTCGTGAGATGCCTCCAAGATTCCAAAGCCCATTTATTCAAATTTGAAAGGAACAACCAGAAGCAATTGAACCTACAAATAAGGGCTAGACTTATAAAATATTCTTCATTATCAATCACATCATGTCCTCAACTGACAACAAGAGAGGATTGCGAATAGGAGATAGGGTGAAGTTTACCACACTGAGGAGGGCGAGCTGGTCCCTTCTAGTGCCCAAGCATATTAGTAGACACCCCCGCCCTAGCCATAGTCGCGTAGGTTTAAGGGACGTCGTGAACATAGGAGAGGAGGCACAAGCAATAGACCACCCCAAAAAACTTCACGAGAGGCATGCGAAGAATCATTTCACATAGAAACCTTCTCATAAGATCCCAGGACAACAAGGATCACAACATAAGGGCTCACTCCATTGTTCATAGAAGGTGTCACGCCTACCATAGGCATGCCAAAACCAATCCCAAGAGATGAAACATCAGATTTTGACAGGATGAGGGAGCCAAGTGCCAAGCGTGAGCAAGACACCACGACCAGAATTAGTTTGCACACCGAACTAGCTGGCTATTCTTAAATATAATCCACTTCAATAGTCAAAGGTCAATTTTGGCCAATAAAAATAGGACAAATATTTACCACTTTTTTGTTGTGAATGAGGTGTAAAATTACTAGTGACTGTTTGATCATTGAAGTGGATGATATTTAAGTAGAGTGGGACTAGCCACTAGGAGCGCCAAAAGGTTCTACGAGCGGGAGATGCGAACAAGTCATTTTGAAATTTGGAAGATATATAAAAGCTTTGTTAATGTTATTACATAGTCAATACATTATTTTTGGCCATTATAAATATATATAATTAATAATAGAGTAACGATCACAAGTTACAAAATGTTGTGATACTCTATCTAATATAGACTTGCTTACATAGGCACCCAAATCAAGGAATTTTTTAGTGGCTATGTCACCATTTGGCTATTTTTAGGTCCTTCAGAAGTGTCCAATTCACCCATATTTGATAGATTTTCCTTGGTCCTAAAATAAAACCACCTTGCATTAGAAACTTTAATTCTTTAGGATATAGACATATCACACTATTAGATATAAAAATAGGGACCCTAATCTCCTGGTTTTATTAGGGGATATTTTGTATTTTCTATACTTGCCCCATTTCAACATCTTTGTTAAAATTCATATATTGATAGAAAATTTAAACATTGAATCACTATTTAAACATTAAATAGAAAAATTTAGTCATTAGATTGCAAAAAAATGTACAAGGAAAAAAATTATCATGCATTCTAAAATTTGATTACCAATATAAAAGAAAAATCACCTAGGATATTATTCTTCTTTGTAGTGGATTCACCAAGGATTCTATATAATTTTCAAGAGGTCATTTCTTAAAGTATACCCCAACCCAAATTATGTAGGGCCAAAAATGAAATGTAGATGAAAATATTGACAAATGAAATGGATGGGACAACAATAAAATTTTCAATTAAACTTATATTCCATTCGTGTAAAAGGTACATATTTATCAAGATGAAACAATTGTTCAATTCATATTGTTCAACTTCTAATGTATCTAGGAAATATTAAATATTATCCTACTACACCTAGGCTTATAAATAATAGTGTTACATCCTCCCCTTAATCTACAAGGGTAGTGGTAAAACCATTGTTTATGTTGTGCATTGAGAAACTTGTTTATGGTACCTCATTTGCTTGATACAAAGCTCTAGTCTTCTACAATAGGTTTTGCCTTTATGAACAATAGTATTACATCCCCACCTTAATCAGTAGGGGTAGTGGTAAAACCATTGTTTGTGTTTTGCATTGGGCAACTTGTTTTTGATATTGATTAAAGCAAGTTTTTGAAAGGGCTCGAACCCTTTTACAAAGAAACATCCAAAAGGTGAGAGCAACAAGTTCCATGAGAAATGGAACCAAATCAACAACCAAGACCTTCAAAGTCAGCAACAGAACAAAGACAGAGCATCAACCTCCAAAAGAGTCGTACCACAAAATGGTTGAAGGCAAATCGCCTCAGCAGACCACAACTAGAGGTCAGCGAGCTACACAACACCAAATCCCAACCTAGAAAAGCACACAATCTCGAAGCCTAGGGCCAGGAAGATGAAACTAATTTAGGAATACCTTTATTCCTTCTTTGCACAATTTTCCAAGACACATCATTGTCAAAATCTTCAAATCAAGGAGAAGGGGGAGGGAACTCCTTAGTAGACACCACAACACGAGACACCCCCCACAAAGGGGAAGAAGGGAAGGATAAAGAAACCAGAATCTGCAACAAAGTCGTAGGCAAGGAAAGATCAACACCCCCCACAAACCGTCAAGGGGGCAAAGCGAATAGTTGAAGAAGCAAACTATACTTGTACCAAAGGAGGAACCCTTACAATATCTTACGAAACAACCAAAGTTGCACCAACCCTAGGGGGAGCCATCGGGGCCATACCACGATCCACATCTGTAGTACTGGGACACAAAGGTACGTCATCCTCTGAAGCAATAGTTAAATGTTCAAGGAGGGCGTTCTGCCACCACGTAGCCAAGCCAACATTCCTACGGGAGTACGGGGACAAACAAAGGCAAGATGTCTAGTAGCAAAGCAATGTCTAGAGTGAAAGGGGATACCCTCGTAATCCAACAACCGAGTCCACGGCCTATCCTCCACCATAAGGACAACCTCCCCAAGAAGAGCCTTGGAGGTGTCAATGTCCACCAAAAGACGGTCATACATAGAGTGGCCAATGTTAGACGTGGAAGAATCCACCTTCAAAAATCTGCCAATAGCATTGTCAATATCCTCAAAGTAAGAGTCTTCCCAGAATTGAAGGGGGGGTTTAACAATCTGGCCCAAATAGGCATGTAATTTAATGGTTCTGTGAGGGGGTTGAAAGAGGGGAACTACAGTTTGAGAAAGAGGGAATGTTCACCCCACATCCAAAGCTAACCATCCAGCATTGCCTCCCTATTTTTAGAAGATTGAAAGCTTGCAATGAAAAAAACCCCTTGCATAGGGGTATAGCTATATATAGCCCTCAGTGAGAGGCTTCCAAGACTCCAAAACTCAATGGTGTAGGTCTGAGAGTGAAGGCTATAGCCTACTAAACCTTCCAATCAAGCCCTGTCGTGCACATAAATCTTCATTATCCCACACTTCATGTCTACAGACCACAAATAGGGTTGTTTGTGAACATGGAAAAGGGTGAGCATTGATAATTGGAGGGCATGGGTGAGCATTGGGCAACTTGTTTATGGTGTCTCATTTGCTTGATACAAAGCTCTAGTCTTCTACAAAAGGTTTTTCCTGAGTGATAGATTGTTCCCTTCTCCAATTTTAGAATTTTTAAGAACCAAGATACTAAGTTGGTAAAGACTTGAGTTTGTTTTCTCAAGTCAATTTAATTGTCCACAACACTATAGCCCATTTTGATAGAATATCGTACCTATTTGCTATAGAATTTGTGAATTCGTCACCATTTTCTATTCTGAGTTATGATTAAATTTGTAGAAGAAGACTATACAACTTTTGTCTCCATCACTTCCATCTTCAAAGAGAGTGAAGACTTGAGAACCCAAGCTAATTACACCCATGAGTCCAAAAGTGTGTTGCAACTACACTGTGGCCTAAAAATTGGATTACCTAAGTTGATTGCACCCATGAGTTCTTAAAGGTATGTTCAATCATGCACTGAATGACCTGACTTTTTGTCAAGTTGAAAATGTGAATCACTTGTCATTTGTAATGCTCTCAAATGAAGACACATGCCAACTCATATGAAATTTCTCCTGTGAAAAAATACTATGTTGAAAAAGAAGGCATATGATGATCTCACTCCATGCATACATATCAAAAACCAAAATGAATTGTGCAATCTCAAGTGTTCAGGTGTTGAGTTGAACATTACTTGCTGAGATGTAGTGATAAATGGCAATATGTTGCAGTATGTTGCAATGGCAAATCCTCAATGGACAATGTGAGAAGTTTCCAAGTACCATGCTTGAAGAACTTGAATTTGAATCATGATGTTCCACCTATAAGATGAAAGTGGAGAAATGCTCCAAAGCCCCCTAAAAAGATAACATATATGAACATGTGTATAGATATGCACAACTCAATGACACCCTCTTGAGGTTTCATCACAAGTCTCCATTAAGCTACCCTTTCGAGTTTTCAACTTAATGGAAAGAGTTTGTAAGTCACCCTTTCAAGTTTGCAACTTACAAAGTGCAAAAGTATAATTAACAAGAGGCAGTACCTATAACCTCAAATAATTTGTACTAAGCTACATATTTGGCAGTCTCAACATGCTCACTATCAATATCCCAATCAAAATGGGAAGTTATAAGTACTATGTGCATAATTATCTTCTATGGGAATTGAGTGCAATTTACAATTCTCTTAGTAGATTGTCGCTCAATAGTACAAGTATCAAAATTTACAATGTTAAGCTCATCATTAACTCTATGGACAACAACATCTGCATCATGAGTAGACAAGCTCAACAAGCTCTCATACCAATGCTCAACAATATATGTAATGCTAAGTTTATTATCAACTGGATCGACAACATCTACATCAAGAGTAGACAAGCTATCATCTAAAATGATGGATTGGACTCTCCTATAGGATTTTAACAATAGGTGAGCCTTAGATTTCCATCTGGAGTGATCTATACATCCAAAATGCACATGCCTCTTTGATATTGTAGGGAGATCTCTTGACATAATAGTGTTTTGTAGAATGTGTGAGATAACCACATGGTAGACAAGGATGTAGATCAAAACAGTCACTAGAGGTATGTCCTCAACATCTATAATGACAACATATTTGGATTTGATGGGTTTAAGTGCAGGTTGATTTGATTGACTTGGCAACTCATCAATTTCACATCATTGACCAAAAGGTTATGACTCAACTTAATGGATGTTCAAAATACCTCCTAACACAAATTTGATAAGTTTAGAATATACTAGTATGTGAAAACTCATAACACCTATATAACCTAGACCAATACGATGTTTGTTAAATTTTATTGTCTCCCAAACTCACACCTCAAGTGGAGATTCAACCATAGGACTAACAAGTATTGTATCCATGATGAGTTTTGAAAACACACTTTTTGTCTTAGACACAACATTGCTCTATGACACAAGAGACAGGTTAACACTTTTCTTCAAGGACTTTTGGTCTTTCCCAACCCTATGAGTTGAACTACTTGAAGGAACATCATTGTTACAACATTTTTCTTCTCTACTGAGGTGTTGGGTGTTTGATCTTGCAATTGATCTTGCAACATATTGGTTTCTTGCTACAACTGTAAGAGTTAATGAGACTCAGCAAGCCAGGATCACCTGCAATCAAGACAACCTTCCACACAAAGATGACAAGAGAAGATGCTAAAACAATGGAGCAAATAATCTATACAAAGATCATATGAAGCTATATGAAATACAATGAGAGAGCCTTGCTTATAAAGGCAAGGTGAGAGCTAGAAGAGTGGAGATATTCCTACGACATGTGCCAATTAGAGGATGATAACTAATTACACATGTGGAGGATAAGACAACTCGCTCCAACTATCAACAACTCAACACACAACTAAAAACACCTAGACATCTAGAAGACTCACTAAGTCAACTTAACATGTGTGAATTATGTGTTCACACCAACACCCCCCCTTAAGTGCAACTTAGGGAGTAGTTAACTAAAACAAAGATGCAATGATGGATGGGTCCCGGCTACTAGGCTATGTTAGGTACCCATGTACAACAAATCTCAAATGGAGAAAAGGAGAAAACCTCATGGGACAAAACTTCTCTCCAAAAGTGAGAATGCGGAAAACAAATGAAAGATGTGATGGAAGGAGGACTCAAGACCCCCCAAGGACAACATCCAACACATATATACAATCAATTACCCCCCCATAGGAGAGCAAGTGAGAGACTATAGGTCTCCCCCACAATGAAGTAGCTCCTCTGCCGATGGTGAATGCCTGAAGCTAAACACTGGAATGTGTCATGTACCTGCAAACAACATTCCTCCCCTTAGGAAGAAACAAGTCCAAACGCTGATGTCGAAGAAACTCCATCTCAAGGTATGAGGGAAAAAGCCTCATGATGTATGATGTCTCTGAAAATTGCTCAAGTGTCCACATGTCATAACCAAAAGATGCCACATAATCAGGTGCTGCATGCGACAATCCAAGACAAGATGAAAACTCAAGATCATCAATCTCCAAAGACAAAGAATCCTCCGAATGATGCTCAAGATTCTCCAACTCAGTGCCAAACTGTGACAAGTGAAGAGGAGAAGATGATGCCTGCTCATCCGAAGTAGAAGATTCAACTCCTTCTAAGAGGAGATGAATGTCATCAATGATGTTCTCCAAGTCATCAAGATAGGACTCACAAAACAAGTCTGCAATACCTGTCAAGTACTTATCCCAAAAACCTGTATCTGGAAGACAAATATTATCCTGCTCAACTGAAGTGGAAGAAGCTATGTCAATGCCAATCTCTAAAGAAGCAGGAGAAGGAGGAAGCTCAAAACTAGTCTCAAGAACCAAAGTAGATGCAAGAACACCAAGGTTCAAGTGACCAAACTTCTCCTTAGAAACATGATTCACACTTGATGCATGAGTGTGAATATCAATCAATGGATCTACATCACTATCAGAAACAAAATGGGAGAAAGTATACAAGCGAGATGCATGATCAGCCATCCCAACAACAATGATATCTCTGCTCTCCAAGTCCTATATGATCACAGAATCAAGAGTGAACTCAACTGTCTTCCCTACACCACAATGAGTAATCTGATAGATGGAAAGGAGATTGGTTGTCAAGGAAGGTACACGCAACACATTGTTGAATGTATTCTCGCCAACATCAATATTTCCTCTTCTAGTTGCATGCATGTATGTATTGTTACCCATCAAAATAGGTGGCCAAGTACATGACTGAAATGATCAGAACATCCCTTGTGAAGATGCCATATGATGAGAAGCTCCTGAATCAAGAAGCCATCTCTCTGACTATAGACTTGTTGAAGCAAAGAGTGCCTGTCCTTTTCCTTTGTATGACCCATTAGCAATGCCTGATGTCCCTGTAGATGTAGATGCAGATGGTGTCGAAGAAGAAGACTTGGGTAAAACTGTTGTTGATGGAGAATACTCAATGTTATGTTTTTGAACAAGTTGTGACATCTCTTCAAACTTTTTCTCATAACATTTAGTTTCATCATGACCCAATTTCTTACAATAAGAACACTTTGGCTTCTTCTTATTGGACTCCTCTTTGGAAGAAGAGTTGGGGGTTTTCTTTGATTCTTTATCTTGCGCATTAGACTTTGAATCCTTTTGTTTCTTTCCCTTATTATGTGAAGCCTGAGGATCTTTTGTGCTTTGTGTTGCAACTAGAGCGTGTTTTCTGGGAGACTTCAATGTGCCCATGTGTAGTAGCTTGGCTTGTTCTCTTGTGAGTTGTGCAGCAAACTCCTCAAGCGAAGGCATAGTGAACTTACTACCAAAGGCATCCATTGTAGCATAAAAGGTAGAAACATAAACTAAATATGCAAGACCTAATTTTGCAAGAATAGATAGAATCAATTGTTCATCTTATTTCTCAAGACCACTTTGTTTGAGTTGCAACCTGAGAGACTTAAACTTGGTGAAGAAGTCTTCGATTTGATCAAAGTCTTGAGGATTAAGTGCAATGAACTCATTTTCCAATTTGAACCTTCTTATTTTATCTTGCTTGCCAAATAGATTGTCTAGTGTTGTCCATATCTCATTTGGTGTAGTACAAGACTCAACATGAAATCTCAAATCTGGAGAAATAGCAAGACAAAGTGTGCCAAAAGCCTGATCTCTTCTGTCTAACCATTTTCTTCTCTTGGTAGTACCTGTGGGTTCAGGATCTGTGCCTAAAGTTATTCTATGTAACTTTTGTTTATACAACACAAACTCCATGTTTTTCTTCCATTCAATATAATTATATGGAGTTAAAAGTGGAAATTGAGGGACATCCATGATGAAAAAGAAAGACAACAACACAACAACACCCCTTTACTATGTAAGAGAGCCCCCCCAATTTGTTTGTGGCACTTTATACTTAGTGCATTTTACAATTGTCCTCAAGAGACCAAGATTGGGAAAACAACAAAATCTCCTTAAAAAGAGATCTGAGTGGGTTTACAATCACTCACAATGATGTATTACAGCAAAGAAATCCTCTCAAAACAAATTTCACCTCCTCAAGTATCAAAATGCTCAAGTTATCAATCAAATACCAAAAAATTGACAAATGAAATAAAATACACCTGGAGCAAAATTTGAGAAAAGTGCATGGATGGTTGTGTAGAGCTCATCAATACCTTTCCAATGCCGCTTGAATCGCGAAAATTGGAGATCGTGGCAAAAAGTTATGAGCTCAGGAGCCAAAAAGAGAGATCTATCTTCAACCTACAATAAATGCTGTCAAACAGCAAAATCAGAGAAAAATTCTGACACCACTGTGAAGCGCTCTCTGTCAGCTTTTCGTTGATATGTCGTTTGCCCGATTTCGACACCGTGGGCAAAAGTTGTACAAAAAAGAAAAAAAGCCCTACTTTAGGGCTTTGAGGGGCAAAACAGGCCCCCTGTCGACGGAATATTCCCTTTTCGGCCGGAATATTCTGCAGCAAGCAAAAAACTGTTGTTCAGAGGACAAAAACCACCAGTTTTGCCAGAAAACCACCACAATGGGAAAAAACAATTGTCAGTGAGAAAACCACTGACATGGGGCAAAAACACCCATGAGGGTACGAAAACCGCCTTGGCAAGGTAAAGGCCACCGGTCAAGCCAAGACTACCTTGCAAAGAAGACCACTGTCAGATGTCGAAACCACTATTCTGGGGGCGAAAACCACTTTTCGGGCTAAAATCATTTCTGGAAGACGACTTGCATTTGAAGCCGTTGATATGTCGTTTACCAACGCCGGGGGGATTTGGAAGCTGCCACGGATTACATGAAAAGACCGCCAAGGGTTACTCCAATACCATCGATGCAGAAACAACAACCTCCGCCGGAATATCAAAACACCGATGAGATCAACCAATGAGTGTTGGAAACTTTGCCGATCGCCAAAGGTTGAATGACTGTCAACTGCTAGGAATAAGACTGTCGGTCGACGTCAGTAGTCTACTAGGAATTAGTGGCAGTCTATAGACTACCTAAAGACTTCCTTGCTAGCTGGGAGGTACAAGCAACCACCGTGGATTTAAAGCCACTGTCAAAAAATAAACACTGCGGGTGAATGTGCAAAGGCCGACGCAAAGTATTTGGTCGACGTGATGCTACTGTCGGAAACTGTTGATTCTTTAGTTGAGGCCGCCGACGATGCTGTGATTGGATGTTAACCGCAAAAAACCAAAAAACTGTCGATCTATACTGTTGCAAAGGATTTGTGACCGCTAGAGCTAACAAAAAACGTCGCTTGTTAACTTGCCGACCGTAGATTATTCACCGCCAGAAGTTTCTGCTTACCGTGGAGTGTGACTGGAGAAAGGACCATCGACTCTGTATTCACACGGCCGGAGAGGTTTTAAATATCTACAGATTTTATAAAGAAAAATGCCGAAGCCTATAACATGCCGACCAATGACATTGGGAATTAGCTGCCAACGGATCAAGGAATGAAGGTCGCCGATTGAAAGATTGTCGACTACTTAGATTTCTTAGATCCGTAGATAGTTAACAAAACACCGCCTGGCTTAGACCTAAATACTAGCAGATCTGAATATTGTTTGCACGAATATCTGCCTGTGTAGACCGCCCAATGGACTAGAATTTGGTCACTGAACCGACCATTGGGATTATACAGACCGCCGGAAGTGATTGTTGACTGTCTAGTGCCTGCCGGATAGTACTGACCGCCTAGAGATGCGACAGGGTACTATGTAACCATTACAAAAAAAACTTCGTAGAACTTAAAATAAACCCGCAAATTAAGCCAAAAAACCAACGAATGTACCTTTGACCCAGCGGACAAAGATTCTGCCGATGATGCCAGCGATGCTTGCGCAAAGAGGTATGCAGAGGTAGATCGGACGCATAGAGAGCCGTACGGTACGGATTTCGCCAAGGTTAACCAGTGGCAAAAAAATTTGCAAAAAATTTTTATGACAAAATTCAACGAATGAACAGTCGATCTATACAGATTTAGGCCTCCTGATCGCAATGGTGATGTCTGTTTCACTCCAGGATGCTCCAAACACACGACTCCCAGCAAAACCTCTCCAATGAGGGAAGGAAATTGCAGATTAGGCTCTGATACCATGTAAGAGTCAATGAGACTCAGCAAGCTAGGATCATTTGCAATCAAGACAACCTTCCACACAAAGATGACAAGAGAAGATGCTAAAACAATGGAGCAAAGAATCTATACAAAGATCATATGAAGCTGTATGAAATACAATGAGAGAGCCTTGCTTATAAAGGCAAGGTGAGAGCTAGAAGGGTGGAGTGAAAGGTGGAGATATTCCTACAACATGTGCCAATTACAGGATGATAACTAATTGCACATGTGGAGGATAAGACAACTCACTCCAACTATCAACAACTCAACACACAACTAGAAACACCTAGACATCTAGAAGACTCACTAAGTCAACTTAACATGTGTGAATTATGTGTTCACACCAACAACAACATCTTGTATTGATTGCAAAATTGCATAAACAAAGGGTTGTATTGATGCTAGTATTTAGATATTATTGTGTGAGGAAGGCTAGATCTGCTTATGGCATAGCTTAAGTTATTTGTCTTTCTTTTTTTGTGGAGTGCTATGTTTGGGATGCTCTATTTAAGTTTGGCACTTGTTCTCTTGGCAACTGGGCTGTTGTGTTGTCGGTCAACCTCTTTTGAGGTTGAAGTTCGTTTGTAAAAGGTTCAGGACCTTTCAAATCTTGTTTAACTCTCTAATCAAAAACATGCCATTGGGGTATAATGTGGACATGATTACACACATGCCTAAGTCAAATTCCTCCAATAATGCTCAGAAACAATACAACTCACAACACCTATAACTTTTGTTGTCAAATGGAGATGGATTCATCCCTTATCACTCCAAAATCTTTTCTTTTCTATAAACTACTAGATCGATATACCAAACCTCTTGAAATGCTTGCCTTTCTATATACATGTCATTGTGTGGAAGAAGCTTGTCCTTTCACTATACCCATCAATACATGAAAGGTACATTAAAGCATGTGAGAGTAGAAAGGTATGTGGCACTTAGGCAACACATGAAAATATTTTGTCCTATCAACAACACCTCTTTAGTAAGAAATTGGAATTTCTTTCTGTTAGGATTTGTCTTACGACAATGATAAATAGGTAACTGTAGGAAATGAAAATAAAAATGTCCTTATTTCTCTCCAACAATTTATAAGGACTAAACCATAGATAGTATTGTTATAGTTATGTTAGGTATTAGATACAATAATTCATTCACAACAACTTGACCCATAAATGTGACCCAGAGACATTGTGTATATTGAACACTACAATTTGTTTTGGTTTGCAAATTTTGTTTTGATTTTTGAATTTTAAAAAACAAACTTATCACTTGAAATATCCAATACCCCCTTAAAGTGGAAAAATGTTAAACATGACCTAAATGATTTTTTCCCCTTACTATTTTAAAACAGCCCCTAAATATAAACTTTTGATTTTAAATTGAAACACCCCACCATACACACTATTTTAAAACTCTTAAGACTTCATTAGAATCTTAAAAATTAAAATACTCACTCCATAAAACCCTAAACTCTCGAATTCCTAAATGAAAAAAGTTTTAGGACTGTCATGGCAACAAGGGCATTTGTGAACCATGAACATGATGGCAATGTTGCAAGAGTCCAGACCAACGGCCAAGATTATTTATAGGCTAGTCACTATAGATTTTGTTGAGCACCATCAAGTGATCAATCCTTGTAACTACCTTGGCGACCTTTATAGGATCCTCTAAATGCAAATTCATGATTTCATCTTTGACTTCTTTTCTAAGCCTAGATTATTTATAGGCTAGTCACTACAGATTTTGTTGAGCACCATCAAGGGCTCAATCCTTGTAACTGCCTTGGCCAACTTTACAAGATCCTCTAAATGCAAATTCATGATTTCATCTTTGACTTCTTTTCTAATATCTTCATGCAAAGGGAAATTTGTGATATGACTAGATGACTTGCTATTTTGAGGCGACAATTGAATTGGTGACCTCACTATACACAAACAAAAATAGAGACAAGTCATGGAATTTTGAAACTGCACGATCAAAATACAAAACCCTTGTGTGGCCCCAATCTTCCTACACAAGTTGCGGCTTTGTTGCACAAAGAGGCTTCATTGATAAAATGCAAAGTGCGTAATAAATTTACACCTAGACTACTAGCAATATGCTTTTCTCCCCAAGAAAATTAAAAATTGCACGTTTAGATTCTTACAAAAAAATGAACACTCAAAATAAGAATGAATGTGCTAAAATTTTGACAATATAAATCTACACTCACAAACGAATATTTTGAACCATCTACAACTTCCTCTTCAACCTTGCTTTAATACCAATGTAGGCCCATAAATAAAATGCAATTAATAAATGAAATGAAAATGACAACAATAAAATATTCAATGAAACTCATATTCCATTCATATAAAATGTACATATTTATCAAGATGAAATTATTCTAATATATTTATATAAAATATTTATGCCAAGAGGCGTTCTACAATCACAGTAGGGTGGAGGAGAAGAGCTAAAGATTCGAGATTCATGCGTAAAAAAAAAAAACCCAAAATTAGATAAGAATATTCAAAAACAAAAAATAGTAAATTCAAATAACAGCTAGTATTTAACTGGAATAATACAAATAGTCACTCAAGACACCTCAACGCCACTCTCCTTATTGTGCATACTATAATCCGAAAAAATATTTATGGGCATTATTATTTCTGGGCAATTACACATGGTGGTGAGTATTCTTAGTGAGGCGTCAGTTACATTGAGGAGGCCCGTCAGTTTCTTTCTATCAAGGCAAACTGTACATATAGAGCCTTCATAACATGGTTGTATGAAATTTATATCATAAGTAGGCATTTTGTAATCTCTGTTTTCAGGTACATCTACGATTTCATCAAGCTCTTCATAGACTGCAACAAAAAATCTATTAATGGCGTCAGATAATGCAGTCCTTCTAATAGGACTACTAAAGATGATTTGCAAATGATCTGTATGAACCTCCTAAAGATGGGTTTGGTCTCGGAGGCTAAGAAAAGATTGAAGATCCATCTGTTGTTTCACAGGTATTTCTTCCATTCTTCACTGATATTATATGGATGCTTGTACTTTGAAATGTATCTTAGACAATCCGCGAAAGGAGAGGGTGTAGGCACCTCTGCAACCACGCTCCCAAACAATGTGATTCTTAGAAAAAAACGTTCCCCAATTTTTAAACCAAACTAACACTTGTTTAGAACTAACAGTGTGATTCAATGGTGCATCATTTAGGATTTCACAGTTTCCATTGAATGGTTATTTAGTGAAGCCTCCTGTTTTGGTTTAATGGTTACTTTCTGATGAGCTTCAAGGGCAGGCCCAATTATTTTGTGAAGCCACAACCCCCCTGTGGCAGGGTCACGCCCTCCACAGGGGGTCGTTTCCACCAGAAACATATATTTCAATATCTCTTTTTTATAATCTTATTTTATCTTATTTGTATGTATTTATTTTGCTGGTCTTTTTTTTCTTTTCTCATGTATTTTGGTTTATACAGAGTTCCCATAGCATCAAAATTGGAACAGTGTAAGGACATCCATCAAAGCGTAAGGGATCCACAAAAATTGTGTAACTATCTTGATAACCGAGTATGAAAACAATTATGAAAGCATAAATCAGGCACGTGAACCATTTGACAACATACATGAAAAGAATGGGTCCTCATGAAATGCCATGATCAAAGAATGTATATTTCTGGCACGTCTCTGCCATCTTAATTTTTTTCTTTTTCAGAAACCCTTATGTGGGTGTATCCAGCATCGTTATATTACACATGTTTATTTGTTTGAATGCCATAAATTACATTGATTGTTTATGTCTTGTACCACTAGATTTGAAAATTTATGAGTAAAGTAAAATTTATATATACATATTTTATCCAATACTTCCTATCAAGGAGAGACTTATGCACTAACAGATTTTATGCATTCATTCACTATTTATATTTAAATATACAGAACTACATCCTTCCATTCTATATACGCCCTTAATACTACAACTAATACCTTGCACAATGTTAGCGCACAATATTAGTGAAAATCATCTGAGGATGGCTTGGAAAATTATTCGAAGAAACTAAAAAAAATTATCTAAGATCCAGACAGTCACCCAATTCCTTAGGCAAGTTCGGAGACAGTCAACCAATTCCTGAGGCAAATTTTGGAATGCAATTTTCTTCTTCACACAATAACGAATATTCATAAAACTGAATATCTTCGTATTGCAATGGCAATTGATTGTGCTAAGTTCAACATGCAACATTTCTCATATCAATTTAGGGCTGCCTCCAATGAACTGCCAAAGGAAAAGAGAGATTTCATTCTCAAAGCATGGTGATTTTGTGTTACGTGGTTTTAAGGATTCTTTATAATATATTTTTTATTATCCCATTAACATTGCATGATCTAAGAGAACATATGGAAACAGTATATATGTGCTTTGTTGATGTGATGGCAGAATAAAGGAAGGAATATATGTGTTTTCTTACTACAAATTTTCACAATAGCAAGAGGACTATGTATCTACTCAATAATAACATTGCATGCAGATGTATTAGAGTTACAACATTTTTAAATATTTTGTTGCATGAGAAATTAACTACAATAAGAAGTGGCATTCATGTCAATGGAGTTACTTAAATACGTTTAAAATTTTGCCCCACATTAAAATTTCAAGAAATTAAGAGAGTTTTAGGACATTCAATCCAAAAATATATATGATAATCTTTTATATGCAGTGATCACAGAGCAAGCATAGAAATTTGTCATTATTCTTTAATTTTTCAGTAATTCAATTACATCAATCATTTGAGATTACAATAACTAGACAAGGATATGATGAAATATGATCACTTGAAATCAAATAAAATGTACTCATTTTGTGTGAGAATCCCCTCTATTTATGTATTACAATAAATAAAAAACAAGGTTAAGGGAAGAGCTTACCCTTTATTTTTAATTGAAATAAAATCAACAAAAGTCATTTACATTTATATCTATATTAGAACTATGGTTAGATTTAGGGTAGGGGTTAGGGTTAACTAGATCTAGGGTTAGAATTAGGGTTAGGGATAGAATTAGGGTTATCGTTAGGGTTAGAATTAGAGTTAAGGTTAGCATTACTATCAACATTAGGGTTAGAGTTAGGTTAGAATTATAATTGGATTTAGGGGTAGGGTTAGAATTAGGGTTAGAATTAGTGTTAGAATTAGGGTTAGGGTTAGGAGTAGAACTAGGGTTAGCGTTAGGATCAGGTTAGAATTAGGGTTATGGTTAGTATTACAGTTAGGTCTAAAATTGGGCTTAAAAATATGATTAGAATTAGGGTTAGGGATGGGGTTAGAATTAGGGTTAGTATTAGGCTAAGCGTTAGGGTTAGGGTTGGGTTAGAATTATGTTTCAATTAGAATCAAGGTTAGAATTATAGTTAGAATTATGGTTAGGATTAGGGATACAATTACTGTTAGGGTTAGGGTTAGAGTTAAATTTAGGGATAGGGTTAAAATTATAGCTACAATTAGGATTAAGGATAAAATAGTGTTAGGGTTAAGGTTAGGGTTATGTTTAGAATTAGAGTTAGGGTTATAATTAGGGTTAGGGTTCAGGTTAGAATTAAGGTTACAGTTAGAGAATTAGGGTTAGAACTACGATTAGAATTAGGGTTAGGGTGAGAATTAAGGTTAGTATTGTTGCAAGTATGAAGGTGAACCAGTGTTGTCATTGATGTCAACATACTCATACTGCATTGACAAAAAGGATTGGATGAGCAGTGTGCTAAGGATATTGAGAAAATAAGCCTCAGTCAGGAACAGTGAAGAACAGTGATGAGAAAAAGGGAAATGTATTGTATAGGATGCGAACCGGAGGATGCGGATTAAAGGGTTTGTAGATATGAGTCTTGCGATGCTTCAGTTAAGATTTCAGAGGTCCGCATGAAGATCTGAAGGAGTTGTGGCTGTCGGTGTGGAACCGGTTCCGGCAAGTGTTCAGAGGTGATAGAGGATCACAGAAAGGTCCGGTGAGGTCCGGAATTGTATAATCCTAATCTGCGGATTGGAAGGAGTGTTTGCAATGTCCTTGTGATGTGTCATCTCGAGTTGTGTATGATTTGGAGGTCCGGAAGTACCTTTTGCATTATGACAGTGGCGACAGACTGTGTTCTTGAAGTTCCGGATAAGGAAGAGAAGAGATTCCAGTAAGTAGAGGAAGTGCGGATGTACCTGGTCATTCAGGTAGGCTTGGAAATGTCCGTGGATCATGTTTAGGTTGTGTTGTTGGTCCGCATTGATGGTAGAGCCCGGAATTGAAGATATTCTCCCGGATGAAGTTCTTGCTCTGATTAGCCGACCGGATGAGTTGTTCATCCTGTGAATGTTCTTGTGATGGCCGACCGAATGTGTTATTTATCTTGCGGATATTCTTGTGGTTGATTGCCGACTTAGATGATTGTTCCTAAGTCGATGTCTTGTATAAATAAAGGTTTGTGAGTTCATTTCGGGGTGTGGATTGTGTGAATGAGTGTGGTGTAGCGAAGAGAAGTGCGAAAGGCAGAGCAGGGGTTTTGGGCTTAAATGGAACTAATCTGGACATAATAGAGATGTCATTCTCCAGTTCAAGATTGTGATTCTTATCACTTTGTAGACAGTGTGTCTCCTTGTAGGCAGTGGGCCTCTTTGTGAGCAGTGTGCTCGGGCAGTGAGCCCTAATTGGCAAGTGCCATTCTTTTTCTTATTCTTCTAACAGAGAATAATCCTTGGGTTAATCACCCCGTGGTTTTTCCCTTAACTGAGTTTTCCACGTCAAAATCTTGGTGTTCGATGTGTTAATGTTTATCTGCTCTTGTGTTTATGCATTATGCTTTCATGGATGATTAATTGATATACTGTTAACTAACAAGAAGAATCAAGTATTTAAAGTAGAGCAGGGTTTTATACAACTGATTCACCCCCCCCTCTCAGTTGTATGCCCTAGATCCAACAATTGGTATCAGATCCAAGTTCCTCTGAAAGGAGCTTAACCGCTTGAGGAGATCCAGGATGTCGTCATACAAGAAGGATAGTCCGAAGTTCGATGGAACCAACTTCACTCTGGAAAGGTCGCATGAAATGTCACTTGGAATGTATGGGAAAAGCATACTTGGCCATGGTCTCAAAACCATATGTACCTCCACAAGGTGGTCCAACAACTCTGAATGAAATCACAGATGCTGAAAACAATCTGCGGACCAAGGAAGCTCTGCTAAGCGCATTGAATGACTCAGATCTCTCAAATGTTATCGACCTACCAACTGCATATGAGATCCTGACTAAATTGGAACTTCTGTATGAAGGAGATGAGTTTGTCAAAAGTGCAAGGTTGCAAAGTCTGAAAGGGAAATTTGAAAGATTGAAGATGAGAGATGATGAAAACATCACTACCTTTATGCCAAGAGTGAATGAACTGGCATGTGGAATTAGAAATGCTGGTGGAACTCTGGATGAAAATGAGATTGTTTGCAAAATCCTCAGATCCCTTCCTGCTGCCTACAAAATCAAGGTTGTTGCCATTGATGAATTCAGAGCCCACACCACTGTCACAAGAGAACAATTGGCTGGCAAACTAGCTGCATTTGAAATGACCGAGTTTGGAGATGATCCTCCCAAGACTGAATCTGCTTTCAAAATCAGTACCTATGTGAAAGGCAAACAGAGATTTGATCCGGGTGAAAACTCTTCAAGGAAGATGTCATGGTATGATCAAGCAAGAAGAGACATGGAAGAAGAAGAAGCAGAAACAGCTCAACTTGAAGCCCTCATTGCAAAGAGACTGCCAAGAGGATCCGGTAAGTATGAAGGAAAACTACCCTTTAAGTGCTTCAACTGCAATAAGATTGGTCATTTTGCTTCAAGATGTCCGGAAAGATCTGTAAGGACTAATACTAACAGACAAAGGTTTCAAAAGAACTGCTATTATGTTCATAAAGAAGGTGACAATGAAGGAGTAACAGATGATGAATCAGAACTAGGAAGCAAATCCGGAAATGAATGGGTGTTTATTGCCATCAAGGAAGAAGATTCAATACTATCTGAATCTGTCAATCACAAGGTTGTGGAAAAAGCTTTGGCTGCTCAAGTGGAAGAAAAGGATGATTGGGTTATTGACAGTGGATGTTCTCACCATATGACTGGTGACAAGGATAAGTTCTTGGATTTGGAAAGGTATGAAGGAGGAATGGTAAAATTTGGTGACAATTCTGCTGGCAGAATCAAAGGTAGGGGAACTATTTCCTTTGATGGAAAGAGCAAAACAGGTAATGTACTATATGTTGAAGGATTGAAGCACAATCTTCTCAGTGTTGGTTAGTTAGTAGACAAAGGCTATGATCTCCGGTTCAAGAATGGAAAATGTAGAATCTTCACAAGTTCCGGAACTGAAATTGCATCCGGTACTCAGACAAAAGGTAATATCTTTCATCTGGTTGGTTCAAATAAAAGTTGTCTGTTTGTTCAAATTGATCAGAGTTGGTTATGGCATAGAAGAATGTGTCATGTAAATTTTGATAACATCATCAAGATAAGCAATACTCAGGTTGTAAGAGATCTTCCAAAATTGATGAAACCTACAAATAGTTTGTGCAAAGAATGTCAGTTAGGTAAACAGAGCAGAGTCTTTCAAAAGCAAAGATTAGTCCTCTACCGGATTGTTGGAATTAGTACATACTGATCTCTGTGGTCTGACAAGAATCAAGAGTCTACAAGGTGATAGATATTTCATGTTGCTAATTGATGACCATTCTCGGATGATGTGGGTTACCTTCCTAAAGGAGAAATCAGAAGCCCTTGAGAAGTTCAAAATCTTCAAAGCTATGGTAGAGAATCAAACCGGATTGAAACTGAAGTGTCTAAGGTCTGATAGAGGTGGTGAATTCACATCTGGTGAGTTCATTGACTTTTGTGAGAAGCAGGGTATAAGAAGACAGTTGTCTGCTCCTAGGACTCCACAGCATAATGGAGTAGTTGAGAGAAAGAACCGGACCATCCAGGAAGCTGCCAGGACAATGATGTTGGAAGCAAATGTTCCTCAAATGTTTTGGAAAGAAGCTATCAGCACTGCAGTCTACACTCTCAATCGAGTTCAAATCAGAAACAACACCGGTAAGACCCCTTATGAACTCTGGTTTGGCATCACTCCTACTGTGAAATATTTCAGAGTATTTGGTAGCGAGTGTTATATTAAAAGAGATGAAGATCTAGGAAAGTTTGATGCTAGAAGTGATGAAGGAATTTTCTTGGGTTACTCCACTCAAAGCAAAGCATACCGGTGTTACAATAAGAGATTGAGGAAGATGATAGAAAGCACTAATGTGAAAGTTGATGAAGGAATTGAGAAGCCCTCAAGGTTTTATGAGTTTGATGAGGATGACCAAGATGGTGTTCAAGTTCAAGGAGCTCAATCCTCTCTGGTAAGTCAGAGTCAGCCTGATCCGGTAAATCAGGAAGAAGAGATAGGTCTGAATGAGCCTGATCAAGAAGCAGCAGTACAGAATGCTCCCAAAATTCCAAGGTATGTAATACAGAACCACTCTGAAGATCAGATCATAGGTGACAGAAACAAAGGTGTGCAAACTAGAAGGAATGTTGCTCAAAATCAGGATGAATGTTGTCTGATTTCAAAGATTGAACCCAAAACAATAAATGAAGCCTATAATGATGAAAACTGGACCAAAGCAATGGAAGATGAATTGATGCAAATTGAGAGAAATCATACTTGGGATCTTGTTCCCAGACCTAGAGACAGGAATGTGATTGGAACCAAATGGGTTTTCTGGAACAAAATGAATGAAGCTGGTGAAGTAATCAGAAACAAAGCTAGATTGGTCTGCAAAGGCTACTCTCAAATAGAAGGAATTGATTTTGAAGAAACCTTTGCTCCGGTGGCAAGAATTGAAGCAGTCAGATTACTCCTTGCATTTGTTGCCTTCAAAGACTTCAAGGTATATCAGATGGATGTCAAGTCTGCCTTCCTAAATGGTGATCTGGAAGAAGAAGTTTACATTGAACAACCGGATGGATTTCAATTGTCTGATAATGATGATATGGTCTGCAAGTTGAAGAAAGCTTTGTATGGATTAAAGCAAGCCCCAAGAGCATGGTATGAAAGGTTGGATAAGCATCTTGTGCAGATTGGATTCAACAAAGGTACTGCTGATAGCAACTTATGTTTCAAAATTGATCATGAAAATATTTTGATTGTTGAAGTGTTTGTGGATGATATCATTTTTGGAGGAAGAGATAGTATGTGCAAAACTTTTGCAAATCAGATGAAAAGTGAGTTTGAAATGTCTATGCTTGGTGAAATGAATTTCTTCTTGGGTCTGCAAATTACTCAAACAAAGAAAGGGATCTTTATTTCTCAAACCAAATATGTGAAAGAATTGTTGAGGAAATTTGGTATGGAAGATTCAAAGCCAATGAACACTCCCATGGCAACCGGATGTAAGTTGAGCAAAGATGATGACTCCCCAAAAGCAGATCAGACAAAGTATAGATCAATGATTGGTGGATTGTTGTATCTCACTCAGACTAGACCAGATATAATACAGGCTGTTGGTCTTGTGGTAAGATTCCAGGCTGATCCTAGAGAATCTCATGTTATGGCAATCAAAAGAATTTTTAGGTACTTGAAAGGAACAGTTGAGTATGGTCTATGGTACCCTAGAGATCCGGATTTCTCTCTTCATGCTTACATAGATGTAGATTGGGCAGGAGATGTGGATGACCGGAAGAGCACCAGTGGTGGAGCATTCTTTCTGGGGAAGAGATTGGTTTCTTGGCTAAGCAAGAAACAAGATGCAATATCTCTGTCCACAACTGAAGCAGAATATATTGCAGCAGCAGGCAGTTGCACTCAAATCTTATGGATGAAGCAGATGCTAAGAGACATTAAAGTTGAATATGAGGAGCCTATCACAATTTTCTGTGATAATTCAAGTGCAATTAATATTTCTAAGAATCTGGTATTGCACTCTAAGACTAAGCACATATCTATCAAGTTTCACTTTTTGAGAGAACAAGTGAACAAGGAAGAAGTCAGGTTGGAGTATGTTCCTTCCAAGGATCAGATTGCAGATATTTTTACTAAACCTCTTCCCAAGGATTCTTTTGAATATCTCCAGGAGAAGTTAGGGGTCATGGCCCCTCCGGTAATGAACTAAGATACACTGATGTGCATCAGTCCGGTGGATAGCACAGTCATATCTTGTGATCCGGATTGATGATGGGGAGCTGCTACTAAGGGGGAGCAGCTGGTATGACTCTGATGTGTTAGAATTGCAAGTATGAGCCCTTTGCCATTGATGTCAAAGGGGGAGAGAAGACATGTGAAAAACAAGTGGCTGATGATCAAAGGGGGAGCAGTGAATGAGGAGAAGACATGTTACTGATAGGGGGAGCTATGACAGAAAGGAGAAGTTCTTGTCTTGATGGTTTTTCACATCATATGTTGCCATCAATGACAAAGGGGGAGATTGTTGCAAGTATGAAGGTGAACCAGTGTTGTCATTGATGTCAACATACTCATACTGCATTGACAAAAAGGATTGGATGAGCAGTGTGCTGAGGATATTGAGAAAATAAGCCTCAGTCAGGAACAGTGAAGAACAGTGATGAGAAGAAGGGAAATGTATTGTATAGGATGCGAACCGGAGGATGCGGATTAAAGGGTTTGTAGATATGAGTCTTACGATGCTTCAGTTAAGATTTCAGAGGTCCGCATGAAGATCTGAAGGAGCTATGGCTGTCGGTGTGGAACCGGTTCCGGCAAGTGTTCAGAGGTGACAGAGGATCACAGAAAGGTCCGGTGAGGTCCGGAATTGTATAATCCTAATCTGCGGATTGGAAGGAGTGTTTGGGATGTCCTTGTGATGTGTCATCTCGAGTTGTGTATGATTTGGAGGTCCGGAAGTACCTTTTGCATTATGACAGTGGCGACAGACTGTGTTCTTGAAGTTCCGGATAAGGAAGAGAAGAGATTCCAGTAAGTAGAGGAAGTGCGGATGTACCTGGTCATTCAGGTAGGCTTGGAAATATTCATGGATCATGTTTAGGTTGTGTTGTCGGTCCGCATTGATGGTAGAGCCCGAAATTGAAGATATTCTTCCGGATGAAGTTCTTGCTCTGATTAGCCGACCGGATGAGTTGTTCATCCTGCGAATGTTCTTGTGATGGCCGACCGGATGTGTTATTTATCTTGCGGATATTCTTGTGGTTGATTGCCGACTTAGATGATTGTTCCTAAGTCGATGTCTTGTATAAATAAAGGTTTGTGAGTTCATTTCGGGGTGTGGATTGTGTGAATGAGTGTGGTGTAGCGAAGAGAAGTGCGAAAGGCAGAGCAGGGGTTTTGGGCTTAAATGGAACTGATCCGGACATAGTAGAGATGTCATTCTCCAGTTCAAGATTGTGATTCTTATCACTTTGTAGACAATGTGTCTCCTTGTAGGCAGTGGGCCTCTTTGTGAGCAGTGTGCTCGGGCAGTGAGCCCTAATTGGCAAGTGCCATTTTTTTTCTTATTCTTCTAACAGAGAATAATCCTTGGGTTAATCACCCCGTGGTTTTTCCCTTAACCGGGTTTTCCACATCAAAATCTTGGTGTTCAATGTGTTGATGTTTATCTGCTCTTGTGTTTGTGCATTATGCTTTCATGGATGATTAATTGATATACTGTTAACTAACAAGAAGAATCAAGTATTTAAAGTAGAGCAGATTTTTATACAACTGATTCACCCCCCCCTCTCAGTTGTATGCCCTAGATCCAACAAGTATTGGGCTAAGCGTTAGGGGGTTGGGTTAGAATTATGTTTTGATTAGAATCAGGGTTAGAATTATAGTTAGAATTATGGTGAGGATTAGAGATACAATTACGGTTAGAGTTATCGACCTATTAATGCCCGATACAACTGCCAGAGTTAATGAATGCACGGGAGATGATTAAGCCTTGTCATGAACCCAAGCACTGCGCTGCACAACACAAGGAGACCAAGGGCACACACCTTGCAACAACCTCCCTAGCGCAAGCAAGGGGTTCGAACCCGTGAACCAAACTCTGATACCAATTGTTAGAAAGACGGATGTTGTTGCACCAAAAGATCAACCTATTAATGCCTAATACAATTGCCAGAGTTAATGAATCCACGGGAGGCGGTTAAGCCTTGTCACAAACCCAAGCGTTACGCTGCACAACACAAAGAGACCAAGGGCACACACCTTGCAACAACGGTTAGATTTAGGAATGACAAAATTAAGGTTATAATTAGGATTAAAGATAAAATTAGGGTTAGGGTTAGAATTAGTGTTATAATTAGGGTTAGAGTTAGGGCTACAATTAGGGTTACGCTTAAAACTAAAGTTAGGGTTACGATTAGGGTTTATGTTCAATTAAGAATTAGGGTTAGAAATATGGTTAGGGTTAGGGTTATGTTTAGAATTAGAGTTAGGGTTACATTTAGGGTTAGGGTTAGGGTCCAGGTTAGAATGAGGGTTAGTATTGGGCTGAGTGTTAGAGTTAGGGTTAGGTTAGAATTATGTTTTGGTTAGAATCAAGGTTAGAATTATGGTCAGGATTAGGGATACAATTACGGTTAAGGTTAGAGTTAGATTTAGAGATAGGGTTAAAATTATAGTTACTATTAGGATTAAGGATAAAATAGGGGCAGGGTTAAGGTCAGGGTTATGGTTATGTTTAGAATTAGGGTTAGGGTTAGGGTTCAAATTAGAATTAGGGTTACAGTTAGTATTACAGTTAAAGAATTAGGGTTAGAACTATGATTATAATTAGGGTTAGGGTGAGAATTAGGGTTAGTATTGAGCTCAGCGTTAGGGTTAGGGTTGGATTAGAATTATGTTTCAGTTAAAATTGGGGTTAGAATTATGGTTAGGATTAGGGGAACAATTACGGTTAGGCTTACAATTAGATTTAGGGATAGGGTTAGAATTACAGTTACAATTCAGATTAATGATAAGAATAGGGTTAGGGTTAAAATTAGTGTTACAATTAGGGTTAGGGTTAGGGATAAAATTAGGGTTACATTTAGAATTAAAGTTAGGGCTACAATTAGGGTTAGGGTTCATATTCAAGTTAAACATAGGGTTAGAAATATGGTTAGGGTTAGGGTTAGGGTTATGATTAAAATTAGAGTTAGGGTTCTAGTTAGAATTAGGGTTACGATTAGTATTACAATTAGGTTCAAAATTAGGGTGAGAACTACAGTTAGAATTAGGGTTGGAGTTAGGGTTAGAATTAGGGATAGAAATAGGGTTAACTAGATCTAGGGGTACAATTAGGGTTAGGGTTAAAATTAGGGTTATTGTTAGGGCTAGAATTAGGTTTAGGGTTAGAATTAGGGTTAGCATTACTATCAAGATTAAGGTTAGGGTTATGATTAGAATTAGGGTTTGGGTTAGTGTTACATTTACTAGGGTTGAAATCAGGGTTAGAATTAGGGTTACGGTTAGAGTTATAATTAGGGATTAAAATTAGGGTTAGGATTAGAATTAGGGCTAAGGTTAGGATTAGGGTTTTCTTTAAAATAATGTTGTTTACATGTTCCAACTATAGATGTTACTAGCATATTTATATTTTTAAAATATATATCTAAAGTACGTCAAAAGATATCCTTCTCAAGACGCCTATTCCACATAAATACAGTAAATTGATATTTTTTAAAATATAAATATGCTAGTATTTTACTATACCTAGAATTATGTACAATAGTGTTACATATTTCACTAAACAAAAATATTACTCAAAACTAAAGCATGTATTCAAGTACATCTCCCTAGTGTCGCAAAAGGTCAATATATCTATATTACAATAATTACAAAATTCGAATGAAATTTTAACCATCTTAAGAAAAGCACCACAAAGTCGACCTTGGTGGGTCATTTGCACAAGCAAAAACACCATATCTGTTTAAAAACCATCAAAGTGATTACCAAAATATTTTTGAAGTCAACTTAGTGTAATTTAAATTGTGCCAAAAAAAATGATGAAGGTGAGCGGGAAAGGATTTTCAAAATTGGTGAGGGGCGGGAGCCAGATCAATCAAAGAGGAAGACGAGGAGGACTACGGTGAGGATGATGGCTTGGACAAGCAAACAATTAGAAGTGGAGTCCCCTGTATGATGAGGAAGAAGATGTGAGCCTTCTACAAATATGGTTGGAGGCACAGAATTTTGTATTGCGTGTGCGGAAGGAGTCTTCTAGGAGGCCATTCTCGTCTGAATTTGAGGAGGTCAATTTTGGGCGTGCTCTGAGGAGGGGTTTTCTTTCCCCCTCTCCTATAAAGGCTTTGGAGCCAAGTGTGGCTCTAGATTGTTCTGCTTTCCCTGCTGCAAGCTTTCATGTGGAGGTGAATCTCATGCAGAAGTCTTCTATTCCAACAACCAGGGTTTATGAGGACTTTCCTTGCACAAGGCTTGTCCTGGGCAACTCCTCCGGGTTTTCTAAGGTGCCTCAACTTGATGTGTTGTTGGTCCCCTACTTGCAAGGCGTGAGTGTTGCAACGCCTCGTTTGGTGTCAGGTAAGGAGAAGCATATCCAAACTCTTCATAAATCCTGGGTGGATTTTGTTTCTACCTCCTTTCAATTGGGAGAGACGGTTTCTCCCACTGATGCCGAACATGATTTTGCAGACTTTCGACCATGTGAAGCAAGTAGGGGTAAACAGATTACTTGTCCTAGATGCAGTTGTTCACAGAGTTCTATTGTGCTACAAAAGCTCTCATTGATAGATTTTTGGGCACAAGACCTAACATTGACGCCTTCAAAGGATGGGCAAATGGAAAATGGTCCTATTGTGGCCTAGTGGAGATTGCTACCATGGCAAGTAGTTTCTTCCTGATTACCTTCACCAGGAAGATTGTGTAAGAACTTGTAATATCCTGAATGGAATATTTTATATTATTTTCCCAAATTTAATTCCCTTCAACAATTTTCAAGGGTTAGTTTCACAAACATTCTAAATAATATTAATTGCTATACATTTTGCAATATTGAAATTATATATGCAACAAATATGAATTTATGGATAGGAGGCGGCAAAAATAGGCACGTGAGAGTCACCTTGAGGAACATAGAGGACAAAAACATAATACTAAGGAATAAAAGATTTCTTAAAGGTACACAAATCTACATTGATGAGGACCTAACGATAGGACAGCAAGAAGAAAGGTGGAAAGAGTGGGAAAAAGTAAAGGCAGCAAGAGAGGCAGGAAAATGGGCTTGGCTACAAAATGGCAAAGCCCAAATGAGTAACAGAATGGCATACAAGAAATAGGAATTCGGGGCCCCCCGGGAGTATTTGACAGTGGTAAGCTGGAACTGTAGAGGGTATCCATGGAGAAGAGGACCTGGATTGGGGCCCATGGCCAAGAGAAAGGATATTATCACCCTTACAGAGACTCATGAGCATGATGGATGTAAGATTCCAAAATTTGAGGGGTACAAAAAGGCTCTAGTGTGGAATGAAAGGATTGATAGTGGCAAGGGACATGGTGGGGTAGCAGTTCCCATTAAAGAGGAATGGGGTAGTTTTATAATACCTTTTCACCTCTCAACACACTCCCCATCGGATCCATCAAAAAACCTTTTGTATCCCAACCTTATTGCTCAGCTGGGAACAACTAGTGACACGTGTGTTTGCACAGTAGGGTACCCTCAGGCTAACCTTTCAAAGGCTAGGGATCAATGTGTCTACATAATTGTGAAATAATACAAAAGGATTCTAAGGTGTAGACAAACTAGAATCTTGAAACATGCAAGAAAGAGAAATTTCACAACTATCTATCTGAAATCAGCTCATAAGACCTTGGGAGACGTAGCAAGAAATCAACAAAAACAAGTAGACCAAAAGGAGCAAGATAAAGGGAAGGGAAAGGAGAGTTCAACGGTTCGCTCAGAAGTAGATGTAAAGAAAACCGGAGACTCAAACCAGCCAACAGGTATTGAAGATAGGGATGAAAGTTGTCAATATTACAATGATATTTATAGCCCTAATACGACACCACTAACTTGGTCCTCAGAGTTGTACATTAGTGAGCTAATGATCCTGAAAAAAAGACTTCAGTCCCTTGAAAAAAGGAGCCAAATCGAGGATAGCAAGTGGAAAGAGGTGTTAGAATCTAAGCGGATACTAACTAAGGAAAATGAAGTGCTTAAAGAGCAGATCAATAACTTACAAAACACCATGGCAAGAGGTGAGAAAGAACTGATGGAAATAAGGCAGCTGCTAGACCAAAGGAAAACAACAAAAGAAGTTAAGCCAAAGTTAGGGGAAGGAAGCACTGATTGTCAAATAAAAGAGATTCAATCAACGATGGCCAGCATAGAGATAAAAGAAAAACAATTAGGAGAACAAATAGAGGAGGCCAAATCCTGGGCTCACGTAGTGAAAGGACAGCCGAACACGCAAAGGGAAATCATAGAAAAACAGGTCAAAAGATAGATAAGAGAAGAGGAGGACAAAAAATGATAGGGCTGTCAATATCACCATAAAAGGACTAAAAGATTATGGCGCGAAGGAAGTCATGAAAGAGCTGATAAGAGACTTTTTTAATGATCAACTGCAATGGACAGGAGTCATACATCAAGCAAATAGAATTGGAAGATGGATAGGAGGCGGCAAAAATAGGCACGTGAGAGTCACCTTGAGGAACATAGAGGACAAAAACATGATACTAAGGAATACAAGATTTCTTAAAGGTACACAAATCTACATTAATGAGGACCTAACCATAGGACAACAAGAAGAAAGGCGGAAAGAGTGGGAAAAAGTAAAGGCGGCAAGAGAGGCAGGAAAATGGGCTTGGCTACAAAATGGCAAAGCCCAAATGAGTGACAGAATGGCATACAAGAAATAGGAATTCGGGCCCCCCCAAGAGTATTTGATAGTGGTAAGCTGGAACTGTAGAGGGTATCCATGGAGAAGAGGAGCTCGATTGGGGCCCATAGCCAAGGGAAAGGATATTATCATCCTTACAGAGACTCATGAGCATTATGGATGTAAGATTCTGGAATGTGAGGGGTACAAAAAGGCTTCAGTGTGGAATGGAAGGACTGACAATGGCAAGGGACATGGTGGTGTAGCAATTCTAATTAAAGAGGAATGGGGCAACCTTGTAAAAGTGGAGAAAGAAGACCCAAACAAATAGTTCATATGGCTAAGAATTCTAGAAAACCAAGTCACAATAAGGATGGCAGCATGCTACTTCGCTCCAAAGGGATCAAAATCCTATAAGAAAAGGAATCTAGATTGAGAAGACCCATATGCAACGCTAAAAAAAGACATCTATGTTTTTAGTAACATCAGAGAAGTGGTAATAATTGGTGACTTTAATGCGAGAACTACAAACAATCAAGCTCTCAATCTGAAAAATAGCAACATAGAGAAAGATAACCCTCTATGGTTAGAGGAAGAGAATGATCAACTTTGGGACAGGGTCTCACAAGATAGTAAAGGTATAGTTTCACACTTCGGGGCTGCACTTTTGGGGCTGTGTAGTTCTTACAACATGGTCATTTGCAATGGTATGAGAGCTTGGCAAGAATCAGGAAACATCACCTGCAAAACTTACAACGGCCAAAGTGTCGTAGATTATGTCATTTGCTCGCAGAGCTATACCTCGAAGTTGATGGAGGTGGTGATCGGGGAATGTGACATAGAGTTGAAGTCAGATCATAATCTAATTTATTTTAAGTTGCACATCCACATAAATAAACAGCAGAAAGAACAGGTTCATCTTAACCAAAAGAAGACAACTCCCTAAGGCAAAATCCTTCTAAATCAAGAGAATTAGGAAATTTTTAGAGCTGCAATCCAACAACTTTTCAAGGATCATGAGAATAGAATAGCTAGCATAAAGAATCACTCTAGCAAGAACATGTTGATCCCTCTAATGCACAAGGCCTTAAGTGGGTGTAAGAGAGCCAAGGCCAAGAGAGAAACAAAAAATACTTTCCCGGCAAACCCATGGTTCGACGGGGAATGCAAGATGGCAAAAAGAAATCTGTGAAAAGGTGGTATGGATAGAGCATAAGGAGTACAAAAAGTTGTTACGGAGTAAAAAAGAGAAGTGTGTGAACATAAGAAGAAAGGAGTTGATTGCCCTTGGAAAAACAGCCCCAAAAGCTTTTGGAAAGAGCTACATCAAAAGAAGAAACAAACGGAAAACAATATCACTGGAGATCAATGGCTTGTGTATGCAAAGTTGTTGTGTGAACGGAACCAAGATAAGCATAACCCCCCAATTATCTATACGAATACAAAACTCTTCACCGTTAAAGACATCATTCAAGGCATAAAATAGCTGGCAAGTGGGAAAGCACAAGATATTGATGGGTTGCAGGCTGAGCACTTAAAATGGGGTATGGAGGTCCTTGCACCTCGTATCAAACACATCTTCAATATGGTCATCCAAGAGGGCTTCCCGAAAGAGTGGACGACTAGTGTGGTTATCCCTATCTATAAGAGCGGGGATATCAATAACCCGTCAAATTATCGCACTATCATGGTTAATCCCCTTCTTGGAAAACTTTTTGGAAGCATGGTAGTGTAGAATTAGCAGGTGGGCAGAAAAAGAGAGAAAAAGAGCTAAGCAGCAAGCTGGATTTAGACCAAAGCACTCTACTATTGACAATGGGGCTACGCTTAGGTTCTTGATTGAAAAAATATGGAACATCAAGGGGGACGAGGCCTTTTGTTGCTTTGTTGAGTTTAAAAAAGCCTTCGACACGGTTCCTCATGATAAACTATGGAATAGAATGGAGGAGTTGGGAGTTCCGAATGAGCTTAGGGCTATTGTCCATAAACTGTATGAGCAGTTCAAGGCTAAAATCAGAACTAGTGATGGTATGTCAAAGTGTTTTGGCAGCGAAATTGGCGTCAAGCAAGGTTGTCCGCTTTCCCCTACTTTATTTGGACTTTACATTGATAAATTAGAAGAGTGGTTAAATAAAGCTAGTGAGGAGGGGGGTCAGCTAGCTAAGTATGTCATTAAATTGCTTCTTTATGCAAATGACCTCATATTAATTGCCAAAACTATCAATAGCTTGAGAGAACACTTGAGGGCACTTGAAACTTTTTGTCAGGAAGTTGGGATATAGGTGAACACTAGCAAAACCAAAGTGATGATCTTCTCTTTGAAAAGAAAAAAGAAGCAATTTAGTTTTACTTTTGAAGGCGGCCCATTGGAGATTGTGGATGAGTACAAGTATCTCGGGCTCGATTTCCACTACAAACTTAGTTGGGAAACGTGTAGAGCAAAAAGAATTCAGGGAGGTTGGAAAGCATTGTACTCTCTTCAACATAGATGCAGGATTGCAGAGTTGTGGGATTGAAAACCAAGAGAACACTCTTTGGCTTGCTAGTTACTCCAATGATTCTATATGGGTGTGAAATTTGGAGCAGCAGTATGTTAGATCAGAAATGGAAGCAAATAGAAAGAATCCAGAAGCACTTCATCATCAATAGTCTCAAAGTTAAGAATGTTGTTCCGTATGAGATCCTATTAGCTGAAACGGGGTCCTTGCCCTTGGAGGCATCAATGATGATTTGGTTGTTAAGCTACCTCAAGAAGATTCAAAATATGGAGAGACACAGATGGCCTAGGCTAATCATGGAGGAAGAGTTAACTAGAAGGAAGAACACTTGAAGGAAGCAAAATGACAAATGGATAAAGAGGTGTAGGAGTCCAGGACAACACTGAGAGGGGGGGTGAATCAGTGTTGTATTATTTTTACAATTTTTCAAAATTGACAAATATGATTTATCAGAATTAAACTACTATTTACTTGAACAATTAATCAACAAATGATTAATCACATAAATCATATTCAGTAAATGAAGCTATGGAAGACATCAAGACATGAGATTATGACACAAGAAAATTACAGAGTGGAAAACCCTCCAGGGGTAGAAAAACCACTCAAAATGCCTCACTGGCTTAAGTAAAAACATCACTAGTTACAATGTTTAGAAGCACCAACTTCAAGGAGCACCAACCCCTAATTCATTTAGAAGCACCAACTTCAAGGAGCACCAACTCCTAACATATACTCAAAATCAAGAACTCAGAGGGATTCTCTGTTTCGATACAAATCATTTCTTCTTTCACATGTGTCTGTCATATGACCATACTTCTCTCATCATCTGAATTTTCTCTTCAAGAGGATATTCAAAATATATTCAACCTGGAATGCTGATCCACACAACAACACTGCATACTCTGTATGTTTCATCTTTGTCTATTTATAAAGTTGCATCAATGCACCTGAAAAATTATTGTTAATGAAAAGACTCTTGAAGTTCCTCTTCTCTGCAAAATCAAATTCATCTTTTATGACCTTTCATATTTCAATCAGTGTCATGTAGGAGAAAATAAAAACTCTTTTATTTGTATCCTCTTCATATCCACCTGCAAGAAATCCTGAACCAACAAATTACATCTCTATAAAATAAAATCAATTTCATATTTTCTCTATATAACTTTTCATCATCTTGAATATTCTTTTTGTATTCTTCAATCTGCAAAAACTATTTTCCTGCAAGAATAAAAATCTTCATATTAATCTGTGCATAATTACTTCAAAGACTTTTCAATCTTTTCATCTTCTCTCTGACAAAAATCTTTTTCATCTTCTTTAAATCCTTCATTTTCTTTTCAACAAAACTCTTCATATTCTGAGCATAAATAAAAAGCAATTCAATTTCCCTTTGCAAATATTGATTCATCTTCTTGCAAAAGAAAATAAATAATGTCCACCATAAAAAATGTCTTCATTTTTCTTCATTCCCTGTCGGAAATCTATTCTTCAAAAATATATCTTCAATTCTCCATAAATATTTGCCTTAAAAAAAATCTCCTCAAAAATCAATCTTCAATATCTTTATCCTCTTAAAAAAATCATTCTCTTTCAATTTGAGAAAAGCAAAAAAAACAAAATCATCTTTTAATAAAAAATTCTATCTTCAAGCACTCTTGGACTTCTTTGCACTTTAAAAAGGAAATAAATCTATTTTAGCCTTTTTGTCATGAAAAATCTCCACAAGGAAATTGCCTTATTTAAAAGCACTAAAAAAAATCTCCTTATCCTCCAAGAAATAAAAAGTTTCTAACTTCATCACCATCCATTTAAAATGATGCTTTTCTCCATTTAAATATATATGTATATTCCCCATTTAAACATGAAACTATCTCTTCATTTTTATAGAGCATTTTTAATGCTTTTAAAATTTCTTTCTTAAAGCATATTTTAATGCCACAAAAATACTTCAATTCTTTCCATAAGACGTGCTCTCCTTAAAAAGAAATTTTAAATAAATTAAGGAATCTTTGAAAAATGTTTTTTAAAGCATGGTCTTCAAATTTAATTTAATCGGGCACCCTCCTTGAAATATATACCATGCTCCTTAAAAATTCGATGCCTTTTCTAATTTATAGAAGCCTTTTTAATGAATAAAGCTTTTTAATGAATAAAGCTTTTCACTCATAAATCCATACCATGCTTTTTCAAAAACTTAAAAATCTTTCCTCCTTTAGAATTATTAACTATTTGATAAAAGCAAATGAATGCTTTTCTTAAATTACTTGCTCCCCCTTTTTAAATATGTATTAAATTTCAAAGACATTTGATGGCAAACTCCTCTTTGAAAAATAATTTCTCCTTTATAATATTAAATATGGGTCTTCAAATAAATATTTGTGCTCCCCTCCGAATTCAAGCTCCCTATAATTAAATACAAACCTTTGATGAACGTAAGACAACCTCCCAAGACATCATAGCAACTTAATTCCAAACTTATGAAGATGAACTGACACCATTACCTGACGATTCCTGCCATATGATGTATCTGTATCATCAACACAACACCTTTTTAACATCAATGACAATCAACTACCATCAAGAGGTGGGACATTAGTATGCAAGATTGCCCAAATGCTAGAGAAGAAATAAAAATATATATATTTAAGAGAAAAATTCAGGTACGCCATGTGGACAAAACAAATGGGACGTAAAAAAGAGTACTATATCAAAGAATTTAACCCCATGGGGGATCATGAAGAAAAAGTCTATATCAGAGCGGATGTTAAGTGGAAAGTGAAACTGTCGATAGCTCAACTTAGGACAAGCTCAGACCATCTTAGATGTGAAACGGTTAGATGGCGGATTCCTAAACAGTGGGAAAAGAGAGTATGCCTTTTTGCAACCAAGGGGTGGTGGAAACGGAGCGGCACTTCCTCTTGGAGTGTGAGGCATATATTGACATTCGTTCCAGTTATAGTGACACTCAGAATATAACAAACCTAAGCACCTTGTTTGAAGAAGCAAGGGTATGCAGAATAACGAACCTCTTGATCAATTTGCACAGCAGAAGGGAGGATCTCAAGAAAGAAATATAGGCGTCTTAGGGGGTACTTGTTTCGTTGTTCCGTCTTTGGTGGGCCTGCGTGTGGTTTTTGGTTCCCATAGGCTACTACGGCCTTGTGGACATCATTAAAATTCTTCATTCATTCATTCATCCCTCAAATAAATCTGATCAGGCCCTTATAGTCCAACGACCATAATACAGTCAATATAAACTAAATTAGTCAATCGTCCCTTATGGAAGTAGCCTTTATACACAACATTTAGTTTAAACAATATAACCAATAATGATATTACAATTTATCCAATCACATCCACTATGAAACCCTTGCCAATGTTCACTTAGCTCTATACAGGAAATCTTTCGACTTACACAAAATCGGCTTTGTGAGGGCAACCCGATGTATATAATTCAACTCTATGATAGCAATCACAAAACATTCAATCTCTGCTTAATCAACAAGAGCATTGAACAAGTATTTTGCTTATTATGAAGTCTGGCTAGTCTAAAAGAATATATGATGTTGTGCTCTATATATGCTACCCAAGGAGGAGTATGGAATGTATTTGTTGGAATCTGCCTTGAAACATCTAAAAATCTCTACCAAATCATTCACATAATTACGCCACTAACCTTTGGCCTTATTTGACCCATATCATGTTGGATTGTTGTCATTGATGTCAAAGAGTAATGTTATTTCAGCAAATATATAAGGACACAAAGCAGAAATACAAGATTACAATGACAAGATTTAAGCGTTTGTTTTTACTAGCACCTAAATTAAAGTTTAAATAAAGTCTCAAACATTATTTAATGGGGCTGACAATGTTGGTCGACCTCCTTGTGATTGGCACCACCATTCATACAAGTCTAAATTGACATCAACATAGTGGCCGACTTCCTTATTTCCTCGGCACCCTTGTTTGAAGATTAAACAAATTTAAATAAATTAATATCTTCCAAAAGGTGGCCGACCTCTTAACAAGGAGCGCAACTCATGAGAGGATGAAATTAATGATCAAGAGGTGTATGAAAAGGATGCTTTTGATTAAGGTAAGCAGCAAACTAGGGTGCTAAGCCCTTTACAACAAGCCCCAAGAGCAGGACCCAATAGGCCATAGACAAGCCATCGACAGCAAACAAACAACACACTAACACAACACTGATGTAAGACAGAAACAGAAGTAAACAACCCCAAAACCCGAGCCAACAAATCTAACTATCTTGACCCTAGGTCAAAGAGCAGCAACAAATTTGTGGAGCCCTTTCTTTCTACATTGAACCACTATCCAATAGAACTCCGAGTCAAATCCTCAGAGCAAGGCGAAGCAGGCATATCCTTAACAGACGCCACAACCATAGAACTCTCGCGCAACGAAGCAAGCAAAGCCGAAGAAACAACAGGAACTAACAAAGAAGCAAACAATTCACGGGCAGAAGGAGCTGCAACTAGAGCCACAGCTACCAACACACCCTCAAGCGCAGCTTGAACTGGAACAGAATTCTCCACTAGGGACCCAGAAGCCGCAGGAGGAGTCAAAGGAGAATAACCCATAGGGAATGGCAATATGAAACCAGATGTCCAATAGTGAAGCAACGATGGCAACGAGAGCATAAACCCTCATAGTCGAGAAGCTGGGATCTAGGACAATCCCCCACCATCAAAACAATATATCCATGAAGAGGCTTGGAACTATCAATATCCACAAGGATGCGAGCATACGTACGAAGTCCCATTAGATTCGTAGATCTATCCACCATGAGGTAGCAACCAATAGTATTACCAATCGCCTCATAGCAAGAATCCTCCCAAAACTGGAGGGGTAGATTGGGTAGCCTGACCCAAACATGGTTGATATTAACCAGTTCAGACAAAGGATTAAACAGAGTCCAAGGTTTGAGCAGAAGGGAGTGCTCTCCCCACAACCACAACCTGCCATCTAGCATTGAATCCCTAGCCTCAACAGCATCAAAGGCTGCAATAAAGAAACTCTTTGCACAGGGGAATAGCATATAAAAAAGATGTTACTCTTTGTAAAAGACATACTTTAAATTAGTCGCCACTCTTGAAGAAGTACAAAGGATAGATGAAGAAGTTGAGTTTGGTGTGAGTGAAATGAATAAGATATATTTTTCATTTTGAGCAGACCTAGGGCAGGTATCTATGAAAAGTATTTCAGACCTATTTTGAAATATATATGCAGCCCATGTGTGAAGATTAAGAGCAAATATATTTGAGGAATATGTGTGAAGATTAAGGGCAGATTTTTAAAGAAGATTTTGAGATATTTGTAATCAGATTTGTTAGAGAAGATAGTGCATGATTTGAATCAAATTTGTGAAGGAAGGACATTAAAAGAGTTGTGTTCAAATTCGTGAGGGAAGAAGTTTCTACATAGTTTTTGATATCATTCATTGAAAAATTTGAAAGTCATTGCCTATCAAATAAGAGATTGGTGTCTCTTGCTAAGTTGGTGCTCAGTTGTGGAGATTGGTGTCTCCCATGGGTTGGTTCCTACAAAAGATTATAAAAGTAGGTTGGTGCCTACAAGAAGATCAATATAAAAGCAATATTCTGTCGCGGTTTTCTCCCACAAGGGTTTTGTTGATGATTGTTTCTAGACAAGTCAACAATTAGAGTGAAATACAAAGTATCTGACTCCCTCTTGAGCAAAGCCTCTCGAATGCTAAACTATGTGATCAAACAAGATGACTCCAAGGTTCCTTTCTGATGATTTTGTAAGAGATAGCTCAGTGACTAAGTATGATTTTGCTGTTAAACACAAAGGGACTTACGCAGACTCTTCTCCTTTCATTCAGCTTGTTCCTCCTTTAGTGTGGATGACATATGTATATACAAGGTTTCAATAATGAAGAAAAGTAAAAAGGGCAAGGGTTTAGGAAACTATCTAAGGTCAATGAGGCAATGATGATGTATTAAACAGACAAACTCCTGAATCAAACCTAACTTCACTTCGCCAAGGGTGCTTACAACTACATGAAGTTGGTGCAATCTCCTAAGGGTACGTGAAAGGTTTTCAAATCATGAAGGTTCATATGAGCACCCATTAAACGGCGCAGCTCAAACAAGCATCCATAATCGAACTTATACAAATTATAGCTCAGACTAGCTTTACACAACACTTCATCAGCGATGAATGTTAAAAGCATGAGCTAGGAGTTGATCAAATATTCAGATACAACATACATTACAACAATGAGCTTCTAACCTACTTTTAATCTACTTTGAAACACCTCTCCATTCCATCAAGATACCGGAAAACCATGTTATTTCACAAGATAACACTTAAACACCAAGTGAACTCCAATGTTCTTTGCATTAATCTTGAAAATATTTACAACAATCTCCAAGTTCTCTCAAAGAATTTTGAGAGCCTCTCCTATTCTACTCCTACTTGCCTACAATCTAAATCTATATTTTACAAATGAGGCAACAAGGCCTTTATATAGAAGTCCCAATTACAATGAATGGCTAGGATTAATTCAATAGCCAAGGGTCTAGATCGTGCCACCTCAGAGGTAGTTACAACAAACTGCTATTTTTAGCACAAAAGAGGGAGGCAATGAAGGCACGTTTTCCAATGTGATAAGGTAAGGCGAAAGCATTTAAAATATTCCTCCACATAGGAATCCCTTTGACTTCTTTTATTAAATGATACATTGAATGCATTAAATAATGCAGCTAATCAAAATTGAATGATGTGTACTCGCCACATAGATGCCAACTCAGCATACTTTGAAAATTGTATCATCTTTATGTGATGTATTCAATGTGATTGCTTGATCTTGCTTTGTACATTTCCTTGCAACTGGATGTATGATACTTGTAGCTCATTTGATTGACTTTGTAATGTTTCTTCTTCTTGCAGGATACATGATGATCTTCTTTGATGTTTCTTTTTAAAGAGTGGAGTAGTAGAGATATGATGACTTGAAGTAGAATGTATGATAATCTTCATTCATGAAGAGTAGGAGAATCTCTTGGACTTGGAGCTTGAATGGAGCTTGAAGTATGATGGATGAATATCTTTGCTTGATGTAGAAGACTTGATGAAGTAATCCTTCATGATGACCTTTGAATTGACCCTTTGGAGTGTGTTGATAACACCTTCCTTGGATGTGAAGTAGATGTTGATAGCCTCTAGAAGAAACTTTGAAGCTTGACGAACCTTAACTTGAAGCTTAGATGGGGAACTCCTTGTTTTTGAACATGATGCAAAGGATGAAGTATACTTTGAACTTGATATGATCTAACATGATGTCTTTGATGTAGGAGACCTGAGGTGTGATCCCCCTGCAACTTGAAGGCTTCTCAGGTACTTGTCCTTGATGACTCCTTAGCTTCACCAACACCCCTTCCTTCAATGATGCAACTTGATAATCTTCAAAGGCGGCTAGCATGATGCTCCTTACTCCTCGCTTGAAGGTGATTCCTTAGATAACTCCTTAGCTTTGTTAATGCTCCTACAAGACAAGGTAAACGATATATCAATGACTTCATAAGATAAAACAACTTTAAACATGTAATAACGCCATTTCAAACTTAGGCGCAAATATAGGTAAAAATAGGAACAAAGTGCGCCTAACACAAATTAGTCCCACATTCATTATTTCAAATGATTTCTAGCAATTGTAAAGGTTTAAAGAAGGTCAATCCCCTATAAGGTTCACCCAAAAGGTATCTTTCAACACAATTTCTCCCTTAGGCGCCAAGATGAGGTGATTTTAGAGGCAAAGGGCGCCTAACATAATTGACCTATTTCCTTGAATTCTTGGTGACCTTAACACTCGTATGAGCTCCAATTTCATATCCTTAATCTTTCTCCTTATAAGGCGCCTTATTTGAAGATCAAAAACTCTAGAAATGGCGCCAATTTGAGGTGGTTTTATCCTTATCTCTAGGCGCTAATGCTAGTTCATGGGAATAGGAATGGGCGCCTACTTTTGAAAGATGAATTTAAGTTATTTCCCTCAAAGCGCCAAGTTTACTTCTTCACTAATTCACTCCAAGGCGCCCAAAATGGTCTTTCGATGCAATTTCCCCTAGGCGCTCATTGTTGATGCTCAAGGCGCTCAATTCTTCAAGGCGCCAAAAATGGCAAAAGGGAACAAAGAATGGGCGCCTAAACTCAATCATGTCAACTCAAGGTGCAATTTGGATGATCACTTGAATGTGAAATTGGCACCTAACTGACAATGTGCTTAATTGGTCAAATTTTCACTTCTGGAGGTATCTTAGGAAATTTTCAATCAAGGCGCCTATCTAGGAGAGGTTGAAGGTTAATTGTCCTCTAGGCGCACTTTTGGGGTCTCTGCAAGTGGGAAATTGCGCCTAAGTACTAGAGCAAATTCGCGCCTAGAAATAGTAGTCCCAGAGCGTTCTTATACTTTAAATATTTTTCAATATACCTTTCAGGATGTTTGAGATAGGTCTCAGATCCACTGGATTTAACATGTAGATTATAGAATTTGGAGGATCCACCAGATTTCAAACTTAGCCAATTTTTCAGTGTTTCAGGATTTCAGGCTATCAGACTTAGTCATTTTCAGGATCTCAAACATCATGATAGGAGTTAGCTTAAACATATCATGCTCTTTCATACTAAGGTGCAACTTTGGGTTAATTTGAACATCTCTTCATGCTAAGGCGCCTAAAGTTTAATGTGATGCTTACCTCCAGATTTCATGATTTTCTTGCTTCCTCTCATAGGCACCTAGACTCTTTTCATACTAAGGCGCCAAAATAGGATGATATCACCTTGGGCGCCATTTTAGGTACATATTGATGTTTTCATTCACTCTGGGATCAAGGAATGGATTAATAAGGCGCTGATTTGAGTCTTTGGAGGTAAACTGGCGCCTAAGATCATAAGTAAAGGTCTTCTCCAAGTTGGGCACTCAATCTTACCCGAATGATCCACCTTCCTCCTAGGCGTCCAAACAAGATGGCTTTAACAAGGAATGGCGCCTTAGGTCTTTTGCTTCAACTGAAGGCGCTATTCTTATGATCCTCTAAACATGCAATGGGCGCCTAAATCTAGATACCTCTTCCGTGTCAACTTTGCATTGTTTCAAGCTTCTCGACATCAATTTCAATCAAAGCGCTTTGATTTGAATCTCTTCTTGCCCAAGGTGCAATCTTGAGGTTGTCTAGATGATGAAAGGCGCCCTAAATTCTAGGCAGAGTTTTGAGGTGAACCTGGAGCAATTTCGCGCCCAGAATTGACAGTGCCCGAGGTAAGGTATATTGAAAAATATATTTAAGTATAAGTTGAGAGATTGAATTTCTTATACTTTAAATATTTTTCAATATACCTTTCAGGATGTTCGAGATAGGTCTCAGATCCACCTGATTTAACATGCAGATTCTAGATTTTTGAGGATCCACCAGATTTCAGACTTAACCAATTTTCAGGATCTTCAGGATCAGGATACCAGACTTAGTCATTTTCAGGGTCTCAAACATCAAGATCAGGTCATCAAGGGGCTCTAAGACTCAAACACCATTGACTTCATCATGCAAAGGACATCATCCTGGGCTTAGCAAAGCACTGGAATTCAAAAAAAAGGGGTCCCCATTTGCAATGGGGCGATGTGTGATTTGGTCACAACAGGTTTCCACGTAAATCGTGTGTTCTTTCTATGTTCATAATTGCTAGATCTTGCATGTGGTATTATTGTGGTTGATTAAAGTTAGAAAAGTAAAAGATTATATTTCTCAGTATAATCGTGTGCTCATCATATCCAACTATAATTCACTATAATTGATAGCACTAAAGAATATGAATCGTAGCCCAATTGAAAATTGTTGATATAAATTGTAGACTTCTAATGCAAAAGAGATATGTTGTTTATACAAAAGGATAAATTGTTGATTATGGCACTATGAAACGCTGCCAAGACTTTATGAAGCTGCTTAAATTGATTTATAATGGCACTATGTAAACAACAATGAATTATCAACATAATCTTCAATATATATTCAATAAAGATTTTACCATGAATTTGATTTGCTTATCAAATTGAAGTTCTTACACAATCTCTTGATGAGATCACCCCAAATTTGAATCAAGGGTTTTCGTTCACTAATTCAATGATGTAAATCAAGGGGTTTTTGTCCTCCAATCCCCTGCCATGAGGGTTTCATCTTCGAGTTATTTTAACTTAGTCCAACATTCCAACAAGGAATAGAAATCAGAAAATATAATTATTCATCAATGTATGCCTTCTGCTTGCTTAGCCTCTCTTAAATAGAGATTTCGTCCAAAAGACGTAACTCTTCTCCATGACCCTTGAGAGGAATTATTTAAAATTATCTTTAATTATGACTTATTTTAATATTTCAACTTTATTATAGTTTCATAATATTACAAGCCACCCTTTTCTTATGACTTTCTTAATTAATTATTATTATTTATTATTATTTTAATCCCATTTCGTAAAGGAGACATTACAAAACTTAGCTACTGCAGAAGTGGCTAAGACTTTCAAGTATGCCTCTGGAATACTAGGAGGAGGTCTTGAAAGGTATTGCTTCTGCCATTGGCCCAACTCATTGCCATTGATCTTCTTACCACCTCTAGGAAACGTTTATTGTTTGCTAGATTTTGTGTGTATGCCAAGGTTGGAAAGACTCTTCCATCCTCTTTTACCTTGTGCTCCAAACTGGGTTTGAGGAGTGTGATTATTTGTGAAAGTTGTTGAATGGTTGGTCATTCTACTTATTGCTGCCAAAGTAATAGGCAGCCACAACAAAAGGGAATGGAGAAAAGACCACCGATGCATGTGGTTACAGACACAAGGAAGGTTGTCCCTGATGTTCCCCCCCACTAACCTTAGTGCGTGTGTGTAGTTAGAGTCTTGGCACCATGAAGAGGAGTGAGGAGCTTCAGTTTGAGCCTACTGGCTGCCAACCCTCGCTTGGTGGTTCAAACATGAATCGTGATCAGCCAATCACAGTTGTTGAGGGTTTTGAATGGATTCAAAATAGCCCCAAAGTCTCTTTGGAAGGTGTCAAAGGGAAGGTTCAATGTTCATTGGAGCACTTTGGTTTCAAGCCACCGTGACTTTTTGTTCTGACCTGATTCTCAGTGTAGTTTTTTTCTGGCTTGTGTCTCTCACTGTTTCTCGGCCGTCATTGTGTTGTTGCATAGCTGTACAGTTTGATCCTTGTTTGTAAAACCGTTGGGGCACTTTAAAAAAATCCTTTTTTACCCTTAATAAAAAAAAAACATAACTGTATGATGCAAACTTGAGAAGCAATGGAAATTGTTAAAACATCACATCTGCCTTAATAGAAATGATGGTTTAATCTTAATCCAAACATGGAAGCAGCTTATGAACAAACTTGTAAATTAATTAAGTTGTTCGCTTCCTTTAACTAGTAATTAATTGTACATGTGCAGCATTCATTATTTTACAGTGCCTTATGGCAGCTTTATGGCTTGCTTTGACAATGGCAAGGACCGCTGACATAGGGATTTGTCCTTGCCTGTTGTAATCTGAACACTGATAATTGGGGAACCAGCTTTGACATAGGGATCCACACTCAACCATTATGATATGTGTATGCAGCCAACATAGATTTTAATAAAAAGGTTTGAAAATGTATTTTGCAAAACCCTAAAATCTACATTAAGTGCACCAAAAAGATAATTGCAAACTATTGAAACTCGAAAAATTAAATGTTACCGAAACCGCTTAAATGTGGTTGCTCAGAATAGTAGCATAACTCCAATGTAAATGTTGCGGGGGGGATAAATGATGGATGAGTTCGATTTTTATAAAGTTTTGGGGACGGTTTCAAAAGTGGTTTGATCGGTTGAACGAGAAAAGGTAGGTAAAAAGGTGGTTAGGGTTATGGTAACAGGTTTGTATTATTTTGGTGAAATAGATTTAGGTTAAAGTTTGGATAAAATAATAAATAATAAATTAAGTTGATTTAATTTATTATTTGTCGGGAGGTGTTGTGGTTTATAGATAAATAATAAATAATTTGAATTTATTATTTACGAAACATGGTATAAAATGGTAAGATTTATTTAATTAATTAAAATTAATTAAATCTTTGGATGAAGGATAACTTAAGGCAATTTTTTGATGCTTACATTTTGCCCCTCTTTGAGACAATGTTGCGAAGCAATATTGTTTCAAAGAAGATTAAAACATAGGTTTTTGGATGCACATTAGGAAATGGAGGGAAGGATGATGGAGTTATGCTGATTAAACTTTGAGCAACCTGGTGTTTGATATAGCACCTGACATTATGCACCGAGGTATAAAGACCAAGGTGACGATGTGTCAAATGCAGAAAGGAGGAAAGTCGCAAGCAAGCATATGCCTAATGGCACCATGATATGAAAGACCATGATGACGGTGTGGCAGGTATGTTGCAAGGACCAACAACAGACACAAAAACATCAATGAGTCAGCACATGCAACCAAGACAAGCAAAACATGCATACACAATGTTGCCCCTAGACAAAAAAAGAAAAAGAAGGATCAAAAGACTTAATCATGATAAGCGGTAAGATAGGCGGTAGGATCTCAAGCCAAAGACTAATACAATAAATAGATAAGTGCCATGTTGCGGGAATGATATATCCCTGGATAAGATAAGGTAAATAAAGGATGGTTGGCTTGGGGGATCTACAACTTAGTTACTACAATTCAAGATCGAATCACTAGGTGTTTAAGTTCCATAATTTAGTCTAAGAGTTTCAAAGTGTTTTTGAGATATGGCTTGGAATGTACGAGTGCTAAAAAATTGGGTTGTGTTTGTTTTATTGGAAATTTTGTGTTTGCATGAAGTGAGATGATTGGATGAAGGAGAAGAATGAAGACATAGTGCTGAAAAAAAATGTTATTACGGAATTGCACGAGACTGGAAAGGCAGACAAACTCAAGAGTCTATTATGAGGAACTCAAAGGTACCAAGACACATAGACCTACACAGGTGGACAAAAGAATACTAGGATGAGAGCTGGTGAAGGAATGGGAAAGGACTAATGGACAAGCTAGTGATAACGGAACGTAGAATAGCTGGCGAGACAATGCAATATGACCAGATGATACTGAGTAGATGCGTATGGCAAGATATGGATGGGAGCAAAAGGGAGGACATATTTTATTATGGATGGGAAATGGATGATGGCGAGATGGATGATGTGAAAAAACTACCTAAAGGATGGTGGGGACAGCTTGAATTCTACACATGGCGCCTGCGAACAGGTTTTCACCATGGTACTTATCCAGGGCGCCACCGAAGTGGTTTTCACCATTGGACGAAATGATTTTTCTTTACTATTTTTTTTTTATTTTTTATTTTTTTATTTTTTTTTAATTTATATTATTTTTTTTTTACTTTTTTTTTTTTTAACTGGGATACTCCGAGTCAGGTATAGAACCGTTTGAGATGGGCTATGTTGATAGGCTCTTCCAAAGGTTGACCTTCCGGAGTGGAAAGTTGGTAAGCTCCTGATCCATAGCTCTTGGTTACGACAAAAGGTCCTAACCAGTTAGGTTCAAACTTCCCTTTCTTTGCACGATCAGCCAGATTCCTTTGATTTTCTAGTAGAACAAGATCTCCAAGCTCAAATTTACGGGGCTTCATTTTCTTGTTGTAACCTCGGCGTAGGCGATTTTGATAAGCTTTTAGATGATTAAGAGCTGTAAGTCGCTTCTCGTCCAACAATTCAAGCTCTTGTAGTCTTGATATCCGATACTCCTCATCTGAAATCAAGTGTTGTAAGGATACTCGTAAGGAAGGGAGCTCGATCTCAATGGGTAAAATAGCTTCTGAACCATATACCAAGGAATATGGTGTAGCACCAGTAGGAGTACGGATACTAGTTCGATAAGCCCAAAGAGCAGGATGAAGTTGCAAGTGCCAATCACGGCCAGCCTCGTTTACTGTTTTCTTCAAGATTTTCAAAAGAGTCTTATTAGTTGCTTCAGCTTGGCCATTACTTTGCGGATAATAGGGGGTGGAAAAGTGATGTTGGATTTTGAATTTATTGCAAAGCTCTTTGACATCTTGATTCTTAAATGGGCGACCATTATCTGTGACTATGGCTTGAGGAATACCATAGCGGCAAATGATATAATGGAAAATGAACTTAGATATTTGCTTTCCCGTAATGTAAGTAAGAGGAATTGCTTCAACCCATTTAGTGAAGTACTCAGTAGCAGTGATAATAAATTTATGACCATCTGAGGAGGATGGATGTATTTTTCCAATGAGATCGAGCCCCCATTGTGAAAATGGCCATGAAGTAGTGATAGTTTGCAGTTCTTGTGCTGGTGCATGAATTAGATCACTATGTTGCTGACAAGGTACACATTTCTTAACAAATTCATGCGCATCCTGCTCCATAGTAGGCCAATAGTATCCTGTGCGAAGCATTTTCTTGACTAAGGATGAACCTCCAGAATGAGCACCACAGATGCCTTCGTGTATCTCATGCAAAGCAGTTTGGGCTTCTTCCGGGTTAAGACATTTAAGCAAAACACCATCTAGTGACCTTTTATAAAGCGTATCACCGAGGAGGACATATTGGGAAGAACGACGAATGAAGGAGCGATGTTGGGATTTGGAAAGATTTGGTGGAATGATTTGGCTATGAAGGTAATGGTAGATCTCATTGAACCAAGTGGAGTTAGGACCAACAATATCACATACCAACTCTGATTCTGGGATATCAAAAGCTGGTACAAACAACTTTTCTATTAGGAATTCAATTTTGTGATCATTCCCAGGTATCTCTATCATTGAACCAATTGTGGCCATAGCATCAGCAGCTTTATTGTGAAGCCTTGAAATCTGTTCAAATGTGATCCTGTTGAAATATGTTTTGAATGTATCCACTAGTTTCTTGTATGGCTTTAACTTTTCATCCTTTGTTTGATATTCGTTGTTCACTTGCTTGATCACTAGTTGAGAATCCCCATGAACTTGTAAGTCTTTGATATTCCAGGTTATAGCCAATTTCAATCCTTTGATTAGTGCTTCATATTCGGCGATGTTGTTTGTACATGGAAATTGAATGTGAAATGATTTTGGTATATAATCGCCTTGAGGTGTAACAAAGAGTATTCCAGCTCCAGAGCCATGTTGAGTATGAGAACCATCAAAATATAATTGCCAAGAGGGAATAGTTTCTATGTCCAAGATTGATTCATCAGGAAATTCTGTTACCATGGGATGATCTGATTCTATGGGTGCTTCGGCCAATTGATCTGCTATTATTTGTCCTTTTATAGCTTTTCTATCAACATACTCAATGTCAAATTCACTAAGCATCATCACCCATTTTGCCGTACGTCCAGTCAGGGCTGCTCTAGATAGTAGATATTTGAGAGGATCAATCTTTGATATAAGCTTAGTCTGATGACTCAACATGTAGTGCCTAAGCTTTTGTGATGCAAAGACAACTGCGAGACATGCCTTTTCAATAGGTGAATAATTTACTTCATAGCCCACCAAAGTTCTACTGATATAATAGATTGCTCGTTCTTTACCACTATCATCATTTTGTGCTAACAAGGCCCCTAATGCTGCTGATGTTGTTGAAATGTATAAAATAAGGGGTTTTCCATGAATAGGTGGTGCTAACACAGGAGGAGATCCCAAGTATTCTTTAAGTTTATTAAATGCTTCTTGGCAATTTTGATCCCAAATAAATTGTGTGTTTTTCTTCAACAAGTGAGTAAATGGTTGACACTTGTCAGCAAGCTGAGCAATAAACCTCCGTATGGATTGTAATTTTCCTTGCAAAGATCTAAGTTGTTTTAGATTTTGAGGAGGAGGCATTTCCATTATAGCTTTGACTTTTGCTGGATCAACTTCAATTCCTCTTCTGGAGACAATATAACCTAAGAGTTTTCCAGATGTTACTCCGAATACACACTTCTTAGGATTTAGTCTGACATTGTACTTTTCAAGACGATCAAAAATGTTTTCCAAAACATATAGGTGCCCCTCTCTGGTTTTTGATTTGGCAAGTATGTCATCTACATAATCTTCCATTTGTTTGTGAAGCATATCATGAAAGATAACAGTCATTGCTCTTTGATATGTGGCTCCGGCATTTTTTAGACCAAAAGGCATGACAAGCCAACAATATGTTCCCCAAACACAAATGAAAGAAGTTTTATGTTGATCTTCTTCAGCTATTCTAATTTGGTTATAACCAGAAAATCCATCCATCAATGATAACATCTCATGTCCTGCTGTCAGATCCACTATGATATCAATGTTTGGTAACGGAAAATCATCTTTTGGACAAGCTTTATTGATGTCTCTAAAATCATTACAAACTCTGATGGTTCCATTTGGCTTGGCTACAGGTACAATGTTTGAGATCCACTCAGGATAATCTATCGGTTTGATGAAACCAACCGCCAAGAGCTTTTCTAACTCTGCCTTGACCATTAGAGCAATTTTGGGATGCATCTTTCTCAATTTTTGTTTGACTGGTTTTGTTCCAGGACGGACTGTTAAATGATGTACTATTAGTGATGGATCTAATCCTGGCATATGTGCATAGGACCAAGCAAAATTGATTTCTCGTTTTTTGAAGAAAGAATTGAAATCCCGAGTCTCAAATTCTGATAATGACTTTGCTGCATATGTGATCTTGGGTTCTTCTGTAGTTCCAAGATTCATCTCTTGTGTCTGTTCTATGAGAATAGTGGACTTTTCTCGGTGTGCCCCCACTTTGGGAAGGTTAAATTCCTCATCCTCTGGCGCCTCAGAAAGGTTTTCACCAGTGGATACGTCTTTTATTTTTATTTTTGCATCATCCGAAAGTGCCACAAAGTGGTTTTCACCAGGGGACATTATTTTTACATTTTCATTTTTTTGACTAAGGAATTTAACAGATTCGCCAAAGTAGGCATCGGAATGTAGTTCAATAGAGTAACCAATCTTGTGATCTCCGATAGGTAGATGAGTACGAAGCCCCAGAAATTCACCAATAGCCTCATCATTTTCAAAGACATCAAGAACAGGAGGTCCGTGTTGGTCCCAGTCAATGAGATCTGGATAAACAAGGGATAATGAATGAGAGGAAGTGGACGGGGTGGATGAGGAGGATGGTTGATCAAAGGAATAGGTGATGGTATAGATGGAATTATCCTCGAAAACATCGGCGGCCGCTTCAAAAGGATCTATGAAAGTGTCTTGATTAAAGGACTCAACTGCGGGAAAAGCTTTCGCCACTTCGTCTAAGATAAACTCAACATCGGATGACTCACGCTTGGTGGATCCAAACCCTAGCCCAGCATGCTTAGGTCGGCGATGAAATTCTAACGGCTCTAAGATTCCTTGTTGCTGTTGCCCAAGCCGACCGTCTGTATAGCCCAACTTTTTAATGATAGGATAACCTCTGTGATATATACTCAATGGCAATTGTCTCTGTTCATCTTCATCGCTATAGAGCCATTTAGAGATGTCATCTTTAATGGTTTCTTGACTTAGTTGCCCCCAATATTTGAAGTCTTTCAACTGTGGATGAGTAATCAAGACATGATTAATCGGACGAGGTCGCCCATAGCTCTTAGGTGAAAGAGGAAGTTCATTGATATGAAACAGAGTGTACTCCCCCATGCCTGTAGCACTGATCTTAGCCTTGATCTTCGATCGGGAAGTGGATGGTGTGGATGAAGAAGACGGGGTGAGGGTGGATGGATCAATGTATTTGGATGATGGTTGGGCAACCTCATTAGTTGGGCAATAATTTTGATGGCGATAAGGACCCTCCAGTCGTCTACAGTATTGAAATGGGCGAGGGTCTGCTTGTATGGTAATCTCACGATCATTAAATGGGAATTTTATGCATTGGTGGTACGTGGAAGGGACGGCTCTCATGGCATGAATCCAAGGACGCCCTAGGAGAATGTTATAGGGGAGATCAAGATCTAAGACCTGACATGTAGTTTCCATTGTAATAGGGCCAACCTTGATTGGGAGTTTAATTGTACCTGCCGATTTTCTTTCTCCGTCATCATAAGCTTTGATCGTAATTTGATATTTCTCATCAATGTTCTCATCGGAGTATCCCAGTTGTTTTATTAATTTGAGGGTACATAAATTCAAAGCTGACCCACCATCTATTAGGACTCGTTTCACGAAATGTTGTTTGACAATAACTTCTAGATGAAGGGCTTCGTTATGGAAATGTTCTGGAGTGGAGTTTTCTGGTTCTGTGAAGATGAGGCGAGGAGTGGATGTAAGAGCCCCCACCATAGCTTGGAATTGATCTACGTCAATATCACCTGGTACTTGAGATTCTATAAGGGCTTTATCCAAGATTTGTTTGTGTTGGGGAGACATTCTTAAAAGCTCTAGGATTGAGATCTGGGTAGGTGTCTTTTTCAATTGATCCTGGATAGTATATTTAGGTACATTATGGGATAACACATGAGGTCTCATGGGGTTATGGGATGCAATAGGAGGAGGAGTTCCCTGAACAGTAATACGACCTCTTCGTGTAGTGACATCACATGCGGGAGTTCGACCTCTAACAGTTATAACATTGACACGAGGATATGAAACTTCAATACGGCCAACTACGCTATGGTTACTATAGTCATAATGAACTTCATTGTGTGATGTGTTATCAACATTATTGTCTCTATTATTTTTTTGTCCATGTGGAGGAAATGGTTCTTGGTAGGCTTTGAGTTTCTCATTGGGAGACTTATGAGGTATTTGATCTATGTGTATCTCTCCTTGATCAATTAGATCTTGGACATAATGCTTCAATCTTATGCATGAATTAGTAGCATGCCCATTGACACGGTGGTATTCACAATATTGATCTTCTCGGAACCAACGGGGTTTTGGTCGATTGTCATCATAAGGTTTACTAGCGTCAGGAAGTTCAATCATGTTTGCTTGTTTAAGTTTTCGAAATATGGATTCAAGAGATTCTGTTAAATCTGAAAATGTGCGTGGTGGTCGCAAACCTGGAAAGGTAAATTTCTTCTGTATATGTGGTGGACGATCTCGAGGTGTATTCTGAGTTGATGAAGAATTGAGGACAAATGGTTTGTTTTGCACGTGTTGAACATGTTTTGTATCAGTGATTCCATCATTCACAATATTCTTGTTTCGATTCCAATATCGGGATTTATCATTGTTTTGGTTATTGGAATCACGATTGTAATTGTCTTTGTAAATTTTGATGAGACCTTTGTTGATAAGAGCTGTTTCAATCATCTTCCCTTTTGTCATGATTTGTTCAAATGAATCAGAACATTGTACTTGTAAGTGAAAGGCCAGTTCTTGATTAAGATTTTGCACAAAAATTGGAACGAGTTGTTTCTCAGGAATGTGACAAGGGAGTCGACTGACAATATGCCTCCATCGTTGTAGAAACGAAGTAAGGGTTTCCCCTCCTTTTTGTTTGGTGTTATAAAGGTCTTGCATGGAAGTGTCTTGTTCAATGTTGTAGGCAAAATTTTTGACAAATTCTTCTGCTAGTTGTTCAAAAGATGTGATGTTTCCTGGGAGACGTGAGAACCATTCAAGGGCTGAGCCAGCCAAACTTTTAGGAAAAAGTCTCATTAAGTATGTAGGTTCATGTCGAAATTCCATGCATGCGATACAGAATTCACGAATATGATCGCGAGGGTCACCTTTTCCTTTGTATTTGTCAAATTTTGGTATTTCAATGTTTGTAGGAAAAGGTACCATGATTAGAGATTTGTCAAATGGATCTGGGTATAGTTCTGCAAATGAGTATTTCTTTTGCCGAGCACCAATCCGATTATCAATGATTCGTTCGATTTCGTCTTGAATGGGTGGAGTGGTGATTGATTGATTGTGTAATTGCGTTTGAGGTGATGTTTGAGGGTGATGTTGTGACGATGATTGGGATTGTTGGACTGATTGGAGTCTCAAATTTTGTTGTAGCGATTGGGCAAGCTGTTGTTGTGATTGAGCGAGTTGTTGTTGTAGCTGAAGGATTTGGGGATCAACGGGTTTTGAGGATGAGACATTGGTAGGGTTATAATTTCGTGAAATTGAGGGTATGGAAGTGGATATCGGTTTTGCTTGAGCGTTGATGTGACGGATGTGGATAGAAGAAGTTTGAGGTATGGAAACATGAGTTGCATTGGGAATTAATTGAGATGAGGGAATGTTGGAGGTTTTCGGTATGGAAGATATAGGGCCAGATTGTGAGATCCCTACTGATGAAATGGAAGAGGTTGTGAGAGATGATCCTAATGAAGGAAATGATAAAGATGACTGAATGGGTTGAATTGCGGGGATAGATTGTGAGATTCCTAATGATGGAATCGATGGGGGTGTAAGTGATGACTGAATAGGTTGGAGCACGGGAGGATAATAGTCAGGAGGTATCCCCAATGTGTAAGTATGTGATGAGATAGACATAGGTCTTGAAAATGATTGATGGGAAGAGAGAGATGGGATTGTAGAAATAGAAGTATCTTGTGGTCCCAAGGTAAAATTTTGTGGTGGTGTGATAGATGAGGTGGATTGGAACACGTTTGACATAGGTGTTGAAAAAGATTGGTGGAGAGAGGAAGTAGCCTGAGCTTTGGCTTTAGCTTTTTCTGCTTTTCTTCGTGCTCTTTCTCTCTCATAAATATCATCAGGGACTCTAGCTCCACAATCATAAAGGTATTGCATAAAATAATCAGGATCATGATCCATGGTGAGATGAACAAGTTGCAATGTTTCAGGATCTTGTTGAATTTGAAGTGCAATTGGATTCGTTTCAGCATAGTCATTTGTGGGTTTAGGAGTTTTGGGAGTAACTGTTTGGTCGGATACGTCATCTCGAACATCTACATAAGTTGAAAGGTCTCCACATGGATCATTATGAAAATGTGATGATGATCCAGTATCTTGTTGGGAAGGATTGATTTGCTCATGGATGGGCTCTTCTTCGAGGAATCTTAAGGATTGAGGTTGCCAATTTTGAGGAGTGAAATCCATATTGTTTTTCTTGGCTTGGGCACGGGTAGTAACCATGAAAATAGAGGACAATTGAGATGTTAAAAAGCTTTCAAATGGATATGTATGGATGATATGAAAGACTCCAAAAGTGGGGATAAATGATATGGATCAAGATGTAGATATGAATTGTTTGATTTAAGATAGAAATAGAGTCAAAAGGATGACTCAAAGAGACTGGATGGACCTTAGGACTAGATACGGATAAGGGGCTCCTTTAAAACACTCAGGGTGATGATATGCCTAAGGAAGAAAGGAGACCAAAATGCCACCTCTACTCAAAGGAAGACAAGGCTTATTGAGTAGAAAAGATAAGATGACAAAGATACACTAACTTAAGAATGGTCAGGGCCTCTTAAGCAAATGGATCGTTATGGGATTGATTAGGAAAAGGTCTGTCTCTTAATTGGATGTTGATATATGATCAATAGGACAATGGGGGTCTACAAACTAGTGAAAAGAGATTTTGGGAATGAATATGGATGAATGATCAATCGAAAGAGCTTATTGTGATTTAAAATGACAAGATTCCACTTGAGATGTGCAACGAGGATAAAAAGATTCTCAATTTTGAAAGTCCAGCTGATGATGTAGGAGACAAGTTATAATGGTGATGATGATTAAATATGCACACACAACAATCATTTAAGACACACAACTTGATTGGTTGTTTTTTATGACACCTAGATGTTTTGCAAACACTTGTAAACATGCACGATCCTAGGCTAAGAAAGGACAATACTTGTTGAGTTCCCACTTGGGTTTACCCAGCCGCGCCTACTTATGGTGTATAGCTCCAGGAACTTGGGGCACGGGCTCCCCCTTACAGTGCACTCACTTCTCAGGCACACCAAGTTCCAGGTCCTAGGACGCGCAGATCCTGAGGTACCTTACTATCTCTGCCATAAGCCGCGAAAATATGGGACGGCTATCAGAGTTTCCTCCTGTATCAACAAGTAGAGGGTTTTTGGCCACTACACAAAAGGGTTCTAGTGAATATCCGGGGGACCGGCACCTTACGAGCGTCCAGCAAGCCACTAAAGGCTTTGACTAACCCTACTAGGAGTTTTAATATACACAAGGTACACCTCCTTTCGAGCTAGCACTGTACGGTAAGCGCTAATACCGGTTAGACTTGGCTTTCGCCTTATCCTCAATTTATATAGCGGGCCGGACGAAAGTCCCGCTTGGGGTCGCAAATGAGTTCTCCTTGCGGATGTGTCTCAAGAGCAGGCCCACTCTAAGGATAACAAAAGCGAGGAAACACGTTGTTTTTGGTCTCCAAGATCGCATGAAACGCAAGGAGAGAGCATACACAACGCCTTTGCCTCACACTCGCATGGGGTTCATTTTAATTCCAAATCCAAATGTGTGGGTGGTTATACAAAATGTCAAAGAAATGCTTTTGATTCTCAAGATCGCCGAATGGCGCAAGAGAAGAGCATACGCATTTAATGACAAAATTGCAAGCCACAAGACATCGCAAACACTTGTTAATTTTAACCCTTGCTTATGATGTGATCTAATCTATAAAATGAAGACAAAATGTTTCAAGATTAGATTCTTTGACAAGCGGTCCTGCAAAAAACTGATTAGTAGTTTGCAAAATAGTCTTTGACAGGCGTAAAAGCTGCAAGTGAGATGAATGAACCCTGCCAAAAGCACATAAGAACATTAACACACAACAAGAAGAAAGTATTTGATGTTTTGCAAAAAAAAAAATGAAAGTCTGAATTTCAAATAATTATACTAGAAAATCTGAGATGAATTTGAGAAAAAGACTTTCACCACGATGTAGTTGTCTAAGTTATCTTTCCAACGCCTGCAAAAACGTGAAAATCCAATGAGAAACAAAAAAGTTGGACCCGTTCGAATGAAACAGCCTCCAAGGGCTAGAAATTGGCACTCAGGTAGTTAATTGACTATTGATGGTTTTAGAAGAAATCTGGTTATATGCAAATGGTTCTGTAGGCAGTTATGCATGACAGAAAATGTTATACTTGGCAATTTATGTAGCTTCTAATGGTTAAGGTCAAAAGTTTGATGATTTAGAAATGCTATTCATATCACGTCTTTCTCTTCAATTTCTTTAAGATTGACCTAATCATTTCAATAAATCCAATTGTTTCTGAATAACTACATAGACTTGGCGTGAATTTGTATATTCCCACAAGCGGTTCAAGGGATACGCTAATAGGTATAAACAAAGGGGTTTAACAGGGATTCAATAAATATGCTGATAGAAACAACCGATGGGCTTTAAAAATCTGCCAGCGCTGCACCCACAAAAGACTCCAAGGAATATGCCGTTAAGAATAATCAATAAGAATAGAAAATGCTCAACTTGCATTTTTGTGTGCTGACAGGAACGTCCAAAAAGACATTGCATCCATAGGCAGTTCAGGGAATACAACAATAGGATGAGAACAAATTTCAGGTATGGATTCTTTATGGTGTGAGGCGATCTTCCTGCAAATTCTTCCACGTATCTTTAATTATTACTGACAGTGTTTGAGCAAATACTTTTGGCAGCATATTCTCATCTTGTACCAAAATAAGAGCTATAAAACCGGCTTTCAACATTCATCAAAACGTAATTAAAAATGGACTTTTGCTAGATGTTGTAATTGCAACCGTCTTGGCAGACATGTATAAAATGTGGATACCTACAGATAGCACACGAACAGTTTGATAAAATGTCTCAAGAGATGTAATCTCAAACAAAACAAATCATCGCAGGGTATACATGTGCATATAACAATTTTAAAATTTCAAGCCAATGTAGAATAATTTATAGAATGTAGAGGCTGAAAGGTGATAACATAGAATAAATACAAAGCAAGGAACTATTTAATAGAATGCATTTTAAACTGATTACAGAATGTGTGGGTAACACTGTTTAAACTGATATCAATGAAAGCTATAACACGGTTAAAGATTCCTATCGTGTCCGAAATGCTATAGATTTATTAATGAAATGCTAAATCAAACATTTATGATTGAAACAGTTATCACAAAGAACCAGCAAATGCAACCCTGTAGAAGATGATTTTCAAGACTCGTTGAGACACCTGCACAAACTTCCACCAAAGTGCTTGCCAACAATAAATTAAGGAGGGTTCACGTCAGGTTCACCATTGTATGCAGCCAACATAGATTTTAATAAAAAGGTTTGAAAATGTATTTTGCAAAACCCTAAAATCTACATTAAGTGCACCAAAAAGATAATTGCAAACTATTGAAACTCGAAAAATTAAATGTTACCGAAACCGCTTAAATGTGGTTGCTCAGAATAGTAGCATAACTCCAATGTAAATGTTGCGGGGGGGATAAATGATGGATGAGTTCGATTTTTATAAAGTTTTGGGGACGGTTTCAAAAGTGGTTCGATCGGTTGAACGAGAAAAGGTAGGTAAAAAGGTGGTTAGGGTTATGGTAACAGGTTTGTATTATTTTGGTGAAATAGATTTAGGTTAAAGTTTGGATAAAATAATAAATAATAAATTAAGTTGATTTAATTTATTATTTGTCGGGAGGTGTTGTGGTTTATAGATAAATAATAAATAATTTGAATTTATTATTTACGAAACATGGTATAAAATGGTAAGATTTATTTAATTAATTAAAATTAATTAAATCTTTGGATGAAGGATAACTTAAGGCAATTTTTTGATGCTTACAATATGAACATTGTATTATCAGGTAATCTCTATAAGGAACCCAAGTCTAGTCCTTTCACCACGCTTTCCCCTGATGATGGGTCAATTGGGTCAATTGATGTGATCCAAAATGTTGGCTGGTTGATTTTTTATAACATGGGTCATATCCAGATTTAAATTTATTGGTATTAATTACAAACGATGATATTAAGAAGATTTCATGTTTTGTCATTGATTGTCCTACTCCTAATTATCATGCATTTTAGACGAACAAGAATTATTAAAAAATATGATACCCCAAACCAGAGAATTCAATCATGAAAGCAGCAGTCGTAAAATTTGATAACAGTTCTCTCAGTCACAATAACTGCAGTTACAAGGAATGAAAAAAGACACTGAAATAGAGGTCATCTTGAATAGGTCATGAATGTTGACAGTCCTTGTTAACAATGAAGTTATGTTAAAATGTTCTGGTTGTTGCTTCTATGCAAAATCTTTCTTCATTGCATTGGCTTCTTGCACCACCAACACTCTCTTTTGAAATTCCTGTAGTACACTCCAAACAAGAAACTTGAATCAAGAACCAAGAACCAAGGCACATATTTGGATCATGGAACTAAAATTTTCACAAAAATAGACAGTTACAAATAGGAAAAAGCAGAACTAATGAACAGCATTACCATGGTAGTTAGACCAAAAAAAAAGTAATTTTATAGATTTTGAGAAATAGAAAGAAACAATTAACTCTTGCAGAGGACACAAGCGAAGTATCTTTAAAAGCATTCTGAAAGGCTCCTTTTGCATGCCCTCATTCATTCTTTGATGATTCTCGTCAGATTTGGATGATTTAGAAGATCATAATAAAGACCTTAAAGATTAATCAAGAAGAGGGTTGCATATCTTTGTTGTCAGTAAGAAAAAATGTAGATACATTTATTCTTATCTATAAGTACAAATTAGGGATATGGAAACTACCTTATGATGCAGAGCAGCAACTGCAGCCTCAGCTTCACTTTTTGAAAGATAATGAACAAACCCAACTTTACGACAATTTGTACCTTTCCTATCTTTAACTTTCAGGAATCTTATTCTTACATCCAGCACCTTCCCATATTGACTGAACAATTTAGCGAGATCTTCGTTCTTGACTGACCATGGAACATTAGCCACATATACTTGGTACGAAGTATCCATTATGGTAGTGCTAGATGTCTCGGATGTATTGTCTTCTCGGATACTAGCAGGTTTTACCATATTCTTCTTATGAACACCACTTTGACCAGAATTCTGCAAAGCTCAGCACTTGAAAAATAAATAGATCTCATTGATAACTAATAAAATGAGCCTGGCAAAAGCCCAGAAGAAAATCAAAGTATACCCTATTTTAATCGCATACAATTTTTTTTCAACCACCAATTCCTTGATTATAATTTTTTAAATAGTGCTAGTTCTGTCATTGGCAAACAAAATTAGTATGCAACTTTAGAAAGATCAATAACTAAATAGAATTTGTGCACACACTCAAACTTGCGGTCAATGCATAACAAGGAAAATACCATCTTGAGAAATTACTTATATCCCATTTTCTTATTCATATGCATACGAGAAAAGAAATAATGGATTCACTAATGCTCGATCAAAATGAACACCGAACCTTGTTTAGACTCTGGAAGGATTCTTTTTGGATTTACCACAACCTTTTGTCTTACTGTAGAAGAAACTACCAAATAAGAGTTCATATATATAAGCTTGCAGATGTACCCTTGAATTTTGACATGAACAAAGAAGAGGGCCAGGGTGAGGGTTGGACATATGTTTCCCCTTCTGAGTTACCTGTTCATGTTGTTCTCCTTGCATGAAATGAAGTGATAACACACATATATATGGCAGAAGTAAAGCTTTTTCTCATATTATGCCAACAAAAGCTGCTGTTACTAGTGTGGAAAGTCCCTGTGGCATCAAAAAGTGCACAAAAGGTTGTCTCAAAGGTATATGACAAGGTAGTAATATTTGAACCCAAGAGACTGATGTTCTTATTCATCTTCATGAGCATGCAAAAATTTGTGACTATTTAAATCAATGTGCTTTGCTTTATTGCTGCATCTCCTTGAATTCTATGATTATATTATGGCTAGCGTATGACATTGCTAACTCTAAAATTTGAAACCTGCTGTATAAGTTTTGATGCGCATTTGGTGATTTGATTTGTCTGATACAAATGAGTTGAAAACAAATCACTCAAACTGTCAAATTCAAAATAATTTATTTTTAGAATCAATTTAAGAAGAAATTTCTAAACAGTCAATCAGTGTTTGACTTGCATCCTTCAATAAAAATTACAAGATACTAAAGTTTTATTGATATTTCGGTTCCCTTACCAGCCCCCTACCCCATATTTCATTATTTCCTTTCTCTCATAAGATCAACTGTTAACTGTTGTTTCTTATGATGGATGTATTTTACATTACACTGGTATGAAATGAAAACCAAGAGTTTCATCTGATTGGAGTTGATGATCAAGTTTTACAGTCATTCTGAATGGCTCGTCAATCTGAAAGGCTCAACTTCTAGTGTCTACAGTTGGTCAAAGATCAAATTCTACAACCTGATTGAGGATCAAATTCTAGAGTCTAGTTGAGGAGCAGGTTCTACAGTCTGGCCCTTGCTCTGATTGAAGCATGTCATCATCTATAGGCCTGCAAAACTGTCCTGGTTGAGGATCTCTTGTTAAGCTTGTAGATATTAATATCCCATGTTAAGAGGGAGTTGACTTGTTGATGAAAGGAAGCTAGGTGTGCGGAAAACACTTCCTACACTAATCTAATGAGGGGAGGAGAGTGCAAATTCAATTTTATCTTTACTATTATAGCAATGTTAAACCCACTAACAGAGATATTGCAGCAAACACATAAACAAGAAAGTATGACAAAAGAAGAGACACAAGATACACATGGGGAAAACCCTTACGGGTGAAAAACCCCACACTCCAAAACACAGCTCAAATGTATTACGTAAACAATGAAGGTTACAATACAACACAAAGCCAATGCTCTTGCGGGAAGGAGTCTTCGACACTCGTATCTGGAGATGATCCGGTAGCTTAACAGTACCTGTAAAACCTGTAGTACATCACCTCCTCAAAGCACCTATTTATATAGAATATACAAGGCAATTTTGGCTTTATCTTGGAATGGGCGTCCAACATGGCCTCATGGCCCAAAACCCACGCCTATGGACACTTGTCCAACCTTGTAAGATGTTCCTGACAATTGTCAAGTCACCCCATCCCAAAGAGGTCGCCTATTCCCAATTTGGGTAATGACAGATGCTTCTACGACTCTTACAACTGTCATAGAATCTGTCATAGCTGTCATAACTTACAGCTGTAAGAGAATCTATCATACACAGGCTATAAATAGCATATTCTCTTACAACATGTCATAGTCCACCTTGGGGGCGCCCAAAGATGCCTTTTTCAAATATGCTCTTCGACACATATCTTCACCTATCATAGAATCTCTTATTTCTGACTCTTACATGTCATAACTTTGTCATAGGAATCTGTCATGACCGTTTCGGTCAATATTCCCTTACACAACATCCAAGATGCTGACACATGGCAAAATATTCCTACCACTAAGTGGGACGCCTATCTCCTCATGTGAGGACAAAAATACATGTGGTCATATGCCATATAGGATGACACATCACCGTGCCAACTCCCACAATATGACAACATAGGATATGCATCCAATTAATACAATAGGCAAATAATAAATAAATACAATGTAAAAATACAAGGAATTACCAAGGTTGAGACACCTTAATTCCCAACATTCTCCCACTTGTCGAAGACCTTGTAAGAGCCAATAGAATTAACAAGATTTAAGTGCTATAGACCGAGAGGCCCATAGACTCCTAACACCATCTGAACTTCTTTGTGCCCACTGGTTTCGTCAATGCATCTGCAACATTCTTCAAAGTATCTACCTTCTCCAAATTTACCTTCCCATCCTCTACCATGTCTCGCACGAAGTGAAACTGTACATCAATATGCTTTGTTCTGGCATGGAAAGTTGAATTCTTCGCAAGGCAAATCGCACTCTGACTGTCACAACTGATCGTAATCTGACCTGCATCAACACCAATATCTGAACACAATCTCTTAAGCCAAATGGCTTCCATGCAAGCATGAGTTGCAGCCATATACTCAACTTCAATAGTGGACAAAGCAACCACAGGTTGTCGCTAACTCATCCAACTAATTGCACCACTAAACATAGTGAACACATAGGCACTGGTGGATCTCCTACTGTCAATGTCACATGCCCAATCAGAATCCACAAATCCACGAATACAAACTAAATGCGGAGGTCCTATAGCATTACCACGATAGCATATGGAATACTCGGAAGTACCCCTCAAATATCGGAACACTCGCTTAGCTGCATCCCAATGTACCCGTCCCGGATTAGCCATAAATCAACTAAGGACTCCCACTACTTGGGCAATGTCTGGTCTTGTGCAGACCATAACATACATTAAACTGCCAACAGCACTAGCATAAGGTACTCTGCTCATGTCCTCCAATTCACTAGGAGATTTTGGACAATCATTAACAAATAACTTTGTCCCCAATGCAACAGGAACACACAATGGTCTACAATCCGCCATGCTGAACCTATCCAACACGGTCTTCACATACTTACTCTGGCTTAACCAAAGTTTTCTGTTTGCTCTGTCTCTTCTGATTTCCATTCCCAGAATGTACCTGGCTGCCCCAAGATTTTTCATCTCAAACTGTGCTGACAACTGAGACTTCAAATCAGAAATCATATTCTTACTATTCCCAATCAACAGCATATCGTCAACATACAATGCAATAATGAGAATGCGATCATTGTCAAACTTGTAAAACACACAATGATCAGATTTTAATCTCACATAGACAATCAACAACACAAAGGCATCAAACTTCAAGTACCACATCCTAGGAGACTGCTTCAAACCATACAAAGATTTCTTTAACAGGCAAACCAAATTTTCTTTACCTTTCTCTATGTAATGCTCTGGCTGTGACATGTAGATTTCTTCCTCCAAATCACCATGAAGGAAAGTTGTTTTCACATCCATCTATTGTACCTCTAAGTCATCTCTTGCAGAAATCGAATGGATGTCAGCTTTGCAACGGGAGAGAAAATTTCACCATAATCAATTCCCTCCACTTGTGAGTACCCCTTCGCAACCAATCTAGCCTTGTACTTTTCAACACTGCCATCTACACCGAATTTCTTCTTGAACACCCATTTGCAACCAACGGGTTTCTGTCTATCAGGCAAAGGCACCAAGTCCCATGTTTTGTTCTTCTCCATAGAAGCCATCTCATCTTCCATGGCCTCCTTCCAGGAACATGCATCTTTCATGCCTATAGTCTCTTTCACAGTTCTAGGCTCATAAGTGTTAGTAAGTAAAGCAAAAGCACAACTAGAATCAAGTAATGAATAACCAAACCTATCAGGTTGCTTTCTCGTTCGTGTAGACCTATTCAAAGGCTGAGGTTGAGGTTCTGCTTCTTCGGAGCTTTCAGAGCTGTTAGAGCTCTCCTCGTCATCAGGTCTCACAGGGTCTGTCGGTTCAGTCTTCTCAAGGGTAGAAGGAAACTAAACCGCATCTTTTTTTTTTCTGTATGTTCTGACTGTAGAACTACGGAAGAAGGTGCTAGCTCTCTGAAGATAACACTTCTGCTATACAACACTTTTTGAGCCATAGGATCCCAAAGCTTGTATCCTTTCACATCGACACCATAGCCAATGAAAATACATTTAACAGTCTTGTTCTCCAATTTAGACCGTTTCTCCCTAGGCACATGTGCATATGCCTCACAACCAAAAACACGAAGATGCCTAGCTGAAGGCTTCTTACCAGACCACGCCTCCATAGGTGTTTTACCAACAAGAGCTGATGTAGGAGATCTGTTTACCAAATAGCAAGCAGTGGCAACAGCGTCAGCCCAAAACTTTTGTTCGAGGCTTGCTCCACTAAGCATACTCCTAGCCTTTTCCATCAGTGTCCTATTCATCCTCTCTGCAACTCCATTTTGCTACGGGGTGTATGGAGTTGTCTTATGCCTTTCAATCCCTTGCTCTTTGCAGAACTTATCGAACTCTGCCGAACAAAACTCACCACCGTTGTCAGTTCTCAAACACTTAATCTTTTTACTAATCTGATTTTCAGCAATAAATCCATGTCCTTCTACTGTAATCATCTATGAAAGATACAAAATATACAGATTTTGAAATCAAAGGAACATTAACAGGACCAAATCCTTCAGAATGAATAAGATCCAATACAACAGAAGACTTGTGAGAACTAGAGTAAAACCGAACATGGTTTTGCTTTCCATAAATGCAATGTTCGCAAAAGTCGATCTCGAGATTACAATCATTTAACCCCTCAACGAAGTTTTTATTTTTCAAGGTACGTAGACCCTTCTCACCAATGTGGCCATATCTCAAATGTCATAACATAGTCTTTTCAACAGGAAGCTTAGCTTCCAAAGCATGTGCACTATTATCAGAACTAGTTACAACAGATTTCTTCGCTGCTCGTTCAGATGGTGGGGATGAAGTGACTGCAGCTCTTTTCTTCGAGTCAGAAGAACTATTGCACTGTGAAGTGCATACCTCCAGCTGAAACAGAGTACCTCTCCGAGTACCCTTCGCAAGCACCATAGATCCTCTAGTCATCTTACATCCATCCTTCGAAAAGACAACCTGCACACCTGCATCATTCAACATACTTACAGAAAGCAGGTTCTGTGCAAGGACTGGAATGTGCATAACACCAGTGATCCCCTTCACTCGTCCATCAGGGAATCGGATTGAGACTCTTCCACGACCAACAATTTTCAGATGAAAATCGTCACCCAGGTACACTCTTCCACCATCGAATTCTTCATACTTCGTGAACCAGTCTCAATGCGAAGTCATCTGGAATGATGCACCAGAATCAATCAACCACACATCATCAAATGCATGGGTGGCCAAGGCTGCAATGAAGGCATCACCATCATCTTATGACTTGTCGGAATCTGAATCTGGGGCTGATTTCTTTTTCTTTTTCTTCTCTTCTTTGCATTCCTTTCAAAAATGCCTAGACTTGCCACAATTCCAACAAAGAGCCTTGGACTTTCCAGGAGATTTGGATCTCCCACGAGATTTAGATTTGCTCTTCTCAGCTTTCTTGTCTTTCTTCTTCCCTTTCTCCTTGGGTCTTCCACGAACCGCAAGAGCTTCTTTAGCTGATTTGGATGTCTTCCTCCGCATTTCTTCAGATAACAGCGAGGACACCACATCTTCCATCTTGAAGGTGGTAGTGGTGCTTCCGATAGCCATGACAAGATGATCCCACGAATCTGGCAAAGAACAAAGCAAGGTCATGCAACGATCCTCCTCCTCCATTTTTACACCCACAAATGTCAACTGTGCAACAATCATGTTGAAAGCATTCATGTGGTCCGCAACAGATCTTCCGTCTTCCATCTTCAGAGCAAACAACTTCTTTTTCAGGAAAAGTTTGTTTACCAAGGACTTGGCCTGATAAACATCACCCAACTTCTTCCAAAGATCTTTCGTGCTCTTCTCCTCATGGACATTCAACAGGACAGAGTCAACCAAATAGAGTCTTATGAGACCCTTAGTCTTCCGATCTTTGAGGCCCCAATCAGCTTGTGACATTGCTGTAGGTTTCACACCAGCTACAGTTTCCCATAGGTCACGATCAACAAGTAGGCCCTCCATCTTAAGTTTTCACAACTCGAAATTAGTGCCATTGAATTTCTCAATTTCTAACCTTCCGAATGTGGTTGCCATCTCCTTGTTGCAACAAGATATAGAATACTCTGCACAGACTTCCACTCAACTTAAGATCAGCTCAAAAAACCCCTACCCAACAGCTAAGACCAAAACTGGCCAAGCTCTGATACCAACTGAAAGGAAGCTACGTGTGTGGAAAAGGCTTCCTCCACTAATCTAATGAGGGGAGGAGAGTGCAAATTCAATTTTATCCTTACTATTACAGCAATGTTAAACCCACTAACAAAGATATTACAGCAAACACATAAACAAGAAAGTATGACAAAAGAAGAGACACAAGATATACGTGGGGTAAACCACTACGGGTGAAAAACCCCACACTCCAAAACATAGCTCAAATGTATTACGTAAACAATGAAGGTTACAATACAACACAGAGCCAATGCTCTTGCAGGAGTCTTCGACACTCGTATCTGAAGATGACCCGGCAGCATAATAGTACCTGTAAAACCTGTAGTATATCACCTTCTCAAAGCACATGTTTATATAGAATATACAAGGCAATTTTGGCAATTTTGGCTCTATCTTGGAATGGGCGTCCAACATAGCCTCATGGCCCAAAACCCACGCCTATGGACACTTGTCCAACCTTGTAAGATGTTTCTGACTCTTGTCAGGTCACCCTGTCCCAAAGAGGTCCCCTATTCCCAAAATGGGTAATGACAGATACTTCTACGACTCTTACAACCGTCATAGAATCTGTCATAGCTATCATAACTTACAGCTGTAAGAGAATTTGTCATATACAGGCTATAAATAGCACATTCTCTTACAACATGTCATAGTCCACCTTGGGGCACCCAAAGATGCCTTTTTCAAAGATGCTCTTCGACACGTCTTCACCTGTCATAGAATCTCCTATTTCCGACTCTTACATGTCATAATTTTGTCATGACTGTTTTGGTCAATATTCCCTTACACAACATCCAAGATGCCGACACATGGCAAAATATTCCTACCACTAAGTGGGACGTCTATCTCCTCATGTGAGGACAAAAAATACATGTGGTCATATGCCATGTAGGATGACACATCACCGTGCCAACTCCCACAATATGACAACATAGGATTTGTATCCAATTAATACAATAGGCAAATAATAAATAAATACAAGGAATTACCAAGGTTGAAACACCTTAATTCCCAACAGTTGAGACTAAAACTTTATTGGGTGATTATTTGTGGCAGGGGTAATGTATGCTGTAGATTATGTTTCCTTTTGTTTAATTTATGCCTTGAAGCTGGCTCTATTAATTATCTGTAGGCTCAAGACATTCTTGATTAAGTTTCTAAAGCAATGATATTTTTATGGCTTTTTGATATTCATAAATTATAGATATTCATATCTGTTTTATTTATAATGGTCAGTTAGCTTTTAGGATAGACTTCAGGAATATTCTTTATTCTTTTTGTTTTTGCTCTATTAATTGTCGGTCTTTTCCTCTTAGTTGTCGCTCCTATCATTTTCGGATAAAGCGTTTGTAATCTTATATAAGGATGCTTTCACTCTTTATTTTAATATCGAATATCTCGGTAATCATTCTATGTTTAATTATTGTTATATGGTATAAGAGCCCAAGTTGAACTTCGGGATCGGTGAATGCGTGAAGATCTAGGGTCTGCTGCCGGCAATGATCATTCGAGGAACGCTCCTAACATAGAAAGAACCAAAAAAAATCGTATGGAACCATAAGGAATCAAGGGCAGAAATTAGGGAGATTTTTTTAAAAAATCGTGAGCTAATTGCGAGTTTTTGTTTAGTGAAAATTGCAACCTGGTCGTTTTTTATAAAGGCGAATTTTTGGACACAAAATCGCGTCTTTTCTCTTCTAGAAATCACGTCAAGTAGGGTTTAATTTCAAAATCACATTTTTAATCCCTATGGAAATCTCGTTTTTGTTAAATGAATTTGCAGGTCTCGCAAGAAGGAAAGTGTTTTTAGGCAGATTTACTAGAAATCATGCCTCTACTACTCATTTTTCTATCGCTTTTTTACAAGTCGCACCCAACATGTGATTTGGTCCTAATTTTGGGCGATTTTTTATAAAAAATCATGGGGTTTTTTCCCTGACATTTTCTTCAAAAACGTGAGCGACTAGGGTTGTTGATGCAGTTTTTGATGATTTTCTACAAAATTGTGGGTCTTTCTTCAGCAGCTAGGGCTTTAGCTGACCTTTTCAATGTTTTTCATTTGCTAGGGTTTGTGGAAAGGCTGTTTTTCGACAGCAGAAAGTTTATTTTTTTACTCCCTCATTACTTTGCGGGAGGGAAGATGGCCTGTTTACCCAACATCATGTTGGAAGGCAGCCAACGCTTTACCGCCAAAAATTACAAGTGGAAGCAACGAATGCTAACAACTTTCAAGTGCAAATGTCTCGAAAAGATCATCCTCGATACCAACACCTAGCCAACGACTATGGGTAAAGACTGGGACAAACGTGATAGAGAAGCAGTCATGTTGATAAGATTCTCAATGACTAATGAAATGCTTCCGAAGGTTCAGACAAGTACAACCTCTGCAAAAATTTGGAAGCATCTGCGAGATCTGCACGAGACTTCAAATAGAAGCAAAGCCTTCTTCCTGAAGAATATGCTCTTTTCGATCATGATGAATGAGAAAGCATCCTTGTAGGAGAATTTACTCAGGATCAAGGACAACCGAGATCAATTGTCAACCATAGGTCGGAAGATGGAAGAAGAGGACATAGTGGTAATCACGCTGAAAAGCTTACCATGGGCTTAAGAGCATTTTATTGACACTCAACATCACCTCTACTAGTGTTGTCCTTAACTTTGAAGAGTTGTACAATAAGCTCTTACAACAAGATAGATGGAAGAAACAATTTGGTAGCAACAATGATACACAGAGTGTGGAACAAGCATTTGCAACCAAAGACATGGGCAAAGGCAAATGGTCACTGAAGAAAGGACGAGGTAACAATGAGGATACTTCAAAGAATCTGAAAAACATCACGTCATTATTGTGGTAAGATGGGTCATATGAAGAAGCACTGCAAAAAGAGGTTGGTTGAACAAAAATCCAACCAAGGAGGACCTCAACAAAAGGCTCATGTCGCAGAGCATTCAAAGAAGGAATCAACATTCTACGCATTCATGGCCAAACAACCAACAGATCAATCTAAGTCATCTGCATGTTACATAGATTCAAGAGCATCTCGTCATTTCACCCACAAGAAAGATTGGTTCACAAAGTACACGACTTGCTTTAATTTAGTGATCTTCGATGGTGGTGAGTACACAGTTGTTGGCAGAGGGAATGTGCAAATATCCTCTGGAGAGAAAATTTTATTTTTTCTCAATGTGTACTATGTGCCGGGAATGGAGCTTAATTTACTCTTTGTGAGTCAAATTATGCGCCATTGTCCCAATCTGAATGTCATCTTTAGCAAACATGAATGCTACATAGTTGACAAGGAGACAAAGAAGACTATTGTAGTTAGAATAGAAGATCATGGTTTGTATCGACTAGTTGATACTGGATAGGTCCAAGAGCGTGCATTGGCAGCCAAGAGTGCGTCTAATATCAATACACTTTGGCATCAACGGTATGGGCACCTCAACTTATCCTATCTCTCTCAATTGGCTTGAGAGAATTTGGTAGAGGGATTACCTAACATCCAAGAGCAAATATAGGGTGTTTGCGGAGCTTGCAGGGAAGCAACACAACTCACAACTCCTTTTGATAATGGACAAGCTTGGAGAGCCAAGAGAGTCCTACAGGTGGTTCATGCGGAGATTTATGCACCAATGAACACAACATCGGTCATTGGTGCCAAGTATTTTCTTCTATTTGTAGATAGTTTTAGTAGGAAAATGTGGATGTATTTTCTGAAATTAAAATCAGATGTGTTTAATGAATTTCAAAAGTTCAAAGCATTAGTAGAAAAAGACTCTGGTTGTGACATAATCACTCTTACATCTGATAATGGAGGTGAATTTTGTTCCAAAGAATTCAATGGCTACTGTACTAAACACAGCATAAAACAACAATATACAACACCCTACACTCCACAACAAAATGTAGTTGAGAAGCGAAATCGTACTATTACCAAGATGGCCCGGTGTATGATGGAGAACAGAGTGTTCCCAAGAAATTTTGGGCTGAAGTAGTATATACTGCAATTTATTTACTAAACAGATCTCCAACACATGCAGTGAAGGAGAAGACCCCAAAGGAAGCATGATCTGGGAGGAAACCAAAAGTTGGTCATCTTAAGGTCTTTGGTCCCACTACATATGTCTGGATTCCAAATGCAACGCAAACCAAGTTAGATCCTAACTATAAGAAATTAATGACAATCATAAGGCATACAAGTTGATTGATGTTGACACTATCTACTTGACTTTCAGCAAAGATGTTGTGATTGATGAGGAAGCTAGGCCCTTCCAACTCTCTTCAAAGATTGAGATTATTGTAGATCAGCCTACTATGGCTAAGGTTTCAAGTGTTCAGCTTCACTTAGCTCCACCTGAAGGGGGGGAGACCTTGGGCAGATATACCATCCCCCTAATCCTCATGTATTGCATGCCATTCATATGAGATCACCTACCTAGTGAGGATCCGTTATCCCCTCATCTTGCCATCTTTTCCTATTTCCCCATGATTGATCTCCCTATGTTGTTACACCATGATAGATGAGTGAGGTTACGAAGGGTGTCCTGGTAGCCAACTCTCTAGGCCCAAAGGCAGTACCCTTCTACTAAAAGGTAGAACCACTTTGGCCCATGTGGGCTCATCTTGTCCCCCCCCTGGATGGCGTACCTAGAAGAGGGCCCTCTCACCATTCCCCCTTTGCAATTCTTCCTTTTCCCATCATGGTGGAGGTATGTGCAAAATGAACTAATCAAATTCACATCAAATAATCACATCAGCAATAATAATTTACTAATATGCTACCATAACAAACATGAACTATTAACCGTATTAAATTATACATTATACTCCCATATGAGTATTCTACCACAAGTAGATTAATGGACCCTTCCTCAATTTAATGCCTTTTTTCTATATATCTTCCTTGCAGACCTGTATATCTGTTTTCTCTTTCCTTGCTGTTTATGCTTGGTCACATATAATCAACAATATGTATTTTCCTTCCCATATCCCCCTCACTGCTACTTTATCTCTCCATATATATATCTTAACACCCTTATGATGAGAGACGTGACTTTTCAAAGAATTATAACTCTTTATTATAGGGGTGCTTCTTCAAGGCTGATCGCAGCCTTTTCAAACTGATCGCTGCCCCTTAATAAATATTAATTGTTGCATATCCTAAACAAAAGACTACTTAATAGATAGTCACTGCATCTCATATTCTAATCACTACTGCTACGTTTCATATATTTAAATAAGACTTCCATAATAATCACTGCCTCAACAAATATGCAGAGTGCTTATTATAAGGTCTTCTGTTTTGTCTTAAGCGCTGCTACCTTCCTTTATTCGCTGCCTTTCCCTATATTACAAATCGCTGTCTTATGTTTAATCGCTGCACCTTCATTGTCTACGATTTATCTTTAGATTGCTTAAATTAATATATGTACTTTGCCTTATAAGATTCGCTGCTGCTTACTTAATCAAAATGTATATTATTTTATATTTTCATATTATATATAGTATATAAATATATTTATTTATATCTATATTTATGGTATTAATATATATTATATTATAATGATTATAATTGCTAATATTTATATTTGTTATTTATAAATATAATAATATATCTTTGTTAATAAATATATTATATTTTAATTATATCAAAATATTTATATAATAATATTATTTAATATTATTTATTAAATATCATATAATATATGTTTATTTAAATATTAATACATACGCAATTATCTCTATCAATCAAATTGACTAAACACCACATTTTACGAAAGCAACTTCACCGTCTTTTATCATGATGTTTAAATCTTTAATTTAAACAATGCCTTAATATCGGGATATCACAGAGACATAAAAGTGACTTATTTTGGGGCCTAAAAGTAAAGTTGAATTAAAAAGAGAATTTCAAAAGTCACTTGAGGGAAAAAGTGAAATAAATGAAATTAAAATAAAATGCCCTCGAAAAAGCTGTTTAAGGAGGGCTTGGGCAAGAGGTTGGGCATCCATTGTTCATTATCAAAATTCTCTTTTCTTGTAAGATTGAACTTTGTTCATCTTCTATGCCTAGTACGAAAACCCTAAGGTACGAATAGTTTCGAGGACGAAAACCCTCCTAACCATTTGAGAGTGATTTCATCTAAAATCACCTATGTGCTGAAGATATTAAGTTTGAGAAAGAAAACACTCAACAGCCATTGGAGCAATTTCATACAGAGGTTGCCTTTGTGCTAAATATTAGAAAATTCTGAGTGGATTCATACAAGATTCACAGGTGATCTGAAAGTTTTAAGATTTTTGGAGATTTGACAGGAATATCACAAATATCTTTTCTAGATTGGTATTATGTTACAGTGTAGCTACAATTTTGGGATTTATCGGAAAATCATTTGCAAGCAAATATTAATCAATTTCTAATATATAGGTGTATGTTGGATAAGCAAATATTTTTATTATTACCAAATTCTGATTAAATTTCTGCTGAGAAGTTATTTCAATATCTATTCATATTTTATTGCCCTTAGAAAGGCTAGTCGTACCATTATTTATCCTTGACACACCATATTCTATATATTGAGGTTGTCGTACAAGGAAAAGAAGCTAGCGCTTGTATTTTGGTTGTTTGCATAAATTGAAAAGGATCGTGGGAAATAAGATAGTGGAGCACTTCATTTTGGTGGGCCCTTTCAAAGCTACTAAGACCATATTTTGCAGACTAAGACCAAGCCGTACATGTTAAAGGAGGGCATGATTGTTTCTTTGAGAGTTGTTGTTGATGTGTAGGGGTCATGGGACCCTCAAACCTTCTAATCGCCCCACCAAGTTGCCGTAACATGTCAAGAAGGATTGTGGAATAATAGGTGAAGCACTTATTTAAGAAATTGCAGCCCTTAAGCAGCCGCACCTCATAAGGGAAGAAGGACGCATGAATTGAGGGAAATTGTGGGAGCTGGAACAGATTGGGACTGCACTCGTTAATATTGTATGGACATTTTCAGTTGTTATTCAATGCTATCAGTTGTTCTTTGTATTCATTCAGTTTGGATTTTAATAATATATTACAGCTTCTCAAATAAAGGTCAAAATTTCTACAATCTTGTGCTCAGTTTGTGAAGTCACTAATCTTTAATATATTTCAATTTCATCTCCAAAATAAATATTAGTGTAGCTTCAACTGTATGATCCATTTGATTTGAGTAATGCAACTGTATATTGGGAATTTGAATTAATGTGTAATCAGCATTGCATTGTTAGACAAATAGTATTTCGTCAAACATTTGTCAATATACACAAAAATTAGGTGCGGGATATTACATTTCCACCCAAGTTTTAGTTGCTCTCCCATAAGCTTGGTACTTACCAATTTTATCTATGACATCAAAGCTTATCCCTTTTGGTGGGACATTAGTTGGAGTTGTTGCCGAAGCATCAAGGGGCTGAGTAGAAGTATCAATGATAGATTTGATATATGCGGTCAAAGTTTCCACTTGCTCCTCAAGTTGCTCCCTTGTCATTTTCTTTTTTTCTACTCTTTCAACTAACTTCTCAATAGACATTTAGCATTATGAATCATTGAATATCACCTTCATGCACAGATGGACCAAGATCTACTCTGGTGATGTTGTAGTCTGCCTTAATTGCCTCATCTTCATTTTTGTCTTCAATGGGCATTACAATCTCCACATATTGCTCACCTACATCAAAACATTTGAGAACGCTTCATTTTCTTAGCCACTACCTCTTTAAGCCAAGGAGATGGTGATGACACTGATTGGGACTTAATTGTCAATGGGGGAAGAGTGACCTTTGGAGTAGAATCGACAACAGTATTGACAGTGGTTTGTACTGGGAGAGGAGAAGGTGGAGGAGTAGGCACATGAGGTGGAAGAGGAGATAAAACACAATTTACCTGTTGTTCACCAATAGGATTTTGTACACTATCACCATCCATCCGTATTGGGGGTGGTCTTTTTATCTCCATCTTCTTTCTTGGTGCTTGGTACTCACCTTCACACTGACTCTTCAAGTCAACTCCTTTATCTAGGTCCTCATCATCACCATCCCTTCTTGGGGTTGACTTAGACCTGGTAGAATATGTGATGATGGGAGATTGGTGTGAAGAAGATGCTACAGACTACTTTTGCTTCCTAGATACATTATCCTTTGATGGTGGTTTAGTGGTTGTATGCTAAGTCACCAGGTTCGAATTCGAATTCGAATTCAGCAAGGATGAAATTTGAAATAAATTCAACAAGGGAAATTTTGGGAAAAAAAATTCGTGATTAAATTCGCCTTACATAAATTTGATTTTTTTTTAAATATATTATATAAGTAATAAATTCCTCTTTATATATTATATAAGTAATAAATATATTATATAAGTGAAAAAGGCCACTATCTATACCCATTATTTATTATATATTTAATAAATATTAAATATATTATGTAAGGTAATAGATGATGCTCTGTAATATATCTATACTTATAATATATTATTACTTATAAGTTATATAATATATTATAAAACTTTAAGGAGTGGATATATATAATAAAATATTATATATTTAGTCAATAGGCTTTATATGTGAGTATTATAGTCCTTAGCCGATAGGCTTTTATATGTGAGTATTATAGTCCTTAGCCGATAGGCTTTTATATGTGAGCATTATAGTGCTTGGAAAATTGTCTCGCGCCGTAAAAAAATTCACGCCGGAAAATTTCTTGAACTCGTCAATTCCTATCGGCGTATTCCTTGAGTCGGACATGCACATGGGATTCAATTCTCCAGAGTCGGGGCATCGGAACCCGACAATGTATTCTTTGATCCTGATGAACACATGCTTCCTTCTCGCATCATCCCGGATGGGTTTCCATCACTCCCTGTTCATCCAGGGCCCAGGGGCTGCCCGATCTTCTGTGCCATGGGGTTATCCCCTTCACCCCAGGATCCCTCCGCTTGAACCAGCAAAGCCATCAAGAATCACAAACTAGCAAGGAGTCGGAGAAAACCTAAAAAAATCTTTATTGAAATATATTTTAAAGCCGTACAAATTTCTGCCGTATTTCAAGGAATTTTTTTGGACGTTTATAAATCCGCCGATTTTCGAACCTCATGGCCGAAAATCGGCGAATGCAGTGACATAGGTTGTATGCTCTGCAATTCCAGCCATTAGACATTTTTGGCTCTTCCTAAGTACAAATAAAGACCTTTCCCTTATATCAGTAATTTCTTTATCAACCCACTTAATTGGAGATAGTGGCTATGACTGGATAGAAGGGTAGGCTTCATCAACTAGTCCGATGCCATCATCCACCATATCAGGAATAACCCATCCTAATTTGAAAGCTTTCGTCTAATCAACTGTCACTCTCATCCAATCCCTCATTCTGACCTCATAATCATCTGTACAGCCTTCCCAATAAACCTCCAAGTGGGAGTCATGATTGTATGTTGTCCCAACATATAGATTGTCTTTAACATAGTTTTTGCTGTCATAAGACAGCCTTGTTGTAAAAGGATGGAAATTGAACTTTGATAGAATTCTATCAACATTTTGCGCATCTGCAGCAGATTTGCAAGTATAGTAACTTGGATTCACAGGAAAAGGATATCCTGCCTTTTTCTTTTCACTACATTTCTTGCTTACCTCCCCCATTTGCCTACAGACTTCAAGAAAAATGAGGTAATCACTTGCATAGCGTGGCAATTTATAGGGAGTGCCTTTGAAACCACCTATTCTTAAGTATCTGAACCTATTATATTGGATGAAGAAGCTATCAAACTGAATTCCCAACTGAGTTGCTTTAGGAGAAATTCTCGATCCCAATTCTCCTTCTAATATCCTTACATTCAACATACTGAAAGCATCATTCACACTCCTGTAATCTTTATTCACCACTTCCATGTGAAGTTGTGGGTAGAAGTCATAAATCTGTGTTGCATTGTCAAATACCCCAACAGTCTACAAGCCAAGCCACAGATTCATACTTGCAATGGCATAAAAGAGATAGGAAGACATATAGAAGTACAAAGGTGGCTTGGCATGTCAAGTAATTTCTTGTTTCTAAAGCTCTAATCTTAATCTATAGCAAATCCTCAACTCCAAGTCTTCAAGTCCCAGAACAATGAGTTCCTTTTCAATCTATTTTGTCCTCCTAAGAGGGGAATTTCGAAGGCCATTGGTAGGTCTACTATAATTTGCAAGGGCAAAAATGATCCGATCAGTAATCTTCTTAGAAATAGCCTAAGGAAAAAAAAGTATGAATACAAGTAGCAAGCCTCAAATCAAATCTCAAAGATGTTGATGTCAATGGCCACAATTGGTGAAGTTGACTTTGTCCAAGCAAGAAAACAACAATAATGTCCATCAATCATGGACGGTGACATTGGCCAGAATTTATCAATGACATATGAAGGACCTAAGAGAAGGCTAAAGAGATCTAGGAGGGGCAAAATGGACAAGACGAGATTAGTTAAGGAACAAAGTATGTCACCATGAAATCAATAGGTGTCTAGGTCTAGGAATAAATAAGCATAAGGCATCCTAAGGGCACCTAAATCATGACTATGCAATATAGTAGCTCTTGACAAGCAAGCCCAAATCCACAATAAATCAATGTTGGGAGATGCACACCACCAAGTCCCTTGATAATATAAATATCAGTAAAACATTATTTGAGTTCTTACAAGTTAAAACCATAGTAGCATTACACTCAAAAACCCACAATTACCTATATAATCACAACCCACCACATTTGTTGTCATTTCCCAAGTTTTCAAAAAATGAGATATATATAATACCACAAGTCTCGACAATATAAATGTCAGTAAAACATTTTTTGGGTTCTTGCAAATTAAAACCATAGTAACATTACACTCAAAAAACCCACAATTAACCCCAAGTAATCACAGCCCGCCGCATTTGCCATGTCGTTTCCCAAGTTTTTCAAAAAGTGATATATAAACATTTATTATATACAGAAAGGAAAAGCAGATTTAATAATTTTGGTATATGGTTAGGGTATTTTTAATTTTCTTTAGGTTATACTTTGAATAGATCTGTTTAAGAAGTTCGTTTTTAAACCACAACAAAGGTTTTTCTTTTAAATTTTTTATTTATACCCTAATGCGGGTTTAGGTAAACAGACAGGGCTGCCCATAAAATAGCAGGCCATGCTTCATTAGGGAACAACCTACTGTTTTAGAGCCAGCTGTATGCTTTTTATATAAACCCCCTTGCATTAAAGCAAAATAGGTTTTCTAAAAGTCCTATGCAATATTTTATAATCAGCATTTTTTAGGATGTATAACATTTGTTTTTATCTATACGCACTATATTTGACATGAAATAACAATATTAGTTTTTTTCTCTATTTTTACATTTAGTACATTGTTATTTAGTTGCCAAGTTTTTCCCATTTTAAACCTGGGTATTTAGTTGCCAAGTTTTTCCCATTTTAAACCTGGGTATTTGAATTCCAGTGATGCTTTTAAGGTGTTGTGTCAATGTCATGTAAATGGAATGCTACTATGATTAAAACTGCAAAAAGATAAAACTGAATTAGGGTTAACACTTAAAACAGCATAAAGATGAAACTGAATCAAGGTTAAAAAATCAACGTAATATATGTTTACTATCTGCAATTTAGGGTGGTTGACTACGTTTTTATGAGGATGTGCAGTGGGGATGTCATCAGATGATCCCCTGCAAAGGGAACATCTCGGTCATATCTCCACTATGCCATCTGAAATGTCCCCTATGAGATGGATCTCCTAAGGAACTGAACATGGGTGGCATATCCCCATAAAAAGCAAAAGAAAATCAGTCTATCTACTGGAATATTAGAAACCTCAATTTTAGTTGCAGCGAATTAAAAAACTCCTTTATTAATGGACTTGGTTCTAAATTTGGGTGCAGGTCTCATCATATAGAATTAAAACATTTAAAACTAAGGTTTAGGCAGAGGGATATTGAATTATATGGAGGTGCAATTCAAAGCTCTTCCTAGAACAACTTCCAACCCACCGGCGAATTCAATATTTATTTATACTGTGAATTTAGCTTGTTTTTTCTTGCACCATTGTTTCTCATATTGATCAACATTACTTTGTTGAAATAGAATCTAGGTGAAGATAGAACACAAGGATGTTCAAATGACATGGTTTAGGTTATATTTGTTAGCCTATATCAAAGTTTCTAACTTGATTGCCAAACCGATTTGCAAACCAAAAACATAGAAATTGTCTCATCATGTTTCGAAAGAGTCACACTAACAAAGCTTTTAACTTGAGTGCCAAACCAATTTGCAAACCAAAACATCAAATTTGCCTCAACTTGCTTTGAAAGGGTCACACGATACCCACAAACTCTAATAGTTTTTTTAAGGCAAATACAATAATATTTTTGCTTTTCAATGTTAGAAAGCATGGACAGCATCGAATTAAAGCCGAGGACTAACCTCTATCAAATGTGCTGCAATACTATGAAGCTACTTGTCTTTTAACAAAGAGTTCCTCTCTAAGAATATGTGCCTTGTTTCCTCCAACACTGCTGACTTTGAGGCATTATTTTGATAGCTAACACAAATGGCTAGCTAATTTTGGAATCAAGATTGACAGAGAATGGAAAGTTATCTTGCTTCTTCAGTGGCCTGGGATACATTTTATTCAGACTCTATCTAGAACCCACTAAGCTTGTGTTAGAGCTTGTGTAATGAGACAAGGGGAGAAAACTTACTATATGGCTATTGGCTCACAATTAGCACTTCCCAACACAATAGTTGACCCAATAGATGAGTTAAATCATTCCGCATTATTTATTTTCAGCAAATAGAAAAGTGGAACACTTGCCAACATTTATTCCCTTTCTCTTACAAACTTTGTGCCCTTGAAACACATCCTTTGTCCCAAGACCCTGTCATCCCATGTTTCCATGATTCTGCCATGCAGGAATAGCTAGGAAACATCCCCTAGCTGGCCCTGATCAAATGTTTTTCAATCTTGCCATACCCGAGAAAGCACAAGCTCAAAGGGGCATTTCAGAAATGTACCCTGGGTTTCTACTTATTTTTGGGAAACACCTAGCCATCTAAGGAACATCTATAAATTTAAAAGTCAGTGGGAAGGAAGCATGTACTTTCATTAGAAAAAAAGGTTGTATGGCATGCAAGTGTGAAGGTAGCATGTGCCCACAGACGTGTTTCTCCCTTCTGAATAAAGATTGTGCTCCTACATTCAATGGAGTTATACAAAGTTTGTTGTAACCATGAATCAGTCCAGGGATACAGGACTTGTCATGTAATCAGCAGATTCAACAGGCGTGAGACAAGCCTATCAAAAAGAGGCCTAGAGACTTATTAGACCTGAGAACTAGCAAGTCCGAGCAGACTTGTCGAGTCTACCAGATTTGCAAGACTCGTGAAGTCTCAACACTCAGAAACAAAATCTAGTGAAAAAATGGGGGAAAAATACGCAAAAATCATTAAAAATACCTATAACCTAAAACACTAAAAGGCACCTACAATGTTTCAACATGCCATTCATTTCATTTGCAGGCACAAACAAGGAGAAAAAAAGAGCATTGAAGCAAAAATACAATCCACTGAAGCAAAAACCAGCAAACATATTGGAAGCAAATGTTAATTGAATTGAACTTGAGCAGGTTCCTAGCAGCCCACAGTGCATCTAAAGAAGCCCACCATTATTTTAGAGAAGCCCACTGTCAACTTGGAGCAGCCTACCATCCATTTCATCAAATTTGAAGAGGTATTTGAATCTTTTTCTTTTTGTTTTCTGTTTTCTTCTACATTTGTCATTTTTTTCATTTTCAATTAATGGAACAAGAAACAAACGAGGAAAAAACGAAGAGAAAATTTATCTTCAGTTTTCCTTCTTATTTTCTTGTTCCATAATGGATTTTTTCTGACTTTTTATCAATTTGTATATATAAATTCTAAATGTTAATTAATTTTTCCTTTATTTGCTTTTATAGGCTACTTGCAATTCATAAATTGTTATAATGTTTGTGCCAATCAAAAACGATCCATGAAAACATGCCACCTTGGGGGCTAAGAAAGGTAAGTTGGTTTGCAATTATCGCAAATTGAAACTTAGTGGGGAAGGTATTAATTGGTCCAAATTATATATATGGCCAAGATGTTTCTTTGTGCACCCAAGCACTGTTGATGTTATGTGCAAAATGAAAATTCAAATAAAGCCCTTTGAGAAGAAAAAGGACCTGAAAAGAGGCAAAGAGAACACATGGCAGCCATAGGCCAAGTTCAAAGAGATTCTTCTACTTCTGTGATCCCTCCATTGCCATTAACTTTGAGCATTAGTCATAGTGTTGGGCCGAAAGTTTGTTAATCCAGATTAGATTCGTACATTGTGCCGCACACTACTCTAGGTTCCATCACTTGAGAGCACATGTTGGAATAAGACAAGCATTGAGCAACAAGAAGTGTAGTTGGAGACTTTTGGTTCCATTGTTCCATTCTATTTCACACGGCCAAGTAATTAGTTATAATTTTTATTTTAAAATATGTTTTTTAATTTCTTTATGTCTCTTGAATTTTAAAACTTAAAGGTTTCTTGAATTTGGAATCTAAATTTTAGAATACTTATTTTTTTAGATTTTCTTTGTTTTAAGTCTATTTATTAGCAAAACCTAGTAAATGCTACTATTGTTGTTGAGGTAGGGTTCAAAACCCCTAATGATGAGGAGATTAAGAGCATGATTTTGAGTGAAAAAGTGGCAAATGTTAATATCACTATTGATGAGTAATATGAGATATGGAGGAAGAAGGGTTGCACCATCATGTCTAATAGTTGGATAGATAGGAAAAACAAGACACTGCTAAATTTACTTGTTTCTTCCTCAGGTGGTACTATTTTCTTGAAACCCATTGATGTTTCAAGGAAATTAAAAAATGCAAATTTCCTTTGTCAAATTTTAGAGAAAGTCGTGGTCGAAGTGGGTGAGGCAAACGTTGTGTAGGTCATTAGCAAATTATGTTGTTGCAAGTAGACTTCTCATGGAGAAGCATCCATCTATATTTTGGACTCCTTGGCCTGCTCATTCCCTTGACCTTATATCGAAGGATCTTGGCAAACTCCCATGGATCAAAATAGTTGTGGCATATGGTAAAAACATTTGTAAATATATATAAATGCTTGGGTTCTCAATTTAATGAGACAATACACATATAAGGAGTTGGGTTGTCCTAGTATAATTTGCTTTGCAATAAACTTTATCACGTTGCAATCTTTGCTTCAATCAAAATTTGCCCTAAAGTGCATGTTTGTTAGTGAGGAGTGGTCTCAACCTTGATATGTTAGAACTACTACAGGAGTTAACATGGTTGAGTGGGTTTTACTTTTCAATGTTCAGTACACCAAAGAAAGAGATAATGGATGTCAATTCTTATTTCATTTCTCTTTTGCTCAATTTATTAGTTTATCATTTATGTTACATTTTTGTTTATTAGTTTATGTTCCCTTCTTCAATCCATTCTTCAACTACTTATTTATGTTATTATTTAACTACAATTCACGTAGCCTTTAATTGTCATTTGTGTTGTTGATGGGGAAAAGCCTACAATGGGCCATGTATGAGGGCATGGACAAGACCAAGGAGGCCATTGGATCCATCTATGGTGGGGTGGAAGAGAAATATTGTCTCATATAGGATATCCTTAATCAACAATGGCGCCATCAACTTCACAAACCCTAACATGCAGTTGCTTCTTGAATCCAACATTGCAATTCTGCTCAAATTTCAAGGTCGATGAGGAGGTTTTGAGTGGGCTCTACACAATCATAAAACAAATGGAAGCAAATTCTCAACTTAAAGCAAGGATCATCTATGAAATTGAGATCTTCAGACTTGTGCAATGGGACCTCTTTGTGTGAGACATATGTAAGGCAATTCAAACGACATTGTGGTTAGGTAAAATTTGATTAAGGTCATACTTTCACTTTAAAACTTTTAGATTTTTTACATTAATGTTGAAAAATTAAATTGAGTTCCTTTTCATTTTTTTCTCATTTCAACTACATGGTGGGAGAGGTTTGGTGTTAAGGCGACAATCTTCAAAGGATTGTTATATGTGTCTTGAGTCAACCATGCAATCCTTCAAGATGCAAGTTCAATAGAAATATGTTTGAAAGCATACACTCCAAGAGGAGCACCAAATTGTTGGTTCAAAGATTGAATGATCTTGTTTATGTTCATTACAACCTTCGCCTTTGTCTTCACCAAACTAGATCACAAGGCTAAGGATCATATCTTCACTACGAATGACCTTGCATGGGTTAATCAAGCTAATCTTGAGACAAATGCAATAGTCATGGCAAAGAAGAGAGTAGAAGCAGATCCCTTGGATGTTGATTTCATTGACACACACACAGCCATCATGGCTATATTAGCATTGAGGACCCATTTTGAAACGAGAGAAAGACTTGCCATAGAGCTATAAATGTTGGGTCAAATGATGTCAGTGCCTCTCAACCATAGTTGTACTTTTGATTTTTATTTTTGTACCATGGATATCATAATCCATGAGTTTTGTACACCTAAAACACTTGAGAATATTTATTTATTTAAAATGTTGTTTCCTTCAACTCAAATTTGCTTTTGTACTCATTTGAACAATGTATTCTTGTGTATGTGATCAAAGTAGCTTCTAATTGATTAGTTTATTATGTCTTTAAAGTTGACTTATGAAGAGTGCATAGTAAAAGCTTTAAATCCTTAAAAAATCTCTATATTTCGTGGTTTTTACAATTTGTTGACTCTAAATGCCAAGTTTGAGTCCAAGCTAAGTTATCGGTTCTGGTTCGGATCCTTGTTCAAGTTCACGGATTCGATTCGTGGATTCAGCAAAAAAATTTGGGGGGTTGGGTTTGTTCATACAAAATACATTTAATATATATATAACATGTATTTTGTACAAAATATTAATAATATATATTATAATTAATAATATAATAATAAATATTAATAATATGAATATAATAATATTATATTATATTATTAATATATTATAATATAATTGAAAGTCGAAACTGTGTTCTTGAGCCCTATATACTTTCCCCTGTTCATGGGGCTCCGGGGATTGATCCCGTGAAGGTGGATAGAAAATATGTGCATTGGGAGGCTCCAGATGTAGGTTGGTATAAGGTCAATTTCGATGAAGCGGCAAGAGGGAACCCGAGAGAATGTGGAGCTGGCTGCATCATCAGAGATCACGAAGGGCGAATCCTAGACAAAAAATTAGTCCCTCTGGGAATTGGAACCAATAACGAAGCCGAGTTCAGAGCAGCTTTGATAGGTTTGTAGAGTGCAAAGAATTTGAATTTAAATAGAGTGCATTTGGAGGAAGATTCCCTTATCACTATTAATGCAATAAGATCAAAGTGGACCCCCAATTGGAAGTTAAGACAATGGTTAACTCCTATCTCACAACTACTTGGGGTACTCGAGGAATATAAAATCACACATGTCTTTAGGGAAGGGAACGATGAGGCAGATGAGCTGGCCAAGCATGCGACCAGGACCAACTCCCTTAATGCCTCATGATGACCACGGGCGAGAAACTTGTCCATACAATTATGGCAAGCATGAGAATGGGGGTGGCCGAGCCATTAAATCCCATCAAGAGTCGATGGATTGTATGCATTGATGTTTGTGATTCGGCGGTGACATTCTCAGCTCAGAAATGGACACCCCGATAATTCTTGAATGTTCTATGAGGCAGGTGGCGTTTGTGGGAGTGGTGTCGGAGAGGCGGTTGAGTGGAGTGTTTAAAACCAAAAATGGGATAATCCTGCACGCAGTAAGGATGGTGCTTGGAGAGGCTTTTCTCTGCTCCTTTCACAGGCATAGGGTTAACTCAGACATAGCGGCCATGTTTTTGGCGGTGATTCTAGAGGCAGGGGAGTCTAAAGAGATAGCTCGAGGGTTGTGCAGGAAGCTAATTTGGAACAAATTCTTGGGCGGCCTGGAGGATGTTCTGGCCAACTATGAGGAAGGCAGAGGAATTCCCCTGCCTGGAGATTACTACGTAATCAAAAGGCAGGGGCGGCCACCCAAGAGGTACTCAGTGGTCTTCTGCAGTGACCCAAGCCTGTTGTCGAGGTTCGAGTTGCAGCCGCGAGGGGAATTCGTTTCCTAAAACAAATCATGAAGCTGGTACCGGATGACGGCTCTGCGTGGCTGCAAACATACATTATAGAGGAAGGGCTCGAAGGTCCCAGTGGCGGTGAGGGGCTGGCTAACCTGGTAAATCTGGAAGAGGAATAATGTTTTAGTGTCTTGGGGTTTTTTAGTTTGATAGTATAATATGTATATGCGTATAGAATGGAGGCTGATAGGCCAGAATAGATGTTGGGGCAGGGTTGATAGTTTGTTCTCTGCATCAATGGAGATGCCATTTTGTAGCTAGGGCATCATTTTGTAATCAATCTGTTGTCTGGTTGAAAGGTTTTCTGTGTGCAGGGTGGATTGCTCAAAATCCCCTGTTGAACTCTATAATGTTCATATTTTATACTCTTTAATATATACAAGGTGCAACCCTAGCTGCTTGTTCTAATAAAAAATATATATATATTATAATATAATATAAATATAATATATTAATAATTTTTCGCGATGAATGGAAATGTTGTTTGAAATCAAGTTCTCTCGAGAGATTAATATTATATTATTATATATTAATAATATATAAATATAAAATATTGATAATATAATATAAATATAGTATTATAATGTAAATATTGATAATATAAATATAATATTATAATATAAATATTGATAATATAATATAAATATAATAATATATTAATAATTTTTAGTGACGAACAGAAATGTTGTTTGAAATCAAGTTCTCTCGAGAAATTATCACATCATTCATATTACGTACAAGACAGCAATGGGACTGATCGAATCTCCACAATAAAAAGCCATCCGCTAGAAACCATTCAATTTGTATCATGGATGCAATAACAATCGCCGTGATATGAATCAACTGGAACTTCTTAATATTATTACCCTTTTATATTTTCTTTGTCAAGATCAAAAAATGGCGATTTACAGAGAAAAACTCGTCAGTTCATCATGGCAACAGAGGAAAACGTCAAAATTCGTGACAAGTTTGCCCGGGTTCATCCCAAACAAACCCACAATGCATTTACTGAACCCTGAACGAAACCCCTTGCGAACCGAACCCAAATCCGATTTCAAGCCAGATCAAACCCAAATCAAGGGTCAAAATGAGCAAATCTGGTAACATAGAGTCCAAGTCTTAGTCAAAAATCAGCCTATCAAGTCAAAGTCCAAATCATAAATCAGTCTGCTGAGTTTGAGTCTTGTAACTACATGAACAACCATGTAACTATGCAAAGGAGTATAGATCAAAGGTCCTGAGCTCTTTTATTTAATATTTGCACAAACACAAAACCCACTTCCCTCCATTCACATCACCCCCACAGCGCCCATGAAGTTGAGCCTGCTCACAGTTGGCTTAATTGTTCAATGATATGCTTTGTTAGCTTCATAGACATTGCCCTTGTAATGGTTCAAGCAAATTGTATGTTGAGAAAGTTTGTACAAATTAAAAGAGAGAGAGAAACAAGAAGTGCTAGAAACTATAAGCTATAAGCCTTATTCTACATTCCCATGAATTTATTGGAATAATTTAAAACTCTTACGACAATTTTCACTAAACATAGATTAATCATTATCTATAATAGTGCCAACTTTGCAGGATAATAGCATGCAAGCTTTTAACAAGTTTGCCTTCAAGATTGTTTCCAGATTTAAAGATACATCAGACAGTGTAATGTCCCCTTTTTGGCGCATAGATCTTTTGTGCGTGTTATGCTTATTTTATTAAACTAAATATAGTATATTTCTACGTTAATGGTCACTCTTGTAAGATAATGCTTATCTTCTCTGCTTTGTTGCTTTTGGCTATTTTTAGCCTTGTAATCTCTTTATATACAGCTTCATTGTATCTTGTATTATTAGATTATTCAATAATAAATCTTTCATATATTTTGGTAACATGGTATCAAAGCCCAGGCAACCAATTTTTTTCTGACGCCCTAATTAAATCCGTGCGGTGTACGGACGACGTCTTTCCTGGTCTCGGGTCGGCATTTTTTCCAGTAGTCCATTTTTTGATCTGGAGGTTGAGTTTTTTACCTGGTCAAAGTTTTGACAGGTCTCCTTCAGTACGACGAGATTGTATCCGGTGCCCTAGTTGCGATTCCTGCATCACTGTTCCTGAAACCTCTTCTGACAGCATTTTTTTTTAAGAACGTATTTTCTTCTTTGGTCATGTCGTTTTGTATTAAGAAGTTTCGGTGCCTTTTGGAAGTCGCATATGGTACTCGTGATTTTGAAGAATTGCAGTTCCTTTTGTGTTTTGGACTTGCATTTTTTTTTAAGCAGCGAATACAACTTTGACTTCATTCACAGAGTTTTCTTTGCCCTGGTATTTGTTATTCGTCGCCTTTGAAGCATCCAGAGATCGCGCTTTCTAAGGCATGATTTTCTATGGCCTTTTCTTTCGTTCGTGTTTCTCCTGATTGTGATAAAACAACGACTCCTGCTCTCTGAATCACCAATCTATATAGTCTTGATTTCAACGAATTCTTGAAGGAGAAGACAAAACATCTCTCAGCCTGGTCCTCCTTAAGCGATCTGTTTTCTCCAACAACCCAGTTGCCGTTGTCCCTCCTAATCGTGTTTATTTTCGGCGATCTGTTGCTTACGTTTTTCATAAGCGCATCTTGTTTTGAAGATTTTGGCATCTCTAAACACCGTTTTTTTTTTTTTGGATCTGATCGGCGGTTCTCACCCATTCATTGCAGTTCTGGCTTCATTGAGGAATTTGGTGGTTTTTGTGTATAAGTCGCAACTTTCATTGACGGCTTTGATCGCTGAGACCACCGCTGGAGATTAGCGGTGAATCTATGGTCTTCTAAATTTCCAAGCTCCAAGGAGAAAAGCACTTAGAGCTCAACATTCAACCTGTCAATAGCACAGTCAACCTTGGGATTTGTGCCCTTGGCCTGAAGATAATGATGTCTTTACTACTTGAGTTTTGTGCCTTGACACCCGTGCTAGGGTTTGCATGTGTTCTCCAAGTTTTTGGGTTTTTTTTGTTCTTGTCCATCTTCCATTGTTTTGTTTTTCGTGCCTCAAAAAGCATGAAGATGGTGCCTTTTGCCAAACAAAGGAAGTCTGCATCTTACGCCTTTATGGCTAAACGCCCTGTCAATCATATTAAATCCTCTGCCTGGTACATTGATTCAGGTGCTTCCCGACATTTCACACATCGACGAGACTGGTTCACTGAGTACATGCCGTTCAGAGACTGTCGTCTTTGGAGGAGGTGAAGAGTATACCATTGTTGGAAAAGGCACCATGCAGATACAGTCTGGTAGGAGAAATTTAATATTTCTCGATGTATACTTCGTACCTAGCATGGAGTTGAACCTTCTCTCTGTTAGTCAAAGCATGCGACACTCACCTCATCTGGATGTTGTCTTCAGCATGCACTCATGCAATATAGTGGACCGTGAGACACGCATCACCATTGCTCAGGCTCTTAAGGATCATGGTCTATATAGACTCGTGGATTCTGGTGATTCTCCAGAACAAGCTTTGGCAGCCAAGAGCACTTCCATCAGTAAACTCTAGCATCAGCGTTATGGGCACCTCAACATGCACTATCTCTCTCAGTTAGCTAGGGAGAGTCTAGTCAGTGGTCTTCCAAACATTCAAGACTCAACTTCCTAGCGTCTGCAACGCATGTCAGGCTGGCAAACAGCATAGGACTCCATTTTCCGATGGTGACAAATGGAGAGCATCCAAGGTTTTGTAGTTGGTTCACGCTGATGTATGTGGACCAATGAGCACTCCTTCATTTACTGGGTGCAGATGTTTTCTACTTTTTGTTGATGATTTCAGCAGAAAGATGTGGGTGTATTTCTTGAAAAAGAAATCCGATGTGCTTAGTACATTTTAGCAGTTCAAGGCCTTGGTGGAAAAAGAGTCAAGCTATCCAATCATCTTTCTTCGGTCTAATAATGGGGGGGAGTTTTGTTCCTCTAACTTCACTCATTTCTGTGCTACACATGGCATCAAACGTCAGCTTACTACACCTTACACACCTCCGCAGAATGGTGTTGTTGAGCGTCGCAATCGCACTATTACAAAGATGGCACGATCTATGTTAAAACATAGAAGTGTTCCTAAGAAGTTATGGGCTGAAGTAGTCTACACTGCTGTCTATCTTCTAAACCAGTCTCCCACCTATGCCGTCAAAAAGATGACTCTTGAAGAAGCCTGGTCTGGACGTAAGCCTCGCGTCAACCATCTGAAAATTTTTGGCTCCACCGCTCACGTTTGGATTCCAGATGTCAAGCGCACTAAGCTAGACTCCAAAAGCCAGAAACTCATGTTCACCGGATATAGTGAAAATCATAAGGCTTACAGACTGATTGATGTAGACACTGATCATCTCATATTCAGTCGTGATGTAGTAATTGATGAGACTACTGGGCCTTTTCTGCTATCTACTTCATCTCTTCATACTGAGGATCAGCCTTTGGAGGCTTCAAATTTGGGTGTTCGCATTCCTCTAGCTCCACCTGATGGGAGGGTTCCTGCAATTCTGCCCGCACCTCAGCCTATTGTTCAAGCACCTGCCCCTCCTCCGGATATTCTAGATCCTCCTAATCTTGTTCATGTCTCTCTTGGTGATGTTGATGCACCTATTTCAGATGTTGGTTCATCTACTCTCCGGCCTAAATGGTGGGCCAAAACAATTGGTGATCTTCATGATAATGAACTCATCGAGGGTAGATCTGCTCGGAAGAAGAGCAAATAGCACAATACTGTCAATTTTGCCCTCATGGCCAATCTTCACAGCATCTCAAAGCCTCAAATGTATTCTGAGGCTAAAGGTGTACCTGAATGGGAAAAGGCTATGGACGCTAAGTACCACAGTCTTCTGAAGAACAATACTTGGGTTCTTTCTGACCTTCCTCCTGGGAAGAAGCCCATTGGATGCAAATGGGTATACAAAGTCAAGTACAAGGCTGATGGAACTCTTGACAAATATAAAGCTCGGTTGGTCACCAAAGGTTACTCACAAAAAGAAGGTGTTGACTATGAGGAGACTTTTGCTCCTACAACCAAAATGAGTACCATTCGGCTTGTCCTTGCTATGGCAGCCCAGTTTGGGTGGAAAGTCCATCAAATGGATGTCAAGAGTGCCTTTCTCAATGGAGAGTTGCAGGAAGAACTTTACATGACGCAACCTCCTGGCTTCAAGGTTGCTAGAGAATAACACCAAGTGTGCAAACTAGTGAAAGCCCTCTATGGCCTAAAACAGGCTCCACGGGCATGGTACCTCAAGATTGATCAGTATCTCGTCGATCATGGTTTTCAGCAGAGTCCTTCTGATTCCAATCTGTATGTCAACCAGTATGTTGATGATAGCCTCCTCATCGTTGTTTATGTTGATGATCTGATAATTACTGGCAACTCCGAGCCGTTGATTCACAAGATCAAACATGATCTTAGTCACACATTTGACATGACCGACTTGGGACTCCTGCATTATTGCCTAGGTATTGAGGTATGGCAGCAATTTGACAGTATCTTTATCTCTCAGTCGAAGTATGCTCGGAGTCTGTTGGACAAATTCAAGATGACAGACTGCAAACCTACTTCTACACCGATGGAGAAAGGGCTGAAACTCTCGGCTAATTCAGACTCTCCTATAGAAAATGAATCCAAATTCAGGCAATTAGTGGGCAGCCTAATCTATCTTACTGCCACTCGACCTGATCTAAGTTTTGTAGTGAGCTATATCTCTCGCTTTATGACAGCCCCTAAAGCTAAACATTGGGTTGCAACAAAGCGTGTGTTGAGATACATACAAGGCACTTCTGACTTTGGCATTCTATATGGCCGGATCAAAGATCCTCAACTAATCGGTTTTACAGATTCGGATTGGGTAGGTTCTGTTGATGACAGAAAGTCTACCTCTGGGTATGTTTTCAATTTAGGCACAGGAGCAGTCACCTGGACCAGCAAGAAGCAGCAGGCAATGGCTTTCTCTTCGACAGAAGCTGAATACAAGGGCGCTGTTAAAGCAGCCTGTGAGGCAATATGGCTTCGACGGATGCTTTCGGACATGAACATATCTCCAGCCGGGCCTTCACCCTTGTATTGTGACAATCAAGGGGTGCTGAAACTTGCAAAAAAACTTGTCTTCCATGAACGGACAAAACATGTTGATCTTCATTGTCACTTCATTCGTCAACTTGTCGAAGACGGATCCGTTCTTTTGCAGTATGTTCCTACAGAGGATCAGACTACTGATATCCTCACCAAGTCTCTGAGCCCGGATAAGTTTATCAAATTTAGGGGGCATCTTGGTGTAGTTGACCGATTGACCATTAAGGGAGGGTATTAAACTTAAATATAGTATATTTCTATGTTAATGGTCACTCTTGTAAGATAATGCTTATCTTCTCTGCTTTGTTGCTTTTGGCTATTTTTAGCCTTGTAATCTCTTTATATATAGCTTCCTTGTATCTTGTATTATTAGATTATTCAATAATAAATCTTTCATATATTTTGGTAACATATTCCTAGTCTTCGGGAGGGGCTATTCAGCGTGTTAGGAAGAACTCCAACATTCTTGGAGTGGTCGTGGCTCAGTCTTACAGAGTGGTTGTTTGTGTTTTTAAGTCCAGCTAGTCATTTGGAGTTCATAGATGCTTTCGGAATTCAGTTCCGACCTCTCGGGTGCTCTCCAACTTTCTTGGAGAAACATGCTATTTTTAGAAAGTCACCCAACGACCTCCTATTTCCATCCCAAGTCCTTAGTAACCTATTGGTATGGTCAGAATTGCAAAATTATATCATTTGGATGCTTTCCGCAACTTGGGTACATTATTGGGCTATTTAATTATTTATTCACTTAAGTTGTCTAAGGATGAGAATTATTAAAAGATAACTGAAGTGTAATCGCTCTTTGGAATGGTGTTGAAAAGTATTATTTGATGCTCACATAAATGGAATGTTAGAAAGGGGAGACATAAAGTGAGCAATTAAAAAGGGTTATTTTTATGTGGGGGAAAGTAAAAGAAAAGTGAAATTATTATTTTATTTCCTCTTGTTGCCCTAAAAGTGTCTTTATAAAGGAGTTTTGGGCTCGTTTGGAAGGGTTAATGCATTTGGATATATTTTTATGTCTTCTGTAAACTTATGCTGTCGAGCAAAGTTTCTTCTTGGGGTTGTTTAGCCTCAATCTTTCATCCGGTTTCGGTTGTGGGAGATCAACCCTAGCTGGGTCTATGGTGATTTCATCCAGGAGTCACACTGAGCTTCATGAGTTTGATGTATTCTGATTAGTTTTGGTTTGGGTGGAGTTTTGGATTGTGGTGTGAGTTTTATGATGGCTTTTTGGAGTGGTTTCTGTTGTTTCCATTGATGAGTCTATGTTTTCCTTCCTGGCTGTACTGTACCAGCCGTACAGCAGTTGCATGTTTTGTTTGCAAGCTGATGTGAGGTGTTGTTTATGTGGTAGTCTATGATGGAGCATCTTTGTGCAATGGTTATAGCCTGTTCTGAGCAGTTTCTAAACTGTTTTCTGTTGATATAGCATTTCCAGACCTGCCGTACCTCCTTGCAGGCCGTACCAGGCTCAGTACGGACGTGGGTGTCTAGACTACTTTCTGCTGTAACATTTTATGTGCTTTCAGACCTGTAATGGCATCTTAGACAGTGGAGAGGGCAAGAGATATTAAGGGGACTGTTAGAGAAAGTTCTGAGTATGTTTCATGCATGCATAAACCCCAGCCAGCGGCCGTACAGCAGCAGCAATGTCATTTTCTGATCACAGTCAGAAAAATCAGAAATATGGTAATATGCTCGACAGTTTAGTGCATCTTCCCAGCTTATTCATGCTTATGTTTTCATCAGTGAACTTTGGGGTTATGAACTAATCATCTGAATGTTGTAACATGATGAACCTTCATTGTAATACTCTCATAATTGCCAACATTGTAATGGTTTCCCACTGAACAAGTGGGTGCATCAATTAGATTAGTTCTTTCTTGCTTTGTAATGGCTTCCTACTGAACAAGTGGATGTGCCTTTCTTTCTAGTACTTTCAGAGCTCAAGTTCCCACTGAACAAGTGGATGCACCTGGATTTACTTTTCATGCATGGCTCAGGTTCCCGGTGAATATGTGGATGCACCTGGTTTACATTTCCTTGTACTTCCCACTGAATAAGTGGAAGATTGTCTCTTCAGTTGATTTGGGATTTGAATGCTAACTCTGAAGCACTAGTATGCTCTCACCTTGCCAACATCGGGATCTGGGTGATCAGAAAAGTGTGGAAGAACTTAACCATTGCATCTTTCTCTATGTGGAATTTCAAAAAAAAAAAACTAGGGTGCTCATTATAGACAGTAAGCATAAGTGGCATATAGTCTCCTACAAAAGGATGGTTTATGTATGAACCCCCACAAAGCTAGCCTGCAGTACTGTTGAAGTTTTTTGTGAGGTCTCTATTAACTTGTATTTTCTGCCCCCATTTTGCCATACCAGAAACCTGTCCTGATGTCCGCATCCCCAAAAGTCCTTGTAACATACATTCCAATCATGTGACCAATGTCCATTCCCCCTTCTTCATTCATCTTAAATCGAATCAACCAGAAGCCTAACGTAGTGGTCTAGTACAGAAGGCTGCGGCTCTATACCCCATTGTCTAAGCGAGACCATGAATTTTTTGTTAATGCTACAGGTACAACCAAAAAAAAAAAGTTTGAAAAAAAAGAGCTGCAATCGTTTAGGTAGCAGAATTTTACTGGGTGCAGAAAGAGGTTCAGGACTGGGAGGGCCCGCTTCAGATATATGTTTACTGCTGGCAGCTTATGTGTAGTCGATTTTCTTTGAAACAATTTTTTTCCAATTCAACTGTGTGAAAGCTTCCTACATTTTCTTGTTATAGCAAGAAAAAATGCTTAAAATGCATGAGACCGTTTTTGCGCTAAAATTATGTGTTTGATTTTTTTTTTTTTTTTCTCCAATTCAACTGTGTGAAAGCCTCCTACATTTTCCAGCTAGAGCTAGAAAAAAAAGTTATAAATGCATGGAACCATTTTTGTGCTCCTGAAATCTCTCGGCAGAACCCACTGGGAAAATTACAAAAGCCCCCAGTCCATGGGAGCACTTCCCAGGTCCGGAATGTATTTCTTATGCTGAGTAATAAATTGTCAAACTACCAAATAAATGGATATCCAAGTGATAAAGAGTCTAGCATTTACAAAATAAAAGAATCCACGCCCAAAAGCCAGATCAAACTGCTGATTTCTTCTTGCGAAAGCTGAAATTACTGTGTATGGAAAAAAAACTTGTCGGGTATCTTGTCTTGGTCTGTTCCAATTATAAATACATCACTGCAACCAAAAAAAGCTATAAAAATTTAGCAACCTATTGTTTTTCTTATATTTTTATGTTCATTTTTCCAAGAAACATACCTTTTTAGCTTCTGTGCTGAACCTAGAGTGCTGTGAAAGATCAGGGACAATGATCCTTTGGAATGGAGGTCGGCTTTTTATTCCAAAACCGCGCCATTGGGTGCCCAAAAATCCCCTTAAATTAGACGACCCTAACCCATCACACACACCATCGAAATTATTTGTAATCCTCTGTAACACACGACTTTGCACAAGCAAATTCCGCCATTGTTTGGAAGATTTCAATATAACAGACATTTTCCTGACCAAATTCCACGCTCCAACAACGTTCAGAAACCAAAACCTTCAAACACAATAAGGGTTTAGTGATGTGTAAAAAGTATTGGGGTCCGGGTCTAGTGCTATTTTACATTTTACATTTTTGTTGATGGATTAAGTATACGCGATAGTGAATAATAGAAATTTTGTTAGCTGACGAGAGAAATTGATTTTATGTGACATAATGTTTTTTTAATGATCTTGTTATGCAATGATTTTTAGTTAATTTATATCATTTTTTTTAATATTTGTTTATAAAAACTTATGATTATTTATATTGATTTGTATTTTATCAATAGTGATTTATAAGAATTTAATTTTAATGATGTTTTTTGTTTTATGAATAGTGGTATAACTAGTATATTTATATTTAAAAAAATATATCTACAGTACGCCAAGAGATATCTTCCAATTTGTTGGCATTTATCTGAATCTTAATTGTTTACGGGAATATGAATCTTTCAACTCTTACTGTGAATGTAGAACGCCTCTCGGCGTAACAATCTATTTATATGAATATGAAGAGTTTGGTTGGTATTAATTGTCTATACAAAGTATTTATTGTATATAGATGATGTTTATAGGGGTGAAGTATTAAGATTTATGAGGAGGTTGCTTATCTTATAATTATTTTAATTCAAACATGTTTAATCATGCAGTTCTCTAGATATTTACAAAATCTCTACCAAGTGTTGTGCTCTGTGCATTATTAATTATGGAGCTTCCTAGCTCATTGAGTTATATAAAATGGGATTGGTGACCTTTCAAGATGTATTGGTATTGCACACCTATAAACATCACCTAGACACAATGAGTGTCAAGTGGACTATTTACACACTACAAAAACATTACTTGTATAAAAAATTGTTAATGTAATACATCTTTAAACCATTTAGTTAAGCTGTGTGTGTGGGGTCTTGAAAAATATTTACTTATTAATTAAAGATTGTGTGGTTTGTAAAATGTTCTAGACTCCTTGGCAAGTAAAAAGTACTTTTCTTTTTTGGATGGATTTAGTGGCTATAACCAAATCAGGATTGCACCTAAAGACCGAGATAAAACAACTCTCACCTGTCCCTAAGGCACATATGCTTATGAAGTCTTTCATTTTGGTCTGTGTAATGCCCATGTCACTTTCCAAAGGGTTGTGTTGAGCATTTTCTTTGATCTTACTCGTGATTGTTTGGAAGTCTACATGGATGACTCCACAACTTATGGAAACACTTATGAGGAAGCCCTATTCGATATGGAAAAAGTACCACAAAGGTGTCAAGACCATAACCTATCCCTTAGTAATAAAAAGTGTTACATGATGATGGAGGAGGGTATAGTTTTAGGACACTCTATCTCACAGGTAGGTATCCAGGTAGACCCAGCTAAAATTGAAGTTATGATTAATCTGCCTATACCTCATAAACAAAAAGATGTTGGGAGTTTTCTTAGCCATTCAAGCTATTCCCAGAGATTCATCAAAGACTTTAGTAAGACGGTTGCACCCTTGTTTGTTTTGTTTACTAAAGATGTTGATTTTAACTAGATATCTGCATGTTAAGAGGCCTTCCAATCTCTAAAAGATTCCTTAACTACAACACCTGTGTTGTGAGGGCCAAATTGGACAATCCCCTTTCATATCCATACAAACGCATCTGACTTTGTTGTAGGGGTTATCCTAGGCCAAAAAGATGGGTCGGTATTTAATATGTTATATACTTCATTGGTAAGAATCTCCAAGCAACAGAACTGAACTATACTGTTACTAAAAAGAACTCCTAGTTGTGGTTTATGCCATCAATAAGTTTCGTCATTATATAATTGGCTACACAATTTTTGTTCATATTGATCATGCAGCCATAAGGTATTTAATGAACAAGCATGTAGTCAGTGGTCAGTTAGTGAGATGGTTGTTTTTGCTACATGAATTTGAAAAAATAATTGTGGATAAACCTGGTAAAGCTAATGTAGTAGCAGGCTTTCTTTCCAGACTAGCCCTTGTTGCAGATGGACCCATTGTTGATGATCCATTTCTAGATGAGCTAACCCTTGTTGCAGATGGACCCATTGTTGATGATCCATTTCTAGATGAGCATTTGTTTGCTAATAGTGCATACTCCATGGTATATGCAAATATTGCTAATTATTTGGTTGCAGGAAAAATACCTGATTTTTCACTAAGGGAAAAACATGATCTAGTGGAAAAGAGCCTTCCATATTCTTCGATCTCGGGCTATCTCTTCTACAATGGTCTTGATAATATTATGTGTCGATGTATTGGAGAAGATCAGGTTTTTGATACTGTGCAAACTTACCATGATGAGCCTTGTGGTGGACATTTTACAACCAAAAGAACAACATTTAAAATACTCACAATTGGATATTATTAGCCAACATTGCATAAGGATGTAGTTCTATACACATGCATGTTTGACCGCCATCAACAGATGGGAAAGCCAATAAAGACTAATGAAATGCCTCTATAGCCACAACTAGTGCAAAAATCCTTTGATAAATGGGGTATAGACTTCATAGGCCCAATTGATCCTCCATCAAGCAAGAAGGAGTACATACTGGTATGCACAGACTACCTCACAAAATGGGTAGAAGTCAAAGTTCTACAACATGCTCGTAACGAAAAATGAGTACAATTTATGTATGAAGAGATCTTCACTCATTATGGAGTGCCTAGGGAAATTGTTACCAACCAAGGACCACAGTTTACATCATAATTGATTGTTGCACTTGTCAAGAAATATGAATTCAGACGCAAGAAGTCTACTCCCTATCACCCTCAATCCAAGTAGAGGTTACCAACAGAGAAATTGAATCCATTCTTACCAAATCTGTAGTTCTTCGCCACTGATTGGGCAACACACCTTCCTAAAGCAGTATGGGCCTATAGAACCACATATAAAACAGTAGGGTGCATGCCCTATGAGCTAGTATATGGTAAGAAGGTTGAGATAGATCCAATCCAGTTTAAGCATAAGACATTAAGGGCAACACTGGAATTGGGATTGGATCTATCTAATGCACAAAAAGAAAGAATAGCTTAGTTGAATGCAATAGATGAACTACATAAAAAAGTTGTCCATCACACAAAGATTGTACAGACATAGAGGATCAAATGGCATGACCAGTTTACCAAAACAAAAGAATTCTAAAAATGTGATTGGACATTGATGTATGACTTAAGATATAAAGATCACAAGGGCAAGTTGCAAACAAGATCTAAGGTTTCACTTCAACACTTCATTAAATAATTAAACCCATTTCCCTAGCCTAATTCCCACTTCATCATAAATAAATGAATCAAATCCTCACTTGACCAACTAATAAATAAAAGCTAATTATTCCCATCCATTAAACCTCACTAAAAAGCCATCATAACTCCTTCATGACTCCCTTATATTTTTAATCCATGCATAACTAGCCAATTAAAACAAATAAATAAAAAGGATAATTATCATCACCCATATTCCCTCTGTAATTAAAACCCACTAAAAGTTGTAATTCACCTTTGACTCCCAACTATTTTTAGTCAGTGAAGATTCTCCTCTTAATGTCACTTTTCTCAATCAATCTCAACCATCCATTTTTTAATCAATCTAGATTGTTCACATCTTTAATCAAACATCTATAAATCCAAAACAATTTTTAAGCAAAACACTCTTCAAAGATCATCCTCCTAAGATTAGCAAGTACGTGCTGCAGAAATCTTGCGTGATTCCTCGAGCAACCACATCAATCACATCTTGAGCAATCTACTTAAATAGAGGGATTGTATTTGTAATATTATCAAGTGTTTGTTTTATTTAAACCTTTATTTAGCTCAAATGAGGTATGGTTTGATTAAGAATAAAGGGTTTAATATTGTTTCAATCTCTTTGTATTTTGTGCTAAATCTTGCATATACAGTGCCACTTATAAGATGAGAGTGGAGAGTTGTTGTAAAGGCTCCCTAGAAAGCAAACAATATACATCAACCTACGTATAGAAATACACAACTCAATAACACCCTCTTGGGTTTTCATCACAATTCTCCATTAAGCTACCCTTATGGGTTTTCAACTTAATGGGAAGAGTTTGTAAGCCACCCTTTCAAGTTTTCAACTTACAACTCAAGTGCAAAAGTAAGATCAATAGGAAGCAATATCCAGGGCTTCAAATAATTTGTACTGAGTTGCATATCTAGCAGTCTTAGCATGTTCATTGTAAGGAAGCTATGGTAGCAAAACAACTTCCTACACTAATCTTGAGAGGAGGGTTATGTAAATTTTTTTAAATCTCTACATAATTACTGAAATTATACAAAAATAAACATGAACAGCAATCATACCACAACACAGTGGTTTACATGGCGAAAACCCTTTCAGGATAAAACCCCCACGCTCCAAAGGTAGCCTAATATATTATTCAGAAATATTAACAAGATTACAATATACTTGCAGAGCAAACTTTCACAGGAGTATCACCAACCAAAGATTCAAAGGCAACTCAACATCTATAATACTCTCACACACCAACCTCCATCTCGAGCACCTAATTTATAGAAGATACAATACATGAAATCACCAAATGGTGATTACAAAACCATGAGCCCACCCAAAAGTGGCACCCAAATTATTAGGGTTTCATTATTTTCAATCAAAGATATCTTGTGATGTGTCAAAACATGCATCAACCCATGTATCTCCCCCTTACAACTCTTTTCTATGTCCAACACGTTTTTACATTTTCAATAGGGAGGCCCAACTTCTAGAGGCCATAACTTTTGATCTGGGAGGTCAATTGGCCTTTTTTTAATTAAAGAGTTCAAAGAGATTTACGCACTAGACACTGTTATCGAACAACCTGAAATTTTTATTTTGGCCAAAAACTATCTAGTCAAAAAATTAAGTTTTTTCTATTTTTATAATTAAAAAAACCACACTTTCTGTAATTGCAAGGTTGAGACACCTTTCCTAACATTCTCCCACTTATCAAACACCTTACAAGAGAAAAGGAAGTATCAACACCATGATTTAATTGCTAGGGGCCGAGAGGCCCATAGACTTCGAACCCCATATGAACTTCTTTATGTTCACAAGCTTAGTTAATGAATCTGCAACATTCATCAAAGTCTTTACCTTGACCAACTTCACTTTGTCATCCTCAACCATGTCTTTGACAAAATGATATTGTACATCAATGTGCTTGGTCTTGAGATGAAGTGTTGGGTTCTTAGCTAGGTAGATTACACTCTAACTGTCACAATAAACTATCACTACACCTTGTTTTATTCTAATATTTGAACACAGTCTCTTAAGCCAAATGGCTTCTTTACAAGTGTGAGTAACTACCATATACTTAGCTTCAATAGTAGACAAAACAACCATAGCCTTTTGCTTACTCATCAACTAATTGCACCACCAAATAAAGGAAACACATAAGCATTGGTGGATCTTCTACTATTAATGTCACTTGCCTAATATAAATTCACATAACCATGAATATCAAAGGAATGTTTATCTCCTATCAAATTACCATGATAACAAAAGGAATAATTTGAGGTACCTCGCAAATACCTTAAGACTCTTTTAAATCCATTCTAATGAACTCTACCAAGATTAGACATATATCTGGAAAGAACTCCCACTATTTGGGCAATGTCTGGTCTAGTACAGATCATAGCATACATCAAACTTTCAATTGCACTCTGGTAAGACACCATGCCCATTGTCGAACTCCATTATTAACCAATACATTGATGCAGAAAGGGCATGCACACAACTCAACGGACCAACAGATCCTATATCAAGCAACCTAATGGCTATAATGTGTTACATTTAAATTGTCAAACCAAGGAATCATATTCTTCTTGGATGGTGCCCGTACTATGTGTACAATCAAGGATTCTAAAATTGTAATCTAGAAGTTGTGCATAGAAACAAACTACGGGAAGGGAAACAAACTCTACTTTGCAAGGAATAATAAGTACTATAAGTAGGTAGTGTTGATAAGAAATAACCAATGCTTAGTCAATTGGTTGTAAATCAAAACAATTTATGTGAAACAAAATAGAGGAACAATTAATGAACTAAGTCGATGATCACCTTAACCCAACAATACAAATTATCAATATTAACTAATCCACATAACATAAACTAATCATGACATGAAGTAATCACACAAACATAAACTAGTAACATGAACTAATCACATGAACATATAGGAGAGATACAACTACCTCAAGTGGCCCTTGCTTGAGTGACTGTAATCTCCACAGGATCTAAACTAGATCACTACTGTATCACTGAATCATTGACTGAATTCAAACCTGTGTTCTTTATTGAAATGTTGAAAATACAATAATAACTTGACAACACATTCTCTTTCTAACTTCCCTTGTCGTATGCAAAATTTAACATATATATAGACAAGATCTAAGTTTCCTAATTGAACAAAACTTCTGAGCAACTAATCCCGTACTCATCCATTCTCCCACAAACATAGGGAGAAGACATTATTATTAATCAGACTAGAAATAGGAAACTAACTACCATAAAGATAATTTAGACATCACAGTCCCACTATGACTCTTCTTAGTCATTATGAAAATAGTCATAATTGAAAACAAAACATAGACCACAATCTGAGATTTCTTCATTATTCACGACTGTGTCAACTGTTAAGAATTTGTCAAAGAGTGGGGAGTTATAGTTAATGCATGCCCACTCAATATAGAATCCTTTTCCTTTGGTTGCGGGTAATTGCATTGTCTATTGTAGATGAAAACACCTCCTTTGTTGCGAGCTGACAAGTGGTCTCCATGAAATGTAACCACATGCTTGTTGCATAGGGGTTAGTTCATCACATAATATTTATACATCACAAACTACTAAAATTAATAGAAATTACTATCATATTTTATGATCAATCATTAATTCACACATAGTCATTCACCAACATATCATGTACTATTCTTAGTGCTTTCTATGTCTTAAAGATAATTATAAGCATAGATAATGTATGGAAAAGTCTGGAAATGTCTTTTAAAAGCATGAACTAAAGCAAGAGAAATAGAACAAAGCACAACCTCATCACACCCCTCAACTAAACATGTTGTTGGTCCTCCAGCAACCAAGGTTTATGATTATATTGGAGAGCAATTTCTATGTAATCTATAGGTTCCGTAACTCCTCTATCTTGTTTGAGATAGAAACCCTTCTACTTTGCCAACTTGTTTCACCTAGCCCGTTCTATTGCTTGAGATGTCTTATGTTCTTGCCAGTGTGGAATTGGATAAAGAAGCAGGGGAGGATGAAACACCAACGGTAGCCAAGTAATCCCATGTTCATTGGTTGACCTGATATACCTCTGTGCCCTAGTCATTGCTACTAAGAAATCGAACACTGAGTGGGGCTCTTTCCTTTGCAATGCTTGTGTCAACTCATTCCACCTACCTTTTGAAAAACCCAAAGCCTCCTTACCAATCCCCTCAATTAATTCCTTGAATTTCTTATAATCCACTACCCTACATTCTAGGAGTTTTGTTTCTGCCTCAAGATGTTCAATCAGATTAATCCATTCTACCACTATCATGTTGGGATATGGTTCCTCTACCCTAGTTTTGAGAGGAATTGATTTCTCTCTCTCATTATACTATTGTGGAAGGATCTCCCTGCTGTGCTTGTTCTAGATGAATGATGCTAGGGCCTTTAATTGCACATCCCCAATAACAATTACGAGATTCCAATTGGTATCATAAGGAATAGCTAACTCATACAGATAGAATTCACACAATTGGTTCTCATCTCAGAGGTAGCTTGTTGGTAGGCTGTTAAAAATAAATCAGGTGTAAAAAGAGAAATAGGGGCATCAATATAAAGCTAACTAAATTGAAAACTTAAATAGTGTTCCTGTAAATAAAGGGCATAAACCCTTGTAGGTGGTCAGCATCTCATCAATTAGATAGTCATATCTACCATCCTATCCATTTTGAATTTTAGTCTCCTTATTTCTTTATTCTTATCCTCAATCTCTTTGTTGTACTTTTCCTTCATTTCATCTTGTTCCTTTATCATTTCATCTATCTTACCCCATAGTTGCAAAGTAACAATTAACAAGGTTGATGGTGCAAGTTCCTCTAGTTATTCTTCCTGTTGTACAGGCTCTAGACTTCTTCGATTAATTTCTATGACAGCCAATTGGGCCAAATGGTCTAGTCATGTTCTCTGTTGTTGGTAAACATGCAGCTGATCCTCCAACCTCTTGCCTCTCTCATTTAACCCAGTTTATTTTTGTTGATATTCCTTCAACTGCTTCTCCAATGCTATAATTTTCTGCAGAGCTACCTGCAGCTCATCCTTATTTTTCCTCTGTTTTATCCTCATAATCCAACAATAATTCTTCTACGAATTTCATCTAGAGAAGCTGACAAGTCTTGGTTTTTTGTATCAAGGGGAGGTTGATGTCATTTCCTAGCTATGTATAAGTCCTCTTCCTCTGACTCTGTGTCAGTCTCTATGATAAGTGTTTGGGCTACATTCCTTTATTTCCTATTAACAAACAAATGCTCCCTTTATGAGTCTATGTCAGTTTGCACATCAACCACTTTATTTTATTTAGGAGAGGTTTTCCCTCCTGTAACTCCTTTCTCCTTCGGGCGGCCTGAGCGCCTACGTGGTTGAGTGGTCACTTTTTGTTTCTTTTTTGCTCTAGTGGAAAAGGAGGATGCTTTTCTCTTCTTAGTGGGCTTTGAGGCAAAAGGAAGATTTTGAGAACTTTTAGGTGTTGTGGGTGGTGAGATGGTAGTTCCAAGCTGCAGTTTTTGTTTTTCACTTTGCTTTGTGTGGCTAAAGGTTTGTGAGGGTGAATGCTCTGGCAAGGGGGTTGACACAGGCGAAGCTGCAGGTGTGGGAGACTTTGTAGGTTCACTCATAGAGTTATCAATACTTGGAGTTGAGTGCTCCACAATAGTTGCATGGCAGTGGGTAGGTGAAGTCATTGGTTGGGAAGAGGTTGCAGGTGCTTCCTCTCCTTCCCCTGAATGTACATTTTCTACCGGTCACTCCTCTTCCCAAATTGATTCAACCCTTAAAGGTACCTCATCAATATGGTTGATCTTAAGAAAACATTCCCAAGAAATGTCAGGAAATTGAATAGACAGACTTCTTTTATTAATAGCACAACCAGGCCATCATGAGACAGTGATGACTGGTTACCTTTCCTCCTATACTCGACAAACATTCTTTTCAACAAATTAAACAAGAAACTTGGAACATTTACAATCCTCCCATGATAGAGATGACTTACAAGTTTGAAATGCACAGTATAGAGCAAAGATTGTCTCCCATCTGTTATGATCCTAATATTATATATTCCTAATTTTAATAAGTTAAGCACTTGTGGCATGCTTAACCTTACTATATTCATTTATTAGTCTTAGTTATTCCTTAAGATAACTTAGTTCGGATGAAGGGGTGTGTCCCTACATAGTTATGTGTATAAATAAGGAGAGTTAAACTTTCCCAAACCATCATATCATCTAATATTGAATTCTCATATTATTTTCTAATTATTGGAGGTCACCCCCTCGAAGTGGTCTGCTATTTTAATGACTTTTACATTTACTTCCAAGAAATATCATAACAAGTGGTATCAGAGCTACGATTTGGGCCAAGATTTGTGTTTCCACCATAACTTTCAAACCATTGTGAATTTGAACCTAATTTTTTTGGGGTTTTGAGGTATGTGGTAGGTAAGCTTCTAGGTAAAAAAGTAGAGTTCTATCATACATTTTATGCAAGTTATTTTAATTTTGTTTTTTTCATTATTTACCTCTACATGCCACAAATTTTGGAAATTTAAAAAAAAAATTATATTTTTGGAAAGCTTATGAAAAATTAGGTTGGGTCAGTTCTTTGAATTTTATTATTAAAGATAAAACATAGTTAGTAATTTAGTGGTCAAAGTTAGGTCAAAATATTGTATTATTCTTCTTTATACACCACAATTTTTGAAAATTTTGGAATTTTTTTTAAATTAGAAAAGTTTATTTATTTATAAATTATTATTAAAAAAAATACATAATTTAGTGGTCAAAATTTTGGGTAAAAAGACAAACATCAAATTTAATCATAGCTCATGTTCTAAAATTTTATGGTTACAACTCGCACTGCATACTATCCTCCATTACTTAATAAAGAAAAATCTAGAGTTTAAGATACAAACACATTAGAAACCATGTCATCTTTAGGATCAAAGATTTTTTTTGAATCTAAAGAATATTGTCCACCACCTAAAATCACAGAAGCAATTCCACCAGGATGTGAAACAGTAGTAAATTATATTAAGGATAATTTATTTGACCCACTTGTAACATCCTTAAATGAGGGTTTTAAGAAGTTTAAAGAAGACATATTGTTAGAATTAAAGCCCCAACAAAACCATCAAGGTGGGTACAACCCTAATAGACAAAATCAAGGGATAGACAACCTTTTCAAAGTCCAAAATTAAACCTACCCAAAATAGACATCCGTAAGTTTGATGGTACAGATGTAACTTCGTGGATAAGTCTCATGGAACAATATTTTAAACTCCATAATATAACAGACAATGCGATGGTTGACATAGCCTCACTGCATTTAGAATTTGAACCTTACCAATGGTACTAATGGATGATGAGTGAAAAGCAAGGGAAAATACTTAATTGGAAAGAATTTACAAATGACTTAGTAGCCCATTATGAGCAACCATGCAAGGGAAGCTATTTTACCCAACTAACAAATTTAAAACAAATAGGGTCTATAGATAAATATAATGCTGAGCATATGAGAATAGCAATTCGGACTCAAGATGTGACACCTTATTAGAGGCTACAACTATACATCAATGGACTTAATGACCAAATTAAACATGATGTTCGTTTATTGGAACCTCTTACAGTTAGAAAAGATATGCAACAAGCATTACACATTGAGCAATGAAACCTCACCATCAAAAAATCCACAGAGGATCAAACTATAAATGTGACTAATCCTATTAACAAAAATGGGGACAACTTCCTTAACCCAAGACAAGTTACTAAGCTCTCACCTCAACAAGAGGAGGAGAAAAGAGAAAAAGGTCTATGTTGGCATTGTGATAGTAAATGGTCTAGGGATCACAAGTGTGGTAACAATGAGAAGAGATTAATGATTATTGAGAATAAGGTTGAAGAAGAAGGAGAAGTAGCTATAGAGGAACCAAATAGGGAACTTAAACATACAATTTTAGAGGATGAAGAAAGTTCTACTATCTCACTACATGCATTGAATGGCACAAGCAAACCACAAACACTCAAGGTATTTGGTTATATAAAAAAGAGAAAGGTGACAGTGTTGGTTGATACAGGTAGTACACACAACTTTATTGATAGAAGATTGGCTAACGAACTCAATTGTTTTGTGTTTCCAATCTCTAATTTTTAGGTTATGATAGTGGATGGGAAACAACTCTCTTGTGGTGGTAAATGCCATCATATAAAACTCTCAATGGGAGATTATCAACTAGATTCAGAAATGTTTGCTATCCCAATTGGAGGAGCAAATGTAGTTTTAGGAGTGCAATGGCTTAAACAGTTGGGAACAGTGTCCTTTAATTTTTAGGATTATTCATGACCTTTAGTGTAAAAGGACAAAAATATAAACTTATAGGGATACAATCACCACCAAGTCAAATTATTATCTCCCATAGGATGGAGAAATTACTTAAGAAAGGTTCTTATAACATAGGGGCACAACTACATTTTTTAGAAGCACAAGATATGAAAACTCAAGATCAATCAAAGATTCAAGAAATCATTGAACAACAATATCAACATGCATTTCAAAAACCCAAGGGTCTACCAATAGTCAAAGACTGTGATTGTTCCATTGAATTAATACCAAGAAGTATTGTTCATCTCAAAAAAAGTTCCTATTCATCCCTAATGATTATGGTTAACAAGAAGGATGAACCATGGAGAATGTGCCCACATTATAGGGAGTTCAACAAGCTCACTCTTAAAGATAAAATTCATATTCCGAATATTGATGAATTGGTAGATGAATCTAATAATGTACAAGTTCTCTTTACTAAGTTAGATTTACATTTAGACTATCATCAAATTCAAATAAAGGAAGAGGATATAAATAAGACTACATTGAGAACACATGGGGCTCAATATAAATTATTTTTTATGTCATTTAGTGTCATTGATACTAAATCAACTTTTCAAAGCCTCACATATTCAATGTTCCACCCATTTCTTCAAAAACTGGTGTTGGTAGTCTCTGATGATGTCTTCATCTATAGTAAAACATGGAATGATGAACAATTCATAGAAAAGATTCTAGATTTTTTAAGCATTAAGGGCAACGCTTTTCTAAAGGGGATGGGAATGTTATGATCCTAATATGATATATTCCTAATTATAATAAGTTAAGCACTTGTGGCATGCTTAACCTTGCTAGATTCATTTATTAGTCTTAGTTATTCCTTAAGATAACTTAGTTAGGATGAAGGGGTGTGTCCCTACATAGTTATGCATATAAATAAGGAGAGTTAGACTCTCCCAAACCGTCATATCATCTAATATTGAATTCTCATATTATTTTCTGATTATTGGAGGTCACCCCCTCGAAGTGGTCTGCTATTTTCCTGACCTTTACATTTACTTCCAAGAAATATCATAACACCATCATAGGTAAGATACTTAATATTAATGTAAGTAGCAACATAAACCCATAACCAGGGTAAAGAAACACATTTGGTACATTGTGATGAAGATTCTATTCTTTCTCCTAGTTGAACGAATTCAGCCCTCGCTACAATGGTGTCAGCTTTCACATGGAACTCTTCTCATTTGCCTCTACAATGGCAAATTCAGACACATCATCTTGCAATCCCCTGACTATAGCTTCATTATTTTGGAATGTTTTTTCAAACTGCTGAGTCATAGCTTCGTTATATTCTATCAACTTAAGAAAATAGTCAAACCATCCAGCTTGTTGGAAAATAGGCCTACAATCTAGGTCATCCAACAATGTCGTATGATCTGTAGGCTCTCTTCTGATTGGTTCTCCATCAGTCGTGATATTCTTTGGTTTCCTTCTAGTTGTGGTTCACTTGTGTGCCCAGTTTCTATAAAACTCCATTACTGAACCCAATTCCACTTTGCAAATTCAATTCCCTGTTCTTTAGCCAATGAATTTACCAGTTGCTATCTTGCTTGATTGTGTATGGTATGCAGTGGATAGTCATTAATTATGAAAGGAGAGGTTTTGGCTTGGGTGATGTACATGAAATCAGTTTTGCGTATGAATTTCCCCCGACTAACTTGGTATTTGTCCTCAAATGAGATGACAAGGTAAATATACGAAAGATAGGGTTGAAAGCAATTTGAATTGTTTACAATAATTGAATTAATGATTGGTGAAGTAAGACTGCTATAAAAAATAGTTTTAAATGTTAATTAATAGCAGTTGTGAGATAAATACCTTTTGGAATGCTGACGATCATGGAAATGTTGCATGTGAAGATGATGACATGGCAGCTGGAGTGGATGTGTTCGAAGAATGTGCTAAAGTGCATCAAATGGATGTGACGTTGAAGAAGTGTGTGGAAAGGATGGGCATTAACCTTGTGACATGTAGCTACAAGGTACACTTTGGAATAGAAAATGGTGGATGCAGATGCCAGAAGTAAAAATGTTGTAGGCTAGAGTAGTTGCATTCATGCAATTAGAAATATGATGTGAACAAGGCCCATGTGATTTGGTTGCGGGTGCAATGACTACAGGTCCCTCAGAAATGATGACCATTGTAGTTGCTACAGGTGCAATTTTGCAGGTCCCGTGATACGGTAGAAAACCTTTGGCTATAGGTCACTTGAGTAAAGTGGCTACAGGCCAAAGTGATCTTTAACTGGATATAAGGGAACTGATTTAGTGGAGCCTGGTAGTGATGGTGTTTTTATTTTTAAATTTATTTACAAGGATTATAGAAATCATACCTGAGGAGGGAATGTAGACAAGCTGGTGGCTTCATTTGTTGTTGTATTGCTAGGAGCAACCATGACAGGTATGCATGTTGCATTTGTTGTAGATTGTTGTAAAACTTGGGTATCCATATGTCCTCTTAATTGTTGGAGAAAGTTGGCTTTATCTAACGGCTTTTTATACAATTTCAAACATTGTCCATTAACAATGAGTGAAAATCTGACTGGATCAATTGTTGTTAGTTGGACTGCACCATTGGGAAGAACTTCCTTGATTTCATAAGGACCCAGCCATCTAGTCTACAATTTGCCTTTATGGTCTTTGTATCTGGAGTCATAGAACAGGGCCTAGTCACCTGTCTGAAATTCTTTGGTTTTGATGTACTGGTTATGCCATTTGACTCTTTACTTTTGGATTATTTTAGTGTGGTGGACTGCTTCCATCCTTAACTCCTCTGAAGCATTAAGTTGGTGCAACCTTTATTGTTGAGCTATTGATAGATCCATTGCAATTTGAATGGCAGTTCTTAATGTTTTGTATTCAAACTCAACAGGAAGGACAACTTTTTTGCCATAGACCAGTTCATAGGGTGTATACCTTGTTTTTTTCCATGTAGTTTTGTATGCCCAAACTACTTCTGATAGTCTTGTTGCCCAATCCTTCCTGTGTAATGCAATTGTCTTTGTTAATATTGCCTCAATTTCCCTATTTGTGACCTCAACCTGGCCATTTGATTGTGGATGATAGGGAGTGGACTTCTTATGTTTGATTTCATATTCTTGAATGAGACTAGCAATCAGTGTTGTCGTAAACTGTGGTCCTTGGTTTGTAACTATTTCTTTTGGCACTCCATACCTTGTCTATATGTCCTCATACAGGAATGTGGCAACCTTACCGTCTCAAGTAACTTTTAAATCTTTCACCTCCACCCACTTTGTTAGGTAATTAATACATACTAGTATATAATCTTTGTTATCGAAGGGATGATCAATGGGCCCAATAAAATTAATGCCCCATTTGTCAAATGGTGTTACCACCAATTGTGCTTGTAGGGGAATCTCATCACTTCTTGTAGATCTACCTATCCTTTAACAACAGTCACATCTCCTTGTATAAAGAATTGTATCTTTGTGCAAAGATGGCCAAAAGTATCCAGTGGTTAAGACCTTGCCTGGTGTTCTCTTAGCTGTAAAGTGTCCCCCACACGGTTCATCATGACATGCCTTGAGAATGTCATATACTTCATATTCTCTAATACATCTTCTCATGACATGATTAGGGCATGTGTAGAAGAGGTACCCAGCTACCCAGGAATGGGGAAAGTTGCAATCAACTAGGTAGCGCCTCTCCCTTGAAGAAAGGTGTGGAGGTGTTTTCCCTGCAACTAGATAATTTGCTATATCTGCATACCAGGGAGTTTGCATAATTGGTGCAAATAAGTGCTCATCAGGAAATGAATCATCAATAATTGGATCTTCATTACAATTAGGTAGCCTAGAGAGGAAATCAACAACAACATTGGCCTTCCCAGGCTTGTCTGCAATAGTGATATCAAAATCCTGAAGTAGGAACAACCCTCTAACCAATTTGCCACTTACCACTGGTTTGTTCATCTAATACCTTATTCTTGCATGGTCAGTATGAACAAAAATAGAATACCTAGTGATATAGTGTCTGAACTTATTGATTGCATAAATAACAGCTAACATTTCCTTCTCTGTAATAGTATAGTTGAGTTCAGTACCTCGTAGATTCTTACTAATGTAGTATATAGCATATTCCAAATTCCCTTCCTTCTATCCTAACACAGCCCCTAGAGCAAAGTCAGAGGCATTGAAATATTTTATGAATCTTCTATAATATCCTACATGTCAAGAAAGCTTCTAACATCCTTGTGCTTTTGAGGAACAAGCAATGTTGAGATGACTTCAAATTTATTTGGATCCACTTGAATGCCTTCATTAGACACAAAGTGGCCAAGCACTACTCCTTCCATCATCATGAAACATTTTTCATGACTAAGAGACAAGTTATGATCTTGACATCTCTAGAGGACTTTTTCAAGATTTATCAGTGCTTCTTCATAAGAATATCCATAAGTGGTAAAATCATCTTTATATACTTCCAAAGAGTCATGGGCAAAATCAAAGAAGATGCTTAAAACAACCCTTTAAAATGTTGTAGGTGCATTACAGAGTCCAAATAGAAGGACTGAATAGGCATAGGTCCCCCATGGGAATGTAAATGTAGTCCTATCCTGATCTCAAGGGCTATTTTGATCTGAATATTATAGCCACTGAATCCATCTAGGAAAGAAAAATACTTCTTCCCAGCCAAGGAGTCTAATACCTTGTTAATGAAAGGAAGAGGAAAGTGATCTTTCCTGGTAGCAGTATTTAATTCTCTGTAGTCTACACAAACCTGCCACTTACCTCCTTTTTTGGGTACTATGACTAGTGGGATACCCCTTGGCTATCTGATATAGGCTATATGAATCCTACATCCATTAGTTTTTGTAGTTCATTCTTCATTGTCTCTTATAGTAGGGTTCATTCTCCGTGGTGGCTGCCTAACTGGCCTACATCTCTCATTGATGTATATCTTATGCATGTAAAGGTTGGGATCTATACCCTTCATATCATGATAGTCACATGCAAATGTTGTCTTGTTAGTTTGTAGCATTTTTATTAGTTCAGATTGCTGCCCAGCTGTCAAATGACTATTGATATTAAGTGTCCTACCTGGTGTAATGTCAACTGGTGTTGCAAATATCATAAAAAAGCAATATCTAGTCATGATAAGTTGAGGCTACGACTATGGGCAGCAAATGATGAAACATGTAGGTAGTGGAAGCATAGGTTTGCGTGTTGATTAAAGGCAAAATATTATGTAGTGGGTAAGTTAGGCAGACATGGGTCTTGCTACGGGTCCCTTCCATAAGTGTTTTGTATCACATTGTAAAGCACTTCATCCTCATCCTAGATATTCAACAATGGGCTTCATTCAATTATCATTAATGTCTGAAGAGAATATTGGTCAGTATCCTCTATGTCTAGCTAAATAGGTTGCTCCATATCAGCAAAAGGTTGTGCTAAGGGATAAAGAACCAATTTCTTTGTTATATTCCTATTGGAAATTATCATATTGCCAAACCTGCACCTTATGAAGGCATCTGTTGTTGCCAACTAAGGTCTCCCTAGGATGACTAGATATCCTCCTAAGATGGCCTTAGGCTACAGGACCATAAAGTTTGCTGGGTATTCCCACGAATCTAATGTAATCACTAGATCTTCAATGACCTCTTTAGGTTTGACAGTTGACCTATCTACCAACTGTAAGATTGTTGGAGTAGGTCTTAAGTTAATCAACTAAATATTATTCATTGTTTCCTTTGTCATCACATTTATGGTTGAACCCAAGTCAATCAATTTTTTTTATAAGGGTACCATTAATGTTCACATCAACTACAGGGCTTCTAGGGTCTACATATTTTGGAACAACCAAGTTACCTAACATGATATCAGCAAGTTGTCCTATAACATGTACTGTCTGAGGATCTTTTCTCTTTCTTCTTGGTTACTAAGGCATACTTCCCTTATAACTTTGGTATATATGGGTACATCCTTGATAGCTTGGATTAGGGAAATTTTTACACAAATATTTTTCAATTGCCCAATGAAATCAAAGTCAGGTCTAGCAAGTATTTTGCCTGAGCGCAAGTGAACATCACTAACCTCAATCGTATAGGTTGGGTATTGGATGGCTTCATTAGTGTAAGCTTATAAGGCTTGTTATTAGTATTAGGTGCAGGTTGGGTTGGCAATTGAGTGGCTCTAGGCAGAATAGGAGTAGGTGAAGCTACATTTGGCATAATGGCAGGTTGTTGAGGCACCTGGCTTCTTGTGGCCATGGGTAGTTCATATTTGAATTTTGTCAAGGCTGATTTCCACGCCACTATTATGACCATGGGTTTTGATTGGCCTGCCACTGTGGATTATAATTTGAGGTTTGGAATGGCTATTGTGGCCATACCCCATGTTGTTGGTTCCAGCTAGGTGGCATAGTTGCCCATTGTTGTTGTGGCATGTTATACCAAGGTGCATTGTGCCAATTAGGGATGTTTGAAGTAAATGATGGAAATGACATATTATTGGTCAAGGCATCCCGAGGCACACCTTGTCTTTGCTTCCAAGGCCTACATTGTGCAATGTAAGACATTTGACCTTCTTCATCCTCTATGGTTTGGAAATCTGCTTTCTCACTCCTTTCCTCAGAAATACTGGCAATACCTTTGCACCTATAGTTGGGCTTCTTTTATTGACAATACAGACAATACTCAACCAAATTTGCCTCTTACTTCTTCTTTATGTGTACGGTGTTCATTCATGTTGCCAGATGGCTTATGATGTCTTCTTTCATGTTTGATAGGAGATTGTTGAGTTCTACCTTGAAGACTCCAGTAGATGTTTTAGTGGAAGGCAAAGCTCTCAAGCCTCTATTTCTCTTCAAGGTGGAATGTGAATAGTTTCTAAAGATTTGACAAATTTCATCAAACCTGAGTTGAGAGATGTCCCCTAATCCAATAAAATTTAGTGCATCCATACATTCTTCACTCACATCTCTTAAGAAGATGAACTTGAGTGACTCTAGAGAGAGTCAATTCTGTCTTGACTTTTTAAGGCAAAATTGAAATATTTCAACGTAGTCTTCAAGAGGTTCATCTTCCTTTCGTGACATCCTAACTTGATGTCATCTCCTTTCATATCCATGCCATGACAATAGTCCTAGTACTTCTACAATAATTTCTCCTTCATGATACCTCAGTTTGTTACTAAATTTTGCCCCAACCCCATGAACCATCGCAAGGTAGCATCCTTGAGGGTGGCTGAAAAGAGTTTGAGTCTATATGCATCTATAGTGTAGTCATAACTTCTATAGAGTACATCAAATTCAAAGAGAAAGGTATATGGGTCTTCAGTGATTAACCCATGAAAGTTTGGTAGGGCCGAAGGAGGAATGTCCTTCAGGGTATTATCTCTTGCCTGGTCTATAATAGGAAATGTAAAGGTGACTAGCTCAACTAGATTTTCTACTACTTCTTCTACCATTGTATCTTGATGCCAAGTGGCTATATCTTCTAAGTCTGCAACGTCCTCCGATCTAAGGGGTGATTCAAAATGGTCCTCTCCTTATGTTGAACTGAATGGAAGAAATCTCCCTAACTAGTCTCTTGGTTGCCGCATGCAACGATGCTTGAGCTAATAAATATGTTCCTACATCGTGTTAGTAGATAGTTTGAAAATAGATTGAATATATAAGTAATCCTAATTGTTGAAAAAGAAATCCTATATCCTATGAAAGAAAATACAAACATGAATCAAAAGAACTTAGAAACTCTAAACCTTGGCACCATCCCCAGCAATGGTGCCAAAAATGTCGAACTCCATTATTAACCAATACATTGATGCAGAAAGGGCATGTAGACAACTCAATGGAGCAATAGATCCTATATCAAACCTAATCGTATTCTTCTTGGGCGATGCCTGTACTATGTGTATAGTCAGGGATTCCTGAATTGTAATATAGAAGCTGAGCATTGAAACAAACTATGGGAAGGGAAACAAGCTCTGGTTTGTAAGGAATAACAAGTATTATAAGTATGTAATGCTGATAAGAAATAACCAATGCTTATTCAGTTGGTTGTAAATCAAAACAATCTATATGAAACAAAATAGAGGAACAATTAATCAACTAAGTAGGTGATCACCTTAACTCAACAATACAGATTATCAATATTAACTAATCCACATAACATAAACTAATCACAAAAACATAAACTAGTAACATACACTAATCACATGAACATATAAGAGAGATACAGTTACCTCAAGTGGCCCTTGCTTGAGTGACTGTGATGTCCACATAATCTAAACTAGATCACTACTGTATCACCAAATCATTGACTGAATTCAAACATGTGTTCTTTATTGAATGTTGAGAAAAATACAGTAATAACTTTGAGAACACAATCTCTTTCTAACTTCCCTTGTCGTATGCAAAATCTAACATATATATAGACAAGATCTGAGTTTCCTAACTGAACAAAAATTTTAAGCAACTAATCCCATACTCGTCCATTCTTCCACAAACATAGGGAGAAGACATATATTATTAATTAGACTAGAAATAGGAAACTAACTACCATAAATATAATTTAGACATCACAATCCCACTATGACTCTTCTTGGTCATTATGAAAATAGTCATAATTGAAAACATAACATAGACCACGATTTGAGCTTTCTTCATTATTCATGACTGTGTCAACTATTGAAGAAAAATCATCGAGGAGTGGGGAGTTATGGTTAACTCATGCCCACTCAATCTGGAATCCTTTTCCTTTGGTTGCAAGTAACTGCATTGGCTGTTGTAGATGAAAATACCTCCTTTGCTACGGGCTGATAGGTGGTCTCCATGAAATGTAACCATGTGCTTGCTGCATAGGGGTTAGTTCATCACATAATATTTATACATCACAAACTACTAAAATTAACAGAAATTACTATCATATTTTATGATCAATCATTAATTCACACATAGTCATTCACCAACATATCATGTACTATTATTAGTGCTTTCAATGTCTTAAACATAATTATAAGCATAGACAATGTATGGAAAAGTCTGGGAATGTCTTTTAAAAGCATGAACTAAATCAAGAGAAACAAAATAAAGCACAACCTCATCATTCATGTCTTCCATATCCAATGGGGATGTTGGACATGGTGAAGTAGATAACTTCATTCCAACTATAAAAGGAACACACAATGGTCTAAAATCATGCATGTTAAACCTCTGTAAAATTGAATTAACATTTACTCTATCCAATCTGTAGTTTTCTATTCACTCTATTTCTTCTTATCTCCATCCCAAGAATGTGTTTAGCTACACCAAGATCCTTCATTTCAAATTTAGTTACAAGTTGAGAATTTAGTAATGAAATCATTCATTTCCCTTTACCAATAAATAACATATCATCAACATATAATGCAATAAAGATGCTTTGGTTAGGTCCCTCATAAGAATAAAATCCAAACTTGAGTTGACCAAACCATGTAGATCCTAATATATCAACCCATATATATCCTAATCCATTTATTAATAAAGGTCCTAATCCAAATGGCTCACATGTTAACCTTGCAAGGGAAACACCAACTTAGATCAAAATCCTCAAACCCAATTCAAAATCTTAAAAGAACAAATAAAAGCTTTATTCTCCCATGTAAGTCCTTTGTCATCCATGCCTTCACAATCCAATCAACCATCCATTCCTACCTTATCCAAAAAATATCTGAAGTGTTTTATATAAGGATTATTAGCAAGGCACAAACACCAAAAGGAGAAAGTTGAGGGATTGTGTCACACCCCAAGTATCAAGAATCACCATCCTTTATCAAGTACAAGCATATCGTTGGCAATGGGGGTAGTGATTTGAGATAGTCAAGATGTTCAAGCCCCTCTTAGTATTACCATATCCACAAGTTATCCCGTGTGGGAAGCTAAATGAAGGCATTTCATGAGATCCATAAGATCTATACAACCCAAAGACATTACACTACTCACTGCAAGAAATAAAATGAAGTACATAGAGGGGATCTTGACATAAAATGAAGTGCATCCATCTTTTTGAAGAAGCAATTAGGGCTCAAGAGCTTGTTGCAAAGAACGATTAACTTCACTCGTAACCAAGTCAAGGCCAAAACATCCAAGCTAATTCCATCCATCATACAACAAACCTCCAAGATCAAGAGACCAAAATTTGTCCTCTCCATCATCTAATGACTCCCCCTTCCCATGATGAGACTATTGTTCCCATTGAGCACATAATTGAGAAAATTGATAACATCAAGCATACAAACAATCAAGTTACAACAATCATTGACAAGGAGCAAGAACCAACATTCTATTAATTTGGTTTAATCACCTTTATCAAATTTAGTTTCCTTGCATATGATCAGGTTGAAAATTCTCATGGTTCCTAGCAGTACATTGACAGGTGAGCATCATGTTTCTAAAGCAACAACTATCCCTTTGCATAGAAAAATATGTCAAATCATGAGATAGAAAGGAATAAGTTTGGGACTTCACGAGCAAGGAAACTTAGAACCTTTATTAGTTTATGTAAATCATGGTCACCAAGGCACTAAATATAAGTTTTATAATGAGCAATTTAATGATGTTAGTGTTATCAAGCAGGATTGCACCCGTTATGCAAAGCTGGAAAGCTCAGCAATCCTGTGTAACATTGGAATACTTTCAGGTTGTGGGTACCCTATGGTGAAAGTAGACCTCTAGATTATGGGTTGTTTCCCTTCTAAAAACAATAACTTTGCAGGAAAAAGGGTTTAAAAAGACTTACTAATAAGAGTTACTAAAATTGGATCTAAATGTGTGGTGATGCATTTAATTGATAGAAACGGGCAACTCTATTTCACAATAATTTTCAAAGTATCTATCCACACAAACCAAAATGGCAATATGACCACAAAAATGATTCTAAGGAAGGCTTGAATAACTTTCTTTTTGGAGGAAAACTGGGTTCTCATAGCATGAAAGAAAAACTATTCCAATGCACAACCTAAGACCTATGATTTTTTATTGCCTTTCAATGCATGCAAGTATAAATGAGACAAGGATTTAAAGGTTTTGATACTAAAACACAATAAAATCTCATCCAATCATTCATAAAACTGCACAAATGAGAAGGTAGATACTTGATCCTACTGAAAATAAAGGAATACTTGCATAAAAATGGCAAAAAAGATAACCTGTAACCTGTTGTACTGTTTAAAATCTATAAAATATGAGTTACAAACACTCCTTCTTTCTGCAATGCACAAGAGAGCAAAAAGGCAAGAACTAGAAAAACATAAGTTTTTCTCCAATATATAATCTGCTTACAAAAAGACCTAAAAGGTCAACTGCCTCTAAAAACAATACCTCCAAGACTAATTCACAAGCAAGCATAAAAATCCCTAAAAAATAGGGTCATAATTACAGGAAAAGGAGCAAAAATAGCTCTAAACTGCCCCTCACACTCAATTTGACCAAGTGATACACCAAATTCCCTCTAGTTTGACCAAAAAGTCATGCAAAAAGCTCTAAAATAGCTCAGTTAACTCCATCTCCTAATTTTGCATGATTCAGGCACGAGGAAACAATGTGAACAAGTAATAAAGTAATCAATAGAGACTTAATTTACTAGTTGTTATAAATTTGTTTATCTCTGACTTTTTTACAACTTTGTGACAAATAATAAAGTAATTTATAATTGCATTACTTTATTATTTGTTTACCAGTTTCTAAGTCATGCAAAAAGAGGGTAATTATTTTCAAAAGGTTTAAAATAATAACTCCTTATAACTCCCATGCCATCATGCATCACATATGTTTTCATCCATGCATAGGTCAAACAATACAATCATCGTGCATTATCATTAGTTACATATATTATTTCATCCTTATGACTCCCATGCCATATCCATGATAAACTCACCCTTATGACTCCCATGCCATAATGCTATGTTATTGCATCTCCATGTCATAATATGCCCCTCATACATAAGTGATCCTTATGTCATTATCTCCTTGACTTGCATATTTCCATCTTTAAAATATCAAGGTAAATAATCATAGCCTTATATCATTGTGCACTTGACCTCACCTACTTCAAACTTTTAAGGGAATCAAATCAAAACATTATCAACCTCACGGGCCCCTTTTTGCATCATTAGGTTTATTAACTTAAAAAGTCTTCCCACGGGCATTTTGTTGGATAACAATGATTAAAAATAAAAGGAAATCAAAAGCCCACAATCGGGCTTAGGGCATTCGAGCCAAAAGGAGATGAAAACCTAAAAGTTTGTCATTTTTTCTTCTTGTTTCCTCTTGTTGTTCTCAACCTGCGCCGCCATTGTGAGGGTTTGGGAGAGTTCTGGTGCTATTGAGGGCTTCTGGAGTTTTCTTGCTACCGTTTCTGATCTATTTTGTCATTCTTCATTTCTTGTAAGTTATATTTTATCTCACTGTGCTTTTTTATTTCTCTTCCCTTTCTTTTAACATACTGTACAGGATCTCCAGTTTGTCTTTACATTCATTTCTACACATTTCTAATTCATCTTTCCAGTTATGTCGCTCCTGAATGTGATTAGATCCTACTTTCTCATTGTGTTCACATAGGCAACGTGCTTTTGTTGAGCAATTGCAATTTTAGATGTGAAATGCCTCTCCTTTTTCCATCCACAGAGCCTCATTCCTTTCCATTTGACAAACATTAATATCATGTTTTGGCTCTTGAACTTTATTCTGAGACATATCAACTATTTCCGATTGAGATTTACTTTTCTCTACACTGAGCATCAGTGCTCACTTCGTTGTGCTTATCATTATTGCTATCTTGTTTAATTCTGTTTAAGATGAAAACAATTATCTAGAAGGTTCCGTTCGCTTGTTTTACTGGATTGCTGCAATTGCTTTTCCATTTGGTTATCTTCTTGTCTATGGCCGATATGTCTCAACTTTGATGTAAATCGATACCATTTAAGGTTTTACCAGTATTGGAATCTTGCTGGATTTCACGTGTCTCGGGTTCATTATGATTTTCCTCTACAAATTTGATATTTGAGATGGTGCTTGCATAAATGGTGGTAAGCTGCTCCCTTTAGAGCTATAGTCCATCATACTACTTGCTATAGATCCTTCCATAGAAGCACTGACATGTAAATAGGTTCAAGACAAACTCCTCTAGAATGTGCCTGCTCTCAGAAGATTTAACCATTTGTTAGAAAAGTATCCACATCATTACCTTCTGCCACTGTTAGATTCAGATGTAGATTGCAGAGCATCACCTTCCATTTCAGCACTTTACTCAAAATTCAATGTGTTTAAAGATGTACTGCAATAAAGCATTAATAATAAATACTCCTCAACAATTGGATTATAACTGCATTGACATCCTCTTCTCTGTAAAATTCCTCTCTGCTAAGTATTCGTCCATGATGTGTAGATAGCTCAAAAGGTATCTATTGGAAGAAAAGAAGATGCAGACATATATCAGGTGCATACCTTGAAATTATCAAGAGAACTTAACTCTTTAACTCAAAGTACACCTTCATGTGACTGTCCTTTGAGATGGTTTTACCTTGGCTTGGAGTTCTCCTTCATGACTGCTCATTGCTTAGTATTCTCATGACTGCTCTATGTTCATATATAATCCATATCGCTGTCCTTTGACTTCAGATTATATGAATGGTATTTCTCTTTGACTATGCACCTGTCTCTTGCACTCTATAGCTGTACCCTAACATGATAACTATATATAGTGACCATATGATTTTATCTTCATTTGCAGAGGCATATGGTAATTCTATGATGAATATTCTGTCATTAGGGTGACTGTCCCATTACGATGGCATTATAAACCCCTCTCTAGCAGTCCTATTCACTCTATTTATGATTTCTCTTGCATACAAGATAGTTGACATGGGATCACACACATATATGGACTATTTCTCATTATATGACTGACCTTTAGCTGATTACATGCTTCCTGATTGATGGGACAATCACCTTAATGACTGATTTTTGTCCTTCTATGGCTGCTTAATGAATTCAATAGCAATTTTACATCTCATTCACAACAAAAAGTGGTAAATACCTTATTTAATTGTTGTTCCATGTGTTGCAAGTATGGGCCTAACTGGTGTCGTCATTGATGTCAACATACTCTTGTTGCATTGATGTCAAGTATTGGATGAACTATGTGCTGAGGATATTGAGAAAATTAGTCATATTAGAAATAGAGAAGAACAGTGAAGACAGTGAAGTTCTATGAAGTGAAGATCCTAGCTAAGATGAAGATCAGAGGATGCACATCAAAGGGTTTGTAGATATGTGTCCAAAGATGATACAATCAAGATTTGAGAGGTCCGCATGAAGATTTGGAGAAGTTATGGCTATATGAGTAAAACTGGTTCTGCAGATGTTTAGAGGTGACAAAGTGACTTAAATAGGTCTGGTGAGATCCGGAAATGCAATATCTTGTTATGCAGATTTGGTGGAGTGTTTAGAAAGCCAATATGAATTGACAACTCAATTGGTTCGTGGTCTAGAGGTTCGCAAGCATCTATTCTAATATGATAGTGATGATAGGATATGTTCTTAAGGTTCCAGATGAAGATGCGAATGATTTCTGTGAGGGGGAGAATGGTATGTTAGTTCAAATGAATGAAAACATGCAAAACCCAAACACCAATAGAAGTTGAAAGCAAAAAGGGAATCAAACCAAAGCAAGTAGAAATACTTACAAACCCCTTTTACCTGTCGTTTTCCATTGTTTGCCTATCTTTCTTTGATCTTGATTGTGAAGCCCTCAGAAGCTTTCCTTGTTTGCTTGCTTGATTGAAGATGACAAAGGAAGAATGGATTTTGATATGTGTTGTGTTGGATGTGAGCTTCAACACACAATAATAGAGGATACTAGAAATAGAGAGAAGAAGAGAAATTTGGGTATAATGATTGTGCAAAATGAAGTCCCTCTCTAATGGCTTAGAAGAGGGTTCTATTTATAGATTTTCTGAAAAAAGAATGGAGGGTGAGGATCAACAGATGAGATCAATGGCTAGGAATAAAAGTGAATCTTTTATTCATAGTGGATGAATTAAAAACTCTTTATTTGAGAATAGTGGATTATGACAATTGAATTAAATATTCAATTGTTGAAGGCTAGTGGGGAACATTGAATTAAATATTCAAAGGGTGAAGGCTAGTGGGGAACATTGAATAAAATATTCAATGGGTGAAGGTTAGTGGGGAACATTTGAATAAAATATTCAAAGGGTGAAGGCTAGTGGGGAACATTGAATAAAATATTCAATGGGTGAAGGTTAGTAGAGAACATTGAATAAAATATTCAATGGGTGAAGGCTAGTGGGGAACATTGAAATAAATATTCAATTTGTGAAGGATAATTGATTTAAAGATTTTTTTTGGAAAATGGAGGATATTAGCTAATTAAATATTAAGAATATTTAATTACATGTGCAACATGGTGAGGTGGAAGAGATGAGGTGGATTGATGAGGTGGATTTTAGGACTTGAGACATTAGAAGAATTGAGGGAATTTAATTAAATAAAATGACTTTATTTAATTATGGGATAATGAGACAATCAAATAAATTTTGAATATTTATTTAATTGACAGAAGAAAATAAGAATTAAGATAAATATTAAAATATTTACTTAATTCGACCCGAGCCAATTTTAGGTGTATACAATTTCAGTGAGCAGAAGTGGTGTGGATGTTCTTGGCGATTCAGGCAAGCTTGTGGGGGTCTCTAGATTGTGCCTAGTTCATGTTGGTGGTCAGCATTGAAGATTGAGCTCATAATTGAAGAATTACTTTCAGATGATGATGTTCTTCCTAAACTTGGCTGACTAGATGATTTACACATCTTGCGGATGATCTTGAAGATGTTCTGCGAAGCATAGCGTGTTTCTCAAAGAAGATTGAAGTCCCAGATCTGTGTGGCTGACAGAGTAGTGATTCGCATGAAGTCTGTTGTAATAAGTCAAGTTGTATTTGTGTATTTGCTCTGTAATAAAATAAAGTGTGCCGACTTTGATGATTATCCCAAAGTCAATGTCTTGTATAAATAAGAGTTGTGAAGTCATTTCAAAGTATCAAGGTGAAGATGAGAGTGTGGTAGAGAGGAGAAGAGCGAAAGGTAGAGCAGAAGTGTTGAGCTTAAATGGAACTGACTCAAGCATGGTGAAGATGCTAATCTTCAGTTCAAGTATGTAATATTTATTATTCTGTAGACAGTGTGTCTCCTATAAGCAGTGGGCCTCTTGTGAGCAGTGTGCTCGGACAGTGAGCCCTAATTGGAATGTGCCATTTTGTTCTTCTTATTGTTTTAACAGAGAATACAATCTTTGGTTAGTCACCCCGTGGTTTTTCCCTTAACCAAGTTTTCCACGTTAAAATCTTGGTGTCATGTGTTAATACATCTATGCTCTTGAATTATTGCATTGTGCTTCCATGATTAATTTATTATTATGCTGTTGAATTACAAGAAGGATTTAAGTGTTTAAGAATAGAAAGTTTTGGGACAACTGATTCACCCCCCCTCTCAGTTGTTTGTCCTAAATCTAACAATTGGTATCAGAGCTAAGTTCCTCTAAAAGAGCTTAACCACTTCAGGAGATCCAGGATGTCTTCCTACAAGAAGGATAGTCCGAGGTTTGATGGAACCAATTACACTCTTTGGAAAAGCCGCATGGAATATCACTTGTAATGTATGGGAATGCAATATTGGACCATAACTTCAAAGAAGTATGTTCCTCCAAAGAATGGTCCAACAACTGTAGATGAAATAAAAGATGCTGAAGCCAATGTTTAGATTAAAGAAGCTTTATTAAGTGCCTTATCTGATTTAGAGCTGACAAATGTTATAGATTTAAAAATTGCATATGAGATTTGGGAAAAACTGCAACTTCTGCATGAAGGTGACAAATATGTTAAATGTGCCAAGCTACAGAGTTTGAAAGGAAAATTCAAAAACTTGAAGATGAGAATATCACTACATTTATGCCAAAAGTAAATGAGCTTGTTTGTGGCATTAGGTGTGCTGGTGGAATCTTGGATGAAGATGAGATTGTTGCCAAAGTTCTCAGATCCCTACCTCTTGCTTACAAACACAAGGTTGCTGCTATTGAAGAATTTAGATCTTTTTCAAATATCACAAGAGGTTAATTGGTTGGAAAATTAACTGCATTTGAATTGGCCGAGTTTGGAGATGCACCCCCCAAGACTGAATCTACATTTAAAGCTAGTGCCTCTGTAAAAGGCAAACAAAGGTATGATCCAGGAGAGAACTCCTCAAAGAAATTATCATGGTATGAAAAAGCAAGAAAAGATCTAGAAGAAGATGAAACATAAGCTGTTCAACTTGAGGCCCTTATTGCAAAAAGACTACCAAGAGGATCTGGTAACTATGAAGGGAAATTGCCCTTCAAATGTTTCAATTGCAACAAGATTGGTCATTTTGCCTCAAGGTGTCTAGAAAGATTTTCAAGGGCTAATCCAAACAAATCAAGATTCCAAAAGAAATGTTACTATGTTCATGAGGATGATGATGATGGAGTAACAGACGATGAATCAGAGATAGGAAACAAATCCAGAAGTGACTGGGTGTTTATTACGATCAAGGAAGATCCAATACCCTCTGAATTTGTCAATCATAAAATGATAGAAAGAGCTCTGGCTGCCCAAGTTGAAGAAAAGGATGATTGGGTCATTGATAGTGGATGCTCCCACCATATGACTGGTGACAAAAATAAGTTCATAGATTTGGAAAGATATGAAGGAGTTGTAAAATTTGGTGATAATTCTGCTGGCAAAATTAGAGTTAGAGGAACTATTTCTTTTGATGGAAAGAACAAAACTAGTGATGTACTGTATGTTGAAGGTTTGAATCACAATCTTCTCAGTGTTGGACAGTTGGTGGACAAAGGCTATGATCTTCGATTCAAAAATGGAAAATGTAAGATCTTTGAAAGTTCTGGAATAGAGATTGCATCCGGTACTTAAACAAAAGGTAACATCTTCCACTTGGTTGGTACTGGTAAAAGTTGTTTATTTGTTCAAATTGATTAGAGTTGGTTGTGACATAGGAGAATGTGTCATGTGAATTTTGATAATATTATCAAGATAAGCAACACTCAGGCTGTAAGAGATCTTTCAAGACTGGTGAAACCTACTAATAGTTTGTGCAAAGAATGTCAATTGGGTAAGCAAAACAGAGTCACATTCAAAAGTAAGGAACAATCTTCTACCAGATTGTTGGACTTAGTACATACTGATCTATGTGGACCAACAAGAATCAGGAGTTTGCAAGGTGATAGAAACTTCATGTTATTAATTGATGACCACTCTCAGATGATGTGGGTGACTTTTCTGAAAGATAAATTTGAGGCTCTTGAGAAATTCAAAATATTCAAGGCTATGGTAGAGAATGAAACTAGATTAAATATAAAATGTCTTAGGTCTGATAGAGGTGGAGAATTCACATCTGGAGAGTTCATAGAATTCTGTGAGAAACATGGGATAAAAAGATAGTTATCTGCTCCAAGGACTCCACAGCAGAATGGAGTAGTGGAGAGAAAGAACCGGACCATCCAGGAAGCATCTAGAACCATGATGATGGAAGCAAATGTTCCTTAGATCTACTAGAGAGAAGTTGTAAGCACTGCTGTCTATACTCTTAATCAAGTACAAATCAAAAGCAATATTGGTAAGACCCCTTATGAACTCCGGTTTGGCATCACTCCCACTGTGAAGTATTTCAGAGTCTTTGGTAGCAAATGTTACATTAAAAGAGATGAAGACCTTGGCAAATTTGATGCTAGAAGTGATGAAGGAATATTCTTGGGCTATTCTACTCAAAGCAAAGCATACCGGTGTTATAACAAGAGATTGAGAAAGATTATAAACAGTACAAATGTAAAGGTTGATGAAGGTATTGAAAAACCCTCAAGGTTTTATGAATATGAAGAAGATGATCAGAATGATGTTTTGGTCCAAGAAGTCTAAGCCCCTTCTAAAATTTAGATCCAGACTGATCTGGAGAATCCTGAAATACAAGAAGAAGAGATAAGTTTGAATGAACTTGTCCAAGAAATAGAAGTGCAAAAAATTCCTAAAACTCCCAGGTATGTAAGATTGAATCTGTTGGTTTTTCTTCTGAATCAGCATCAGGGTTTGCTAGTTCTAATGCACAAGCAGATTCAGCCAACTAATACAGGAGGTTGCGTGAGCTGCCTCCCCTTCACTTCTAGTTCTGCCGCACCAAGGGGGGTATCGGGTAAATGCAAGAAGTTGTGTCCACTTAAGGTGGAAGTTTCAAAGTTCGAAAAAAATCTAAAATCATGTTAACTAAAATGGGATCTCGCTTTTTATGAAACAGGATCCCATTTTGCTTCGGGAACCTGAGCCAAAAGCGGGATCCTGTTTTCTAGAAACGGGATCCCATTTTGAGTTTCATAAAAGGTTAATATTTTAACTTTTATGAAATGGGATCTCGTTTCAAAAAGGTTAAAATATTTACCTTTTATGAAACAGGATCCCATTTTAAAACGGGATCCCGTTATTTAAAATTTGAATCTTAAGCTCGGGTTTTGCTTTGTAACTTGGTTCAGGAAATGCTTTGGGGACCTGAACCTGACCTCTGGACCTGGTTTGACCTGCAACTTGAAGGTCCTTGAAGGTCCTGTCAATGTCACAACAAAATAGTGACTTTGGGCATATATCTGAAGGTCTATTTTGTAGAATCTTTTGACAAAATTAAAACCCATTATAGATGAGACAGTCTAGATTCCAAATATATAATTTTTTTTACAATTGGATTAATTTTTCTATTTTTTAATCTATTTCTGATGAAATAGGTCCATAAACTTGAATTATCATGGTTTTTTAATATTTTAATAACTTTTTATTAAAATATTTTTTTGTAAAAAAAATTGTAGGAAAACGTACTCTAGACAATTCTTTTCAATTTTAAAAAAAAAATTTGAAAAATGTTAAGTTTAGGTCATCTTATGCGTGACGTACACGATGATTTTTTAAAAGACCAAAAATGACCAATAAATAATTAATTAAAAAAAAATATTCTATAAAAAATTACAAAAAAATATGGAAAACGTGCTTCAGTGAGTTACAAATCTTTTCTCTAAAGGATTTTGAAAAATATGATTATTTAAGTCAAAATATGGATGACGTACACGTACATGGTATAGTAAAAAAAAAAGTGACTTTTAAATAGTGGTTTTTAGAAACGCCCATTCAAAATCAATTTCTATCATCTAGGTATTGAAAAAAATTACATATTTGGAAATTAGACTCTGAGTACTACATTTCATATTTAGTGACTTTTTCCAAGATTCCACCTTTAAGTGCTTCAAATTTTTAGGTCAAATGTGACAAATTCTGAAAATCAGGGAAAACACTTCCACTTTTTGGCCAATAAGTGGACACAACTTCTTGCACACACCCTATCCCTATAACTCAAGATGTAACCTTGACTAGCTCAATGATAGAAAGATTTAACTTGACAACAACAGGCAGAATACTCTCATGTATGGACCAAGATCTGCATGACAGATCACAAGGTTGGCAACATTCTTGGACATATGTGTCTGGTTGGGTATGAGAGTATGCAGGGGTCCTAATCCTACTCCTACAGCTAACAGATGGAGGTGATGAAATAGGTGGACATAATGTCCTGGATGCAAGACAAGGGGTTTTGACTCATAACTACTAACCCAGGAGCAGGCTGGAGCCTATCCATTGGGCAAGGAGTCAACTAGACGTACACAACAGATGGTTTACAACTTTCATTCAAGTTTCAGGGGGTTGGACTGATGCTTGCCTTACAAACATCACCCAAGAATGGGTATCTAACTGCCTCTACTTACAAATATCCCTGCTGACATGCAACATTCCCCATGCTTAACCTAAAACAATTTAATCCACTCCTTGAATGGAAGTTACAGATCAAGCATGCAGTATAGATATCTATACTCTAGAATCTATGAAACCCTTAGCAACCAGATTCAAAAGAAGGAGAATAACATGCAACAAATGGAGACAAGCAGATAGACACATGCAATAAGCATTTTTCATGTAACCTTAACACTGAAACTGAAAATATGTGCAAAAGACACTCATGTTGCAACTCATAAACTCCAAAATGGGATAGAACAACCAAGATCATGCCATGTTCTTCATTAATTACACAAAAATGCCTCAGGCCTTCAATAACCTCAAATGAGTGACACAGTCTACCTTTTATAGCAAAACTGTGTACTCAGCAAATTAATTACATGGCTCACCAAAAATTTGCCAGATACAATGCACTGAAAAGTGGTGCTCAAAATCATCAATGCAGCAGAGGGATAAAGAGGAAGGAGCAAGTGAGATTAGGATTTGAGCCGCCACTCAAAGATATGCATCATAAAAATGGTGGTCGAGCCATCAACTCGACCCATGCTTCTTTGCACGATATGCCATTACTATTTCATCTACCCGCAGGCCTCAAAGTGTAGCCACAGCAAGTTTTCTCAGAGTTTCCTGCCAAAAAAGTTGCAAACGTAGGAAAAACCCACTGCTGTAGGCTCAAAATATGGTCGTCGATCCAAAACCCTGTCGCTGCGATCAAACAACCCCAAAAACTACTGAAAAGTCGTGAACCAACAAAAACGTGCCATGCAGACACTTTGAGTTTCCATCGCTGGGCCATCGCTTACTTTATTACTTGTTTCTCAAAAAGGACATGCGGCAGCCTCCGCAGCATCGGCTATCAGGATAGGTGGCAGCTTCCGCAGTCTCCTTTGAAACACTAAGGCCCTCCTGAGACACTCCTGCGGATGCCACCACGTGGCATTGCCCTCAACACTCAAGAAACAAACTGTGTCACAATACCAAAGTGGCTTCCGCAGGCGACACATGTCACAACCCGCGGCCTTCATGAAACACTAGGAAACAGTGTGGAAACCTACGCGGAAACAGCCATGTGTCGGGCTCTGCAGCACCTTTTGAAACATTTATAAACTTTTTGAAACACCCGCGGGAGCTACCACGTGGCGCCTTATGCGGTCTCTTGAAACATAAAGGCCCCTCCTCGAAACACTTAGAAACTTTTAAGGCCCCTCTTTGAGACTTCAGCGGAAGCTGACACATGTCATCATCCGCGACACTTGAGACACTCACTGGGGCCCACCTCCGTCAATACTCGGCGCCAAAGGTAAAAATGAAATAAGACGCGGAAGCTGACACTTGTCAAACTCCGCGACCACCCTTTGAGACACATGGTGCCTTCCGCGCTACAGCTGAAACAAAAAGAAATTGCCCCCGCTCGTGACACTTGGCGCCTTCCGCCACATTGAAACTTTGTAAAGGGGCCCTCGAAAACTTCAAACAGAGGTTGCCACTTGGCAACATCCGCAATAGCAACTGCTTTACTGGGACCCACCTTCTTTTTGCCACACTATGAAACAAATAGAAACGAATGCGGAAGCTGACACTTGTCAGCTTCTGCAGCAACTTCAAGGGGTACGTGGCATCTTCCGCCCCTTCTTAGAAACTTTTTTGAAACTTCACGGAGAGCGACACGTGGCGCCTTCTGCGCTTCCCCTGAGAAACACTTAGGGTCCTTTTGGAAACACCGGCGGAGGCCGACACCTGGCACCGTCCGCGGGGCTTTTGAGCTGCTTTATCTGTCTCTCAGGTGCCTCCACATGGAGCAATCCATGGCATCCTTGAAACTTTTAGAAACTATGCTTCCACAAGTGACATGTGGTGTCCTCTGCAGGGTCTTAGATCCTTCAATGGGACCAACTCCCATCCTTACTTTGCGCCGAAACAAAAAGAAACAAAAAGGTTCATAACACGGAAGCTGCCACTTGGCGAGCTCCGCAGTACCTACTAGAAACACATGGTGCTTTCTGCCTCCAAGATGAAATATTTAGGGAGTGCATCCACAGCTGACACGTGGCACACTCCGCGAGAAACATTCAAAAGTGAAGGCGCGGCAACGACGTGGATCTAAACCGGGGCTCGACACTCGGTGGTCCCATGGTTGTGGCACTATTTGATCCTTTTAGCCACACTTAGAAACATTTAGGGTCTGAAGCAATGACCCGATATGCATTTTCTATGCATTTGACCCAGTTTTTAACATTTTTCAGGGGCCAATGGAGATTTCTAACCTGCCACAACATTTTTTGACTTGCACCTTAACTGATTTCTGGCATTTTTAACAACTGCAAAGGCCAAAACGTGTCAGGATTTTTGGATTTTTGGGAGGAGACCTGACTCAAAAACCCAAACATAAATTATTACTAACAGAATCATTCTGAAGACTAGATCATAGGTGATAAAAGCAAAGGTGTTCAAACAAGAAGAAAGATTGCTCAAGACTCAGAAAAGTATTATCTGATTTCAAAAATTGAACAAAAAATAGTGAGTGAAGCATGCAATGATGAAAGCTGGACTAAAGCAATGAAGGAAGAGTTGATGTAGATTGAGAAAAATCACACTTGGGATCTTGTTCCCAAACCTGGAAACAAAAATGTAATTAGAACCAAATGGGTCTTCCAGAACAAACTGAATGAAGATGGTGAAGTAGTCAGAAACAAAGCCAGATTGGTCTGCAAGGGTTATTCTCAACTAGAAGGAGTTGATTTTGAAGAAACTTTTGCTCCAGTGGCAAGAATTGAAGCAGTCAAATTATTTCTTGCCTTTGCTGCCTTCAAGGATTTCAAAGTATATCAGATGGATGTCAAGTCTGCCTTCCTGAATGGTGACTTGGAAGAAGAAGTATACATTGAGCAACCGGATGGATTTCAATTGTCTAATCATGGTGATATGGTCTGCAAGTTGAAGAAAGCACTGTATGGACTCAAACAAGCCCCAAGAGCCTAGTATGAAAGACTAGATAAACATCTTTTGAAGATTAGTTTCTACAAAGGTACTGCTGACAGTAACTTGTACTTCAAATTTGATCATGAAAATATCTTGATTGTTGAAGTATTTGTTGATGATATCATTTTTGGAAGAAGAGACAGTATGTGCAAAACTTTTGCAAATCAAATGAAAAGTGAATTTGAGATGTCCATGTTTGGGGAAATGAATTTCTTCTTGGGTCTGCAAATCACTCAAACAAAGAAAGGAATCTTCATTTCACAGACCAAATATGTGAAAGAATTGTTGAAGAAATTTGGGATGGAAGACTCAAAACCAATGAATACTCCCATGGCAACCAGATGTAAACTGAGCAAATATGATGACTCTCCTAAGGCTGATAAGAAAAAGTGTAGGTCAATGATTGGAGGACTACTGTATCTTACTCAAACTAGACCTGACATTATGAATGATGTTGGTCTTGTTGCCAGATTCCAAGTTGATCCTAGAGAATCTCTTGTCATGGCAATCAAGAGGATTCTCAGATATCTAAAAGGAATAGTTGAGTATGGTTTATGGTATCCTAAAGATCATGATTTCTCTCTTCATGCATATACAGATGTGGATTGGGCAGGAGATGTGGATGACCAATAGAGTACCAGTGGTGGAGCATTCTTTTTAGGGAAAAGATTGGTTTTTTGGCTGAGCAAGAAATAAGAGGCAATATCTCTATCCACTGTAGAAGCATAATATATTATAGCAGCAAATAGTTGCACTCAAGTATTGGGGATGAACCAAATGCTAAGAGACATCAAAGTGGAGTATAAGGAACCTATCACAATCTTCTGTGATAATTCAAGTGCAATAAATATATCAAAAAATCCAGTGGTGCATTCAAAGACAAAACATATATCCATCAAGTTTCACTTATTGAGAGAGTAGGTGAACAAGAATGAAGTAAGATTGGAGTTTGTGCCCTCCAAGGATCAGATTGCAGATATTTTTAATAAACCTCTACCTAAGGACTTTTTTGAGTATCTTAGGGAGAAGTTAGGGGTTATTACCCCTCCGGTTCTGAATTAAGGTGCACTGATGTGCATCAGTCTGGTGGATCTCACAGTCATATCTTGTGGTCCGGATTGATGATAGGAAGCTTCTACTCAGGGGGAGTAGTTTGTATGATTCTGAGTGATGCAAGTATGTGCCCTTTGCCATTGATGTTAAAGGGGGAGAGAAGACATGTGAAAAACAAAAAGTGGTTGTTGATCAAAGGGGGAGCAGTAAAGGAAGAGAAGACATGTGAATGGTTGTTGTTGATAGGGGGAGCTATGTCAGTCAGTAAGGAGAAGTACTTGTCTTGATGGTTAAAACAATTTTTCACATCATATGTTGCCATCAATAACAAAGGGGGAGATTGTTGCAAGTATGGGCCTAACCGGTGTTGTCATTGATGTCAACATACTCTTGTTGCATTGATGTCAAGGATTGGATGAGCTGTGTGCTGAGGATATTGAGAAAATTAGTCCTATCAGAAATAGAGAAGAACAATGAAGACAGTGAAGCTCTATGAAGTGAAGATCCCAGCGAAGATGAAAATCAGAGGATGCACATCAAAGGGTTTGTAGATATGTGTCTAAAGACGATACAGTCAAGACTTGAGAGGTCTGCATGAAGATTTGGAGAAGTTATGGCTATATGAGTAAAACTAGTTCTGGCAGATGTTCAGAGGTGACTGAGTGACTTAAATAGGTTCAGTGAGATCCATAAACGTAATATCTTGTTCTGTGGATTTGGTGGAGTGTTTAGAAAGCCAATGTGAATTGACAACTCAATTGGTTCGTGGTCTGGAGGTCTGCAAGCATCTATTCTAATATGACAGTGATGACAAAATATGTTCTTGAGGTTTCGGATGAAGATGTGAATGATTTCAGTAAACAGAAGTGGTGTGGATGTTCTTGGTGATTCAGGCAAGCTTGTGGGGGTCTCTAGATTGTGTCCAGTTCGTGTTTGTGGTCCGCATTGAAGATTGAGCTCGTAATTGAAGAATTACTTTCAGATGATGATGTTCTTCCTAAACTTGGCCGACTGGATGATTTACACATCTTGCAGATGATCTTGAAGATGTTCTACGAAGCATGGCGTGTTTCTCAAAGAAGATTGAAGTCCCAGATCTATGTGGCCGACAGAGTAGTGATTCGCATGAAGTCTTTTATAATAAGTCAAGTTGTATTTGTGTATTTGCTCTGTAATAAAATAAAGTATGCCGACTTTGATGATTATCCCAAAGTCGATGTCTTGTATAAATAAGAGTTGTGAAGTCATTTCAAAGTATCAAGGTGAAGATGAGAGTGTGGTAGAGGGAGAAGAGTGAAAGGCAAAGCAGAAGTGTTGATCTTAAATGGAATTGACTCAAGCATGGTGAAGATGCTAATCTTCATTTCAAGTATGTAATATTTATTATTCTGTAGACAGTGTGTCTCCTGTAGGCAGTGGGCCTCTTGTGAGCAGTGTGCTCGGGCAGTGAGCCCTAATTAGCATGTGCCATTTTGTTCTTCTTAGTCTTTTAATAGAGAATACAATATTGGGTTAGTCACCCCGTGGTTTTTCCCTTAACTGGGTTTTCCACGTTAAAATCTTGGTGTCATATGTGTTAATATGTCTCTGCTCTTGAATTATTGCATTGTGCTTCCATGATTAATTTATTATTATGCTGTTGAATTACAAGAAGGATTTAAGTGTTTAAAGAATAGAATGTTTTGGGACAACTGATTCACCCCCCTCTTAGTTGTCTATCCTAAATCTAACACAATGATGCCTTTTTGGTTGTGATACTCTTGATGGGACTGTCCTTTAACTAATACTACTCTGATGTTAACTGTCCTGCCTTGGAGGTTGTCTCATGATGCATTAGTGTTGTCATTGACTCTCAATCAGAACATGCTTTTATTTATTGATTTGAAAGTCTCTTTGCTTATCTTATATCCCCCTTAAGATCAAGGGGCAACATGCTGGGATCAACCCTTGTGGGAACCCATTTTTAACCACATGCTGAAATGTCTTGCATAATGACTGTACCTGTACCTACACATTGCACAAACAAGTTAGATAAAATAATGAATACAATACTCATGTGATGATTTGATCTTTCAGGCTCTCTTTCTTATTGATCCAATGCTTCATGATATGTGTTGTGTTTCTATTGGTAGGGCATATAGGAGACTCATATCTGGAGCTCTAACCAATTGTTTACCATGATGCAGGTTCACTTGGAGATCAGGAGAGGAGGAACAAGACAATGGAGATCTACCCAAAAGCTATCACAGGCAATGATGGATATGCATCTTCCTTTATGCTTCTTTTCATTTCTTTTAACTTCATATGCATAGCATATATTATGTTGCATTGATTAGATACTCCCACGGCTTGTGTGGGACCATGTATTACTCTTTTCTTTCTAATGATTACAAATACAATACTTGTGTAACTCTGTGTATACTTTATTGGAAAAATGAATGAACATGAAATGAATGAAACATTTCTGCACTAAATGAAAGCAATGTCTTGAGTTCAATATGTACTTTTCTTTATGTCTCTTTACTCTGAACAACAAAAATAAATTCAAACCTTTCTCAAACACTTAAAATATGACATGGTTTAAGCATAGTAAGAATGTGTTAGAATATTTTTCACCTCAAATGTAATGAACTGTTTCAGCTCTGCCAATTTGAGTTGTAGGTGAAAAATTGGTAATAGTTAGTGATACTTTAATGATCGCTAGGGTAACTTTATCCAATGTGGACATCAAAATAGATTCCATTTATAGCCCCTCCAACAATCTTCCTATCATGAATCCTTTCATTGACACCACTATCTATGCCATCAACCTTGAACTCTAGCATCCTAAACCCATGGATTGGGACCAAGAAGATCATGCATAATTTGGATTATTCCAAAATGATGAAACAATCACAAAAATCATGGGATTTCAAGATAACATTATGTTAAGGGATCATCACAAAGGCTTTGAAATTAACTTGGATGCACCAGCATATGAAACAATGAACCCAAGAGAATTCAAGGATCATCATGAAGCAAAGCATCAACATGAAACACCAAATTAAAATCAATCAAAAAATCAAAATGAATCTAAAAGGTAACATAAGTCCATAAATAAATAAATGGAAGCAACAAAGCAAAGTGGATCCTAAAGCAAATAGAAGTAAAGAAACCAAAAGAAGTAACAAATTTGAGGGTGCTGCCACAATAACGGGTTACACTTTCTGGTCTATCCTCTTCCTGATGATGGATCATTGAGCATGATCCAAAACATCGAGACAAAAACATACACAGTTGAATCCAAAAGCTCTTTACTCGTTATCACGGACTGTGGAAAACTCATGCCTACTATTTTTGGGAGATCCTAATTTTTTTTTTAAATCACCTATTTTTAGAAAATATAATGATTTAAGCCTTGAAAGGTTCCATTTAAATGATTTCAATTGAAAAGTGTTTGATCAAACTCCCTTAGATTCAAACCCCCTTGGATAGAACCCCGCTAGTTTTAAACCATACCTATAATGGAGTCTCCTCTACACCTATCAAAATGTTGATAAAAAACCACTTTTGATTTATCTTTTGGGGGATCAAATGAATTCATTTAAAATTTATGTTTTGTAAGTATGTAGTCCTTATTATAAGCTTCCCAAATAGTATAATTTTAAATATATTTAACTTGATTATTATATTTAATTTTTATTTCTTGTGAATGTAGGTTTTTCACTGAACATCAAATTAGTGAAAAAAAATTCTGAAAAAAATATCTATGCCCTAGGTATTGATGTCCTTGTTTCAACAAAAAAATTGAATTTCGATACATACAGAAAAAGTTATGTTTTACGGAATACGCTTATGTCTAAATTATAATTGGTTTGACTTCAAAACTTAATTAAAAAAATATTCAACAAAACATTATGAAACCAAATGCATGCCCTATATATTGGTGTTACCAATCTAAATTCAAAAGAATCAAAATTTTATCCTTTGTAGAAAAAAAGTTATGTGCTACATAATACACATCACTTTAAAAAAATGTTGTTTACTATTAAAAACTAGTTATCAAAGTAGACACAAAAAATTTACAATTTAACTCCAATTTTTTTAAAAAATATATATTTAGAATCTACAAACAAAATCTCACAAATCACTAGTTCACATCATCTTCAAATTCCTAATGGTTTAGCGGCTATAGGTGTCAGAAAATGAAGATTTAGTTCAAAATGTTGATTTCAATGTCAAGTTTGGCCAAAAAGTGTAACCCATTATTGTGGGATGACCCTTGAATAAAGCCAAGTCTCAAAATGAAGCAATAAATCAAAATATAGCAATAAATTAAAAGAAGCACTTTACATATAAAAGATGTGCACCATCTTTACAGTCATTATTGACTCTAGCACATGAGGTTCCAAGATTCAACATGGTGTGTGTGATTGTTGGTCCTAAACTAAATCCCCATCCCAAATCCAAATCTAAACATCCAACATCCCAATTTTAGACAACTAAAAATCATACCTCCAGTAATTCTGAATTCAAATCCAAATATCCAAAACTCGACTCATATCCAAATCCAAACCTCAAGTCCAAAAATCCCATATTCCAATCCAAAAATTCCCATTCTACATTCAACATTATATCCAAAAATCACAAATTAAAAACTCAAATCCAAATGTCCTAATCCTAAATTCAAAAATCCAAAATCTTAATCTAGTGTATCTTCACCACAATGCTCTACCACACGGGCTATGAGGGTACCTTATTGATACGTTCATGTTTGGATAAAGCCAACCCAACCATTAAAGAGCATCACAAAACTTGTGGATTGTACATCAATCGCACAATCCTATCAAAATAATTACACGATTGCCAAATGCTATGGGATTGTTACATCTTTTTGCACACTATTGTATTGGGAATAATATACTTGTTAAAATCATTATTCATCCACCATATGCTCTCACCTTGCCCTCATGAGATCTGGGTGAACAAAAAGTTAATAATAATATTTATTCACCATATACTCTCACCTCACCTTCACAGGATCTTGGTGATTAGAAAGTGATCAATATTTAATATAAAAATTACAGTGTAGGTCATTTCACATTGTTGTCATCTTGATCATTAACAACTCTTATTTTTCAGTCGTCACAATCAATTAGTCATTATTTTTTCTACACATCTTAGTAAACTTATGAAAATGATCAACTGTAAGATACTTGCAACACAATTTCCAAATACCTAAAGGATAATCAAAACAAATGTGCTAATAGTGAACTCAAAATCATAGGAGACAAATTATCCCCAAGATGTTCTTGTCCTCATAATTCTTTACCCCTATAAGTATTTGTTAACAATTTTGCCCTTCTTGGTTCCAATCCCCTAAGGCACAACAAACATCTGGGTAAGTGCATGAAGATGGGGGGCCAAAAAGGGGTCTTAAGTGGCAACTTTTTTTTTTCTTTCTTAAGTCAGGAAATACTGGCCTTGGATGAGAAATTGAGCATAGTTACACTCAAAATTTGGAGATACAACCAAAACAATGTTCGTAGTGCTCTGAGTCTACTTTCTAAACTACTATTTTTTTTTGAAAATGGCATAGATTAAGGGGTTCAAAAGAGGGCACCACAGAAATTGGTGTTGTTTCTGTCAAAAAAACATAGCATAGCATGTTTTGTGGCTCCCTCAAAAGGTCAACTTTTTTTTGGTATTTTTAAAATCGCTTCAGTGAGAAATTAGCTAATAGCATGTAGTTTATGCCCGATTTTTCTGATAATTTTTTGATGAATATTTGATTTTTTACTAATTTTCAAAGTGGACACATCCTAAAAAATAGAATTTTGGTCGTGCTACCCCTATAAATTTTGAAAACTAATTGAAAATCATTTTTTTCTTTTTTTAATATTTGTAGAATGGAGTCTAGTTTCTAAATATGTAATTTTTTTGAAATTTCAATGAATAGTTAATTTACAATGAAAAAAAGACCAAACAGTAGTTTTTGCCCAAAAACGGACACACAAACAAAAGAAATTAAAGATGAAAGGCTTAACATTGTTAAAATGTGAAAAAAATCACATCGTCAAATAACTAAGAGAAAGCCTAACATTACCCAGGTGTTCGATTTGTTTGACCTTGAAACACGTGCAAATTTGAGGGTTAGCATGAACGAAATTATGTGAAATCTTGAAGAATATGAAAAAACACGTCTGTGACTGTTCAAAAGGCACTCCAAGCCTTTGGGTTGGAAATCCAAAGCAAATCCCAAGCCCAAGGCTTGGGATTCCCAAAGCAAGAGATAATGCGAGCGCGTTATAACGCGCTCGCGTTATGTTTTGCTTTGATTTTCCTTTCTCTCAAGTCTGTTGTTTGTCATGTTCCCCTTAAATTTTTTAATGTTTAAGGATATTAATCATGTATGTACGTATGTATGCCTATATGTATGTATGTATGTATGTATCTATGTATGCCTATATGTATGTATGTATAGTGTCGAGGGTAGAGGAGGGTAGAGATGGGAGTGAGCCAGATAGGGGAGGAGAGGGGTGGATAAGGATTGAGTGATTAAGGTTTAAGGTTGAGGGTTGAACGTTTAGGGATAGGATTTAGAGTTTAGGGAGAAGGGATTAGAGTTTAGGACCTTGAGGGATTAGGGTTTAGGGTTGAGGCTTTAGGGATAGCGTTTAGGGTTAAGGTTCGAGGGATTAGGTTTAAGGTAGAGTGTTGAAGGTAGAGGGATCAGGGATAGGGTTTAGGGTTGAAAGTTTAGGGTTTAAGGTATAGTTTAGTAGTTTACTCACTGTGGATGTACCATACGCAAAGCTTTTCTCATAGGGTTTAAGGTATAGTGTCAAGGGTTGAGGGTTTATTGATAGTGTTTAGGGTTGAGGGTAGAGGGATTAGGTTTTAGGGTTGATGGATTGGGGTTTAAGGTATAGTGTTGAGGGTTGAGGGTTTAGGGATAGGGTTTAGGGTTGACGGATTAGGGTTTAGGGTTGACGGATTAGTGTTTAATGTCGAGGTTAGGGTTAGAGTGTCGAGGGTAGAGGGATTAGGGATAGGGTTTAGGGTTGAAGGTTTAAGGATTGAGGGTTGAGGCTTTAGGGATGAGGGTTTAAGGCTTAAGATATAGTGTCAAGTGTTGAGGGTGTAGGGATAGGGTTTAAGTTTTAAGGGTTAAGGGTTGAGGGATAGTGATTAGGGTTTAAGGTATAGTGTTGAGGGTTGATGGTTTAGGGATAGGGTTTAGGTCTGAGGGATTAGGGTTTAGGGTTGATGAATTAGGGTTTAATGTTGAGAGTTGAGGGTTGAGGGTTGAGGTTGAGGGATAGGGTTAATGGTCAAGGGATTAGGGTTAAATAAGAGTGTCGAGGGTAGAGGGATTAGGGATAGGGTTTATGGTTGAAGGTTTAATGATTTAGGGTTGAGGCTTTAGGGATGAGGGTTAAGGGATTAGGGTTTAAGATATAGTGTCGAGTGTCGAGCATGTAGGGATAGGTTTTAGGGTTCAAGTTTTAAGGGTTAAGGGTCGAGGGATCAGAGTTAAGGGTTGAGGGATTAGGGTTTAACGTTGAGGGTTGAGTACATTGAGGTTCGAGGGTTAAGGGTTTCAGGATAGGGTTGAGGGTTGAGGGATTAGGGTTAAGGGATAGGGTTGGAGGGTTTAGGGATAAGGGATTAGGGTTTAAGGTATAATATCGAGCCCGTTGAGGGTCTAGGAATAGGGATAGCGTTTAGGGTTTAGGGATGAGGGATTAGAGTTGAGGGATGACGGATGACTGATTAGGGTTGAGGGATTAAGGTTTAGGGATAAGGTTTAGGATTAGGGTTGAGAGATTAGGGTTTAAGGTATAGTGTTGAGGGTTTAGGGTTGAGGGATTAGGATTTGACATTGAGGGTTGAGGGTTGAGGTTTAGGGTTTAGGGTTTAGGGATAGGGTTGAGGGTCGAGGGATTAGAGTTAAGGGTTGAGGGATTAGGATTTGACGTTGAGGGTTGAGGGTTGAAGTTTGAGGGTCAAGGGTTTAGGGATAGGGTTGAGGGTTGAGGGATTAGGGTTAAAGTAGAGTGTGGAGGGTGTAAGGATTAGGGATAGGGTTGGAGGGTTTAGGGATAAGGGATTAGGGTTTAAGGTATAGTATCGAGTCTGTCGAGGATTTAGGAATAGGGATAGCATTTAGGGTTGAGGGATTAGGGATTAGAGTTGAGGGATGATGGATTAGGGTTGAGGGTTGAGGGATTAGGGTTTAAGGTATAGTGTTGAGGGTTGAGGGTTTAGGGATAGGGCTTAGGGTTGACGGATTAGGGTTTAGGGTTGACAGATTAGCATTTAATGTCGAGGTTAGGGTTAGAGTGTCGAGGGTAGAGGGATTAGGGATAGGGTTTAGGGTTGAAGGTTTAAGGATTTAGGGTTGAGGCTTTAGGGTTGAGGGTTGAGGGATTAGGGTTTAAGGTATAGTGTTGAGGGTTGAGGGTTTAGGGATAGGGCTTAGGGTTGACGGATTAGGGTTTAGGGTTGACAGATTAGCATTTAATGTCGAGGTTAGGGTTAGAGTGTCGAGGGTAGAGGGATTAGGGATAGGGTTTAGGGTTGAAGGTTTAAGGATTTAGGGTTGAGGCTTTAGGGATGAGGGTTTAAGGCTTAAGATATAGTGTCAAGTGTTGAGGGTGTAGGGATAGGGTTTAAGTTTTAAGGGTTAAGGGTTGAGGGATAGGGATTAGGGTTTAAGGTATAGTGTTGAGGGTTGATGGTTTAGGGATAGGGTTTAGGTTTGAGGGATTAGGGTTTAGGGTTGATGAATTAGGGTTTAATGTTGAGAGTTGAGGGTTGAGGCTTGAGGCTTGAGGGATTAGGTTTTAGGGTTGATGGATTAGGATTTAAGGTATAGTGTTGAGGGTTGAGGGTTTAGGAATAGGGTTTAGGGTTGACGGATTAGGGTTTAGGGTTGACGGATTAGCATTTAATGTCGAGGTTAGGGTTAGAGTGTCGAGGGTAGAGGGATTAGGGATAGGGTTTAGGGTTGAAGGTTTAAGGATTTAGGGTTGAGGCTTTAGGGATGAGGGTTTAAGGCTTAAGATATAGTGTTAAGTGTTGAGGGTGTAGGGATAGGGTTTAAGTTTTAAGGGTTAAGGGTTGAGGGATAGGGATTAGGGTTTAAGGTATAGTGTTGAGGGTTGATGGTTTAGGGATAGGGTTTAGGTTTGAGAGATTAGGGTTTAGGGTTGATGAATAAGGGTTTAATGTTGAGAGTTAAGGGTTGAGGGTTGAGGGTTGAGGATTGAGGTTGAGGGATAGGGTTAATGGTCAAGGGATTAGGGTTAAGGGACAGGGTTGGAGGGTTTAGGGATAAGGGATTAGGGTTTAAGGTATAGTATTGAGCCTGTTGAGGGTCTAGGAATAGGGATAGCATTTAGGGTTTAGGGATGAGGGATTAGAGTTGAGGGATGACAGATGACGGATTAGGGTTGAGGGATAAGGTTTAGGATTAGGGTTGAGGGATTAGGGTTTAAGGTATAGTGTTGAGGGTTTAGGGATAGGGTTTAGGGTTGAGGGATTAGAGTGAAGGGTTGAGGGATTAGGATTTGACGTTGAGGGTTGAGGGTTTAGGGTTTAGGGATAGGGTTGAGGGTCGAGGGATCAGAGTTAAGGGTTGAGGGATTAGGGTTTGACATTGAGGGTTGAGGTTCGAGGGTCAAGGGTTTAGGGATAGGGTTAAGGGTCGAGGGATTAGGGTTAAAGTAGAGTGTGGAGGGTGTAAGGATTAGGGATAGGGTTGGAGGGTTTAGGGATAAGGGATTAGGGTTTAAGGTATAGTATCGAGTCTGTTGAGGTTTTAGGAATAGGGATAACATTTAGGGTTGAGGGATTAGGGTTTAGGGATAAGGTTTAGGGTTGAGGGATTAGGGTTTAAGGTATAGTGTTGAGGGTTGAGGGTTTAGGGATAGGGTTTAGGGTTGACAGATTAGCATTTAATGTCAAGGTTAGGGTTAGAGTGTCGAGGGTAGAGGGATTAGGGATAGGGTTTAGGGTTGAAGGTTTAAGGATTTAGGGTTGAGGCTTTAGGGATGAGGGTTTAAGGCTTAAGATATAGTGTCAAGTGTTGAGAGTGTAGGGATAGGGTTTAAGTTTTAAGGGTTAAGGGTTGAGGGATAGGGATTAGGGTTTAAGGTATAGTGTTGAGGGTTGATGGTTTAGGGATAGGGTTTAGGTTTGAGGGATTAGGGTTTAGGGTTGATGAATTAGGGTTTAGGGTTGAGGGATCAGAGTTAAGGGTTGAGGGATTAGGGTTTGACGTTGAGGGTTGAGGGTTGAGGTTCGAGGGTCAAGGGTTTAGGGATAGGGTTGAAGGTCGAGGGATTAGGGTTAAAGTATAGTGTGGAGGGTGTAAGGATTAGGGATAGGGTTGGAGGGTATAGGGATAAGGGATTAGGGTTTAAGGTATAGTATCAAGTCTATTGAGGGTTTAGGAATAGGGATAGCATTTAGGGTTTAGGGATGAGGGATTAGAGTTGAGGGATGACAGATTAGGATTGAGGGTTAAGGGATTAGGGTTTAGGGATAAGGTTTAGGGTTGAGGGCTGAGGGATTAGGGTTTAAGGTATAGTGTTGAGGGTTTCTTTCAACAAATGTAGATTTATGGGTTCGATTATATTGATTGCCTCTCCAGTTTTGGGGTGTGGATGTTTTGGAATCAATCAGGAAGTCTTCAGGAGACTTTGTGGAAGTGGATTAGAAATCACTTGACAGAACCCCTACAATTTATGCTTGGATAAGGATTTGTCACAAACTAGAACTTCTGCTTCCAAAGAAGATCTGTCTTTCTTCCTCGATGGGCATTTTCTATCAAGAACTTGATTATGAGGGCTTGCCCCTTCATTGTTATGCCTATCATATGGCAGAGCATCTGGTAAGCTCTTGCAAGAAACAAGAAAAGTTCTCCCTCAAAAACCTTGTGGTCATTCAAGTCTAAAGGGGAAAGTTTGGAAAGAGATGTGATCAATGCAAAGGATGTGATCAATTTATAGCAGGAAAAAACGTGAGCGCGTTATAACGCGCTCGCGTTTTGTCTTGCTATTGAAACGGTAAAAAAGTGTTGACCCCCGTGATCCAGGCCCACATGCTTTGTTTTCTTACTGATTTTGCGCGTGCTCCGACAAAAAAAGTGCTTTCATGCTGTTGGGAGGTTCACATGCACATTTGACACATTGTACCACCTTTGCATGATCTTTCCACCACCTTTTCTGCTTTGCCAACTTGAGAAGGAGGAAATAACATAGTTTTCACACCAAGTTTGATATATATCTATTCAAGTTTCAATTTTTGTAGTGTTGCAATGTTAATTGTGATTCAATTTTAGGAATTTAACATTATAGATTGGTTAATAGTATTGTTGTTAGTAATTATATTTGAGTGTTATTCAATTTAACATTAAAAAGGAAGCAAGCGGTGAAAAACTCAAATTGTTGAGGAGTTTGATGCAAGAAGAAAAAAACACTACATAATTCGGTACTCTCTCCATTCGAATCTTCATTTTTTAGGTATGTCAAGTCTTTACATGCATGTGCTTTACATTTTCCTTATTTCGGATTGAATTACTTTATCATGCTTTATCATACATGTTTAAAATAGACACATTCCCAATCAAAAAAGCAGCCTACAATCTCACATGATGCCATGTATATTTTCTACACTTGGGCTCTTTAATAATTATGTGTAATAAACAGACCTTAACATACCATGATGTCAAACTATACAAGAATAAATCCTTACAACATAATAAAAATACAATCCCACTATTATCTTGTATTCATTTCTTAGGAACTAATATTGGTCTCTTTATCATGCTACAGACAAATTCTCTGTTATGCTGAGGAAACGATCAAGAATTAAACCAACACAGGAAGAGATAGAAGCTAAGAATGCAAAGAAAGCAGTGGCTATGAGGGAACTTCGTGAGAAGAGGAAATTGGACACAATAAATGAAGACATACCAATTGAAGAGGAACCACAACCATCACAAAGAGATATGGTATTGGCGGCACAAAGAGAACGAATGCAAAAACTTCGTGGTACGAGAGATTTAAATACCATAGTTGGAGACACGTCCTCTACCGCAAGTCAACATGTAGGGACACCATCTACCACATCTCAAGTTGAGAGTACATCATCACTCACATGTGATGAAGGAGGTACGCCATCGTTCCCACCTCAACCTCAAGGTATGTCATCTATTCCATCTTTGATCGAAGGTATGCCATCTAACCCATCTCATTTAAATATTGATGAAATTCCTAATGTTGAGATGAATTTACCTAACTTAACACCACTTAGAATTTTGCATAGAAAGCCAAAGTATTTGATTGATATTGATGAGAATATTTTGCAGCCAATGGAAGGTAAGATTTCAAAATGCACTTGTAGAAGATATGCTAATAAGATTTGGAGATTGTTCTTTGAAAAGCTAAATGAGACTGTAGGATGTCAACTATTTGTTGAAATGATGCGAAGTATAAAGTATAGGTCTATCATGAAGATTCTTGGGTTGAGAACATCAGAGGCTTCAAGTGAAAAATCTATTGTCAAGAATCTAATGAGTGCGTATGAGAGTGTGGGTAACACCTCACGCACAAAAGATAGTAATGCAACACGGCGTGTGATTACATCGACTATAGTAAGTAGTCAAACAAGGAAAGCTCGTCTCATTAGAAAGACAAGTCAACAATTGAGAATTAATAGGAAAACTTTATCAAGAGCTATTGGAAGACGCCAAAGAATTGAGGACACTAATGCCAATGAATTATGGGTGTTCTCGGGGAGACTACCACGAAAAGATAAACCAATTGTTGAAGCATTGAGATCACTAATTGAAGACTTTTGGAAGAATTACACAAGGGTATCTCTGAATCAAAGGGATGTGGTAAGAAGGAGAATTGGTAGTTAGAACCGCGAGCCACATCCAAAGCATTTTTTGGATGAGACTCAAACACAGTTTTATGGTAAATTTCTAGAGAAGTATCCTCAAATTAAAATTTGTCAAAGATATTTTGAAATGCTAAAACCTTTCTATCTTAATATAAATCACACACGCACTACTTGTTGTTGTAGATTACATATTGAATTTTCTAACCATTTTGATGCTTATAGGTCTATATGTTTAGATATGCATACTAACAATGATTTGTAGGGTTGTGCCATATGTGACCCACCAACATCTTCAAGAGACTTCATATCAAGAATTTTATGTGAAAGAGAGGAAGGTCAAATACTCTACAAGAAATTATGCTTAGATGGCACATGTCATCGTTGCGGTGGCTTGCAACATTTGCCAATATGTGAACATATGGAAAGAACACATGCGGTTGGAAACGAACTACTAGAGTTTGGCAAGTATAAAACAGTGGCATACAATACAAAAGATGGTAAAGAAGCAAAGAGGTGTGAATTGGTTATTGAAAAGATTCCAGTGTATCAGTTTATGCCTATATTTCATGACAGCCTATATTTCATGACAGCATAGTGTATGAGTATGCAAGACATGCCCATAGAGCTCGATGGTTGGACTTGCAATTCAAGTTATGCAAGGACACATTTCTAGTTGGTAGCATTGTTTCAGTCGTCAACTTTGTAGAGAACTACAGTCTACAGCCACAGCGTGAGGTGCAATCACAATATTACAACTCCACACAGGTTTCTATATTTGTGCACATCGCATTCATTCATGCGAATGATAGTACAGAGGATGACAGGAAGATCATAGGGGAGTATAATTTCTATATTAGTGATGATCGCACGCATTCTATGGAGTTCGTGCAAGGTTGCTTTCAGGTGTTCTACAAATGATTTGGCTAGAATAGGCATATCATTCAGTCAACATATCATATGGTCGGATAACTATGCGTCACAATTCAAGAACTCACAGAATTTCTATTGGTTGAGTAGGAGGCATAATTTTACAGGTATTCAGCATATGTGGAACTTTTGTGAGGCCGGGCATGGAAAGGGGGAGCATGATGGTGCAGGAGCATGTATCAAAAGAGCCATAGCATGAGAAGAGTTAAAGTATAAAGACAATGCAAAGTTGACAGATGCAAAATCAATTATCGAGTGGTGTAATGCTTCCATGGGTCCAGGTAATGAAGGTAAGTCTTCATTTTGTAGATTTTTTTGGTTGATAGATGATAATAACATTGCACCATATGAGGACTGTTGTACACTGACAGGATCAAATGAGATGCACTCTTTCAAAAGCTCAATTGCAGGTTCATAGAGTATACATACATGAAAGATGTCATGCTTTTGTTCTTCCTGTACATTTCAAGTCTGGGATGAGTGCGAGTCAAAGGAGCGGGTTGATGAATGGCAGTTAAGTTATCTTAGCCCACTTGACACATATCGACCCTTGACGGAACTGGAACTAACACAGATGGAATCATCAGTTGACTTTGACCACATATCAGATTTAGTTCAACCAGGTAATATAGGGCACGTATATACATCTAATTTCATTTAGTTCAACCAGGTAATGTCATCTTACTTTGTAGTGTTTTTGTAATGTTGACTAATTTTATCTAATTTGCTACACATATCAATGTAGGGAACGTATATGCAGTTATTGCAGATGAAGATAATGAAGAAGCAACAGATTATTACTTATGTCGTTGTGTTGAGGCCAAAAAGAAATTGGAGGCCCCTGTTACAGATGGAGAAAACATCGAATACCCTACAGGCTCAATGGTTATTACTAGAACATGGCTTAGAAGGTACCCACATAAGAGTGTTAATATTTGGTTGTTTCAGGACTTTGACATGCATCGGAAGATTCTTCATTACTCGAACCTTGTCATGGCATCTAATGTTCATTTGATAAAGTATCAGGGTAGACCTTTGAATAAAATCTTGTGGAAGGTGCGTGAGTCTGACCATGAAGCAATACTTGACACAACAAAGAGTAGAGCAAACCCGGATGGTTCATTGGATTAATTTGTAAGTATTCACATTGATTTTGTAAAGTCATGTTACATTGAGTTGTAAGTATGCACATTAATTTGTAAGGTTTGTCTTTTTTTTTAATTTCCTCCTACATTTTTATACATATACATATTTTTACATCATCATGTTATGCATTTTTGGTGTCTTGCTCCTGATGCGACCAAACTCATAACTCACCCTACTTCCTCTAGACACCATTTGATGATCTCTCCAACACTCTGGATCCAGGGCGCCCAATCACGATGATGACCTATATACCATTCTCCCAAGGCACTCAAAATGAATGAAAAGAAGACCAAGGGCGCCCAAGCTTAATAGATTTATTTCTTTCAATTTTGATGATCCAAACTCTTGCAAAACGACATCCACTTTCATGCGTTTAGATATTCCTTCACATACAGGGTGCCAAATCAAGTTGAAAAATCTACATAAGGGTGCCAAAATGGATGAAAGGAGACATGAAATGTGCCTTAGGACTCCATGCTAAGGTTTGAGCCATTAAAGTCTCTTGATATTAGGCGCTCATGATGATGAAACTTAGAGCTTTTTCCTTTCCTGGGCGCTCATCTAAGATGTTTGAATGATAAGGAGTGCCTTGACCTCTATAATGTACATTGGGCACCAAAATCAAGGAGTTTTAAGTCACTTTGAGTCATTTGGGGTCAGTTTGAGTCTTTGAGTCATGTTGCAAAAAAGTGTCAATGTTGTCAAGTTGCACAAAGCAACTTTTACATTTTTGGTGTCCTACTCCTGATGCGACCAAACTGACTATTCCAACGCATCTGGATGGGTACATTTAGGCTAGGCATGGTCCTGTTTTTCACCCAAACATGTCAAAATAGTCCGAGCTACATTGTACCGACGATATCCTTGAAGAGTCCAAAGTGCAAAAAGGTAGCAATCTTTGACAAGATGTTACTCAAAAATCATGTCACTTAGAAACATTCTGTCTAAGGAAAAGTGATCATGTAGAGTGCCTCTACAATAACCTCTCTCAGTTTTTTATATCTTTGAGGCATTTGCCCGTGGTGAAAGGTTTTCTGCTGCCCCAAAAATTGTCAGAAGGAGGCAGTGTAAAGTTGCAAAGGGGTGTAACTTTTGTCATGTTCTTGATGCGACCAAACTAACTATTCCAACACGTCCGAATGGGTACATTTAGGCTAGGCATGGTCCTATTTTTCACCCAAACATGTCGAAACTATTTGAGCTACATTGTACCGACGATATCTCTGAAGAGTCCAAAGTGTAAAAAGGCAGCAATCTTTGACGAGATGTTACTCAAAAATTGTATCACTTAGAAACATTCCATCTGAGGCAAAGCGATCACTTAGAGTGCCTCTATAATAACCTCTCTCAGTTTTTTATATCTCTGAGGCATTTGCCCGTGGTGAAAGGTTTTCTGTTGCCCCAAAAATTGTCAGAAGGAGGCAGTGTAAAGTTGCAAAGGGGTGTAACTTTCATCCTGCTCTTGATGTGACCAAACTGACTGTTCCAACGCGTCTGGATGGGTACATTTAGGCTAGGCATGGTCCTATTTTTCACCCAAACGTGTCAAAACAGTCTGAGCTACATTGTACCGACGATATCCCTGAAGAGTCCAAAGTGCAAAAAGACAGCAATCTTTGACGAGATGTTACTCAAAAACTGTGTCACTTAGAAACATTCTGTCTAAGGCAAAGTGATCATGTAGGGTGCCTCTACCATAACCTCTCTCAGTTTTTTATATCTCTGAGGCATTTATCCGTGGTGAAAGGTTTTCTACTGCCCAAAAAATCATCAGAAGGAGGCAGTGTAAAGTTGCAAAGGGGTGTAACTTTCATTCTGCTCTTGATGCAACCAAACTGACTATTCCAACGCGTCCGGATGGGTACATTTAGGCTAGGCATGGTCCTATTTTTCACCCAAACATGTCGAAACAGTCCGAGCTACATTGTACTGATGATATCCCTGAAGAGTCCAAAGTGCAAAAAGGCAGCAATCTTTGACAAGATGTTACTCAAAAACTGTGTCACTTAGAAACATTTCGTCTAAGGCAAAGCGATCACGTAGAGTGCCTCTACAATAACCTCTCTCAGTTTTTTATATCTCTGAGGCATTTGCCCATGGTGAAAGGTTTTCTGCTGCCCCAAAAATTGTCAGAAGGAGGCAGTGTATTAAGTCAGGATGAAAGCCTATTCACTCTAGGCGCCAATCTCAAGTTGCACAATCATGAATGGGTGCCTAGAGCATTAAGGTGCTACATCATGGTTCGAGGACCTTGAAATGGCACCCAAGCATGTAGGAGGAATTTTCAAGGAGCCAGAATATTTTTGAAACTCTAAGGAACTAGTCCAAAGACGCTATGGCGCCATCTTGATACCATTGAGTCAACTTTGGAACTCAAACATATTGAAACAAGGTCTAGGAAGGTAGGCGCCATCTCTTGCGAGTTTAACCTCTTAGATGTGCCAACATTGGAAAGACTCTTAATGAGCGCCTAAGTTTGAATTGATCTTGTGATTGAAAGTTTGGTGATGTATTGGTGCAAGATGATCTTCAGTTGAAGCAATGTAAGTTCCAGGAAGGGTTTAGAAGTTATCAACCTCTTCACTAAGTTAGGCGCACTTTACAAGATTTCTTACCCAAGAGTTGCACCTCATTAAGACAAGGCGCATCTTAACCTCTGGGACTTTTCCAAAGAAGCACTTCACTTTATTAGCACCTTTGGACCTTGTTTTGCATTTTGAAAGAGAAGGCGCACTTTGGAGGCATTTCTAACCCAGATTGACGTCTAGGTATAGTCATCTCTCTGGAGCATAATAATGTGTTTTAAAATGAAGGAGGACATTTCATAAGTTGGGGAATTGATCACTGAAGACCTTGGAGTGTTTGAATTACTCTAAGCAAGAAGGCGCATTTCCATGGAGTGGCATACTCTAGATAGTGCCTAATGCCATCAAGGTGCAATTCTACCCTCACTTTGGTGCCTATCATCAAGAAGGGGCATTGGGCATTCCTTGAACAGTTGGGCACCATGTGTATCCTCAACAAGCTTGAGTTTGCGCTTAGAGAAGTTGGCACTTATTCATGTTTTAACTTCCCTCTTGAAGCGCCTAACTTGGGAAAAAGTTATCTTGTTGTTAGTCAAGTGTTTGATGTGTTTTGGAGACTCCAAAAGACTTCCTCTTGCTAGGCACTCTTCTTGGCAACTACAACCTTCAACTGGCGCCTAGATCCTGAAGAAAAACACTTGCAAGTGTGGGTGCACTTTCCTTGTGATGGAGCATCAAACTGGCGCCTAGAAATCATAATGCATGAAGTGAGCGCCTAGGATCCTATTGGTCCAATAGGTGGTTTTGGGATCCGTGTTAAGTCATTGGATTAGGTTGCCAACTTAGAATGATTTTCATGCACTTAGACTTCAAGGCACCAAAACTAGTAGGAAAATATTTGGGGGGAAACCATGCTGCTAAAGTTGGGTAAATTTAACCTCCGAGTCTGATTAGGCTCCATATAACAACAATATTTATATCATGTCCCTTTGCTTTATGAAACAAGCAGTATGTGTCAAGTCATAGGGATAACACTATGGTCCTTACAAATTTCTCTGTGACTTTTGATAATATTATCTACTCTCAAATTCACACTTAGGAACTCTCAAATTCTTGCCTTGACCAATTTGTTCATATTGAAAGGTATCACAAAATCACCAATGGGTTGTATGAAGAAATGTATAGAGACCTTTGGAAGGTAATAGTTGGAGTTCTTATGAACATGAGACCCATGGATGGAGCTTGTGTACTAAGTTGATTTTTTATTTACACATTTGTTTGATATCCTAGATACATTGGTTGGACAGTGATGGGATGATACACTATGGGAGTCACATGATTTTGTGGCACATAAGCTCCACTAGGTTGTTGAAGATGTGGGAAAGTGTCATTACTAGTTTTTTGAAAAAAAAAATTTAGATAGGGAAGATTGAGTTGCCCCCTAGTTTTTCTCAACCCTAGTGTTGAATGGATTCGTTTGAACTTTTGGTCTTTCTATAGTTTTGTCCTTTAGAGGTTTCTCAACACCTCTAGCCTTTAGTATCTTGATCCATTGGACTAGTGTGGCTATGAGGTTGGAAAGTGTTGCAACCTCCATCCTTTAAACTTCTCCACCTTGTTATGGGTTGTTTTGAGTATTTTCACTTGCTTTCTCTTCAAGAATATTTTCTAATGATACATGATGTGTCATAGATCATTCAACTTGATAAACAACATGGAGGGATTCTCATGCCTCCTATACTTCTTGCAAGTTTCTTTATAGATAGCTCACATCATTGTCCATCTAGGTGGTCATTTCCCTAAATATTATGATAAGATAATCCTATTAATGAACTTTGGATTAAATGAGAATCAACATGCTTTGTCTTGACTAGAATAGTTCGGATGGACAAAAATCTATTGATTCTAGGTTGGGTTGTTAAAGGTCAAGAAGTTTTGGTGTCTAATGCCCTCTAAATCTAAATATTCAAAATCATAGTGGTTCAATAAGTTGCAACACACCGATCTCACCAATGACAACCTTCGGACCACACCCGTCAGTGAGACTCCAAACATCGGTGAACTCTAATCTCGTTGGGCCGATACACCGATGGATTTTGATTGTCGGTGTGAACCCCTTCATCGGTGAAGCTCTCAACTGCTCTTCCAATGTGCTGATGGGATTATCTTCCGATACACTGATGTCTTCGACTTCAAACCACACTCGTCGGCAAGACAGACCACTATCAGTGAAGCCTAACCAAGGTCTGCCGATACGTCGATACAACTAACTCTTGACGTTGATACAAGGTTCTTTTGAAGGCAAAGGGCACCTAGGCTTATGGGGCTCAATTTGATGTATTATTGAAAGCTCAAGGTGAATTGATGCTTATTGAAAATGCCACTTAGTCCTTCATTTTCATTCTAGGCGCCATTTCCTATTGACTTATATACTCCTCCTCATGCTGGGGTGCCATAATGAAGTGGTTTAGACAATAGGTGCGCTTCACTTACTAGAGGCTTGTTCTCCTTCCACCTCAGGCACACTTTTATGGTGGAACAGGTGTCAATGGGTGCCTTGTCTTAAATGAATGCTCTCTCTAAGTTGGGCACCCTTTTGAGGCTTTATGAGTTGCAAATTGCACCTTAACCCTTCATGCTTGTTGCTCAATGTTTGAATGTTTAAGAAAGTCTCCTTTAGGCACTCATCTTAATGACTTTTTCTCAAGGCGCAATCATCCTAATGACTTGGATATTCATCCTAGTGTTTCAGGATATCAGGCTACCAAACTTAGTCATTTTCAGGATCTCAAACATAAAGAATAACATAATGATTCATTTTTTTGTATTGCATATAGTTGACATTCTATGCTACTCATAAAGAATATTAATATTTTCTGTTCAACATGATGATTCATTTTTTTTAAATACAACTTTTATCTTTTAGTTCCAAAATGAGGTTTAGGTGATACTTGAATAATAATAGCTAGCTTATTGGATCAACAAACATCCTATGTAATACAATTGGACTTTAAATATTTGAAGTAGCCATCTATAAATATCTATTCAAACGTGGATTTATAATGCAAGTATGGATGCCATCAATAAAAAAGATTTGTATTAACCAAATATCCATATAGACATACATCAATATTTGTCGATATAAGTATAACATATATACAAAATAGCCATATAGGCTTACAAGAATGCCATATAGGCATACAATGTCAACTATATACAATACAAAATATATGTCCACAAATGCCATATAGGCATACAACAAAGGAACACAATAAAAAGTCATTCCCCTCTGGCTAGTGAAGAGAATAGATCATGGGTAGCCTTTGATCTTCTAAGGGATGGAGACGCGCATGTGGGTGGTCTGCTATGAACCCGAGGGCTACTCCTATTTAGTTCTTCCTGCATCTTTAGCTGTTACAATAAAAAGTATAGACATTAATATATAGAAATTACATGTTATAAAAAATGAAATATTGAACAAAATAATCACTTACCACTAACATATGATTTGTCTCCTCACTTGCCTCAGTAGCAGGAATAGGCCTTGGTGATGTCATGTCCTACAGAAACCATCCAGATAGAAATTAAACTTCAAATCAATAATCTTTTGATTTTTCAAAAATAGACAACTATAACAATGAATGTAAATTGAAATTTACTAATCTGCCTCATACCCCTGTCAATGCCATGGGGCTATGAATCACAGAGGCCACACCCTGCTGCATTGCCTTATGAACATGGGGAGGTGTCTCTGCAGCATGCATCATCTGGAAATAAAACAACATTATTCAATTACGAAAACTATAATAATGATGCAAATCATGGCTTCTAACATACACACACGTTCATCTAAACATGGAAGTACACATAATAAAGCACAGAAGTCACATACAAAAATCTAGTAAGTACAATTCATTCACTAAACTATTTATTTTATTACCTCCGTAAAGCTTTGAAGTCCACCACCGCTGGCAGGTGTTGCTGTGAAATCTATAGTATTAACCTATTCAACATCCAAAATCAGATATTAGAATACCATTCATATAACGATGCTATTCACATGTAATATTTATAATTGTTTACTAGTTACATACCCTAGTAGTAGATGATCTAGTATAAAATGCAGGTGGAGAACCACTCTGCATCGATGCTATGACCCTAAAATTTCATTAAAATCATCAATTTAAATTAGTTAATCTTGCATTTCAAAAATAAAATTTAATAAATTAAATTCAATAAACTTGCTAATATTTACCTGAGTATCAAGGCTGAAAGTCTCACTCAGGAGGGTATCTGTCATCACCATCTGCTCAGCTGCAGATGTAGCCTATGCACCTGCGTCTTAACTATCCATGGGGTCATAACCACAGGCTAACCTGTAAGTCTGACAAGTATGGGGTGGGACCCTACTCCTCGTACTATCTCCCAACCCACTCTGTGCTGCAGGATCGACATGCTCTATGATGCTCTGGGTCAAGGCACTAATGGACTGAAGTGTATCGACCTCAACACTCTCCTTCACAATGGAAGGGATAGAAACATGCTCATGGGCTGGTCTGCTGATTACTCATCTCACTACCCGCTATGGGTCAAGACGTGCCCCTGGTCTATCTTGTGCTGACCCCCCACCTCTACCTTGGAAGTCCCGCATATCAAAATAGTTTGGCACTTTATTGAGGACAAACTCGCAGTAGAGTTTCCTCAAAAAGTATTGCAGGACCTCATTATTATTGCATGGAGGATGGTCAAAAACCATCCACCACCTCTGCCCAAAATTTTCCCTTATCTCTTGGTTGTTGCACCAATGGATAGGGAACCTCTTGCATGTAATGGGTGGAGGTTGATTTGTTTGTGGGTTTGTGAAAATGGAACACAAGTCTAATTTTGTGATTTGTAATTTTTTCACATCTTGGTATGACAGATTGTCTGCATAATAATCTCTAAACTCTCTCCTCTTATCCGTCCAACTAGTTATTTGCTTGCTAATTGAATCTACATTTGATAACATAGATTCAAGAGATTCAGCAAGCGTGGACCTATGCAAGGTTGAAGTGGAAGGATCTTTCAACCTTGCAATTATATCTTCAATTTCTTTTTTGTTGTTTTCAATTTGCCCCATTATATTTTCTTGTGTTCCAGGGGCATGTTGAGGAATGGATGGAGGAGGTTGTTGTTCTGCAGGTATTTCCTCCTCAGGATTTTGTGGATTTTGAGGAGGAGGAGGAGGTGCATTAACATTTCCTGATAATTAACGAAATATACATCAAAAATCAACTAAAACCTACCTATTTAGAAACAAATTCAAACAAAAAAATAAATATAACTCACTCCTTTGGCGTGCTCGACGTCGTGGCGGCATTTTGGCGATGAATCAATAAGGTTTTTGTGTTGAATGGAGTTTTGCAAAATGCGAGCGCGCTTTCTAGGGTTTGCAGGCCACGAGCATAGAGGAGAAGAAAGAAATGAAATGAGATTAGAAACCTTTTTTCTTATTTATAGCAAGTCATAACACGAGCGCGTTATAACGCGCTCGCGTTATGACTTAATTTTTTTTGAAATTAATTTAGCCACTTTTTGGCCCCCCATCTTTTTGCACTTACCCATCTCTTCATTAAATGCCCTAATAGCATAATATTGTTTCCCACTTTGGAGCAAAACAAGGTTTAAGAAAAATAAATAAATAAATATATACATCCCAAAAAATAATCTACATAACTCTAAGTTTTTTTTTTTAAAAGGTGCATTCCTTAGGTTAGGGAATAACAAGATAAACCATGTAATTTTTATTATTTTTAATAACTAAAGTAACCATTTTTTAAAGGCACACTTATTGTTTATGGCCCCAAAATAATTAAAAAGTCCTCTTTAAGATATTTCAACATTGTTTTTTAGAAATGATGGTTGGCATGCACATTTACTATTCCAACTAGTTTTAGTGAGCTTTAACTTGTCCCTTTTCATTCCTTCTCTCCTATGTGCATTTGGATCTTTGGTGGGGGATCAAATCTTATATGCACAATGGGTGTGAGAATTAGTGTGAGCTCCCTTTAGTACCACTTTCATGATAGATCTCAATGAATTTATGTAAGACTATATGTTGATATTGAGATTTGTTATGACTAATACACATGGAACAATAATAGGAGATGTGGATACAATCATATAACTAAGCATTTGGACATGTTCTTAATTAATGAGGATATTTGCATTAGCTTCTTTTGAATTTTTGCAAGTGCATTTAAAACCCATTTGAAAAGTTTCCTTTAGATTATCAATTAATTATTTACATGTGCAACAATATTATCCATGTCAGTCAACAATGTTCCCGTGTCATGGTGTATTATAAGATGATTGTAGGTCCACCATTTCAAACTACTCATGTACTTAAACAAAACATCAAGTATTGAATTTTTTTTGCAAGGACAAAACATTTTGTAGGTCTAACATCAAAAGCGACTCAATTTTCTTCATCATCCTAGTTATACACATTAAGCATATTCGAAAGAAGTCAATCTTTGCATAGTGCTCCTATTGAAAGATCAACCAAAGGATATCATGTGTCATCAAAATTCATGCTTACAATAGTTTTAACATGGTAATTTAAAAATATAACTTTCTTCTATGAACAAAAGTGGTGTACAAAGGTAGCAATTTCAATGTTATCTTTGGAGTAGTAGATTGAGATGTTGTCACTTGCTTTTGAGATTTCACAACATATGTGTCTTTGTAAGCCCTTTAATCACTGTCATGAGAATGTATATTGAATGTATAGGTAATATTTAACTTTTGTACTTTTTGTCTCACATTAATTCTCTTTATGTGCCTTTGTTTAGACTGTTGAGATATTCACTAGAGCTCTAGAGTCAATCATCATATCACCGCATTATTTTACATTAATGCACAATTGCATGTAAATGTATCCCTAATTCTTATTAGATTTGATATCTTCATTGAAGTTTTGACATTTTATGTGTTAGATGTAGCCCTAGATGTTTCAACAAAGCTAATATACTCATTATAACTAACATTGGGAGGATCCTCATCATCCATTTCCACTTGATTAGATTAATCAACTTAAAACATAGAGAAAGGATAGATGTATATCTTGAGATTTGCTTCCATCGTCATTTACACTATCAATTTAAATCACATTATTATGAATAAAATCTTCTACCTTGTGTCTATCTTATACACCTACCCATAGTGTGTCCATGTGTCCAATGATAATAACAAAAATAATAAGTATTGAAATGTTGTGTGATGCCTCTATATGTATCAATTGGTTTAATGGGAGGTAAACTGATAAGTTGATATTGCAAGAGTTTTTGTAGAACTATATTTGGAGGATATACAAATCTAGTAAACTTTCTAGGCTCCCTTGATTTGAGTTTATTGATGTTTGCATGAGAATCATCGATGATGCTAGCCTTTTTAAATCCAACCTTGTTGGCCCCAATTTTGAAATTTGACTTTTATTGAAACTTATGTGGATGAGAAGTGCTAGAGATGCTGTAGTGGAGGAGATTGTTTTTTAACAATTTAAGTTTATAATAGAACACACTAGCACATAACTCAAAAAATGAATTATAAGTATTGAAAACAAAACTTTCCTTGATGATTGGAAGGAGACTATCAATAAATAAACCTTGATCCTAAATTTTTGGTGGTTTATAATTCACATTAACTATAAATTTTCACTTTAACCCCAATATTATGTTGGAAATGATCAATAAAATCATCAACTAAGTCTCTAAATGAATGAATAGAAGCATGAGTTAAACAATAGTACCAATTAAGTGCATAATCTTTGGAGCCCTATAGAAACAATTTAACAAATAACCTTTCATCATAAATGTAAACTATACATGTATTGAAATAACATAGGTAAGCCAAAGGATTGTCTTTACCATCATACATTGTAAAACTAGGAAGTACATATCTCATTGGTAAAGGATAAGCTAATATGCCCTATGTTAGTGGATTTTATAGTGACTCACTCGATAGATGCTCTTGGGGAGAATTTTGAGAACCCTTGATATGAGAGTGTAAGAGTTGGTATAGAATGCTCTATACCATACAAGGTTTGGCTACGAAAGTAGCCACCCAAGATCTAGGAACTTCAATGAAAACACAAGAGAGACCTAACATGAAAGAATAATTATATTCTATCAAAGGATACAATATGTATATCGTATGTACATCAATTATGGATTGTACGATGAGAAATTCTTAGTTATATAGGCCAAGATGAAACACATGACAACATAAGATTATGACAAGTGTCTTAATCTTATGACTAGAGACACAAAAAGAAAACTATCCTTAGTGTACCCTAAGTATGCCCCAAGTAAATTTAACTAGACAAGTGTGAATAAGACCCAATGCAAAACTAGTTAGGTAATATACCCTATTCACAACAACACCACCCCTTAAGTGCAACTTAGGGAGGAGAAAACAAAAGCAAAGATGTAGAGATGCAATTATGGGTCCCAATTACAAGGCCATGATAGGTACCCATGTACAAACAATCTCTCACAAACAAAGAAAAGGAGAAAAATTTGTAGGAAAATCCCTCTCCAAAAGAGAAAACACAAAAAGCTTTCCAAAAGTATGAGAAGGAAAAACCCTGTGTGAGGAAAAATTCCACCCACAAGAGAGAAGAGAGACCATGTAGCCCTCCTCAATGTAGAATATCCTGCACTGATGGTATCTGCTTGATAGTGAATGTTGAAGATCCAATCCAAGAACGTCGAACACCATTCCTCGCCTTAGGAAGAAATAATTGAATGATTTACGAAGGATGTCTTCCCATTCCTAAAAGGAATATGTGGGAAGAAAGATTAAAATGTATGATGTCTTTGGAAGTTGCTTAAATGTTGCCATGTCAACGATACCGAAAGGTGCCACAATCAAATCAAGAGTCCCCTAACTGAAGAGTGTGACAATCCAAAACCTAGTGGAAACAAATTTAGAATATTATTCAAAGATAATTAAGGTGACTCTTCCAAATACTTCTTCAGGATCTCCAACCCAATGCCAAACTATGACAAATGAATAGGTGGAGAAAGAATAAGAGGGACTAAATGTGCCCTCATCATATCTGAAGAAGATGATGCAACTTCATGGGAGCTAACATCAAAGAGGAATAGTGTCCTCCAAATCTATGGATAAGACTCACAAAACAAACCTGGATTTTCTATCAAGTAATCATCCCAAGTAGTTGTATCTAGAAGACGATGATTGTCTTATTACACTGAATCACTAGAAACCATGGATGTAGTAACACTGAACTCTATAGAAGTAACACTAGATGATGGGGGAGATGCAGTGTCAGCACATGTCTCCAAAACCTTAGTCGATTAAAGAACACCAATATTCAAATGACCATACTATATCTCCTCAAAAGTGTCCACACTAGATGCCTAAGTGTGTACATCAACCGAAGGAACAATAGGAGAAAAATGTGAGAAGGTGTACACTTGAGATTGATGGTCTATGTCCCCAACTGCAATAATATCTCTGTTATACAAATCTTGAATAACAAAAAAATATGTTGTGAACTCAACACTCTTCCTTGCTCCACCATGTGTGAACTAATAGATAGAAATGATATTAGTTGACAATGAGGGCACACAAAGAACATCATTGAATGATCCTTCATCCATGTCAATAGATCCTTTCCCACAAACACACACATAAATGTGTTGTTAGCCATCATGATATGTGGTGATGAGCAAGTCTTAGATGAAGACAATATACTCTTTGATGAAGCCATATGATGTGAAGCTCCAAAATCAAGGATCCATATCTTTGACTCAAAATATATGACTGCAACAAGTGCTTCCCATTATGTCTCTCTAATTTTGAATGAGAAGAAGATGATGAACCCCTAACATAGTTGACGGTAAATAGATATGATTCTTCATTAGAAGATGCTTCAACTCACTGGTATGTTTTGAATAATATTGTTATTAATCATGCCCCAATTTCTTGCAATATGCACATTTGGAATTCTCCTTCCTAGATGATTCCTCTTATGAGCAAGGTTTAGAATTTCATTGTATTGTTTCTTTTTGTGGTTTTTTCTTTTCCTTCTCTTGTTCATTTTTGATATTACTAGACCCCTTCTCACTCTGTGGTTGAATAGACACCAAAGCTTGTGACTTGGATGGCTTAAGAATATCCATTGTGATTAACTCTGCTTGTTCAAGCATCATCATTTTTGAAAATGACTCAAATGATGGCATAGTGTAGGCCTTTCCCATAGTTAATTAATAAATTTAAAAACTAGAAACAAATGTTGCATATTCAGAAGGAAGCTTGCCTAACACATTGAAGACCAATTGCACATCCTTCTTATCAATACCGCATTCTTTGAGTTTTGTCTTTAGTTCATTAACTTTTGTTACATAGTCTTGGATATTGTCAAAAAAAATTAGATCTAGATTAGTGAGATTATTATCAATTTGATATCCCCTAACCTCATCAATTTGACCATACAATTGTGCAAGTTTGTTCCAAGCCTCCTTAGGTGTTGTACACTTATCAATATGATAAAGATGGTCAAGTGAAACAAATGCATGTAGATATCCAAGTGCCTTAGTAGTGTTAATGAGTCACTCCATCCTTTCTTTATCATCATGTGGTTTGAGTTTAGGATCTATGATATAGGGTACATACCCGTTACTCATCAAGGTATTCCATGCATTTGATTTCCAAGTTGCATAGTTATATGGAGTCAAGTGAGGGAACTTAGGATAACCCATGGAAAAAATTATAAGAGCACAAATGAGAACTCAAAGAGAAGATGAACACAACCACTCGACACGCCCCCAAATTACTCAATCAAATGACCCCAACAATATATGATCTTAGCACTTCATACTTATTGTAGTTAAAGTTGCCACCAGGCAAAAAAATTAAAGTGGTATTGATCTTAGTACTTGTAGATGCCAAATTAGGCCACAAATTGAAAGTACAATTTTTATGCAGAACAAGATCAATCTGATTACATCAATGAGAAGTACACAAAAAATTATGCACCATTGTGAAGCCTGTGAAATATTCATTGTGCATATTAGCGATCAAGAATGTTTTGGGATGTAACTATGTGAGGGTTTTTTACATCAATTTTTTGGATCACACTCCACAATCCATCAACATGTTCTCTTTATCCCGATGGTGGATCATGAAGTGTGATATGAAACGTTGCTAAAAAAACTCACACTATTTCATTTAGAACCATTCTTAATCATTGATAAGAGTTTTCACAAATGTTAAATCACTCATGATTGTGGCCAATTGGTGGGAAAATTTGGGTGGTGTAGACGAAACAAAAGGCATATGAACAAAGAATGTATGAGAGATTTGAGGAGAGATTATAGAAGCTAAACAGAAAATTTTATACACATAATAATAACTTCACTCTCTTATTTTCATTCAATAATCTATTACATATTTTAGGATTTCCATATCCTATTTTATAGGGAACAACCTAAACAAATTTCCTATTAACATTGAGTTGTTTTTAACAACTCAACACGTACCATTATTCTAATAACCTATTTAACAAACCATGGGACATAATAATATTTAGTTGTTTCTCAACAACTTAATATTACATGACACTTATTAAAAACCACATAAACTCTAATTTTTAACACCTATGTGAACACTAATTCCCAACACCCCCCCTTAGTGCGAACATGGGGTGAAAGCACATTACAATACTTGATGACCACACATAGTAGCTCATCATAAGGTATGAGTAGGGATATACACATCTACTCATGAAAAACGATAATGGAACTAGCCTTGAACTATGCTCAATATACCTTCATCCAAGGATAGGGACAAACACATCTACCCATGGAACCAAGGATAGGGACTAACACATCTATCCAAGGTTTTACATCAAATTTGAATAGGGACAAACACTTCTATCCAACATCAAAGTTATGAATAGGGACACACACATCTGCTCACAACAATTATGATTGGGGACACACACATCCAATCATAATCACCCAACAAATGTGATTGGGGACAAACACTTCCAATCACATATACCATCTTGTGAGTGGGGACAAACACATCCATTCACAAACAACCAAGAATTGTTATTGGGGACATACACACCCAACCACAACATAAAAAGCTCGAGACCCAAGTCCTTGTTGTCACGTATGCAGCCACCATTATAGATCATTGCCACTCTGATCATAAATGATATGAGACAGTTGCCACTGCCACCTGGAAACCGATCTTGGCGTTAGTCTTTTTGGCACAAGTTGATTTGTCACTAATACAATTCATGGCCTCGTCACTAGTGATAGACGAGAGGTTGCTGAGTATCCTCCAGCCTTAGTTGCCCCCTGCCTCGAATTGGTTTGCTACTTAGCAAATTTTTCGTTGAGGCTTAATTATAGAATGCCCCCCAATGTAATATTCTCTTTTACAAACCAAGGGAGTGTCGGGTACCACCGATCATGCACTCCAAATACATAAATACAATATTTTGGCTGATAGGCCATTCTATATGTGCACACATTTTGTAACTGCCAAAAAAAATTTGGTAGTCCTAATAAAAAAATAATTTCTTTGGTAGTCCTTGCTTCTTTTAGTCATAAAAAAAAAATTGTCATAATACCCAAAAAGAATACAGCTAATAAATATTAATTAATAAGGAATCTTCATGATTACAATTAGCACTATAGGCCATTCTATATGTGCACACATCTTGTAATGCTAAATTTAAGAAAAAAATATTTTTTTGGTAGTCCAAAAATTGGTCATTCTTCAATTTTTTTTGTTTTCCAAAATAAATAAAAATAATTTAGTTGAAAAATAAGTATAAAAGTAAGTAAATAATGTTTAATTAATAAAAACCAAATCAAAGTCATCTTAATCTTGGTCGTTACATTTATGTAGGTTCATGCATGCGATGGCAGAGATGGCATAGTATAGCAATATAATAAATATGTTTGCCATGAGATTTCTCTTTATACCTTGTGTGTCTGAAATTGTTTTTGCACTACGAATTGGTGTTGGTTGGCAGAGTGGGCAAATGTTTCAGACAAGGATCCATGTAGCAAGGCTACATTTTACGGAGTCGCTTGCAACTTTTCATTTGCATGGTTTGGGCTTTCTCCCGTCTGTAGGATTTTTAGTTTCTTGATCTGCTGTTTATTCATAGAATGAGTATAATATGTTCTGATCTGTAGCTGTGATTGTTATGCTTTTTATTTTCTTTGGATTCAAATTATTTCTAGGTTTTCAATGTTCGTTTTGGCTTATGTATTTGTTGTTCCAGGTGATAGAGAGAATGAGTGCCTCAGATCTGTTGGCGGAGGAGGTGAAGCAACAGAACGGTTGCTGCCATGAGTACGGTGTTTGCCGCCGGCCGAGGTGGCTCACCAGAAAGATTTTGCAGCGGCGATGAGGCGGTCGCCGTCTGTGGATTCGCTGACAAACATATATTTTTTATTATTTAGGGTTTGTGTACTAGGTTTCTGCGTAGTAATATGGCTTTTACTTAGCCTCATGGCTTGTCGATTGTCTATATTCACATTTTTTAGCTATTTTCTAGAATGAGATGCAGTTTTATCGATCTAGATTCCCATTGTCTTTCTTATAAGAGTATTTCAAGAAAAATGTAATAGGAATTAATTGAGGATTCGTTCGATAATTGCGAACAGAAGACCTTGATTGCAGTAAATGAAAAGACATTTTGCAGTTATTCTGAAAGAGTAAGTTCTTCAGATAAAATTTAACTCATTAATCCTTGTCGAAAAGAAAATTTTAACGCCGAAACCCTCTCTTTTTCAATAAAATACTTCAACTCATCAAAAGTTTTCAATCAAGTCTTAAAAATTTAATGACAATCTAAAGTCTGAAAAAAAGTTTGTTCAAAGTCAAGTAGTTTTTGTTATTGATGAAGTTAAATAGTTTACAAAGGAGTTTATTACAGGTGGAAAAACATTTAAAGAGATTTTAGATCAATACTCTACAAATGCACGCTCTGAAAGGATTGGATTCACATCTCAAACTCAAGCTCTAAAAGAATTACAGCTCCCTAATCCAACAATTATCCTCATAAAATTCTTGAATTGATTATCTCTTAACCACATTCAAAGTCTGTAATAAATGGACAGATTTAACTTAAAACTGTAATAGTTTTAAATACATCATTTTTGTACAGTACATTACGATAAAGTAGCAAGACTTTTGATAAAAACTCTACACAATTATTTTTGGGTACCTGTACTCAATTTTTGAAAACTGTACATTTTTTTAATACTTGCACACTTTTTTACTCAGAGCTCGTTAATTTATATTTGATTTACTGTCCGAACAACTCATTTTCAATGTTTGGATTTCACCGCGCCCAACATTTACATTGAATATTAATATCTGTAAAATCTGTACTGTTTTTCCAGGTTTTGAAGAGGCAATAACGTTGAGAAGTTCAGAGAACGCGTCTATAGGACGACGGGTATATTCTTGAATAAGGTGGAGTGGTCCGTCGACACGTTTATAAGTGTTATGGTTGTTGACTTACTGAATTCTAATGCATTGCCTTCTGAGCTTGCCGTTTAGTGGGCGGGACCATTTCTCAAAGGGGACAGATATAGGGTTAATCTTGTAGAGAGTGAGCATTTATCCAAGTCATTTTGATTGAAGTATTTTATAATATTAATTATTTTAAATTATAATTTTTATATTTATATTGGAGTGATAACTAATTTATAATGGAAGTTATTAATTTTCCATAGTCCATAAGGTTGGATTGAATGTTTTTGGATTTGACTGTTAATTATTTGGGATCATCAAGAGAAAGAGAGCAAGTGATTTAAAATGTTTAGGAAAAATAATTAACACAGTCAAATGTAGAAACATTCAATCCAACTGCCCAATTACAAAAGGGGATATAAAAAAATATGTGCAAGAAAAAGTCAAAGTAAGCATGTGGACAAAGCAAGTAGGAAGGAAAAAACAATATTACATAACACATCTCAATCCCTCATGGGACCACACGCAAAAAAGCTACTTAGGAGCGGATATAAAATGGAAAACGAAAATGCTAATGGCACAACTAAGAACTAGTTCGCACCAACTTAGATGTGAAACCGGAAGATGGTTGAGGCCTAAAGAAGAATGGGAGGAGAGAATCTGCTGTTTATGCAATATGGATTTAGTGGAGACGGAATGACACTACATCATGGAGTGCCCAACTTACGAGGATATTAGGGTCAACTACAGGGATACTCTAAATGTTGACTCCTTGACCGGCTTATTTGAAGAAGAGAGGTTAGCTAAACTCGCAGTGTACTTGATCAAGATACATAGCAGAAGATACAAGATTCAAAAAGAAAAAGAGTTCAATTGGGGGCTGTGTGTGTGATCTGACTTTTGTGGATTGGGGCCCCCCTGTGGGTTCTTGGCTCTCTTTGCAGCATGTTTTGGTTTCTGGGGTCCCATAGGCTGTTTTGGCCTCGTGGACGTTATTAAAAGCCTTCATTCATTCAATTAATTTATAATTCAATATTACATATTAAATTTATGTATTTTAATTTTTTTTATCGTCATAACTATTTTTAATACGGTTTGTTAAATTAAAAGTATTTATTATATAAAAATTAATTTTGAAAGTTGAATCTATTTATTTCATAACTATTTAGTTATTTTTATGAAAAATTGTCACCAAATAATTAGTTAAACTAGGTGTTATAAAAATATTATATTAATGAACCAATTTTTTAAACCTTAAAACTAAAACCATGTGCCACATACAATTTTTTCCGTCTTTTGTTACTCTTATAAAAATATTATATTAATAAAAAGCCATTTATAACTCTTCTAAAAACATTATATTAAAGCAAAGTCTTTTTTGCCCTCTTACATATTTAAAATTAAAATGGCAAAGTGTTTTTTTTGGAGTCCTTTTTAAAAATATTTTATTAAGAAATTTTAAATATATAAAATTATTATATAATTTATAATTTTTTTTATAGGATTTGTTTAAGTAATATTTTATTTAAATATTAGTTTTCAACCATTTTAATTAGATTTTGATGTTTTTCACAACGAAATAAATCAGAATGTTTTGTAAAATTTGTGTGAGAATTTGTGAGGTAATTAAAGTATTTTTCCCTAATTTATCTTGAGCAATCCATGGCTTGTCTTTAAATATTGGGGTTTTACATTGTGTTAACTAAAAATGGGGTGTAATATGAAGAAATTTGAGATGAATTTATTTAAAAACTTGCAAGTAACAAACAACGTACACAATTAGACTAAATGGATAATGCATTCTCATTTATCACAACCTACACCCCAGTTTTTCAATGAAACAAGAAGAAAGCTTGGCAGTTTCCAAATATGTGCTCCTTGCACTTGTTGTGGAGGTCCAAAGCATTTGTGTCTTCCTTTGCCTTGCTGCTATGTTATTAATTGTAACATACACAATAGGCCATTTGGGCTCTACAATTTTACTCTATAAACTTGTAATTTCTTCGGATGCCATTTCTGAGATACTCTAGGATTTCTGGTAATTCTACATTTTCATTTGAGCATGCTCTAAAGAAGCTGTCAACAAAGAATATATGTGATCAGTATGGAAATTCTATGAGTACTTGGTGATTTATTATATTGTTGAGGGTCAATCTGATTGTTAGGGTATCAGTATTGTTTTTTAAATTAGTTTGATATTATTTATAATGATCTATTTGTATAATCTCCTGTAAGAAAATCCTATACAAGAGGTAAGCTGGATAACAGATTGAAGAGAAGTATGATATCTACATCTCTATTTTTGGAATCCATTATCCTACAGTTACAAACTTAATTATTGTTACTCTATGTGTCATTATAAATCTTCTCTTTCAAGTGTCATTACAAAGGCAATCTTCTTGTTATGTTTATTTATTTGGAATTTTTGCATAAACACTTCACCTTGCACATTTTACTCTTCCAATTTTTTGTTCTTTTTCTTAATTTTTGGCAATAGCGTTGAAGTTGAGTAAGAAAATTGGAAGTTGGATTTTAATTGATTTGTTGAAATTGTTTCTAGATACGTCACTCTATTATGTTTCAAGTCAACATTACACTAGAAATTCATAAGACATTTTCCCTTCTAAGAACCCCACCTTTAAACAATTAATGATAGGAACAAATTTGTTTTGGTGGAGATGCACATCTCAAGTTAATTTACAATAGGGTTAGAGCATGGTTGCATCCGAGGTCAGTACCCCTTGGGGCAAGGCCATCATTTTATTTTTGATTTTGAGCTTTGAGAGGTGCAGGGTTAAAATACCAGTCCCTAAGTTGAAACTTTTTAGGGTAGAAATTTGCTAGCAAAAGATTCACACTTCCTTTTGGAAGCACACAATCCTATTAATCCAAGGATTAAACCCACATGTAGAAGGGATGGCTTTAGTCCTGCTAGGGGTTAAAGCGTAATTGGCTCACCTCTACATACCTATTAAGATGGTTTAGCTTTCCCATTTAGGTTTTGGTGCCAATTGATCACCCAAATCTCACAAAACTAATTAAGCATTAGAAGTTGTTAATAGTGAATATCTATGGTATTATAGCAAGGATGCAATGATAGTGAAAAATAGAATTTTCTTGTAGGTCTTTTTTCCCAATGATACTGAAAATGAATAGAGTTTTCTTATAGGCCTATTTTTCCATGGTATTTCTAGGCATATAGAAATATGGTATAATGTACACATGAAAATATTTGAAATTGGGTTGTCTCTCTAGAAAAGTTTTGGTTCATTATTAAAATTTTGAAATACATTATTGCACCTATGAGATTATTATAAACTAGTAAAAGAACCTAAAGGTGATATTGGATAGCTGATAGACACATATATAAATAGTCATATTGGCCAAGCACTGCATGAGATAACTTTGACCAAAAAACTTTAAATGTGCAATGCTTAGCCAATAAAGAGCTATCTATATATATGCTTATCATAAAGTGGTTTCCAATGTTATAAAATATGGTAAAGTGCAAAGACACACACCACACAAAGTCAATACCAAAATTAAATTTTACACACAATTTAAGCAAAATGAATGTCAAAGTTAAAACACACACTTCACACATTGAAAGTGAACACGTGCCAAAGTATAGACACACAAAAAGTGAATACCAAAGTTCAAACGCACTCTTCACACAAAGTTATTTCAATCACTTCATACATAGTTTGTTCAAATGTACACTTCTTTTATATATGTTCTTTAAGAGTTATTTCATGCAATGTTTGGCCAACAAGGCATATTTAACAATATGGCTATAAATATAATAAATTTACCAAAAAAAAACTATGCTATTTAACAATATAGTTATAAATATGCATGTCTATCACAAGGGAAATTAGTAACATGGATTCTTGTATAAATATAATAAATTTACCAAAAAAAAACTATGCTATTTAACAATATAGTTATAAATATGCATGTCTATCACAAGGGAAATTAGTAACATGGATTCTCTGTTATCTTACATTATTTAGGTACTATGGTTCACCTAATGTCTTGATTGCTTAGAATTTATTTAGTGGATGACTTTGGGGCACTAGTAGATATGTCACTTCTTCCTAGTTGAATGGGAGGCTTAGTTCTTTGATAGTTTGTTTATGATTTAGTTATCTAATGGTCCATTCATGATTGAGTTCATGTAGTTATTCATTTAATACCATTCTATTATTTTTATTTGCAAAATAATAATTGAATTTCTTGTAGTATTTATAGATTTGTCCACCAACTATATGACTTTCTAGTAAAAATATAAATATATGCTATTTAACAATATAGGCTTATAAATATTTGTGCCTATCGACCATTTGATAACACCTTTGGTGCTTTTACTAGTTTATTTGTCTTTTAAACTAACACATAAAATATTTCTGTAAAAAATAATACTAAATTTTGAGACACTAAACTGCATAAACTAAATAAACAATAAAGTATAATAATAACCTACGAACCCCAATAGAAGAAGGATAACAAAACTATGGACATATGAACGCCAAAACCTAATGGGCTCCCTGCTCCAAGAAGAAATCCTTCTTGTTTGAAATGAGAACATAATTTCCAGTGGCAAGTTCAATTTGTGCTTGAGCACTTCTCATATCTATCTCTTCAGGATCAGCATCTACTATGAGGAAAATAAGAGCTTCTTCATCCTTCACATTGGCATCGTTGAAATTTGACCACACTCTTGAGATTGTATAGCAGTTGGATCGCTGAATTCCACTCTCTCTAATCTGAAAATTGAGAATATGGAGGTCCTCATCGAAAGTCTATAGGCACTTTGTGCTTTGCTCTGCCATTAGGTTCAAGACAATGCAAACCTCCCTCATGCTTCCGCTGCAATTCTGCGATGATGATGTTGCCACTAAATTAGGAAGTAGAACATAAAATGAGAATATCAGTGCCAATTTTGATTAATACCGATCTTTGACGCCTCAAATCCCAATAATTTTGCATGCTTTATCTCCGCTCATGGATCTAGAGGTGAGAATACATATGTCTTGATTTCAATTCTTCTTCAACAATAGAGACATTGCGCGGTGGCACATGATGAGAGCGTTAATAAACACCACACTACTTTTCTGTGAAGAAAAGAGGATATGAAGGAGGACGTGATCGAGGAGGCCGTGAATTAATTTTGCTGTAGGCACCCGTGTCCTCTTCTTCAATCCATGCTTCCTTTGAACAATAATTCCCAACAGAATGAAGGATTGTAAGAGAGAAAATGTTTAAGAGAGTAGATAAAGGAGTAGAGAAAATCAAGGGGATATGAGTAGACAAAGGAGTCACATAAACCAATGGGATATGTGGTCAAAGGAGGGGTGTATATATGTTGAGACATAAGATTATAATGGATAGGTATAGTTATAGGAATGAAAGGTGTGGTTATGGATGTGGTAGGTAAAGGGTGAACAATGTGAGGAATTTGAGAGGCATACACACAGGCCATAAAAATGGGAGGGATGAAAGTAGACATGGAGGATAGATAGGAGAGGAAATGTAAACTATGGGAGGGTGAGTAATGCATAGCATTGAGGGTTTAGGATAGGGGTGGAGACCTCATAGGTAAACTATGGATAGGGTAGATAGAACCTAGGGGTTGAGAAAGGCTTAGGGAAGTATGGCCCATAATATGAGGAGCTTGTTTATCATTAATGATTTACTCTATAGCCTTGATTATGTCCATGCTACGTTCCTTTGTAAGAAGTATCTTGGTGAGGGCATTAGTGACAAATTAAGTGTAGATATCATTGTATATGGTATCTAATTAATTGTAGAAGGATTTCAACTTATCAACCATATCATATTTCTTTGATTTTCAACAGTTTCAACGTATGCATTGTGCTCATAATATCCTTCTTCCTCATCAAAATGTAGCATGTGATCAACATAAGAGATAGAGGGAAAAGATATATCATGGTGTCAAGATTAGGGTTTAACCTAGTACTTCATCAAAGAGGACCCAAGGAGTTCTTAAGAGTTTCTTAGGCATGCAAATCCAAACACAATGGCTTGAAAAATAATAAAGTAAACCTACATAAATAAATCTATATATAAAACACTAATTGGATTAAACCCTGGGTTCTAAAGGGGAGTTGAGAATGATAAATATAAATAGAGATTTAAGTAATTGAGATAGAAATAGTTGAAATGTTGAGGACTAGAGAACTTATTTGGTAATTAGCTTGTTGTTGACTTGGGTCTCTTTTTGATTTGTTGAGATTTTGTAATAGGAAACTAGAAATTAGAACCAGATAAGTGATTAAGAGCTTTATATTAAGGCATTCTAAAAGTTATAAGGCATGATACTAGGCTATGGCCATAATTTGGTGTTTGTGCACATTACTCCCACACATTTCAATCCACTTTTGAATTACCTTCGAGTTTCATATAACATACCTATGTATATGAGAAACTAGTTGTGCTAAAAACACCTTTGGAGGTGTGCTATAGACAAAGCGAAGATCATTGAGTTCCTTGATAATAGTCAATTCCTATAGATGATGTAACAAGATTGAAAACATGTTAAGAAGAGAATGTTGATAAGACTGGCCTAAATTGTTGTGACTATAACTTAATGCGAATGTAAATGCTTTATCCTAATAATTAATAATCAATTCATAATTAAATTAACTTAAGACAATATCCTTAAATATAAATATTAGACACATAATTTAAAACTTTTAACAATTAAACTAGTGAGTAAAAGACCCTACAAAATTGAATCACTCTTATTCAACAATAATATATTTAACATGATGAAAGGGTAAAGGTGCATGGGTATGCACTTTTATCCTTTAGACATTCATGTAACTAACTTATGTCTTGTCCCTTGAGACTCTCGAATGCCATTTGATTTGTTTGACAAATTATTTCACACACATTTGAGTTGGCCTGACGTTCCAATCCTACAAGAGGTAGGGTGTGCACACCATGTAGTTTTGAAGCACAATATGGTGCCTACCACATAATGAAGTGTTGTGTTGTGGGTAGTACCTGCCATTGAAATATTGTAATTGTAGACAACTGAATTTGACCTTGTTCTTACAACACCACCTAGACACCATCTTGTGACACTTTCATCCTAGGCACCTTTCATCATCTAATTAATTAAATAAATTATCTTTATTTATTTAATTAATCTTAGTTCATTTCCTAAATTAATTAAATAAGTTATATTTATTTATATTATTTATTTCTCCCACCTTGTCTTATAATTAATTAAATATTTTTATTATTTAATTAATTATCTTTCACTTATCCTAATCCTTATACACTTTCATCTATGAGTCTTAACCAACCTCATCCAAATAGGTCCTATCCTTCCCACATCCTGAGAGGAACCTCCTGCAACAATATAATGAACAATGCATGAAATAACAGAAATAGCAGAAACACATAAGGAATTTATTGATCGCAGGCCACTTCGAGGGGGCAACCTCTTTTGAGCAAGCTCAATACAATAAATTTGTGGATGCCTTCATTGGCCTCAACATGTACTTATATACTAAGTCTAATCTAAACAACTATTACTCCCCATGAATGTGGGATAATACAATATACTCACGAGATGACTTACAAAGCATATGCGTCCAACAACAATATACTAACAAAGTAAAGAGAAGGGCTAAACACAGGTTCCTAACATCCCCTCCCTCTTAGAAAAGCTTTGTCCTCAAAGCTTAAGATGTGGAAATTGTTGCTAAATCTGAAGGAGTGGTTCCCATGTAGCATCCTCTGGCTGCATTCCGTGCTACTGAATTAATACCTCTGTGATGGCTTGAGAGCGAATCTGACGAGTGCGCCTGTCGAGGATTGCCTCTAGCTCCAAAATGATGGATCCTTCATTATCCAGTTCTAGTAAAACAGTTTGTGCTCTGATGTTGGTGCCAAGAACTTTCTTTAGACAAGAGACATGAAATATTGGATGAACGCAGGAAGGAGGAGGAAGCTCCAATTTATAAGCAACTGACCCAATCTTCTGAAGAACCTTATATGGCCCATAGAACTTTGGAGCCATCTTATGACGCCCTTTGAGTTTCAGGGAGGATTGCTTGTATGGCTGTAGATGAAGAAAAACCATATCACCTACTTGAAAAGTGCGCTCAGAACGGTGCTGGTCGGCTTGTTGTTTCATTCGATTTCTTGCCATGTGAAGATTGTCCTGTAAAATGCGAAGAATCTAATATCGGATTCAAAGAATTGTGTCAACTACCTGAACTGGTGAATTGCTGGGGGTGTATGGAAGGAGCACTGACGGTGCTTGACCATAGACTGCTTCATATGGAGTCATTTTAGATGCAGTGTGGTAGGAGGTATTATACCACCATTCAGTGAGAGGGAGCCACTTTGCCCACTGATGCTGTTGTTCTGAGGTGAAACAACGAAGATAAGTTTCCAAACATTTGTTGATAACTTCAGTCTGACCATCTGTTTGTGGGTGATACCCTGAACTCATCTTCAGTTTGGTGCCAGTGTGGCGAAATAGTTCTATCCAAAAATGACTGGTGAAAGTTGCATCAAGATCTGAGACAATGGAAGAAGGGATTCCATGAAGACGGAAGATCTAGTCCATGAAAATCTGTGCGACTAAGGAGGCGGTATAGGGATGGCCTTGGGCACAAAAATGACTATATTTGGAGAGGCGATCAACCAGAACCAAGATCACTATCTTCCCTCCAGATTTAGGGAGCCCCTCAATGAAATCCATAGAAATATCCGTCCAAATCCATGTAGGGATGGGCAAGGGTTCGAGCAATCCAGGAAGGAGTGTCATTTCACCCTTGTTGTGCTAACAGGTATCACATTCAGACACCATATGTTGAATTGCCCTTTTCATTCCCTTCCAAAAGAAGTTATGCCGTGCCCGCTCATAAGTTTTGAGGAACCTAGAGTGCCCTATCGATGGAGAAGCATGGAGTTCATAGAAGACAACCTGTTGAAGATCTGTGCTCTGAGGAAGCACCAAATGACCCTTGTATCTCAGATAAGCACCATCCCAAGAGTAATGCAGTACAACAGTGTTGGCAAGAGACACTGTGTGGCTTCATGAGTGTTGTCATTGATGGAAACAAAGTCCATCCCACACATCCGCAGGACATGGTGTGTCTATACCGGAAGTCAGATTGAAGAGTATTTTGGTCCGGTGACTAAGAACAGAGCATGCAGCAAGGTCTGACAATCAGGTCTGGATCTCTCAGAGGAAGTATCTCAGTAAAGTATGGACTTGGGGAAGTCAAGAGGAGTACCATGACTAATATATTCTAGAGATTGAGCCTCCAGTAATGTAAGAGTGAAAAGATATGAACACCTAAATGTTGGGTTCCTGTTTGGCAGAGTAGACTGAGGAAGAACTAACCGGCAGAGCTTCAGACCTTAATCTGGATGAGATATTGATGGTAATCAAGTTTCTTAAGGGATCATTCATGATTGGCCGACATGATTGATGACTTCTATAAGCATCTCTTTGATACGCATCACTTGGTAAGCAAGGATTCAGCTAACAAATCAGAGTTTGGAAAAATATTAAGTATTCTGGATGCCGACTAGAAAGATGTTGAAATCCTTTGTGCAGATATATATACCAGATGGATTTTGATGAGAAAGTGTGTGGTGTGTGTTGTGAAGTGCGAAGAAAAGAAGAGAGCAGTGTGGAAGCAGTAATACAGGTCCGGTATGTGACAGGACAGCAACACCAAAGAAGAGGAAGAATGAAGTGTAGTAGATCAGTGTATTGAGCCTAACCAGAACTAAACCTCAGCATATGTGGATGCTTCTCATCAGTTCAAGTATCTTGTTACTTTCTTTATACCTTAAGACAATGAGTCTCTTGTAGGCAGTGAGCCTCTTGTAAGCAGTGTGCTCGGGTAGTGAGCCCTAATTGGCAAGTGCCATTTTGTACTGCTATTCTTTTAATAGAGAATACAATCTTGGGTTAGTCACCTCGTAGTTTTTCCCTTAATAGGGTTTTCCACGTCAAAATCATTATGTTATGTATATTGATTTTATTTCTGCTTTCATGGTTATGGATGCTTATTTGTTTTGATGCTGCACTAGTTATTAAAGAAGAACAAAAAGTTAAATTAATTAAGATAACTGATTCACCCCCCCTCTCAGTTATCAACAATTGGTATTAGACTTAAGTTCCTCTAAATAGAGCCTAACAGCTTGAGGAAGATCTAGGAATTCCAATGGATATGTATGGTATGAGGGAACAACTTCAGTCTGCCCTTGATGATCTTGAGCAATCTCACTCTGAAGTTAATAACTTGAGGAAAAGACTCAAACAAGCTGATGATTTCATAAATGAACTAAAGGAGAAACTGATTATCTCTATTAAAAAGAGAAAGGAACTTCTTCAGCAATTAGCAAGTCAAAGTGAAGCCAATGATACTAATGAAGATCTGAATGAGAAGAACTAATTATATGAGAAGCTATCAAAAGAGGTCATTATGGTAAGACATGAAATGGAATCAGGGGTTATGAAATTCATGCTAGAAATTGAAGAGAAAAGAAAGACTGAAGATAATCTAAAACAATCTCAAGGAGAAGTCAGAAGACTGCCACAAAATGGATAGATTAATCAGGCATTTGGAATCGGATCTTGAAGAAGCTAGAGATAATGAAGTACAACTTGAGAATCAGATTGACACTCTAAAAAGGGATCTTCAAACAACAAATGAATACAAAAAGAAATTCAAGATAAGCTCTGCTTAGCTTGAAGTTCTTCTTGAAAGCCAAAAGAGGGTAGATGACAAGCAAGGCTTGGGGTATGAGAAAGGTGAAAGCTCTGGATCTGGTCAGAAGAACTTTGGATCAGGAAATCCAAGGAACAGGCCTAGAAGAGCTCTGGTAAGGCAACCAAATGCTCAAAGACATCCATCCTTTAATGGATACTGCCACAATTGCAATAACTTTGGTCATAAAGCAAATCAGTGCAGAAGAAGAATGAATCAGACTAATTCATCCTTCTCTGGACAGTGTTTTAATTGCAAAAGGTATGGTCACAAATCTTATGAGTGTAGAAATATGCAAGTGAACAATTCATTCAATGGTAGATGCTTTGCATGCAATAGAATGGGACATATGGCTAATTAGTGTAAATCAAGAGGATATCAGTCAAATATGTAAAAAAATGTTGTTTGCTACAATTGCAATAGATCCAGTCATATTGCCAAATTCTGCAGAAGTAAGAATTAGGACAAAAAGGGTTTGGTGCATCATAATCAAAACCAAGACAAAGGAAAAAGAAAAGTGAATGCGGATGAAATTCAAAGGGAGATGAACAAGATTTGGGTGAAGAGGAGTATATAAAATGTTGAGGATGGATCCACACTAGAATCGGGTGCTGATATTCCTTCCGGAAACTAAATAGATGAGCTCTGGCTCAGGGGGAGTCACAAAAAAAAAAAAGTTCCCCCAGCCAGTCAATTGGTGCTTGAAATTGGCACATGGAAAGTTGCAGATTAAAGGGTTCTCAAAGAAACATCCAAATAAGCCTTGGTAAAGATATGGAAGATCCGCAAGAAATTTAGAAGAGGTTAATCTTCCAAAAATGATCCGGTTTAACAGTCATCCGGTAAGAACAGGATTTTCACAATTAGATCTGGTATGATTCAAATTTGAGGTATCTTGATCTGTGGATAAATGGAATGATTGGAGAAAGGTAGATAGATTGCCAATATTCACTGAGAATAACTCCAAGTGCATCTCAGTGATCCAGAAAGATCTCTCAAGACAAGGAGAACAAAGCAACAAGAATAACTTAAGTCATGCATTTATTACAATGTGAAATTAGGGTTTGCGCAAAAATATAAGGGTTCTTTTGTTCATTATTTGCACATTTGCATTCGAGAAGAAGAGAGAAGGAGCTCTGCAACTAAATTGTCTCAAACCTCTCAAAGATCAACTGTAAAAGTCGATTCATCCTGCAATCTGATCCGGCTCATATCATGACCCTAGAAGCGTAAAAGGTATTTTCCGCTCTTGAATTACTCTCTCTAAATCTTTTGAAAGATGGCTACTTTGAATGTTGTCAAAATCCCTGATAGGCCACGCCCTAAATTCAAAAAACACCCCTACAAATCTCTAGAAGTTGATCACTTAGGCGCATTCTCTAGCATTCCGCATGGGGTTCTGCATGTAGAAGATATCAAGGTTTACATACACGTAAACATTGAAGAATTTGGGGAATCCAAGATGATGGATATCTACCACAAGGAACTGATAGATGAATCACTTGAACTTAAACCCCAATACAAGGCCATCCGGGATAAGCATTTCAGACAGTGCATCCATTTCCCCTATTTTGCAGAAGATGAGTGGGTCCGGTATGTTTTGAGCAGAGTGCATGACAACTTCATGTGGTTGAATAAACCATTTAAGATCACAAAAGATGCTATTAGGGCGGTAACCAGTTTGCACTCATCCGGAGGGTTACCTATTCTCAAATCGATCAAAAACCAAACTGTGAGTGAGGCTACCAGATCAAAATTTGATAAGAGAGAAATGACAATAGAAGATATCACTGATCCGGATATCAAGTTTGCCTCCATGATAATTGGTTACAAGATATATCACTCTAGCAGGGAAAATTTAGTACCCAGAATTGTAATTTACACTGCTTATCAGATGCTAAGAGAAAATGCTGACTATAATCTTTGTGAGCTTCTCCTGAACCAACTGTTAGAGAATTTGTAGAAAATAAAGAAAGATAAAAAGAATTCATTCAAGTATGGTGTCTTGATACTTTGCCTATTCTTCTACTATATGAATGAGCTACCTAGAACTAGTGGCTGGATATGGCAAAATGATAGACCTGTTGCCATACAAATCAAGGATTATTTGTATGGGCTTGGTGATGCCAAGGCACAAAATACAACACTGTGGGGTTACTTCAAAAACCTCCAAAGCAAATGAGCATGATCTTCAAAGATTGCAAGGATGAGTTTTGGAGTAAAGCTAGAATGAATAAACTCATGCTCGGAGAGACTGATCAGGTGACTAAAGAGACTAAAGACACCCTCTGGAATGCCTATAAAAGAGTCAATATTCCTATTATAGAGGACTTAGGTGATGAACCCTCTGTCATGAATGATGGACTCAGTACATCAAAGGAAGATCCTATAGAGAAAAATGCAGAAGAATCAAAAGAGATAGGTGAGGAGAAAACTAAGGACCTGGATTCCTCTTTTTCAGAATAGGAAGTCCAAGAAGAAGTAAATATCTCTCATCCGGATGTCCTTGCCGACTCCAAAACTGAAGAAGAACTAAGAAAAGAAGAGAAAGCAAGTCAAGAAGAGGAGAAAAAGGGAAGAAAGAAAGATTAAACAGAGAAGGTCTCTGTTGACACCTCTGAGGCCACAGAAGGAAAGGAAACTCTATCTCTGGCAAGAGACACTGCAGAAGCTATCAAGGACTTCCTGACAAAAGAAATGATGGAATTGGATGAACCGGAGCTACTTCAAGGACCATTCAATTTTGATTCCCTCTCCTAGGTTCAGACTATGAAGATAGCATCTTTTGCCCAAGCAAAGGCAAAAGAAAAACTTCTGAAGTCTCACATGGAAGACTGTGAGCTGATAGAAATTACATACGGTGTGTTGGAAAAGATCATGCCATCCTTCTAGAAGGATCTTTTTGCCTCCTCATCCGGTAATTTGAAATCTCTTGTTAATTCTGTTAACACACATTTTGATTCTTTGGAGAAAGTAGCTGAAGAGAAAGTCCGGAAAGAGTGTTTGGGTAAGAGATTCTCTGAGGTACAAGGACTTATAACAAATGATAGGAGAAATTTGGATATTGGAATAAAGAGCCTAGAGAATGCTCTTAAAGATGGTGGAGATCTATACAAATTTTGTCTATCTTGGTCCATCGTAACAACAGACATCACCAAGAAGGTGGAAGAACAAGAGAGCAAACTATCAAGTTTATCTCAAAGTTTTGATCCTCTCACCTCTTCCATAATAAATCAAGAGTGTCAGACTATTGCAATCATAAATGAAATATAAAGAAGCTTGAGAAGGAGAAGAAAAATAGAACAAGCAGGTTAAGTGAACTTAGAGGGATAATTATCCCTAAATTAGAGGCCATGCATGAGGCCCTAACTGATGCTTAAACCACAGCCCGGACTACTATCCGACAGATCTAAAGAGGGCAGAATCTTTTGCATTCCTGTTGAGTGGTCACATCTCAATTTTGGACAGGATGAAGCAAAGTTGGGCAACATAATTCATCCAGTTGAAGATAACTTTTGTAGATATACTTCAATTTATGTAAGTATAACATGTATATATACTTATGCAGCTAAGTATAGTTAGATTTTTGGGAATTTTGGTATACGGATTCTACCCTTTGCCATTGATGTCAAAGGGGGAGTGAGTAGCAGCGAAAAATGTGGAATCTAGCTAAGGGGAAGCTCCGCTAAAGTGTACATTAGAACAGAGCATCAGCCAAGGGGGAGTGTAGTGTGACACTTAGTCATTTTCACTAAGTGTTGCCATCAATGCCAAAGGGGGAGATTGTTGGCAAGAGACACTGTGTGGCTTCATGAGTGTTGTCATTGATGGCAACAAAGTCCATCCCACACATCCGTAGGACATGGTGTGTCTATACCGGAAGTCAGATTGAAGAGTATTTTGGTCTGGTGACCGAGAACAGAGCACGCAGCAAGGTCCGACAATCAGGTCCGGATCTCTCAGAGGAAGTATCTCAATAAAGTACAAAATTGGGGAAGTCAAGAGGAGTACCATGACTAATATATTCCAGAGATTGAGCCTCCGGTGATGTAAGAGTGAAAAGATATGAACACCTAAGTGTTGGGTTCCTGTTTGGTAGAGTAGACTGAGGAAGAACTGACCGACAGAGCTTCAGACCTTAATCCGGATGAGATATTGATGGTAATCAAGTTTCTTAAGGGATCATTCATGATTGGCCGACATGATTGATGACTTCTATAAGCATCTCTTTGATACACATCACTTGGTAAGCAAGGATTCAGCCGACATACTAGAGTTTGGAAAAATATTGAGTATTCCGGATGCTGACTAGAAAGATGTTGAAATCCTTTGTGTGGATATATATACCAGATGGATTTTGATGAGAAGGTGTGTGGTGTGTGTTGTGAAGTGCGAAGAAAAGTAGAGAGCAGCGTGGAAACAGTAATACAGGTCCAGTATGTGACAGGACAACAACACCAAAGAAGAGGAAGAATGAAGTGTAGTAGATCAGTGTATTGAGCCTAACCGGAATTGAACCTCAGCATATGTGGATGCTTCTCATTAGTTCAAGTATCTTGTTACTTTCTTTATACCTTATAGACAGTGAGTCTCTTGTAGGCAGTGAGCCTCTTGTGAGCAGTGTGCTTGGGTAGTGAGCCCTAATTGGCAAGTGCCATTTTGTACTTCTATTCTTTTAATAGAGAATACAATCTTGGGTTAGTCACGCCGTGGTTTTTCCCTTAACATGGTTTTCCACGTCAAAATCATTGTGTTATTGTTTCTGCTTTCATGGTTATGGATGCTTATTTGTTTTGATGCTGCACTAGTTATTAAAGAAGAACAAAAAGTTAAATTAATTAAGATAACTGATTCACCCCCCCTCTCAGTTATCAACAAGCAGAAGGGTTATTAGCCAACTGTTGGATGATTTGAGATAATGAAGAGTCATTGACATAGCCCTGGTAGACAGATTCTAACCAATTTGGAATAGACATAGAAATAGTTGAAAAAAAGGCTTGGTCATCAAATGTGCGAGAAAGAGCATCCACTACAATATTGTCTTTACCCTTCTTGTAAGTGATCTCATAGTCATAACCCATGAGTTTGCTAACCCATTTCTGTTGTGCTGGGGAGGAGACCCATTGTTCCAGGAAATATTTAGACTTTGGTGATCAGTCTTGATGCAGAAATGATTCCCTAATAGGTATGGCCGCCACTTCTGTACTACATGCAAAATAGCCATCATTTCCTTCTCATATGTAGAGAGTACTAAATTCTTACCTGAAAGGGCTTTGCTAGTGAACGTAATGGGATGTTCATCTTGAAGGAGAACAACACCAAGTCCATTACCGCAAGCAACACTCTCAATAGTGAAGGTGTTGGAAAAATCTGGCATAGCTAGAATAGGTGTAGTACACATAGCTTGTTTTAGTTTTTCAAATGCACACTCAACATGTGTCCATGTAAAAGCATCCTTTTTCAACAGAGTTGTTAATGGAGCTGCAATCTTTCCATAATCCTTGACAAACTTGCGGTAGTAGCCAGTCAGTCCCAAAAAACTACGGAGGCTCTTGAGTGTCTGAGGATGCGGCCAATTTTTCATGGCATCTATTTTGGTAGGATCCACTCAAACCCTTTGGGCTAAAACAATATGCCCAAGATACTCCACTTCCTCCTGCCCAAGAACACATTTAGACTGTTTTGCACAAAGATGATGATAAGAGAGAAGTTGTAGTACAAGATCCAGATGCTAAAGATGCTCAGCCCATGTTTTACTATAGATGAGGATATCATCAAAGAAGACCAGAATGAATTTCCGCAAGTAGGGTTGGAATATTTTATTCATCAATGTTTGGAATGTGGAAGGAGCATTAGTGAGGCCAAAGGGCATGACCAAAAACTCATAGTGGCCATCATGCGTGCGGAAATTCATTTTAGGGATATCATCCTCATGAACCGAATTTGGTGATTGTATATGGAAAAAATTGGATTTATAAATGGAAATGATCAAACAATTGAAATGCATAACCTAAACCCAAATAATTCAATGCCAAGATGCAAGATGAGCTCGATTGATTGATCAATTTGTTGTGTTGATTGCTCGATTCTGTAGCATAACGTTGATAGAGAGATAGGTGATGGTGATGGTTGATGGTTTATAGATGCAAGCTAGATGGATTGAAAGATGATGGATAATGGCTTGAGATGAAAATTCAGCAGAGTGAGGTTGCATGAAGAAGAATCCTCCATTCTCCATTCTAATGGCTCAAGAGAGGCTTGTTTTATAGGAAAGGCTTGGTTCCAATGGATGGCTAAGATCAATTAGGGCTTTAGATGAAATGGATGGATAGGATTAAGTTAGGTTTCCTTACACATCAAGAAATTATAGTCAATTGACATGTGGCAAGGGAAGATAAGGCTTAGGTGTGCTTGTGTAGATAAATACTAAAATTAGGTTCCAATAGTTGTGCATGTGAAAGATAAAAGTTGTACTACAACACATGATTAAGGAGAAATGGACAAGTGTTGGAATGTGATGAAAGGTGAGGACTTACTTCAAATAAAATATTTGAATTAGTTGTGATATGAGTTGGATATTAATTAAATAAATAAAATTTATTTAATTAATTGGATAAATGAATAGGATAGGATTGGGATATGATGTGGAAATTAATTAAATAAATAAAATTTATTTAATTAATTAGGATGAGGATAAGATAAATGGGATTATGCATGTGAAATTAATTAAATAAATAAAATTTATTTAATTAATTGGCTAAGTAGGATGAGGATGGGATTGAATGGGATTTTAATTAAATAAATAAAATTTATTTACTTAATGGGATTAAGAGTGGGATTTAGGACAAAATGCTACAAGCTGTCTAGGATAATGTTTTAACAAGGTGTTGCTAGACATGGACAAAGTTGGGACAATTTTGGGTGTTTACATTTTGCCCCTCTTTGAGATGATGTTTGAGATGATAAGATTTATGTCGAGTAACATCATGCCAAAGAAGCTAAGGTATGGATAATCGATAGGGATGATGATGGAAAGATAGGATGATGATGCCCCCTCGAGAGGATAGGCGAGTTGGACAAACACGAGTAGGCTCTCGAAAAGAAATGGCTTGGTCAAGAATGATAAGATAGGGAAATGGATAGAAGAAATGATGATGTGTTATGCTGCAATGAAAATGAGCAACCATGATGTTTGATATAGCACTAGACGTTATGCACCAAGGTATAAGAACCCAGGTGACGATGTGTCTCATGCCCTAGCATAATACAACTTTGTCTAACGTATGAGGAAGTAAACTTAGAGCATTGAAGTCCTAATGCACAAAAGGTATGATATGACCTCAGATGCAAAGGATAGTGCAAAAAGTTATTCCAACATACACAAGATATGAATATTTGCTGGAATGATTACCAATTTGATACAAATGAAAGAAAAAATGATAACACACACAAGCAAGCATGCACAAATGATTCAAAAACAAACAAGGTATTGCCCCTGTCAAGCTGTAAACCAATGATTAATTGCTAATTGTTTTGTTGATGATAGTTGAGAGTGTTGTCATTGCAAGGAAAGCTATATCCATAGATCAACACAAGGTTGTTTGTTGAGTTGGTTGGTTGATTGGCTGATTGCTTTGGCTTACAACAAGGCTAGGATCAAGACCATGGATTAACTTGATTAACTTGATTGGTATGGATTAAGGATGGGCTTGCATTTGGATCATTGCTTGGAATGATTTTGAGGATGATGAAATGATGAATGAAAATTGATTTGATGAAATGTTGATGATGGGATGATATGTGGTGGATTGAGATTCTTTTGATTTGTTGAAGTGATTGGATTTGTTTTGATTGGAGTTAATGTGCTTTGGTTTTGATGTTTGTTATTGATAGGATTTGTTTTATGGTTGGCTTGATGTGCTTTGATTGTGATGTTTGCTACTGCTGGGTTGATTGTTTTGATGATTGGATTGTTTTGAATGATGATAGTGATGGTGTGATGATTAGAGTATCTACTCAATCTAAGCATACGCAAGTGTTCTTAGTATGCTCAAAGGATGTAAAACAAACAAGGTATTGCCCTTGTCAAGTCATAAACCAATGATTGATTGTTTCATTGATAATGATAGTGTTGTGATTGTGGGGAAAACTATATCCCTAGATCAACACAAGGATGTGGGAACGCTATATCCCATTGATGATGATTGATTTGGCTCATGACAAGATTCGGATCAAAAACTTGTTGATTTGATTGGATAATGTTCTTTGATTGATTGGCTTGCTTGATATGGATTAGTGTGACTTGGAGTTAAGATCATTGCTTAGATTGATTTGATTGGAAGAAGTGATTGATTGAGATAGATGAATGAATATTATTGATAGGAAGAATTGATGATTGATGATTGATGATGATGATGAATTGATTTTGATTGAATGTTGATGGAATGGATTGTTTTGGATGATATGATTAGTTTTATTGCTTGGATTTTTCGTTGGATATTTGATTTTTTTTGGATTTTTTGAAATATTTTAATTTTTTTGTGTTTTTTAGAATATTTTAATTTTATTGTGTTTTTGAATGTTTTGGGATGTCAATGGATTTACAATTTGGGTAGCCTTTGTGCTTGATACCATTGACAAGGGAGAAAACCAAGTCTAAGTGTAAGGATGTAGGAGGATGGATAAAAGGATGGATGATAGTAAATGGGATGGAAGGCTCATGAGAGATGGGTGAATAAAAGGATAGGCCATGGAATGGAAAGCTCATGATAAATGGATAGATACAAGGATAGGCTATGGTGGATGGATGTATGCCTCATGATAAATGGATAGGTAGGCTATAGTGGAAAGCTCATGATAAACAGATGGGTATAAGCTATAAGATGGAAAGCTTGTGATAAGGATACGCCATAGTGGATGGATCATAAGGGAGCTAGGATGTGATCTCCAAAGGCTATGTTGCATAGGAAGAATTTGCCCCATTCGAGGTGGTAATGCTTGGGATTTTTACATGACAAAGTTCATGACAATGGGATGATAAGATTGGATTTTACATGATTCTTATGATGATAGAATGACATGATGGATTGGTTTAAATGGGATGGATAAATGGTCAATGGATAGGCCTTGGTTTGGAAAAAAGGTATGTCAAGAAATATCCAAACACGTTTCAACATTTTGCCCCTATGTCTTCATCAAAATCAAAAGGGGGGAGGATGGATAAATGGGTTCAATAGGATAGGCATGTTTGTGTAATGGCTAAGGATGGTAGGATGGTATGGTAATGGTAGGACATGATAAGATGGAAAATGCTATAATGGGATAGATAATGAGACAAGGTGCCCCCCAAGTGTACATGACATAGAAGATCAACCTACACATGACGCCTGTTTGCCAGGTTTTCATCATGGTACTTATCCAAGGTGCCTGTTTATCAGGTTTTCACAGTTGGATGAAGGGATTTATCTTTACTTTTTTAATTTTGATTTTTTTTTCTTTTGCCTTTTTTTTTTAGATGGGATGACAATTACACATTGTGCCTGTTTGCCAGGTTTTCACCATGGTAATGGATAGGAGGGACTCAAGTGTCTAGTGCTATGAATGTTGGTAGTCCCGTTGGAGATGAATGTCATCGCATGGACCATGTCATTATGCTCGTAGATGTTGGTAAAGGGATTGCATGGATGGGAGATGGAGTAGGTAGATAGTGGATGATGATGTGGAATTATGAAAGGTTCATGCAAGGATAGATGGATGGGGATAGTGGATTATGATGTGGATTATATAGGCTTATGGTGTGGATTTATATAGGCTTATAGAATGAAGATGGATGAAAATTTTATGCCAAAGCATGGACCATAGGGATAGCATGGGGGAGATATGTAGGATAATGGATGGAAGATGGGGAGATGTAGTTATGTGGAGGTGCTGTGGAGTGGAAGGGAATCATGACCAACGATTGCACACACCGTGATAAACATTGAAGCTTTTGATTAGATGGTGGTGTAGGAAGCAATGGGGTTGTTTTCTTAGGAGATGGTTGATGAAGTGATTTTGGAACCTACATAGATTTAGTATTTTTAGTGCTTTTGTTTTGCTTGTGGGATTTTTGAAGGGAATGGAAGTTTTGGATGGAAGTAGGCTTTTGGATGGATATAGGTGGTTGGGATTCTTGAAATGTGGATAAAGATGCCTCATTTGCTTTGCTAGCTATTTGCTTAGGAACCCAAACCATTTTGCTTTTGGGCTTTGCTTTTGGAGGTAAGGGTTTTGATGGTTGCTTAGATGTGGATGAGGATGCCTCATTCACTTTGCTAGCTGTTTGCTTAGGAACCCAAACCATTTTGCTTGTGGGCTTTGCTTTTGGGGGTGTGGGCTTGGATAGCTTTGTGAATGTACTTTGCTTTGATTTTGATTCTTTATGTCCTAAGGTATGAATATCTTTAGGATTTTTGGTAGGATTGTTAGCTTTATAAGTAGAGGCATCAAAATTTTTGCTTTTGAATCCCATGGGGTGGGTGGAGTGGATGGAATGATTGGAAGCCTTATGCTTAGGAGATGTGTTCTTTTGTTGGTCATGATTATGGATGTAAAGATACTTATGAATGATAGGTATGTTATGTGTTGGAAGCAATGGTGGCAAAGTGGATGGAGGGATATTTGGAGTTGGTAAAAGTGAAGGTAAAGTGGATGGTGAAAGGTGTACAGTCACATGCTTTTGACATTTATAGGATGATGGAGATGGAATGGCAACATATGTTTTAGGTAGATGATTGGGGGTGCAATGGAAAGTGGTAGGTTTAGGATGCACGAATGGATTACCAACATCTTGGCCTTGTTTACCTCGGGGTGTGTATCCAAGGCCATATGAGCATGGAGGGATCTTGACATGGTTTGGCTCCAAAATACCTTTTTCATTAAGGCCTAGACCTTTGCCTTGGTAGTTCATGTTTTAGAATATGCGATGGACAATGGGACTAGGTGTGATTTGAACATTAGACTTGAGCTCTTTATTGGATGGAGAAGGTGAAGTGGATAAAGGCCGTTGTTGTCCGAAGGAAGAAAACTCATGTATAAGGGTGGATAGACCAATAGGACATGATGGATTTGAAATGGGATCGATGATGGATGTGGAAGGGGGATCATTAGGATCTTGATTATGTTCGCTAAGATCCAAGCTATTTGTTTTATCTTTTATGCTTACTTGGGGGACAAGTGTCTTATCATGACAAGTGGATGTTTGCTCATTATGGATAGGGCTAGATGGTGGATGATTAAGAGCAATTTGGATATCTTGCTCATGGATAGATATAGGATTATGGATAGGATCAAGGTGCTCATGGATAGCTTCTTCATAGGTATCATCTTGATCATAAAGAAGGTAAATGCTATGGATGGGTTGAATGAAAGTGTTTTGATCTTGATTAAGATTAGGGTTTAATGTTTCCACATGCTTAGGATTAAACCTTTGACATACCTCTTGGGTTGCTTGAATGGGAGCGGAAGGTTCTTGGATAGGCTCTTGGTCAACAACATGAGAACATGATGACTCTTGACTTGGATTAATGATAGAAGGTTCGCAAATAGGCTTGATGGCTTGTAGGTCACATGATGGGCTTAAAGGGCTAAGAATGTTAATGGAGGGCTCTTGAAAAGGCTCAAGGATAGGTGGACCATATGATGGGATTAAAGGATTGGACATGACCTTTGGAAATTCTTTGGTAGGCTCATGAATAGGTGTTTGACATAGAGGTAGTTTATTCCTAGATAGTAGCCAATGGATCACATCCTTCACAAGGGTATGAGTGGATGGGCAATATAATGGATGAACAATAATAGTAGATGATGTTGTAGGATTAGGATTTGGATTGGATGAAGGGATAATCTTACCACAATTTATGAGGTTTATGATTAATCTCTTAAGTTTGACACAATTGGTTGTTGTATGGCCCTTATACCTATGGTATGCACAATAATGGTTTTGATTATACTAATGGGGTTTAAAGATTGGTTCAAAAGGTTCTATTGGTGGCAGCTCAATCAAATTTGCTTGGACCAATTGTTGTACAGTTATGTCCAAGGGATCTTGTGGTGGAGGATTGGTAGAACATGGGGATGAAGGTGATGAAGGTTGGTGGACCAATGGACTAGGGGTAGGATCATATGGTGGTGTTCTGATAGGGCTAGTAGTCTCATGTGTTGGTGGGTGATTGGATAATGAAGGCCACTCATAGGATGCATTGGCTAGATTGGTATCTCCTTTGTCAAAGGTAATTAAGTCTTTTTGTATTAGGCTCGCATGGTTTATATACAAAGGGCCACTTGGAGTTACATGTGCATCTTGTTGCAAAGGTGGATTTAGGCTCACTTGTGGTTGTTGTGGAGGCCATTGATAGTCTTGGTGGTTGAGTGGAATGGTGGGATATGTAGATAAAATGTCTTGGGTTTGGTATGAAGTTGAGGGCATTTGATCTTGTTGCCAAGGTGGATTTGAGCTTACATGTTCTTGTTGTGATGACATTTGGTTGCCTTGTGAATGGGTTTGGTGGTATGTTGGAATGTGAGAATGAGAAATTGGATAATGTTGATGTGGAGGTTGATATGTTGATGTGGCATAGGTTGATATGGAATTGTCATGATAGGTGGATGGATTAGGTTGGTGTGAAGTTGAGGTGGGTGACATGTAGGATTGTGGTTGAAGTTGTTGGAAGTTGTGATGGTGTTGTTGTGATGGTTGGATTTGTTGAATTGGTTGATGTTGTGATGTGATGTGTTGATGTGGATAAGGGATAACATTAGAAGAAATGGAATAAGTTGGTATCGAATTGGGTTGATGAGTGGATAGATATGATGGGATAGGTGCTAGATAGGATGGTCGTTGGACTTTACAAGTGGCCATGAGGTGTTGTATTTCTTCCAAGAGGTATTGTATGTGTGAGGATTGGTTTGTTCGACATATGTGAATCAGTTCTTGAATGCTTTGAAATGTTCGCTGCTCTAAAGGTGATTGGCTTGCATGCATGTGGCGAAGCATATGAAGGAGTTTTTGGAGGTCCTCTAAGGTTGACATGATGTCACACAAGTGTTTAAGTCTTAAGTCCTTTTTGGCAAGTGCTTGGTTATGATTCGATGATGATGTAGATTGTTTGGATGAAGTTGATTAGGATGAAGGTGACTAGGATGAAAGTTTAGATTGATTTGTTTATGTGTTTGGTGTTTATAGCTTGATTTGGCAATGTTCAAACAAATGATTATGCATATACACACATGAATCACTCACCCAAGACACATAAGCAAGTTTAATTTTGAAAATGAAATGTGATGATTAAGCAAGGACACATGGAAGACACATCAACAAGCCTAATGTCTAGTCAAGTGGGTATCGCCAATTAGGTCTTAGGCTAGATTGCACAAGGTTGACTAAGGAATTGAAAGCGAAATCCTGCCACACAACCGGGAGAAAGGGGTAACCCACCCTTCACCTTCACTTCCCAAAAGTATAAAGTTATTTGGGGCTTAGCCAAGAGTGACAAGATTTACAACTCCCAATGAGGGTGTCTTTCGATTTAGCCTCGATTGAGGTCGTCCCTTTGAGTGGTGTGTCTCCAAGCAGGCCTCCTAGATAGGGTTTACAAAAGTAAACCAAGTGAGCTGTCACTTGATTCACACTCGCAGTTGTTAATTGACCCTCAGAAAATTGAAATGTGTAACAAATAGTTCAAGCACTTGTTCTTTTTAGATCCCAAGCTGAATGTGTAGAAAACATTGGTTCATTTTAAGCCCAATTTTTGATGTGATAGCAAACAATGTTTGTTTTAGTCCCAAATCCAAGTGTGACAGCAAACAAGTTGTTTAGAAAAGACAAAAGTTGGGTCGAGTGCACCTGAAAAGTTGTTGTCAAGTTTGATAATGATGCACACACTACAAGCCACAATCAGGTCCACTGGATAAGGCAAGCAAAATGTTTCAAATGATATGTCTTTGACAAACGAATAACCTACAACCCACTTGTGAGTAGTTTGATAAAAATTGTCTTCGACAAACGAGATAGCTCAAGCAAAAGGTTAGTAGAAATCAAATAAAAATATGACTATAATGGCCTCGTAAAAATGCAAAAACTAACTATGTTATGGGGGAAAAAAAAAAGGACTTGCTAAGCTAAAAAATGTAACAAAAAGTGTAAACTATGTTAAAATTGAATTATTACACTAAAATCTGATTACAATTAAAACTAGACTAAACTAGATTACAAAAACTAAATTAGAAAATTAAAGTTTAAATTACATTCTATACTAAATTAAAAATAAAAATTAAAAGTTAATTTACAATTTGAATCTAAATTAAAATTAAAAATTAAAACTAATTAAAGTTAAAAGTAGAATCTAAATCTTAGTGTTAATTCTAAATTATAATTCAAATCTAAAGTTAATCTGAGATTAAATTTATATTAAAAGCTAAATTTAAATCTAAAACTAAAATTAGAAATTAGTTTAAAAAAAAAACAATGAAAGTAAAGCTTACGTAAAAAAAACTATTCTCTAAAACTAAATTAGAGACTACTTTAAAAAAGTAAAAGCTAAATTTTATAAACTATGTGGATCCACGCTTAAATTAAAGACTAAAAGCTTAAAAAAAATGAAAATCGATGATGGGGAGGCCGACTGTGGCGAGGGAGTGGTCGGCGACAAAGCCAATGAGGACAGCGACGAGGTCGGCGACGAATGGGGAGTTGATTTTGTAGCCAGATTTAGAGGCTAGCCAAAAACTGCAGATCGCCCCAACAAAAATTGAAACCGCCCACTGTATGAAGTTAAATGCTGAATAAAAAGACTCGGTCGTCGATAAACTGGGATCTACCGAGGTTTGAACTTAGCCGTTGTTGCAAAGTTTTGTGAGGTCGATGATGATGACTTCTTGTTCCCAGTCGCTGGATATTGGTTGACTTGGCCTATAAAAACGCTACAGATCTGTGACTACCGAGAACTTGTTAAACGCCAATGAAGACTTTGGACCTATGACATTTCTTGCCGATGCATCAGACCAAACCACTGAAGAAACTTGATCCCCTGCTACCGGAGAATTTGTTGATCCTTTGACCGCCTGAGCTGTTAAGGATCCCACCGAAATCTTTGTTGAAGACTTACTGCGACAAATGATATTGCCCACGGATATTGCAAAATGTCTTCAGAGTCTTGATTTATGAGTATCTATCGAAGGCGGGATCTGAATGTTTGATGGTTGTGTGATGAAGTGTGAGGAAGGTGGCGACCTACAACCTCAATAGCCCCAGATTCGATGGTGGCAGCGGCGTGACAGATCGGGTGGCGACAAAGTGCATAGAGGTGGTGACTGGCGGGTGACTAAGCCACAAACAGAGGTGACAAAGACCTGGAAACCGTTTTGAAGCTGGCTTCGAAGAATTTGACCAGTGAATATTATAAATGGTGAAGTTGAATTTCTTGTGGAGACTGGTATTACAGAGAGATTCGCGACCTCACTCTTGGCGAGATCCTCCAAAACATGGAATGGTTTTAACGCTTTTCAAGCAAGATCTGACCACCAACATTTGAAACCAACGACCTGTAGAGATCTCTGGGCTTTTAAACAAACACCAAGCGGTCCGTAAATGTTCAATGTCAAAACATCTGCACCCAAAAAAAATACAAAATCCAAGCCAATAAACTGAGATCTGGATCAAAAGAACCACGATCAGGTGAACAAACCAAACAAAGATCAGGTTTGAGGGTTTCAATAATCGAATAGGAAGTCCTCCAAAATCAATATTTGGACAATCAAATTGGCCCAAAAAATAGGGCTGAATGGGTTGAGTGACCTGTAGGCAGTGACTTTCTTGATTGCAACCATGACAAATGAGGTGGAGATTTGCCTTCGACGGTGGTGGATATCTTCTGGTAGGTGGCAATGAAGCCTTAGATAGCAATGATAATTCGAACGGCAGAGGAAGGGCAGATACAGAGGTTTTCTATGACATCGACAAAATGCAGAGATGGCTGTGATTGAAACTGAGGCATAAACTAGGCTACGATTAGGGTATAGACTAGTGGAAACAACAGAGGGTTTGATTAGCAGGTTGATTGAGGATTTTCAGCTTGCCAGTCAACAGGATCTAGGGTTTTTCACAGTCTATCAGCGAGAATAGCTTTCAACATGGCATCTACATTAGATCGAATAGCAGCAACCAAATAAATTTATACCTGCCAACACAGAGATTTTTCCTGCAACCAAAGATGAATCAGCCAACACAGTTAAAGAAAAATTAATTTGCACAGAGAAACTTCATGCAGGCTATACGGATCCATACGGACAGTATGGTACGCCCTGCGAAACTAAAAAAAATTCAATTTTTTCAAAAATTCCAGTCACCCAAACCTATCAAGTTTACAGTTAAAAAACTCAGAAACAGTGTCCTGATCGCGATGGTGATATTAGTTTCTGCCCAAGACACAACCTGTAACAATTTACCCCCAAAATTTGCAAATCTTGACAAAACTAAGGTTAGAGAGATGGAATTTTTTGCAACAAAAACCTGTAAAATGAAAGATTGACGCTCCAAGAGATCTGATCTTCACAAAAACAACTCAAACAAGAGGGTTAATCAGAGACGTGAGTCCCACCAGGCGTGCCAGAATGTATATGGAAAAATTTGGATTTATAAATGGAAATGATCAAACAATTGAAATGCATAACCTAAACCCAAATAATTCAATACCTCGAAGATGCAAGATGAGCTTGATTGATTGATCAATTTGTTGTGTTGATTGCTCGATTTCGCAGCATAACTTTGATAGAGAGATAGGTGATGGTGATAGTTGATGGTTCATAGATGCAAGCTAGATGGATTGAAAGATGATGGATAATGGCTTGAGATGAAAATTCAGCAGAGTGAGGTTGCATGAAGAAGAATCCTCCATTCTCCATTCTAATGGCTCAAGAGAGGCTTGTTTTATAGGAAAGACTTAGTTCCAATGGATGGCTATGATCAATTAGGGCTTTAGATGAAATGGATGGATAGGATTAAGTTAGGTTTTCTTGCACATCAAGAAATTATAGTCAATTGACATGTGGCAAGGGAAGATAAGGCTTAGGTGTGCTTGTGTAGATAAATACTAAAATTAGGTCCCAATAGTTGTGCATGTGAAAGATAAAAGTTGTACTACAACACATGATTAAGGGGAAATGGACAACTGTTGGAATGTGGTGAAAGGTGAGGACTTACTTCAAATAAAATATTTGAATTAGTTGTGATATGAGTTGGATATTAATTAATTAAATTAAATTTATTTAATTAATTGGATAAATGAATAGGATAGGATTGGGATATGATGTGGAAATTAAATAAATAAATAAAATTTATTTAATTAATTAGGATGAGGATAAGATAAATGGGATTATGCATGTGAAATTAATTAAATAAATAAAATTTATTTAATTAATTGGCTAAGTAGGATGAGGATGGGATTGGATGAGATTTTAATTAAATAAATAAAATTTATTTAATCAATGGGATTAAGAGTGGGATTTAGGACAAAATGCTACAAGTTGTCTAGGATAATGTTTTAACAAGGTGTTGCTAGACATGGACAAAGTTGGGACAATTTTGGGTGTCTACAGTGATACCCAGAACGAAGATCCAACTTGGAGAAAAAATGAGCGCCATGAAGCTCATCAACAACAGGAATCAGAAACTTATCATTGATTGTGATGTGAGTAAGTGCTCAGAGGTCAATGCAGAGGCGCCATGACCAATCTTTTTTTCTGAACAAGAACTAGTGAAGAAAAGGAACTGGTACTAGGGTGAATAATACCTTGCTTCAGTAAGTCTCGAATGAGCATCTCAATCTTTGTCTTTTGGTGAAATGGGTAGCAGTAGGGCCTGATGTTGGGAGGAAGCTTCTAAGAAGGAGCTGAATACGATGGTCCTCTAGTCGTGAAGGTGGCAATCCCACTGGTTCAGCAAAGACACATGCATATCTATCCAAAATTTGTTGTAGATCTGAAGGAGTAGTGAAGACCGCGAATGGTTGCATCTGAATGGAATGGAGCTGATCGATGGCTCCATGTGAATTCTTCTTAAGGAGCTTTTCTATGCGATGTGAACTGATGATGTTGAGAGACCCTGGTTGTAATCCCTTCAATGTGTGTTTTTGCCCATTGTCTGAAAACTGCATCCAAAGTTCAACAAAATCCCATAAGATGGATCCAATAGTGCGTAACCATTGAGCGCCCAAAACCACATCACATCCGCCTAAGGGCAAGGCAAACATGTCAGAGCGTAGGTTATAATCTCTAATAGAGATATGCACATTGCGACACTTCCCTTTGCAAGGTAATGTGCCCCCATTGGCAATCATGACTTCAAAGTTGGAGCAAGGATAGATAAAACAATCAGCCTGTTTGGCGATCCAAGGGTCAATGAAGTTATGAGTGCTACCAGAATCAATGAGTATTGTAAGAGGGAGATTCTTGAAGTAACCCTTGACCCACATGGTTTGTGGGGTGGTGACTCCTGCTAAAGCAGGGGGAGAGATCTTTGGGTGGTCTTCCTGAGAAGGAGGGTCAATAGGCAGCTGTTGAATGTCGACCTGATCATCTATTGTATCTTGAGCATCTTCATAAACTTCAATTGCAGGTGGAGAATCCACATCCAAGAGATAGAGCTTTTGCTCAACACATCTATGTCCCCGAGTGAATTTCTCCTCACAATTATAATAAAGCCCTTTTTCTCTACGTGCCCTCATCTCTGCTTCAGACAAATGCTTGATAGGAGTTGTTCTAGGAGCTGACGTGATTGGAGGTCTTTGGGAAACTATATTTCTGAATGGAACAAAAGTGGATTTGGAGCGCTGTTGAGCTGTGATCTTGTCCTCCGCCAACTTAGCCAACCCTAGGGCTTCCATCATTGTGCTGGGATGAAACATTTTAACCTTAGATCGGATTACATCCTTTAGACCACTGACAAAACAACTCCTGAAGAATTCATCAGACAATCCCTCTATGTGATTGGCTAGTTTCTCAAATTCTGTCTGATATTCTCTCACAGTGCCATTTTGGCGAAGTTTAGTGAGTGCTCCTGTGAAGTCATCAAAAGCACTAAGGCCAAATCATTGCAAAATGAGTTTGAAAAAATCTGTCCATTTTGGCTCTTCATGAGCCTTGATGTACCAATAGAACCATTGAAGGGCTTCATGTTCCAAATGAAAGGATGCAAGTGGGACTTTGTTGACATCAAAAGTATTATGCAGACTGAAATATTGTTCTGCCCGGTATATCCATCCAGTTAGATCATCACCATTGAAGTGAGGAAAATCAAGCTTCGGCCTACGAAAATTGCTGGAAGAAGAGAACCTAGTGTCTGCAGAAGACTCTGGCTGCTGTCTATTGTTCATGGCTGAATGCTGAAGATTGAGGTCGAGAATTTTTTCATCCAGATCTTGGAGTTTGGTCTTGAGGGTTGCAAGTTCATCCTCCATGTTTTTTGCTCCTGTGCGGGTGGCAACCATAACTAGGAGGTTTTTTTTTTGGGAATGGATAGAAAAATAAAAAAAAAATTTTTAGTAAGGAAAAATTTAGATTTGGGAAAAACTCTGATGGGTAATTGAGGTTTGACTAGGTTTTGGACACTTTCTGAGGGACAGGGAAGCAAGAAATGGGGATTTCAGAAGTGGGGTGAAAGAATGGGAAAATTTGTCCAAGAGGGACAAAGGAGCAGAAATAGGAAATGAACACTATGGAAAAATTTGAAGGCGATTGGGTGAGAATCGAAGAAGTTATGACAAACCCTAAAAATAGACAAATGTGGGATTTTTGTCTTCGATAAGTGGAATTTGAGATAGGGTCCTCAAGAAAGGAAATATGCAGAATGGAATTTCAGGGGTTCCAGTGTATTTTCAGAGGAAACAGAGCTAAAGCAAGGAAGATATGGCAAAAAAATAGAAATTTTTTTACTCTTTTTTTTCTTTCTTTTTCTGGAAATGATCTGCAACGGCTTTGGACAGATGCAATCTATGATTTATCAGCTGATAATAGATATGGACCCCAGGTATGTTTGGCTTCCTAAAGGTTCAGGGGATTCACTTGGCTACTAATGCTGTCTAACAGCTTGCGTATTGGGGCAGTACCCCTCACTCCACGGCTTAGGTAAAATTGATAACCGCTTTGCCACAAATGACAGCTCTTGGTTGACTTCACGAATGGGAACTAGTCAATCAGGTAGGGGTCGTTGCCCTTTTCATTGGCATGTCCTCTCAATGGGCCAGCTACTTCGAGGTTCCAGTGGTACTCCTTACAATGAGTTTTACGGCTATGCCCAGGCACTTCCCACAGTTAAGCGGATAAGGATTATTCCCTAATTCGAACCTGCAATTGAAATGAACAATACAGATGCAAAGAAAAAAGAACTATTGCAACAATCACAACGCCTAGAGGCCACTGCGAAAAAAATTTCAACAAAAATTCCACTCAGCGAGCCCAAGAAAGTGCTTTGATACCAGATGAGACGAACCTCATGTAACAATATAATGAAAAATGCATGAAATAACAGAAATAGTAGAAACACAGAAGGAATTTATTGATTTCAGGCCACTTCGAGGGGGCAACCTCCTTTGAGCAAGCTCAATACAATAAATTCGTGGATGCCTTCATTGGCCTTAACATGTAATTATATACTAAGTCTAATCTAAACAACTATTACTCCCCATGAATGTGGGACAATACAATATACTCACGGGACAACTTACAAAGCATATGCATCCAACAACAATATAGTAACAAAGTAAAGAGAAGGGCTAAACACAGGTTCCTAACACATCCTAGATCATATAAATATCACTATCAACCAAGTCATTTTCTTCTAGAGTACCTAACGAGAATATCTACCTAAATTGATCCTAGAGAGCATCTACCTAGCATACCTATCTACACATTTTGAGAGTATTGTTATGCTGCTAATGTGAGCAATGAACATTTATACATCAAATATCATTATCAAGCATCATTGGAGCACATCCATCATTCGTCATGATGCATCGAGGGCTATTCTGGTAACATTGTTTCATCATTTGCATTTGATTTATTTATTCCTTTGATCATTCATTCAAGGTGATGTAGATTGTAAAATAAGAGCTTTCATTGTGATTGATATCTATTTATTATTTTATATTTCTGCATCATACAGTAATAATATAATTTTTTTGTAATAGAAAAATTTAATGTAAATGGGATTGAAGTAATATGTGTTGTACATTCTCTTATTTTATCTATTTGATTTGTTTTTATTTTAGTTTCACTTTTTTGTGTTTTTTGAATATGCAATATTTGACATATTTCTTCTCTTTATAAGAATGCTTGTGTAGATGTTTTAGAAATAAAATAAAATGGATATAGAATTGTTGATATGTTAGTGTACATGCTTCCCTAGTTTGTATTTGATACATTATATGAGTTTGCGTTTGTTATGGTAATGTTTGTTTTGTGTTTGTAATGTCAAATAAAAGACATGATATCACCATCACTTCAATACATGTCCATTTTGAAGATTTGTTATATGTTCTTGTTGATGCTTGACTAAGCATGGTCAATAAGTGATCCTATTAAGGGGCTATTCTTGTGGAGTTGGAAATGCATATTGTTGTTGTTGAAGAATGTTTCTAATATGTTTGAATTTACATTGTATTCATTCATTGATATTGAAGTCACAAAGAAGCAACAGATCATCATTGTTGTAATTACTTTGCCATGATAGAGAAGTTGCAACATAGTTGAAAGTATAGTTGGCAGTGACTAGATAAAAGACTAGCAAATATTAATTGTTGTAGTTACCTTACCATGATATACGACTTGAAAAATTACCAAAATATTGATGGTCTTGTTTGTATGGGACTACAAACTATGTATAAATATGGGACTACAAACTATGTATAAATGGACTTGGTGTAGGCTAAAAACAAATGAAAGTGTTTTCTATATTTTGCTAAAGTTCCTAGTGCTCACCTTAAGAATAAAGAAGTACCTAAAGTGACACAAATGACTCTTGGATGAGCTGATGGATATACAAGAATAAATTGGAAAGTAATCAAGAAGATAGTAATGAATGCCAACTCATTTTTTAGAATTAAAATGATTCATGTTGATGTAAGTGGATATGATGTGGATTTCATGTGATGGAAAAGACACTTTATCAAAACAGACACATTGGACAATATCTAAATGCAAGATCTAGCAATTGTTGGGAGGCAGAATTATCTCAAGTGGAGAATTACTATTTGTATAATTTTTAGTAAATTTCCTTGCTTATAAGAATTAAAATTTTAAGTTCTATCGGTAAATATACTCTTTTGTAGATTTGTAAGGTGGAAAATGCATTTAAAATGAGAAAATTGAGGGGACATGCATTGTATTTTTTTTTCAATGTAACGAAAATTCATAGATTCTAATCACAATGCTTTGAAATCTTATTAATAAAATAAGAACTAAACATTGAAACCTAAACTTTGGGTGTTTGAAACCTAAACATGCATTTGTAGTTATGATTTATGCATTTGTTGAAGATATTTATGAGGTTGGAGTGTAGTACACACATGCCCACAACTTAAAAAGAATGTGATAGAGAGTAGAATGAGGTGACAAATAAATAGAGAAGCTTGTAGAGAGCAATGATAAATGGTAGCATCTGTAATGAGTGTTTAGATGTAGTTTTAAATTTCAAGTGCAAACCTATATTCTCAAGAATATAGTTTCAAAAGGGCAAAATGTCTACTCATTCATAATTCACATGCAATTTACATTTGCTGCATGCACAACTTTTCATAATAAGCTTATTTACATGTATGTCAAGTGTGAAAGTTTGGTGGATGTTTGTAAACAAATAGGTCTCCAACTTGATAACTTCACATTTGCCAGTGTACTTTGAACCTATACCAAAATGGAACCTTTTGAGTAGGGTATGGACATCCATCAAAGCATAAAGGATAGAGAATTTTTATCAAGAACTACCTTGCTAAACACATTAAAATGAAAGTGCACGCTTTTAAATTGGCCACTAGGAGGTAGTTTGGCCGTTGTAGTTTAGGGTGACGGTTAGCCTAACCATAATGCACAACAAACATTTTGAATTGATGGCTAACAAGATTTGTTGCCAGTGTATCTCAATGCACCGTAGTTAGCCACAATTGCAATTTATTTGAAGACCACTTAGTAGTTCAATAATTTCCTTGATCTTTGTATGGGACTTCAAATTCCTTCACTTTTATTTATTCGATAATGTTCTCTTGTTTGTTGATTCAGAGTTCCTTAATTATTTCAACTTTTCATTGATACAATGTATTATGTCAATTAATATATTAATTAAATTATATTTATATAGTATTATTATATTAACTAGTATATACATCTCAAATACATCCATCTAAAAATGTAATCTTGAGTTAATTTTCTTTTAACTATCACACATGTGATGCTTTTATCTCCTTAGGTTACAACTCTCAACATAATTATAATATAATGTACATACAATATAAATATATTTATAGTAGCATAAATATCTTAAATACATCTATTTAAAAAATACGAAGAGATATTATTAGAACTATTTTATTTACTATATAGACACATACATTTTAATTTTTATTTAAAAATATTTTATTTTATTACATTGTTAACTTTTTTATTTTTATTTTTATACTAATTTTTAATAATTTAACATAAATATTACTATATTATAACATTTATTCTAATACTTATTTGTTCTCCATATATAGACTAGGGAAGACTAAATACTCTTGGTAAAATAAGAAAAAGATTTAAAAATTTGACTTCATATGAAGACTACCCTTCCAATTTAGGTCATTAAAAAAACACAATAATAATAATAATAAAAAACAAGCCATTAGATTTCAATACATCTAGATCTTAGCCATCCACGTGCTCTAACCTTTAAACATATATTACTAGCACTTGAACCCATAGGAGGTTCAACGAATACGCCGATAGGAACAACCGACGAGATTAGAAAATTTCCTGGCGTTAATTTTGTTTTCCGGCGTGAGACAATTCCGAGCATTATAATGCTCACGTGTAAAAGCCTATCGGCTAATAATGAAATCAAATTTCAAATCGAATACCTTCTTATGAGACCAAGTCTATTTGAATAAAGGAACGAACTGTAACTCCCCGAAGGAAAAAACATGTGCCTGCATTCTCAGTTTGTTTGTTGGGCTTAAATTTCCTCTACCGACCGTACCCATCTAAAATTATTGGGATTGTTTTATCTGAGTGAAGGGAAGAGACATTTCATTAACCTGAGCAGGACTGATGGCATAAAAAATTCACCTCATCTCCATTGGCAAGGACCCAATTATTTATTTATTAAGTTTCTTATTTTATGTTGAGAATTTGAATCATCGTTAGCATCAGCCCATCTGTGGAAAAAATGGCGTATGACATGATATGAGTATCCAATAGCTCATGTCAATCTGTCTCGATTGCAGTGTGTAGTTATTGCTCAGAAATTGTTGTCTAAAAAGTTCAAGTGGGTCACTGGCATTGAGCAGATATTTTTCAGATTGTTGTTTATAATTGCTTGAAACATGGCCCCAAATGTTCTTTTGGGTTTCATATTTAGCAAAGTGAAGCGAATGGGTAACAATGCTTTTGATGGTTCTTGAAATAGGTAGGAGGCAGTTTAGCCAAATTATAGGATTGTTGAAACTTATATTGAAATGAATCCAAAATGTTGTATATATCAAAAGCAAGTTACAAGAATGGTAAGAGTAGATCCGGTTGTTACCTATCTTTTGCCTTGAAAGAAATGCCCAAAGCTTGAAACAGCTGGAAAGCCAACTTAGTAGAATGATAGGGGTAGGCTGAATTCCTTATAGCCTTCTCTATAGGGCTGGATCAAGTGATTATTGAATTTTGTATGAAAAATGAAATGAAATTTTCATATAGAGCAATTTGTTGCCAATTTTTGCTTTGAAAGAAAACCTAAAGCTTGAAATAGCAGGAAAGCCAATTTAGCAGGAATGATATGAGTAAGCTGAATTATTATATTGGTCAAAGCTAGTTTAGTAGATGGGCTGGAATGGACCTTGTTATGATTGATTTTTGTATAAAATATGCCCTTCATATATATTGAAGCCAGGGTAGAGGAATAATCAGAGTAGACAGATATTTGTATGAAAAGAAAACCCATAGATTGAAGCAGCTGGAAAGCTATTTTAATAGGAGGATAGGTTTACGAAAAATTATGAAAAGATCAAAACTAGCTTAGAAGATTGGTAGGACTTGGACAATTGATTTTTGACCCTTAAAAAAGGCTTTCACACAATTTTTATCCAGAAACACTTTGCAACAGTTTATGGACTGTGGAAGCTTAAAATCTTTAAAACTTAAAAGAGATCCTAAATTTTAAATAGATTAAATGATTGCAGCCAAATTAGAGGAATGAATAGCATAGAGCCAGCTGGCACTCATTCTTGCATAAGTAGAAGGCTTATAGTTTGAAACAGCTAGAAAGCCATTTTAGCAGAATGACAAGAGTTGGCTAAATTAGGTCAGATCCAGTTTAGCAGATTCGATGAACCAGACCTAATAGTCTTTTATCTTTGTGTTGAAAATATATCCTAACTTTCAAATAGATCAGTGCCAACTTGGAGGAATGATCAGATTAGACACAGTCGTTACCAATTCTTGCAAAATAATATGCATTGGGCAAGTTATCAAATAGGTAACGAACTCTTCTTATGTATTTACTTAATAAGTAACCGACTAGCCTAGAGCTTTAATGCTCGACGTGTCTAGTCCCTGAAACGGGTATCTACAGTATTATAAAATACAGACAGTGTCGGCCAAGTCAGACAACAAATAAGCCGCCTGTGTCTGTACTTGGCGAGAGCCCATGGCGAGCTTTCCTACCAAGAAAGCGGTGGTCATTTTAACGGCATCCCCTCCGGTGGGTGCAGCGTTGTTGAGATGAAAGGGAGAAGTGCTTAGATTGTGCTACGGGTTTGAATTCTCAGCCGATTGAATGGGAAGAAAGCTTGAAGATCGAGATCTTTAGAATAGAATGGTCACCAGCAAACAATGGATTTGAAGAAATATAGAAAATTGAGAAAACAAATTACCAAATTAACATGCTCTAACGTACTGCAATTCTGCAATTCTTCAAATTGTTGTTCTTCCACTCTCTGCAATTGTTTTTGTGAATGTAGTCAAGTGTATTTATATACATTCTGGGGCGCTGCTGTGACAGATATGATATAAATGCGTAATGCTTGCTAGGCACACCATCCGGAGATTGATATGTTTCAGAAGTGAATCAGATCCATTTCATAAATATGCTAATAGTTATGTACCGACTTCATACAACTCCGATTTCATACAACTGGATCGAGCATTAAATTCCGAGATGCCCACATATAAACCGACTACTTCAGAAAATTTTCAGGCGTCAATTTTCCAGCGTGAGACAATTCCAAGCACTATATGCTCACATATAAAGCCTCAATTTTCCTGCGTGAGACAATTCCGATCACTATATGCTCACATATAAAGCCTATTGGCTAATTATTTTTTTTAAACGTAAAAGGAAGTACAATTTTACACGGTAAGATTTCTAATAACATAGTGGACATATGGAATATTTTACTTACAAATAATATTTTCAAAATTGAAAAGAAGGGGATCCCGGATTAATTTAAATAAGATTCTAAACTATTCAGTTAATATAATTATAGATAATTAATTTTTAAATATGTAAAAAAATTAAATAAGATAAATATAAACTTTTATTTAAAAAATTAATAATTGAATAAATAATTTTAATAATAATATAAAACAATCCCATGTTACTATAAACCATCTAAACTGACTAGCCTGACAGGCTGACATATATCCCATTCCATCACATGTACTGTTATGAGGGCGACACAAAATCTTTCTAGGGCCACACAAAATCTCATTTTCAAAGTGATGTTACTCCTCAAAGCTCAAGCCGTTTTTATTATTATTATTATTTAATATTGAATTACAGATCATACGCTGTTTAGGACCACCGGATTACCTACAGAGAGAACGTGGAAAGGCACCCGACTTTGGAGGACATTTAACCTTTTTTTCTTAATTGGAAGAAGCAGAATTAAAACGTTTAACCTTTCTTCTTAATTGGAAGAAGCAGAATTAAAACGTTTCACCTTTTATTGTGGGCGTAAACAACGGCTTATTCGTAAAACCATTTCTTATTACAAGTTGCTTTGCTCACTAGCGACGTGGATGCATTTGTATGGGGTACCGTAGAATCTCGGAATAAATGCTCCCACAGAGGAACAAATTCTTTGAAGATTACTGGAAAAGGTTTGAGTGCAGGTTCAACTTTTTAAGATCAAAATCGGTACATAATTAAGAGGCTTTACGGCATTTTTAAGAGGTCTTACGGCAAACGCTTGTGATCTGTGAGGGGAAGAGACGATGGAGAAAAATCTGGTTTTGGAGCAAAAACACGGCAAGTCGAGGGTTCGAGTCGCCAGAGTGTGGAGGCAGCCCGACGGCAAACAAACAATCGCGGAATGGACCGTCAATATTTCGCTTTATTCCGACTGCGTTCCTGCCTACACGGATGGCGATAATTCTGATATTGTTGCCACCGATTCCATGAAGAATACGGTCAGTTATTATCTCCTGTTTTTCGGACAAGATTTGTTGTTTGTTCAATGAAATGTTTAGGAAATTGTTTGTGCAGGCCTTTATTTTAAAATGAATTCTCCCAGTTATTAGATTCTTGAAATATTTTCCAGAAGTATATAGTGTTAGCATTGTTTTCCCCAAATTGTTGATTCAATTTGGGTTACTGCTCTTTAACATGATATATTAGTACTGTTTTCGCCAAGTTATTGATTCAATTTGGATTATAGTTCTTAATATGAGACATTTTAAGGGAATTATGTGTGCATATCTCTATTTTAAAATGAATTCTCCGAGTTATTATATTTTTTTAAATACTTTGTATGTGTTTCTGGTTTCAAAAAGTACGCGGCGTTAGCACTGTTTTGCCCAAGTTGTTGATTCAATTTGGGTTATTGCTCTTAACATGAGATGTTAGTAGGGCTTTTGCAAATTTGATTCAGTTTGGGTTATAGCTCTTAATATGAGACATTTTGAGGAAATTGTTTGTGCAGAGCTCTATTTTAAAATGAATTCTGGAGTTATTAGAGTTTTGAGATATCTTGTATATGTTTTTGTTTTCAAATATTTGTCATGTTAGCACTATTTTCCAACGTTGTTGATCCAATTTCAGTTATAGCTCTTAATATGAGGTATTTTCCACACGAAGAATTATATTTTCTGGGTAAAGACACCATGCAAAAATTATTTCGTCTTTGGGATCACTCACGTGAAGATGGATAGATGTGTTAGAAAAGTGGACTACAGCTCCTTAAAAGGATTAAGAAATGGGCTTTGGCAGAGCATGTTTGTACGACCAAACATAATATTAAAGTTGAGGACATAAAGGTCATCATGGTTGAAAATTATTATCTAAAGAAAATCAACAGTGGAGATCAACAAATATGAGCAAATCCGTAATAAATATGATGGTCTTGGCTTAAGTCTTACATGGAAGTCCATTATGAACAAATAAAGAATACTTCATCACCTTTTTTTGAAAAAAAAAAAAGAGGGGTAAAAATTTATTAAGCAGAGAAACATCGACAAAGATCAAAAGTTACATAAATCCACACAAGCCACCTGAGGGCCAGAAAATCCCAACAAACGACCAACCCATCCCACCACAATCACAAAGAGTTCCACCACCCAAGATCCCTAAAAGAGACCTCCATTTAACTAGCCATATCCTCCATAATCAACTTATCTAAGCATTGGGAGTGGTCTAGGGACAGCTGCTGTGATATCCCGATGTTAAGGCATTGTTTAAATTAAAGATTTAAACGCCATGATCAAATTACAACACTAAAGTATAAAAAACCAAACTTTAAAATGCAATAAATAATAAATATAAATATTAACAATTTTTAAATATTATTATAATTATAATCATTATAATATAATACTATAAATATATATAAAACTAATATAAAAATAAATATATTTAGAATTATAAAGGTGACTTCATATAAGACAAAGTCTTATTTAAAGATCCATAAAACAACGCTTCATATAAAACAAACCATAACCAAAAGGTTTCATGAATATAATATTTAAAAGGTCCAATAAAAGGCAAGAGGAGGAGCACTTTTCATTTAATAAAGACAAACACCTAATCCAAAAGCATGTAGAGTGATTAGTGTAAGGAAGTGGTTATTAATAGTTGGCCGACCAAGTTAGAAAGGCAGCGCTTAAAGACAAAAAGGAAAGCGCTTTTGAAAGAATATTAGTAAAAATGGACAAGCAGTCAACCACCTTATTCCATTCCCTAGGAATGTGAACAAAGGAAACAGACTCCAACGAATTACTCAAGTGAGAAAAGGCCACCTGAGGGCCAGAAAATCCCAACAAACGACCAACCCATCCCACCACAGCCACAGAGAATTCCACCACCCAAGATCCCTAGAAGAGACCTCCATTTAACTAGTCATATCCTCCATAATCAACTTATCTAAGCATTGGGAGCGGTCCAGGGACAACTGCTCCCATTCTCCCACATTCCAGTCATCCATTTGTTTCGAAGCCCATTTGGCCAAGAAGTCAACCACCTTATTCCATTCCCTAGGAATGTGAACAAAGGAAATAGACCCCAACAAATTACTCAAGCGAAGAATCGGCCTGACCACAGAAGCCAGCTGCCAATTCACCATATCAAATTTCCGCTCCTTCAACATATTAATCACAATTTGAGAATCAAACTCATAGATGATCTTGCGCCAACCAAGAGCACACCCTCTTTCAAAAGCATACAAAATAGCAAGGGCTTCCATATAGTTGTTAGTTTGAAGCCCCTTATACATGGAAAAAAAAGAACAACACCAGAACTATCCCTCCCAATTCCTCCAATCCTAGCATGCCCAGGGTTCCCCCTGGAGGAACCATCAATATTGATCTTATAAACATCTGTAGGTAGAGGAGACCAACAACCATCTCGCTGAATCTTCCTGATAGGGTTCCGACAACCCTTAGCCAAAGAAGAAATCTCTCTACTTCCCTCTAAACCCAAATTTTGCATCACTGGAAGATCACCCGAATCAATTGGAATAGACATATCACATTTTGCAGACAAGGTTTCCTAGATCATACTAATAATCCGTTGCCAAAGATGTTGGGCCACCATTCTCTTGCCCTCAAAAATTCTATGATTCCTTTCTAACCATAATTGCCATAAGATGAAAGAGGGGCCAATATCCCAAGCTACCTGAAGAAAGGAGGCCTTAGCTAGGGGTTGTCCCATACACCTCCAAAATTCAACCAGAGAGGAGACATGAACATAGGTCTGTTTCCAAGCCCCCCACCAACAATGCCAGATCAACTGAGCACAAGAACAATGGAAAAACAAGTGAGAAGAACATTCCTCGCTATTGCCATAGAGGACATATATAGACGGACCTTGAAATCCTCTCTTCCTCAGATTTTCCCACATGAGGCACCTAATTTGAGCCACTAACCAAAGGAAAAAGTTGCATTTAGGCTAAGAAAACTTATTCCACACATTCCTCCACCAGGGAACACCATTTCCCCCATATTTCTGGTGATCCAACTCTTGATAACCTGAGGCAGTCGAATACACTCCCTTAGGATTAGGGCTCCAAGCACATCATGCCCCACCAAAGAACTACAAGCCCTTCCAACAAAAATCTTTGCAAGCTCTTCACGATCCTCAGCCGAACCTCCCAACGGCCACTCATGGGGTCCTTCCATCTAAACACCTCAACTTGACCCAAGAGATGAGCAGATTTGAAGTCCTCAACCCGACTCCAACCAACATCATTAAAACTAGAACATAGGGACTGCAAGTGCGGATACATGGACATGATGGGAGGGTGCCCATTCCAAGAATCAAACCAAAACAGAGCTTCAGAACCTCTGTTACAAATCCAAAATAACCCCTGCTTGATAAGATTGGCACCCCTTTTAAGAGTGTCCCAGATCATAGAACCCCTACCTTGGAGGCAAAACCTCTGGAACATATCAACTATCCACTCCTCCCAAGTACTTCGAGGTGAGGATCTTAGCCCACGCTTGATCCTGATTGGTGCACCACCTCCAATAGAGCTTAGCTGCGAGAGCTTGGCCATTGAGACTAGCCTGTTGGAGACTAAGACCACCCTCCTGAATTGGTCTATAGATAGACTCCCACTTAACTAGACTCCTTTTTGTCGAATCCAGATTACCAGCCCATAAGAATTGTCTAGAAAGAGCATCAAATTCCTTAATAAACTTACAGGGGGCAACCTGAACAAAGCACCTGTAAATGAGAAGAGCCTGAATCACCAACTTCAGCAACACCACTCTCCCTGCAAAAGAAAGTCACCTGAAAGTCCAATGACTTACCCGTCTTCGAAACTTATCCAACACATTCTGCAAAGTCCCCCTAGGTAGGGGTCCAACTGAGAGAGGTATGCCAAGGTACATGAAAGGAAGAGAGCCAACCTGGAATCTGAAGATCTGAGCAATCCTAAGCTAAATAAGCCGAGGGTTATTGAAGAAAAAAATGGAAGACTTCCCTTCATTAATTCTTTGTCCTGAAGCAGTCAGGTAAATATCCAAAGTCCGTCTAAAGTTCACCGCCTCTCTGACTCTGGCTAAACCCATCAAAGTAGTGTCATCAACAAATTGTAAATGAGAGTAAGGCGGTACACAATTACCCCAACTCCATCCTTGGATCAGCCCTTGCCAAACATGAGATTTAATCACTCTTCCCAGTCCTTCTGCCATCAATATAAACAAGTAGGGTGACAAAGGGTCAACTTGCTGAAGGCCCCTAGAAGCACCAAAGCTGAGGGCTCACTATTAACCAACACCGAGAATGGGGAAGAAGTAACACAGCTCATAACCTAGTTAACCCAATCAGCTCCAAATCTGAAAGTTAACAGGACATTTTGAAGGAAAGTCCACTTGACACGGTCATAAGCTTTGGCCATATCCAGTTTGATGAACATCGTCTTCTCTTTAGAAGATACCATGTAATGAAGGGCCTCAGCTGCAATTATAACCCCGTCCAAAATTTGCCTCCTAGCAACAAAACCCCCTTGTTCATCAGAAATCAGCCCGTTAAGCCACGACTTAAGTCTCTTTGTGATCAACTTAGTGATGATCTTATAAACCACATTGTAGAGAGCTATGGGTCTAAACAAATTTAGCGAATTAGCCCCCTCTTGTTTGCGAATAAGAGCAAGGAATGCAGCGTTCATGGCTCTTAGCATTTGCTTATTTCTATGCGACTCTTGAACCACCTCCATTAAATCATATTTGATAATCTCCCAAAATTCTTGAAAGAATTCAACTGGGAAACCATCTGGCCCAAGGGCTTTCTCATTTGAAACACAATCTTCTCCAATTCTGTCATGGAGATGGGACTAATAAGCGCTTCATTCATTTGAATAGAGACTAAGGAGGGAATATAAGCCAGAATGTGATTTTCTTCCTCCACCGCAAGTGGAGAATCCTTTGTGAATAAGGAGTAGAACTGGGTAGCCTCCCTTGAAATCTCCTGGAAAGAAGTTAAGCAAATTCCCTGGGAAGACATAAGAGAAGTAATCATGTTCCCATGCCTTCTATCCTTTACATAATTGTGGAAAAATGCTGTGTTTCTGTCTCCTTCCTGAAGCCAATCAATGCGAGCCTTTTATTTCCAGAAGACCTCCTTGTGCTGTTCCCATTCCGCCACTTCCTTCACAACACCAGACTCCTCTCTAAGGTTCCTCTCTGAGAGACCATGGTCCCTAATTTGACGAGTGATAGTATCCAAGCGGGATTGGGCAACCTTCTTAGCCATAAAAATATTGCCAAAACACTGCCTATTCCACTTCTTCAGCTGATATTTCACAAACTGTAATCTCTTGACAAAGGAATACATTGCTATGCCATGAGCAGGCTTACCTTTGCTCCACCATCCTGCCATAAGATCCTGCAAGGAGAGATCCCGAAGACAGGTAAGTTGAAACTTAAAAGAAGGGTTCTTTGTGACTCCATACATGGTAGCAGACAATTTGATGGGCTAGTGATTTGACCCCTGCCAATCCAAGATCTCTAAACTGGTTATCCATTTGTCTCCAACCTAGAAGTTGGATACCAAAAACCTGTCAAGCCGTTCAGAGATAGAATCCTCACCATACCTCCTGTTGCTCCAAGTATGCAAGCCATTATTAGGCTTGATATCCACCAAATTCAAGAGAAGAATGTTATCTTTGAGAAGCATTGAAGATTGCTCAAGCCTTGCCACAGCCCCCCTCTTTTCCCCTAGACTGGTAATAGAATTAAAGTCTCCTGCCAGTATCCAAGGATGAAAAGGAGCTAAGGACCGAACATAACGAATATGAGACCAAAGTAGAGATTTGCCTACGAAGTCAACAAGAGCATAAACATTGGAGAATAAGATTACTTCTCTCGACTTCAAACTAGAGGCAACCACTGAAATTGAATATCTACCAAAAGCCACCAAAGAGGGGTAACCTTGCACGGGTTCCACAAGCATGCAACACCTCTTGCACTGCCCCGAGCCCCAATGCATTGACATTGCCCTCTCCCCCATAATTTAGGAACAATGCTAGTCGTGCCATCCACAGACAACTTAGACCCCTGAATGAAGATCATATCCGCCAAATGAACTCTAATCAAATCACGAACAACTTTTTGTCTAGGGATGCTATTCAGACCCCTTGCATTCCAAGATATCACAATCATTTTTGAGAAGAGGTAAAGTGAGAATCTAGTGGCTTCACCACACTAGATTCAACCAAAGACTCACATTATCTTCATCATCTCTTGATCCTTTTTCCTTCCTACCTTGGACAGTTTGTCTGACCCGCCTTTCTTCAAGGACTTCTATTAAAGCCCTAAGCGAGGAGACACCTTTCTCTTACCATCTTACTTAGACCAAATGACGCAGCCTTCAACCCATCAATCTCTGATGGCCCCAATTGTAACTCGCACAAAGGGTTGGAGGTCATTTCCACATCCTGAACCCTTGCTGAATCCTGATCAAGAACCCCAACCTCAATTGGAACTGAAGGGGGATCCCCTCGTTCCTCTGAATCCATGTGCGTTGCCGGGACTGAATTAGGTTTTGGGGGCTTATGACTATTAGAGTCCATACCCTGCAAATCCTAACACTCCAAAATGTGATCATGTTCCATAGCCCCCAAATCCTCAAAATTATCAAGAAACTCTATTCTGGCAGGTAGGCATCTTCCCCTTAGAACGCGCTTTTATCGGAATAAACCCCTCTGAATCTGGGCCAGCCTGATGAATTAGGACCTTTCCCTTTCCTTTGGGATTGACAGCATGCATCTCAGCCAGAGGCTGCATGGGCTTAGTCTTCAATTTTGGACAACTCCTTTGCAAGTGTCCATACTCATGGCATGTACGACAACGGAAAGGTAATGCTTTGTAATCAACTTGTTGAATCCAACTCATACTACCCAATCTAATCTCTACAGATTTAGGCAACGGATTATTTAAATCAATTTCCACACAAACACGAGCAAAAGAGGCTACCTTACGATCAAGGGTTTGCCGAGATGGACCCAAGGGTTTCCCCAAGACTGCATCAATGGAATACAAGATGTCCTGGCGCCAAAACTCCATAGGGAGGCGAGGAAGACGAACCCAAACAGGAATCTTCGTCGGAAGTTCCGCTGTTGGGTCAAACCCCAAGTGCTATGGTTTAATAAAAAGCCCCGCTTGATTATGAAATTATGGGCCTCCTTCAAAAATCACATTCCGGTCTGCAAGCCGGGAAAACACTACAAAGAAGAATCCATTAGCACCCAGAATTTCCATAACCCCCTCCGAATTCCAGTTGTTTCGAGCCTAGGCCTCCAAAAAAGGCAGCAAGATATGGACCCCCATAGATTTGCATATTAATGCATGCTTTGAGAGATACAAAATATCATCAGCAACAACATTCGGATTTATCACCACCGCTGGGCGATCCTTACTCCTTTCCAAACATCCATTGGGTTTTGAGTGAGACCCCTGAATTTGAGAATTTCTGGTCTCCTCCGTAGCATGCAAGAGGAAATTAACCGCGTCTACATAACCAAACGAGGAGCTTCCCCTCCATTTAATCGCATCCTTGAAAGAAAGAGGAACAGGGTCCCTTGGACCCCCCGAGGCTGCCATGCAAGTAGCGCCTCAAAAGCACAAAGCAAAACCCAACCACAGAGAAACCAAGCTGAAAGAACAAAGTAGAGAAAAGAAAAAAGGGAGGGCCAAAGCCACGTTAGGGCACAACACCCTACACTCCCAGCAGACTACCTTCAAAACTAGCGCCGAATAACACCGAACAACCGCCGGCCTGCACCACGCAGACCCATACCCCTCTCGGCCTCCTTCAGCGGGTGCACAACGCCATCAAGCGCAGAAAACCCTGCACGGGCATCCTCTCCATCTCCAGTCCAAACCCAACTTGAGTTTGAAGACCTTTGGGATATAATTTCTGGACGTACAACTAGACCTGCACAAGCTGGTGCTAATCAAACCAGATTTATTTGGTTTCAATTTTTTTACAATACTTCATCACCTCGGTAAATAGAGTCTATTCAATTTAATTAGTTGTTACAATCATTAAGTGTACTGACTAATTGCATTTAATATATTCCTTTAGTGGGTTTAGTATATTCTTGATGATGGGCCACTTGGTTGGTTAGAAATATTAAGGACAATTTGTTTTTTGCACACGGTCTTTTCTCAGAAAATCTAATTCCTCATCACTGTAGACTGTGGAAACATAAATTCTCTTATCCTTTCACCATGTTTCATTTTAAAAAAAATATTAATATATCTCGTTAGCACTATGTTCTCTAAGTTGTTTCAATTTAGGTTATAACTCTTAATATGTGTGTATTTGTACCCGATATGGTTTTACTGAAATTTTAATTCACTCACTCGTAATATAGCTGATTCTCTCTCTTACCCTAGTTGATTGAAATAAAGGAGATAAGAATTTCCATAAGTCAATAATTCATTGGAACTTGAGGTTTTCATTTGATTGATAGAGCTTGCAATTGAGTGGGAAATGTATTTTGTCCTCTACGTAACTTCAGCACGTTACAAATTCACTTTTACGTACCAAAAAAAGTAGAAGTCATGACCTAATTGTCTCATAAAATGGGTGTAATGGATTTTAGAGATCTTAGGAGTGTTGTGAAGAAAAAATGTTCTTGTGAATGGCAACATATAACTGCGGCTAACTTTAGGATGACATATAAAAATGGTGCTAAGCATTTTTATTCTTATATCCGTAAACAATAACATTTAAAAACGTTATACATTAAATTATTCATTGCTACTGTGCAAGGGTGTGTTTTTGATTTTTGAAAATTTATATTATTTTTCGTAGTTTATACCATCAAAATGTTTTCCTAAAATGTGAGCTATATCATCATGTCCATTTTTTCTGGCAGTTATTGCTGAGGAAAAATTTGAAGCTTTTATGTACAGAAAAATTAAAATAAAATATTAAATTTCCTGTCCAGTCAAGAAAATTTCTTTACATATACTTGAAATCTGCAGTTAAAAAAAATCAGATCTGCTTTCTGTAGCACTACCAGAAGTTGCATTGGATTGCTTGATCAATGAAATGGGAGTCTACCATAAGAAATTTTATTATAAAATGCGCTTCCAAGTTCATTCCTAGGTTTTCTAAAGGAATTTATTCCATTTTTTATTATTTAAGGGTGAAATATTTACCATCAGCCAAAAACATGAAGTAGCATACAAAATTTGATCATGCAATAGGTTTGAAGGACAGGGTTGATCGTTATATCATTTATATTTTTCATTTTCTGAAATCTTTATTATTCAAGGGAAAAAAATTTAAGATCATGGCATGACATTAAAATGGCGTGGTCTTCTTCAGTTATACTGCAGTTCTGTTATTGAAACTCAACATGTTAAAAGAGGTTTTGAGGCTTGATTTATGATCCATCTTATAGGTCTTTCTTTTGAAAGCTTTATTATCGAAGATAAAGCTATGTAAAATTCTTTATGGAAGGAATACGTGGAAGGTCTATCTCTATAAAAGCAAGGAAAGATGACACCTAGTATTGGGCTTCATTCAGAAAGTAGTCAACATCTTTATGAAAACAGGGCAGGTTGCCTTTAAAAATTACTAGTAATATTTGGCACTTTTTCAAACCTTACAAGTTTATAACCTTATGTACATTTTATATAAAAAAAACTTGGTCAGTGCATTTATTTAAAAGAATTTAGCAGCTGGCAAATCTTATTTTTTGATATTTTATGAAAAAATAGCCAATTTCTCTAATTAATGAAAAATACAGAATAAAAATTTCCTAACATGGAGTTGCACAGTTTTTTTTAAAAGAATCTGCTTGATGGAATTCTAGTTGAGGAATTGTGGCCCCACAGTTAGCAATTCCAATTTTTTTTCTTTTGTTTATTACTGGGGAAAATGTTTGGGATGCTTTAGACTAGATTTAAAATGGATGCTGCTTGATGGAATTCTAGGAGTTGAGGAGTTTTGGACCTCTTCAAGGATATTGTTGGCATACAAAATTGGAGGATAAGATCTTCTTTTGGATTTAATCATAACTTTTGTTTGCTAATTATAGAAAAATCGATTCATTCGGAGGGCCAAAAAAATTCATAAATCCGGTAAAATTTCTATGGAAATTAAAAAATTTGGACCCAATTTAACAAATCTGATCAATCCAAAAAATCTGGATCCAGCCAGATTTGGTAACCATGCTGCCAATATTAATTGTAGAGTTCATATTTGTTACAAAATTGTTGAAGAACATTGGTTGCTTGTTGAGATCCTTGAGAGTTTTTTGCAAGAAAGACAATGTTGTCAGCATATAGTATAAGGACGACAATGAGCCCAACCATGTTTATACGAGTACACCACTCTAAACATTCTACAATTTTGACAATAGAGATGCCAGAAAAGGGTGGGATATGGAGCATCCTTGCTTCACTTGATGTTGCAGTTTATATCCATTGACTATTCATTGTTGCATTATATTTTGAGAATAACATTTTCATAAAACCTGATCAGAACATTGTGAAGCTCAAGAGGGATACCAAATTCTTCATATTTTTTCCATAGATCGTCTCTTGGAACAGTGTCAAATGCTTTTTTGAGGTCAAGAAAACAACAAACGAGGTCCTTTGTTTTGTCTTGATAATCCTCAGCTGTAACTTTGAAGGTAACAAGCTGATCAGTAGTAAGATATTGATTTCTAAAGTCAGATTGTCCCTTAGTTTTGTCCACAGCTCAATGGCTAATTTTATGTTAAAGTATCAAATTGTATAATTTTGCCAAAAGAGTGCTAATCATGATGATTTGGTAATTGTTTGGGTCATTTTTGTTTTTGGACTTGAAAACTTGATGCAGATGAGAATCAGGTACCCGCAACGGGTAGCCAATTCAGGTAACCCAATTTCATGTAACAGCCAACACTTTATAATAACAAATAGGCTAACAGCATTGAATTTCAGAAAATACTCAGAAAATTTTAGAAGACATAGGCTAACAGCCTTGAATTTTCTCTTCAACAACCTACAGGCTCACAGGCCTTGTACGTAGATATATATTTAAGTTAATGACTGAAAATTTCAGTCCTATATTGCCAGCAGAACTTACAGCCTCAAAGAACTAAGAAAAATGTACACATTCACTGCTGAAAAGGTAACAGTCTTCCTCAAAATGATCAGCCTTTATGACAGTCCACTCCAGCTCCTATGGCAGTCTATACATACTCATATAGCAGACCTCCTCTTTGTCTATTCTTCCAAATCCATGACTTTCTCTCGCCACTTTTTCTTTTTTTTGCTATGCTCCACCCCCGCTCTATTTATAGTAGTAATCCTGTAATGTGCCGCACCTGTTGGTTCTTTGTTTAATCTTAATAGTGTAATTTTATTAATTTTTGTGTGATCTTTCAAACTAGACAGAAGATGCAGAAGGGTTTTTTTGTTTTCTTGAGTTGAGATACAATGCAATATATAACATGTAATGAAAACCTAGAAAAAGTACAATGGATATGAGCAAAATATGAGAGACCCAGATCATGATATCACATAACATGAATTACTGTCACATACCCATGTCAAAATATCCAACTTGGTACTTCTTCAGCTGGAGCAGCAGTACAAATGGCATCTAACTCCTCCAGATCACCAAGGAATGACAGTTTGTTTGCATACAAATGATATCAGCTGTTCTAGAAACCCTAGACGCCAAAATGAAAGGAATAGTTGCTGTCAAAACCACAGAAAATGACTCTCAGGAACCCCACGTCTCCTCTAGCTGTTGTATGGCCTGGCAGGGGTCATTAATACAGTCCAAAGTGGCTGCAACAGCACCAACAGTCGCTGGAAAAAGCTCTGAAATATACTGCAGACCTTTATCTCTCCAATACGCCCATAAGGAATGGAAAAAACAGAGTATAGGCACCAAAATGAGCTCCTCTAGGAAGTACGGCTGACCTGGGAAGGTACGGCCAGCATGGTAGCAGTCCAAACTCCACACAAAGCCAAAATCTGTATCAAATCTGCTCTTCTATCAATGCTATCAGCTGTTCACAATGAATCTGCGAAAGATGTGATCAAATAACTCTCAAATCCTCATCAAAATGGATCCCATTAAAGTTCAAATGCAAACATTGGATGTATTTGCCTCACTAGCACCCTTGGATGGTATTGCACACCTGGGGAATGCTGTCACTGTAGGAAGTTTTTGTTTCCAACAGCCCCCTGGGTTCAAATCTCTTTCAAACCCTCACAAAGCTTTTGCAGAGCAAAACCAAGCAATATCAAGTTATCAACGCATATCCAAATGAAGGCTCTTTTCCAACTTTTATTTCCCCGAGAGGGGTCAATGCTTTTGGGAGGGAAAATATTTTATTTTAAAGTCACTTCATGAGTCTCCAAGGTGGGTGCCCAACACCTCTTTAAGTGACCTTTTAATATTTCTTCATTTGTGTCACTTTAATATTACTAAAGTCCCATATTAAATAATTTAATTAACTCTCGAACTTTAAAACAGAGGCCCAATCGTGCACAGAATCCGGTGATCTAGAGATTGTTGGAAAGGTCTCGCCAAGACGCATCAACTCCAACACTGAAAATCCTAAAACGGATCAAACCCTAATTTGCTAAAATAGCAAATCCAGGCCCAATGCAAACAAACCACATCTAGAAAGTGCCAACTGGAGACCAAACTGAACCCAAGCCAACATCCACTCAACTGATGAACTCATCCAAGACACTGCCAACCATGGTTCCCTAACCAGACTAATTAGTCTATGGGAACTCACTAATAGACTAACTCTGTATAGAGAAAGGGGACATTACAAATCCTCTAGTCTTAGTGGATCGTGGGGTATTTCAATTGCTGCTTAAGATAGAAAATTTGCCAACAAAAGGGCCACCGGCTAAATTTGTAACAACCGCTCCAATAAAAGAATTAAACCACCAGCGCCAAAAAAGGATGGGAAAAAGATAACTGATTAATCAAAATTTACTTATAGCATAAGGTAATTCTTGTGAGTTGCCACCAGCAGATTTTGTGGGTCCAGTGGGACTTAAAATTAACATTTTCTGCCAATCCTCATGCCCAATAGGATTTTAAAATGCCCAAGGAATTTATTTGCTGGGCCCAACAGGAAAGAAATGCTTGGACAAAGGTTAAAAGCTAAGTTGCCAATCTTGGTATGGTGACAGGTACGGGTTCGAGGTTTGGGATTTTTTTATTTTTATTTTTTTCCGGTGTACTTTATAATTTTAATAATCCCTCATTCATGGGACTGCTCGGGTTCATCCTTATTCGAATACAAGGGCACAAATTGAATTTCGACGGGGCATCCAAGGCAAACCCAGGAAAATCAGGTGCTAGATGCATCATCAAAAAACATGGAGACTGCTGTGATCCTTTTGGATGATAAACTAGCCGATTTAAAAACTTCTCTTGATTGGCTTGTAGATCATGAGAAAAACCCTGGTTGGTGTGGCGGCAAAAAAACTACTGGAGGGAACAAGTAATGAAGCGGAATTCCAAGCTATGCTACTAGGGCTCCAAATTTGCAACAAACTCGGATTGCAAAAAATACGACTTATGCAATAATGGATCCATCACCTTGGCAGCCTGGGAGGTATTTTGAAAATCAAGCATTGTCTCGATGGGCATTTCATATTTGCAACATGGATTCCACGATGTGTCTCAAAGCTGAAAAGAGACAGATTGCATTTTGGGGCGAGGTGACAGATTTTAGACTAAAGAAAGTCTTCAGGTAATTGGCGGTGGTGTTGCACGCTGTGAAAATGGTGCAAGGGATACCTTCCTCTCAACGACTCACCGATATCGGGTGAATACAGATGTCTCCTCAATGTTTTTGGCAATTCTTTTAGATGATGGGGACTCTAAGGATAGTATTTGGGTGGTGGTAGAAACTATGATTGAGCCTCGTTGGTGTTGCGAGTTCAAGAAGACAATCGACGATGCTATTCTAGGATTAGGATTTGATCCTGGTCATGGCTCTTGGCCACTTATCAACCCCTAGTACTCTGGGCCTTGGGTTCCATTGATTATTAGGGTAGTAGGAGAAGATGATAGCACACACAGACATAGGGCGAAGTGGGGCATGGAGTTTTTAATGGTGGTTTAAGGGTTCTCGGATGCGTTGGGTGTCGATTGGTCCTTCATAGTGGAGTTAGATAGCTCGAAATCAGATGATGGAGATGATGCGGGTGAAGACAACACAACATCACAGGTCCAGTGAAAGTTTAAAAATAGAATGAATACATACTATAGGATATAGGAGATTTGGTTGTATACAACATTTTGTATAAAATGAAAACTTGTTATCATGATATACTTCGGCCCTCCTTTGGAATAGCCAAACTATGTTCCTTTTTGATGCAACAGTTAATATATAGGGGTACGGCTCCCTTATGCCTCTTTTACTGATCAAATAAATTATAGTTTTAATAACAAAATTATAAATTATAATTTTATACTATATAATTTATAATATTATATATATAATTATACCAATAATTTAGTTACATTGAATATATAAATTATAAATTATAGTTATATATAAAATTACAAATAATAATTATATATTATATAATTTTTAAATTTTATATAAAATTATAAATAATAATTATATATTATATAATTTTATATTTAACAAGATTGCATGGATATTGGTACTGGTACGAGAGACTGGTACTGGTACCGGTACGTCTATTTTTGAAAAATAGGAGACGAGGGTACTTGGAGATGCCATTTTAAAAAAAATATAATTTAATAATTTTATTAATTTATTAATATGCTAACATTAAAACTGAAAATATCATGACATTGAACTTTCAAAACAAGAGAACTGGTAAAGTTTAAGTTTATAGCTTACTTGTAACAATTTAATATAGCTTACTGTATATATTACTTATAGACTTATAGATTACTTGTAACAATTTAATTTAACTTAATGTATATATATTACTGTAGACACTAGTATTGAGGTTTGAAGTCCGCAGGAGTAAGAATCCATTGAGCTTGTGCGAAAACAATGGAAAAAATGAAAGGTAGAAAAAGAAAAAAATTGTAGACGCCTTTTTATCGACGCAAGGTACTTGGAGACGAGTGGGAGATGCAACTAGAAGTCTCCTGCGAAGGGAGACGTACCCAGTCAAGCTTCCGAGACGGGAGACGTGTACCAATCTCTGAGACGCATCCCAGGGGGTCGGAGACACGTCTCCATGCAACCTTGATATTTAACTATAAGTTATAATATAAAATATTATAAAAACAGTAATACTCATAATTGTCAATAAACAAAATATTAAATACTTTATAATTTTAAAAAAATCATAATTCAAGGATTTGTCAAATGGGCGATAATCGTATTAAAAAAAACCCAAAATGGACAACACCATTTGAAACATACATGGTGTGTCCCCTCAACCAGGGTAGAATAAGTTTTTATTATACGCTATGCTCTACTCAATAATAGAAAAGAGGGGTGGAATCATATCTATATTCTCTGATCTATTTTGGATGAACTACTATTGGTATGTGCTTCACATCTGGATCACTTTCTGAAACCTTGACACCTAATAGAACTAAACTATAGTAGGGGGATGAGTCGTTTGCATGATCCGTTGCTGATCAACCGCAATAATAATTCTCACGCTGAAACAGTGATGATTGATGGCAAAATGAGCTTTCAACGTTGGATAACAACATCCTTTTATGTTTTTTTCATTGACTTTCACTTGGATATGCCCGGATCCTCCTAGGTCTGCCTCGGGTTTGCCCAGGGGGCACTTCAGTTTGAAGAACCCATTGTAATGTCCCCATTTTTTGGGTCCTCTTGCAGCGCAGTTGGAGCCAACTTTCTGAGGTGGATTTGATTGCTTAGGCCCAGACTTGGTATTTTTGGCAAATTAGGGTTTCTGTCTGTTTCAGGATTTTCAGTGTTGGAAATGAAGCGTCTTTGTGAGACCTTTCCAACGATCTATAGATCACTGGATTTCGAGATCATTTGGGCCTTCGTTTTAAAGTTCGTAAATTATTAATGTTTATTTAATATTGGACTTTGGGTTATAATGGTGAAGTGTCGAAAAAATGAAATATTAAGAAAGTCACTTAGCCATAATGTTGAGCGCTCCTCTTGAGTTTATTAAAAGTGACTTCAAATAAAATATTCCCTCCAAAAAGTTGAATTGACCCCCTTAGTGGAATTATAAAAGGGGGAAAAAGCAATTCATTTGGGATGTTTTGATTATTCATTTGCTTTGGCTTTGGCTCTGCAAAGAGTTTGAGGGTTTTGGAGAAATTTGGAACCATGGCTTTTGGAGACGAAAACTTTCATTAGTAACAGTATTCTGCAGGTGTGAAAGATCATCCCTGGGTGCTCGAAAGGGAAATACACTTAGTGTTTGCGTTGTGCTTCATTTGATAGGTTTTGATGCAATTTTGAGGAGATTTTATGATGACATCCTTGGGTTTTAATGGGCAGCTGTTAGCAAACAAGAACATATCAGATTGGTGAGGATTTGTGGAGATTTTAAGCAGTCTTAAGATTTCGATACAGGCCGTACAGCTTCAGGCAGGTCGTACCTCCTTATGGCAGCATTTATGGGGTTTTATTGAAGGTTTTCCTCTTGTTTTCTGGCGTTGGGAGTTCATTGATATCTGCAGATACTTAACAGAGTTTATAGAACAGATTTGAATGCCTTTTTGGGAGTCCTTTTCACTGTAGCAATCTCCAATACTGGCCGTACAACAATGGCTTAGGGGTGTGGCATTACAAGGAAGGAAATGCGTTTTGTTAGGTCTCATACCTCATTCAAAATGGCCGCCTAGGGCTTTATATCTTCAAGCTATTCATTGTTTGTTGAGGAACCTTTGCTATTTGCAGATTGGAATACATTTCTAGTGTTCTTCTTGCTGGTCCACATACAACAGATGTATGAAGTTGAGAATCTTGAAATGGGTATGTCTCCATAATTCATTTTGATGCATAATACGGACTGGGTCTTTGCTATTTTGTTCATATTAGTTGTAGTTTTTATGGGTTTTCATTGCATGTTATATTTTCATTGTTATCTGGCAAAATGATCGCATGCAAAACAAAAAAACCCTTCTGCAGCTTCTGTCTAGTTCTGAAAGACCACAAATAATAAAAATAACATTAATATAATAATTAAAAAACAACAAACAGGGGCAGCTCATTACACCCATAGGGAACCCGGGGTGCCCAGGGTAGACCCCCCAGCCCCATCCCCACTTTTGAATTGAACCCATACGGGCATGGCAGGCAGAACAAAAGAACCCGGTAACATAAGTTGAAAGGTGTGAGTCCTAGTAGGCAAATCAGACTTAAGTGCTCTAGCCAAGACAAAGGTATGTGGGTCCCATAGAATTAGAAAATATGACAAATCAATCTCAATAAATAAATAAAATCCTTTGCATCCAATTCTGCCCTGTGGACCCCACTTGATTGACTAAGAATTTTAGAAAGCTGATAGCAAATGAAAACCATTTGAAAAAGGGTGTGGGTCCCATACGCCAACTAGGCATGTGGGCCCCACCAATGAACCATTAGAGATTGCCGAAACTGAGATGTCTAGAAGCTGAAACCTTGGAAAGAAACATCGAGAAGAAAATCCCTTGAAAACCACAAATCAAAATTAGAGTGAAAACTGAAAATTGAACAGCCATGTTTTTGGGCGAGCAAGATCTCACATGGACCTAGATGGTCCTGCATCAAAATTGGAACAACTAAATTTTAGTCCATTTTTTGGGAAGTCTTGCTTGACATCTTGGTTGAAAAGATGTTTGATGTGAGGTAATACTCCCAAGATTTAAGATTTGAGCTTGGCACCCTTAATGTCTTTGGCTTTATCCTTTGTAATGCATTTTTTGCCAAAATTTATATCCTTGTTTGTAAAAGCCTCAAAGCAAAATCAAATGATTTGGAAATCTTCCTATGTTCCACCAAGTTTGTAGGATGGGGATGGGAGGGGATGACAATTAAAAAAATAGGGAAAATTAAAAAATATAGGAAATTTCAAAGATTCATATGATAAGGCATTCACCATATTCATTATATAACCATATTATAAAACATTAGAGTTGACATATAAACATTTCAATGTTCAATCCATAGTTGAAAAACTTGGACTTGGCAATTACTCAGCGGACCCAAAATTTTTAAAAACTTGAGAAATTAAAAACTTGGGGAAAAACTTGGCAAATTTATCGACATTAAAAATACATAAATTTTTAAAAATATTCTTAAAAAACATGCATATATGAATTTATGGAACATATTATTGATTTTCTTCATATGTGGATCAAAATTAGAGTTCAATACACATCATAGACCATAAAACAAGTTCAAATTTTCAATAAATATGAACTTCAAGTTTCAATATCAATAAAAAAACAAATCATAAATTCTTTCTATGACTAAAACTCAGAAAAGTCTATTGTTGCTGTGTGGGTGTCTTGGAACTCGATTGTATAGCTGCAATATCCTCAAAAAGAGCCTCAATAGAACCCTCAGGCGTAGGATCAAGCTGTGTATGTAGTGAACTTGCCCTTGATGGCTCGCCAACCTTGCCTTCTACCTCCTCATATGCTGCCACATTTGCTTGCTTTATGATTTCATCCCTCTCCAAATCAATCATCTCATCAGCAGTAAACAATGGATCCACATCCTCAACAACCTAATTCGAATATGGATCAATGTCATCGAGGTCAAGCACACAATGTGTGGCAAGATTCTCTACCTTCTTTTTATGCAACTGAAGGGTTTAACGCACAAAGACAAGGTCATTCAAGTGCTATTGCACTCACAACTAGAAGCACTATAGGGTTGAGATAAAATGTGGATAGCAAGTTTTCAAAGATTAGGCACTGTGGCACCAAAATCTTCCCACCACAAATTTTAAAAGACAATTTATAACTTTGTAAGGACTTTAGTAAAGTTAAAATAAGTAGTAAATTAAAATTAAACATATATGTTTTTTTACTTGGCTGTAGAGTGGCTCTTCTACAAATGCATAAAGAGGAAGAAAATAATCTCCTCTTCAACCCCTTATAAACTTGTGACTCATTGTGTATGATGTCTTGAGCGTTCTCATTACGGACCAATCTCTCAATACACATGTTGAGGCCAAGCACAACTTCTTCATCTGCTCTGAATGAAGGGGAGAAGAAAAATTTGGGGTTCAAATAGTAGGTAGCAACGTGAATATGTTGGTGGAGTTGTCGGTTCCCCCTTCGATCAATAATGTGCCATATGGGTTCATATTTGGTTCTATTCAACCCATACAAATGTTGAATTGTTTCTTTGGCCCTATCCATGGCCTCATATAGATATCCCATGGGGTTTTTATCCACATCCACCATTCACAAAACTTTGACCAACAATTCTAACACATAAAACAAGAGAGTGAATAGAAATGTAATAGAAAGTAAACTAAATCAGAATTAAAAAAATAAAAATACTAATAGAAAATTAAAATATCAGAATTTTACAAAAACAACTTGTAACGTTGTTAATTTTTTTTAAAAAAAAGAGGAAATGTTGATAAAAAACTTATGCTAATGATCTCCTCCATGCTCTTGGCAAATGTATCATAAAAAATGGTCTTCACAACCATCTCTACTATAGCCTTTCTATAGTAAGGACTCTTAAACCACCTTTCACTCATAGACGTGCTTAAGGTTGGGCGATGTAGTTGTTGCACTTTGCAAGGTGAGGAAATTAGTGGCAAAGTGTGTGATTCTTGTTTGCAAGAGCTTCTTGCCACTAGTGTGCTCTCTCATGAGATTTAGTACTTGTGTGGTTGTATATGTATTTGGTGACATTCCTTGCATCTTGCACTACTTTGAACTTTCTTTACCCCAACTTAGTTTTCTTATGTCCTCAAGCAAAATTTCAAGGTAGTGGGCAGCATAAGGGCTCCAAAAGAGTGTAGGGTGTCTTGCCTCCAGAAGTCTACTGGTGACCACATACGTGATGTATTGTCCATCATTATCTGGATAATATTTTTGATTCCCACCTCCATCATCATCTCATCCAACAAGCTACACAAGGTCTCGACATTTTTTACTTCACTAGAAGCATCAATTGACTTCAAAAAGACGTATTGTCCTCTTAAAACCACTAAAAAGTTACTGAGTGTTCTATTCCTACCATTCATCTACTTGCGAGATAAAATGTTACAGCCTTTCTTTTTCTAATTCTGTTTTTGTTCCTCTACTAGCTTATATGTATTTTGGACCTCATCCTACAATAATGGGCCACTCAAGTCATGACGACTTGGGGCCTTGAACCTCTTACTTGCCATGGTCAATGCACTCACCAACTGCTCCCAATAAGGACTCGAAGCAACATTAAATGAAATGTTGTTGAAGTGCCAAAATTTGACACATGCCAACTTTGCCTTATGATGCAATTTCCTATTCCATGTAGTACATATCAACGAAGGTTGCACACCAAGAGTGTTATGAAGAACACAATTTTTGGAATTGCAGCTGCCCACACTGCCTAATCCTCGTATTGGTGGCCCAATTGAAGAAGAACCTCCCATATCTCCCTCAACGTTTGACCTTGTACAATTGAAAAATGGGGCTGAAGCTCTTGTTCCCTGTACTATCCTCTTTTTCTTTGCTTTTTTCTTCTCAAATGCTGAAAGGAGAGCTTTCATCTCATTTTGAACCTCTAAACTTGCTTTTGTACCTGGCTATACGTCTTAGCAATGGATTCGTTTTAGGTGATATTTCAGACGATTAATGATGCCTCTCATTTCCTTAGTACAACAGTTGCAAATAACATTTCCTTTCTTTGTACCTTCTTTCCCATGTTTTTAGCAAGAGTCTTTAGGTTTGACGATTCTCCTATTTGTAGTTGTGGATGCCATATTTTTTTCGTGAAAAGTGAAATAAAGCCTAGGGAAACAACAAAAAAATTAATACCCTAGCATCCTGGAGTCTACAACTAAATAGCAAAAAAAATGTTCAATATAGGCTACAAACCATGAAAGTCATTAAAAATTTAAAAAATAAAATTGTGAAGCCTTTTGACAATTAACACTAACAAAAAATCTTCACTATAGTTTTAAAAAAAATCAGAACTCTAGAAGTCTCTTAACCTAGCACATACCTAATTCAGAAAATAAATATGCAGCCCCGAAAGTTGAAATGGAAAAATGCAAGGTTGCAGACAGTTTAGGGTAATATGTAGCTGCCCCAGCATAGAGCCATGCGATTTTGTGATGATATGGAGAGCAATGACCTCATACAAGCCCTAAAACGCTGTAAAATGTTGACTTGTGACCTCACACCAGATCTGCGACCTCAGTAAAATGCCATTCAAGACCAATAATGCAAAAAAAGCAAAAATTGTGTCAAATGAACTTTATGTGCTTTTTTTTAGCCGATTGAGTTTTTTTTGTAATCGTGAGTTAGGTGATTTTTTTGCAAGTTTATGGAATTTTTAGTGGAAAATGTGCGGCAAGTTTTTGTTTAAACTCATGGCCAAGTTTTAATGACAAGTACTCATTTAGGGTTTGGATGCAGGAGTACAACAAAATGAAAAGGCTGAAAGGCTAAAACTACAAAATGAGAAAATGTAGATTTGCTACTCTTGTGCCTCTACCTCATCTTTGCCTAAATCAAAATTAGAGTTTGAATTTGAGTCATTGCCAATATGAGGGACCGCCTCATCGAATAGAACCTCAACTAATCTTTCCTGTGCCTCCTCATCAATTTGTCGATCTAGGAGTCACAAGGCACTATGCATGACCACTGACTTCTTTGCTCATTGAGAGATAAGCCTATTCCTCTTGATTGATTGACTATTGACAATTGAGAGGAACCGACAACCTATGAAAGGACGTGAGTGGCAAGCATCCTCAATTCTATTGCATCCTTTCCATGCCATGTCCACCATCCAAAAGTGTCGGTTTGAGCTAATATAGCCCTATCTAACCTTGCTTATGGTTTGCTAAATCTTGGACCCCGAAAATTGACAAAGGTAAGACATTGCATTCAAAGTAAGGTTGTTTCATTGCTATACATTTTTTGAAAGGCCTTCATGAGCCCTTCTTTCACCTCTTCATCATTAAAGGCACTCTCTTAGGCCTTAGTGCATACCATTTGAAATTTACAGCATAAGCTACGATATGAAGCTTGGCATTCATAGTGTTTCACTGTTGCGTCACAATGGGCTTAATATGCTCCTCATTTAATCCTAAATCAGGATCTTTGTTATGAATTGCTTGCTTCATTTGCCCAAGCATGTTGTCAAATGTCTTGTAAATCTCTCCAAGACTAGGATAGTTTGTATCAGCATATCTAATGTCTCACACAAGAGGTGAGATGAAGGAGCAAATGTATTTGCAAACAAAAATTTCAAAAAAAGAATAAGACTCAAATGGAGTGAATGCTATTACAAAAAAAGAAAATTACAAGTTACAAACATTAATAAATTAATAATTTAATAATAAAATCAAAAATTTCTTACCTCACTGTGGATCACCAATCATCATCAAGGATCTTTTGCTTCACACTTTTTCCTTCAGTTGTGTTTGCCTCTAGCCATCTACCCCACTATGCATTAATCATCATTAATTGTAGAGGCTCCTGCACCTCAAGTATTCTCTAAGAAAATAAAGGAGCTGGTGTATCTAGTTTTATGGGTTTGAGGAATTCCTTACTCAAAAAAGTCCTAAAGAGAGCAAGTGAGATGTGGTGATTGCAAATGAACATCTACATATCTCTCACTTCTACCACCACTCTCTTCACTGAATCTATCTTTCCTATGTCTTTCAATGCATTGTTTAATGCATGAAGTTATGAACACATGGGGTCCAAAAAATGTGCTTGTAAGCACCCTCCATTAAAATTTTGAATCAGCAACCACTTGTACAACATATAAGGCCCCATCCTCCTCTACGACATCTTAAAAAATCTGAAATTGGAAGTGTCATCTGTCCACTTCCTTGAACAATCAATATCTCTAAGAAAATAAGAGCCAGCTGCACACTTGACTATGATATCGATGAGCGGCCGATAACTAATATTGGTACATCCATCCAATATAATAAAGTAGCCCATCCTTAGCGAAGTTTGAGCCCATAGTACCTGCAACATTCCCACACCCAAATGGACCTCCTGAACCTCTATGGCTTTTTTGTTGAATCTCTACCTCTTCACCTTCGCTACCCTCATTGTTGCTCCTTTTTTTTTTTTTGAAAACATGGTTGCAAGTGCAAACATAAAACAAAAAACCAAAAAAAAAAAAAAGACTCCCCAAGTGTTTGGAACTTTGAAAGAAACAGAAAAAAATCGAAAGGATTTGTGCAAATGAACAATGGATTGTAAACTTACCTCAAATGATGTAGTTTTGATGCTCTCTTGTCTTGTTATTGCTGTTCTCTTTCTTTGTCTTCTTCTCATAAAATTCAAAATGTTAAAATGAGGGAGTTTTTTTGTTTTGGGGTGTTAGTGTCTTTCAGCTTGCAACCCCTTTCTTAGGTAGAATTGGGTGGTTTGTATCTTATTATCATAGTTGATGCAGATCTCCACACCACACTCTCCCAAGCAAAAGCAAGGCTTGCAACTTCTTTGTTTGAAATTGCTTCTCCCCATTGTATGTTCCTTAACCTTGGTCCTTCTTCCTTGATGGTTCTCAAGTCTTGTAACATACACCCCATTGTATATGTTTGCCTCCAACTGATTTTTTTTGTTTTTTTTGTTTTCTGCTGTTTAGGGTTTATAGATTGTTTTGCATGTTGGATTTTCGCATTGCATGTATGAAATATGAAATATATGAACAAACCCAGAAAATATAGAATGATTTTGCATAAATGAAACACAACCCAGATCATAAAATGCAATAAAACTAACTATAATGCAATACCCACTTGGAAAACTTCAACTTTGTTTCAATGTCGAAACTGGACCAGCATACATTGCCTTGAGAAATCACCCAGAAATGTCTACAATGAACTCTTTCTGCTGTTAAGGGAACTGCAGTACAACATATGGCCTTGGACGCCAAGAATGGTGAGAGAATGATCACCCAACAAAGAGAAATAACAACCTACAGCACCCACATCCTTCCTGGAGTGGTACGGCCTCCTAGGAGCAAGGAGCAGCAACAAACTCTCACAAAAAACCTCTCTTTTTCCTTCAGTTTGACCTGCACACAGTCTACACCTCCAATCGACCCCTTTTGAGTGATGGCAGCCACTAAAACTAAGAGAAATAGCAGAAACAAGGAGGTACGGCCCTGCAATGAGGAGTACGGCCTGCAGCAGAAGTACGGCCAGGTCTGATGCTTCTAAACAGCCACAAAACCCTCTCCAATGCACTCAATCTGTTCACCAACAACTTATTCTCAGCTGCAAATCACAACTCCGGAAAGATATCTTCATTTCGTGCTCAAAACTCATCAAAATGTGTTTCCTGAAAGCCCAAATGAATCCTCTGAATGAAGACTCCACTAACCCCTTCTTGATGCACTCTTTCATACACGAGGAACGGCGAATCTGCAAAGGTTTTCGTCTCTGCAAATCAATGATTGAAACCAAAGAGCCAAGCTCAAACCCTATGCACGGGCAAAACTCAATATTAGAGCAAATAATCATAAACCAAGCATAAACAAAATGAATTCACTTTTTGCCCTTATAACTTCCTCAAGCCCCAACGCCCCAAAAGAGAGGGAATTTCTTTTAATTTTTAATTTCTAATTGACCCCCTTGTCCTTCCATGAGGTGGGCGCTCTTCCCTAGGCCACAATTTTTTCCAACTTTAAGTTATAACTTAATATTATAAAGTCAAGCTATAACATAACTTAAAGTTACTCAAAATATAAATATTATAAAGTCAAGTTATAACATAACTTAAAGTTAGTCAAAATATAATAAGTTAAATCTTTAATTTAACTTATATAAAATCAATATAACTCTAGAAGGTTCGACTCCTGAATCTCATGCCCAGGCTCCTGCACTGCCCTGCTAAAATAGAAATTGGCTCTGTCACGACTTACTAAAAATAGTAAGTCACAGAAATGACTCCCTACACATATCTATTAGCCTACGGGAGTTGATTATAGGCTAACTCCAAACCTCTGATGTAGTGAGCTAAATGAGGGACATTACAAGTCTATCTTCACTAGCATTGATAATCCTTTCTTGCTCACCACTAGGCATATAGTCACCATTGGCACCATCGAGTTTGCCTTTGTTGATAATCTTTTCGTCAGCCCTTCATTGCTCTCGTCTACTCTCAAATTAGTATGGTTTACAAATTGATCTTTTCCCTTCCCAAATTTGAAACATGGGGGCTTTTGGTTCTTAATTGCTTTGATAATGTCTTTCTTCTTTCTCTGCTAGCTTTTCCTACTGTTTGATAGTGACAATCCTCTCTTGACGCCTAAAGACTTTTATTAGTTGGGTTTTAATAAGTTCCAAAAATAAAATTCATCAAGTTCCCAGAAGATGTCTCTCTTTCTTCAATACTTTATCCTCTTGTTATTTCTTCATGTTGTGTTTTTAATCTTGTTAAATGCCTATCACTTGGCTTCTTTCTCTTGCTTTTCATTTAATCCAAGTAGCCACAAGCCAAGAATATCGATAGTTTCGTTAGCATACACTCAATATATTCATTCAAAACCAAATTCATAGTTACTTTATCGAAAGGAATAACCATAGTGTTAGGCCCTTGTAGAATGTACTTGTGCACGAGCAAAATCTAGACCAAGCTGAGTTTTGTGGCCAACTCAACTTCTTCCTTCTGATTAGTTTCTTTTGAAACAACTTTTTGCTTTGTTAATATTTCTCTAGTTTTCCAATTTCACCTTTTAATCCAAGTTTCTTCCTTTTTCCTGATCGACACTATGGAGGACAATGGACAAATAATGAGAATTGGTGTAAAGAGAACTAGTAATTCACATGGACAATGACACCAAAAATGTAGGTATTGAAGGCAAACAACAAAATAAAGATTGCACACAAAATAATGAAGTACCATCTACTGTACAATGTACATGATAAAGTACAACAATTTTAGACTCGTCTTCCATCCACAAAAAATCAGTCTTCATAGGGTTACCCACCAAGTTGTCTAGTGAAATGTCGTGCAAACTAAGCAGATTGCTAGTAAAATTGAACTTATCCTTTCTTAACATACTAGGTTCCTCCAACCAGCTGTTATATCATGGTGCTTGTTGATACATTATGTCATGCCACGATAATGATCTTCTATTGCGTATTCATGACTGGTAATTACCTTAATATCATGTTACTCATTGATACATCATGAGATGCCATATTGATGCTCTTATATTGTATGTTTATTGATACTTAGTTTGACATGCAAGTTGCTTGAGCTGGCTTCCGTGCATTTGCAGGTTTATGCAAAAGCAAAAGAGTGTTTGGAACAGCTATCAGCTGAGGAGTTTGGTGTTCTTTTAGGGAAACATTTTACCTCAACTTATCCAAAGGTTTGCTTGCTTCATCATATTCCTTGAAAATGTTGGTAAATAATGGCAATCTTGTTTTTCATAACCTTGTGTATAACGTTCGTCTTTAGGAAATAAATTATCATAAAATAATTAAGAGTCTTGTTTTCCATAATGTTGTTTGTAGTTGTTCATCTTTAGGAGATAGAATATCTGCGTATAACAATGTCTCGCAGAAAACATTGGGTACATGAATATCAGTTTTAAGTGTATATTTGGTGTTGGATTGGAAGATATGCTGTATGATAGTGTCCACTTAAATTATTGCATTAACATTTTGACTTAGAAAGCAATACTGAATACAGGATGTACAATACCATTTCCTAAACCCTCAAATTTTTGAGAATGTTTGCTTGTAGTCTATTTTCAGTAAGCAGCAAATAACACAGTTGTGATTCAGTGCCAAAGAGGAAGTGAATAAAGTTTGGCCCAAAAGGATGCCCACCTGTCATACATAATAGAACTTAACTTAAGCAGCAAATAACACAGTTTTGATTTACTGTCAAAGAGGAACTGAATAAAGTTGGCCCAAAGGGATGCACACCTGTCATACATAATAGAATATAACTTGAGGTATATGGTACTCTACATTCCTAACTTTCTGCAATTTGAGGATGAATTAGAGTTTTAGAAAGAGTTTCTAACTAGTGTCCCACCTGTTTACATGGTGGGTTAAGCATCAGCTTGTGTTCGTATGCTCTGGCCCTAGCTGCAATATGACCTGCAATTGTAACTATACTATTTCCTGTCAGGTTTGGTTGTTAATCTATTATTGTCATTTTTTCCTGAAGATGGATCCAGCAGAAAGATCTGAAATTTTAGGAACTTAGGACAATAAGCTTCATAAACAGTTGACTCCAGAAGCCTTTAATATCACTGAACACTTGAAACAAGACAACCTGAAAACTAAAAAATGATTATCTATTACCCGTTTGTCATTTCTCATCTAGTGTGAGCTTCTTCCAGCTTGTCCTATTTTTATTCTTTTCTAACATGCATTGTTGTAGGAAAAAACTACATTCCTAAGGGTTCAGCTAATTATTGCAGGTATAGACTTATATTTCCATTTTGTCTTATGTGAATGCAAACTAGCTGAATCACAAGTGCATGCTAACAACGGGAATTTTATTTCATGACTTTATGAAATTATTCACTCATTATTAGGAATATGCAACAATATGCATCTGATATTTTAACTCGTGGTTTCCAGAAGTCACTTGTTGATATTTCAATTTCCTATTGCATGTAACATCAATTTTATATAAATGGTCCCGGACCTAGACTAGAAACAACTGCCTAGTGTGAGATAGAGTTTTTGTATTGGAGAGGCAACATAATGGTATTTGTTCATTGTCTCGGTACATTTGTTGACAGGCAAACTAACTGTCCACTTTGAAAGATTTATTATCAGTCTACTAACCTAGGATCAATGCAGATTGCTATGTCGGTTTTAATGCAAAAGAATTTTCAACAAGGCTTGCTAGCAGATATTGCCTAATTGGTTTTTGAGCTTTATTAGATCAAGGACACAAGTATAAAGACAATAAATATGGTCCTGTTCCCTTGAGGAGGCAGTTTACGCTAGGTGGGGAAAGTCATAAGTTACATTCTATCTGGGAAGTCTAAAAAGGAATGACACTGTGTTTCTGTTAAATCGAAAGGAAGTATTTAAATCATCCTTTTTTAACCAGCACTTCCAAACACATCACTCAGATGTCTAGTACAGTGCCGACCAAATTGTACTGCCTGTAAAAGACAAGTACATGCATATCTTTCAATCATGAAAGATATCATCTATATGACATGTATGCATAAGAAGGTTACACAAATTTCATACTTTATGAATTAGCATAGGGAATGGATAGATAATAGGCCACATTTAATTTGTGCTATAGATGAATTTAACGATGTGGTAAAATTGTTGTGACACAAGGGAAGATTATAGGCATCCAATTAAAATCTAGGCTATGCATCCACACAAAATTCTAGGCACCAATAAAACTTCAATAAATTGTATTCTCCTTCATTCAGCAACTGTTCAACTGCCTCATTGTTTCTTACTTAGATGACCTTCACAAATCTTATTGGTTAGCAACTTAGCACAACCTGTTGAAATACAATCATAACTTTTTTGAACATGCTGGTGGTTTTCATGTTAACTGTAACTAAATCAACAATTCATAGGCAGTGATTGCTTATTAATGAATTAGCCATATTAAATAATGATCTCATTTAGCTGATTCTCTTACGAAACATAAATTGCCACAAATACAATCTTTAAACTTTTGGGATATATGTGAATATGTGTTTTATTCATAGTTGCATGGAGTTTTAGAATGGGCGGATGGGTTTCAGGGATGGGGGGACCAAGGAGCTAAATTTGGGGACAGTGGTTGGCAGCACACACACACACACACACACACACACAATAAAACTAGAGTGTGGGTCTAGGGGCGAAGCCCAATGATTTCTTATTAATGAATTAGACATTATCTCATTTAGATTATTCTCTTACGAAAACACAGATTGCCACAAATATAATCTTTCAAATTTTGGGATATATGTTAAGGTGTGTTTTATTGTTTTATTCATAGTTTCATGGGGTTTTAGAATGGGTGTACGGGTTTCGGGGATGGGGAGATCAAGGACCTAAATTTGGGGATGGTGTAAATATTTATATAAGCTAGAGTAGATTGGTGTCTCTTGTTGGGTTGGTGCTCAGTAGTGGGGATTGGTGTCTCCAGTGGGTTGGTGTCTACAAAGATTAATGGGGATTGGTGTCTCCTGTAGGTTGGTGCCTACAAACTTGTTGTAAGAGAATTTTATATAAAGCAATCATTTGCCATGGTTTTCTCCCGAAAGGGTTTCCACGTAAATCTTGTGCTCTTCTTCTGTTCTTAATTGATTAGATCTTGTATGGTAATTGTTGTTGTGGTTGATTAAGTTTGAAAAAGTAAAAGATAGTCTTATACTGATCCACCCCCCCAACCCCCTCTTAGTATAAGTGTGCTCATCAACTCTAATATCTAATAATATTATATTGTGTTATTAGAACTTTTTCTCAATAATAAAATCCTATGATGGCAAGATTAGTGCTAAGATGCTCGATCAATGGATGTTTCAAATGGAGGTATACTTCAGCTTGCATAGACTATCTCCTCATCAACAAATCTCTTTCGCTAGGTTAAAGCTTTTTGGGCATGCTTACTTGATATGAGTTATGCACACTCTTTGGAGTTTCAAGTAATGCTACCCATTTCCAAGTGGTATAAATTTAAAACATTGTCACAAAAACATCTCTACCCTATATGCCATGAAGAAGAAAGGTTGATGCAATGGCATCATTTGAGGCAAGAACAAGGACAAAGCGTGTAGGCTTATACAAGTGAAATTAGGAAGAGAGTGGTTCAACTTGGTAAGGATATGATGGACCGTGAAGTTGCTGATGAAATATGTTGGTGGGCTGTTTGATGCATTACCCATTTCCAAGTGGTATGAATTTAAAACATTGTCACAAAAACATCTCTACCCTATATGCCATGAAGAAGAAAGGATGATGTAATGGCATCATTTGAGGCAAGAACAAGGACAAAGTGTGTAGGCTTATACAAGTGAAATTAGGAAGAGAGTGGTTCAACTTGGTAAGGATATGATGGACCGTGAAGTTGCTGGTGAAATATGTTGGTGGGCTGTTTGATCACTTGGAAAGACCAGTCTTAATGACCAAGCCCCAAGACATAGATGAGGTGTGTACCCAAGCGCACTACCTTGAGCTAGACAAGAAGGGGACCTTTTCATACAAGAATAAACAAGGTGAAGAGCAGCAATGTGGTGGCAAGAAGAATGCTACTTCCATTGTGAATCAAAGGGCAAAGGTGAAAGAAAGCTTCATTGCTCACATTGTGACAAAGATGGGCATTCAGGGTAAAGGTGTTAGAAATTACACCCATAATTGGTGCCTTCAATGGAGAAGGGCAAGCAAACCAATGTTACACAAAAACTCATAGAGATTGAGTGCACCTTAAATTAGATGAGCATTTGTCATGTGCCATACTCAACAAGGGAGCACAAAAGGTTAGTGGTAGCTTGCATGGAGGAGAAGAGCTCACACAACTATTCCAAGTGATGGTGCAAGTGAAAGGTAATAAAGTTAGTGCTATGTTTGACTCGTGTTCACAAGCAAATCTTGTTTTTAATAGGCTGGTTAATGAATTGGGATTGGAAGTTGTGAACCATCCACATCCATACACCTTGAAATGGTTGCAACATGGAGTGGAGATGAGAATGTTGAAGCAATGCAAGTTGCGGTTTGATCCACTCCTAGAATTCAAACATGAGCTATTGTTAGATGTTTTTTCATTGGATGTGAGTGATCTGATGCTTGGGAGTCCTTATTGGTACATGAGAGATGATTATTATGGGAGAAAGAATTAGTATAAGTTGACATTGAACAGGAAGGAGTTTGTCTTGAATGGGTCTAAGATTGCCATGGCTAGCACTTTAAATTGCAAGAAACTAATCAATTATAATGGAAGAATTGGTTCCTCATTATTGGAGAAGAAACTGTAGTCGGTCATAATTGTAGTCGGCCATAGTCGGCCAAGTAAATAATCACGAATTAATTAATGTTGTGCACAGTTAAGTTTAGGAGTGTTATCGGGTTAACCCCGACGGTTGGTTAGTTGTGGAGTCGTTGCCAATGGTTGGTATCTCAACCAACCTTGGCATAAGTTATATATTGAGTCGATACTTGTAATCGGGGGCAACATTGTGACATTGTAGTGTAATATTGATATATTCAATGAATGGAAAAAATGCTTTGTTCTATGCAATGTTGTTATAAATTCATGTTCTATGTTATGCACTATACTACATAATTCTGTTTACTCTGTCTGTATGAATACCACATTGCCAGTAAACATTTGGCGCCGTTGCCTAAGCGAATCCGGTGAACATCCAGACGGGAGAATGGCGTTGTGATGGGGCAGCCGACCGAAGAGCCAGTACAAGCAAACGGGATCGTGAAGACGCTCTGACGAAAGGCCTCTGCAGTTTGTGGGAAAATTCGTTGAAGGACCATGTACGGAGGGAGGCTCTCAGACGGGAGATCCCTCAGTCGGTCATCTGGGATCAATTGCACGTCAACCAAGAGGTCAACCATCTCCTCACCCGAGTAGCAATTAATGCCCATACAACTCAATAAGGATAAGAACCGAGTACCAAGTGGGCATGAAACACCAGAGGAAAGAACACGAAGATCATTGAGATTAAAGGAACAAGAAGAATGAAGGAAAACACTAAGACAAATTGCCAATGAACATCATCATGCCGACGAAGGAATTTTCAAGACACCGCTGACAAATAAAGAAAAAGGGAATGAAAATGAATTGACAGAAGAAATTGAAAACAGCATACGCCGCATTGGAGAGTTATCCATATCGGACGACGAAGGGCCGAGAGTTGGAAGATCTGAGCCTAAGACCCCAGGGCAGAGGGAGTATCAGAACGAACCCGAGGAGACTCAAGGTGTAGAGGACACTGACAGAGGACGTGGGGAAGACTTGAATGTGGCTGAGAGTGCAAGTGACGCATTGGGATGTTGCGAGAGAACTAGTCCAGTCAGGTCCAACGCACAAGGAGGGCATCGGGGAAGGATGGTGACTCCGCCAGCCGAGAGGCAGAAGCTACCCAAATTTACGGGGAATGGGTCAGAAGATCTAGTGCGACACTGTAAGACGTGCGAGACGATTTGGATAGCCAATGGGCAAGATGATGTGGACTACTGGCTGAAAGCATTTCCAGCGACACTGAGAGATAGTGCCATCGACTGGTACACAGAGTTGGACCAAGCACACAGGGCATCATGGAGATTACTTAAGAAGGCATTCCAAGACGAATTCAAACTCCTAAGGGATGACAGTGAAATTGTAGCGGAGATCTACAGTATGAAGCAAGGGAAGCACGAGAACGTGCGAACCTACAACCGGAGACTGAAAGAATTGTTGGGAAAATTGGAGACTTAGCCGGCCGACGGGTTGAAGAAGCGATGGTTCATCGAAGGGTTGCACTCATCGCTGAGAAAGAAAATGAAAGTCGTGCCTCCGTCGTCGTACGATGAAGCGTACAATCAAGTGATGGATATAGAGTGAAAATAAAACATCCTTCCGAGGGAAAAGGAAGATGGACAACGAGGAGTACGGATGACAACAGCGACAGTGAGTCCAAGACCGTGCAAGCACTTAGGAAGGACATGATGAAAGAACTGAAGGCCGACAAGGAGAGTACGAGGGAAGCTAGAGAACTGTGGTGTACAAATTGCAAGGGGGAAGGAAGGTCACACAAAGGCAAATTGTCCGAAAAAATTGTTTTGTGATATTTGTCAAGTGATGGGACATTCCATCAAGGAATGCCCATACAATCTGAAAGCAAGGGGTACGCAAGTACTCCACTCAAGGAGAACCGTCAACACCGCCGAACACACCACCAAAGCCCTAGTACAATAGCCATGCATCCCCTAGAGGTTACCAAAGCAATAGAAGTCCGAGAAACAGAATACAGTACGACAGCAAGGGGCGACCCATGATATAGTGTCAACAATGCAATGAATGGAGACACTTTGCAAGGGAATGCCTGAACAATAATCAGAACAAAATAAATGCATTATGCAAGTGGTGTGGGCCTGGGGATCACAAAGAAAAAGATTGCCCGAAGCAGAAAGGGGTGAACCTCATCAGTCTCAAGGGCAATGATGAAGAGATCCTTGTGGTCACCCGAGCACAATGGAAAAGAGCGACGTATCCAGATCCCAGAACCGAGAAGGAGAGACTTTGGGAGGCTAGAAAAGAAGTAGAGATGGCAATGGAAACGGAGGGGAAGAACAGAAAAATAACTACTGTACGACCAGAGTTAGACAAGAGTATTGTGAATCAGGTGTTACAAACCACTGTATCGGTCAAAATAGCGGATCTTTTACAGAGCATGCCGCAACTGAGGATGGCAATCTCGAAGGCGATGGAAAGGAACCCAAACGGGCAAACAAAGGACGAAGATGTCATAGTGGAGCCATCGCTGGAAGGAGAACAAGTCATCGACCCGAGACTGTTGGCAGTTAACAATGGCAAGAATCCAATCGTCGTACACATGGCAATCGGTGGATGTTACCTGACGAACACAATAATCGACAGTGGATCGAGAGTGAATGTGTTGACAGAAGATACGTGGAAGTGCTTGGGAAGACCTACATTATGGCCACAAAATTTCTAGTTACTGGGAGCAGACCAACACGGAATTAAAGTGTTGGGAGTGCTAAGGGCTCAAAAAGTGAAGATTGGCACCCAACTCTTTCGGTTAAACTTTGTAGTCATAACAACACAAAATGCGTCGTACGATGCATTACTCGGCCGAGGGTGGTTGATAGCCGCCAAGGCCAACCACAACTGGAAAAAGAACACCTTGTCGATAGAAAACAAAGGTAAGAAGATCGTCATAGATCTAAGAACACAGGCTGTAAGCGAAGAGTTGGCATCATATTCCGATACAGACGGAGGGGAGTCAATTGGCAGAGGACCAATAGAACCTGATGAGGAAGGAGTATTAAAACTGCAAGAATGTTCTGAGGATGAAACTAATTCCTTTAGTGGGCTCTTCCACTGGCAGATGGAAGACTATGAGTTCTTCAAGCCAGAGTGTAACATGATTTCAATAAGAGAAAGTGGCGAATGCTCTTGGGCGACTAGTGAAACACTCGGCAATATTGGGCCCAGTGAAACATTGTTGATGAATAAAGCACTGGATGGATTAACAAACACTCGACCACTTGGCAAGAGGGAACCAGTAATGAGTGACAAAAGGGGAGGAAGGTAATAATCAGCCAGAAGTAACAGAGCAAATAGTGGCAGAGACAAGTCGACCAAAACAGACAAGTCGACCAGGAGAGGCACAAAAAGAATATACAGAGGGTGAAGCCAAGATAGATGATACACTTGCACATACATTTGAACCAGACAAGGTGATCAGGGATGAAGAGTCATTGACAAGTAAGGTGAATTGGGGTGATGAAACTAACGACAGGGACACAACATTGAAAACATCGGCCAAAAAGAGACCATACAGAAAGAATAAGGACTATAGAGTAATTCTGCCGACTTGCAATTTTTTGGCGATCGATGAAAAACAACAGAGAAAAAATGATGTTAAAAAGTTGGACAGTTTGCCGAACGTAGTATGCGGCTTCCGAAAGACGACAATTCTGGTTCCAAGAAAGATAGTAGTTCTGGTCCCTGCCGACGATTACAAAATCAATAAAGTCGGAGTTGCAGATCGAATGTGGACCCCGTCGGAGAAAAATAGAAAAATCCGAATCAAGTTGACATGGATGAAAAATTGGAAAAAATGGAAAAAATAGAGAAAAAGAGATTGAAAAAAAAAAAAAAACCGACATACGACCAAGTCGTATGACCTGAGCCGTATTACTAGGCCGTACGATGAAGACCGTACGACAAGGTTGTACGCCCATCCACTTCATCAACTCCGCCCCCAAGAAAAAAGAAAAACACTAATTTTTTTGTCTCTGCAATTTGAAAAAAATACACGACCGTACCATTGATGAAGGAAAGAAAAAAGACACAAGTCGTATGAAGAGGATTGGCAGGTCGTATGAAGAAGACTGGGGAGGACGACAGGAAAAAGGCCGTACGATTGAGGGTGCGGAAATCAACTTCAATAATTCAGAAAAATGATGTGCGCCATGAAGGTCCGAATGGTTTTGAAGGTGTTAATTTGGGCTTGGCGGCGGGGGCCCTGCCCCTTGACCCCGCCCTATATCCGGACCCCACGAGGGGCACTGCCCCCAAACCCCCATCAAATCAGTACTATCTTGATTCAGTGAGCAATGGGGTGCAACATTCGCAGCGTTCAGTGTGCTATCAGATTGGGTTCCTTGGTTGGTTGGTCTACTGGCAGGTGTTCCGAATGTGTTGGTTCTATTTTTACACAGCTCCTACTTTAGCAGTGTCGTCAGTTTGGTAGAGCTTACTTAATATCACTTGATACTTCATGGTTTTCTGTCGTCTGGAAGACGACTAATTTTGTGGGGGGATGTAGTCGGCCATAATTGTAGTCGGCCGTAGTCGGCCAAGTAAATAATCATGAATTAATTAATGTTGTGCACAGTTAAGTTTAGGAGTGTTATCGGGTTAACCCCGACGGTTGGTTAGTTGTGGAGTCGTTGCCAATGGTTGGTATCTCAACCAACCTTGGCATAAGTTATATATTGAGTCGATACTTGTAATCGAGGGCAGCATTGTGACATTGTAGTGTAATACTAATATATTCAATGAATGGAAAAAATGCTTTGTTCTATGCAATGCTGTTATAAATTCATGTTCTATGTTATGCACTATACTACATAATTCTGTTTACTCTATGTCTGTATGAATACAGCATTGCCAGTAAACAGAAACAAGTGCACCAAGAGGTTGATGATAGAGTTGGAAATGAGCTTCATAGGTGTGGGGAGCAGTGAATGCAATACTGTGTAGGGCTATTTCATGTAGGTATGCAAGTACACTTTAAAAGAGGTAAGGACCATGAGATCAATTTGAGATCCTAAAGGGTGGATAGCCTTTGGATTTCAGTTATGTTGATGCGTTGTGTGGATGAGTCAAGAGGTAGGGTTGTGCCATGGTTGACTCATCTTTAGGTGAAGGACAAGCTGGCTTGGGTTTCTTATTGCCACGTCATGTTACAAGGAGTCCTAATGGAGGTATGGAGGTGAGAGTTCCTCCTTATTAGTCTCAATAAGCTTTTGGGGACCAAAAGCCTTACTATTGGGGAGGTGTGATCTGAAAAATCGGGTCAAAAGTGTACTAGGCCATTGGAGTCATGGTTTTCTATGTTCATTGAAGTGTTGGCAAGGGGTTAGGAGATGCAGTTCATCACAAAATGAAGTGGTATAGAGTAGAGGATGGGATGATGTCAGAGGGATGACTAAGGTGATCCGAAGCATCTTGGAAATGGACGGAAAATCACTTGTGATGAATTTTCCGCTTTCCATAGGTGGCAAATCACTTCTACCACAACTAATGCTCCACCTACCATGGTGATTGCCAGAATATTGTGATGAATGCAAGAATATTGCGGCTAATGCATGATTACCCCTTGGTGGAACTGTCGATTTTGCTAAAACATAGACAAAATGTGGAATGCATAGTTTTTGTTGTGTGGTTTTCCAATTTATCGATTGATCTTTCATTTTTTGAGGATAGGAAGATGAGGGAATGCCATAAATTGTAGTTACATGAAGTGTAAGAGGCTGTCTCTCATTTGTATTGTGGTATTAGTACCTCTTGTGATTGTAACAAGCATAGTTGTAGCGATTTTCATGGTGATAGAGTTATTGCTGGTGTTGTAGGAGCTTTATTGTGTTGTTGGGGCTCAAATATGCCATTGACGCATTATAAACATTTGTAAGCAACGGTTATATGGTGATTTGAGGAACTTTTGGGCTTACTCTTGCTTGGAGTTTCTCCCATTTGAAGGGTTTCTCTAGGGAAAGCTTATGTGTTTGCATCTTGTATGGTGTTTTTTTATTGTATATTCTTTGGCATTTTTTGATGTTTCGTTGATATTTCCTTTGATATGCATGTGATATGTTGATTTGGAAACCATTGGAGGTGGTTTGTTTGTGTGTGTGTATTGAGAGTTTTTGTTGAAGGTGTGTGAATTCATTTTGAGGGTAGTGTGAGGAAGGTCCTCCCTATTTATGGATCACTTATATTGTACACTATCTCATGCCACCTTTTCCTTTTTAGCTCCCAAAACTTGGATAAATAGATGTAAAACTTTTCCCTTTGTTCATTTTACATCCTCTGATTCTCATTGGAGTCTAATGTGTCAATGATCCAAGATATCATTTTAATTATAAATGATAGTTGAAGCATAGCTTATAGCTACATGCAAGATAGGGTCATCTCACAATGTTCATTTTTTAGAGAATTAGTTCTTTCTAAATTTAGTGCCTTTTAATCACATATCACACACCTTTGTTACCGGATTCTCCTATTTAGGCCCCTATATTGCACAAATTTGGTATTGGGTTGGGTTCAGGTCTGGGACAGGTTGCATAGACAAAAGAACAAACAAATCTAGTTTGGCATTTGACCATGGGAAGAAGAACGAGGTGCCTAGGAGAAACCCAGGGCAAGCCAAGGTCTGTCCCACCATGATTGCACAGACAAAGGAATGAACAAACCAAGACTAGTCTAGCATTTGATAGCGGGAAGAAGAACGAAGGAACAAACCGAGACTAAACAAACTACTTTGTAGTTTTATAAATGCACTGGGCAAATGCAGAGAATGAAAGAAATGAAATGGCAGCAGCAGCAAGGAAACGAGAGCTGGAAATAATGATCCCTCCCTTCTTCACATGCCTGATATTGCTGGACTTAATGAAGGACTCCATGAGCGTGTGATGTATGACTGTGTGAGTATAGAGAAGTGGATCTACGACAACAACATGATGTGCCCAGTGATGCTGCAGGCCCAATGCTCGTTGTCTTGGTCTTATATTTCACTACTACCAGGTCTTCTTGTGTTTTTAATAGTGTTGGCCTTAAAAGGGATCTATAATTTGGAAGCTAATTTGGTAAGGTGATAAGGATCCTGGGACAATTCAATGGAAAACAGTCTAAATCCTTGGAACTGAGATGTGTTATAAGCAGAAGAAAATTTCAATAGCAATTGATAGAATAAAGGTAATTGCAGAACTGAATAGAAAATGAATAGAGAGCAGAAGATCATTATACTATGCATGTGAAGAGAGCAGATAGCAAAATATAGTTTTAAGTTTATCATATCGATTTCTATACATAAGAAGAGTAGATAACACCACAGCTTGGTATGGATACTTGAATATTTTAGGTGCCAAGGGATAAGGTTAGATCCTTGTACTTTGACGTTGGGATGTGCCTCAAGGAATATGAATGGATTCCCCGAGAATGTGAGTGGGATGCATATCTGATGATTTGATGGCAAGCTGTATTCTAATGTCTCTGTGCAAAAGGACGACTATGAAATACTTGAACTGGAAGATGTGGGAAAAATAAGTACAAACTACAAAGATTAACTTTAAGACTAAGGTCTTGTTGATTAATGTGACCATTGTCCTAGGATGTTTTCCATTGGATTAAAGGTTGTATCAAGGTGGTAGGGAGTAAACTATTGGCATTTACCACTATCCTCTCACCTTTACACAATCAAAAGAAACTCAAAATGAATGCATTCGTAGAATTGCATGGCTTCTGTCATGTCCCCATTTCCGGAGTGATCCACATTGAACAATGGTTTAGCCTACTCATCATTCTCGGAGGCTAATACCAATCTTGAGGGAATGAACTTGGTTTTTGGCTAACATATTGTTTTAGTTTTGCAGGATTAAGTCAAAGACCATTCAAGTTGTCTGTATTGATTCTGGCTAAATTGGCTAAGTCTGAGAACCATTTCATCAATCCAAGCATCAAGTTGTCAAGAGATGAGTTTGATTGAGTCTTCATGTTTAGGCGCAAATGTCACATTGACCAGCCAAGAATGTGCGCCTAGCTTGGAACAGGGGTTTCAATGACTCCAAGGAGTGGCGCTACCTTTGGAGATGATGTTATCAACCTCTAAAAACATCATACATTTCAAATTTTGGAGGAAATTGGCTAAGTATAGCCTAGGTGCATATTCCACATCAAATCCTCCAAATGTGCACCTCGATAAGAATGAAGACTAGGAAGTGAACTTGGGTTTTCCCATCAAGGCGCTCACCAAGACATGATTGTTTGTTACTCCAAATGCTACAGGGATTGAAGATTTGGCAAGATAATCCTTCAAAATTCTCAGGGCACAACTTCCTCCTTGCAACACCTTAATGTGCGCCTAGTGGTAGCTACTCAAATATGCGCCTAAATGGAGAAGTGGCCTCTAATCTCCTCATTCAGTCAAGGCGCTCATTTGGAATGATGTTCTAACTCACCTCAATGACTTCAAATGTGAGCATTTGCATGGAGGATGATCATCTCAAGTATAGGCGCAAATTCACTCTTGTCCAAACCCAAAAGTGCGCCTAACCTAGAAGATGCTTCCAATCCACTTGGATGTGAGGTGTTTGGGAAAGCAGAGATGAAATGTTGTCTAAAGGAGACAAGGTTAGGTGTTAAAGGAGTAAAAATCATCTTAGGCGCCAAATTGTAATCAAACAACATTAAATGTGTGCCTAGGCATAGCAAGGCGCCAATTCTTGTTCCAACTTCCCAAAATTGCGCCTAGGAAGGAATGGAGCTTTCAATCCACTCAAGTTGAAAGGCGCTTAATAGAAGATGGTGAACTTGTCTTAGAAATGATTTAAGTTGGAGGTTTTAACAAAGAAAGACTATACTTTTCCTAAGGCGCCAATCTAGATTTTTCCTACCAATAAGTGCGCCTAAGTGAAGATGAGGACTAAGACAAGGTTTTGAATACTCTAGATATGCGTGCTTGGATAAAGAAGCATCATAAGGTCTACAAACAAATGTTTGGAGTCTTGAATAGAGTAGAAAATCATCACAAAGGTTTTAGGCGCAATACCAAGTCTCTGTAATGTCCCCTTCTAGACTCATGGTTAGTCCATCATAGAGTTCTCGTGGACTAGCAGTTTGGTTAGGGAACTGGGGTTAGTTGGCCTTGGAGGTTGTGTCGGTGGAGGGAAAGATGGTTCGAGTTCAGAGGATCCAGTTGGCACCTTCGGAGTTGGCCCAGTTGATCTTGAGCGTTACTATTTTTAGTAAGTCTAGGTTCAATGTTGGTTCGGGATTTTCAGAGTGGGGTTAGAAGCGTTTTGTCAAAACTTTTTCGACAAGCTAAAGAACGTGGCATTCCGACACCGTCTTCATATTTATTTTAAAGTCCGAAGTTCTATATAATAATTTATTGGGACTTTACAAATAAATATTAAATGGTCACTTTATAAAAGTAAGTTATAACTTAAAAGTGACCCTCTAGGAGGTGGGAGCCCATGGGAGTCATAAGGGGATGAAAATTAAATAATAAAACAAACGCAAATTCCCTCCAAAAAGGGGTGTTGGGTTTGGAGAGTTTATAAAAAGGTGCTGAAGGGCTCATTTGGTTTTATGCTTGCTTTATGATATTTTCTTCTTGTGAGCTCTGCTAGAGTTTGCTATTGTGAGGGTTTGAGGATTCGAACCAGAGGCTTGTGGAGACAGAAACCTCCATAGGTAACGGCATTCTACAGGTGTGAGAGACCACCCAACGGTGCCATTGACAGTGGATGTATTCAGCATTCACATTGTGCTTGCAATGAAGTCATTCGGGGGAGTTTTGAGCTGATTTGATATATAGCATTTCTCTATTATTGAGTGCAGATTTCAGAGGGTTTGAAGGCAGTTTATTGTGTGGGCATTGTTCATAGCTGTTGTTTGCATTTTCAGCCATGGCCGTACTGCTCAATGAGTAGCGTGGGAGTCTTAGAGTATCATTTCCTTTTGTGGGTGTCACATATTGTACATTGTGTGAGGTGTTCAGAGCCCATTTATATTGCTGATATCATTTGTAAGCTCAATCTCATATTTTCTGGAGTTTGCAGTGATTCCGGCGATATCCAGTTGCTGGTGCACTCCCAGCACATGTACCAAGTTGCATTTCTGGATATGGGTATGTCACAATAATTCATATTTGGCTATTCTGCTATCTGGGTCTTTGTTATTTTCTTTATATCTGTTGTACTTTTTCTGGGTTCTCTCTCTATGTTCTATATTATATGCTTTGGCAACACATCTGCAGGAAAACTTAAAACCCCATCTGCATTCTTCTGTCTAGTCTGAAAGATCACACAATAAAATAATAAAAATCACACAAAAAGATTTTAAAAAATACAAATAGGTACGACACATTATAGTGGTATCAGAGCTATGATCTTGCCATCCTATGAGGTTGAAATAGGCATACAGAAGTGAAAATGAGATATGCTACCGGCAGATGGATATTCTTTCAGGAATACCAGAGCAAGGCAAGGAACACAGTTTCCGCAGAGGAATCTAATACCATAGAGTGATCCATTTGAGTCAGATCCAGAGATAGTGGTAGCAGCTACAGAGGACGATTCCCTAGTGTCACAGACAAACCCCTTTTCAGGTGAGATACCTCCATTTCCAGAGCATACAGGGGAGATAGGTGACAGGGAGATTGAAGAACCAAGCACACGGGATATCCTCAATGACTTGGCTAGAGGTCAGCAACAGATCTGGCTAGCTTGGATAGGTCTCAGCAGGCACTCGGAAGGCTTCTTGGTTGATTATTTCTTGAGCTGGATGAAGATGAGGAGAATATAGATCGAAATAGATACAGGAACGACCGGAATGGAGGCAGGAATGACAGAAATAGAGACCGGGATGATGGTGATAGACACAGGGACTGAAGTAATGGAGATAGGAATGGTGATAGAAACATTGGTGATAGGAACGGACACCGATATCATGATGGAGAGGCTTCGGTGAATAACTGAGGTGCTACACAACTCATAGCTGCAGATAGACCAGGCATTTCGACTTTCAGGCCGAGGGACGAGATACTCGACAGGGATGCTACACAGTTGGAGATCTTTAGGGATTGGCAGGCTTCCAGCGAAGGGTTTAGAGCTGAAATGACTTTCAGAGACTACTCAGATCTCCGGATGAGACACAGACCCAGAGGGGGTAATAGACAACAAAACAATGAGCTGCAGAAGGTCGGCAAGATGACCTTACCATATTTTGATGGTTCGGGAAAAACTTCAGCAAGAGCGTGGGTACAAAAACTGGAAGTTACCTTAAGATCAACCCCATGCCAGAGACAGATGCCATCACATACGCAGCCTTACATTTGGAGGGTAGTGCGCATAAGTGGTGGAGCAATGGGAAGGTGACTCTGGGACATGACCAGATCACATCTTATGTTGAGTTCACAGCTAGACTCATTGATGGGTTCGACAAGAAGGACCCGAAGTTGCAGTTTAAGGAGCTGGCACAATTGTGATAGAGTGGTTCAGTGGACTCATACATTTCGGAGTTTCAGGATCTTTCGGTCATGGTTTCAGACATATCCGAGAGGAGGTTGATTGTGCTCTTTGTTGATGGGTTGTTTGATCCTCTACGTGGATGGGTGAAGGGTTTAGACCCTATGTCGTTGCAGGAGGCCATGAAAAAGGCTCGGGATATGGAGTCTTCAGCATGGAGAAGCAAATTTCAGAACAAAAACTTTCAGCATAGGAGAGAAAAGGAGAGAGATAGGAGGCATGGGTACAAGGACTCGGGACATCAGCCACACAAGAGTTCTTCCCGACTAGATGAGGATCAGCTGAATGGTCTTAGGAGGAAGAAACTCTGCTTTCACTGCAAAGAGCCTTGAGATCCTAAGCACAAGTGTGCTGCCCAAGGGAAGGCAAAACAGATTGAGTACTTCTCAGCAGATGAGTCTGTGGAGTTGGACACGCATTCAAAGCAGCATACAGAGGATGATGATTCAGGGACAGATGTTGCATCTGAAGTACTAGATAAGGATGAGGATACCTCCCTACCCACAACCCACATTTCTAGCATTCAGAGAGAAGGGTCATTTGGGATCCGAGGAGTATTGGGTGGACAGAGGTGCATTACCTTGTTAAACACAGGTGCCACTCATAACTTCATAGATGATAGCTTGGTTGCTAAGAGGGGGTTGCAGACAGAAGAGTTTGCGGGATTTAAGGTAAAGGTAGCTGATGGGTTTGTACTTGCACTAGGAGAATTCCTAGCTTGACGATCCAGTGAAACCATTATACATGCCAGTCAGAGTTTTATGTGGTTAGCATGGGTGACATGGATGTTGTGCTGGGAATGAAATGGCTACATGAGATAGGGGAGTTCACTATCAATTTGAGGACAATGGAAATGAAGTTTGAAGTGAACGGAGTTAAGCATGTGCTCAGGGGCATTTCAAATGGTGGATTGAGAGTTGTTTCTCTCAAGCGAATGGAGAGGTTGATTCGCCATGATCAAGTACAATGGGCAGCAAAGATATTGGTGATGCCTGAAGTTGCGGAGCAGCAGAAACGTGAGTATCCCCCTGACATACAGGCTCTTCTAACTAAACACACCAAAGTGTTTAGTGATATTCCACTTGGTAGACCACCCGACAGGGGTATCGAGCATGTAATTGAGTTGGAGGAGGGTGCAAAACCGGTGATCACCACACCATACCGGCACCCGAAGAGATACGAAGATGAGATTGAGAAAGCAATCAAAGAGCTTCTCCCCATGGGACACATAAGGCCGACTAAGAGCCCGTTTGCATCATCCGTTGTGTTAGTAAAAAAAAAGGATGGGACTCTTAGGATGTGCAATGATTACAGGGAACTCAATAAGAAAACAATCAAGAACAGGTATCCCATACCTAGGATAGATGAGCTGATTGATGAATTACATGGGGCCTGTTATTTCTCCAAGATAGACTTGAGATTTGGGTACCATCAGATTCGGGTCAGAGATGAGGATGTGGAGAAGACAACATTTAGGGGTCACTATGGGCACTTTGAGTTCTTAGTCATGCCATTCGTCTTGACTAATGCACCAGCTACTTTCCAGTCTTGCATGAACAGAGTCTTCAGAGAGCAGTTGAGGAGATTTGTTCTGATATTTTTTGATGATATCCTGATTTACAGCTAGACATGGGAAGAACACTTGAAACACATGGACATTGTGATGAGTATTCTAGAGAGGGAATCTTTATATGCTAAGATGTCAAAGTGTGAGTTTGGGATGACCGAGTTGCTATATTTGGGTCACATCATCAGTGTTGGTAGCGTGAAGGTAGACCTGGAGAAGATTCGGGCAATAGTAGACTGGCCACCACTAAAGAATCTCACTCAGCTGAAGGGATTCTTGGGTTTATGTGGATATTACCGCAGGTTTGTGAAGGGGTTTTCTCAGTCAGCTGCTTCCCTCACAGATTTGATTCGCAAGGATGCATTTAGTTGGATTGGGGGTACACAGGAGTGCTTTGACAGATTCAAACAGATTATGAGTACATGCCCTGTATTGGCCATACCAGATTTCAGCAAGCCCTTCGAGTTGCAGTGTGATGCTTCAGGAGAAGGCATTGGTGCAGTAATTATGCAAGATAAGCACCCCATAGCATTTGAGAGTAGGAAGTTGAGGGGTGTGGAACACAGCTATAGCATTTACGACAAGGAGATGTTAGCCATAATGCATGCATTGGCTAAGTTCAGACAGTACCTTGTGGGCAGCAAGTTCGTAGTCAAAACAAATCACAACAGTGTGAAGCATTTCCTTGGCCAGAAAGACTTAAATGAGAGGCAACAGAAGTGGGTCAGCAAGTTACAGGCCTACGACTTTGACATTGTGTATGTCAAAGGAAAGAAAAATGTTGTTGCCGATGCTCTATCCAGGAGGCCCCATTTATGTGCACTTGGATCCATTGCAGATGATTGGAGGGAGATGATATTAGCTGAGTATGCAAAGGATGCATGGGCTATTGGGATAATTGATGGCACCATCAAGGATGATAGGTATACAGTGGTAAATGATTTAATCATTTACAAGAACAGGATCTTCTTGGTGTCAGGATCTCAGATGAAACAGAAGGTTTTGAGGGCATTCCATGACTTGCTGATGGCAGGACACCTGGGGTACTTCAAAACTTATAAGCAGGTTAGAGAGAGGTTCACTTGGAAGGGCCTCAAGACAGAGGTAATGTAGTATGTGAGAGAGTGCCCGATATGTCAGCAAAACAAACAGGAGCACTAATTTCCAGGTGGTTTATTGTAGCCCCTACCCATTCCTGATAGGAAGTGGGATAGCATTTCTATGGACTTTATCACAGGTTTACCAAAAGTCCAAGGTAGGGATTGCATCTTCATGGTAGTGGACAGGTTGACAAAGTATGCACACTTCTTTGTCATCCCTACCAATTTCACTGTAGCACAGGTTGCAGATTTGTTCTTCTGCGAGGTATTTCGATTCCATGGGTTGCCTTGGAACATTGTTAGTGATAGGGATAGCAGATTCCTTAGAAATTTTTGGTAGGAGCTTTTCAGGTTGACAGGGAAAGAGCTCACCTCTTGTACAAGTTACCACCCCCAGACAGATGGTCAGACGGAAATAGTTAACAAATGGGTGGAAGGATACCTCCGAAATTATGTTTCAGGGCAACAAAAGGCATGGGTTAAGTGGCTTCACATGGGAGAGTACTGTTACAATTCCACATACCACATGTCTATTCAGATGTCACCACTTATGGCTCTGTATGGGTATGAGGCACCAAGCTTTGTTAATTTGTTGTTTGGTGATAGCAGAGTGCCGAAGGCCAAAGACATTCTCCAAGAGAGTTAGGACATCATGAGGTCTTTGAAGGAGAACATACAGAAGGCTCAGAATCAGCAAAAACAATATGCAGATCAGCAGAGGACTAAGCGATCTTTTGAGGTTGGTGACATGGTGTATCTCATGCTGCAACCCTATAGACAGTCCACTCTTAAGAAGAGTGGGGCAGAGAAGTTGAAGCCATGGTATTATGGACCTTTCAGGATCTCCAAGAGGATTGGAGAAGTGGCTTATGAGTTGGAGCTTCTAGCAGGTAGCAGGGTACATAATGTGTCTTCATGTATCTCGCCTCAAGAAGGCGTTGCAGCATAATGTGACACCATCAGCGGACTGGCTTCTCTTGATGAAGAGGGGAAGCTGATACTGGTACCCGAGGCTATAATTGATACCAGGGAACGTAATTTGAGGAGGAGGATCATCAGAGAGTACTTGGTTAAATGGAAGAACCTGCCAGTGGAGGATGTTACTTTGGAGAATGAGCAGATATTAGAGCATCCTGACTTGAGATTGCTTGAGGCAAGCAATCTTAGGGAGGGCGGACTGTAATGTCTCCTTCTAGACTCATGGTTAGTCCATCATAGAGTTCCCGTGGACTAACAGTTTGGTTAGGGAACTGGGGTTAGTTGGCCTTGGAGGTTGTGTCGGTGGAGGGAAAGATGGTTTGAGTTCAGAGGATCCAGTTGGCACCTTTAGAGTTGGCCCAATTGATTTTGAGCGTTACTATTTTTAGTAAGTCCAGGTTTAGTGTTGGTTCGGGATTTTCAGAGTGGGATCAGAAGCGTTTCGTCAAAACCTTTCCGACAAGCTAAAGAACGTGGCATTCCGACATCGTCTTCATATTTATTTTAAAGTTCGAAGTTCTATATAATAATTTATTGGGACTTTACAAATAAATATTAAATGGTCACTTTATAAAAATAAGTTATAACTTAAAAGTGACCCTCTAGGAGGTGGCAGCCCATGGGAGTCATAAGGGGATGAAAATTAAATAATAAAACAAATGCAAATTCCCTCCAAAAAGGGGCGTTGGGTTTGGAGAGTTTATAAAAAGGTGCTGAAGGGCTCATTTGGTTTTATGCTTGCTTTATGATATTTTCTTCTTGTGAGCTCTGCTAGAGTTTGCTATTGTGAGGGTTTGAGGATTCGAACCAGAGGTTTGTGGAGACGGAAACCTCCATAGGTAACGGAATTCTATAGATGTGAGAGACCACCCAACGGTGCCATTGATGGTGGATGTATTCAATATTCACATTGTGCTTGCAATGAAGTCATTCGGAGGAGTTTTGAGCTGATTTGATATATAGCATTTCTCTATTATTGTTGAGTGCAGATTTCAGAGGATTTGAAGGCAGTTTATTGTGTGGGCATTGTTCATAGCTGCTGTTTGCATTTTCAGCCATGGCCGTACTACTCAATGAGTAGCGTGGGATTCTTAGAGTATCATTTCCTTTTGTGGGTGTCACATATTTTACATTGTGTGAGGTGTTTAGAGCCCATTTATATTGCTGATATCATTTGTAAGCTCAATCACATATTTTCTAGAGTTTGGAGTGATTCTGGCTATATCCAGTTGCTGGTGCACTCTCAGCGCATGTACCAAGTTGCATTTCTGGGTTTTCTCTCTATGCTCTATATTGTATGCTTCGGCAACACATCTGCAGGAAAACTTAAAACCCCTTCTGCATTCTTTTGTCTAGTCTGAAAGATCACACAATAAAATAATAAAAATCACACATAAAAAGATTTAAAAAATACAAACAGGTATGGCACGTTACAGTCTCTAGAACACTAAATATGCACCTCAAGTAGACTGACTTAGCATTGGAGCTAGTAGACTTCCTCCGTAGAAAGAAGACAAAACAAGGAAGCATTCTCTAGTTGCCTCACTTTCAATTGGCACCTAATTCTCAGTTAGGCGCAAGTTCATGATCAAACTACCTCAGTTGGGTGCTTAGAGTAAGTTACAAGCACCTGAGCTCTCATTGGTCAACAAGATGATATTGGGATATGTACCTGTTCATTGGGTAAGGTTGCCAACTCAGAATGAGTCATCAGATGGAATATTCCCTTGGATATGCTTCTTGGGAAATGTGCCTTCATTGCCTTTGAACAGCACTATAAAAAGAGGAGAGCACTCCTCATTTGGTATCTTACATCTTTGGCGAATTTTCTCTCTGTAAAGCTTTATGCTTGTGGTCTTGAGGCCTGCGAGTTTCAAGTAGTTGGGGTGATGCTCCCTCAACAGTGATAAGGTGATGCTCCCTTATCAAGTTGTGAGGTGTTGACATACAGTTGACATCGTTGTGTTCAAGAGAAGTTGTTCATGTGTGAAGTCATTGTATACATCTAGGCTTCAAGGCCTTTCTTTGTAATCAATTGAATAAGATCGTATATTCATGCCATTGAGGGCATCATCTATTGTAATAAGACAATTGTATTGATTTGAATCAAGTGATAATAAAAGTGCCCAACTTCAAGTTGATTCATGCAAATTGTCATTGTTATCTTTCATGAATGATGTTGAGTAGATTGAGCAATTGAAGAGTTAAGTGCAAGTAAATTTGTTTAAGTAGGAAATTTTTTTGTTAAGTATAGTTGGGTATCTTACAGCGTCCATCTCCCTTGGATTACTAGATATCACCGTGTATTAACAACTAAGGCTTCCACCCTCAAATGGTTTTTACATTATTCTTTGGCTAAGTAGGTTTGTCTTTTTAGTTGAGAAATATAGATCAAAGATGTCTTATCTAATCCACTACTTATCATGCTTAGTTTATTTATTTTATTGCATTGCTTAATTTCATAATATTGACCTTTCTTTTGTTATTCTATGTTTCATTTACAAAGTTCCCTCTAAAGTATCTGTGTTACAGGTCACAAGAGCCACAATAAAAATTGTTGAAAAGCCATGGGAGCGAATCTTGATTGATGGCATACAACATGAACATGGTGAGTTCTATCTAATATAGAAAAGTTAAATTTAGTCAACTTCTTTAGAGGAGCATTTGCCTAGTTGAGATCCCAAAAGGCCTAATTTATTTTCTTTAATGTATTGTTTGCACATTGTGAGGAGCCAAAGATTAAGTATTTATATCTGTTTTGATTGGGTCTACAGAAGATAAAATCTTGACAGACATGATGATCAAATGTATACTAGATTTTCATAGGAGTTGGACAACTTTTGTTTTCTGTTTTCTCAACCTTCTACTCAATAAGAAAATAATAAATATAGGTGGTGTATTCCTTTTTCTCAACCTTCTACTCAATAAGAAAATATAGGAGGAGAAAGGCATACAAAACAAAGTGTAACTTTCAATAAGATCTTTGTACATCCTTGCTGTTCATAGTGTTTGAAGGTAGGCAATCGTTATGGATTTTTGGAAGAAGTGCGATTTGTTGATCCTTTTAACTTCAGAGAATCATTCTATAATTGGTGGCTCAGTAGTTTTGTGAGAGCATCATGTTCTATTTGCAATTTCTTTGATTGCATTTTTACTGTAGTATGTTGGATCTAGATCGTTCCTGTTAAAGACTTAATGCTAGATCAGGGTATTGTTTTACACCTCATTTGAACAATATTCTAAGGTGAATGGAAAAAACAATTCCCTTGTGGAATGCTTGCATAAGAGTTCTCATACACCGATCTGGCGTCTTGCTTGGTTAGTTACAATGATTTGCTTGTACGTTTGTTTTATTCTATAATTGGTGTGGCTATGCTATAGGATGGCATGGCACTAACACAGGTCAATGTCTGATCTTGTTTATTTGAGAGCTGATGTTGTGGAAATGAAGCCCTACTATGGCATGATACAAACTAACACATCATAATGCAAGGTTCTTAAGGTCACCAACACAAGTGGTTGCTAATCATGTGTTTCCCATCAACAAACAATAGTTGTGTATTGCTGCCTTAGTTCTATCAGCTAAGTGAGCAAATTGAGCTATAACTCATTCTATGATTTACCTCTTAGACTGGTGTGCAAATTGCCCTTTCTTCATACGTTAAGACTTGGGTATCTTCATTCAACGCATGCATTTAAGTTGGAATGGATAATATAGTGTACTAAGGCCAGTGCTAAGGGTTGTAGACTAGGATCACTAGGTTGTACTTTTGCATTTGCTGGAAACCACTGAACTAAACTAGAAAGGTGTTGGTTAATTAGTTCAACATTGGAAAGTGGAATCATTTCAATACATGAAGGTGTGTCGATACAGAGTTGTTGCCTGTTGCTACAATGACTGATATATCAAAGAATGTGAAGAGTCCTTTGGGGCCTTTCAACCTCTTTTTCTGCAAATGGAGCCAAAAATGGGGGATTTCATCCTTGTTTTCTGCAAATTGAGCCAAAATCTATCACCAACATTAAATTGACGAGGAACATGATTTTAGTCATTCTATTGCTTTCATTTCTATTGTGACCTGGACAAGATGTTATGGACTCGCTTGTAGTGGTTCTCTTGGAGACCTTTTTAGTACATATTTTTATTTTCTGTTATTAGTATCACAATTAGATGGCCATGTATTTTGATTAAGATGGATTGTTTTATTGACCGGATTGACATATTTTTTGAAGCAAATTGATAAAATGGTAGCCAACTTTTATTTGACATTTCAATATTTTATTCTAAGACATTAAGTAGCATGGCTATGAAACATTTAATATGCAACTTGCAAGCTCATCACTTTCTTTATCATTATATTTTAGTGTTTTTTGGGCTCCTAGTATCTAGTTAAATTGCTTCTTCTGCATTAATTACTTTATTTAATTTATGTCATACATGAGGCACCTTGTTCCCTTTTGGGGTTTGCACCATTGCAAGCCATCCAAGGCATGGGGATGCACAGTTTATGGGGTGGACTGTGGAGAATGATTTGACTGACCATTGGGGCCATTTTGGGAGCAAGAAGCAGATTTATGAAAAATGACTTTAATGGGTTGTTAATAGTCTCCAGATGTTTTTAACAAGGTATCACACAACATAGTTTGGAGACAATGGAATTTTGATCCCTTTAATTGGTCTAGTTGGCTAGTAAGCAAGTTTTCATGGTTAGAGGCATTATAAATTTATAACTCACCATTGTTTTATTACTTGGAGGGAATTTCCACCCTTATCTACTTGGCATGTGACTTGAATGAGGACAATGATTCTTCATAAGCAAAATTGAATTTAAAAGCTGAATTTTTCATTTTGGGAGTCGGGGAGTCGAGACCTCCCCAAAGCAGAAAAGATGAAGATTTTGCATACCATCTTGATGAAATTGGACTTTTGAGGCAGTCAATACCCGGGTGATGAGATGTAGATGCCATGCATGGGAGAAGAATGCCAAAGTTATGTGAAGGGACCAAATTGGCAGCCCACGACTCACAATGGAAATCTGCCAGGGCATGTGTGGTGGAAGGTCCTTCGAAGAAGAAGGAACTATGGGAGAAATAAAACAATTTCCCACACTTGCATCTTCATTCAAGCGGGTAGAGGAGATTTGTGTCTGAAAGGGAAGTTTGGAGGCCACAGAAGTGGCAGATCTTGCCTTTTAAGAGAGAATTATCTCCTCTTCAAATGGGAACTGCAGTGATTTGCATGAGAGGAAGAGAGAATGAGAGATGACAACCACATTCCTTTAATTGCTTCTAGTTGAAGATTTTACTTTTCGTTTATATTGTGCATGAGATTGATGATCCAACCATCTTCCTTGTGATGTACATATAGTCTTTGCTATGGTAAGCTAGAAGGCATTTGACTACATACTTGTAGCCCTTAAGAAGTTAGTAACATGTTGGGAAATGTGTTGTACAATTTGCACATAGGAATATAAAATATTTTGTAAAGTTGTGGTCCATCTCAAATGGAGTGCCACACTTGGGGGTGTAACTTTTTACTTAGGTGGTTGTGTGTAACATTAGAAGTGCATTTCATGTGGGTAGCACATTGGAGAAATGCACTTAATATTGGGGGTCATGGTTCAGTGAACATGTGGCTTAATGGGCTCATGTTTTAGTGTGGAAGGTATATTAGGCAAATGCATTTAATGTGGGAGGTACATTGGAGAAACACATTTAATTATTAGCTATGTTCCATGGTGTTTCTGGGATGGGGATGTTAGGAAATGCCAGGATGCATTTCTGGGATGGTAGGGGATGAGAGGCCTTTTTTTTGGGGATGCTAAGGGATAACAATTAAAAAAATAGGGAAATTTAAGAATATAGGAAATTTCAAATATTCATACGATAAGCAATTCACCATATTCATTATGTAACCATAATACGAAACATTAGAGCTGAATTGAGAATTCACATGAGTCGACATACAAATTCAAAATGACAAAATGTAGAAAATCAGAAAAAACAATATATTCCATAATTCAGGGCACATTTCTTGATTGGGCATTGTATTAAGTTGGTAACGATGCCTTTCTCTCTCTTTGAATGTTTTAAATTTTGTTTGAAGTAAGGTTTTTAACTTACACAACTGACAACCATGGCATTACTGTACTTCAGTAATGCAATATCATTGACATTAAAAAACCCCTACAGTAGTCCATTACTGATGAGGCATAGCACTGCAGTAGAGGTTGCTTCAGATCTCTATTCAAGCCACTTTAAGCACACAAATTGCATTTGTGTATGAATGAACTGAAAAATCTGACATTCAATATGGAGGGATACATTTTACCTGGATTTATGGACCTTTTTCAGCCACATTATAGAATTTTTTGGTTTCAACTTTCAGCCATGATGACATCATATTCACAGCCATTATTAGTAGTATTATTGCAAGGACAGAAATGACAATTTAAGCTAGGTAGTGGTGTATGGACATAGCTTTAACAAAGGCAGTCAACATTTCATTGTTCCTTTCTTTAATAAAGAGGTCAAATTATGGTATAGTACACTGTATAATATCTCCAAATTGATCGCAAATCCATTTTAGAATATTTGGCAGTGTTTTTTTTGAAAAATTTGATTGTTGTCTATAAAACATTTGATTGCTGTTTAGGGACGGCGGGGGATGTCCCCAATTGTCCCAAGGACGACCAGCTGTCCCCAGAGTTTCCGGATAGGTGAGGGGTTTAGGGGATGGCAGGAGACATTTCCAAGGTGTCCTCGAGACCCTGGAATGTCCCTAGTATGGTGATACTTGAAAAAGGGCAGGGCATGTTTCTCTAGGTTTCCTTGACTATTAGATGCCTTCCAAAAAAACATTAATGGGAAGTCACATGAGATAAGTTATCTTGGGTGGTTGGATTGGAGAGAGTATTTGGGTTGCATTGGAGGTTTGAATGACTATTGGTCCTAGAGTCAAAAGGGAATGCCCACCTTGGAGATGTACTTGGGTGAATTGATTAAGGGTGGTCTCTTGCCTATAAATAGAAGGCTTGGGATGGAGGTTAGACATTATCTTTTGGTTGATCATCATCTTGTGCATGCTCATTTTGAGTGAAACTTGGTGTATGCACCTGGAGGCTTGAGTTTCTTGTTGAAGAGATTTTAGGAACATGGAGTGGGACATGTAGATCTCATTTGTTCTTGGATTGATCTCATGAGGATGTAGAAATGGTTATGTTGGGACCTCTATTTTCCTTGCCTCAAAAATTGCAAAATCATGTCGAATTCATCAAAATTTTCCTAAGATGCCCCTATGTGTTTGCCTTGTTTCGTGTGCCTTGGAAGGTGTTAGAACTTTGTAAAAACCTTGTCAAAATCTTGAAGGAAATCTTAAAAAATTTCTAAGTTTCCTTGGTATTTTTGTTCCTGGCGTTTGCCCCCTGTTGGACATGGCGGAGCTTCCCTCTGGGTTAGGACATGCGTCTACATCCCCCTTTCTTCCCCACTTTCATGCCTTGGCCTTCTTTGGCACGACTTAGACCTGGACAAGGATATGTCCTGGACCCCTTCCTAGACCCTCTTTTCCAGACTCCTCTCTCCTTTCACCTGTTTTCATCATTCCTCCTCTTTTGTGTGGATTCCCTGGGGATTAAGATGCATCCTGTCTTGCCACAAAGTTCTGCACCCTGTCTTGTCCTAAACCTCTGCATCCACATCCCTTTCGTAGTGCCTAACCTGAACCCCCTCATTTCTCTGCCAACTTTCCTTTCCTCTTCTACGTGGATTTCATTTAGATTAGGACATGTCCTGACCCCACTTGGATCCCCGCAATGTCCTGAACCCCTCAAAATTTTTGCCTCCCTCTTCATGTCTTTCTAGGCGGAGTTATATTGGAGAACTGGATATGTCCAGGACACCCTGAAACTTCCGCATCCAGTACCCCCTTGGATTTCCACAATTCTCAAAAAGATAAAAAATGAAAAGCAATAATTGCCCACGACTTCTAGATGGACTTGAAACCTGTGCAGGTTGGCATTAATGTGAATTGGGTCACTAAAGTCGGTGAATTTATGGCAGTTGGTTGACTTTTTAGGGTTTTCCTGCCCATTCCTTCATCAAATACGAATTGCAAAAGCTATAAATGAAAGAAACAAACTTATTCAAAGGGTTGGTTATGTTGGAGCCCCCAAAATTACCAGCTTCGAAAATGCCATTATTTAGCCCCAAAAAACCTAGAAATTCCATCAGTTTCCCACTTTACCCAAAAATCAGTCAAAACCCATCAATTATACCCGATCTTAGATATTTTACATGGGTTTCTTTCTAAAAAATTTCTAAGTAAAATCCCCGTTTTCCTTGTGTTTCCTTGAGGTTCTTTTTCCTTAGAAAATTTTGGCCTTTTCCGCCTTTTATCGGGGAATCGGCGATTTCCCTAACTTTCGAACTAGTTCGAAAGTTAGCCTTTTTTCCTATTCGTTGATATAGCGGTTGGGCAGGTGATCAGTGTTGTTCAAGGCGGCAAAGAGATGTTGAAGACTCCTTTGTCAGCGAATTTTGCCGATAGAAAGAAGGAAGCTGCTGCGGTGTAAGTTGAAAAAGTTCTAAGGCACGGAAAGAAAGTTGAAGAAAGAAGGCTTGATCGGTGAAAGTGGAGGTTCATGAACCTCCAAGTTTGTCGACTGCAGTTCGACCAATGGAGGATTCGCCGATTTGAGGGTGAAGGGAAAACAATGAGGTTGCGGCAAGAAAAGGAGGCGGCAAAGAAAAAAATAGTTCGGCATAGGTTAGGTTTGCCGACAAAGAAGGAAAGCAGTGAAAAATGGAAAGTTCGTAAAAATTTAGTTTTGCTGATAGGGCAAACAGAATGCAAAATTGGCTAAGGCATAAAAGCTAAAGGAAAGGCTTTGTCGGTGAATCGGTGGAAAGTCGAACCAGTCAAACAATTTGGATTTATGAAGGTTCGTCGATGGGCGAAATGGTTGGCAAAGCTAAGAAGGGAGGCTTGGTTTGGAAAAAATGAAATTCGCCGATAAGGCAGATAGAGAAGCAGAAAAGGCAAAAGTGGTCAAGGTTCGAAAATGGTGACTTTTGCCGACTAAAGAGATAGAAATAGAGTTCGACAAATTGAAGATTTGCCAACTAAAGGGAAGTAAGGGAAAAGAAAAGGGTTCTGAAAAGAATAGAATTGCTGATAAAGGGCACAAAAATGAAAGTTCAGCAAAATGGGTTTTTACTAATAAAAGGCAGAAAAAAAAGCGCTAAGGAAGGAGTTCGACATATTGAGATTTTGTCGATAGATTAGAAGAAGGCAAGATAGAGGTTGAGGTTTGGCAAATGGATAATTTGCAGATAAAGGGCAAAGATTGATTAGTTCGGGAATTTTGATTTTTGCCGACTAAGGGGCTTCCTGGAAAGTTCATGAAAAGTTGAATTCGCCTATAAAGGCAAAAATGAAGAAGAGGCATGGAGAAAGGAAAGAGATAGAGAAGTTCGGCAAATTGAAGATTTGCTGACAAAAGGGGAAATGTGGTCTTGGTTCATGAAAGGTGAGTTTTGTCGATAAGGCAAAAGGTGAAAAAGAGACGAGTTCTCGCTGGAAGATTTTTGCCGATAAGGCAAAATTAAAATGCAGGTTCAAATGTAAGGCATGAATTTGTAAAGTGTAAAAGCTTTAAAATTTTAAAGTGTTGTAAAAACTTTACAAACACTTTGGGCGGGCTCTTATTTGAAATGCCTTTCTTCCCCCTTGGCCGCCATGAATGCATAGTTGCGGATGTTAGGTTGGTTGCTGAAACATTGTTTGCAGTTAATACGCAAGTACTACTATTTAATGTGAATGCATGGTGTCCCAATGGCCAAATTTTCTACAGGTCCTCTCAAGGACACAAAATCTATATGCGGGGCATGGGCGCCCAGGATATCCACCGATTCTTCTAACAGGGGACCATGTGCCACATTCAATGTAGCGGTTGCTTGTTCACTGAATTTTCTAGCATCTGGAAGCTGCATAGTGAGCTTAATTGCTATATATACATGAAACGAAGACATTCTCAGGCTTGGTCGCTGAGCCAATTGTTTGGTCTGGGAGTGCCTAAGGATTTTCTTTGGCATCAACACACGATTTGTCTATTCTGTTAGTGAAGGGATATGTTCAACATTGAGTAGGAAGGTTATGTAAAGTAGATTCGAATGTAATGGTATGTCTCCATGGGAGTTTGTAATGATTTTGGTAAATATATAATTGCAATTATGTATTTCTCTTTGCTACATTTTATAGTATGATTGTAACAAATGTTTGGAGATGTGTGACACCATCTAAGTTAATACAAGGCTTTGTATTTGCCATCCTTTTGTTGCATAGGAATTATTGTAGTTCTCTTTTGGATTGTTAAGCATGTCCATTATAGGAAGATCTATTTAAAAATTAAAAGTCATATATGTAAATGTATGCCTAGTTCTGTTGATCCTTTGTTGTGTATTTCCTTTCCTCCTTGCATTCTATGACTTTGTTGCCCAATGGAGTAGGCATTGGTCCATATTGGAGAGGGATCAAACACTCATTTAAATTAAACAAATCATTCACTTGTGGTTTAGGGGAAAAAACCATCTTTCCTGTGCATGTACATTGGCACAGTTGAATCAACTATATAGGGTTTTTGTGACAGCCAGTGGTTCTTGACTTATTGACAGCTTTGGAGTCAAGATGATGTGTTGGGTGTGGCTATTGATTTATTTTTAGTTGCTCATCTAGTTTGAACTTAATACCTATTCAGGTATACCCCTTGGAATATCCCTCTAAAGTTTAAGCTGAGCTCGAATTGTAGAAGAGTCTACCCACTCCTGTTAGTTGGCCAAAATCCCCCTTGTTGATAAACCTCTTGCTATCACCCTGACGACAATCCCTGGCCTAGGTGATTTAGGAATGTTTTAGAGTTTTGGGTTGCAGTCATTTTGGGAATCAATAGGTTATTCATTCTATTCTCCTAGATAGCTACAAGTGCAGAAAAGGAAAATTCTTCCAAGCTATGGGATTGTGATTCTAGTTCTTCAGGCAAGTGATAAAGCAGATTGAAGGTCAAATTTTGTAACAAACTCTAGTATATTGTATTTCTCCATGATTGAAGGTGCAGTTTTAGGGAAATACCTAAGCCAGCACAAGGGTTTCATCTTGCCCTATTTTAGGGTATGATTGTAATTTCAAAACTGATAAATGTGACAACATTCTAAAGCATTACCAGGTTGGTGATGGTCTCTTATGAATTACATATGGATTTGTATGGTGAAGTTATGGATTATTAAGTATGTGTATATGCCTAGTGTTATATGACAAATGCATTTTATGCTATTAGGTCAGTTTTCCTTTGTTTCTGCTCTATCATTTTCCTTTGATAAATTGGACTCTGTTGCTCATTGGATAGGCACCGATCTTGGAGGTGGTAACTGTTGTGACCTAATCACACATCGCCCCATTGCAAATGGGGACCCCCTTTTTTTTTGAGCTCTAATGCTTTGCATTAGGTTTTGGATGATGTCTTAGGTTCGTTTCCTCTGCCAATCCAACAATAAGTCTCTCTCCTAGAAGGTTTTTGCTTTATAACTAGAGGTCTCATTTGGAACATGAACTTGCAGTAATGAAGAGTCTTGATCAAATTCCATCCAAATAATGAACACTGAGACCAATCTTGATGTATGTTTGAGATCCTGAAAATGACTAAGTCTGGTAGCCTGATATCCTAAAAATCCTAAAAAATTGACTAAGTCTAAAATCTGGCGGATCCTCCAAATTCTAGATTTTGCATGTTAAATCCGGTGGATTCGAGACCTATCTCAAACATCCTGAAAGGTATATTGAAAAATATTTGAAGTATAAGAAATTCAATATTTAGAAAAATAGCTAAGTACTTAAATATATTTTTCAATATACCTTGCTCTGAGAGACCCTGAAAATGGCCAAGTACTAAAGAAGAGTGCAAAATCTTGATCTAGTGCGACAAGACATGAAGAGGGGCGCAAAATTTTGGTTCACTGCGCCACTTTCAACCGGAGAGCAAAATCTTGAACCAATGCGCCTTAACCATTCCGCCATTTTGAGGAAGGTAAAGTGAAGATTTAAATGTCATTTGATGAGGATCCAAAACATGGAACCAATGCGCCCAAGCATGAAGTGACTTGTGATCATAACAACCGAGCAACAAAACCTTCAACCACTCCGCCAAAATCAACCAAAGTCTAAAATCTTCATCCAATGCGCAGAGTGTGAAATGATTGCATCTTTTCTAAGAGGATCCAAATCTCTTAACTGCTGCGCCTAACTTTCAGAGGATTCTAAACCTTCAACCAAGGCGCCCTTATGAGAGAAGGTAAATTCAAAGTTGGAAAGCATTCAAGGAGGATTCAAGATCCTTATCTAACGCGCCCAATCCCTTGCGCCACTTTGGAATAATTCAATCAATGTATACAAAGGTGGAGAAGGCTGATTTAGTTTGTAAGAAGTGAGTTCCAAGGAGAAATCAAAATATGCATTTGCTGCGCCACTATGAAAGGAGATTTGACTCAAGTTTTAGCTACTTTCAAGTGGAGATCCAAACCTTGAACCAAGACGCCTAATTGATAGGAGGTTTAAATCAAGTTTTTAGAATATCTTTCAAGAGAGAATCAATATCCTCAACTGGTGCCCCATGTATACTAAGGTGAGATGAAGGTTTAATGCACTCTTATTGGTGATCATTCAATCGGGATCCAAATTCCTTAACCAAAGTGCCCTTATGATGATGAGTTCATCCAGGATCCAAAAACCTCAACCAACGCGCCCTTATGAGGAGGTTCAACCGGAGTCTAAAAACATCAACCGATGCGCCAACCACAGATGATAAGCAAAAGGTCAAATTTCAAGAGGAGATCTACTTCATGATCCAATGCGCCACTCATGAGCATGGTTAATTTCAAGTTTTTGACATCACTCAAACCAAACATCAAAATCCTTAACCAGTGCGCCACTATTGATATGTGGTTTTGAAGAAATTTAAGTGAAGGCTGAATTGCTTATCTAATGCGCCATTCTTAGTGTGATGATTAGTTTGAATTTTATGATTTCTTTCATGTGGAGAACCAATTTCCCATTTAATGCGCCTAGGTTAGAGATGCATGAAATGATTCTTATGTATTATGAAATCAATTGTTTATTAAAAAGGATTGATATTGTTTCTTCTTTGTTTGTGTTGCAGCAATAAGGATGGAGCTAAGGAATTATCTAAGGAACAAGTGATTGGAACCTTCGATAAGCAAGGAATGAGAAAAGGAGAAGGCATCATGTAGCTGCTCCAATAAATCACTTCAAGTATCAACTAGATTCTTCATCAAATCTTCGCTTCAAGATCAACATGTAGCTGCTCCAAAGGAACTTCTCATCATCATCAAGCGTTCCAAAGACATCTATAAAGTTTCAAGAACCTCTGGTGCATTCAAGTCTCTTTGAGAAGTCATCTAGTCCACATATAAGGAAGGTGTTATCATCAATATCTACACTCCAAAGGACCCTTTCAAGTTGGAGCATTTCATCATCTACATCAAGTTCGAGTATACATCATCATCTAGAAGGCATCCATCCATGGGATTATACTTCATCATCAAACATTCCAAGATGCCTATCCATCAAGCTTCAAGACTCTTTAATCTTCAAGTCTCCAGAAAAATTCTCTTACTTCAAGCTATGAAAGAAGAATCATTATCATATCTCCTACTACATTACTCTTCAAGAAGATGCATCCAAAGAAGATCATCATGTATCTTACCTGCAAGAGGAGAAGAAGCATTACAAAAGTTAAACCAAATGAGCAACATCTACCATACATCCAGTTTACAAGAAGATGAACAAGGCAAGATCAACAAAGTATTCCTAAACATTCAAGTTCAAAGCAATCACATCAAAGACATCACAAGATGAGACAATTTGGGAATATGCTAAGGTGGCACCTACATGGCATGTACATCATCATCAAGCCAATCACAGTCCACCATATCATTCAACAAGCAAGAAGACAAAGAGGACGTCCATGTGGAAGATGCTCCAAAGATTCCATCTTATCCTTATCTTCTTGGAAAGTGTGCCTTCATTGCCTCTCTCATGTACTAAAAATAGCAAGTTGTTGTAACTACCTACTGAGGTGGCATGATCTGAGCCCTTGGCTATCTAGATCAATCTAAGCCATTCATTGTAATCTGGACCTCTATATAAAGGCCTTGTTGCCTCATTTGTAGATTATTAGATATAGTTCAGTTAGTAGATTTGTAGGCTAGTAGAGTAGAATAGGAGAGACTCGAAATTCTCTAAGAGGACTTGAAGTTGTACATATTTCTCAAGATCAATGCAAAGACATTGGAACTCATTTGGTGTTAAGTGTTGTCTTGTGAAGTAACATGGTTTCTGGTATCTTGATGAAGTGGAGAGATGTTTCAAGTAGATTAGAAATAGATTAGAAGCTCTTTGATGTTATGTATGTATGTGTTGAATATTTGATCAACTCCGAGCTCATGCTTTTAACATTCATCGCTGGTGAAGTGTTGTGTAAAGCTAGTCTGAGTCTCATCATTTGCTTAAGTTCGATTGTGGATGCTTGTTTGAGCTGCGCCGTTTAATGGGTGCTTGTATAAGCCTTAATGATTTGAAAACCATTCATTTACCTTAGAAGATTGCACCAACTTCATGTAGTTGTAGGCATCCTTGGCGAAATGGAGTTAGGTTTATCAAGGAGTTTGTCTATTTGTACATCATCATTTACTTCATTGACCTTAGATTAACCTTTTTGAATCCTTATCTTTTGCTTTTCTTTATTATTGATACATCATCCACACTGAAGGAGGAATAAGCTAAGGAAGTATGAAGAAGTCTAATGTAAGTCCCTTTGTGATTATCAGCAAGATCACATGTAATCACTGAGTTTATTCACCATAAGTTATAAAAAAGGAACCTTGGAGTTACTTCACTGGATCACATAGTTTAGCCTTTGAAGAGCTTTATTCAAGAGAGAGTGCGATACTCTAGTGTTTTACTCTATTGTTGACTTGTCTAAAAACAATCATCAACAGTAACCAAACACACATTTAAATGAACAAATCTCAACAGTTAAACACAAACCAACATCTTGCCCTTATGCAAGACTGCTTATTCATTAGCTCAAAAGAGGTTTTTGGTGTAGTAGGTTAGTTTTGTTTCAATGACAATTTTGGATTCAAAACTACAGTTTAGGTACTGCTGCCTTGTCTTAACGAACATATTTTGTATTGTTGTTAATCTCTGTTGAGGGATACCTCTAAGAACCCCTCCTTGACTTAAGATGAGTCAAACACTCAAAACTGAAGAGGAGAATACCCACTTATAACCATTGGCCCTTAATCATCCTTATCTTGTTGATGAACCCCTTTCTCACCTCCTTGATGACCTCCTTGGCTTTGGAGGTTGAGTAATGTTCTAGGGATTAGGATAAGCTATTTTGGGACCCAACAGGTTACTCACTACTGCTGAAGAAGGTCGTATTTTGCATGGTCTTCTCCTTGATCGAGAGTGTTGATCTCCTATGAAGGTTCAAATCTTGATATTGTAATGTAATTGTTTTGTTGCTGATAATACATTGGTTAAGTGCTTTGGAAGTTTTTTTTCCCGAAAGGATTTTCCCAAGGTATATCAATGTCTCTTTCTTGTATGGTTCTATTCTTTCTGTCATGTCCCGATATTAAGGCATTGTTTAAATTAAAGATTTAACTAGCATGATAAAGATGGTTTCGTAAAATATCATTTCGAATGATAGAAATAATTACATACATCATATATTATTTAATAAATAATATTGTTATATGAATATGTTAATATAATTAAAATATAATATATCCATATTATATTTATAAACAACAAACAATATATTATTATCATAATGTGAATTATGATTATCAATAATACTAAATATTATTATATAATAATAAATTATAATTATCAAATATATATATATATATATATATATATATATATATATATGAGATAATATAAATATTCTTATTATAATAGATAGTAATTATTATATAATACAATTCAATAAATAAATAAGATTATACATATATATTAAAATATAGTCATTTATGATTAAGTGATTAGGCCTCTTAAAGGGGTACCGATCCCATTTAAGAAGGAAAGACAAAAACAACAAAGGTTTAGAGGTGACGTTTAAGGCAGCGGATACCTCACATACTAACCACTGTGTCTTTTGGTAATGAGGAAACCCTCGTGGGGTTTAAAAGGGAGCAGATCTACAATCAGAAAGAAGGAAGCAGGCATCAATGAAGTAGGAATTGAATAGAGTTGCACAAAGAAATCAGAGCAAGCAAGAAGTAACAATATATATACCTGAGTTTTAAATATACAAATTTGGAGAAGAAGAAGAAGATAGCATATTGGATTTATAAAGCAATCAAGAATATATATATATATATATACCATCGAAAGGAAGGATAGGAATCCCCAGCAAGGAAAGTCTGCAAGAATGAATCAGTTTGGATTTTAAGACTTTGAAAAGGATAACTCAGATCAGTAATACTCAGCAGCCATCTATAGATTGGATTCAAGGTCTGCAGCAAGGTAAGGCAGCAGGTAAGCCAATGTTAATGTGTTTACTTGCATAATTTGATTGCATTAATGATCATATTGAGAATAATGTTTAGAGGAAATTGGCCATTTCATTATATCTGCATTAGAATTGTTCAAGATATGTGTTAGTAGTAGACATTACATTACTTTATATTCTGAAATTTTGCTCATTGCATATGACAACATGTAGTATGAATGATCCTCATAATTGCTTATACATATAAAGGAAATAAATAATCATATATACATTTAGGAATGAATGATTGTCACAAATGAATGAATATATACATCAACTGATCATTATATTGGATGTTTAAATGAAAGATGTTCAAGCATTAAGATGAATGTATGGCCATCATGATGTAAAGGCCAAGAATGATATAATTATGAAGCACTATGTATAAATATTGATGATGACTTGGAAATCATAGGATTGTGCCATATCTGAAAGGAGGATTAGCCTCATCATTAATCATCTCGCCATCCTAGGTGTATGGGTAAGTTAGGAGAATGTATTGGACCTAAGTAACCCCAAGAAGATGAAGTACCTTCGGGTGTGAGGTGAAGTCTCTTGAACCAAGTGTCGAAGTACCTCCGGGTGTGAGGTGAAGCCTTGGGCCTATGGTATGATGAGCTCATCAATGTAATTTGTGCCATATGGTAGGTGACTCTCCAATAGATGAGGTGGGAAGTCTTTGGAGCCGATTGGTGAGGTGGGAAGCCATCGGGCCTCCGTATGGGATGGTTGTGTCTCCTTAACAAACCATGCCTATGGAGTTAGAGATGGATTAATGATAGGGCAACACATGATCCTCCCGAGGATAGCACATGAGGCCTATGAATATAAATATGAAAATGAATATGAATATGAAAATGAATAGGAATAGGAATAGGAATATGAATATGAATATGAATATGAATATGACTATGAATATGAATTATGTGATTATAAGTTTTAGGATAAATATGGAAAGAATAGGGATCTATATTAATTATGATATGAAAAGAGAAAAATTTGGAGTACTAATGTTTCCTTTTTGTAAGTTGAAATTGTTCAAGGTTGTGAACAGTTTGAGCTTACTAGAAGGGAACATTACACTTTCTTTCATTCTTGTTATTTCTTTAGTGTTGTTACTATGACAAATTTTTTGTTGGAATCTATGTAGATCGGATAACTTGTGACATCTCTTCTAGTAGGATCAATGTTAGAAATTGTTTTGTATTTCTTTTCACATGTGTCTTCTTCCTTGACTACCCTTAAAGCATGAAAACATTCTTGCAGGGAATATTTAGGAATTTGAACAATCCCTACCATGTTTAAGTTTTAGGGGTTGTGAATTCTCTTGAAGTGTCTTACTCGATATGCACTTGCATGCACAGGGATAGGCATTAGTGCTTGATGGAATGATTTTGTCTCACACTTGCCCATATTAGTTACCTCGGATTGTTCTACCCTATTGAGGTAAGGGAAGATAGTGTATTGGGGGTTTGTGTACACCACCATGTAAAGGAGGTATATTAGTTTTATGAAAAAAACCCTTTTCAGATTCGGGACTTGTGCACATATTTGTTAATTGAAACTTTGATTTATTTCAACATTATCCTCTTTATTTGCTTGGAATGGCTAGAAAGGGAGTGAAAGTTCATTTTGGGCTTCTCATTTCCTAGAGGCCTCTTGGAGGAACATCCTAGCAATATTTTGTCCATCAGATTGTACCCTTCAACTTTGTTTTTGTTGTTTCCTTTTAGCTGTTCCTTTTAGTCCTATAAATTGAGATCATTTTAAATGTGCTTGTACATACCATGCATAGTTACTTGGTAGATGCTTGTCTTATAGATTGTTGTCCTTGGGAATATTTTTAGACTTTTAGTGTGTTTGTTTACATGTTTTCCTTACACAAATAGAGTATTTGTGTATGCATGTAGTATGTATGGCCATTTGGAATTTGTGCACCCTATGTTCCTGGAATTTTTTTTAAATTTGGTTTGTCATTTTGTCTTATGTATCAGTTTGTGCAATGACTTGTGCACTAATTTGCATGATGACCTGGTGCAGCATCAAAACGAAGGTGTGGTCCTAATGAAAACCCATTATGCTTCACTCTTGTAGGAGATAGTGTCTTGTATTCAAGCATAGGATTTATTTTGTTCCATTTGCTGTTATTTTAGGCTAGGAAATAGCTTGGCTATGTAAACACATATAGTTCTTTGGCAGGAGATATCACTTCAAGTTCACTTGTATGTACCAGGCAATGTCACTTCAAGTGCAGTTTGCTGATGAGACTTTTCTTTTCCTAGTTATGGAACTTGATAAGTTTGTGCAAATGGAAAAAAGGCTGGAAATTTATTATTTGGTCTTTGGGTATAACATCTTGATGCAGAAGTCAGAGGTTCTGGGTTGGATGGACTCTCCTCCCTCATTATTAACTAAGCAAGGATGAGTTTGGCACAGGCCTAATAAAATTGTGAGGTATATGGGCATACGTTTTGCTCTTCAACCTTTTAAGGACATGTAGCACTGGGTTTTTGAGAAGGTGAATAAGGAAGTTTCCAAATGGTAGGCATCTGGTGGCATCTGCTTCTTATTGCTGGGAGAGTTTATGTTTTTCAAAAGGTATTGTTTTCTTATGGATTATATTTTGCTTCCTGTTGGCTGTTCCCCAGTTCAAATGTTGACAACTGCATAAGGCTACAAGGAATTTTTTGTGGTCAGATGGTGATGGTAAATGGAATGGGAAAAGACATGCAGTGGCTTGGAATACATTTGCTTTACCTAAGAAGCTTGGGAGTCTGGGGCTCAAAGACTTGAGATATCAAGCGATCTCTTTGGTAGTAAAAATGGATCTTGAAATCCTTTTCTATGGAGGAGCCTTGGAAACTTTTAGTAAGGGAGAACATTAAAAGGTCAGTGCCTAAAAGGAAAGCAAGTTGGAAAGGGTTGCACGTTGTGGGTTTGCTCTTTGAGCTGCTCTTTGTTGCTTCTGCAGGCCCAATCATTTTTGCTTCTTTGTGGAAAGCTTGGAAATCTGTAAAGCATATTGTGGAGAATACTTATGTGTTCTCTATGTCTGCTACTAGATGTAATACTTTCAGGACCTTAGGAATATTTGGTGGAACCTCCAATATAAGAATAAATTGTTGGCTTGTATCATTGGTTGCTTTGCTATTGTGAATGGAAAGCTCATTCCTTGGGCTAACTTTCCTTTGGTTTTCAAGATCCCTTCCACTCAAAGGAGAACTTATTCAATGCTTTCTCATTCTTTAAAAAAATACTCTACTGTTTTTTCCCTTGATCATGAAACACAAAATTAGATATTGCGAGATGGTTTAAAGGTCCCCCATTGCTTGAGATTCCTCTAAAGAGTTGTATGAAAAACTGGTAAACTCTATAGAGACAAATAAGAAACTTAGCACAATTTGGAAAATGTATGACCCTCCTCAAAGGTGGGTAGAAAAGTTTGAAGTTATATGGCCCATTCTTGGAACCTAAAAAATCTTGTTTTAGTTGGATGTTAGTGCTTCAGAAATTGGCACTAGGAGAGGTTTTAGCTAAAACTGGTTTTCATGTGGACCCTTGTCTTGTTGTGGAAAACCAGAATCGATTTTGCATGTCTTCTTTCACTGTGTATATGCTAGAGATGTGTGGAAGAAAATATTCTTGGCTTGGTCACTCTTTGCTCATAAAGAAATACTGTGGTTTAATGTGATCTTTCAAGTTATATGTTATTCTCCACATAGGAAAGACTCTTCTTCTATGAGATCTCTCTTGTATGTTTGCTCTGTTGAAGTATTTTAGTTTTTGTGGAAAGCAAAACTGCATGTGTTCAAAAATGAGGTTAGGACTCCTACTAACTTCAGCAGTGAAATCATGATCACCTCTAATGTGTTGTAGGTAGAATTATAGCTCAAGGTTCCAGAGTCGATTTCAAGAGATTTCTCAATGGTGGATCTATTCAATACAAAGATGGATCAATAGTCAGTTATGATAGATTCCCAAAAATTCAGCAGGGACCTGATTGGAGTGTGAGCTTAACACATTCTCCTGGAGGTATAGTTGACAGGTATGGTTGGAAGAGAAGAGAGGCTGAGCATGGTGTTGGAACTTTTGAGGGTGGTTGTCTTATAATAGAGGAGAAGAATGATTACAATATGGAAATTCCTGAATAGAATAATGTGGCTGCACCTCATAATGATTCTTTTTGGAGAACAAGTTGTTGAATCAGATCCAGCTTACAGTGTTTTTCTTGAGGCTGGTGGGAGTTTAGAGAGAGAAAAAAATCTCGAGGTGGTGATTCACGACATCTCCTTGGATGGAGCCTCATAGGACACTTCTTAAGATTCAGACCTTGCTAATGCTCCCTTGCCGGTTTGTGGGTATGGAGATGTTCTCCCTAGTGCTATGATGTCATCAGGGTGCTTAAGAGGCTTGATGAGCTTCATTTGAATATGCTTTCTACACCTGCAGTCTGTGAGGGACCTGTCACAGCTTCAAAGGGACCTTGTGCCTCGCTAGGGAGTATTTGGCAGTTTCTAAGGGGTTTCATCCCAATGATTGAATTTTACTTTTTGTGATATGATTTCTGGTCTTTGGATGCCTTGCAAGGATCCAAAGGAATTTTTTGAGATATACTTTCCTATAATTTTGTTAGTGCTCCTTGCATGGAGATTACTTTTCTGTATCTTCTTTTGATGCAGTTAGTTACCAGCTTGTTTGAGTAGGTTGATTCCACAGGGATCTGTTTTTTTATTGTAAGCTCTGGGTAGTGTGGTCTTTGATGAAAACTTTCAAGTGTTCAGTATTTGTTAATTTTCTACTCCAATATATTAAAAAAAAAAATTACATTGACTTGTTTACTTACAATGTAGACATTTATTATTTGTTTTTATTTAGAAAAACCCATAAGCATAGTAATATTGTTTCTATAATATAAAAGGGCATTGGTATTGGCAGAAAAATATAATATAAATCTCATTGATCTCCATATAAATAAAATAATCTACATTTTGCAGGTGTTTATGCCTGCATTTTCATTTTGTCTCCTACAGATGCCTGCATAATATAATTTAACTAAAGGACCAAATTGTTTTGATTCATGTTGGTAATTATTAATTATGATAATTATTGTTTGTCATATGCCCTCTTTCAACTCAATTCTCATCAATTTCTCCATTTACAATGTATGCCTGTATAAGTATTAAGGAATCGGAATAAGGAATATACCATATTTGAATATGATTCACATTAAGTGGTTTATTTATATGTAAATCCATTTTATTTGCCTGAACACTATGGTTTGAACTTGGAGCCTGTAGGTTTTAAGCTTGGAACAGAAAAGCATACAACAGAAATTGACATAAACAAACTTGGAGAAGCGAAGGTGACATCTGGAGTAGAAGGATTGGCTTTGTTGAAAACAACACAGGTATACCCTAGAATTGAGCAGATAGAGAAGGATGATGTTACTGCTTGCAAATGAAAACTATAAATTTTTTTGGTACAGTCTTACTAGAAACTTATGAATTATTTTCTTTCATGACAGTCGGGATTTGTAGGGTTCATTCGAGATAGATACACCTTATTGCCAGAAACAAAGGAGCGCATCTTAGCTACAGAGATATCTGCTGTGTGGAGGTTAGTTCTAGGAAAACAAAATATTTTCTATTTGCCTATTATAAATATTATACAATATGACATACAAGCTTCAATACAGTTATGCTTTGGTGTTGAGACTTGGACATGCTATAGGTAGCTAGAAAAATACCAATAGTCTTTCCAATGAAGACACCATCCAACTGGGAGAGCTTAATCATGACAAACATAGGTTGTGTCAACAAGTAGCATGCCAGACAGTGATGTGTCAATTGGATGCCTCCCAACCAACAAAGAACCAACTTAGCATTGTTTTAACATCTTGTCCAATATATTATCATTACCAACCATCAAGGAGGGGTTACAATCTGCAGTGTAACCAGAAAAATTATATACTTGGTCCTTCAGTGAGAACTAAGAATAATTTGATCATTGTATTAGCTGCTATTTAACATGTTAGGTGTTAATTTTTCTTATGCAATACACGAAGATGAATCACTTGCTATTTGATATTGATTATAATGGTGATTGTGTTTATCAAATGAAGAAGTGTATAATGGTGTTTCCTTTTTTCCCTTTAGTGTGATGTTTTGGCGATTGGGCAGTTGTAAGTGTAAGTTACATTGCCAATTGGAGATGGCAAGTTTAAAGGGCAAATTCCTATTGATCTATTTCATGATGCCAGGTGAGAAGACAGAATAATAACTGCCATAGTATCTTTAGAATATAAATTACAATGGATGAACAGCTTTTATAAAGAAAGAAAATATATTTAATGTCCAAGAATTACCAAACCATGTTACTGGGACTCAAAAGTATAGCAAGTTACCATAGTGAATATGGAGTGCTCAAAGGAACTACAACAAACAAGCTTGTAGAGCAGGTTACAGTAGAATTTGGAGTGCTAAAAGGAACTACAGAAAAAAAATAAAGCATCTAAAACTGAAACTATGAAGCAATAAAACAAGAAAAAGGGCCTCAATGGTGCTATAACAATAAGGTCATGATGGTAGGTTAGATCACAATGATCATTTTTTATTAAGCTGTGGGGAGTGGAGAAACAAAGAGGACGTTCATGGTGTCTAAGGGATATCTAGAGCCATAGGATGTAATGTCCCCATTCGCAGGCATAATTAAATACTTAATTAATTAAATTAAGTTGTCATAAATTATTTGTTATGGTAACTAATATTTAATTAATTATTTTCTAAATTTCCGATCTTGGTACTGGTTCGGGTTCGGGGGTTTGGTTCGCGGGTTCGGTCAAAAACTTTTTTTGGGTGTGGGTTCGTCCATACAGAAACATATAAAAATCAGAAATATATTCATATTTGCAGCAGTAATTAAGTTCAGAATACCATAGCATCATGAATATGATCATATAGTAAACAAAACCTCCATAGTATTAAAAATTAAAAACACTACAATGTCAATTAGTCAAACACGAATGTCATGATATATATTACAATTCAAAATTAGAATGTCAAATGTCAACAATCAACCATCACTAATTAGGCATCAACGTCATATGGGTCTTCAAAAATATCATCATCACAATCCATATTAGAGGATGCGGGTATTGGTATATTAGAAGAACCACAAAAAGTGGCTGTCCCACTAGCACTGGCACTGGTAGTGGCATTGGCACTCTCATGCCCACTACCAAGCTCGTCCTCAACATCAACTTCAAGTGAAGCAAGGTGGGAAATGGTAGCATCCAAGTCAATATGCTCTGGCTCGATATCCCACTTCCTTGTGTCCCCTTCCTTGTAGGCCCTTTCTTTGTGTGAAAGGAGGCGCAAGTTGGAATGCACATACACTAAGTCCTCCATCTCTTTTGAGTGCAACCAATTATGCTTTACTGAGTGGATGAAGGAGTATGTGCTCCAATTTCTTTCAGATGCAGATGAACTAGAAACCTATTAAGACAACATTAGAGAGTTAGAGTTATAAAATATAAATATAATTATATAAAATTAAAAATTAAAAATTAAAATTAGTAATTAGAATTTAGAAATGAAACTTAAAAATCTAAAAGATAATAGAACTTGTGCTAAAATTTTGATTGCAAGAGGTTGTAGGTGTATGGATTTGGCCATGGAAGTACCACCACCTATGAGCATCAACCTTATATTTGTCACGAAGAGCATCAATACTGAACTCGCTGGAGCTTACAAAGTATATGAACTCGACTCTAACTGCATCTCGTATGTCAGGATCATTGAAGAGTCTGCGAAATACTGCCTTGTACCCTTGGCTGACTTCAACATCTCTATATGGGGCAATCCTTGTCGACACAAAAAGGAGCTCAACACTATAATATTTGGGACTCAGTGCAAAGGCAAGAAGATGCAATGGATGTCATTTTCTTCCATCTCTCTTCATTAATTTTGTGTAGTTTGAAGAAAGTTTCTCTAGGATCTTACTCTTTTTCATTTATGATGGCTTTCATCTTCTCAATCATTGAGTCGATGCCATCATATACCTCTCCCAAACAAGGCCTATCCATGTCAGTATAATGGATCATACTCAATATGGGCTTGGTGAAACTGAGGAGATAATCAACACGATCCCACCAAGTGTCATCTAGGATCAACTACTTAATTTTTGTTGCCCTTGCAGTGCTAGATTGCCTCCATATGGACCAAGTTTGGCTGCAGACCATGTTAGAGAGTGCCTCTTTAACCTTCACAAGTTGTCTTAAAAGACAATTGTGTTGGAGGCAAAACAAGTCTCAACAACTTATACAAATCAAAAAAAAAAAAAAAGGATTCTTAAAAAATAAAATTTGAAAACTCAAAATATGAACTTAAAAAATATTGCTTCACTTACCTTTAGCGGCTCCAATTTTGAGAATGTTTTGAATATGCCTTGTGACATATGGTGGTTGGTGATGAACATTTGGATGTCTTCTGCCTCATTATACACCTGTTTGATCCAATCAATTTTTGTGCCAATTTTTTGTAGTATAAGGTTGAGGGAGTGGACTGCACAAGGTGTCCAAAAGATGTGTGAGTAACGCTTCTCAACCAATAAACTAGCTGCTCTACAATTTTTGGCATTGTTCGTTATGACTTGAACAACGTTTCGAGGCCCCACTTCCTCAATGTCTTGACTAAGAATATTAGCAATAAATGGACCATCCTTCACCACCTTGTAATATGCTATCCCAAATTTTTTCAAAATAATGAACAAGGATATGACAATGTTAGCGTCAATTGCATAAACCAACTAATGGCCTCACACTTTTTGTCATATCCTTAGAGGCACGATCCTTGAAATCAGCTACTTTTAAGTTGTCCTCTTCATGGCCACTTTGACTACAAGAAGTAACATCACTGAAATCCAATGTTAAGCCAACCTTTGAGGCTGATCCAAATCCTTCAACAAGCTTCCCATCAACATGCTCTTCAACTATCTCTTCAGAAAGGACACTTGGCTCTTCAAATTGCATGGAAATTGAATCTTCTTCTTCATCACTTAGATCAAATGATATGGTAGTCTCATATTCAAACATTGAATCATCATCAATGGCTGATTTAAAATCTTCTTCAGCATACTCTTCATCCTGGATCTTTGAGGAATCAATCAGTTCTTCACTTGGCATAGGAATTTCCCATTCATAATCAAGACTTCCATCACTAAAATGGTGGAAATGCTCTTCATTAAGTGCTGTTTTGAAATTTTCAGCAGCATCAACTTTTTCATCTTTTATGATTTGATTGTTTCCCATGTCTTCAACAAGACACTTTGCTTCAATACTCTCAGGATCACTTGTAAAGTCACTTTGCTTCAATACTCTCATTCTCAAATGTAGTGGCATCTTCAGGATTTTCATCAAATGAAGGACTTGCTATGTCCCACACCTTTGGCTCATATTCTTCATCAAAGCAAGGCTCAACTTCACCAAATTCTACTGTAGCTTTCCCCAAATCAGCAAACTCTTCTATGCATATCTCATGATTTGTGACTTTATGTTCATCATAAAGAGGCTCAATCTTATGTATTTCAGATATCAGGACTTCATCTTTCTTTTTATTTGTTTCCACATCATCTTGAAAGAAAGGACATGTGGTGAAAGTTACTGGTTCAGCTTCTCTGTTCTTGCAATGATGGTTAGGATCCCAAAAATCTTTACATAGGAAACAAAGATTTCTTCTTCTAAATTCATTTTTACTTGACCTTTTTCTTTTCTGAAATGAGAGATTTCTTGTTCGGTGGGCTGAAAGGTGATGTCTTGGAAAAGTTCTTGGTCCTTGCCATTGGAGTAGTTAACTCAGGATTACATAAGGACATCTTCTTCATCTCCTCTTCCTTCGTTATCTTCTAAATGTATTCTATAAATCCTTTTTTGTCAGGATTCCCCTCTTTGATGATTTTCAAGAAAGTATCCCAAGGAAGTTGCTGCTTACAATCATCTGATAGTCTTTCGTACTCATCAATAATCTTAGTGGCCTCATGATGATACTTCCTTCGATCCAACTTCTCTTGAACTGCTCTTTCTAATTCATCCCGACTTTGCCTAAGAGAATCAAATAGAACATCTATCTCACTTCTCCTCTTAAGAGATGCCATAATCTAACAATCACTGAACAACCTCTTTCAACTGCCCAACTCTGAGTACACATGCAAGCGCTGATCACTCACATGCAAAGCTGAAAATTGACTTGTTCAACTGAAATATTTGCAACAAATTAGCTCCCCAACAAGTTGGCAAGAACATACCAGCTCTGATACAACTGTAAGATGCTACCCCAAATTTTTTCAAAATAATGAACAAGGATATGACAGTGTTAGCATCAATTGCATAAACCAACTAATGGCCTCACTTTTTGATCACCCAGATCCCAGAATGGGGAAGGTGAGAGCATACAGTGATTGGCTTACAATAAACAACTATGCAATAACAATTACAATTCATCCGCTGCGGCGGGCATCCATAAGATGTGGGGATTCACCACTTTTCAGTGGGTAAAGAACAAGAAAGAAAATATTACAATGCCATCCACTTGTTCAGTGGGAATACTCCACTATTCAGTGGATGATAGTAAATAAAGAATGATTCTTTCTCCACATTGGCGGTACTACCATCCAGGGTTATTATGTGAGATGAAGATAAAGAAAGATTACAATATTATCAGCTATAATGATGTCCAAGATGACTATTTAATTTGATTTCATTCTTCAAGTGATTATGCTCACACAAGAACCTTGCAACCACAAAGAATATTGTGCTGATCATCCAATTCAAGGATGATATTCAAATCAGGCATTTGTTGTTCATCAGGAAATGGTCATATCAGGCTGCCCTGCATAGTATTGTAGCTTGTAATGGAGAGACCCACATACTATGACATAGACCAATTAACTTCTATCAACTTCTATGAGACTTAACAAGTTTTCCTTGAAAGAACATTGAACAAGACACTGATATAGATCAGAAACAGTGATAAAAAGACTCTACTTCAGGCTGGTACGACTCCCATGATGCTGGTACGGACTGCATATAAACTACATATATCTGCCCCTCAATAGAACATTGATACCACATGACATTAATCCCCTCAAGAATGACATTCCACTTAATATAAGCCACTGAATAAAGACAATGCAATATTCTTATGTGATTTTCTACCCATGAGCCATACAACACTATAATGGTACGGCAGTTCATAGAAATTCAGACATTGCTTTTAAACACATAAATTCATCATGAATGGGGACGCCTATGCTATACAAAGACAATGCAATATTCTTATGTGATTTTCTACCCATGAGCCGTACAACACTATAATGGTACGGCAGTTCATAGAAATTCAGACATTGCTTTTAAACACGTAAATTCATCATGAATGGGGACGCCTATGCTATACAAAGACAATGCAAAAAGGTAGGAACCCAAACTCTTCAATATTTTTATTTTCAAACTTCTTCAAATCTGTAAGTATGGCCATTAGAGGGTACAGACCAGCAGATGAAAACATATAAACTCGAGAAACATGTTCCAAAATACTAACAAAATCATCTACAGCAGATTACAAATGATAAACTATGATTCTCCATTCCAAAACTTATCAAAAGCTCTCAACTCTAATCAGCTCCAGTACCTCTGTCTTCAGCACAAATGGTGATTTCTGTATGAAACTACACCAACTTCAGCTAGGGTGGATCTTTCACCACTGAAACCGATCTACTCCAAGAGGGTTTTCGTCCTCAAGAAGAATTTCTACAAGAGGGTTTTTCGTCCTCAAGAGAAATGGAAGAACTTGCAGGTTCATTCCGGCAACATAACAATACAAATCATAAGCATGTTCAACAATGAGCCCAGCTCCTCCTTTTATAACTTTTTGAGGGAAATAAAATATTATTTCCTTTATCCCTTCATATTTCTCCTCAAAAATATAAAAAATAATTCATTATGTGTGCACAACTTAAAGTCACCTTTTTAATTTAAAGCTCCTTTTAGCTCCAAAGACCCTTTATCAAAATAAAAGAAATATTTGATTTGCGAGGTCCCAATATGATGCATCCATGATTTAAAGCTTTTCATCCCCTTTCCAACTTAAGTGCAATAATTAATTGTTTAGCTCATTAAATCAACTGATTTTACGGAGAATCCAAAATATCACCAAACTGCAAAATTAAGCATACCAACATACCCCATGATGTTTGGGAAGATGAATGATGCCTTCCGGGTGACTTTCTAAAAATATACGGCTTCTCCAAGAATCTTGGAGAGCAAACTGGGAACCAAATCAAACATCAGAAAGCATCACTACGATCCTGAACACCATCTGAGCTCAAAGCCATAACCAATTGCTCTGTAAAACTAATCTGTGGCCACTCCAAGAACATTGGAGTTCTCCCAACGAAGCCGGATAGCCACTAAGAGACTAAGAACAAGCCAAAATGCTCACAATAATCAATGCGCCAAAAATGGAACATTACACTCCCCCTGTAATGTCCCCTTTTGGGACAACACTATTTTTTTTCTAAATTATCAATTTCCAAGTAAACAAAGGTTTAGAGGGTACCCTGACTTGTTTTAACTCCCCCAAATTCTTCAATGGATGATATTCTTCTCCCTTCCTGACAAATCTAATTATAACTTCTGATCTCAAATGATGTATGTCTTTTCTTTACAAATCTGATCCAACTTATGTACTATCCTTTCTTCACATATCTGATCACAACTCAAGCAATAACCTTCTTTGACAATTCTGATTACAATCATGCACAACTTCCTTTCACAAGACTGATTATAAATATGGCAATATCTTCCTTCAAAATCTGATCACAAATATGTTTGTCTTCCTTAAAATTTCTGCTTTCTAATAATGTATCATTTGTTCTTCCCTTCACAACATTAATAGTCCCTTCATATATGCTGATATAAATCTGAATTGCTCTTCATATTCTCTTCTTTAAATCTGTTTGAGTACTTAAATTATTTTCATTATTTCTTTCTTCATACAAACTGTTCACTTGACTGATATATTAGATATATTTTATTTAAAAATATCCATTCTTCTTCCTTTTAAATCAGAATATATTTATTCTTCTTCCTTGCTTGATATTTCTGTGCTTTCTTCAATTTTTTCTCCTTGATCTGCTGGACTGTATTCCTTTTTCCTTGCTTTCCCCCCTTTTGGAATGGCTGACCGATCCTATCTATAATTCTTGTAGGGCTGCATCAACCTCAACGGTCATGAAAGATAGCGATTGCCCTTTGAAATATACCCACTGCTATGTCCCTTCAATAATCTTCGATGCTTAGTTTGCCTAAACTTTATTTGTGTGGGACCGGCATTTCATTAGTAGCCTCCCACGTAATGTTTGTTTAGGCATTATCACATAAATAATGAGATCGGTGTTCTCCTTTATAGAGGCTCGATCCTTGTGTCAAGGATATGAAATGAACTAGTATATATTTACTATTTAATATATATTTTATTATTTCTTTTTTGGTTTAAAGATAGATCAATAATATTACCAAAAAAAGAGATGTATCAGTACATATTTGTGGCCAAGAGAGCCACCAAAATAGGACTTCACGGATAGTCACATATTACTTACATATGGCGAGAAATACCTATATAAAAGGTTGTGTCAAGGTGCTGTTTAAATCAAAATTTTATATATTTGATATATCATAAAATAGATAGTCTAATCAGCATCATCTAGCTCCTTAGAGGCTTCTAAAGGATCAATTTGAGATAAGGGTGCAGCATCACAAACATCCATGAGTGAAGACTCTGTATCAAGATCAGATTCTGTGTGCAGAATGCCATCATCATCTATGAAAATCCTTTGGTTCTCTAAACTGGATTGAGCATCCTGAAATGAGACAAAATCCTGCTGAGCTTTCTCCTTCACAGCCCCTGAAATGATAAGGTTCCTGAATTCTTTATGCATATGATCCAGTCTTTCCTTGAAGGTTTGGCAGGCAATATTAAAAGCATGAAGTCCCTGATCTGAATTATCAACAACATCCTGATGAGAAGAGATATCATCTATTCCAATCTCCTTGGCCAAAGTCCCTATCTATTTTTCAACTGCCAATGCAACCTGTACATAGACATCAACTTGTATGAGTCTCGCATCAGACCCAGTAAACAATCTTGGTTTGTCTTGAAAATGGTCCTCATGCCTCTTTTTCCACAATGCCCATAAAATTTCAGTTGTCAAAACAAGCCAAAATAAATTAGTTTTAGTATCAAAATCAGAAATAAAACCAAGTACTATCCTAATTTTTTCCATTGGCTCACATACAGACCAATCAACAATATTTCCCATAAACAATTTCCAGATTTGACATGCAAATGGACATTTAAAAAATATATGGTCACAAGACTCAAAGACATTGCATAGTCTACAGACATAGCTGTTAAACCCAATTGGTAATTTATTCAAAAATAGTAACCATCTGAAACACCCTTTCTTGGGCTCCAAGGACCTACTCCAAAAGGATCTAAACACTTGGCTTATCTTCCTATAGCTTATGACACAATTCCATGTCTTGGCAGAATGCTTCAGGATCTGGTTAGAGTTACTAAGGATCCTGTAGATCCTTCTAGATTCACAAACTTTCATTTTGCTTCCATCTTTCCACTTCAGTATACTCACCAATCCTGTTCGTCCAGCAAACTTGACTGACCGGGATTCTTTGAGTAGGCTGCAACCAACACAGAATACGTTCTCTTTTGTGAATCTATCAGACCAAAGTCAACTTTTAAGCATTCCCAACTCTTAAAACCATTTGCAGTTATTACATCATTAAAGGTGGAAATGCCTAACTTATGCCACTTAAGGCAAGAACAACCTTGAATAAGGGTTAACAGTCTATCTTTGTGCTTCAGAGACCACCAAATGGAGTTGAGTTTTCCCCATTGGATTGGAGAATCATCCCTTCCAGGACAAATTATGAGTTTCTTGGTACCTTCCCAAGATTTCCAAATAGAGGTGAACACCATTGACTCGCAAGGTTTAACTTTGAAATCCCCAAAAAGGTAGTCATGTATATGCAAGTTATTCCAACCTGGACTCCTTCTCGGCTTGGCCATTTTAATATTGTTCCTTACTAAAACTTTCCAGGGCTCATTGCCTTCCAAAGATTTTACTATCCATTTGGCTACTAAGGCCATCCCCTGGAGCTTTAGGTCTTTCAACCCAAGCCCTCCTTGATCCCTACTAATGCAGCACCATTTCCAATTAACACAGTGCTTCTTATTTTTACCTTTGCCATCAGACCAAAGAAAGGCTCTAATGACCTTTTGAATACTATCTGTTTGCACATTCGAAAAAAGCCACATTGAAGCATAAAATACAGTGTATGCAGACAATATTTTTTTGGCAAACTTGGAATCTCCCTGCTAAGGACAGAGCTTGTCTGTTCCAGTTCTCAAGTTTAATATCTTTTTTTGCAAATAATCAGTCCCACATTTGCTTGAGAGAAGGAACCATAGCAAAGGGAATACCTAAGAATTTAACCAGTTTCTTAGGACCACCCCATTGCCACTCATTTTCATCCAATCACTCAGGAGGAGCCTCAGACCAGCCTATAAGAGTGGATTTGCTGAAAGAGACTTTAGCACCTGAAGTTGTACAAAATTTATCCAATCTGTTTTTCAGTTTTCTTAAGTTTTCTTTCTCTATAACAGGATAAAGGGCTGTATCATCTGCAAACTGCATGTTGAGCAGAGGAGACCCTTAAGGTAACTCAATTCCTCTGAAGCACTCGGGAATTCTATCAGTTCTCAAAATATAAAAAAGGGCTTCAGAGGCTATAACAAACAAGGTAGGGGCCAAAGGGCAGCTTTGCCTTATCGATCTTCCCATTTGGAAGGGGGATGTAAGGTCTCCTTTAATTTCAATTTGGGCAGAAGCATCATTGAAAAGCATTTTTACCATTTTGATATACTCCATTGGGAACCCAAAAGCCTTAAGTACACATATAATGAAAGACCATTCTACTCTGTCGTAAGATTTTTCAAAATCTAATAGTAGAATCCTTGCATTCTGTCCAGACTCCTTAGCCCAGTGTGTAGCTTCCCAGCTTGTTAGCAAGTTCTCCAAGATATATCTGCCCTTAATAAATCCTGTTTGTGTTACATTTATAATAGAGGGTAGAATATCAACTAGTCTCCTTGCCAAAACTTTGGCAATTATTTTGTAAGACACATTGAGCAATGTGATAGGCCTCCAGTTTCTCAAGTTGGATTTGTCATCACCTTTAGGCAAAAGCTTAATGACTCCTCTATTAATTTCCTTTCCCTATAGCCTCTTCATAGACTTCCAGGAGATCATCCACCACCCATTCTGAATTGGTTTTATAAAATTCCACAGGAAGACCATCTATGTCAGGGGATTTGTTAGAGCTCATTGAGAATAAGGCATTTCTAATTTCTTCTTTAGATATGCTCTGTTTCAATTTCCTTGCCATAGAGTCATCAATTTTCCTAGGGCAAATTTCTGCACAAAGCTTCTGTGCCTCCAAGCACTCTTGACTCCCATCTTCCACTTTAAATAGTTTTTCATAGAAGTTCTTGAAAACTTCCTTGATGTTCCTCTGTTCAGTATAAGCAGTGCCATTTTCTGTTATTGAATCAACATGTTCTTGTCTAAATTTGCTCCTCAAAATATTGAAAAAATATTTAGAGCCTCTATCTCCATCCTTTATCCAATTCAACCTAGCCCTGTTTTTAGCATTTTGTGCCCTCAAAGTTTCAAAATACTTGAGCCTATTTTTAATGGCATTCATTGAGGCAATCAGACTCTCATCAAAGCGATTATCCTGTAACTCCTTTTCAGATTCAAGGAACTGGTTTTGAAGTACTCTTTCTTCCTTTCTTCTGTCCATGGCAAATTTTTTCCCATAGAACTGGAAAAATCCTTGGCAAGCTTTGACAAGATCAGACCAATAATTGCTGGCAGAACAATGAGTCTGGGTATATTTAACAATGTTCCTCACTGAAACTATGCCTTGTTTGCTATCTTCTTTATCTAATAAGATGACATTGAGTTTGAAGGATTTAGAAATTTTAGGTTTAGACACAATGTCATGAGCTATAAGATAGATTTCAGCACAAATTGGATGGTGATCTGACAGAGAACTAGGTAAGACTTTAACTACATTGTCCTCTTGAGAACTTTTAAATTGAAAAAACTCTTTATTCACATATATTCTATCCAGTCTACTATATATTCTCCTGCCACCAGACTGTGCATTACACCAAGAGAACCAGATGCCCTTGCTCATGCTCTTGGCACCCTCTAAAGGGTCCAACAGCCTGAGGGATTTCTTGAACCTGAACCAAAAGAATTTCTCATTGCCTTTCCACTCTGCATTAATCCCTCCTATTTTGTCCTCTTTATTCTCCACCATATTAAAATCTCCGGCAAAGATCCAAGGGATTTTAGGGAGATTGGAGGTAAGCCAATCCCAAAGCTCCCCCTTTTCTTTATAATCATTAGAGGCGTAGAGAGAACAAATACCAAAATTTTCTCCATTTTTATCAATGCAGACCCATGCTGCCCTGTTGCAAGGAGAGAACCCAGTTTGCGAAATAAAAGGCCCCCATTCAAGTTTAATAAGAATTGCAGTGCCTCCTTTACCTTTATCATGAAAGGTATGAATTTTTATGGAGTCCTTCCATATGAACCTCAGAACATTATCTAGCTGAAATTTTATAGCTTTGATTTCCTAAAGTAATAAAAAATCCAGATTCTTATGCTTATTGACCAGGTCTCTCACAATATATTTCCTATCAGGAGACTCTAAACCCCTCACATTCCAACTGATGCATTTCATGGAAAAAGTTTATGAATTTGTTGTTCCGCTCATTGAGCATCTTCTTTAGACACACCCATCTTGTCAAAACATTTAGGAAGTTTCCCTCCTTTTACTCTTTTAGCATCACTAAACTTCCTTCTAACATATTTCCTTTTTTTCCTTCCACCTTCCCCTTTAGGACATTCTATAATTTCTTCTACTTCATCAATTCGACCTTGGGCATTCTCTGCAACCATAATGGGGATTTCAGAGTTAATCTTCAAATGGTCTGGTGAATCAGATTGTGAAGGAAGACCAATCTCATGCACAAGTTCCTCCATTTTCCTTGCCAACATGTCTTCTCTGATTTTCATCAGAGCAAGTTGTTGAGCATTTCTTTTTACGGGGGCAAGACCCGATTTATCCTCCAAAAAAGTTTTTTTCTCCATTGCATCGGAATTCTTCTCGACTGTGGCTTGTTCCAGGGTTATTTCAATAGGATTATTCTTACCCTTTAGAACCAAATCCCAAACATCTTTATCCTTCCCCGAAAGAGGGCTCACTATATTTAACTCCTCTAAATTCATATTGCAAGCAGGGAATGTCTCTTCCGAAGGAGAGGGTTCTACTTCCACAACTTTTGAGCCCCCAAAAACCACTTTGTTCTTGTCAACTGAGGGAGATGGGAAGGGTGTAGACTCAACCATTTTGGAGGAGGTAAGTAAATCTTCATTAGAGGAGAGTTCCTCCAATTTTAGTTTTTCCAAACTGTTTTTGACTTCCCTAAGAGAGCCCTCTAGAGATTCTGGGCCTGGCTGGGGAGGTTGAGGACACGACACAGGCTCGGGCACCGGAAGAGAGTCATTCCTAGGCATGGCATCTGGGACTTTACTATGCCCTAAAGCACTTGAGCCGAAGGCCACATTTGCAGATTCCCCTTTCGCAAACCGGTTTTTAATATTCCTCAATTTTATCACTGGGTAGTCTTTCCTTAGATGACCATCAGATTTACACAAGAAGCAGGAGTTGAGCCCCCCTAGACCCACGACTGCATATTTTACAGTCTTGTTCTCAAGATTTATTTGTAGCACTTCTGGGATTATAATCCCTGGTTTAAGGGAAACCAAAACCCTAGCATCCATATGCGGTAGAGTCATCCGAGAGTCTTCTACTTTCAAGATTTTGCCAATGGGTTCCAAAAGGTTAGCAAGAAATGCCCAGAGCTGCACATGTACATCTTTTACTAGCAACCACCTTGGGACCGAACATAATTTTATGTCTTGCATAGAGGCCTCTAAGCTCCATGAAAAAACCTTAAATAAAGATCTGCCAACATTCCACATTTCCTTCACTAAAATTTTCTTTTGCATGCCATGGTTCTTAAGAATAATCACAAAAATGCCTTTAGAGATCATTCTACAGAAGGAAATGTGAACCCCCATTTTTTTTCCCCATACTGTATATAAGCCAGTTATCAAAAAATTTTCTAGCAGGCAATTTTTCACAGTCCAAACACACAAAGAAAAGAGCCACATTTCTCAGCCTATTTTCTTCAGCATTCACAACAAGCCGCATTCCAGAATTAGGTTGAAGGACTAGTTTACAAGGCAAACCAAGATTCTTACCATCTGCCTTTCCCCCTGTTGCTTCCTTTCCTTCCGTTCTGCCGACCCCGCCACCACTGTCGCCCTCCTCTCTCTCCTCTAGCGCCGAGAAGCTCGCATCTTGGGGCGGAGGGGCGACGTTACTAATATCTAGGGCTTCCTTGAACATTTTGCCTGCAACCTCAGCTCCACCATTATTCCCCACATCTTTAACAGTATTTTCATCTGCCTTGGCCATTACAACAACCGGCCGAGGAGTAAATGCCTCTGCCGGAACCGTGCAGACCAGTCACCCTTGCATGTGCCAAGACAATGGAGACTTCAATCCTACCCGGCGGGAAACCCAATGTAGGGAATTCAAAATTTTTTTCTATGATTTCAAAAGATTCAAATGCTTAGGTAATTTAGGGTTAAAAGGAATACTGAAAAAAATAGAAACTTTAATACATAAAACTAAAATATTGGCAAGTAGACAATAAAATTTTACGAAAATTGTAGACGAAAGATGACCAATATTCAAGCTAGAGAGCATCTCTACAACTTGTTCATGGAGGGGAACCAGAACCCTCGAACAACTTGCAAAGCGCTCCACCAAACCAAATTATACTAGTATCATATATTTTATTATTATATTTTATAATTACTTATATAATACATCTATTATTATAATAATATATGTACTATCTCACATATATATATATATTTATATTTTAAGTTAACACACACACACACACACACACATATATATATATTTGTATATTATAATAATATATAGTCACATATATGTATATATATTTGTTTATTATGATAATATATATATATATATATATATTTATAATCACTTCAATTATGTTATATATATTTATATATCATGAATTATATATATTATAATTAATAGTGTTATTATATTATCATAATAATTTTTAAATTGATAATACAATAAACATATTGTATTTTAATTATATATAATATTATTTAATATTATTACATATTAATAATACTATATATGTTTATTAAATATTATCATATACATGATTATTATTCAAATCGACGATGACAAACATCATATTTGACGGAAGCGATTTCTCCGTTCTTATCATGATCTTTAAATCTTTAATTTTAATAATGCCTTAATAGGGGAACATGACACCCCCTCACAATCAACTGCCTTAAAAAATATAGCCCCTTTAGGGCACACTGCAATAACATTGATCAATGGCTGATTTTTTGAATCTTTCCATCTGTTAGAAATGACGGATAAACTTGTCTCAGCCCAAGAAATCCTTATGGGCTTAAATGAATCCTCTACAAACTTCACTTCCTTTTCCAATAAGGTGCTACACGCCTTCTCAAAACTTGGGCCCTTGTACCCTTTTGGAGCTTCATTAATTGCTTTCACCATTTGTTCCCAATGCGGTGAGCGAACAACATTGAAAGCTAATCCATTTGCATAGACACATCTTGCAATTTGTTGATTGACAATCTCACGAGACTCATTGTGAAATGCCATTTCCAATGGTCCCTTTGATCTCTTACGTGTTGCAGGTTCTTCAACTGTGGCCAAAAATGGGCGGCTCTCTACAGGTTCAACAATAGATGGTGATTGAGGGGGCTTCATTCCTTGAGATCTTTTCTTTAGCAAAGGGTGATTTAATTTACGACCTACTACTTCATCTGCTTTTTCTTGCTCTTTAATATATGCAAGGACTTGCTCTTGTGAGATGGGTACATTATTTTTGCCTGGGCAAGATTTGATGCCCATCCCAGGAATGTTATACAAATGGGCTTTCACCCAACTGTAAGAGCTTGAATACTTAATCTCACACCCATTGCAAATCCATATATAACCCCCACCGCCTGCAATTGGTTGTAACATATTAACATATTTCCAAAGGGGTGAATTTGGATCTGTTTTGAACTTGGATTTCTCCGACGAGGTTGAATCGGTTGCCATTATAATCCCTATGCTAACAAATTCAATAAACAACACATTCGAAAAATCCAAACAAATGAAAACAAAAAAAATAAAATATAGAAGCTAATTGAGTTAAAAAACTGTAAACATGTGCCATTGATTCATACTAGATAGAAGAATTTAGAAAAAAACCAAAATAAATTCAAAACAAAACAAAAATGTAGAAAAAAAATAAAAAAACCAACCTCTTTTGCAAAAATCTGCCTCTACAATCTCCTTTGTAGCAAACCAGCTATTGGACACGTGTAGGAATAGCAAACCAATCACTTTGGATCCTTCACCGATCAATCTTCAACTCTATTTGTTTGATGGCAAGCAAAAATGAGAGTTCAACTGAAAATGGAAGACTTTTCTATTTTGCATTTAGAATGAGGTAAATATGAATGTTTTTGTCTTTCAAATGCCTTAAAATGAGGCTTTTAGGGCTAGGGCGCACCCAAGTGAGTCAAATCACTTAAAATAATTAAAAAATGCAAAAAAAGAACATTAAAAAATGTCAAAAAAGCGCGTCCCAGAAAATCTGTCCAGGTTTAGCCGGGTTCTCCCGGGTTCATCCCGGATGGACCCATAGTCCAAATGCAGGACCTTGGCCGAATCCTCGGGAGGATCGGATCAGGGTCCAGACCAGGGCCAAACCGGACCGGTACCTTGGGGTTCCCAGGGAAGAACTGGTAACATAGTATTAAAACTCTCTTTTTCATGATAGTATGGAAAAGAAAAAATTAATTGAAGAAAACTTAAAAATCTTTACTATAGGCTTTACCGTACAACATCATACCCGCATATTGGAAGAGGACAACCCAATATCATTTTCCTTGCCGTACGCCTTGACTTATTTTCTCTGCCATATAACCTCCTTTTGCTGCAACTGTATGACTTTGTCTATCTCTTTGGCTGTACATACAAATCTCTACTTCTTGCATCGTACGGCCACATCCTACCTTTATTATATCTGTCGTACGTTCCATTTTTTTTAAAAAAAATTTCAACTGCTATCGTACGATTCCTCTTCTATTGCCGCCATACACACACTTCTTCGTTGCTATCGTACGTTCCATTATCCCTCACTATACGCCAAAGTCGGATTTGCTTGCCGTACGACTTGCATTATTTTTCCTTGCCACGCTTGTTGTACGACCTACCGTATGCTTGGAACCTGGTTACCTATTGCCTGCCATACGACTTGTAGATTGGCTGAGTTTTTCACCGTACGGCTTGCATTCTTCATCGTCGAACTTGCAATTTTTTACACTGTATGTTTTGGCTTTGTTTCCTGTGATTTGGCCATACGACCTGCATTGGGGATCACAATACAACTTGCATCATTTACAGTACAACCTACTTCAATCTCTAGCACCCTACAATAGGTTAATTCTCAGCAAGACATCCTCCAACCAACATAAGAGCTTTCTGTATGCCTAAGTCAGTGATTTGAGAAACCGTACGACTTCATCTTACTTCTATCTCCGTACCTCCCCTTTGCCATTGGCTGTACGATTTCCTCTCAACCTTGTCATATGTCTTTGTTTCTGTGTTGCTACCGTACGGTCTGAACATCCATCACTCCAACAATTTCTGCAATTCTTGTCCATAAGGTTCTTAATTACAACAGTACAATTTAATGTTTGGGTGACAGAACAACCTCTACTACCAACCATACAAGTTTCAGGTATACTTTTTCTACAGCCAACAATATGGTATTAGAGAGAAAAAATGGTGTGTGCCATGAAGGTCTACGTGGCTTTGAAGGTCTTAATTTGGGCTTGGTGGCAAGGGCTTCGCTCCTCGACCCTGCCATGTATCATGACAGGGAGCCTGCGAGGGGCGCTGCCCCTAGATCCCTGCAAGTGGCACTGCCCCTTGACCTCGCTGGGGGCGTTGCCCCCAAACCCCCACCAAACTCATTGTTGAGGTTCAAGATTCAAATGATTCAACTCTCCCAGGCAAAAACAAAGAATCATTCTTGTTGGTTGGTAAATGTATATTCATGGCATATAGGGACACTAAACAATCTTTTCATGATCATAATGCTTCTAAGATGCTTGCAGTACTATCTAGGTTCAGGGATCGAACATTCAGTGTGCAATTAGATTGGGTCCTTTGGTTGGTTGGTCTTCACATTTCTCTGTCTATTGGCAGGGGCTTGGGATGTGTTTTTACTCTATTTGTACTTCTAGGTTCTCCTCGAGGTTCTTCAGTGTGTCGTCAATTTGGCAGAGTTTACCTAATGTCACTTGATACTTAATGGTTTTCTGTCATCTGGAAGACAACTTTTTCTTTTGGGGGGATGATGTAGTCAGTATATAATGCCGATTCTTATATTTGATAATATGGGTTAGTCGACTACGTAATCCGACTATGTAACCTGACTATGTAGTCTGACTATGTATTAATTGTTTGTCAGCTCTCAGGTAGTTGAGAGTTAGTTAGAGTCAGTTAGTTGATGGTTGTGTTCCTCTTGGCAATCGTCGGGTCCTTTAAATAGTCTTTGTATTGTCAAGGAAAGTAGTATGGTCTAGTCGGATCGACTCTAATCCTTGGCTAACCATTTCTAGTCTACTTTTGTAATAATTTGATGAGCGAATAAAGATATACTTTTACTCTTCTGTCTGCTATGCATTGTTAATTCTGTAAATTATTTCAAGTATTCATTTTATCAGATAGACGAGTAAACACTAACATCTAACTAAATTGTTGCTTATTCCATCTGCATCTGGTTTTAATGAATCAGTTGTTGATTTGGATACTCTCAATGAAAATTAATATGAGAATTTTCACATATTTCTTGAGTTTGATTATAACCATTGACTATTTAGCTTTTTTGAACAAAAAATATAAAGTGATGTGATATGTCATATGTCATGACTTATTTAATATGTTGAATTATCAATTATTAGTAGTGTTTTGTTAGTTTTTTATGTATAACGTTGATATTTGACTAAGTATGTTGGACTTTGTATATATATTTTTTATTTTAACTATTTTTTAGATGGATGTAATCAAGCCATACCATACCTGACATCCAAACAAAAACTGCTAACCCCTAAACCCAAACTCGTATTGGTAGCTTAGGCTGAAGCAAAGCTTGCGGGTGTTGTTTGAAGCAGAGATAAACATAGATTTGCATGAAAAATAGACTACAAGTAAGTATAATCTCAGAAGATATCGACAACCAAAGAGCTCTTGGTGTAAGCAATCTGTTGGTATCTTCAGATTTGAAGGTATTGTCCGTGAAATAATATTCAAAACTTCCCTACATTGGCAAATCATGCATCATACATCTCTGTTCTTACTCACTTGATTGTGAATTTCTAAGTTTAAAAGGTTTAATTTAATTTAATTACATTTTAAAAGCAATTGAAGTGCACATTTTATTTGATTCTTTTAAGTTTGTATGACCATAAGCTCAGTAAAAGGCACTAAAGAAAAATCCTTTTATGAAAACATCTTATAGACTTATAGTTTAAAGATAATGTTTAGAGGGGTCTTGTAAATTCTTGTTCCTTTACTTTGATTTTTGAGAGACTTCTTCATAAAACCTCATATTGAGGTATCATTTGAAGTGCTTGAATCTCTATTTGAAGAGCGTTCAAATGGGTAGCTGCATGACTATTTATGAAGATAGTAGGTAGGAAATAGATGGAGCTAAATTAATTGCAAAATTTATTAAGGGCTATTTTTATTGCATTTTTAAAATTAAAATTTAACCTCAAGTTATCATAAAATTTGGAAAATCACTTTAAGTGCATCTTATTCCCCAAAACACATTGTAGACCTGAGTTTGGTCTTTGTGTTGTCTAATTTAATTAAACTTCGTTAGCTTTTTGTGTTGGAATAGTTGGGGCACATGATTGGTGGAACCAATACCCCTAAGTTGTGTTTAGTCATTGATTGGAGTAAGGCCAATACCAATCAAATCTAAGATAACCGGTGTGTTACACTAGATAAAGGAGGAAAAAGATTGCAAAATGCTAATCAATAAATATTACATCTTTAGGACTTGTTGATGGGTGTTTTTGCATGCACCAACCTAGATAAAATACTAAGTATCTTTTCTCTTTTGAAAGGAATCAAATCCTAACGAATTAGAAAATGACTACCCCAAGGTCTTTACTAGCTAGGTCTTGCCCTTACAAGATAACTTAGTTGTTTGATGTTCTTTTGTTGTTCCAACAAGGGGCCTTAACAATTGCTCACTAGAACCTAGATGTAGGCTTAAATATGAAAATGATGAAATCTGAATACACTCCCAAATCCTAGGTAGTTTCCTAGATCTATGATATGAATACTGTTTTAGTACTGGAAACAATCTGTTTTCATCTAATTTGCAAGATTTTGATGTTGGATCCTAAATCTAACCTATTCTAATGACTTTGGATAAGGAAAGATCAAAGATGGGTGAGATAGGAAAAGGGTTCTAGAAAGGTAAACTATGAAACTCCACAACTATGAAATGAAGCACAAGTAGATAGATCTCAAATAAACCAATCTCTGCTTAATCAGGTAACCCACAATGCCACAAAGACAGTGCAATCTTCAAAGGAAAATGATCATGAAACAGTTTCATCAAACACCCAATTCTGACACAGCTCAATAAAATATCTCACAATAGAACTTAAAACATAAAATGTAAACATAAAATGTGTTCAGACTAACTACACAAAGCAACTTACTATTAGTAAATCACTAGTAGTATGAACATGAGACCCATCAAATACTCATAACTATACATTCATAATTGTTGGTGTAAACGGGGTATATTACTTAACCGGTTTCCCCTTTAGGTCCTATTCATAGTAGTTTACTTATGTTAGGACATAGGATAGTTATCTCTTTGTGTCTCATGTAATATAATTAAGAAACTTGTCATCATCTTATCTAGTCCTATCTCTCCACCTTGCCTATATAAGCAAGGTCCCTCATGTACTTTGTATCATGATGTATCATCTTATCATATCATAATATCATAATTCCATTTTGCACCACAATCAAGCAATTCATCCTCTTGCTACTCTCTTGTGGAAGGTTAATTTTTGGTTTTGCAAGTGATCTTGAGAACTTGGGTCCATTGGTGACTTAACAATAACTGTAGAAACTTCCAATTAAATGAAAAGGGACCATGAAGCAAACTTCTTTAAGTAATGATAAAGGCTCAATAATATCAACAATCCCCAACAATAAATTTGTAGGAAACTATGAAGCAAGCTATTTGTATTAACTTCAAAAGTTCAACAATTATCAACAATTCCAGATTCTTTTACAAAGAAGAGTGATTGCCTTTTATAGAGGCAAGAGCACTTAGTATACAATTAATGGCTAGGATTCATCCTTCACCAATGGTCCAGATTTATTTACATTTAATATTTGGGTCTAAACTCATCTTGGACGTTCATCTATAACTGACTCAGATCCAATGGCTATAAATTTTATTTTTCCTTAAAACTTTTGCATAAAAGACTAACATTTTCATAGACATGTCAGCCCCTTTGGGCAATATTTCTCTTTTTTAAGGATACCATTTACATTCTCTTAGGCCAAGTCAGCTACAAAGAGAAATCATCCATAAAGAGAAATATAGGGTGGCATAAAACTCTAGGTAGCAACATCCAGCTTGGAAATGTCAAAACAAGTTCGCTCCAGCAGTGTGGACAGGTTCATTGATGACCTCTTCAATCTGATGTATCATCCTCCACAATAATTTGATCCCTCACTTGCTCTTTTTTCTATAATCCATCAAGGCGGCGAGTGCTAGATTTAGGGCATCAGGATTTGGTTTATTAACGAAATTGAACATGAATCTTTGGGAATCAAAAGTTTTGAAAACATATCGAATGAAGCTTTTCTCTTAGGAGTTTCTTTAAAAAATGCCCTTATTATGCACTTAAAATCCATTAATTTATTCATGCATGTGGCATTGAAGGCATATGGAGGCTCTTGTAAACCAGACCTCAAAACTTGCTTAAGTTGATCTTTGAAATGTTTTGCATTCAACTCTATATTTGAATCTATATATACCCCAGTTAAATCATGTAGGGCATCAAAAATATTAGTCTAAATATTCCAAATTTGTCCTTTGATGTGTTTCATTTCTTCCAGACATTTATCAACAACTTCCTTTCTGAACCTCAAGTTTTGCCCACATGTGTATAGAAGTTCAAGAGATTCCTTGAACAAGACTTCAAGATCTATTTTGCACATCATCTCAACCCTTGGGAAAATTTGATAATGATTTTCTACATCAGTTTTACATGCATTATGTAGAGTGTCTACCTTCTCTTTCAATTTTCCAAAATCATCCAAGGCTTCGACAGATTCATCAATGGCATTACACCCTTGGTTATAAATCTCCTCTATCCAGTCTTCTGTGGTTCTAGCCACATGTTTCATCTTTTCAAGATCTGTAATCTCTTGTTGTGATAGTACTACTGGAGGGGCTACCGTTCCATATTCCTGCTGAAGGCGAGCTACTAGATGCCTGATATATGCTTGCAACTCAGTCACTTGCTGCTTCAGCTCTCTCTCTGTCTTTTCATCCTTATGCATCCTGGTAACAACTGTGGATACTGCATTCTGCACATCTTCAATCTCTTGTGCTCTTGTAGCTTGTCCAAGGTTGACACAAGTTATCTAATAGTCTTCCATTTGAAGATCTCTGTCATCCTTGTCTGAAATAAGAGTTGCAATTTGTGCAATCCTAGACTGTATGGTATCCTTTCTTATTGAGGATAAGACCTTTGGCTTCTTCTTTCCTCTAGGCCTATCAATTTTGGTCATCACATTGAAGAAGTCCAGGGATGCTGGCTTTATTACGGGCTGCCTTTGTTGAATATTGACTCTCAACCATTGGGGCACCAAAGAATCATCACTTATTACTGTTATCATTTGTTGCTGTGAAGAAGAAACTTGTAGTGGCTACTGTGGAATTTGATCAATTTGTCCTTAAGTGGACTTATTTTCTTGTTCATCATCCCTGCTTAAATCAATGGCAGGAGTTGTATCAGTGACCTTCACTTGTATATTTTGCTACTCCATACTTGGACCCTGATTCTTATTTGATTGTTCTTCTGCAGCTTGATCACCTTGATCATCTTGGAGAGATGCCTCCTTATTCTCTTGTGCATTAATTTCCTTTTCTGTTGTTGGAACTGCAGTTGGAATCTCTTGTTGAGGCAGCTCTTGAACTTGTACCTGAACTTGTTGAGGTTGCTCAACTGTTGCTTCTTGTGACTCCTCTGCAATTTGCTGAGCTTCTTGTTTTTCAAGCTCTTGCATTACGCAGTCAATATTCTCCAAAGATGGTGGTTGCATGGGATTCTTAGGAGAGCTAGGTGGGGTAACTAAGTCTATACTAGCTTGCTCTAGGATAGATTTATTGATATCAGAAAAGAATGTGGGGGAAGGTATAGAAAAAGTGGTAGCAATGGGAGATGCAGAGGTAGAAAAGGGGAGTGGAATGGAGGAGGAAGGGAGACTCTTTGAAATGGAGGGAATGGGGAGAGTGGATTAAACAATAGAGGAAGTGGAAATGGAAGAAGTGACTGTAGGATTGGTAGGTGCTACAACTAGTATGGGGGTAAGAATAGAAGCTTGCACTTGCTCTAGTGAAGGGGAAGAGGATTGAATGGAAGCCTGTTGCGGTAGGGAAGAAGGTGGTTGAGGAATAGAAGAAGAAATGGTGGATATAGGATGGACTATGGAAATGGGAATGACTGTTTGGATGGAAGAAGAAGAAGACTATACTAGAGAAATGGGAGATGGTGGTTTCTAAGGTGAAGGAGGTGGAGAAATATAAACACTCTTTGATGCAACAGTGGAAGCATCATCCTTCTTTTTCTTCTTCCTCACTAGCTGAGGTTTTGGATTCTCTTCAATATCACCCTCCTCTGTATCCTTTCTTTTGTATACCTTTTGAGCAGGAGGAGGTGGCTTCTTGCTGTCTCTCATTCTGGGTATTGCTGCAGTAGCTTTTTTCTCTTTTCCTTTGCTCTTTGGAGGTGGGAGCTACTCATCTTCTTCAGTGATTCCACCATCTTTCTTAATTTCTTTCCATTTTGATCTAGAAGCTTCTTCTTCTTTTTCCTTCTCTTCAAGAGCTGCTACTTCCACTTCCTTTTTCTTCTTCCTCTTGGGTTTGTCCTTAGAAAATGTCAATTGGACTCCTTGTTCTATCAGTTCAGCAACTTTGTTATCAACCCATACCTTGTTGTATTTGATGACTTCTCTTATGATCTCCTCTGAAGAGTTAACTTCTTCCAACCAATTTGGTGGAGGAATGGGATGATTGAATACTTGGTCATATTCTTCTCATTGTAGGATCTCCCCATCATTTGACACTTGTGTTAGGAATATCATGTATATGATATCAATTAAATGCAGATAAAGATTAAACAAAGGAATGGAAAATACACAGAAATAAAACAACGAGAGACAATTTTAACGTGGTTCACCCAAACTCGGGCTACATCCACCAACAGAGAGTCCAATATTATTATCCAGCAAATAGAACCGATTACAACCAGCAATCTCATGCAACTCAATACCGCTGCAATATGCTACAACACAATATCAACAGAAACCCTAACCCTTAGCTGTTTTTATCAAGCCTTATGTCGGTTACGAAAATATGATTTTTTTATATGTCGACGCCTTTATGAAATAATAGCCCCCGGGCCCTGCAGGAGGGGCTCTGCCCCCCCTGCACTCCCCGTTAAATACTTTGGGGGGAAACCATGCCGACAAAAGTGGGGAAAATTTAACCTCCGAGTCTGATTAGGCTCCATATAACAACAACCTAGTTAGGGACTGGATATATGTTGAACAATTTTATATAGAATGCAGATAATTTGCAATAACTTTTTCTAACCTCATGTTCATATGCACAGTCTTTTTCCAAAAGTCCTCCAAATGGGGAACATGTTGTAAATCTTTGCCACCAAATGCTCCATCTTCCCATGAGGATCAAAACCAGCCCTAAAATTGTAGAAATGCAAGTTGTATATTTGAATCTTTGCATTTGATTGTTTTGTAGCGGGGAAGGAAGGGCAAGCATACATTCCATCTCTTTAAATTAGAGGAAATTGGACCCCTGCTCTATGTTTCTCAATTAGGAGCTGCTGTGATTCACAAATTTGTGTAGTTAACTCTAATAAGATGATCTTGTTTGGGGGATACTTTGGCAACTTGTATGTAGGTCTAGTGAAACCTTCAATCTTGATGTATGTGAACTTGGGGAATTGGATGAACCAATTTCCATGCTTCTTGATCAATTCAACAATAAGTAATGAGATTCTTTGGTTCAAATCTCCTTCCAGGTGCCTAGTGATATACATAGTGAATGCATCATTCACTCTCTTATAGTGCCTTAGGGATTGCTCCATTTGCAACTAAGAGTAGCAGTTATATACTTTAAATTGTCTAGGCCCATTTCCAATGGCCCCTCTTCTAGTCAAACTAGGATAAAAGAGATCTTGCAAACATGTAGAACAGATAGGAAGTCTTGAAGAACTTCCTTGTCACTCCAACTCTTGTCAATTGAATATGTAAGTTATCACTGATAATCTTGACCCAACAGATCATTTCCTTATCCTCCAGTACTTCGTAGATGAACTTAAACATCTATGGATGGAAAGTAGAAGCTCTTGGCAGACCCATGAATCTTTCATGTTATGAGACTCATGTTGTTGCTGCTAAAGGCTCCTATACTAATGGTGATGTCATAGGTTGCTTTAAAAGGTATTCCAAAAGTATCGGTTCCTGTAATGTCCCCTTTCCGTCGGTAATTAATTTGATGTTAGTTAGCCTTGTATTCTTGAATTTCCCGAAGGCTAACTTGGTCACTTTAAGGGAAATTACTTTTAAAATAATTAATTTTAAGTTGTCCTTGGTTTTAACTTTATATTTTAAAGTTGACAACTTAATTATTTTAAAAGTTTACTTTTCTAGCTAGGTGGGCGCTTGGAGGAGACTTTATAATAGTTTTATAAAGTGGCGTTCCATTTAGTGGGAAATAAATATCCCATGAAGCCCATAAAGTTATATTATATTTTATTCCTCTTGGGCGTTTCACAGGAAGCATATAATGGAGTTTTGAACGCTCATTTAGGTTTATGCATTTTCTGATTGAAATTTCTATGGAGAGCTTCCAAGTTTGGTCCTATGAGGTTGCATCCCTCATTTATCTTCTGGTTTTGGTTGTGGAAGACCAACCCTAGCTGGATTAACTGATGATTTTAATTCAGAAATCACAAGGAGCTTCAATGGAGTCTAGTTGTAGTAAATTGATTTGAGTATCTTTGAGGTGTTTTGATGTTGTTTGGATTTGAGATGTTTCAGAATATTTTTGGTGTGATTTTATGTTGGTTTTGGTAGTGTTTGAAGGACTTTTCCCTCTGTTGGGCCGTATCACTTTCTTGAAGGCAGCCGTACAAATTTACTTGTGGTGTTGATCATTGTTGGAAGAATTGGAAAGTGCAATGATAATTCAGAGTAACCCTGGACGCCTAGATTCCTAGCTGTTTTGAAGACTTTGATAGAAGAAATCCCAAGACCCAACAGACCGTACACCAGGTACAAGCCATACCTGTGAGGGATGGGGGACGTGAGGCTTGGAAGACTGAACGCCTCCCTTTTGATGTCAGAAAAGCCTCAAATGTGGGTGCCTTGGAATGAGGAAGGGTTTTGCAGTGCTTGGAGGGAGAAGAAGTTAGTATTTGAGACTTGGTGAGTGAATTTAGTGGTGCTGGGTATGTATTTCAGACCTACAACAGTGACATCAGTTTATATCAGCAGGGGTTTCAGCGAGTTTATCTTTAGTTCAGCAGTTTGGGCAGCTGCACTGCAGTGATTACAACATCTTCCATCAGCTGCAAGCATTGGTATATGATTTCCTTTATGTAATTTGATGTTTTCTGAGCATATATAATTCTGATTTAGTTGTAACAGCAGTTTGAATTTCATATCAGAATTATGTGATCAGCTAGAATGATGGTTAGAAGTGATAATATTTGTGTTTGTAACCCTTGGAAGGTCATATCGCCAGTGGGATTGCTTATTTCTTGATCAACTACTCACCCCACTGAATAAGTGGTTTAATTGTTAATGCTTCCCGCTGAATAAGTGGATGTGCCTATGCTTTCTTTCAGTATCCCCCACTGAACAAGTGGTGATTCCCACGATTAAGTGGATGCCCGCTGAATAAGTGGATGTTGCTTGCTGCATTAGTAGTTTAACTCTCTAGTCTGAAACACCCGTATACTCTCACCTTGCCCATGACGGGAACTGGGTGATCAGAAAGGTGTGGAAGAGTCTATTTGTGCATATCAATTCAGCAGTGTTATTTTTTCAACAAAAAAAAAAAAAAACTAGGGTGGTCATTACAGTTCCAGGCTAACGAAAAAGATGGGAGACCAAAGTCCAAAGGCTTAAGTAAAGCTGGGCAAGGAATCAGGTGGTCCATAGAGTCAAGTATAAGGCCAAGAATTGCAGGCCTTGATTATGTTGGCCAAAAAAGCAACGTGGACACTAAATTTGGCCAAAATCAAGGCCAACTGATCTTTCATTGATAATGTTGTTGACATCTGTGACTTTGTCATAAGTCACTGATTAGTTTCGAGGGACTTTTGTAACTATATTTATATTTAGTTTCATGTAACAAAATATCATTAACGTTGATGCATATTTTTTTCGTTTTGTTATGTGCTTATACTTTAATCATATTTTAGACATTCTTTGTTGTCTCAAATCAGATATGCAGATTAAGGCTTTCCCACTAGATGGTGTACTACATGTTATCTAAAATAAAATGATGTCAAGTAGGAGATTCTGTAAACACATAAAATTACTTTAAATGTTTGAGGCTTCTACAGTGGATAATTTTTGAAATGTATGTCTTGACTCTGCAATCACCCTGTGAATACAACCATATGGATTTTAAAAATTCTTATGGTTATTCCAGAAACACACATTTCAAAAAAACACTTTTTATATAGGGGTCTTAGTAGACAACATTGCAGAAATCCTATTAATGCTCTAGCACCTAAGGACCTTTTCCAAATTATGTGAATAGAGATCACAAAACCCATGTGAATTCACACAACCACCCTCGTGAAGATTATATTTGGTGGGTTACTTTGTGAAATCTGCCTTATAGAAGGCATGCAACCTCCATTTATTATTCCAATGCATAAAGATAGACACCTTAGAACCTTTTAGGGAATGGATTTGTAATATTTATATCTGATTCTGAAATGATGGGTTATAAATACTTAGTGTAATTTTATTTGGCTGAATGCATGTAAGTTATAACTGGTTATTTTCATGTTTCTGTGCTGCAGATACTCAAAAAAACCATCTTGCTACACAAAGGCTTACATTTCTGTGCAAAAGACACTAGTTGATGTCTTCTTTGGTTCACCACACCAGGGTGTATACAGCCCTTCTGTACAAAATACTCTCTATTTTATGGCACAAGCTGTCTTGCACAGGTTTGATTAACCAAAGGTTTTGATAGAGGCCAAGTGCCTCTTTTTTCATAAAATTTTGCTGGAGTCATTCTACTTTATTTTTCAACGCATTAGTTCCTAATAATAGTTGTTTTGGCAGATTTCCAGAGATTGAGTCTATTCGTTTGAGCATGCCTAACCTCCATTTCCTACCTGTCAACCTCCCAAATATTGTAAAGGTAAAGGCTAATTTTATAGTTTTGGCAATGGGTCTTGGGATTTGTTGCTTTCCTTAGCTTCCTTGCAATAGGATGTGCACCGGCTAATATTTTAATTTGCCTTAATCCAATTTGTTCAAAGCACAAGCACTTCTGCTACCTTTAAAATGAATTGATAAACTTGCCTTTGACCTTGGAGATTGTTAACATGATTTATTTCTACTTATTTTTGCCTTCACAGTTTGATCATGAGGTCTATTTGCCTACTGATGAACCTCATGGGACAATTGAGGCCAGCTTGACACGAAAAAACTTTTGTACATTTTCAAAGCTGTAGCTGGAATTGAAATTTTAGTACTATAATACATGTACCAGAGAAACATTCAGATATTGTTTTCTCTTCTGGTTGGTTCTATTATTTCTAGAAATAGTACATCCATCTAGAAATACACAGTGAAATATTTGTGTATTTCGTACTGTTGCCTTTCAACAGATTGATCATAATACTGATTTGCCTGCTGATGAATCTCATTGGAGAATTGAGGCCTCTTAATAAAAAAGAGACTACTTTTTCAATGGTGTAGTATACTCAGAATTTCAGGAATGTTGTATGTGTCTAGACTCTAGATACACATTCAGATATTATCCTTTGTTTTGGATTGTTGTCAAATGCAGTTTCTTAAATGGAATAATACAAGCCTTTTTTTACACAAAAGACAGTAGTTCCTCTAATTATTTGCGTTCTTCATTAAATAGGATTTTAATTTAGTATATCACCATATGTAAACGTTTAGTATGGTCCTTAAGTTATGATCATTGTGTTGATTTAAGATGATCTTTGAATGATAGGATTTATATCTACTATGTCATTTTTTTGCGCCATATATTAAGTACTACTGTAAAAAGACAATTTTGTTATCATGTTATTTTTGTGTTCTTCATTGAATATGTAATATATGTAAAAGGTAATGATTGTAATTTTGTAATGGACTATCTTCCCATGAAAAACATTGAAAGATTAAATCAAGACATTGATTCTTAAATGTTATTATTTTTGATAATTCAGTATTTTGCTTGAGTCGTTTTAAGATTGTCGTTTCCATTTTCCGAAATACTTTCCTATGTTGTTTGGTCCTTACTTTTGGCATTTTATAGATAACTTCATTCTACAAATTCATTTATTTAAACCTGGAAACAGAAAGTTTTGATTAAGATAAGTTGGTTTTGGAGGGACCATAAATCCAGGTTGGTTTTAACAGGACCTTTACAACAGTGAAATTACAGCGTAATTTCAACTAGCGGAACTGCAGCCCAGCTGCAATCATTACAACAACAACAGCTGCCACCAAAACAATAGCAGAATAAAATCCTAGAACAAATTTTATTAAAAAAATGAAATATTGAAATGTCATTGGGCATTTTACTCTATTGATTGAGAAAGAAGCTTATTACTCAATTTTCCAAGAAACTGCGTACTTGATAGAGTTAAATCAAACAGAAATAGCATATCTTGTGCTAATAATACAATTTTGCTTTCCCTCAAGTGATGAGCTTGTTGAGTACAATACATTACAATAGATTTGGCAGTGAGTCAATCTCCTGATCTTCCATATCTGAAAGTAAAATGCTAAAAGTAGTTTCTGCTTCTACCAAAGTGATCCATCCAATCTTTTCAGGAGTGCAATTCATAATGCACCATAAAGTGTAAAGGTATTTTACATAATTAAAGAAATGTTAGCTGCATAGAAAAGTTAACTGGAACTTTGAGGAATTGTGCACTCCAAGTTCTAAGTTCATAGAAAATGCCCCTTCTAAAAGTAATGTACAAACACGAGCTGGTTAAAGAGATGGATTTATTGGAGTTGTAATATATGTTAATCGAAAAAATGAAAAAACATTTTAGGCTTCTCACAAATCAAGATGAAACTTATAGAAACGATGGATAAGGCCTTGATGAAGGGGAATTGGGCGCTTTGAGGGTTTCTTATTGGGGGGGGTCCCATCTAGTATTTAATCTCATAAGTTGCTTTGAATTGGCAAAAACAGGGATTTGATTAAGTATCCCCCAATTAGCAGCCATACTTTCCTCTTGTTGGGTGAGAGGTTTGTCAGCAGTTTTGACATGAGAATTGGTAACACTTTCAATAAGGCTCTTAGAGAAAGACTGGTAAACTTGAGAACAATCTTTGATAGAATCTCTAAAAATTATGTTATTCCTTTCCTTCCACAGTGTCCAACCAATAAAGGGAAGGGTTTGGTTCCAAAGCTCCAATAACCAGAGTTGGAAAAATGTAGGAACCCAATTAGTAATGACTTCCTTAATATCTTTATTGCAGACCCACTGCAATCCAAAGTTCAGAAACACTCTACTCCATATTTCTCTGGCAAACTCACAATGCAGAATCAAATGAGGAACAATTTCCTCTTCCTTGAGGCACAAAACACATCTATTAACCAGAGAAAAACCCTTTCTTTGAAAATTATCTTGAGTTAAAATCTTATTATGGGCCACAGTCCACCAGACCATATTAACTTTAGGAATAAGATCGTGGTTCCAAACTTTCCTCCAAATCTCATCACTATGATCTTTTGGAATCAGCATATGGTAAGTAGATTTGATAGAGAAGAGACCTCTTTTATCTGCAGTCCAAAGTAACTCGTCTAATCTAGGAAAGAGTGGAATTCTGGATCTCAACAACATCTGCTGAATAGAATTCATTCAAGGGATAAGCTCAGGACGATTGGTGCAACACTCAAGAAGGCTTTTCCAATGTCTAACTCCATGCCCTTGTTGGATATACTGACAAACTTTAGTACCAAAATAATGTTTGGCAATCTCAACAATAACCTCATTACCCTCTTGGACAGAAAGGGCCTTGTCAGCCACCCATGGATCCTCCCAAAAATTTATAAGGCTACCATCCCTCAATTTCCACTTTAACCCCTTTTTGATTAGGCTTCTAGATTTGATAATTTTGTTCCAAATCACTGACCCCTGAGAGAGACCCTCTTGATAAAGGAAGTTATAATTATTACCACCCTGTAAATACTTAGTTTGCATAATTATCCCCCATTCTTTATTGTTGTTGATAAGATTCCAAATGATTTTGGATAATAGGGCTTTATTCAAAGTTTTTATAGCTCTGATATTCAGACCACCATGAGTTTTGGGAAGGCAGACCCTCTCCCATTTGATCAGGGACATTCTCTTCTTCTCTTCCACACCTGTCCATAAGAAAGTTCTTTGGATTTGTTCCAGTTTGTCAGCTATATACTTGGGCATTTTAAATAGAGAGAAAGTGGGAATACCTTGTAGAGAGGCCCGAAGAAGTTGCAATTTACCAGCACTACTTAGAAGTTTACCTTTCCAGCCAATCAACTTCTTTTGAGTTCTTTCCAAAATACTATTCTCGAAACCCAGAGTAACTTCCTTAACAGTTAAAGGAAGGCCAAGGTAGATTGAAGGAAGATCAGCAGTTGCACATCCACGGATGTTAATAATTTTCCTCTGCAGGCCTCCCAGAGTGTTGAAGAAATCAACATTACTCTTATGGAAGTTGATATGTTGACTAGAAGCTTTGGCATAATCATTGAGGATATTTCTCCAACTACAGGCTTCCAAGACTGAGGAAATGCCAAAAAGGATGGTATCGTCCACAAACTGCTGAACAGACATAGGTGGGAGAGAAGCAGTTGGTTTGATCCCCACAATTTCCCTAGAAAGAACCTTAGAATGAACACATCTTCCCAGAGCCTCAACCAACATGATAAAGAGATATTCTTAGAGTTGTTACCAACCCCCCTGTGTGTGATATTCTTGGACTAAATCCAACTCATCCTAAAAATAAATAAAACCAATTTCTTCGCGCAAATCATCGTTGAATTATAAGTGATATATGATGTTTGCCCCACACGACATACAACTTTAGTAGTTGAGAAGGAATAATGTCTCCAACTGTACCATTTCTAACTACTTCTAAAGAAAAGCATAATTTAAAATTGAACATGCCAGAATTTACTTTCATCATTAATATAAGAACAAATACATCCTTTAACCTCAGCTTTTTCCAAAGAACAAGGAGGTGCAAGCTTTCATTCATTCAATTTTTCGACCACATGTTAATGTGAAAACAACTAAATTTTTTAAAATTTTGCTGCTGCTTTAAAAAACAGATCCATTTATTTTCAAATTATTAAGATGAATATTTTGACATTTTGCATATAAAATGCAGTGTAACAGCAAGTTGCTATAGTTTAGGCATTTGGTACTGTTTTCAAATTTCTTTTGGAGATTGAGACAAGGACCCCTAATTGAAACCTGCCAAACTTCAATTAATATAAATAAAAAATATTTTAATATATTAATTTTATTTTTAAGATCCTGTCACATCCCTTAAGAGGGACCAATCTTAACTTGTTTGTAATGGTGACCTAACTATATTTTTGGTGTAACCATTACTTAATAGAAGTTTGTACCTGCATTATGCATTGTTATGATCATAGATGGTAAACTCACACAGTACTCGGTGAGTCGTCGAGTACACGTGAATTTTTTTGATGCCGATTTTTTCAATGTTAACTAGCAAGTTTTTTTTGGGCAGAGTTCTAAGCGAGTTTTAGGGCTGAACTTGCACAAGTACATGGCAAATCCGATCCTAAAACTCATTGTGATGCAGATTTTATGTTGGAAAACAAGGTTTTTGCACGATTTCATGATTAATGTTGACTTTCTTGCCTTTGTCACGCAGTTTAGGGTTCATTGCTGGTGCTTTTTTGTTTGTCACGCAAAATCATTTGTTTTTCTAGTCATTGATCTCATGGAATAGATGTCCTTGTTAGCACATATCTGTTATGTTGTGTGATTACAAGGTATTCGCCACTCAAACATTCCTAGATCGCGTGTCTTGATCTAGCTCGGCAAAACTGCTCTGTTGTGTGATTTCTTTCCTCATGCCACTTGAGTTTGGTTGCTTCTGTTCATTCACTACCAGCATTACTTACTTATCATGTAATTCCATCACTTGTTTTTGCATTAAATTTATGTTTTATAAAGATTTTTTTTTCTTTGAAGTCCTTGAGTTTTGTCAAGTCATTTTTTTGGGTTGTAGAGTTGATCTAAGTATGCCAACTATGGTTATGACTAATTGCATAGGTATATTAGTGTGTTTGATTATAAACAATTATTATCAGATTTAGTATACAATTAAGAAAAACATCAATCATTTGACCTATCATCATTTAGCAATGACAATCACTATTGGCTCATCAAATCAATTATCACAACTAGAAGTAACACCATAAATCAATAAGGGCGTAATCCACGATAAGGAACACCAAATCTTAGGGTAATTGTAAGTATTAATGTCATTCACGAGAACTTCCACAATAAATAGTATATTTCCTTAATGCATCAAAATATACCACGACGGTAATTTGTCAATAAAATTGTAGTTCATTGAGCTCGTCATGCTTAGGAAGAACATCAAAATTAGCCAAAATTTATCAGAGAAAAAAGTAAAAACATTAATGGGCATAATCCCAACTCTACACAAGATTTGTAGGCACAGAACAAAATAAAACATCACACTTGACACAAAAATTCAGGATCGGTTATTGGTGCATCTCACCTCACATTTCACAACATTGTTGGTTGCATACACACAACTTGCAAAGACTACAAAGTCTCCCTAAAAGGGTACGGCCACTCCAATTTGATTTAATATATGCACACACAGATTGGGAAGGCTACGACCACTCCAATCCAATTTAATATATGCACACATAAACAAGGAAGGCTACAACCACACCAGTAGGCCCAAGCACATGTGATTAGGGAAATTTGGCTAAAACCAATTCCATTGCACTACAATGAAGATGGTTTCATCCAACTACAGTTGACATTCCATCATTTGGCTAGAACCAAGATGACTACCTAAGATACAACCTAGTACTAGAGCTCCACTCTCCAAATAGTGGTGACTACAGCTTGTCCCACTTGGTGATAGCTACAACCTATCTCACTGAGGCCTCATAGTTGAACATTTTTATAATTCCCATGGAGTGTCCCTCTCATCAACTTACATAAAGCATCTAGTACCAAACACCATTATAACTTTTTTAGGCCTAAGCATTGATAAATACGATTGTTCAAGGATACAACCCATTCCACTCAACTACAAGTATGGTGTTGTCATTCAACTACAACTAAGACAATATTATCTAGCTAAAATTGAGATGACCAATTGGGCTACAACCCGTCATTAGAGCTTTGGTCTCCAATTGGTTGGAGGCTACAACTTATCCACTAAGGCCCCTTGACTATACAACTCTTTTACAAGTCTTGCACCATACAAGTGTAGTGTCGTAAAATGTGTACACTAGCATTTTACGCTTAGTTTAACACCTGGTTGGACCTATTTTGTTGCCTTTGTTAATCATGACCTATTTTAACACCTTTTTGGGCTTAAAACGATGAAATCTTGATCCTGATAAATAAACCTGACGGAATCAACTTAGGATTGGATTAAGCCCACTATATTTGACACTCCCTGGAGTTTGTGGGCTAAAGGTCCAGGGTGCCCAAGTGCCATAGCCCTAGTTGAGAACTTTAGCCCCACTTTGTGGTGTTGGCTTAAAGGACACTTCTTTAGTTTGTATTTGTCGGCCTAGTTAAGTTTTATTTGTCATAAGTAAGCGGGAATGCATATTTAAATGAGTGTTGTTCATTTTACCCCTAGAGATGACACCTAGAGGATTAATGCGAAGTTCACTCTCATGTTGTGCTCTATGTTGAAGTGTTCTTCATGCTTGGAGTGTTATCTACTTGTGGATGTTATTCAAGTTTGTTTGCAGGCTTTGAAGGAAGTTTGAAGCCCTCTTCATCACTCTCCTTTGTGTAGGATCTTGAGTCATCTTCATCAACTAAGGTCATCTCTTGTGGTTATCATCATCATCATTCATTATCCATCATATTATTACAAATTTGGCCTCTGCCCTCCTAGCATGCACTCTTGGATCTAATCATCACTGTAGTGGAGGTGGGAACACGAACACAGGGTTTGACTAAGGCGAGCCCTTATACACAACACAACCTTTTCCTCTTTCCTTATGTGCAGGTTAGAGAAATAGGTTTTTGGAGCTGATTTCTGGGAAGAAGACAGAGTAGGCAAGTACAGGTCTAGTGATATCTGAGATTCTGCTAAACTCTAGAAAAGGCCTAGGGCGCCCAAGCGTCCTAGTCTTGGGCATTTATGCTATAAGATCTAGGTTCTGAATCTTCATCTGATCTCTGTTGTACTTTCTATTTTCTGATATTCGCTTCTGGCAATTACTTATAGTCCAATCTTCATCTTCTAGGGTTTGATCATTTGTCTTAGCTTGCTTGCTTGACTTTGGTTGAACTTAGTTGATCCATCTATATACAACAAGAGGGTAGAACCCATGTAGTTTGGTTATCCTTCTTGGGTAGAGGCCAAGCTTGGTTTGTGCCCTAATATTATGTAGAAGAGGGTTTTGACCTAGTTTAACTCCTTAGGCTAGATCACACTTTTCTACACTACATTTTGGTGAACTCGTCGTTTCTTGGACTTTTGCATTCTTCTTCTTTCAAATATGAGTTGTTTCTCACTCTAGATCTGATTGGGAGTGGATTCATTAATCATTTTGCATTCATACATAGTTAAATTTTACATAATTTCAAAACTAGGGTTTGTGAAAACCTTGTATTCATAAGAAATCTTGCTAGTTTTGATCTTAGGGTTTGTAGACTTGTGAGTTGTTTAGATCTTGTTGCATTGATTAGTTTGATTAGAGCATTTACATTTGATGTACCTTCTTATTATTGCTGTTCAAAACATCTTTGCATCTTGGCATTTGAAATTTCAAAAAGAAAAACTTCATTCTAGACTTTGCAAAAAAAAGCATATTTACCACTTTGTTTACATTTGGAAAGGATAGATCATCATAGCATAATCTTATTTTCTGATTTTTGCATCAGATTTGATTGAAATTACAGTAGTTAATCATTTCATATTGTTGCATTGTGCATTTGAATCCTTTGTATTGCTTGAAACTGTTGAAAAAACTTGTATTTTTGTTAAAACCTAGTTAATGTTGCATTCTAGGGTTTATGAAAGATAATTTAGTTACATATTTTGCTGATGTCATTTACATTTGAAATCTGATTTCACATTGTCATCCTACATTTCATTTGTCATATTGCATTGAAAAAAGATAGGAACAATTTCGAATTGTTGCATTTTGGAAAAAGCATTGAAATTTTGGTTTGGTTTAAGCATTGACATTGTTGATATTTAAGTGCTTCACTTAAACATAAACTCAAATCCTTCTCTTGCTTCATTCATTTTTCTATTGGTGCATCTTGTGTGTTACTAAATCTTGTAGGCGCTTTATGAGCTTTGTGACCCGGTGCCCCGATTCTAATGTTCTTGTGCGAAGAAGTTGGCGAATTATGGGTTCGAATGCTTTGCATAATGATGATACCAATACATCGAAACCCCAAATTCCTAGTCTCACCACACAAGAAGGTCCAACAATTCTTCCTGATATTCCTATTCCGTATCTTCCTGAAGCATTAAACTTCCATGAATCCATCAACATTGATGACCTTGTGGCTCATGTTCCTGAAGCTCAAATTCAGAGATTAGACATGGAGTTGGCTAATTTCCAGCAATTTGTAATCACGAAACACATCGCTGAGGAGGTCGTCCTTGTTGTTGAGAGTCTACGAAGTCTTTTGTTCGAAGGTCAAGAAGGATTGGAAGTCTTGTGTGGCGTTGCACATATAGTACATAACAATATTCTATCTGCATCTAGTTGCGCTAAAATCATCTCTAATGTCACTCCTAATCAAATAGGGACTCAAGTTTCAGCACCCATACCTACACTCCCTATTCCTACTTATACTTCAACTATTCTCACCACTACTACACTGCCGCGTAATAATGTTACCACATGTGTTGGGTTATCCGCTGGGAAGCTTGTTCACCATTATAGTATCATTCCATATAGTTACACACTGAATGTCACTCCACCTACATCTAAACCTCCTATCACATTTCAAAAGACTACTCATACACCATCACCTAGTCCTTCATTCCAATCTTTACCTGATTCAACTTCTGATCCTGTCATAAACCAATTGTTGAAGAATATGACCTCCATCCAACAACAATTGGTTAGCATGAGTAATAGTCCACCTAATTTTAGTATGACAACACATTATATCTGTAGCCCTTTGTCCTATTACATCCTAAGAACACTTATGCATGAGAAATTTGAAACCCCTCGCTTTGAGAAATATAATGGGAAGGGAGACCCTAACAACTATGTGGCAGCTTTTACCGCTATGTGTAGTGATTTCTTCTTTGAGGATGTGATTTTGGCAAAACTCTTTTCTAGGGCACTCAAGGACACAACCTTGGATTGGTTTTGCTTGCTATCTCCTAATTCTATAACTTATTTCACATAATTAGTCAATAAGTTCCTTGAGCATTTTCAAGTGAACATTGGACCTCAAGTCCCTTTGACAGACTTGGTTCATTGCAAACAAGGAACGAAAGAGAAAATAACAGATTTCATGGGCTGTTATCAAGCCCTCTTCTCACAAATCCAATATTCTATTCTGGATGCTTATGTGTAAATAATATTTATAGGAAACTTACAACCTCACATATGTGATAAGATATTGTTGATGCGATATGATTCATTCACTCATCTTTGCACGACTCTTCATGATTATCAACTTTTGGTTAGCTAGTATGAGCATAATCGCTCATCGGCTATATTTAGTCAATATAAAGCCTCTCATAATCATTATTTCAAAAGACAAAACAAAAACTTTATCAAGATAAATGAAATGTTAGCGAATAACATTAGAAAACATGTGGTGGCAGTGTCATCTCCTACTTCCACTCCTTACAAGTTGAAACCAAAAACAAGAAACTTCACGTCATTATCAGAATCTCTCTATGCTATTATGACACAACTTTTGCAAAGTAATCTCATCAAGCTTCCACTCGTTAGACCTCTCGATCCAAGCAAGATGCAATCATCTCCCTTTGATGCGAAGGCCTTTTGTCAATTTCACTGCTCTGTTGGCCATGACACTGAAAGATGTACGCATCTTAAACATGAAGTTCAAGACCTCATCGACTCAAATGTCATTGAAGTTGCTGGTGTGAATGACAAAGGGAAGAAATCGGTGGCGGCTCCTAACCAAAATCTTCAAATATATACTAATCCTCTACCTCATCATGAGTCTAATGTTGTTGATATTTATATGGTGGATGCTTGCCCTCATAAAGAGTGAGTGGATTTGGAACTTACTATATCTTTCACTCCACATGATGCTACTATCGAAGCTCATGACGGGCCTCTTTATATTACTATTTCGAATCAATGATAAACCTATTTGGGGTGCTATGATAGATCCTATATGCATGGTGAATGTAGTAACTGAAGAGTTTCTCTACATGCATGGTTTACATCGAGATACATATGATGTATCGAAGATGGCAATTAAATCACAGGATGGGTCTATGCTTCCAACTCTTGGTGGTTTAACTCTTGAAGTTAAGGTTGGGCCAAGAGCTTTGGATGTTCATTTTGTCATCATTCCTACATCAGACCTATTTCATGTGAAGTTGGGCTACCCATGGCTCTGCTCCATGAAGGCAGTCCCCTCTATGGTTCACAAGTGCTTAAAGTTTCCATTTGAGGGACGTGTGCATGTTGTACATCATAGTCAGTATCGCTATGTTTCTCGTAATAAACATTTTTCACTTGACTGCTTCTGGCCACAACCAGTTGGAGATGCTAGACCTAGAGAGGATATATTTTTCTTATCGTATTAGAAGCTTAAAGCAAAGAAAATAGCAGAGTTATCACTTAGTAATATTCCTCCTTTTGATGTTCTTGAACCTCCTCGATCTTTTGAGGCTACGACAGTAGTTCCTCCTATCCCACAGGTAGTGAATGAAGCTAAGCTTAAATTGAAGGTTCTTCTCTGTCCCCCAATGTCTGGTAGGTATGCTGAGGTTTCCCCTCCACCATCCCTTCAAGGAAAATGAGGCAACCTTCGTGCAAAAAATAGACCTCCGCAATCGTGATGTTACTTTTGTACCACCTACCTCCGTAGATATATATATATATATATATATATAGAGAGAGAGAGAGAGAGAGAGAGAGAGAGAGAGAGAGAGAGAGACCTTCATGCAATCGGGATGTTACTTTTGTACCACTTGCATCCACGGAGACAAGTGGAATTTCATCAGTTGCGCATATTTTATTTCCTGAGGTTTCGCAACCGCTTGAGGATGCTCATGTAGTTCCACCTGTTGAGAAGGAAGAGCAGCCCGCATTGAGGAACCCTTCCCCCATAGTCTCCCAGCCTTTGGTGGTTCCTCTTGTTTCTTCTAATGTTCCTAAAGAAAAGGAAGAAAAGGAACCCATATTGGAAGATACTACGGTTCCCCTTAAAAACATCATGAATAAAGCTAAGGAAAATAAGATCATGAGAGAGAAACAAGTGTCGTCGTTCTATGGCTTGCCTTGTCATACGAGAGGAGAATGTCCCTCCTCACAAGCATTTATCACTAATGGACACTAAAGAGATATCTACTGCTATTGTGTCTCCTACAGAGAAAGAAGAAGCTTCGCAAGCCGCTATGGAGCCTATTGTACTACATTTCGATAGCGAGTCCGAAGATAATACAAGTATGACTCTTGTTCCTTATACTCACGTGCTATAGTTCCTCTTGCATCTTTTCTACCTTTTCAAACGGATGATGAGCAAGATTGGGAGGATGATGATTTTCTTTAGGTTGACTTGCAAGTGAGGTACTTTTCCTTTTTATGTTATGAGTGCATGTGATTGTTTTCCCCTGTAATGTGTTTCTTGATATTTTATTTGTGTTATTATTGTTGTTGTGTTGTTAATCTCTCTTTGGATGACCCTTGACACCTTTGTAGGTGCAAGGATACAAAGGGACCGAAATCCATTGTGACATTCTCTCTATTTGTATCATCATTCTTCTATATGTCGTAATTTGTATTGTTGTTATGTCCTTTGGGGACGATGCAAGACGTAGAATGTTTCGGCATTCTCCCTTGTCGACCCAAGGGATGTTTATTTTTTGATTTCATGTGATACTTCTTTCTTTGTCTCCGTAGTTCTACTAGATGGTGGATGATGGCAATTCTAGATATATAGATATATACATATATATAGTCTTGAGAATTCTTCTATTATACAACCTTTCATATATTGACGCCAGTTAAGTAGATCCCTTTGTGTTATTACTTAGTATAACTTATGGCTTCTTTTATGTTTTGATTTATGTGGCACCTTGTTGCTATACTTGGCATCATACCATGACTACACAAGCCATTGTGTATCATGTCTGTAGCATCGCCTCAGTTTGCCTTTTGTGGAGCAACCCCTTTATGTGATGTAGTTTTTGGAACACATATCTTATGGGCATGTGCTTCTGGAAAGCTCACATGCCTGTTTTGTGAAATCTTGTTCTACCTTAAAGCAATTCCTCCCTGGTAGGAGTTAGCAATCGCTTTAAGGTGGGGGCATACATCGCGCTATTCTCTCTTTTGGTTGCATATTTACTTGTTGGTAGGGAACTCACCTAATGATTTGGTGGTCCTCACTAGCCTATGATGCTTCCTCTTTGGTCCATGAGCCACCTAGTGCAACATAGTTGGCTAGCCCGTGTGCTTCATGTGACTTGTCGTGGTCACCTAGTAATTCGGTGGTCCTTACTAGTGTGTGATCCACGGTGGTAATTCTTTCCACATGACCCCTAGCGATAGAGCAAGCTAGCGTTAGAGTCATGTGCCTTGTGTGTTTGTTCTATTTGTGTTTTTATGTTTGCTTATTTTATGCATTATGTTTTAACTTATGTTTTCACATGTATTCATCATGTTTTACCATGTGTTCTCTATGTATTCATTATGACTTATGTATGATTTGTGTCTTATGTGTATGCCTCATGTTAAGCATGTATGCATTGTGTATTGTGTGTCTTCCACGTGTATTCTTATGAATGCTTTTTAGTACTCCATGTATGTATGAGTTATGTTGCAATGTCTTGTGTGTTTAATATCTCTTTGCTTATGTGTTTGCAACCTTAGGATCCTAAGTTTGGGGTGGCTACATGTAGTCCACAACTTGGCGGAATTATTTGGTCTTCTATGTTTGTGTGTTTCGCCCATCCTTTAGTACAAGTTCAAACATAAGTTCGTACCCACACTAAAGTGGGGGCTATTAAATGTAGTGTCGTAAAATATGTACACTAGCATTTTACACTTAATTTAGCACCTAGTTGGACCTATTTTGTTGCCTTTATTGATCAAGACTTATTTTAACACCTTTTTGAGCTTAAAATGATGAAATCTCTATCCTGATAAATAAACCCGACGGAATCAACTTAGGATTGGACTAAGCCCACTATATTTAGCACTTGATGCAAGAGCATCCTTGGTTCAAGATAAATCTTGCATCAACCAAAAACATTTGCATTTTAGTTCTTTCATTTTCCAGTTTAGTTCAAGCAGTTCAGTCAGCAATAGTTCTTAGCTTGTGGTCTGGTTTTGACAATTCACATCTTGTGGATTTGGACTTAGCATCTACATTCATTCATCTACATCATATCAAGAATTCAGAGCATTTGGATCAGTTACCAGAAATATATCTCTATCAGAAGTTGACTGTTTCTCAGAGCAGAGCATTCTAACAGTTCATGATAATCAACTGAAGGAGAAGGCTTGCGGATTGTTCCTTGATTTGTGGATCTCATTAACACATCATTCAATGTTCTATAGTTCATGGCCGACCTTCCCCAAGGGTCCACACGTTGTTCCATTCATTTGAGGAAGTGTTCTATGCATTTAGGTCTGACCTATTTGTGAACACGTTACAACTCTTCATTAGAGTTTGTGACCTTCCTTGGCCAACGCGGAGGAATCTATTGGTCCGGAGAAAATATATATTGATGTAATAGATCCTTAGGAAAGCATCTATTCACACAAGAAAGATCTGATAGTTTAGGTTTTGTACGAAGGAGCCTCAAAGCTTTATCTTACGCATGTATGTAGTCAGGCCTGTGAGCCCTAATTGTAAGCCCGCATGTTGCCAACCGATCTCTATTTTGAATTCAATGAAATACTGAATGACTGAATCTACATATGTTCTATATTCTTGTGTTGTTTCCGTTGTGTTTACTTTTGTTGTATAGTCTGGGCAGTTCATTCTGTGAACCCTCCTACCGTGACTGCACCAAGTGGTATCAGAGCGACAGTTCGAATCTTGGAGAGAGAAAGTTTGATTCTTTGGAGCGAATTGGGGAAAGGGAATTCCATAAGATCTTGTTGTAAGCAAATTGCCAATTTGAGGCAGGTTACTTGTGTGCAATCGATCGCCGATTGTGAGGTAGTTGTCACTTGTAGCCCGATTGCTGAACCTGAGGTAGTTTGCACTTGATCCTAGGAAGATGCCACCGTGAAGAGTTCCTCCTATTGGTACAATGGCTAATAGAATGGATAAGATGATGGAATTGATGAGAATAATGCGAATTCGTTTGGATGTTGTTGAAGAAGATAGGCGAAGAGGATTGACACCAAGACCTAATGTTGAAAGTGATGATGATGGAGAATTTCAATTTGTTGAACATACTGGTGAAACCCTAGAAGGTGATGAAGAAGAAGAATCAGATCAATAAAGATGTTGTGAGCTATTTCAAAGATTGGAAAGAGACCTAGAGTTGATGTTCTGAACTATATTGGTAATTTGAATCTTGAAGAATTGATTGACTGGATAAACGACATGGAAGAATACTTTGAATATGAGGAGATTGAAGATCCAGAGCAGGTGAAATTTGCAAAGACAAAGTTGAAAGGACATGCTGCTATATGGTGGAAAGAAGTTCAGTTGGAAAGAAACAGAAGAGGAAAATAAAATATTACAAAGTGGGACCGGATGATAACAAAGTTGAAGAATCAATTCATACCTGCTGACTATGAGTTGGAATTCTTGAAAAGATTGCAAAACCTGAGACAAAAGGAGAAATCTGTGAAGGAGTACACTGAAGAATTTCATAAGATGATCATAAGAACAAGACATAGTGAAGCAAGGAGAAAGTGGCTAGACATATCAATGGACTGAGATTGAACATTCAAGAAGAACTAAGTTTGGTAAGGACGACATCTTTGGAAAAAGCATATCAATTTGCCCTGAAAGTTGAAGAAAAGTTGAATAAGAAGCATGATCAGAGACAGAGAGGCAGAAGACATAAATTTCAGAAGGGAAGATCATTTTTCGGACATGATAGATCATTTGTGGAGTAGAACAAGTTTGACAACCCAGTTAGAAAAGATGACAGAGATAACAATGCTTACTAAAGAGATGACATAAATTTTTGCCGGAGAGGAAAACCTAGTGCATACCGGAATGAAGGATACAGAAGAGAAGGAAGAGGATTTGATAAGAAGACATTCAGAGGTACTTGTTTCAAGTGTGGAGGTGAAGGACATAGAGCATTTAAATGTAATCAGGGTAGTACAAGCAAGAAGACAGAGAACAGTGGGAGGGCATCCTATGTTGAAGAAGAACCTGTTGGATCACCTTGTTCATTGGCAATCCGAAGAAAGGAGAATCATTGGTGATGAGGAGAGCACTATTTCAAGTAGAGACAAATGAGGAATCGTCACAGAAGAAAAGTCTGTTTAGAACTAACTGCAAATCAAGAGGTAAGTGTTGTAAAGTTGTAATTGATAGTGGTAGTTCAGATAACCTAGTTTCAGAGGAAATGGTGACTAAGCTGAAGTTGGAAAGATTGAAACACCCTAAGCCCTATCAGATAGCATGGATTCAGGATGATCATAAGGTACTGGTGAGTGAGCAATGTTTGGTGAAATTTCATATTGGATCTTATCATGATGAAGTCTTGTGTGATATTATGCCTATGGATGTTTGTCATATCTTGTTGGGTAGACCTTGGTAGTATGATAGAAAAGTTATGCATGATGGAAGAAATAATACATATACTATAATAGAAAATGGGAAAAGAATTACTTTGATTCCTTTAGAAGATGATCCTAAAAATATGGTATGTGGGAATGCTAGAATTTGTTTGGTAGATGGAAGGAAATTTTTGGATGGTTTGAAACAGGAAAGTATGTGCTATGCCTTGATTCCTAAGAAGCTAGAAGCAATGAAGAAAGAAACTGAACCAGAGGAGATAAAAGAGTTGCTAATAGACTATGAAGACATTATATCAGATAATGTATCGGATAGATTACCACCTATAAGGAGTATCAGTCATCACATGGATCTTATACCAGGGGCAAGTTTGCCTAACAAAGCAGCACACCGAATGACACCGACAGAGAATGAAGAACTAAATAGATAGATACAAGAGTTGTTGAGGAAAGGTTTGATCAGAGAAAGCTTGAGTCCTTGTGCAGTGCTAGCACCGAAGAAGGATGGAGAATGGAGAATGTGTACTGATTTCAGAGTAATAAACAAGATCACGGTTAAGTATAGATTTCCTTTACCTAGGATGGATGATATCATGGATTGTTTGAGTGGAGCAAGATATTTCACAAAGATAGACTTGAAGAGTGGATGCCATCATATCAGAATCAGAGAAGGTGATGAATGGAAGACTGCTTTTAAGACAAATGAAGGATTGTATGAGTGGTTAGTGATGCCCTTTGGATTGACAAATGCACCGATTACTTTCATGAGGTTGATGAATGAAGTCTTAAGAAATTCTTGGGTAAGTTTGTAATTGTGTACTTGGATGATATTCTAATTTTTAGTAGGACAAAAGAGGAACATTTGTTGCATATTAGACAAGTTTTGCAGAGGTTGAGAGAGGAGAAATTGTTGATAAACATCAAGAAGTGTAGTTTCATGAAGGAAGAATTGGTATATTTGGGATTTGTGATTTCTGCGGAAGGATTAAAGATGGATCCTGAGAAAGTAAGAGCAATTGTAGAATGGCCTACACTAGAGAGCATTGGAGAGGTTAGATCATTTCATGGTTTGGCTAGTTTCTACCGAAAGTTCATCAGAAATTTTAGTTCGGTTTGTAACCCTATGACAGAGACAATGAGAGGTGACAGAAAATATTTCAAGTGGACATCTGGAGCAGACAAAAGTTTTGAGTTGTTGAAGCAGAAAGTAACAGAGCAACCTGTTTTGGCATTACCAGATTTCAATAAGGTATTTCAAGTTGATTGTGATGCTAGTGGAAATGCAGTTGGAGTAGTGTTAAGTCAAGAAGGTAGACCTGTAGCTTATTTCAGTGAAAAGTTGAATGATGCAAGGAGAAAATATTTAGTTTAAGATCAAGAGTTCTACGCCATAATTCAAGCCTTGAAGAAGTGGAGACATTACTTGTTGCCTCAGGGGTTTGTGTTGTATACAAATCATCAAGCTTTGCAGTATTTGAATAGTCAGGGAAAGTTGAATCAGAGACATATGAGATGGGTAGAGTTCATGCAGAGTTATACTTTTGTGTTGAAGCATAGGAGTGGTAAATCAAACAAAGTTGTTGATGCCTTGAGTAGAAGAAGAAACTTGTTGATAGAGATGAGAATTGAAGTGTTGGGCTTTGATAAATTGAAGCACATGTATGAGGGAGACACTGATTTTGCAGAACCTTGGAAAGCATGTAAGGAACCTGTTGTGACAGATAGAAGTAAGTGGTTGGACTATTTCATTTAAGAAGATATGTTGTTCAAAGGAAGTCAGTTATGCATACCTAAAAGTTTAATGAGAGATAATTTGATCAAGGAGAAGCATAGTGGTGGATTGGCAAGACATTTTGGCATTGATAAGATAGTAGCCTTGGTAAGTGAAAATTACTTTTGGCCTCAGATACATAAGGATGTTTAGAGATTTGTACAGAGTTGTAGAGTTTTTCAAGTTGCAAAAGGGAGTAGTCAGAATACTAGATTGTATAAACCTTTGACAGTTCCGGAGAGACCTATGGAAGACATAAGCATGGATTTTGTAATGGGAATACCTAAGACAGAGAGGATATGATTCAATATTTGTAGTGGTTGATAGATTTCATACCTTGTAAGAAGACAATTGATGCAGTGCATGTAGCTGACCTATTTTTCAAAGAGATTGTGAGATTGCATGGATTACCTAAGAGTATAGTTTCATACAGAGACACAAAGTTTGTTGGATACTTTTGGAGGACACTTTGGAAGAAGATGAAGACAGATTTGAAGTTTAGCTCAACTTTTCATCCACAAACAGATGGACAGACAGAGGTAGTGAATAGGAGTTTGGGAAACTTGTTGAGATGTTTGGTTGGAGACAAATCTAGAAGTTGGGACTTGATTCTTTCATAAGCAGAGTTTGCATACAGTAATTCAGTAAATAGGAGTATCAAAAGAACACCTTTTGAGATTGTTACCGGAGTGAATCCTAGAGGAGTTGTAGAATTAAGAGATATCAGTACAGAAGAAAAGAGAAGCGCAAAAGCAAAAGAATTTATAGATCATATGAAGACAACACATAATTAGGTGAAGAAGCATTTGGAGGACATGAATAGTAAGTACAAAAAAAAAGCAGATGAGAAGAGAAGATATAAGGAATTTGAAGTTGGCAATGAAGTGATGGTATACTTGAGAAAAGAAAGATTTCTAGTTGGGAGATATAACAAGTTGAAGATGAAGAAGTTTGGACCTTGTAGGATACTCAGGAAATTTGATTTAGGAAATGCATATGAAGTGGAATTACCAGAGACATTGGATATTTCACCTATTTTCAACATTGCAGATCTTTATCAGTATCACGAAGTAGAGTTTAGTGATAGTATGGAAGAAGACTTGAAGAAACAGTTACCACAACAAGCACCGGAACAGATTGAAGACATTTTGGACAGTAGAGTTGGACGCAACACTAGAGGAAGACAATACAAAGAATACCTTGTTAAGTGGAAAGGAAAATCGGAAGAAGATTCATCTTGGATTTCTCAGGTTGAGGTGGACCGTCTTGGTTCTCCCCTAGCGCCAACAAAGTGAGGGACTTGTTGGTGCCTGAATTGACTGTCAGTTTTCGAGCAATTTTTCATGCAGGCACCTTCCCAAAAAATCCAAAAAATTTCTAAGTTTTGGGGCCCCTCAGCGTTTTTCAGCATCAACATCATATTTCTTTAGGAGGGGGTCATCATGTTGTGCCATCGGTGTGACTTTGCTTATCGGGCGAGCTGGCGAGTGGTTCACCGATGGTTGGTGTCCGACCGATGGATTGTGGTTTGAAGCTTTTGTGTGTGTTCATCGGCGTGATTTTTGTTATCAGTGGAGGAATTTTGTGGTTTGTCTGGCCGACGCGGAGGGTGGTCTGTGGAATCAGAATTGTAAGCTCATCGGTAAGAGTATTGCTATTGGCGAGAGGATTTTCAGTTGGGACGATGGTTGTGGTCTCGCCGACGATGGTAGGCTGGTGACCATCGGGGTGACATAGACTGTCGGCCAAGTAGGTGAAGGGTTCACCGACGGTTTGAGTGTGGCCGACAAGGGAATGTGGAGACTTCATCGGGTAGACAATGTAGATCGGTTGGAGAATTTCTGAGTTGGCCGATGGTTAGTGGTCTCGCCGAAGACCGAGCAAGGGGTATTCATCAGTAGGAGTAGTGTGGTTGGTGAGGGAGTTTTGGTTGTCCCGATGGTTTAGGTCTGGCCAATAGACTATGGTTTGAAGGCACCCTTTGGAAAGACAGTGCGTATCGGGAGAGCCGGCGAGGGTTTCACCGATGATCAGACTCTGGCCGACGAAGTGGATGAGAAGTAAGCATCAATATGATCAGCATGTCGGCAGGAGGATTTTCAGCTGGACCGATGGGAGGTGGTCTCGCCGACAGTGTGTAGTTTGTTAGTGCCATCGGGGTGACTTGGTGCGTCGGTTGGAGTGTGGAGAGTTGGGCCGATGGGGTTTATCTGCTCGATGGATTGGGTTGTGGGCGTCAGCATGACTTTCTGCGTCAGTGTAGGTTTGATGTGTTGCTCTGATGGTTGATGTTTGGTTGACGGTGGATGCGAAGTGGTCATCGGTGTGACACGGGTGGTCGGCGAAGGGATTTTTTGGTTGTTCCGATAGTCTTTGTCTGGCTGACAGGGGCTTGTGGAGGCTTCATCGGTGAGGTCGATGTCATCGGTGCGAGAATTTTTGGGCAAGCCGATGGAGGGGGGTCTCGCCGAAGGAAGTGGGCTATCGGTAGGAGTTAGGCCGATTAGCTATTGGTGGAAGGTTCGTGGGTCGAGTGGGGCAAAACGCTCGACACTTATTATGCTCGCGGCCCTACTTATATGGTGTTAGAGTGGTCTCTGCAGAACAAATGTGGGATTTTAAGTCATGCAGGTATGTGGGTCTTCCCGATGGTCTTGGTCACGCCGATGGCGTGATATGCAGTGCAGAGCATGTATGTATCGAGTGCCTACGTGGCACATTTTCGCAGGTCGACGATTATTCAACATGGTTTGCTGCCATCGATTTTCAAGCGATGGAGGGATCGATGGCCATGTTTTAAGGTTGGGGTGTGGGTTTCTCTTGTGCCTTCAAGTGTGCTTTAAGCGGGAGATTTCCATATGAGTGCTGTGACAGTCTCCATTAGAAGATGTGGGTGGTTGAGCCATTAATAGCAGTATGCAGAGTTATGGGCAAACGGTTGACAACCATGTACCTGATTTATGGCAAGAAAATTCTCCAACGATGGGACAAAGCTTGAGCTCAGCTACTCTTTCCCCTTTTTCTTGCTCTTTCCCATCCCATCCTCCGTTGCATTTAATTTTGGATGGTCATTTTCTCAGAAGGAATGTATCTGGCAAATTTTGAAATCTGACCTTGTAATTAATTGCTGAGGGTACACTTTCTGGCTGTTTTAAGCAGACTGTGTTACTCTTTCTGAGGTTGGATGTTCTTGGGCTTTCAGCTCTGACTCTGAACACAAGGTGTTCACATTTTGAAAGACATTTTGTTGCAGATTCGGTCCTTATTTTGGTGTATCATTCATTCTTGTCTTGTAAATGATAATTTTCCTGTATGATAACTTTCTATACAGATTAATTTTAAATGAAAAACACCTAGTGTGTGTATTGTTTTTGATTGTCTCCTGTATGTCATTTGTTTTCCTTTCAAACATGGTTGTCAAGGGCTTCCAAGTTTTTCAGTATATGCATACTGTGTGTCTGATTTATTGCGTCTGCTCAAGGAGTGGTTAAATAGGCTTTTGATCAGATACAAAGGAAAATAGATTGCATCATAGGATCTGTTAAGTATGATCATAAGTAATACTCTTTCTTGGACATGTTGTTGTTAGGCAGTAGCATTCTCTCAAGTCCTCTGGATATGAATTCATGTTGTCATAGGGGAACATTTACATTCGTAGATTTGACTCTGCTGCCTAGATAAGGCACTGGTTTGGGAATCTGTCTGTTCAATGGGTCTAGGAAAGTCCCATAACTCCAAGCATCAATTCAAACCATTTCATACTTCCACCTGTTAGTTGTAGGAGTAGGAGTAGGAAACCCCTGCATGCTCTCATCCCTAACCAGACACATATGTCCAAGAATGTTGCCAGCCTTGTGATTTGTTACACAAATCTTGGTCCATACATGAGAGTATTCTGCCTGATGATGTCAAGCTAAATCCTTCTGTTATTGAGCTAGTCAAGATCATACCTTTATCAAATAGGGACACCCCCTTGGTGTGGCAGAACCAGAAGTGAAGGGGAGGAGCTCACGCAACCTCCTGTATTTTGTTGGTTGAATCTGCCTGTGCATTAGAACTGACAAACCCTAATGCTGATTTAGAAGAAAAACCAACAAATTGGTGACTCTACTGGGGATGTGATTTGAAAGTTGTTATTTTTGTTATCCCTAATATATCTATGGCCCATCCGAGTTGCAATAGAAATTGGCGACTCAACTGGGAATGTGATTTATCAAAAGTACTATCTAGTCATCCCTGGTGATATATTATTGCCCATCCGAGTCACCAATAGAAATTGGCGACTCTGTTGGGGAGTGAATAGACAAAGTGATATCTTGCGGCCTCTGGTGAAGTTTTGCCTGGCTCTGTTGGTGGAATGAACCTGGAAAAATAGCTTTCAGCTATTGAAATTTTTATCTTCTCTGGAGAGGTGGCGACTCTGCAAAAAGATTCAAGTGCACATAAAAGATAGATGTATGTTACGTGACAAAAGATGTTCATATTTCTGCATCTAGATGAGAAAAGGTACTTAGTTTCTTCCCCTTTATATTTGTTGTTCTACTACATAAGTTAGATGCCAGGGGAGGTTATAGGTCTTAGGCAAACAAAGGATGTCTAAGATTGAAAATTTTATGAATCCAAATATGTATTCACCCATACTCAGTCAAAAGGGGGATGAAATGTTGAGTAAAAGAATGAAAGAGATAAGAAATAGGTTGATATTCTTAGAGGCTAGGCAGGCTCAGTTGAATAGTGATAACCCTGTTGTGTCTGCCAATCAGAAAGCTAAACCTCTTGTCAGCCCTTTGATCCTTTGTATGACCAACTAGATTTGTCATGGGTTGATTACAAAGTTGAAAGTATGCCTACTAGGATGTACTGTCAGATGCCTAGATTTAGTGGTCACAGTGTATGTGATGGGGGTGCACATATCCAAAAATTTTGTAGTTTTATGGAAAGACATTCATTTAGAGATGAGGATGTGTGGATGAGGTTTTTTGTTAGATCCTTTGATGCAAAAGCTAGAGATTGGTATTTGAGCTTTCCAAAGAGATCATTTGCCTGTTGGGATGAGCTTGTTGACTATTTTAAAAAAGAATTTGCGAGAAAACCAGCTGATCTTGTTGCAGAATTAATGAAAATCAGAAAACAAGATGAGGAGCCATGTATTGATTTCAGTCATAGATTTGCAGTAGCCCTTTCACAGATCCCAGAAGTCTTCAGACTTGATATTTCAGCCTGTGTTGGCATATATTTTGAAGCTTTCGAGGAGGGCTCTAGTGAAATATTGAGGGAATTCAAGGTGACAAGTATGCAGATGGCATACAAGTTTTTAGAAAATATGGAAGAGATGAGAAATGAGCACCTGCAGAAATCCCTATCCACAGGCTTTGGTGTGAAAAATAGTTGTGAAGCTGCAAATGACCAAATGATTAAGGCATCATGTGAAGATGAAAAGATGAATATTGAGGATGCCTAGGAAGGGACTAATGAGGACTCCCATTGCAATGTTGAAGCATCTGGCCATGAAAGCAATAATGAGGTTGTGGACAGCAATGAGCAACTTTTTGAATGGATTTGTGGAGATAATTGTGAGTATTGTACTCAAGACAGAGAAGATATAAGCAAACAGAGAAGCAATTCCATGTGTGAACCATTGCCTTCTTTTCAAACACATGGGGATCATGAAGAGCAGTCAGAGATTGAAACGAGTGCTAGTGCAGAGCATGATTGTTTTTTATTTGATGACTGTTTTGCTTATGACACACAGGCTGATTCTCCTCCACAAAGGGAACCCATTGTGATGAAAATGCATGCTCTGCTACCCATGAACAAATGGCATATTATGATCAAGCTAATGTACTTGGATCACCCATTTCTGACACATATGGTGATGAGGATCTATTTGAGTATGGTGAAGGTTTGAGCAATGTTTTTGACTTGGGTTTTGTTTCTCATCCTGATGAAAGAGGAACCAACATACATCAGGTAAGTGACTGTAAAAATGTGCTTGATTTGAAAGAGGTGCCAGAGCCTAATCTTTTCCAGTTTGGTGCTGCTGTTGGTTGTGTGCATGATGTGCACAATTATGAATTTGAAAGCTTTTCTTTTGATAGGCTAGCTGATGAAATGAGCCCTGATCTTCCCAGCTGTGTGGTGGACTCTGAGTGTTTCTTGTTTTCAGTCCAGCTAGAGGATCACTTTGCAATGCATAGTGATGATAACCTGTGTTCTGTGCCATTTGAATATGCATTGCTTGATAAATTCTGCATCCACTTATTGCCTGATGCTGAAGGTTGCTTGCATAGGGTTGATAGCGACAAGCTAGATCAGAGGGCTGAATATGCAAATGACCAAAATTGCTTATGGTCAGATCATGGCAGCATTCTCAAGCTTGACCCAGTGTATGCAGATGAGAACAAGGTGTTTGATAAGGGGAAATATTGGTTTTCCTTTTCTTGGTGGCCTCAGGCCATCAAGTGTGTTTGGTGATGTAGATTTGTAGCTTTATGACTTTGTGCCCAATAGATAAGGGACTGGTCTGCATCCCAGAGTTCTGTGGTTCTTGCCATGCCTGCAAGAGACATGCATCCCCAGATAGAGCCACTGTTGGTGCCTAAATTGACTGTCAGTTTTCAAGCAATTTTTCATGCAGGCACCTTCCCAAAAAATCCAAAAAATTTCTAAGTTTTGCAGCCCCTCAGCATTTTTCAGCATCAGCATCATATTTCTTTAGGAGGGGGTCATCATGTTGTGCCATCGGTGTGACTTTGCTTATCGGGCGAGCTAGTGAGTGGTTCGCTGATGGTTGGTGTCCGGCCGATGGATTGTGGTTTGAAGCTTTTGTGTGTGTTCATCGGCATGATTTTTGTTATCGGCAGAGGAATTTTGTGGTTCTCCAATGTGGTTTGTCTGGCCGACACGGAGGGTGGTCTGTGGAATCAGAATTGTGAGCTCGTCGATAAGAGTATTGCTATCAGCGAGAGGATTTTCGGCTGGGTTGATGGTTGTGGTCTCACCGACGAGGGTAGGCTGGTAACCATCAGGGTTACATAGACTGTCGGCCAGGCAGGTGAAGGGTTCACCGACGGTTTGAGTGTGGCCAACAAGGGAATGTGGAGACTTCATCGGGTAGACAATGTAGATCGGTTGGAGAATTTCTGAGTTGGCCGATGGTTAGTGGTCTCGCCGAAGATCAAGCAAGGGGTATTCATTGGCAGGAGTAGTGTGGTCGGTGAGGGAGCTTTTGGTCGTCTTGATGGTTTAAGTTTGGCCGATAGACTATGGTTTGAAGGCACCCTTCGGCGAGACAGTGCGTATCGGGAGAGCCAGCGAGGGTTTCACCGATGATCAGACTCTGGCCGACGAAGTGGATGAGAAGTAAGCATCAGTATGATCAGCATGTCGGCAGGAGGATTTTCAGCTGGACCGATGGGAGGTGGTCTCGCCGATAGTGTGTAGTTTGTTAGTGCCATCGGGGTGACTTGGTGTGTCGGTTGGAGTGTGCAGAGTTGGGCCGATGGGGTTTCTCTGCTCGATGGATTAGGTTGTGGGCATCGGCATGACTTTCTGCGTCGGCGTAGGTTTGATGTGTTGCTCCGATGGTTGATGTTTGGCCGACGGTGGATGCGAAGTGGTCATCAGTGTGACACGGGTGGTCGGCGAAGGGATTTTTTGGTTGTTCCGATAGTCTTTGTCTAGCCGACAGGGGATTACGGAGGCTTCGTCGGTGAGATCGATGTGATCGGTGGGAGAATTTTTGGGCGAGCCAATGGAGGCGGTCTCGCTGAAGGAAGTGGGCTATCCGTAGGAGTTAGGCCGATTAGCTATTGGTGGAAGGTTCGTGGGTCGAGCGAAGCAAAATGCTTGACACTTATTATGCTCGCGGTCCTGCTTATATGGTGTTAGAGTGGTCTTTGCAGGACAAATGTGGGATTTTAAGTCATGCAGGTATGTGGGTCTTCCCGATGGTCTTGGTCACACCGATGGCGTGATATGCAGTGCAAAGCATGTATGTATCGGGTGCCTACGTGGCACATTTTCGCAGGTTGGTGACTATTCAACATGGGTTTGCTGCCATCGATTTTCAAGCGATGGAGGGATCGATGGCCGTGTTTTAAGGTTGGGGTGTGGGTTTCTCTTGTGCCTTCAAGTGTGCTTTGAGCGAGATATTTCCATATGAGTGCTACGATAGTCTGCATGAGAAGATGTGGGTGGTTGAGCAATTAATGGCAGTATGCAGAGTTATGGGCAAATAGTTGACAGCAATGTACCTGATTTATGGCAAGAAAATTCTCCAATGATGGGACAAGGCTCGAGCTCAGCTACTCTTTCCCCTTTTTCTTGCTCTTTCCCATCCTGTCCTCCGCTACATTTAATTTTGGATGGCCATTTTCTTAGAAGGAATGTATCTGGCGAATTTTGAAATCTGACCTTGTAATTAATTGTTGAGGGTACACTTTCTGGCTATTTTAAACAGATTGTGTTACTCTTTCTGAGGTTGGATGTTCTTAGGCTTCAGCTCTGACTCTGAACACAAGGTGTTCACATTTTGAAAGACATTTTGTTGCAGATTCGGTCCTTATTTTGGTGTATCAATCATTCTTGTCTTGTAAATGATAATTTTCCTGTATGATCACTTTCTATATAGATTAATTTTAAATGAAAAACATCTGGTGTGTGTATTGTTTCTGATTGTCTCCTATATGTCATTTGTTTTCCTTTCAAACAAGGTTGTCAAGGGCTTCCGAGTTTTTCAGTATATGCATACTGTGTGTCTGATTTATTGCGTCTGCTCAAGGAGTGGTTAAATAGGCTTTTGATCAGATACAAAGGAAAATAGATTGCATCATAGGATCTGTTAAGTATGATCATAAGTAATACTCTTTCTTGGACATGTTGCTGTTAGGCAGTAGCATTCATCTCAAGTCCTCTGGATATGAATTCATGTTGTCATAGGGGAACATTTACATTTGTAGATTTGACTCTACTGCCCAGATAAGGCACTGGTTTGGGAATCTGTCTGTTCAATGGGTCTAGGAAAGTCCCATAACTCCAAACATCAATTCAAACCATTTCATACTTCCACCTGTCAGTTGTAGGAGTAGGAGTAGGAAACCCCTGCATGCTCTCATCCCTAACCAAACACATATGTCCAAGAATGTTGCCAGCCTTGTGATTTGTTACACAAATCTTGGTCCATACATGAGAGTATTCTGCTTGATGATATCAAGCTAAATCCTTCTGTTATTGAGCTAGTCAAGATCATACCTTTATCAAATAGGGACACCCCCCTTGGTGTGACAGAACCAGAAGTGAAGGGGAGGAGCTTACGCAACCTCCTGTATTTTGTTGGCTGAATCTGCCTGTGCATTAGAACTGGCAAACCCTAATGCTGATTCAGAAGAAAAACCAACAGGACTCACTTTTTCAATAACCCCGGATGTCTGATATAGGAGCATCCCTATTTCAAGAGAAATATTACATCAACCAAAAACATTTGCATTTCAATTTGTTTGCATTTTAGTTCTTTCATTTTCCAGTTCAGTTTATGCAGTTCAGTCAGTAGCAGTTCTCAGCTTGTGATCTAGTTTTGGCAATTCACATCTTGCAGATCTGGACTTAGCATCTATATTCATTCATCTACATCATATCAAGAATTTAGAGCATTTGGATCAGTTATCAGAAGGATATCGCTATCAGAAGTTGATTGTTTCTCAGAGCAGATCATTCTAACAGTTCCTGATAATCGGCTGAAGGAGAAGGCTTGCGGATCATTCCTTGACTTGCGGATCTCATTGACACATCATTCAATGTTCTATGGTTCATGGCCAACCTTCCCCAAGGGTCCGCATGTTGTTCCATTCATTTGAGGAAGTGTTCTATGCATTTAGGTCTGACCTATCTATGAACACGTTACAACTCTTCATTGGAGTTTGTGACCTTTCTTGGCCGATGCGGAGGAATCTGTTGGTATGGAGATGATATATATTGATGTAATAGATCCTTAGGAAAGCATCTATTCACATAAGAAAGATCTAATAGTTTAGGTTTTGTGCGAAGGAGCCTTAAAGCTTTATCTTACGCATGTATGTAGTCAGGCCCGTGAGCCCTAATTGTAAGCCCGCATGTTGCCGGTCGATCTCTATTTTTAATTCAATGAAATACTGAATGACTGAATCTGCATATGTTCTATATTCTTGTGTTGTTTCAATTGTGTTTACTCTTGCTGCATGGTCCGGATAGTTCATTCTGTGAACCCTCCTACCGTGACTGCACCAGCACACCCCTGAGTTTGTGGCCTAAAGATCTTGGGCTTCCAAGTGCCCTGGTCCCAATTGGGAACTTTAGCCTCACTTTGTAGTGTCAACTTAGGACACTTCTTTAGTTTGCATTTGTCAGCCTAGTTAAGTTTTATTTGTCGTAAGTGAGCGGGAATGCATATTTAAATGAGTGTTGTAGTTCATTTTACACCTGGATATGACAACTAGAGGATTAATGTGAAGTTAGCTCTCATGTTGGATTCTATGTTGAAGTGTTCTTCATGCTTGGAGTGTTATCTACTTGTGGATGCTATTGAAGTTTGTTTGTAGGCTTTGAAGGAAGTTTGAAGCCCTCTTCATCACTCTCCTTTGTTGGTGTAGGATCTTGAGTCATCTTCATCAACTAGGGTCATATCTCTTGTGGTTATCATCATCATTATCATTCATTATCCATCATATTATTACAGATCTGGCCTATGTCCTCCTAGGGCACACACTCTTAGATCTAATCGTCATTGTAGTGAAGGTGGGAACATGAACACAAGGTTTGACTGAGGCAAGACCTTATACACAACATAACCTTTTCCTCTTTCCTTGTGTGCAGGTCAGAGAAACAGGTTTTCGGAGCTAATTTTTGGGAAGAAAGAAGAGTAGGAAGGTACAGGTCTGGTGATATATGAGATTATTCTAAACCTTAGAAAAGGCCTAGAGTGCCCAAGCGACTTGGTCCTGGGAATTTCTGATATAAGATCTTGGTTCTGAATCTTCCTTTGATCTCTATTATACTTTCTATTTCTTGAGATTTGCTTTTGATGGTTACTTATTGTCTGATCTTAATCTTCTAGGATTTGGTCATTTGTCTTAGCTTGCTTGCTTGACTTTGGTTGAACTTGGTTGATCCATCTATATACAAAAAAATGGCAGAACCCCTATAGTTTGGGTCTCTTTCTTGGGTAGAAGCCAAGCTCAGTTTGTGCCCCAATGTTTTGCAGAAGAGGGTTTTGACCTAGTTTAACTCCTTAGGCTAGATCACACTTTTCTACATTACAAGATCACTGAGTGCCTTCATATTTTTCCCTGTATTCAACTTACAGATTCATCTACTCATTTTTCCCTTTTTGCACTTCCTTTCTCATCCACAAATCCAATGATTCAATTTTTTGTAATTCCACATGTCCTAGGGTGTATAACATCACATAATTCCATTTTTAATAGTTTAGAGAAAATTCATAACATAAATAGAAATTCATCTACTCTACCCAAGATTCTAAAATTTCAATCCTCAGTCATACATTCCAAAAAAAAAACACATTGGTTACATTAAACAATCTTATTCACCCAATTTTGTCTCATGCCATATTCATATTCATTGCACATGACTCTTAATAGGTTAATTTTATTTTTCACCAATGTCATATTTGCTAATTACACACACAATACATAAGCCTGAGAAAATAAATTTAACCAAACCTTTTCAATTTTAAATTAGACAATTATTCACATGTGCTTGTAAAATTCATCAAGTAGCATTGTTGGCCATCACTACCCGACAAATTAGCTTAGATTAAACATGGAATACATATACCTAGAGAACATACTTAATAGACATATATTTGAATAAATTAAATGAACTAAAGACAACAATGAAAAACAAAAGAAAAAAAAGTTCTCTTTCCTCTCTATTCCCTTATCTTATAGAATTTGCTCCATTTTTTGTAGACAACTAACATCTCTTTACATGTTTATATCTTTGGTGAATTAAATACCAACTCATCATTTTCAGTTCCTTAGGTTTCCATTCTTGATTTCTCTTAGTGGCCTTTTCCACCATTTTTGTAGATTCCTTAGATATTGTAAACCTTAATCTATCTAGGTGATTTTCCTTAAATTGTTTGTCTACAAATGTAACTTCCTATGTTTCTTATGGCACTCTACTACTCTCACGGTCCATTCAAAGTTTAGTTGACTGTTTGTCCACATTTCATGTTTTTTCTAGGCTTTTATTGTCCATGTAATTACCCTTAGTTCCTCGGTCCACCTAGTTTTAATTTCTTTGGGATTTTATTTTAGGTTAATCATTCTCTAATATTTAGTTTGTCATAGTTTGATATTTCATGTAACTAATCATGATTTGTTTGATGTGTTGTCTACCAACCTTCTTGGCTTGTGATTTATTAGCACACAGTTTTTTTTGAATTGAGTTACCATTATGTTATCTCCACATAGATTAGGTACCCCCATTTTACTTTGGTTGGTTTTACACCTATATTCTATGCATGTGGAAACCAATTAACTACAAAATCAAATAAAATCAATATTAAAGCCAAATTTGACTTTCTTGAATAATACTATTTATCAACGATTCTTTTGTCATAATATAATATTCATACCTTTATCCCAATTATCTAAGATGAAAAGTATATAAGCCTTAGATCAACTCAAATATGTTTAATTCCTCAACCCTCTATTTTTATCATATAATCTAGATAGTTATCCATAATCCTTAGAACATCATATTTCATCAACTAGTAAATAAATCTAAGGTTCTTAATCACGACTTCAATTCCAGGAAGGTGGTAATGGGTGTGACATACTTCCCCCTTGGAGAACTTCTTTATTCTTAAAGAACACTAAATTTTAGTCTAAAATCAATAAAATCATTTTTAAAGAACCTATGGGTGATGGGTCCACTCACTTACGCTTCACTCACTAAGCAACACAATTCATAGCATTAGACAATCACTATTTAATTAGTACAAAATCATTACTCATTGGCTATACCTAATAGATCAATCAATTTTTGGTCCACAATTTGCAAGGAACATGAATCCAAAAAGTATTCTATTGAAAGCAACAATTTAGCAAAATCCATTTAGTTAACCTTCAAATAATAGGCACCAAATCTTAACTTGTTAATTAAATCTATATGTATTGACAACATTAGTCCTAAAATTGCAACCCTGTGCAAGGTGTTAGAAGATCGAACCGGATAGCTGGCATCCCTTCTGCCATTCTGCAGGGTGTGGAACTATTGGGGGATTCTGAATTTGTTGAAGATACTTTGGGTGAAGGGGAGGATGAGACTCCTACCGAGTCCTATCACAAGGAAGAGGGGACTAGCCACTTCCCTGAGCTAAATTTACCGTACTTTGATGATGAGGAGGAAGTTCAAGAACATAAAGGTGATAAAGGGGGTTGTTCTCTGTGTAGCAAAATGGCCAAAGATGTTGCTGGGCTCAAAGCCAAGATGGAGAAGCTTCAGAAGAAGTGGTGGGTAATGTCAGCATTCACTACAATATCTTTACACTGTGTGACCTCTATGGTCTCTGCTGTCAAATATTTTGATGATAAGATCAAAGGAATTGGAGTCGACTATCTGGGGGATTACAAGGACATGCTCAAGCTCCTATCCAAGTATGGGATTACTGAGAATCCCTAGCTGGTCTCTGGGTTTTTTTGTTATTTTTTTATTATAGTTTGTTCATGTTTTTTATTGTTGTTTATCAGTTGTTTATGGACTGTTAATTTGTTATTTCTGGCTTTTGTGAGGCCTTGCTCTACCCTTGTGGCCATTTTGTATAGGGATCTGGACCCTCTTTTCCAGCTGACTTAATAAAAAATTAGTGCTAAAATTAGAAAATAAACCTAAAATCAAGGTATATCTCAAGAAAAACATCATTTTATTAGATTCAATTATGCCTTTATCTTATCAAGGATGCTCAACATTTTAACAATTATTAGTTGTGTTGTCCTAGAGTTATGCAATGAATTATAAGATCTAGATTACAATTTAGAAAACATCAATCATTTGATATATCCTCATTTAGCAATCATAATCACCATTGGCTCATTAAATGAATTATTAGAATTGGAAGCAACACCATAAATTAATAAGGGTGCAATCTAAAATAAGGGGCACAAGCTCTCAAGGTAATTGGAAGTAATAATCACATTCATCAGAAGAACTACAATAAATAGTATATTTCTTTAATGCATCAAAATATATTGTGATGGTAGTTTGCCAATAAAATTCCAGTTCACTAAGTTCTCGTGCTTAGGAAAAATATTAAAATTAGCCAAAATTTACTAGAGAAACAAGTAGAAACATTAATGGGCATTATCCCAACTGTATAGAATACTTGTAGGCATAGAACAAAATAAAATATCACACTTGACACAAAAATCTAGGCTTAGTTATTGGTGCATCTTACTTCACATTTTACAATATTGTTTGTTATATACACACAACTTGCAAAGGCTACAACCTTTTCGTGGAGGGCTACAACCACTCTAATCTAATTTAATATCTACACACATAGACTAGGAAGCTACAACCACTTCATTCTGATTTAATATCTGCACATATAGACTAGGAAGGCTACAACCACTCCAATACTATTTAATATCTACACACATAGATAGGGAAGGCTACAACCACTCCAATAGGCCCAAGAAAATGTGGTCAGGGGAATTTGGCTACAACTGATTCCACCCCACTACAATAAAGGTGGTGCCATCTAACTACAACTAAGATAACCATCATTTGGCAATAACTAAGATGACTACTTAAGATACTATTGTATACACCTAAATATGGCTCGTGTCGAATTAAGTAAATATTTTAATATTTATTTTAATTCTTATTCTTCTGTCAATTAAATAAATATTCTAATTTATTTGATTGGTTCATTATCCCAAAATTAAATAAAAATCAATTTATTTAATTAAATACCCTAATTCTTCTAATGTCTCATATAATTAAATAATCCTAAATTATTGAATTAAGTAAATATTTTAATATTCATTTTAATTCTTATTCTTTTATCAATTAAATAAATATTCTAATTTATTTGATTGGTTCATTATCCCAAAATTAAATAAAAATTAATTTATTTAATTAAGTACCCTAATTCTTCTAATGTCTCATATAATTAAATAATCTTAAATTCCTCTATTCCAAAGTCTTAAATTTCATAAATCCACATCACCTTTCCACCTCACCATGTTGCACACATAATTAAATATTTTAATATTTAATTAGCTAATATCCCCTCACCCACATGTCCTATTTCTCTTCCAATCAAATTAGTTAACTCATCAATCAAATCAGTTAACTAATTAGTCAATTGATTTCACTGGTCAATCAGCTTTCCACCTCACCATGTTGCACACATAATTAAATATTTTAATATTTAATTAGCTAATATTCCCTCACCCACATGTCCTATTTATCCTCCAATCAAGATCAGTCAACTCTCCAATCAACCCAATCATCTGATCAATCTATCCAGAAAACTCTCCAATCAGATCTGTTAACTCCCATAACTCATGAAAGGAACTGGACACTTGTCCTCTTCTGATTCGTACACATTCCCTCAAGCTTCCTCAACTGTACACCTAACAGATAATTCCTCTAGTCATGGATCTATTGACACTTGGATTAGGCCTCTCCTCAGCCTATATAAACAAGGTTCTCACACCCATTTTGCATCATTCAAGCTTTTGCAATCTTACTCTGCATAAATCCTACCAGCGTGCCTTTGGCAAAGCATCTCCATTGCATTTGCATAACCTCATTATCATCATAATCATCCAACCATGTCTCCATTATCAATCATCCATCCTCATTAGAGTTGCATTGTTAGTTTAGTCTTCATTGCATTATCCATCTACAACCATTCTCCTATTGTAATATTCAACAACAAGGAAGTACACTTCTGAGAGCTCAAATCATACACAAGATCAATACAAGATAGCCAACAATGGAAGCTATGAGGTAAATCAGTCTATGAAGGTAATATCTTTGTTTACTGTATTTGCATCAATTTCATTGAGTTATTGGATATTTAGTTGTTTAATAGTATTGTTCACATTTTCCTCTAACAACTATAAAGGTGGAAAAGTCTAAACTAAGAGTGCAAATCTAAGCTAATAGACTACCCCTACTTCCATTTGGAGCATGAAATGAAAGAAAAACAAAGCAATGCAAAACTAAACAAAATTTCATACCTTATTTGACTTTGGTGATGGCTCCAAGTGATGTGTGTTGGTGTAGATTGTTGATTGCTATGTTAATTTGCTCAAGTGGAATCCTCAATGTTACAACATTTACTTGCATATGTTTCTTCATGCTTGGGGATGGCTTGAATTTATAGAGTTGAGGGGAAAGGAATGAAGGGCTAAGATTTGCTTGGATTGGATGGTGGAGATTGATTAGCTTATATGGGGGAACGAGAAGCTTACAAGTGGCAATTCGGGAGAGGTGCAAATTGATGGGACATGAATTAATAGAAATGAAGGGTTGAGAATATCTTAATTTAAATGAAGGGTGGAGATTAAAACCTCTCACATGTGTGAGAAGACTCATAGAGATTTGTGATGGGACATCTCACACGTGTGTAATGAAGGGTGTAGATTTCCTTGGGATAATAGATGGTGAAGATTCAAACTTAATCTCATTTTGGATTAAGAGATGGATGGCTAGGATTACGATAAGCAAATTAATGACTAGGTTTAAAATTGATTTGATTTAGGATTCGATGAAATGGATTTAGAAATTGTTATTAAAATGGGTCTTGGTTAGAAAATGAACTTTTAATTAGAAAAAAATGGTGATGTGGATTTTTTGGATAAGGTGACATAGTTTAGTTAATTAAATAAAATAATTTATTTAATTAACTAATGTTAGAAAAGTAGCCTAGTTAATTAAATAAAATAATTTATTTAATTAACTAACATTAGGATAGTCTGGTCTATTTAATTACCTAATGAAAAAGGCATAACAATTTATTTAATTAATTAGTGTAGAATTGGATTAGGGACTTGTTACCTCTCAATCCAACTGGATGCTTATTCCTAGTTGTCCCTACAAGGTAGCCATCAATGATCAATAGGATTCCTGGGCCAGTGGCTAACAGTACATGAGATAGACTCTATAGATATCTCCTCTTCTTCCTTAGGCTCTGAAGAACCAAGGGGGGTATTCCCTATTCAACATCCATGAGATATGCTATGAAAGGACTGGGATGCTGACACAAAGCAGATAAATCCTCTATTATGCAGACCAAAACTGTGGAATAAGTGCAAAGGGGCTAGCTTTGGGCCTATATTCAGTTGTGAATCAGAGGATTGTGGTCCTAAAACTACTTCTACTATCCTAAAGGTTTGTATATGAAGTTTGAGTTTGTTTTGTATTTGGATGCAAAACTAGGACCTTGGTTGTGACCTCAATACAAGACTGGATCGATGCCTATTTCAGGGCTCAGAGTCAATAGACATACACGTGTGAATGTACACATAAACTTATATTAATGACTGAGTTTTAAGGGGATGTTTAATAGTTGCCTTACAGATACTTCCCAGAATTGAGTATTCGGTTACCTCTGCTTAGAAAATCCTCACTGCAATATATTCTTCTTAACACTTTAACCTAAAACATTTAATCTACTCCTTGAGTAGAAGTAAAAGACCAAGCATTCAACATAGCAAATGCATATTCAAGAATCTTAGACACTCCTTAGGTGTTTAGATTCAAAAGAAGAATACATTCAATTTGGAGACAAATAACAAAACACATGTAATGAAGCATTACTCATTTAAATCAACATGAAACTAGTAGATTTATGCATTAAACATACAACATGAGATTCATAAACTCACAAAAACATCTCAAACAGGGCCACCAATGAAGTTGTATCTTATCACAGCACCAAAAATTTGTCCAGTTTTCAACAACCACAATGAGTAACACAGCTTGGCTTTCATACCAAGGCTATGTACTCAGCAAAATTAATTACATGACAAGGTCAAAAATTCCTGCTAGATACATTGCACTAGAAATGGCGCTCAAAAATCATAAATGCGGCAGGGGACAAAACAGGAAGAAGCAAGAGAAGGGCGAGGAGTAGTTGGGCTTGAGCCCTATGCCGCTGCTGGAAGACCCTTCGTCATAAACTAGGTACTTGGTCGTTCGACCATTGGCCCATGCCTGTCTGCAACCCTGCCATTAATGGCTCAACCACCCGTAGCTTCTCTTGGGAATCGTAGCAGCACACCCATGGAAATTTTCCGCTCAAAAAATGACTGTAGACACAAGGAAAAAACCATCGCTGAAGGTTCAAAACCCGACCGTTGATCAAAAACCCATCGCCGAAATCAACGGTCCCAAAACATGCATGAAGAGCTGCCATCCAATGACATCGTGCCACGTAGGCACCCTGACCATCTATCGCTGACTTTTCCTCCTTTTATTTTGCCTTTATCACTTTTGTATATGTAAACCCAAATGCATATACAACATACAAGGCGGACGTCAAATGTTATAGAACAAACTAGAATTCAGTTCAGGTTCGGCTTGTGTCTCCGTCCTGCATCCATCGCTTTGCATATTTCACACATACAAGCACAAAACACAAGGTGGACTCCATGACATCTATCTACCGGATTTGAAAAACTTTCAAGTCCAGGCCTTGTATCCTCATGAGTTTGTATATCGGCACATATACAAGTGCAAACATACAAGTGGTGGGCCAAACCCACTTTCTCTTTCCTTTACACATTTCCTTGCACATCGCATATACAAATGCGATGTACAGGCTGGACTTCGCTGCAATTAAAAAAGCACATCTGAAATATTTTGGAATCCGGCTTGTACATCAGTAGATGCATAACTCCTTTGTATATCGACCATATACAAACTCACTTGTACATGCCCGCGGGCCCCACCAATTGTATCTTTGCTGCATTGTAGCAAAAGTATATGCACCGGCCTTTGTATATTTTCAATGTACATTCCCTTGCACATACAAGCAAGGAATCTTCTCCAGAATATTCCTGCAATGTATCTTTTCCTTTGTATGTTTTGCTTGCATATTCTACATACAAGCCCGATAAACAAGTAGGGCCGATATTCCTAGAATCTTACAGAAGATTCTCCCAATGCATATGCAACCTGATATACACTTAGAAATGCATATAACTCAAAATTTTTACCATTTCTGGAAGCTGATTGAGATTTCTAACCCGCCAATGCACATTTTGACCTGTATGTATGTTGTACCCAACCAAATTTTTTGCTTCATCAAGGCATTTTGAAACAAGTCTAGAAAATTTTTCGTCGAAAAGTCAAAAAAGCAAAATTTCTAAAAATAGAAATTTCTAAAAATAGAAATTTCTAAAAATAGACGTCGAGTTAGGTTTTCTGGGTTTCTTGAGATATGGATGTTGGCAAAACTTTCTAAAAATAGAAAGTTTCTAAAAATAGAATCTCCAAATCAGGTGTCGCGCTCGATTCTCATTGGTCGATTTTCCTTCATGATCGGCACGGTTCAGACGGAATCTTCAAACGACCAATTTTTCTCTACTGGGTCATTTTTGCTTTTTACAAGGTGAAGCATGAGCTCAAAAGTCATCAACATAGAAAAGTTCACCTGCCAAATCTCTTCGACGAGTTTCCAACGCTGTTTCAACAACTCAAAACTGACAAACGACCGTTGACTCGATGATGCACGCAAAACGATGCAAGATGGATCCAAGGTGAATGGAAAAGTTGGAAAATCACAAAAATGGCTAAGTCTGGTGAAACTGGGTGCCCCAGGAGGCTTGGGGCGCCCATCCTCTCCTGTGTTAGTTTTTTTTCATGTTTTTTGAGAAACGTCGAAAATGCTTCCGTCAGCTCCTTTCCAGTTGGTCAAACTTGGTCAAAAGTTAGTCAAAGCTAGGATTTCATCACAGATATGTTCAGACTACTTAGATCACCCTCCGTCTCGCCTCGACAGTCGTCAGAACGACCGAAATCGAAGACCGAACAGGAGCCGTGGGCACGAAAATCGAGAAAAGGTACAAAATTGATTTTTTTTGCAAAAATGGCTAAGTGTTGACAAAATGGGTGCCCCAGGAGGCTAAGGGCGCCCATCCTCACCAGTGTTAGTTTATTTTTCATGTTTTTCTCAAAAAACGTGAATCTGCTTCTGTCAGCCTGCTCCGGTTCAGTGTTGATCAGTTTGGCACATTTTTCGAGGCAAACAAAAGGTACAATTAGCTCAGTTTTCATCAGGCTTGCATATTTGCCAGATCATCAGATTCATTTTCATCCCAATTGTTAGAAATTGATAGCCAAACAGGGGTTTTGTGCCTCCGGAAGGCGCACGCAAACCAAGAAATTGGAAAAGTTAAAAAAACTAAAAAAATGGCTAAGTGTTGGGAAACTGGGTGCCCCAAGAGGCTTGGGGCACCCATCTTGAGCAGTGTTAGAATATTTTTGTGTTTTCAGTGTTTTCTGACATGCCTTGTTACCAATCTTTGCTCGTTGGTAGTTTCAGGGAGGTCAAACTTGGTCAAACGATGTCAGATCATCGAACGGAGGCAGGGGATGGAATCTCAGTTGATCAATCTTCAAAATGTCAGGATTAGTTAGCTTTTTCAGTTCATGATGACATTTTTTCACCTTGTCAAAGTTGGAGACAGGCCATATTTGAGTCAAAACGAGTGTTGAAGTGTCGAAAATGAAGAAAATTTTGTTAACACTTCTTCCAACTCGCGCATTCGATGACATCATCAAAGAAGATTTTTTTTTGTCATCTTGCACATGAAGCCATAGGCTCCTACAAAATAGGGATTCTTCCTATTCGAAGACATCCACTTGAATTTATGTTTTAAAAGATGCTTTCTTCATGGATGAGGATGAAGTTTTCTTCTCACACAAATAAAGCTGCTTTTTCGACCAAAAGATTTATAAAGACAAGCTTTGGGCTTCTTTATTTCATTATTTTTTGCAGGTTGCATCTAGAGGAAAGATTTTATTTTTCTTTCAACAAAGATTTGAAGACCCAAACCAGGTGCTTTTTCAGTGTTCTTCATAGATTCAGGTTGAGGAAGAAGAGAGGCTCGCTTTTTCAGGGTCCTTGTTTCAAGGAGATGATTTTTCAGAAATCCAACCAGAGCTTTTTCAGTTTTCGTCGAGATGGGTCCATCCAGATTATCATTCTCTTGAAGATTAGGAGTTGTGCTTTTTTTCGGGAAACTACTTTTTTCCTACTTTTTCGAGAAAATCTCCGCTTTTTCAAAATCTGACAATCTGGGTTGCTTAGAAACGGAATTATCTACAAAACCCATGTGCCAGCTTTTTTAGCTCACACTCTGCTTTTTCTAAAAATCAGCAAACAATTTTCAGCCATCTGTTCAATACTTTTTCCAACATAGGTGTGTTCACAGTCGATTTTCAAATCTTCCAATATGCAGTACTCTCCAACACAATTCAGGCACAAAACAGCATTGGTTCATGATTACCTAAAAACTTGTGAAACAGACTTGCATAAAGTACTTCTAATTATCAATTTACACTCCTTGGAGGATGCAGGAAATAATGCCATCAGGAATCTTGGACACTCCGGTTTGCTTGCAGCGGCATCCTTTCCTATCACCGTGCAAAGTATCGAGTTTGTGATTGCTTGTGTGATGCATTACAACTCGGTCACAAGAGAAATTCAGTCGGGTGATGGACGTGTGCTCTGCAACTTGAGGCCAAATGACATTGAAAAGTGCTTTACAATACCTATTTGGAGAGAGAACTTAACTGTTTCACTTGAAGAATGCAAGAGGGTTTGGAATAATGATAAGGAAAAATACAGAAAAAAGATTGGTCAGAGGTGGTTGAAAGAAAAGTAGAATATTATGCCAAAGAACGTTGGATGTGGAGAATTCAAGGAGGAGCATGCAATAATGATTACCCTGCTAAGTCGTATCATGGGTCAAGTAGATGCAAACAAATTTCAGCCTTGGATGTTTTACATCATGTCCCAGATTGTTGACGGAACCGAATTCTATGATTGGTCGGCACTAATCAATGATTGTCTCCACCAACAAATAATTGATTTTCAAAGGGCTCATGAATTCCATATGATATCATACCTTGTGTATTTGATGGCTTTTCAAGGTCAATTCAGAGGTTTGAATGTTGTTGGAACTCTGGGTACTCAGCATGTGTATCATCATTTCCCGCAGTTAGAGATCTCTCAAGCTGAACGACATTACAGGCGGGTGAATGATGCATTCTTGATGCATGCAGTGCGAGACATGGACAAGGAGTTGCATATACGGTTTTCTATAGAGGCTAGAATAGCAATGGCAGAATGGGCTGATTGGTTTATCCAATTTCCTAATTTTTCCTACATCAGAGTATATGGCTTCTTAGGAGAGCCAGCCATGTTGCCGCGATATCCCACAGATGAAATAGCATTTATGGAATTTTTGAGGCAAGCTTATCAAGTGCATACATTTTTGCGTAGCAGACACAAGACTGCCTTCAATTTTCCACTTGGGATGAGTATTTACAGATGTAGATCTGGAGCAGATGCCAAGGCAATCGGTAATGAATCATCCAGATATGGTCTTAAGTCTTTCGACAGGAGATCTTCATATGATCCCTGTGGTGTCTATGCATCACATCTTGGTCAGAATTGTACACACAAGTTTGCAGTTGAAGACTTCTGGGCTAATTGTGCTGATGAGTATGAAGTGCGAAGATGCAGTTACAGCAGGTTCACTCTTCAACAAATGTCTGATATCCTATCAGAAGACACAGAGGGTTTGACAGAGAATGGTGAAGTTCTACTTCCCACGTATTTCAGGGATCAAATTGAGCAACAACCGTTGTTGCTAGTTAATTGGTCAGTAAAAGAGAGTACTTGCATTGAGGAGAGAACAAGTCAAGTGGTTAAAAACAGTTTGATATTCTTGAAGACTAAGCGGAAGGATGATATTCCAGTAGTAGAGCCGCCAGTTGTGCAACCATCAGAACCTTCCACTTCCAAGCCAAAACAAAGAGTAAAGGCTATGAGTGTTCTCCTAGAGGGAACAAAAATGGCAAAGTTAAAGAGGAAGAAAGACGAGTCTCCAGCTCATGTCCAACAGGAACATCCACCAGTTGAACCAGAAGCTCCTGTTGAAACAATGCCACATGATGAAGTGTTACCTTCAGATCATGTGTCTCCACCTTCACCAATCCCTTCTCCTATTCACATAGATTCAGAGCCAGATTCACCGGTTTGCAACTTTGATGCAAGCATTGATTCATCAAGAGCTGACGAGGCGAGAACCGAGTTTCCAAGAGAGGATGGCTCATCCTGGCTTGAAAATATTCTGGGAAGGAAGAGAAGAAAGCCCTCATATCAGCTGGACTTAACAGAGCTAAAAAGCGTCTATCAAGACACACCAGACAAGTAGCTGAAGAAGCAGATTCGCATTGAGAAGAATGCGGATGGAGAAATCATTCTTGAGACTGCAATACCTCCAGAAAATAGAAGTGCTAATGATGTCGAGGTTGATGACTTCACAGTTGTCAAAGCTAACCTTGGCAGAAGTACTTGCCATACAGATGTCAATCTCTTTGAGGTTGCAGCGGATAGCTTGAAGGAAAGGGTGTTGAGAGATGGAGAAGACAAGGCAGCTCTCAAAGCTGAGGTTCGACAGTTGTGGCAATATATTTCCAACCTTTTCCATGGCACTTCACAGGTTGATTTGCTTCTTCCACCGAGTCTTGGATCACCAGCCGATCAGCGGCATTTCAGTAAGTTGGTCCTCTATGGGAGGCACATGGACAGTTGGGTAGAAGAATTTGTGACCAAAGGGAGAGTTGTACTTGTAGAGCTTTATCAGTTGAAGTACAACGCTCATGATTTACGCCAAGGCATATAGGGGTCACAGCAGATCATGGCTGAAAATAGACCGGTGTTTGAGATCATTATCTCCAACTTGAAGATTGCACTTGATACTGTTGATTCAACTGAAGATAAGAAGATAGTTTCTACTTGGAAAGCGCAATATCTTTTCACAGTAAAAACTTATGATAGTATGATTTTAGAGTTGACAGAATGGAAAGAAAAGGTAATTGGCATCCTCAAGTTCGTTAGATCCTTTGTCTCTCAGATCCCGTGTTCTAATGAGAAAGAAGATGGTACCCTGTATGACCTCAGGGAAGTGCAAGCAGAGTTCCAGACTCTTGTCCGCAACAACTTTAATGATGATATCAATGCCGGCAAGATGAGTCATCTTGCCGCAATGTTAGTGAAATTTGACAAGGCTGCGGGTGAAGTTCACGAATATCTTCAAATGGTTGCCAATGGTGAAGAAATGTTAGAGAATCAGAATATTGTTCTAGAGAGTATCAGTGTTCCTGGCAGAGATGCGGTCACTCGCTTTTTAGACACCAACAATGTATAGACAAACACCTTTGTATATACAAAGACACTTGCACCTTAACTAATTTTTTACATTTTTTCAACTGAAACCAGACTGCTCATGCAGGCAGTAACATAGGCTCCAATTAGGGACGTGCAGGCACAAGGTTGCAGTGAGGACTAGACTACTCCGGGGAAGACCAGACAAAACCCAAAACTCAAAACATGACCGACCATACAAGGCATGTACAAAATATTTACACCTAGTTTACAGTGTGCACATAAGATGATCACTTATGAACAATAGGGCTTTAGGAATTGACCGTGCACCGGCAATTCCAGCGATTCACCACTTAGGGCCTGGAGGAAGTAGGAATTTTCTCCACGAATATTGCTAATTTGATATGGACCCATCCATAATGGCTCAAATTTGCCATGTTTACCCTTATCTTGGCTCTTTGCATTCCAAATTAGGACCAAGTCATGTATTTGGAACTTTCTTTCCTGAGCTTTTCTATCAAACAAATATTTCATTTTCTGTTGTTTCTTGATATTTGTCATGTGTGCCTCTCTTCTGATTTCATCTAATGCAACTAGCTGATTTATCCTTTCAGTCATGGAGTCCTCAATCTCCGTATCATTCTCTTGTATAAATCTGTAAACTGGTAGAAGGTTGTGCACAAGTAGCCTAGCTAGGGCACCATACACTAATTCAAAAGGTGACCTTCCAATTGATTCCTTCACTGTCATTCAGTTGGCCCATAGTGCCATCTTTAACTTTGAGTCCCATGCCCTCTTGCTCTTATCTAACATTCTCTTAATGATTTTCATGAGGCTCTTGTTGCTTGATTCTGCTTGACCATTTCCTTGTGGGTGATATGGCGATGCATATGACAGACTGATCCCATATTTGGTGCATAAATCAACAAATTCTCCAGATCTGAAGCACATGGCATTGTCCGTGACAATTGTAGTTGGTACTCCAAATCTGATAATAATGTGCTCTAAAACAAAATCCATCACCACTTTGCTTAGAATGGCTTCAACCCACTTGGTGAAGTAATCAGTGGCAACCAGAATCCAACTGTGCCCTCCACTTGATTTTTTTGAGATTTCCCCTATAAAATCAATTCCCCACTGTTGAAATGGGGCCTCTACAGTTACAGTCCTAAGGGGTAGTGCACCTTCATACTTGAGCTTCCTTGAAAACCTTTGGCAGGAGTCACATTTTCTTACCAACTTTTGTGCATCTGAGAAGAGAGTTGGCCACCAATATCCTACTCTAAGAATCTTGTGGGCCGTTGTTTGGGCTGCATAGTGTCCACCACACACTCCATTGTGCATGTCATTTAGAATATCCTTAGCCTGATCCTCATCCACACATCTGAGCAATACACCATCAAGGTTTTTCCAATATAGCTCTCCTTGAAGAATTACGTATTTAATTGCATGTAGCTTCAAGGTCCTTTTCTGACTATCACTGAAGTGGGAAGGACAATTCAAATTCTGCAAATAATGTACTATATCCTTATACCAATCAGATTCTAATATACTAACAGTTTTATTTTGCCCCATGTTCACTTGGCATGCTTCTAGATTTGACCGTGTCATTAGTTTTGCCAAACCTTGTCCCCTTATCAATTTTGTGATCTGTATTTCAATGTTGAACTCTTCTAGCTTATTCATCCATCAGCATCTTCTTCCAGTTACCTCTTGCTGAGTAAAAATATCTTTGACTGCTACATGAGGCACATATGCAACTATGTGAGAGCCCATTAAATATGGCCTGAAGCTCTTGATTTCTCTAACCAGTGCATATGCCTGCTTCTCCATGATGTCATATTTCAATTCAGCAGCCTGCAATGACCTGCTAAAGAAAGCTATAGGTTGTTCAAATCCTTCTTCATTTTTCTGCAATAAGCATGCAACAATAGTATGGAAAGAAGCAAATGAGAGCAACTGAAAGGGCTTAGAAAAATTAGGAGACTTTAGTACAGGAGCCATCTTTATAGCCTCTTTTATATTCTGAAATGATTTAGTCGCTTCCTCCTCCCATTTGACAGTTGCAACTTTCTTCATCATCTTAGAGATATCTTTGGTGGTCTCTGCAAAGTTAGGCACAAATCTTCTAACAAAATTAATTTTCCCAAAGAAGGACTGAACACCTTTCACTATTTTAGGGATCTGAATTTTGTCAATTGAAGCCACTCTTTCAGGATCAATCCTGAGCCCATCTTTGGAAACAATGTGTCCAAGCAGCTTTCCTTCCACTACCCCAAAAGCACATTTCTTTGGATTGAGCGAGATGCCATACTCTAATGCTCTAATAAAAATCTACTCCAAGTGCATACAGTGTTGCTCTTCCTTTTTTGAATAAGAAGTCAAGTCATCTTGAAATACAACCAAGATTGAGTTAGTCAATCCTGCAAAAGCAACATCCATTGCCCTTTGAAATGTGGTACCCGCATTTGTTAGTCCAAATGGCATCCTCACATATACATAGGTTCCCCATGGAGTGGTGATAGCAATTTTGAACTGTTCTGATTCTTTTACTTTCACCTAATTGTACCCTGAAAATCCATCCATCATGGATAACAGTTCACAGCCAGTCACCTTCTGCAACATGGCCACCATGTTTGGCAATGGATAATTGTCCTTCAAAGAAGATACATTCAGATTTCTAAAGTCCACACAAAGTCTGATGTCACCATTTTTCTTTCTGACTGGGACAAGGTTGGACACCCAAGTTGAATGTTTGATAGGCATGATTATTCCAGCCTCCCTAAGCTTCATAAGTTCTTGCATTTTTGGAGCTAAGGTTGGGTTGATAGGTCTCTGTTTTTGTCTAAATGGTTTAACTCCAGGCTTCAAAGGGATTTCATGCTAAAATAAGTCCTCTCTATAAGCTTTCAGGTCCTCATATGACTAGGCAAAGACATGCTTATATTTTCTCAGCAATGCAATCAGCATAGTTCTGATATGTGGTTTGAGTTGTTTGCCAATATATACCTTTTTGGGAGCATGAGATGTTCCCAAGTTTATCTCCTCTAGATCATTCTTATTTGTTGGAGATGTCTTTGTAACAAATTGGTCCCTATTGTCAAAATCTCTCTCTAAAGCAACCAACCCTCTAGGGATTTTATTTGTCTTTAGCTGCATTACCTCCTTCCCTAAGAGAGTTTCTTTCCCATCTACAACTTCTACAAAGTTCTGAAAATCCATTTCCTGGTTCTCATATTCATCAATACAATGTAGAAATCTCTGTAAATCCTTATCATCATTAAATACCTACCAGCTGCATACATTATCTGGCACTGCAAGTCTAAGTTTGGCTTCAACATTTGTTACATCTGATAGAGTTATATCATCTGGCCTTATGGCTACATTGGCTAGAAAATCTACCCTTACATTTTTTGATCTCTCTACCCAACTTATTGAAAATGCATCAAACAATTCAATTGTATCTGAAACAACATGTTTATATTGTTTTAACCTCTTATTCTTTGATGCATACTTATCTCTCACTTGGGAAATAACTAACTCTGAATCACCAAATACTTTGAGCATCTTGATTCTATGCCTCAAAGCTACATTCAATCCTAATAACAGAGCTTCATACTTTGCAATATTATTTGTGCAGGCAAACTTTAGCAAGAATGAAAATTTTAGAAGCTTACCAGTTGGAGATAAAAACACAACTCCAGCACCAGAGCCTTCCTTCGAACAAGCTCCATCAAAGTACATGGTCCAGAGACCCTGTTGGTCAAGCTCTTGAATGCAAATATCTCTCTTTACCTTCTTTAACATCTGAGACAACTCTGAAATTTTCACAGTCAGTATCCACAAAACATATATGCTCCTCTGACTTCTAATCTTCAACTATTTCTAATGATCTTTCTTCTCTGATCAATTTGACATCCTTGCCATTCATTGGGATCATAGCATATGACAAATCTAATTGCATACTCCCACCAATCAATGCTGCCCACCTTCTTGACAACATGCCATACTGTGGCTTGATATCAACAACTGTTATGTTCATTTTGTAAGTTTTTTCTAGATATGCTGCCAGTCTGAAATCCACATCTTTCATTATTCCAATGACAGGTACTTCCCTAGCATCCATGGCATAGCATTTCCCACATGCTTTGTCTATTTTTAACCTAGCTTGTTGCATGATAACCAAAGGTATGATATTTGTTGATGCTCCTGAATCAAGCATACAATTCTTAATTAATTTTCCATTTGTGACAAGGGAGACATAAAATGGTTCCACTTGTGAAGGGCATTTTGTCATGGTCATGCCCAGATACACCTCAAGAACTTCATCCTCATCAATGCACAGGGCCTGTTTCTTACCTTGAGGTTCATGACTCAACATGGCTTGACAGGGTACTCCTGAAATTAAGGATACTGCTTTATTTCTAAACTCTTCAACTTTCATCAGCTCCATCAGCGGAACGGGGACTTTTATCTGTGATAAGACCTGAGTGATGTCAAATGGAGCATAATTTTGTATGACAGTTGTGGCCTGGTCCACGGTCTTATTTTTATCTTGATATGATCCAGCTTTAATTTTCGTGGTTCCCTGACTGTCATCTTTGATCTGAAAATTTTTGTTTTGATCCTTAATCTAGGGGATTCTATTTTCTGGTCCTTGAGGATCATAACCTATTTTCCGCTTAAAACCTTGCTTATTATTGTTCCATTGTTTCTTATATGTTTCAGTCCCCTTATAATTTTGCACTGGCTGGCCTACAGAAGTATTCTCTGGTTGGTGTGAGTTTCTTACCTGAGCTTTACCTCTTAGGTTATAATTGCTTTTGACTTGAGCTATTGCTGTAGCTGTGAAGGCTCAAATTTCTTTATCAGAAGGCCTCTTCAAGTTATTCAGAAAATTGTGAGTCCTGAGCATAGGCATAGTTGTCTTCATCATCTTCATCATAAGGAAACTGCGGATAGACCTAAATCTCATCACTTGCACTTGCATCAACATCAAGAGAGGGATACTCTCTGTTTGTAGAAAGCATATTGACATTATCATCTTCCATGCGATGCGGCTCATTGCACTCATCACAAGAAACAACATTGTTGTATAGAGATTGAGCAATCATACATTGTGACTGTGAATGAGGCAATTGACATATGATACACCATGGGGTGTCATTAACAGTATTTACAGCCTTCTTCAAAGGATCAAGAGTTTCTTTAACATTTTGAGTCCTTTGATTTGTGTTGTGGTGTGGGAGGATGGGTTTACCATTATGCCAATTGGTATTATATGGCATATCATGTAATGATGGTCTTCTTTCTTGCCTTGGGTAAACCTGCCTGTCAGGACCTGTCCCCTTTTCATTTTTAGCCATTCTATAACTGAGGTCCTTGACAATAGTTGTCAATTTGTCTAATTTATCCTCATAAGTAGATGCATTGCCCTAAACACTCTGAGATTTAGTATTTGGATTTTGCAGAATTTTTACATCATCTCTTCTATTTGTCTTACCAGATGCTTTTCTGTTATTTTCAATATTTGTTGCAATCTTGAAAGCATCTCTGAGGATGTGAGGACCCTTATCTCTTAATCTATAGGTAGTTTTGGCATCAAAAGCATTTATGTACAACACTATGCACATTGGTTCATTAGGCCTCAAGTGATGTGGCAATTTATTCAATACCTTCGTGAATCTAGCATTGAAATCAACAACTTGTTCATTTGATCCTTTGGTGATTCCAGTGAATTCATTAATAAAGAAACTAGGATCAGTTTTGTCACCATAATGTTCCTTGAATATTCTCCTGATGTCATCCCATGATGAAATGCTTCTGTCAGGCAGACCTTTGTACCATTCTCTGGCTTCATCAACTAAAGATTGCATAAATAACTTCATAAAAACATCCTCATGCTCAACCTCAAAGTTGTCCATGATATTCTGAAAAGCTTTTAAGTGGTCTTCTCCTGACACAGTATTGCTTCCTGAAAATTTAGGCACTTCCAGCCTCACATGTTTGTCAATAGGATTGGGATAACCAGGAATGCCATCAAAAACTAACTGCCTGAATCTATCTAGCTGCACAGGCTGTCTACCAAATTGATTAGCATTGGCATTTCTGTGTGCGTTCTGATTTCTTACATTATTTAATGGTATTCTGGCATCATTTGCATTCTGTCTTTGATCATTACGCTGATCCTGGACTTCATTTCTTTGCTGATTTCTCTACATAGTTGCATTTTCAAGGGTAGGAATTGAATCATTCTAAGAAACTCTCAAAGATTGCACTTTCTATCTCATGTCATCTCTGATCTTTACTGCCTGCAGATATTCTAACTCTGCTCTTAAGCTTTTGATTTCTTCAGCTAATTGTTCCTCTTTGGGCATAGAAGAGGAAGGTCCCATTCCATTCTGTTCATCATTATCTTCATCCCTTGGAGACTCAACCTCTTCAAATCTGTCACTGGGATCTAAGAAAGGGCGTTCTTGAAACACTTCTAACCTTATTCTCAGAGCACCACCCTGTTGTTTCTCATATACATTTTGGATTTCAGCTTCTATGTTTGAAAAATAAGGCTCTGTCAACTCTAAAGATCTTGGATTGTTTTGATTATTATCACAATTTTTAGGGCTGGGAGAACCCTCTTGACTAGCTTGAGCAGTCCCCTTTTTCCTATACATCATTTTTCTGGGTAATTCTACAAACAGAGAATTATGCAAGGATCTTCTCCCTTGCATACAAATTTTTACTTTATTAGTTGGTAGATTGGTTCGGAGTCGCCACCTATAACTAGGAATTATTTTCTTTTAAAATCAAGGTTCATACACAAAGTTCCGCAGCGGAGTCACCAATTTCTGTTGCGACTCAGATGGGCAATAATTTACTAGGGATGAAAAGATAATACTTTCACTTCACGTCCCCAGCAGAGTCGCCAAATCTGTTACCTCTCAATCCGACTGGATGCTTATTCCCAGTTGTCCCTACAAGGTAGCCATCAATGATCAATAGGATTCCTGGGCCAACGGCTAATAGTACAGGAGATAGACTCTATAGATATCTCCTCTTCTTCTTTAGGCTCTGCAGAACCAAGGGGGGTATTCCCTATTCAGCATCCATGAGATATGCTATGAAAGGACTGGGATGCTGACACAAAGCAGATAAATCCTCTATTATGCAGACCAAAACTATGGAATAAGTGCAAAGGGGCTAGCTTTGGGCCTATATTCAGTTGTGAATCAGAGGATTGTGGTCCTAAAACTACTTCTACTATCCTAAAGGTTTGTATATGAAGTTTGAGTTTGTTTTGTATTTGGATGCAAAACTAGGTCCTTGGTTGTGACCTCAATACAAGACTGGACCGGTGCCTATTTCAGGGCTCAGAGTCAATAGACATACACGTATGAATGTACACATAAACTTATATTAATGACTGAGTTTCAAGGGGATGTTTAATATCTGCCTTACAGATACTTCCCAGAATTGAGTATTCGATTACCTCTGCTTAGAAAATCCTCACTGCAATATATTCTTCTTAACACTTTAACCTAAAACATTTAATCTACTCCTTGAGTAGAAGTAAAAGACCAAGCATTCAACATAGCAAATCCATATTCAAGAATCTTAGACACCCCTTAGCTGTTTAGATTCAAAAGAAGAATACATTCAATTTGGAGACAAATAACATAACACATGCAATGAAGCATTACTCATTTAAATCAACATGAAACTAGTAGATTTATGCATTAAACATACAACATGAGATTCATAAACTCACAAAAACATCTCAAACAGGGCCACCAATGAAGTTGTATCTTATCACAACACCAAAACTTTGTCCAGATTTCAACAACCACAATGAGTAACACAGTCTGGCTTTCATACCAAGGCTGTGTACTCAGCAAAATTAATTACATGACAAGGTCAAAAATTCCTGCCAGATACATTGCACCAGAAATGGCGCTCAAAAATCATAAATGCGGAAGGGGACAAAACAGGAAGAAGCAAGAGAAGGGCGAGGAGTAGTTGGGCTCGAGCCCTATGCCGCCGCTAGAAGACCCTTCGTCATAAACCAGGTACTTGGTCATTCGACCATCGGCCCATGCCTGTCTGCAACCCTGCCATTAATGGCTCAACCACCCGTAGCTTCTCTTGGGAATTGTAGCAGCGCACCCATGGAAATTTCCCGCTCAAAAAATGACTACAGACACAAGGAAAAAACCATCGCCGAAGGTTCAAAACCTGACCATTGATCAAAAACCCATTGCTGAAATCAATGGTCCCAAAACATGCATGAAGAGCTGCCAGCCAATGATATCGTGCCACGTAGGCACCCTGACCCTCTATCGCTGACCTTTCCTCCTTTTATTTCGCCTTTATCACTTTTGTATATGCAAACCCAAATGCATATACAACATACAAGGTGGACGTCAAATGTTATAGAACAAACTGGAATTCGGTTTGGGTCCGGCTTGTATCTCTGTCCTGCATCCTTCACTTTGCATATTTCACACATACAAGCACAAAACACAAGGTGGACTCCATGGCATCTAGCTACCGGATTTGAAAAACTTTCAAGTCCAAGCCTTGTATCCTCATGAGTTTGTATATCGGCACATATACAAGTGCAAATATACAAGTGGTGGGCCCAACCCACTTTCTCTTTCCTTTACACATTTCCTTGCACATCACATATACAAATGCAATGTACAGGCTGGACTTCACCGCAATTAAAAAACCACATCTGAAATATCGACCACATACAAACTCACTTGTAAATGCCCTCGGGCCCCACCAATTGTATCTTTGCTGCACTGTAGCAAAAGTATATGCGCCAGCCTTTGTATATTTTCAATGTACATTCCCTTACACATACAAGCAAGGAATCTTCTCTAGAATATTCTTGCAATGTATCTTTTCCTTTGTATGTTTCGCTTGCATATTCTACATACAAGCCCGATAAACAAGCAGGGCCGATATACAAATGGTGAATATTCCTAGAATCTTACAGAAGATTCCCCCAATGTATATGCAACCTGATATAAATGCATATAACTCAAATTTTACCATTTCTGGAAGCCGATTGAGATTTCTAACCCGCCAATGCACATTTTGACCTATATGTATATACAAAGACACTTGCACCTTAACTAATTTTTTACATTTTTTCAACTGAAACCAGACTGCTCATGTAGGCGGTAATAGGACTAATGATAGAAATTAGGTTAAGATGCAATGTTAAATTTTAGGTGTCTAGATTTTTCCCCTCATTGAAATGGTGTTTTGACTAGAAGTAGTGGCATTTCAAAGAAAGATAAAATATAGGTGCTTGGTAAGGTGACGAGGGAGGCAAGATGCCCCAATCAACTGAAAGAAAATGAAGTTAGTATATGGATATGAAGGAGGCAAGATGCCCTAGTCAGATGAAAGAAAATGGAGTTAGTACATGGATATGAATGAGGGATGCCTCCTTGAGAGAGAAAGTGGGTGGAAATAGCACATGTGGTCTCTCAAAAAGAGAGGATAGAAAAGAGCTGAGGAAGGAGGGGAAGTTGATGAAGAATGATAGAAGGGAGGAGGGAAAGATGAATGATGCCCCAAGCATTGTGATATTGGTTTTGGGATAGATGGATAAGTTTCTTTGGATTTGAATGATTGATGGTGTGGTTTAGATTTGATCAATATTGATTGATGTGTTGATGCCTCAATGCTTAGAGGGATTGTTGATGTGGTATGATGATTGTTGGTGATTGTAGGTATATGTAGGAAATCATTAAGGAGATTCCAAATGTGTTGAGAAACTCTTTTGCTACAACATAAAATAGGATGCACCAAGATATAAAGATCAAGGTAACATGATGTTTTATGCATAAAGGGATTAACTCAAAAATAAGAAAGACAACAAAAAGATAAATGACAAACTATGATGCAAACACAACAAGAAAAAGAAAAAGAAATGTGAAAAAGAGATATTCCCACAACATGTCCTTAAGACATAATATGGTATGATGGACCATGGTGGTCTTGGTGGAGCATGTAGATGGGATGACTTACATAAAGACAAAGACTAAGACATGAAGACACAAAATAGGAAGATGTGGGGGACCTAAAAGGACAATAATAAGGAATAGTCAACAAACAAGCACACATACAAACTCTCAAATAAGCACGAAAGAAAAAAAAACACAGATGTGCAAATGGTGTTAGTGTTGAAGCCAAGGGGGTTTAAGGGAAGGTATGTTGGAGGAATAAACATGGAGTAGATAGGAGGGGGGAACATAGTGCATTTTACCCTAGTGCATGATATGGAAGCCATGACCATAATGCATGGAGAAGGAAATATTGTAGAGGGTGGATAGTTAACTATGTGGGAGTATATTTAGGTTCATGCCACAAGAGGGATAAATGTCTAGGGCCCCTTCCCAAGTGTGCATCAGTAAGGGGATGCCCCCAGTGTAAAGAAAAATCAAGGCACATGTGTTAGTGGGGGGATAGGGGATGAAGTGAAGTGAAATGATATGAATGGATGGGGGGAGTGGGTGGTTGGGGGATGTTAGTTGGGAAATATTGATGAAGGGGGGAAGGTGGAATGATGTTCATGAAATGATAGAGTGGGGATGACGAGGGGGGGTGGAGGGGACATGATGAAAGGATGTGATTGGTCTTGAGTGAACAACCCAAGGTGGAGGGGATTGGGGGAATTGGGAGATTAGGGAGATGGGGAATGAATGATTATGAGAGGAGGGAACCATGTTTTTGATGGAAGGGGGATGAATGCTCATAGATAAGGGAGGACTGATGCTACACATGATGCCTATTTTCTAGGTTTTCATCATGATACTTGCCCAAGGTGCCATAAGAAATGATTTTCACTAGTGGGTGAAATTATTTATCTGTACTTTTTTGATATTTTTTTAAATTTTTATGATGATGATTGTAGTCTCTCTATATATGAAATTTATTGAGGTGCACAATGTTCATAGGCTCATCCAATTCTTGGCCTTCTACAGTTGCTAACTTGGATGCTATTGACCCATATTTAGCAATGATTATGTATAGGCCAAACCAATTCGGCTCAAATTTGCCTTTTTTGTCCTTGTTTTGGTTTGTGTTCTTCTAATTCTCTTTAAGTACAAGATCACCAAGTTCAAATTCTTTTTTATGGATGTGCTTTTTGTAACTGTGGCATAACTGATTCTGGTATGCTTTGATGTGATTCAATGCTTTGAGTCGATGTTCATCAAGGAGTTCAAGCTCATGTAGTTGTGCCACTCAATATTCTTCATCAATAATGAGATCATTGAATCACAAAGGGTACATAATTCGTAGTTTTAAAGGACTTGATGTTATCTGTGATGATGGTAGAGAGTATACCATAACAACATATGATGTGGTGTAGTACGGATTTGGAGATTTGGGTTCTAGTGGTGTAGGTGAGTGAAACAACTTCAACCCATTTGGTGAAATATTTTATAGTTGTAATGATGAATTTGTGTCCACTAGAGGAGGATGGGTTTATCTTGCCAATAAGGCCGAGGCCCCATGTAGAGAATGTCCATGGTGTGGTAATCAACTGAAGAGCTTGTGATGGTGCATGAATTAAATTTTTACGCTTCTAGAAAGAAACACAAGTTTTGATGTGCTCACATGCATCAAATTCTATTATGGGCCAATAATATCCTATTCAGAGAAACTTCTTGGCTAAGGTCATACTGCAGATGTGAGCACCACAAATGCCATTGTTCACCTCTTAGATCGCTAATACAACTTCATTTGAGTTAAGACACCTAAGCAAGGTGTCGTTATAGCCCCTATGATAGACTGTTCCACCAAGGAGGGTGAAGCGTAAGGCTTAGCAAATGAGGGATTTTTGTTGGTTAGAGGATAAGTTAGGTGGGATGGTTTGAGTGTTGAGATAGGAGTAGATGTTATTATACCATGGGGAATTTGGACCAATGACTTCACACACCATTTCATCTTCAAGAACATCATATGAAGAGATTAAGAGTTGTTCAACCAAAAATCAATGTTCTTGGGTATCAGGTGCTATTTTCAATAGAGACCTGATTGTAGCTATGACATTAATAGCCTTATTATTGATGTGGGGATCTATGCAAAAGATACATTGATGAAGTATTGTTTGAGGCTATCCACCACACTTTTGTAGGGTACAAAATTTTATTGTTTTGTGAGGAACTCATCATTAACTTGCTTGATAACCAACTGAGAGTCACCAAAGATCTGCAAGTACTAGATATTCCATTGGATGGCTAGTTTGAGACCAGAGATGAGTGCTTCATATTCTGCAATGTTATTTGTGAAAGGAAACCCAATTCAAAATTCTTTAGGTATGAGGTCACCTTAGGGGTGATAAATAAGATGCCTAACCTCGAACCATGGGTGGTGAAGAAGCCATCAAAATATGAAGTCCATAGTTTTTGTTCTTCAACATCAAGAGTTAATTCATTGGGGAAATCAAATTCCAATGGTCACATGTCTTGAAGAGGATCTTCCACCAATTGGTCAGCAATGAATTTTCCCTTAATTACTTTTTTATTCACATATTCTATGTCAAACTCACTAAGTGGTATAACCCATTTTTCCATTCTACTCGTAAGGGCTGCTTTAGATAGCAAATATTTGAGAGGATCAAATTTGGCAACGAGATGGGTGTGGCATTAAGCATGTAATGTCAGAGCTTCTAGGAAGTGAATACAACTACCAAACATGCTTCTTCCATGAGGGTGTAGTCGACTTCACTGCCCACTAGAGTTTGACTTAAATAGTAAATAGCCTTTTTGTTCCCTTGGCCATCATGTTGTGCAAGGAGAACACCTAAGGAATTATGGGTAACTGAAATGTAAAGTAGCAAAGGTTTATTTGGAGTCAAAGCAACAAGAACTAGTGGATTGACAAGATAGTGCTTGATCTGATTGAATGTTTGCTGACATGACTCATCCCCTTGAAAGATGACATTTTTCTTAAGCAAGTGTGAGTATGACGAACATTTTTTTGCAAGTTGGGCAATAAATTTATGGATAACTTGGAGTTTCCCTTGAAGACTACATAATTTCTTGAGGTTTTACTGGGGTGGTATGTTTAGTATATCTTTGACTTTATCAGGATCCACATCAATGCCATATCTAGAGACAATAAAACCCAAGAGTTTCCTTGAGGTGACCCTGAAGACACACTTCTTTTGACTGAGCCACACCTTATACTCTTTGAGTCATTGAGAGATGTGGCACAAGTTGGTTGAGTGATCTATCTTGAGTTTGGACTTTCCAAGAATTTCATCTACATAATCTTACACTATATCAAGCAACATGCCATGGAAGATGATTGTCATTGCTTGTTGGTAGGTAGTGCCAACATTTTTTAGCCCAAAAGGCATGACCTTATAATAGAAGGTTCCCCAAAAATTGATGAAGATAGTTTTATTTTGATCTTCAAGTTCTAATTGGATCTAGTTGTAGCTAGAGAAACCATCCATCAATGATAACATTTCATGCCTAGTCGTGAGATCTACAATCATGTTGATGTTGGGCAAGGGAAAGTCATCTTTAGGACATGCCTTGTTGTTATCCTAGAAGTCAGTGCAAACACAAATGCCTTTAGTCTTCTTACTAATAGGGACCACATTAGAGATCCAATTAGGGTAATCAATAGGTCAAATGAACCCTACATCTAGGAGTTTTTGTAATTCTTCCTTAACCAGGAGGGCCACTTGAGGGTGCATTTTGCGTATCTTTTTTTGGACTGGTTTTGCATCAAGGTGAACTACAAGGTGGTGAATAACTAAGGATGGGTCCAGCCCCAACATATTAGCATAAGACCATGTGAATATGTCAAGATGGTTTTGAGGAAGGTAGTGGTGCCTTCTTTGATGTCGAGGTCTAGTGCGGCTACAACTTTGGTGACCTTAGGATCTTCTTCTATTCCCAAGTTAATGTCTATAGCCTCTTAGACTAGGAGAGGTGAGCCATCCCATAACTTAGTAGGTGCTATGGAAGGTGAAGTTCTTCATCAAGGATCTCTTTGGGTGTGTCCATGTCTTTTATAGTTGTAGACACCCAAAATTGTCCCAACTTTATCCATGTCTAGCAACACCTTGTTAAAATATTATCCTAGACATCTTGTAGCATTTTGTCCTAAATCCCACTCTTAATCCAATTAATTAAATAAATTTTATTTATTTAATTAAAATCCCATTCAATCCCATCCTCATCCTACTTAGCCAATTAACTAAATAAATTTTATTTATTTAATTAATTTCACATGCATAATCCCATTTATCTTATCTACATCCCAATTAATTAAATAAATTTTATTTATTTAATTAATTTCCACATCATATCCCAATCCTATCCTATTCATTTATCCAATTAATTAATTAAATATTATTTATTTAATTAATTTCTAACTCATATCACAACTAATTCAAATATTTTATTTGAATTAAGTCCTCATCTTTCATCACATTCCAACACTTGTCCAGTCAATCATGTGTTACAACTTTTATCTTTCACATGCACAACTAATGGGACCTAATTTTAGTTTTTATCTACACAAGCACACCTAAGCCTTATCCTCCTTTGCCACATGTCACATGACTACAATTTCTTGATGTGCAAGGAAACCTAACTTAATCCTATCCATCCATTTCACCTAAAGCCCTAATTGATCCTAGCCATCCATTTGAATTAAGCCTTTCCTATAAATCAACCCCCTCATAAGCCATTAGCAGGCATTGAGCTTCAAGTACCCTTATTCTGCCAAATTTTCTAAAATGCATTGATCCTCAAGTATCCACATGCTGTTGAAATATCATTAGAGCCTTTGCATCCTTATCAACGTTATGCTGCAGAAGTGAGCACCCAACATTCTTTCAACAATAATCCTTCAAAATCTTGCATGCTCATGCGAGGTGGAGAAGAGCAATGGAGATAAATCGAGCATAGCGTGGAGATTGGTTTGCATTTACATTTCTTATTTTGATTTTCATGTTGTCTTGTGCTTCATTGTGCATTGCTAGATTTTTTATCATTGTCGTTTATTCATTTGCCCTGATTTGCAATTTTACCTTAACTACATTTGGCACGCCCGGTGGGACTCACTTCGCTTGATCTTTTTTACAGGTTTTTGTAGTAAAAATTTGCATTCATATAACCCCCATTGTTGAGTTTTGTAGGTTTAATTAACTTTTTGTTGCAGATCTGCTACTTTTTGGACAAAACCCTAGGTTTTAAAGATTTCATCATATCTTCTAAACGGATATGAATTTTTCTACAAGATTTTAGGAAAAGTTTTTCCATTGTATAAGGAAGCTACAATAGAAAAATTTCAGGTTTATCGCAATTTTTTCGAGATTTATCACGTTTTTATGTATTTTCATAAAATCACAATTCTGGGCGCAAATCAGTGAATTTTTCAAAAAAAATTATATTTCTGGAAATCTCTCAAAATTTTAATGGGGGTCTATATTTTACAAATTTAATTTGCAAGTCATTTATAGTGCAAAAAAATAGATCTTTGCCGACTATACTGTTTTCATAAATCCACGTTTCTGGGTGCAAATTAGGGAATTTTTCTGATTTCTTTACATTTTCAGAAATCTCTCTGAAAATTAAAGGGAGTCTCTTCTTTGATTTTTTAATTTTCGAACCAAAAATATATCAAAATAATCAAATCTAATGTGGCTATGCATCTAAAATTACAATTTTCCTTGACTGATGAGCCTATTTTTATGCCTGAATTATAATATCATTTTTTTATGTTGTAGGTGATCATAAGGAGCTGGAGCAACATTGGCATCAACATCTACAACAACTTGGAAAGTAAAAATAATCAGGTGCACTCATTCTAATCTTTCATCTTAATCATTGTTTGAATCACACATTTCGATTTGGGCATAAGATGAACAATTGTTAGCAAATTCATATAAAAAAAAAGTGGGCATAAAATGAACCATTGTCTTCCAACACATTTGGATTGGGTTTAAAAAGAACAAGTGCTTGAATTGTCTTCCACACATCTCATTTCTAAAGGGGAATTAACCACTGCGAGTGTGAATCAAGTGATAGCTCACTTGGTTTGCTTTTGTAAACCCTATCTAGGAGGCCTGCTTGGAGACACACCACTCCAAGGGATGACCTCAATCGAGGCTGAATCAAAAGATACCCTCATTGCGAGTTAGAATCTTGTTACTCTTGGCTAAGCCCCAAAGAACTTTATACCTTTGGGAAGTGAAGGTGAAGGGTGGGTTACCCCTTTCTCCCAGCTGTGTGGCAGGATTTCACTTTCAATTCCTTAGTCAACCTTGTGCAATCTAGCCTAAGACCTAATTGGCCATACCCACTTGACTAGACATTAGGCTTGTTGATGTGTCTTCCATGTGTGCTTGCATAATCATCACATTTCATTTTCAAAGTCAACAATTGCTTATGTGTCTTGCGTGAGTGATTCATGTGTGTATATGCATAATCATTTGTTTGAACATTGTCAAATCAAGCTCTAAACACCAAACACAAACAATTCATCCAACATTTCATCCACATCACCCAATTTTGTCATTCCACATCATATCCTAATCATACCCAAATCAATTTTATTCTGAACATATCCTAGTCATATCCATACCCATTCCAAATCATCTCCACATCATCATCAACCTATTCCTAGTCAACACTTGTCAAGATGGTCGTAATCATTCAAGGGGGTTATCCCTCTAATCATGAGACAAATCACAAGCCTAAGGTGACAATTCAAGGGGGCTATCCCTCTAATCATGAGACAAATCCCAAGCCTAAGGTGACAATTCAAGGGGGTTATCCTTATAATCATGAGACAAGACCTAAGCCTATAATCACAATTCAAGGAGGCTACCCCTCTAATTCAAACAATGAAATAAAACCAAAGCCCAAGATCACAATTAAAGGAGCCTCTCCTCCTAAGACCAAGTTTATACTTCAAGGAGGATATATCTTTATTGATGAGGATGAGACAAGTCCAAAACCCAATCCATCCACACATCAAATCAATTCCACATCAACTTATCCCACTTCATACCAATCTAATCCATCCACACATCAAATCAATTCTGCATCAACTTATCCCACTTCATCTCAACCAAATTCATCCACATGTTATATCAGCCCTTTATCAACCTATCACAACCCTTATCCATATCAATCCATATCACAACAATCATTATCCTATGCAACCCCTCCATCATCATCACATCAACACATTTACCAACATCAACAACAAATCATATCACAACAAGAAGTCCAAACACCATCCCAACCTCAACAAATTCCACCTCAAACCTATGAACATCCACCTCAAGTTTATCCAATCCCTCATGCCACCATTCCAATGTACTACCAAGCCCATCCACAAAGCAATCAAGTGATATTACAAGAACAACATCCAAGTCCCAATGGCTCTTTGTACATAAATCAAGTAAGTCCAAGTACACCTTTTCAACAAGACCACCAAGCACCATTGATAGATCTAAATCCACCTTTCGAACAAGAATCATATCCAAATCCCAATGGCCCCTTGTACATAAATCAAATGAGTCCAAGTTATCCTATGCAAGACTTAATTACCTTTGACAAGGGAGATACCAATCTAGAATGGTCTCCATCATCCAATCACACGCCGACACATGAGCCAACTAATCCTATCCCAACACCACCATGTGATCCTACTCCTAGTCCATTGGTCCCTCCATCTTCCAAACCACCAAGCCCTCCATTACCTTCATCACCATGTCATTCTAATCCTTCACCAAAGGATGCGGCTGAGATAGTTTTACAAAGAATGCTTGAAGCAAAACTCATTGAACTTCCCCCCATCAACCCATGTGAAGAAAGTCCATATGATGAACATGATTATTGTGCATACCATAGGACCAAAGGCCATAATACAAATCAATGCCCAATATTTGTCTCAATTGTTTACAAGGTGTACCTACCTATAATGGGAAAACATGCCACATCATCCCAATCCTATGTATCACCCCTCTTTAATCCTAATCCATCCAATCCAATTAGCCCCCAACCTAATCCTAGTCCTAAGCCTGCAACATCATCCGCTATTATTGCTCATCCAATATATTTCCCATCCACTCATACCCTTGCGAAGGATGTGATCCATTGGCTACTAGCTAGGAATGAACTACCTCCATGTCAAACACCCATTCATGAACTTACCAAAGAACTTCCAAAGGTCATGTCCAATCATATAATCCCATCATATGGTCCACATATCCTTGAGCCTCTTCAAGAGCCCTCAATTAACATTCTTAGCCCTTCAAGCCCATCATGTGACCTACAAGCCATCAAGCCTATTCAAGAGTCTCCTATCATTAATCCAAGTCAAGAGTCATCATGCCCTCATGTTGTTGACCAAGAGCCTATCCAAGAGTCATCTACTTCCCTTCAAGCAACCCAAGAGGTATGTCAAAAATTTAATCTTAAACATGTGGAAACATTAAGCCCTAGTCCAACTCAAGATCAAAACACTTTTATGCAACCTATCCATAACATTTACCTTCTTTATGATCAAGGTGATACCTATGAAGAAGCTATCCATGAGCACCTTGATCCTATCCATAATCTTATATCCATCGATGAGCAAGATATCCACATTGCTCCTAGTCATCTGCCATCCAGCCCTATCCATAATGAGAAAACATCCACTTGTCATGATGAGACATGTGCCTCTCAAGAACACATAAGCATAAAAGATCAAACAAATAACTTGGATCTTAGTGAACGCAATGCTAATCAAGATCCTACTGATCCTCCTTCCACATCCACCATCGATTCCACTTCAAGTCCACCATCATGTCCTATTGGTCTTACCACCCTTATACACGAGTGTTCTTCCTTAGGACAACAACGACCTTTATCCACTTCACCTTCTCCATCCAATCATGAGCTCAAGTCTAATGTTCAAAGCAAATCAAGTCCCATTGTCCATCGCATACTCCAAAACATGAGCTACCAAGGCAATGGTCTAGGCCTTTATGAACAAGGTATTTTGGAGTCAAACCATGTCAAAGTTCCTCCATGCTCATATGGCCTTGGATACACACCCCAAGGTAAACAAGGCCAAGATGTTGGTAGTTCCTCCGTCCATCCTAAGTCCCCTTTCCATCACAAACCCCATTATCTACCCAAAACATATGTTGTCATTCCAACTCCATCATCCTATAAATGTCAAAAGCATGTGACTGTACACCTTCCGCCATCCACTTTGCCTCCACTTTTACCAACTCCAAATATCCCTCCATACACCTTGCCACCATTGCTTCCAACACCTAACATACCTATCATTGATAAGTATCCTTACATCCCTAATCATGGCCAAAAAAAGCACACATCGTTTAAGCATAAAGCTTCCAATCATTCCATCCACTCCACCCACCCCATGGGATTCAAAAGCAAAAATTTTGATGCCTCTACCTATAAAGCTAAAAGTCCTACCAAAAATCCTAAGGACTCTCATGCCTTAGGGCACAAACATGAAAAATCAATGCAAAGAACCAAAACAAGCAATCCAAAAAGCTATCCAAGCCCATACCTTCAAAAGCAAAGCCTAAAAGCAAAATTGGTTGGGTTCCTGAGCAAATAACTAGCAAGTCAAATGAGGTATCCTCATCCACATCTCAAGAATCCCAACCACCTATATCCATCCAAGAGCCTATTTCCATACAAAACTTCCATTCCCTTCAAAAATCGCACAAGCAAAGCAAAAGCACTAAAAATCCTAAGTCCATGTGGGTTTCTAAATCACTTCATCAACCATCTCCTAAGCAAACATCTCCATTGCTTCCTACATCGCCATCCAATCAAAAGCTTCAATGTTTATCACACTGTGTGCAGCCGTTGGTCATGGTTCCCTTCCACTCCTCAACACCTCCACATAACTACATCTCCCCATCTTCCATCCATTATCCTACATATCTCCCCCATGTTAATCCTATGGTCCATGCTTTGGCATAAAATTTTCATCCATCTTCATTCCATAAGCCAATATAATCCACATCATAGTCCACTATCCCCATCCATCCATCCTTGCATGAACCTTTCATAATTCCACATTATAATCCATTATTTACCTAATCCATCTCCCATCCACACAATCCCTTATCAACATCTATGAGCATAATGACATGGTCCATGCGAAGACATCATCCATCTCTAAAGGGACATTATCAACCTTCATAGCACTAAACACTTGAGTCCCTCCTATCCATTACCATGGTGAAAACCTGGCAAACAGGCACCATGTGTAATTGTCAACCCATCTAAAAGCAAAAAAAAAGAAAAAAGAAAATAAAAGACAAAAAATCAAAATAGTAAAGAGAAATCCTTTCGTCCAATGGTGAAAACCTGGTAAACAGGTGCCTTGGATAAGTACCATGATGAAAACCTGGCAAACAGGCATCATGTGTAGGTTGATCTTCTATATCACTTACACTTGGGGGCAAATTGTTTCATCCAACCTATCCATTTCCAAACTATCCATCCCATTATATCATTTTCCATCCTATCATATCCTTCCATTACCATACCATCCTACCATCATTAGCCATTATATCGATATACCTATCTTATTGAACCCATTCATCCACCCTTCCTCCTTTTGATCTTGATGAAGACATAGGGGCAAAATATTAAAACATGTTTGGATATTTCTTGACATACCTTCTTTCCAAACCAAGTCCTATTCATTGACCATTTATCCATCCAAATCCAATCCATCATGTCATCCCTTGGTCATGAACTTTTTCATGTAAAAATCCTAAGCATTACCACCTAGAATGGGGCAAGTTATTCTTCCTATGCGACATAGCCTTTGGAGATCACATCCTAGCTCTCTTATGATCCATCCACTATCATGTATCCTTATCATGAGCTTTCCATCTTATAGCTTATCCCCATCTATTTATCATGAGCTTTCCCTTTTATGGTCTATCCTCTTATTTATCCACCCATCTATCATGAGCCTTCCATCACATTTACTATGATCCCATCCTTTCATCCATCATTTGCACCTAGACTTGGTCCTCCCTTGTCATTGGTATCTAGCACAAAGGCTACCCAATTGTAAATCCATTGGCATTCTCCAAAATATTTCAAAAAAAAAACACAAAAAAATCAAAATATGTCCAAAAAAATCCAAAAAATCAAATATCCAACAAAAAAATCCAAGCAATAACACTGATTCAATCATCATTCAAAACAATCCACTCCAACATCAAATCAAAATCAAAATCATCATCATCATGAATACTTCCTATCAATAACATTCATTTATCCATTTCAATCAATCACTTCTTCAAATCATATCAGTCAAATCAATCTAAGCAATAATCTCAAAATTTAAGTCACACTAATCCATATCAAGCAAGCTAATCAATCAAGGAACATTATCCAATCAAATCAATAGGTTTTGCTCCTAATCTTGTCATGAGCCAAATCAATCATCATCAGTCATCATCAATGGGATATAGCGTCCCCACATCCTTGTGTTGCTCTAGGGATATAGCTTTCCCCGCAATGACAACACTATCATCATCATCAATCGAACAATCAATTATTGGTTTATGACTTGATAAAGGCAATACCTTGTTTGTTTTGTATCCTTTGAGCACACTGAGAACACTTGCTTATGCTTAGATTGAGTGGACACTCTAATCATCACACCATCTCTATCATCATTCAAAACAATCCAATCATCAAAACAATCAACCTAGCAATAACAAACATCACAACCAAAGCACATCAAGCCAACCATCAAAACAAATCCAATGACTCCTACAAATCAAAAGCAGCTCAATTCACCACATATCATCCCCTCATCAACATTTCATCAAATCAATCTTCATCCTTCAATCATCATCTTCAAATCATTCTAAACAATTATCCAAGTGCAAGTCAATCCTTAATCCATACCAATCAAGTTAATCAATCTTGCCAATTATCCAAACACAATCCATGGTCTTGATCCTAGCCTTGTTGTAAGCCAAATCACTTAGCCAATTAGCCAACCAACTTAGCAAACAACCTTGTGTTGATCTAGGGATATAGCTTTCCCCGCAATGACAACACTCTCAACTATCATCATCAACAAAACAACAATCAATTAATCATTGGTTTACAGCCTGATAGGGGCAATACCTTGTTTGTTTTTGTATCATTTGTGCATGCTTGCTTGCTTGCTTGTGTGTGTTATCATTTTATCTTGCATTTGCATCAATCAGTATCATTCCAGCTAATATTCATATCTTGTGTATGTTGGAATAGCTTTTTGCACTATCCTTTGCATCTAAGGTCACATCATACCTTTTGTGCATTAGGACTTCAATGCTCTAAGTTTTCTTCCTCATATGTTAGACAACGTTGTATTACGCTGGGGCATAAGACACATCATCACCCTGGTCCTTATACCTTGGTGCATAATGTCTAGTGCTATATCAAACATCATGGTTGCTCACCTTCATTGCAGCATAACACATCATCCATTTCTTCTATCCATTTCCTTATCTTTCTTTTGTAGCCAAGCCATTTCTTTTCGAGAGCATACCCGTGTTTGTCCAACACACCTATCCTCTCGAGGGGGCATCATCATATCCTTTCTATCATCATCATCATCATCATCATCAGCATCCCTATCAATTATCCATACCTTAACTTCTTTGAAATGATGTTACTCGACACAAATCTCATCATCTCAAACATCATCTCAAAGAGGGGCAAAATGTAGATACCCAAAATTGTCCCAACTTTATCCATGTCTAGCAACACCTTGTTAAAATATTATCCTAGACATCTTGTAGCATTTTGTCCTAAATCCCACTCTTAATCCAATTAATTAAATAAATTTTATTTATTTAATTAAAATCCCATTCAATCCCATCCTCATCCTACTTAGCCAATTAATTAAATAAATTTTATTTATTTAATTAATTTCACATGCATAATCCCATTTATCTTATCTACATCCCAATTAATTAAATAAATTTTATTTATTTAATTAATTTCCACATCATATCCCAATCCTATCCTATTCATTTATCCAATTACTTAATTAAATATTATTTATTTAATTAATTTCCAACTCATATCACAACTAATTCAAATATTTTATTTGAATTAAGTCCTCATCTTTCATCACATTCCAACACTTGTCCAGTCAATCATGTGTTACAACTTTTATCTTTCACATGCACAACTAATGGGACCTAATTTTAGTATTTATCTACACAAGCACACCTAAGCCTTATCCTCCTTTGCCACATGTCACATGACTACAATTTCTTGATGTGCAAGGAAACCTAACTTAATCCTATCCATCCATTTCACCTAAAGCCCTAATTGATCCTAGCCATCCATTTGAATTAAGCCTTTCCTATAAATCAACCCCCTCATAAGCCATTAGCAGGCATTGAGCTTCAAGTACCCTTATTCTGCCAAAATTTCTAAAATGCATTGATCCTCAAGTATCCACATGCTGTTGAAATATCATTAGAGCCTTTGCATCTTTATCAACGTTATGCTGCAGAAGTGAGCACCCAACATTCTTTCAACAATAATCCTTCAAAATCTTGCATGCTCATGCGAGGTGGAGAAGAGCAATGGAGATAAATTGAGCATAGCGTGGAGATCGGTTTGCATTTACATTTCTTATTTTGATTTTCATGTTGTCTTGTGCTTCATTATTTATTGCTAGGGTTTTTATCATTGCCGTTTATTCATTTGCCCTGATTTGCAATTTTACCCTAACTACAATAGTATCTGAATCTAGCAAAAGTTTCTTCTTATTTTTGTGCATTTGTTTCGTGTGGGGTGCCTAAAGACTAGGGGGCTCTTCTTGTTCCCTAAAATAGGCAGATGCATTTAGTATGATTGAAAATCCTTTTTATGGTCACCAGGCGAGATGTGGTCTTGAAGCTTCATAAGTTCCTTGATAGTCTCATCATTCTAGAAGACATCAAATCCTAGAGGGTCACGTTGGTCCTAGTTAATAAGCTAAGGATATTGAAGGTATAAAGAGATGGTGAGGATGGAAGTTTCATGGAAAAGGTTAGTGGTGGCAAGCTCTTTGTATGGACTAGAAGTAGGATCTATGTTGACATCGTCAACATCAGGGAAGCATGTCTAATGAGGTCAAGACCATCACAAATAAAATTACTTTATTTGTCCTAGGGTGTATAGCCTAGCCCATGAGTTTCGCTACTTGGTGTTACTTGTAGAGGATCAAGGGTACCTTGCTCATGGAGGCCAAGGCCTTTGTCTTTATATTTCATGTTACAACACGTACATAGTGCTATGGGATACTTGTTCTCCTTAAAATAGGATGCATATTCTTCATCGTTGTAGAGCCATGTATTGTTGGATACTTCAATAGTTTCTTCTGCTAATGAACCATTTTGAATGAAAATAGTAGGTCCATATTGCAACATTTTGGGGGTTACTTAATGTGGTATGGGATCAACCATAGGATTGAGGGAAAATGGGAGGCTTGGTGACATGGAAGGCTTCATGGATATGGTACTCACCACACCCCTTGTCAAAAATCTTAAAGGATGACTTAATGGATGCTTGTTTGGGGATTGGGTTGGTAGAAGTGGATGAGAGATTGTTAGGGTTAACATATGTAGATTTTTTGGAAGCAAGATTAGGCATGGCCTTAGAGATTGGGTAGTGGCAGGATTTGTTGAATTGGCTCTTTGGCATTTTACAATATTGAAATGGGTGAGGGTCAATAGGGATAGTTACTTCTAGACCATTGTATAGGAATTTAAGGCATTAGTGATAAGTGGATAACTTGTATGGCAGGGATCCATGGGTGGTCAAGGAGGATGTTGTATCGGAGATCTAGGTCGACGACATGGAATCAGTTTGTTGCAATATGGGCCCTACCTCTATAGGGAGGTGGATAGTGTTAACTAGTTCTCTTTTCACATTGTCATATGCCTTGATAGTAATAATCTACAGATGTAGAACCTCTTATGAATATCCAAGTTGTTGCACCAATCTAAATGTACAAAGGTTCAAACCCAACCCACTATCTAGGAGCACTCTTTTAACCTTATGTTTGGATATGACAATTTTGATATGAAAGGGGGTGATTATGTGAGGGATCGATTGGAGGCATGTCACTTGGGATAAATATTAAATGATGGTTGGTGGAAAGGTGACCAATGAGGGCTTGGAAGTGGGATGGATCAATATCATTAGGGATGTGTAAATCTTGGAGAATGCGGGTCAAGGTATCCTAGTGAGTGGGGGATGATCTAAGGAGATCAAGGATGAATATTTGGGTGAGTGTTCACTCAAGGTGGTCAAGTAAATCATATTGTTTTTGGGTATTTTCCAGAGGGGGGCCTTGGATAGTGACTTTGCTGCATTAAGTGGTAACAACACAATTGGAGGATTTTATTTTAATGGTGAGAACATGTTCATGGGATTGTTGAATATTTCCAATGATGAAATCATAATTATAGGGGACTTTATGGTAGTTGATGTTACAGGTATAAGAATCTTGGCTTGAATTTTTCTTGTGTCTTGATTGACGTTGATCATGTTTGGGGAAGGGGTTTTGGTATATTCCCATATCTTTGTTAGGTGATGAGTTAGACGGTCCTTTGATTTCAATCTCATTGCAATCAATAAGGTCTTGGATATAATGTTTCAATTTCAAGCATCTTCTTGTGGCATGACCCTTGATGCGATGATAATCATAATATTCATTCTCATGGAACCACAATGGTTTAGGTTGGTTTTCATCAAAGGGTTGGGTGAGGGAGAAAGTGATCATGTTGGCTTTAACAAGGTTTTGGTAGACAACTTTGATAGGCTCTATTGGTGTACAAAGTTGATATTCCCCAAATGCCTAAAGCTGACCAGTTCTTGAGTGCTAGGGGTGTCAAACTCAAGACAAAGATCACACACTTATAATTAGGATAAGGCAACTAACGACAACATGGTTAAGGTGGGTAAGACCTTCTTCATATTTGTCTTTGTTAAGCCAAGGGGGGTATTCCCTAAGGTGTAAGGAAGAGAACTTGATAACAACAGTAGGAGAAATCCCAAATCAAACCATACCCAATGAACATGATCTCCAAATTTTGTCACTAAGCAACCTATATGCTAATTTGATGAATTTTGGGTGTTACACATTTATAAAATAAACACACAACCATATAGATGACCTTAGAATGACGCTATACTAGCCCCTAATATGAAAACATACATCTAGATATGGATGTGAATGGAACAAACAACTCTTGATAAGTAATGTATTTTTGCTTTGTTGATTTGATGGTGTGAAGGAAAAGAGGTGCAGAATAGAAAATAGATTGGTGCCTATTCCAAATAGAGTAGTAGGGTCAGGAAAAACATACAAAGGGGACACCAAAGTAACCAAATTTTTTACCCAATTAAGGCAACAACAAAGATAATGATGATAATCTATTATGTAAGTTGGACTCTACACAACACAATAACAACAACATAATTGCAGGGCTAAACTTTAAGCATTCTTGAATGATCCATGGGTATATACTGAATTTCATGCATTCAAACAAAGGACACCAATACAAAAAAATTGCAAAAGTGTTTTACAGTTCACATAGACTAACCAGTGAAATAGAATGCTCAAAACAACAAACATGAATAGGGCATACAAGAAATATACCAAAAATTCAACATACACTTGAGGAGACACTTGAAAGGAACCAAGATCTACACTATTAATTCATTCTTTGCACATTAAAATATCCATTCATTGCCTTTAAATGTGAATCCGATTGGAATTACAATCCAAATGTCTTCAAAATCCTAGCTGGGTGAAACATGCAAGTTTCTTACAAAATTTCTGTATTTTCAACTTGAGATTTGCACAAAACTCTTCCGTCCTCTTCAAATGAATACAAAATGCATTATATACACTATTTTTTCTAGAAGGAGGTGTGGAAAAAGGACTTTGACCATTCAGAGACCCAAAAATGGGCAACCATGTGATGAGGTATAATTAACCTCATTTCATAATAAATCATATAACCCTTTCTATGCCATCCAAATTACCCAAACCTTGCCAATTTACTAATTTTATATGCAACATTTGTTTAATTGTGATAGAATGATGTACAAATCTTGTTTTCTGATTAATTGAAGTTTTCCACTAATGTTGACATGATCGTGTGCAAAGGTCTATGTATTAATGCAGGTTTTTATGAGGTGTCTAGTGGAACTTAAAAGAAACTGAAGTAAGCAGTGCTGGAATCTCAAGGCACCTGAAATCTAGGAGTACATGATCAAAGACTTGGTCAATAGTTCTTTCATTTTATGTTAAAGATACTTAAGATATTTTATGATTCCACTCGGAGCTTTTACTGTGTTGAATCTAATATACATCTAGTTTAGTTAAAGTTTGTTTTTCAGTTAAAGATGAAATGAAGCTAGGTGTGCGGAAAATGCTTCCTACACTAATCTAATGAGGGGAGGAGAGTACAAATTCAGATTTATCCTAACTATTACAGCAACATTAAACCATTAGCATGAGATATTGCAACAAACACATAATAGAGAAGGTGAGACAGAAGAAGAGAGACACAAGATATATGTGGGGAAAACCCTTATCGGGTGAAAAACCCCACACTCCAAAACCTGCACAATGTATTATCAAAACAAATAATGTTTACAACACACTTGCAATGCAAGCTCTCAGGAGTCTTCGACACTCATATCTGGAGACAAATTGGCAACATAATAGTACTTGTCAAACCTGTAATACATCTCCTCCTCCAAGCACCTGTTTATATAGAATATACAAGGCAAAATTGGTCCTATCTTGGAATGGGCTTCCAACTTGGCCTCATGGCCCAAAACCCACGCCTAAGGACACTTGGTCAACATTGTAGAATGTGTCTGGCACTTGTCCACAACTCCCATCCCAAAGAGGTTGCCTATTTCCAAAATGGGCTATGACAGATGCTCTTAAGACTCTTACGACTGTCATAGAATCTGTCATAGCAGTTACAACTTACAGCTATAAGAGAATTTGTCATACACAGGCTATAAATAGCATATTCTCTTACAACATGTCATAGTCCACCTTGGGGTGCCCAAATATGCCTTTTTCAAAGATGTTTCATGACACATGTCTTCACCTATCTTACAAGCTTCTATTTCTGACTCTTACATGTCATAACTTCATCATAGGAATCCATCATAACCGTTTCGGTCAAACATTCCCTTACACAACATCCAAGATGTTGACACATGGAAAAATACTCCTACCACAAAGTGGGATGCCTATCTCCTCATGTGAGGACAAAATTACAAGTTGTCATCTTCCATGTAGGATGACACATCACCGTGCCACATCCCACAATATGACAATATGGAATTTACAATTAATTTACAACATAGGCAATGAATAAATAATTACAAACATAAATAATGCAAAGAATTACCAAGGTTGAGACACCTTAATTCCCAACAAAAGACTTCTTCAAGTGGCATTTATATGTCACTTGAAATTTAGGATTTTGATAGTATAGATCATGGGAAATCTCAAAAACAAATATGTTGTGTTATGTTCTGATATAGAATACAGAGATGTTGTTAAGCTATTATGTTATGTGATAATTTTCTATGGAAGAAAACAACCAAGTTTATTCTGATTAATATATTTTGAGCAATGGAAATTAAAATACAAATGGAGTTACGTTGGTTCTATTGAAGATAATGCATGTGATTTGAATCGATACAGGAAACTCTTGAGAGCTGGCCACTTGAAGGATATAGCATAGATAAGTATTTCATTGTTATACAACTGTGTTGTTCAAGTTTGTTGAGTAAATGTCTTTGTTTAGATTAATGTAACCTTCTGTTTTAGCATTGTCGAGTGTTCTTGCAGGATATTGTGTCTAAGATAAAATCTTTAAGTTCTATTGCTATGCTAAGGGTTTCCAAAGCATTTCTTTTGTCCATGAAATTCATTATTAGTTATTAGCTCAAGTTTAATCTGTTCTCAGTTAAATAATTTACTGTCCTTCAAAATTCATAGTTAGAAATACATGTGTGATTCTAGTTAGTTTATATGCTTTTAGATTAAACATTCCAACGCTTTCTAGATTAAGGGTTATATGCTTTCTAGATTAGATTAGATTTGATAAAGCTTGTTTAAAAATTTAGAAAACCATTGCTAAGATGAGATGTCCAAATTTATTCCCTATTGCAGACTACCTTAGACACTGCCCGATCGACATAATTGACATATTTCAACTAAAGTGTTAGGACCTCACAACATCCTGTCACCATGCTGCTTACCTCACTTTCACATGGGTCATCTCAGAATAAAAACATTTGATTTGGGGTGCAAGACCATGCCCAAGTGCAAGAAATTCATCATTAGTGGGCCCACATCAGTCTTGGAACACTTTGAAGTTCATCTACCTAGCATTAGTGGTGTTCCACAGAGGTTTACTATTCATCTAGAGGTCACTAGAAGTGTTTTCTTTTCACCCTTTCACACCTGAAGAAAAAGCATAAATTTGAGAGGGTTCTAATTTGCGGAAGTTTGGGGCAAGATAGGATCTGTGGAGCATTGAGGGGTTAAGGGATATGCAGGGGTTCGAGGGATAGAGGTATATGTGAGGGGTCGAGGGGTTAAGGGATATGCGAGAGTTTAAGAGGCTAAGTGATCTGCAGGGGTCCGAGGGGTTAAGGGATATGTGGGGGTTCGAGGGGTTAGTCGATATGTAGGGGTTCGAGGGATAAACAGATGTGTGGGGGTCTAAGGGATAAAGGGAAATGTAGGGGTTTGATGGTTTAAGGGATATGTGGGGGTCTGAGGGGTTAAGGGATATGCGTGGGTTCGAGGGGTTAAAGGATATGTGGGTATTTGGGGGGTGACTGAATATATCCAGATGGGTAGCAAAGGATCGCAAGTCTAGACAAAGGTAAAAATTACAAAAGGAAAAGAATACCAAGGGGAGAAGGGGAATAAGAGAGGTTAGGGTACATCCCGATGGAGGGAAAATACATAAAAACCATGATGGGTCCAAACTTCCGCTATAAGTAAAAAAGACTAAGGAAAGTTAAAAATTTCTTAGGATTTTTACAGAGTTTTCACACCTTCCACGACACACGAAACAAGGAAAATACATGGGGACTCCCTAGGACAATTTGATGAACTTGAAAATATTTTTTAATTATGGGGCTTACATATTGGAGTCCCAACAGGCTCACCGAGTGGGATGAATTGTCTATTTTTCTTCTCTTGTTTGGGTTTCTCCTAGGGGATTATGATAGGTGAAGGTTGTTGCAAATTTTTGACATGTTCACTTTGATGACCCCATCGCCAACTACCTTCTTTTCTTAGCTAAAGAATTTTGGTTTGTCATTTAGATTATGGTCCTTTGAATAGAGCTTGATTAATTCTTTAGTAATAAGGGATTTTTCAATGTGAATTCCCTTTTCAATGTTCTCATTAAATGTTGTCACACAACGTACTTGCAAGTGAAATGCTAATTTCAGGTTGAGGTTGGAGATGAAGATGCAAACTAATTGTTTTTATAGGATTGGCCAAGGGAATCGATTTGCTAGGCCCCTCCATCACTAGAGGAATTATGCCAAACTCTCCCCTAATCATTGCTTAGCATTACAAAGGTTCATCATTATTAGTTCATGTTCAACATTGTAATATACATGTTTTACAAATTTCTCCCTTAGGTTGGGAAAGGTGGTAATGGATCCTTTAGTTTGGTGGAGGAACCATTCTAATGCTTGGTCTCCTAAGATTTGGGGGAAAAGATAAAGCAAGTACATATCCTCATGTGTGAGTTCTTGGCAAGCCATGTAAAATTCCTTGATATGTTCCCTAGGGTCACCCTTACCTTTGTACTTGTCAAATTTTGAGACTTTAAAGAAAGGGGGAACATGATTTGTGAGATGGAACAATCGAGGGGTTAAGTACATAATTCCTCAAATGTATAGGACTTATGTTGTGTCCCATCTTGCAACCCCTTAATGGTATGTTTCATGGCTTTCCATTTGAGTTGGTAGTGTTGATGTTGTGAGTGATGGTTTGGGTTATTAGAAGGGATGTGGCTAGGGTTTGAAGTGTGGCCATAGTTGGGAATGGACATGTTGTCATAAGTATAGTTTGGGATATGGCCATGGTTTGAGTGATTGACATAGGCTTTAGATTTATTTTGGGTATCAATGGCGAAAATGGTTTGGGATGTTGAAGACAAGTTAAGGGGATAAATGTGGTGGGTAGACCTTTTTGGGTCTTCTTTTGTGTTTTCCACCTTTATAACAAGGGGTGAGTTATGTCGATCCTTGGTGTTGAGATTGATGTGATGGATATGGTCATGGCTTTGGTTAGGAATATCATGGTCAGGGATTGGATTTCCTTTGTGGTCATGACCATGTTGTAAGGTTTGATAGGTCATAGTTGGGAGGTAACTTGGTCCCTACTTTGATTTCATAGTGGAGGACACCATTTTTGTTCAATTCAAAGAACCTATTTATAATACTACATCCTTCTTGGAAATCAAGGACTTTGTCATAATCAAAAGTATATTCAGGTTGGTTGGGGGCCTCACTATCACTCTCACTATCATGAGGGTGGGATGGAACTCCCACATGGGGGTAGTAGGTCAAAGGAAGGAAGGGGATCTCTTCATTGAACTCCATTCATAACTTGGCTTTTTTCCTTGTGATAGGAGTCATGCAAACTAGCATTAAGGAAGTGGTTTGGCAAGGCTTATTTGTTTTGATTCTTATTTTTGGCCTTGGCTAAGGATTGATTCTTTAGATGATGGAACTAGGATTTGGATCAAAGCCTCCAAAAGTGAAGCCCTTTGGAAAACTACTAGGATACTTGCATGATGATTAGTTTAATTTGGATTGAGGAATGATTAAAGGGATTTAGGGTTTTTGGATTATCAATGTTGGGTGATTTCAGGTGATTTTATTTGGATGGTTTGGATGATTTGAGTTTGAGATGAATTTATTCAATAATTGGGATGTGGAATCCCAAGGGTGGATAAAATATTAGATGCAAGGATTTGGATTGATTGGGTTGTATCTTTAGATGATTGTTTTGGAACCTAAGAGTATCTTAAGGTTCTAAGGATAAATGTAGGATAATTGAGTTTGACAAATTTGTGGATAGGATAATTGATCAAGTTGGATGATCTTGGAGAACCTAGACTATTGGATAGTCAAGATTTGGATCCTTAAGATTATTGTGGGTTGATTTGATTGTGGTCCCAAGGATAGATAGATGATGGTTTGGTTTTTTGATTTCGGGATTCAAAGATGATTTCAAAGTGTCTAAGGATGGATTTGAGATGAGGGTGTTTCTTGTTGAAGATGTCCTAGAGGGATGAGTGATTAGGGGTGGAAGGGTGATTTGGGGATGATAGGACTAAAGGTGTTGTGGCTAGGGTTGTCTTAAGAATGATGGAGTTAATATTTTTGGATCAATGATTACAGGTTGGAAAGGTGAAATAATTTGGCTTTAGGTGTAGATGGTATCATTTTGGACCTTGGAAAATGATTTGGTGAGATGGAATGTTTGGGATTTCAAAGGTTTGATGGGCTAAGGTCCTTAGACTTAGACATTTTCTCATGATCTGTGTTTTCTTAAGATAATGTTTATTGGTTTTGGAGGATTGGTTTGGTTTAAGGTTTACAAACAAGTACAAGTCTTTCACAATAGCAAGCAAAGTAGATACATCAACAACCTAGATTAGAAAAGAGGGTGTGTGTACATTTGTGGGTCCACAATTATGCTTTGTCCAAGCATAATGTGCAAGTCCTATATGGAGAAACTAACCTCTTTTGATCACCCAAGATTGCTCAAAAGGAAGGAGGGGAGAGCATATGTGACATGCACTCATTTTTGGGGGCACAAGTTGAGTGACTTCTTAGCACTAATTGCTAATTGATGGACCACAAACATATACAATCGGTGGTCTTAAACTAGGATTTATGAGCATCTAGAGGCATCCTCGATATATTCTAGGTACGTGAGGTTGGTGCCCATGAATGTGAGTCCATCTAAAAGCATGTGTTAATGGATGAACCCAATCCCATTGGGTGTGCCATGTTGGTGTGAACAGGGTTATTAACTATCCAGTTTTCCCTTTATAGTGTGAACTAGGCACATTATCTAACTAGTCATTAGTCCTATTCACACATGTTTACATGTTAAGTTTACTTAGGATAAGTCTAGATAATTCTAGGTTGACATGTGATCTTATCCTACACATGTGATCTTATCAACTAGTTGGCATCTTATCCTCTAGTTGTCTCATGTCATAGGACTAAGACACTTGTCATATGACTACTTCATCCTACATTTCATCATTGTGTTTATAAGCAAGGCATATCATGTACATTGTAATAACAATTTTTGCTTTCATTGATAGAATATAATTATTCTCTCATTTGATCTCTCTTGTGCTTTCATGAAGTCCTAGATCTTAAATGGCTATATGCATAGCCAACTCTTACATGGTATCAGAGCTAGGAGGAATCACTTCTTGTTAGTCAAATTTTTGAGAGATCTTGAATGCAAATCATGGTGGATCTTGAATAGTTGAGTATGCTCTTCTCTTGCATCAAATGATGACCTAGAGAATTAGAAATAATTGATAGAAAAATAAGATTTGGAGGGTTTCCTTCTTGTGGCTTTATATTGCAGGTCCATTTTGAAGAATGTTGGTATAAATATGAGCACACCATTGTGTTCAGGGTGTTCAAGATAGTCAGTTTATCCTTTTGATTTGTCCAAATTAGACATTGGAGGCTAGATCTATAAGGTTTTCAATTTGGGAGGTGGTTGCTTGCTCTAGGAGGTAGTTATATTTTTGGAGCACTTTGGGTCAAATCTGACCCTGCCATCGCATCCAAAACTCCCAAAAAACTACAAATCAACTGTCAAAACATCAAAATCAGAGCACTTTGCCCCGGGCCCTTAGAAAAATTCTCCTATTCGACCGTACTGACATATTTCACAGAATATTCCCGACGCTACAAAATCTCTGCTTACGCAGGCACAAGCGTCAACGTACTTGATGGTACGGGTAAATAAAAAATATTCAATTTTTATACTTTTTTTTCAGAATTAAAAAATAAATAAATAAAGGGGTACACCTTGTGTAGGCCCTATACCCCTTGGGCCTGCAGGGCCCTCATGGCCTACAAGGGCCACGCAGTCCCTTGAGGTTCGCGACCCCTAAAGGGGCCCGCCTAAAGGCTTCAACCTTTTTAATTTTTTTAATATTTATTTAAACAAAAAATATTCACAATCTCCAGATCTGTATAGCGGGGTGTAGGCCATTTGGCCTTAAGAAGATTTTTTTATAATCCCAGATCCGCCAATTTTGGTGACTCAAACATTTTCGAGGTTTCTTCAATCTAATAGAGTATCTAAATTATCTGGAGATCCCCCAACTTTGGTGAAGCTCTATTTTATCTGGTGACCCTCTAGATTTGGTAGTTCTGCTGATTTGGTGATAGTTCCACCAAATTTGGCAGAGTAAAAAAGTTTTCTTTTTTAGACACCTTGCAGATTGCATTTTTAGTTTTGTACCTGAACTTCAAAGGCCTGTATCTCGGTCATATCTGCTCCAATTTTTGCACAATTTTTTTTTGTTTTGGGGTAAAATTTTGTAGGCTTCATAGTAGAGCAAATGGATTTTGATTTTGGTGCCTAGTCTTTCCAGAAATTGCAGTTTTTCATCACTGTTCCTGAGTAGTTCCTATTTTTAGAGCTTCAAAGGCTTTGTTTGAGCTCATATGGTAACATTTTTTGGTGAAATATTTTTTGAAAGTACATAATTTTTCAAGTACTTTCTATAGCTACAATCAGTTTGATTCAATTTTTCACAGAAATTGTACTTTTAGTTTTAGCTCAATCTTGGTTTTTGCATTGTACCAAAAATCAAAGACCACTTTGTTGTTTTGTCTTGTGGCAATTGTAATTGGATTGAATATAAAGTTCCACAATCATTTTTTTGTTGGGGGGTGATCTCATTGATTGATTGAATTTGGGGGGTGCTCATGTGGTGATCTTTTTTTTGTTGGTTGTAATCATGGCTCCTAATCTTTGGAAAGTTAAATGTGATTATTGTGGGAGAAAAATACATACCATATACGAATGAATGCTAAAACAAATTGATGATTTGACAAATCTATATTAGAATCATCAGTTAGAATAGTTGTTCATTGCTAATGGCATCAATTTTCTAGATTCTTCTACTCCGGCATCTACATATACAATTGATGTTCACACTCAGACATCTTGTGTGGACACATCATTCATGGATGAGCAGTGCAGTCAAAATACATGCATTAAGATCTCATCTCCATCACATGTTGCTACATCAAAGTTTAGAGATGCTTCTTTGAGAGCTTCCAGTGATTTCTTGTAGCAGGATCATTTCAGTCTTCCTGGTCCACCTCATTGGGATTCCTATTTATCATACATTGCTTCTTTATTTGTGGAGTCTCACATTGATGATTTGGAGGACACATTTGAGGGGTTATCTCTCCTCTTTGATGATCATGATATCATCACATCTTTAGTGTTTTCAGATGCAATTCACTATCCATCCTCTCTTGGTTCTAATTCCTTGATTGGGCATTACATTATTGATTTGGAGAAGACATCATTTTCTAGCATGAGGACATTAGAGTTATATTATGAGACACACATATTAATTTGGATTCCCTTTCCATCCAGATTGTGGGAGTTGCTTCTACATCGACCATTGGATTTGTTTCTTCCCAAGGGGAGAAATGTTGTTTGTAGACATTGGATTGTATTTTATCTTCAAGCATTCATTGGCACAGGAGCTACTTTTTTGTGGGGGGATCTATCATCTCATTTTATCTCTCATATGGGGGGTATTTGATTGTATATTTGTGATAGAAGTAGTTCTTGGGGGGTCATGTTGAGTCCTTCCTTCTTTCACTTCTTTCACTTTCTTGTTTTTCTCTCTTTTGGAGAGGGTTTTTTTCCTATGGTTTTTTCTCCTTTACTTCATTTGTGAGAGATTGTTTGTACATGGGTACCTAACATGGCCTTGTAGCCGATCTCCATCCATCATTGCATCTTTGCATTTGCCTACTTCTCCCTAAGTTTCACTTAAAGGGGGGTGTTGGTGTGAACATGGTTATTACCTATCATGCTTTCCCTTTATAGTGTGAACTAGGCAAATTATCTAACTAGTCATTAGTTAGTCCCATTCACATATGTTTACATTTACTTAGGATAAGTCTAGATAATTATAGGTTGTCATGTGATCTTATCCTACATGTGATCTGATCAACTAGTTGGCATCTTATCCTCTAGTTGTCTCATGTCATAGGATTAAGACACTTGTCATATGACTACTTCATCCTTTTCTTTATAAGCAAGGCATATCATGTACATTGTAATAACAATTTTTATATTCATTGATAGAATAAATTTATTCTCTCATTTGATCTCTCTTGTGCTTTCATGAAGTCCTAGATCTTGGATGTTTATCTTCATAGCCAACTCTTACATGCCAAAATGTAGAGGTGGAAAATTCTAAACTAAGAGCACAAATCTAAGCTAATAGACTACTATTTGGAGCATGAAAGGAAAGAAAAACAAAGAAATAAAAAACTAAACAAAATATTATACCTTCCTTGACTTTAGTGATGGCTCCAGGTGTGTGTGTTGGTGTAGAATGTCGATTTCTATGTTGAGTTGCTCAAGTGGACTCCTCAATGTGACAACATTTACCTGCATATGTTTCTTGATGCCAAATGCTTGGGGATTGCTTAAATTTATAGAGTTGAGGGGAGAGGATTGAAGGGTTGAGATTTGATCTTGGATTGGATGGTGGAGATTGATCAGCTTGCATGGGGGAATGAGAAGCTTACAAGTGGCAATTTGAAAGAGGTGAAAATTGATGGGACATGGATTAAGAGAAATGAAGGGTTCAGATTATATTAATTTAAATGAAGGGTGGAGATTAAAATCTCTCACACATGCGTGAGAAGACTCATGGGGATTTGTGATGGGACATCTCACACGTGTGAGAATACATGTGTGGAATGAAGGGTGTAGATTTCCTTGGGGTAATGGATGGTGGGGAACACACCCAAGTATGACAATCTCACAAAGAGCATTTGAATCTCTTAAGCCATTTTTTGTGTTCCTCTTAAAATTCATAATACATGTTGCAAATACCATGTAGAGTTTTCTATGTATCATGAATTATTATGCAATATTCGTTCTACTTTGCACACTAATGAAATGTTACAGGAGTGTGGTGCAATTCAACTACCAAAGTCATCTAGGGACTTATTGGATTTATTTCTATGTATTAGAGATGATGGTTGCATTTTATACAAGAATGTGTAACAATCTATGCCATTTTTTTTTGAAAATTTAGACAATGATAACACAATGTTAGCACAATCTATCATGAACAACTAAATTGCCTCCACACTTCTGATCACCAAGTTCCCAAATCGAGCAAGGTTAGAGCATAATGTGTCTTGGCTTATAGAGCTAAAGCATTGTGCAACATGAAATTACAATACATCTGCTATGAGCAGGTAGCCCCTTATGCAGTGGGGATTCACCACTTTAACCATGGGTGGAAATATAAGAAAGACATTACAAAATCATCCACTTATCTAGTGGGAATTCACCACTTATTTCAAGGCGTAAAAAGAACATGAAAGATAAAGTTCCAATTGCTCCTCACTGGTGGTTGACCCATTTAGGGGTTAATGTATGTTTGCAACATAAAGAAAGATTACAAAATGAGTATCAGTTGCACACTACTCAAAATAAACATGTTAAATCATCAAACAACATTTTGTGAATCTTGGCATCATGTGAATACCCTGCACAAGAATTAGAGTCTTAAACATATGATAGTAGACTGTCCAAGACTATGGAAAACCATATATGCATTGTTGTAGCTAATATCAAGACTGTACTTTCTATAACACTGAATGGTACTTCGTAACAGTCCAGAAATCACCCTTTTCATGCATCAAACCTCATACATACACTCTTTGGTTGAGATCTTATCCATAATGCATAGATTTACATGAGATAAAGACACAACATAGATAAGATAGAAATTTCATCTACTGTTGATCAAGTTTGGCTAATATAATCAAACATTCCTATTGTTGTATGACAACCTTGAAGTTGCAAACAAAATAATGATGGTCATAAAATATAACCCCTTTCCAAAATTGCAATGCAACTGATGATAAACACTATACAATGCCACTGAAAATGGAGATAACCATAAATGATCAGCCTGCACTAAAGTACACACATTTTCAACATACGTCCGCACGACCCTGTAGGATCCAATCTCCACAAAAACACCACAAAATCTGCTCAGACATTAAGGAATAATAGTTTGGGTGAGAGGAACCTCCTGCAACAATATAATGAAAAATGCACAAAATAACAAAAATAGCATAACATAGAAAGAATTTATTGATCGCAGGTCACTTCGAGGGGGTAACCTCCTTTGAGCAAACTCAATACAATAAACTCGTGGATGCCTTCATTGGCCTCAACACGTACTTATATACTAAGTCTAATCTAAACAACTATTACTCCCCATGAATGTGGGATAATACAATATACTCACAGGATGACTTACAAAGCATATGCGTCCAACAACAATATACTAACAAAGTAAAGAGAAGGGTTAAACACGGGTTCCTAACATCCCCTCCCTCTTAGAAAACCTTTGTCCTCAAAGCTTAAGATGTGGAAATTGTTGTTGAATCTAAAGGAGTGGTTCCCATGTAGCATCCTCTGGTTGCATTCCGTGCCCCTGAATTAATACCTCTATGATGGATCGAGAGCGAAGCTGACGAGTGCGCCTATTAAGGATTGCCTTTGGCTCCAAAATGATGGATATTTCATTATCCAGTTCTGGTAAAATAGTTTGTGCTCTGATGTTGGTGCCAAGAAATTTCTTTAGACAAGAGACATGAAATACTGGATGAACACGGGAAGGAGGAATCTCTAATTTATAAACAACTGACCCAATCTTCTGAAGAACCTTATGTGGCCCATAGAACTTTGGAGCCAGCTTATGACACCCTTTGAGTTTTAGGGAGGATTGCTTGTATGGCTATAGATGAAGAAAAACCATATCACCTACTTGAAAAGTGCACTCAGAACGGTGCTGATCGGCTTGTTGTTTCATTCAATTTCTTGCCATGTGAAGATTGTCCTGCAAAATGCGAAGAATCTGATCTCAGGTTTGGAGAACTATGTCAACTGCCTGAACTGGTGAACTGCTGGGGGTGTATGGAAGGAGCACTGGCAGTGCCTGACCATAGACTACTTCATATGGAGTCATTTTAGATGCAGTGTGGTAGGAGGTATTTTACCACCATTCAGCGAGAGGGAGCCACTTGGCCCACTGATGTTGTTGTTCTGAGGTGAAACAACGAAGATAAGTTTCCAAACATTTGTTGATAACTTCAGTCTAACCATCTATTTGTGGGTGATACCCTAAACTCATCTTCAGTTTGGTGCTAGTGTGGCGAAATAGTTCTATCCAAAAATGACTGGTGAAAGTTGCATCATGATTTGAGACAATGGAAGAAGGGATTCCATGAAGACGGAAGATCTGGTCCATGAAAATCTGTGTGACTGAGAAGGTAGTATAGGGATGGTTGAGGGCACAAAAATGACTATATTTGGAGAGGCGATCAACCACAACCAAGATCACTGTCTTCCCTCCAGATTTAGGGAGACCTTCAATGAAATCCATAGAAATATCTGTCCAAATCCATGTAGGGATGGACAAGGGTTCGAGAAATCCAGGAAGGAGTGTGGTTTCACCCTTGTTGTGCTGGCAGGTATCACATTCAGCCACCATCTGTTTAATTTCCCTTTTCATTCCCTTCCAAAAGAAGTTTTTTGAGGAACCTAGAGTGCCCTATCGATGGAGAAGCATGGAGTTCATAGAAGACAGCTTGTTGAAGATCTGTGCTCTGGGGAAGCACCAGACGACCCTCATATCTTAGAGAAGCACCATCCCAAGAGTAATGCAATACAGTAGAAGGGTTATTGGCCAACTGTTGGATGATTTGAGATAATGAAGAGTCATTGACATAGCCCTGTTGGATAGATTCCAACCAATTTGGAACATGCATAGAAATAGCTGAAAGAGAAGCTTGTTCATCAAATGTGCGAGAAAGAGCATCCGCCATAATATTGTCCTTACCATTCTTGTAAGTGATCTCATAGTCATAACCCATGAGTTTGCTAACCCATTTCTGTTGTGTTGGGGAGGAGACCCGTTGTTCCAGGAAATATTTCAGACTTTGGTGACCAGTCTTGATGCAAAAATGATTCCCTAATAGGTATGGCCGCCACTTCTGTACTGCATGAAAAATAGCCATCATTTCCTTCTCATATGTAGAGAGTACTAAATTCTTACCTGAAAGGGCTTTGCTGGTGAATGTAATGGGATGTTCATCTTGAAGGAGAACATCACCAAGTCCATTGCCGCAAACATCACTCTCAATAGTCAAGGTCTTGGAAAAATATGGCATAGCTAGAACAGGTGTAGTACACATAACTTGTTTTAGTTTTTCAAATGCACACTCAGCGACATGCGTCCATGTAAAAGAATCCTTTTTCAATAGAGTTGTTAATGGAGCTACAATCTTCCTATAATCCTTGACAAACTTGCGGTAGTAGCCAGTCAGTCCCAAAAAACCACGGAGGCTCTTGAGTGTTTGAGGTTGCGGCCAATTTTTCATGGCATCTATTTTGGTAGGTTCCACTCGAACCCCTTGGGCTGAAACAATATGCCCGAGATACTCCACTTCCTCCTGCCCAAAAACACCTTTAGACTGTTTTACACAGAGATGGTGATTAGAGAGAAGTTGCAGTACAAGATCCAGATGCTGGAGATGCTCAGCCCATGTTTTACTATAGATGAGGATATCATCAAAGAAGACCAAAATGAATTTCCGCAAGTAGGGCCAGAATATTTTATTCATCAATGTCTGGAATGTGGAAGGAGCATTAGTGAGGCCAAAGGGCATGACCAAAAACTCATAGTGGCCATCATGCGTGCATAAAGCTATTTTAGGGATATCATCCTCATGAACCCGAATTTGGTGATACCCAGAACAAAGATCCAACTTGGAGAAAAAATGAGCACCATGAAGCTCATCAACAATAGGAATTAGAAACTTTTCCTTGATTGTGATGTGATTAAGTGCTTGGAAGTCAATCCAGAGGGGCCATGACCCATATTTTCTCTGGACAAGAAGAACTAGTGAAAAAAAGGAATTGGTACTAGGGCGATTAATACCTTGCTTGAGTAAGTCCCAAACGAGCATCTCAATCTCTGTCTTTTGGTGAAATGGGTAGCGGTAGGGCCTAATGTTGGGATGAACGCTTCCAGGAAGGAGATGAATACGATGGTCCTCTGGTCATGAAGGTGGCAATCCCACTGGTTCAGCAAAGACACATGCATATCTATCAAAAATTCATTGTAGATCTGAAGGACTAGTGGAGACCGCTGATGGTTGCATTTGAATGGAATGGAGTTGAGCGATGACACCATGTGAATTCTTCTTAAGGAGATTTTCCATGCGATGTGAACTAATGATGCTGAGAGACCCTAGTTGTAAGCCCTTCAATGTGTGTTTTTGCCCATTGTCTGAAAATTGCATCCAAAGTTCAGCAAAATCCCATAAGATGGGTCCAAGTGTGCATAACCATTGAACACCCAAAACCACAACATCCACCTAAGGGCAAGGCAAACATGTGAGAGTGCAGGTTATAATCTCCAATAGAGATACACACATTGTGACACTTCCCTTTGCAAGGTAATGTGCCCCCGTTGGCAATCATGACTTCAAAGCTGGAGCAAGGATGGATAAAACAATCAGCCTGTTTGGCGATCCGAGGGTCAATGAAGTTATGAGTGCTACCAAAATCAATGAGTATTGTAAGAGGGAGCTTCTTGAAGTAATCCTTTACCCGCATGGTTTGTGGGGTGGTGACTCCTACTAAAGCATGGAGAGAGATCTCTGGGTGGTCTTCCTAAAGAGGGTCAACATGTGGCTGGTGAATGTCGACCTGATCATCTACTGTATCTTGAGCATCTTCATAAACTTTAGTTGCAGGCAGAGAATCCACATCCAAGAGATAGATCTTTTACTCAACACATCTATGTCCCCGAGTGAATTTCTCATCACAATTATAACAAAGCCCTTTTTCTCTACATGCCCTCATCTCTGCTTCAAACAAATGCTTGATAGGAGTAGTTCTAGGAGTTGGCGTGATTGTAGGTCTTTGGGAAACCATATTTCTAAATGGAACAAAAGTGGATTTGGAGCACTGTTGAGTTGTGATCTTGTCCTCTGCCAACTTAGCCAACCCTAGGGCTTCCATCATTGTGCTAGGATGGAACATTTTAACCTCAAATCAGATTGCATCCTTCAGACCACTAACAAAATAACTCCTGAAGAATTCATCAGACAATCCCTTTGTGTGATTGGCCAGTTTCTCAAATTCTGTTTGATATTCTCTCACAGTGCTAATTTGGCGAAGTTTAGTGAGTGCTCCTATGAAGTCATCAAAAGCACTAGGGCCAAATCATTGCAAAATGAGTTTGCAAAAATCTGTCCATTTTGACTCTTCATGAGCCTTGATGTACCAATGGAACCATTAAAGGCTTCATGTTCCAAATGAAATGATGCAAGTGGGACTTTGTTGACATCAAAAGTATTATGCAGACTGAAATATTATTCTACCCATTATATCCATCCTGTCGAATCATCACCATTGAAGCGAGGAAAATCAAGCTTCGGCCCACGAAAATTGCTGGAAGAAGAGAACCCAGTGTTTGCAGAAGACTCTGGCTGCCATCTATTGTTCATGGCTGAATGCTGAAGATTGAGGCCAAGAATTTTTTCATCCAGATCTTGGAGTTTGGTCTTGAGGGCTGCAAGTTCATCCTCCATGTTTTTTGTTCATGCGTGGGTGACAACCATAACTAGGAGTTTTTTTTTTTTTGGGAATGGGTAGAAAAACAAAAATAGAAACTTTTTTAGTAAAGGAAAATTTGGATTTGGGAAAAACTCTGATGGGTAATTGGGGTTTGACTAGGTTTTGGACACTTTTTGAGGGACAAGGAAGGAGAAAATGGGGATTTCAGAAGCGGGGTGAAAGAATGGAAAAATTTGTCCAAGAGGGACAAAGGAGCAAAAATAGGAAATGAACACTATGGCAAAATTTGAAGGCGATGGGTGAGAATTGAAGAAGTTATGGCAAACCCTAAAAATAGACAAATGTGGGATTTCTGGCTTCGATACGTGGAATTTGGGATAGGGTCCACAAGGAAGGAAATATGCATAATGGAATTTCAGGTGTTCCAGTGAATTTTCAGAGGAAACGGAGCTAAAGCAAGGAAGATATGGTGAAAAAATAGATTTTTTTTTTTTTCTGGAAACAATCTGCAATGGCTCTGGACAGATGCAATCCACGATTTATTAGCTGGCAATAGATATGGACCCCAAGTATGTTCAGCTTCCTAAAGGTTCAGGGGATTCACTCGGCTACCAATGCTATCTAATGGCTTGCGTATTGGGGTAGTACCCCTCACTCCACGACTCAGGTAAAATTGATAACCGCTTTGCCACAAACGACAGCTCTTGGTTTATCTCACGGATGGGAACTAGTCAATTAGGTAGGGGTCATTTCCCTTTTCACTAGCAGGTCCTCTTAATGGGCCAGCTACTTCGGGGTTCCTGTGGTACTCCTCAATGAGTTTTAGGGCTATGCCCAGGCACTTCCCACAGTTAAACGGATAGGGATTATTCCCTGATCCGAACCTGCAATTGAAATGAACAATACAGATGCAAAGAAAAAAGAACTACTGCAATAATCACAGCACCTGGAGGCCATTGTAAAAAATGGGTGTTAGTTAGGAAATGAATTTTTAACTAGAAGGAATGGTGATGTGGATTTTTGGTTAAGATGACATTAGTTTAGTTAATTAAATAAAATGATTTATTTAATTACCTAATGTTTGGACATTAGCCTAGTTAATTGAATAAAATAGTTTATTTAATTAACTAACATTAGGATAGACTAATCTATTTAATTAGCTGATGAAACAGGCATAACCTAATTAATTAAATAATTTATTTAATTAATTAGTGTAGGATTGTATAGGGGACTAATGCCATGAATTAGGTTAAGATGCAATGCTAAATTTTAGGTGTCTATAGGTACAACTCGGTACTGGATCTCCACTCTCTAAATAGTGGTGACTACATCCTATCCCACTTGGTGGTAGTTACAACCTATCCCATTAAGACCTCATAGTTGTATAACATTTTTGTAATTTCCACAGTGTCCCTCTCACCAACTTACATAAAGCATCTAGTACCAACACCATTACAACTTTTTTAGGCCTAATCATAGATAAATAGGATTACTTAGAGCCACAACCCACTCCACCCAATTACAATTGTAGTGTTGTCATATAACTAAAGTTGAAATGATTGTCACCTAGCTAAAATAAAGATGGTCACCTAGGTTACAACCTATTACTAGAGGTCTAGTCTCCAATTAGTTGAAGACTACAACCTATCCACCAAGGCCTCTTGGCTATGCAACTCATGCACCACACAAGATCACTAGGTGCCTTTATATTTGATCATGTATTTGACTTAACATTCATTTGCATATTTTCCCCTCCCACACTTTCTTTCCCATCAACAAATCCAAGGATTCAAGTTTCTCTATTTCCAAGGTGCCTTAGGGCATAAAACACCACATAATACCATTTTTAATAGTTTATAGAAAATTCACAATACAAAATAGAAATTTATCTACTTTACCAAAGATTCTAAAATTTCAATCCTTATAGTCATACATTCCAAAAAACAAACACATTGGTTATGTTAAATAGTCTTATTCACCCAATTGCATCTCAGGCCATATTCATATTATTGAACATGAATCTTAGTAGGTTAATTTTATTTTTCAACTAAGCCATATTTTCTAATATCACACACATACATACTTGAGAGAATAAATTTATCCAAGACTTTTTCAAAAATTTTAGTCAATTGTTCACATGTACTTGTAAAATTCATCAAGTAGCATTGTTGGGAATCAATACCCCACAAATTATTTTAGATTAAACAAGGAATACACATAACTAGAGAGAACATTTACCCAAATTTTTACTTCATTCTTCTACTTTACAATATTTTAGCAAAAACCCACGAAGACTATCACCTAGAAGTTACTCATTTTTATCCATTTTAGTTGTTTTTAGTCAATTCTAGTCATCCTTTAAGAGGATATTATTCTTTAAATAAAACCAACAAGTAAATTCTAGACTAGGAAAATAAGGTTGAAGTAAATTTAATAATGCTCCAATTTCCTTTTCTCTAAGTTCAACCTTTTTCTTACTTGGAATTTAGCCATTATAAGATTAATTGTTGTTGCATTCTTGTAAATTTAGGTATTAAGATTTATTGGCATAGCTCACAAGTTAGAAAAATACAAAATAGAGAAATTTTATTCATTCTTTTAGGAGGAGATTTATCTTCATCTAGGTCAACATACCATGATATTAGTTGAAGTAATCCTTGACACTTTCTATGTCATTTCCTCATAAATTGAAGGAGTCTATATCCTTTGATAGAAATTCTTGTTCAAAATAGGTAGGATTTTCTTTTATATGCTACTCATTTCTTCATTATACTAGTCACATCTCTTCAAAATGATCTCTTAGAAACATCTCATTTAGGATAATGGAAAACAATGGTAAAAGATCTCTTCTAAGACTTGATGGGTGAAGCTTTGATATTCCAAATATTGTTACGCCATTAGAATCACCATGACGATTCCCACTCAAAATTTTAGCACCAAAAGGATTCAATGCACAATTCAAAATAGGGTATTCAATTATCACAAAGAAACCAATACCCTAAGCCAAAGTAATCCATTTTGTGTATGCATAGTAGTTAAAATCATATTCATTTATCTTGCATAGAGAATTAAACATTTGGACAATGAGTATCAATCATCATGGTCCACAAGACCACTCTTCAATTGCTTCAAAAGATAATCAGAGCAATAACAAAGAAATAACTTACAAGGTAAATAATGACTAAACTTTGTGAGACTTGGAACAAAAACTACAAGTTACATTATAGTACACTTCACATGCTAGGAAGCCCAATAACTTGAGACACTAGTCCCTTCTAATTCACGGTTTGGCTCATCTTTCCTCCAACACAATATAAAAATATATAGGACATGACTATATAAGTGTTCCATACAATTTAAAACCATATTAGTTTACTTCACATAGAACTTCAAATAGAAAATGAATGCACCAATCAACACAGATCAACAAGTTCATACTTTTACCACTTGGAAACAAAATCAAGGTAATAACACAAGTAATTCACAAGACAAATGCTACAACAAATAACACTTGAACCTTAGGAAAAATGGTAGATTAGAGAATACACGATATTTCAACTTAAGAAAAAAACTAATAAACACTCATTTTTTACACATTACTATAAACATTTATATAGAATTTTGAAAGGAAAATATACCCTCCCTTTCAAATTGTGTCAAACTTATGATTCTAACAAAGGATTTTCAATAGTTAGAGTCAATTTATAAATAATTATATTATCTTGGTGTTTGATTAAGCCAACAACTTTCTAACCATGCTTTGATACCACTATGTAAGACCCCAACAAGGTTACCAAGGCTACAAAAAAAAAACTAAATTTTCTTTTAAATTAAGTTTAAAATATAGATTAATATCATGATTAGTCTATTATAGAGACCAACTTAATTCTCAATATACTAGTTTAATAATTAAATGCTTTGGATTTCAATTTACTCCTACTTAACGTGTTACTTAGATCACCAAGTAATCCAACTATGATTTAGAGATTCATACATCAAGATAACTTCTATTTTCTTCACCTTCATTCCATGGTAATCCCATGGTAATCCATCAATCAAACATCCAGTTGGTCAAGTTTAAAGTAGGGAAATTGTTTCCTCCAGAGATTCAAGGTGCTTTAGTTTAATCAAATATCTATGTCATATGATTTTAGATTACCCTAATGGGAGTTAATCATTAGGTCACTAAGAGTAAATTCTTGGGGTTATAGACTTCATCATGAAAAATATGGACTTGAGATCTATTAATTAACCAAGTTTAATATTTTGCTAGATTGGGAGATGTGGACCTAAATGTTTTTGCATAAATTGGTGAATCAACATGTCGCCCAACAGTGGGACAAACTATTACACTTTAGCCCCATGGATCTCTACTTGTCTTTCCATCATTTATTACATTATTGACAATAGTTTTTTTGGTTAGTTACATTATTAGTCTTGATTTTTAAACTCTTCCCAATAACCCATTTTATACATTTTTAGCTATTGAATATAAAATTCTCATTAATTAGTTATGTACTTATTCAAAAAGAATTCATTGTAATATAGTTTAAAATCCCATAGCTAAATAACCATATAATTAGGTTTTTTACAATCCATAATTTGAATTATATTATCATCAATTTTAAGTAATTGCTAAGGTGTTCAATGATGTTCTAAAAGGATTATCCCCATTGTGAAGGGGAAAACGGATTAATCAATTAATGAATAACAAAACCCAATACATTAATGAAATCTAAAGGAAAAAGGAGATTTAAACAAAAAAATAAATGATACTCACACCTTTACCTTGCGTCTTCCATTATTCGCCTATCACCTTTTGATCTTGATGAATGTGAAGCCCTCAGAAGCGTGTGCTCCCTTGCTTGTTGAAGATGACAAGAGTATAATGGTTGAGATACTTATTTGTATTTGAAGATGAGTTTCAAACACAAATGCGAGAGGATGAATATGAAGTGCTATGAAGTGCCAAAGGCGCGCTTGTATTTTTGCAACATAAGTTCGCTCAAGGTATGGATCTGAAAGACAGAATAAGAGGATTGTATTTATAGAGTTGTTTGGAAGAGGATCAATGGTTGAGAAGAAAAGAGAAGATCAATGGAGGAGGATAGTTGGGGAACGTGCAACAAATGGAAGAAAGACATGTGTCATTCGAAAAATAGCTTTGTGGAGTTAACTACTCTGTTGATGAGGATGAGTTTTGATTTTCTTAAATTAGAATTTATTTTTCTAATTTAAGAGCAAAGTTGTTTTAAAGTTGCTTTAAAACTATTTTTGCTTTTGTAACTCAGCTTTTCCTTTTTGTATGACAAGAAGAATATATTTTTAGAAGATAAGAAAGATTTTTGAAGATAAGAAAGCATAATTAAATAAATAAATTTATTTAATTATTTGTAGATAATTTGAAGGAAAAGAAAGTAAATTAAATAAATAAATTTATTTAATTCATTTTTAGAAGATTTAGAAGATAAGAAAGCAAATTAAATAAATAAATTTATTTAATTCATTTTTAAAAGATTTGGAAGATAAGAAAACAAATTAAATAAATAAATTTATTTAATTTATTTTTAGAAGATATTGAAGATAAGAAAGCAAATTAAATAAATAAATTTATTTAACTTATTTTTAGAAGATATTGAAGATAAGAAAGCAAATTAAATAAATAAATTTATTTAATTTATTTTTAGAAGATATTGAGGATAAGAAAGCAAATTAAATAAATAAATTTATTTAATTTACTTGCACATGATTTTTGAAGAATAAATAAAATATTAATTATATTTTATTTTGTGGAAATTTAATTTAAATAAATTTGCATTTTATTTAAATTTAGAAGAATGGATAATTTAATTAAATAAAATTATTTAATTATTTTAGAAGAATAAGGTTAATGTAGATGAAATTAATTAAATAAATGAAATTTATTTAATTAAATGGGAGGAAGTGAATCAAATAAATAAATATATCTATTTATTTATTGATAGAGGACTATGAAGATGAAATAAATATTTAAAATATTTATTTAAGTAGAGTCATGTCATTTTTAGGTGTATACATTTTGCCCCTCTTTGATGCAATGTATTTTATCACGTTGTTTCAAAGAATAAGATTGTCTAAAAATGATACATGGCCTAGTTTGCCCCTGGTACAAGTTTAACGACAGGATGCCCCCTCGAGAGATTGGACAAGGAGAAGGTAGAAGGCATGAGACGGAGAATCTTACGATGAGATAGGTTGATAGAAGAAGAAATGGTTGGATGCAGAAGAAAGATGGTGAATGATATGTGATGCAAGATAAAATGATGACACACAAGCAAGTAAGCAAGTATGCACAAATGATACAAGAACAAACAAGGTATTGCCCTTGTCAAGCGGTAAACCAATGATATACTGATAACGATATACAACAGTGTTATCATGGCAGGGAATGATAAATCCCTAGAACAACACAAAGGATAGTGTTGTCATGGTGGGGAACGATATATCCCTAGATCAACATGATAGGCATGGGAAAGACATATCCCACTGATAGTTATGATTGATTGATATGGTTTACGACAAGATTATGATCAAGACCACTGATTACGACAAGATTAGGACAAGAGTAGAATGGCTGAGATACTTATTTGTATTTGAAGATGAGTTTCAAACACAAATGCGAGAGGATGAATATGAAGTGCTATGAAGTGTTATGAAGTGCCAAAGGCGTGCTTGTATTTCTGCAGCATAAGTTTGCTCAAGGTATGGATATGAAATGAAGAAGAAGAGGGTTGTATTTATAGAGTTGTGTGGAAGAAGATCAATGGTTGAGAAGAAATGAGAAGATCAACAGAGGAGGATTGTTGAGGAACGTGCAACAAATGGAAGAAAGACATGTGTCATTCAAAAAGAAGCTTTGTTGAGTTAACTGCTCTCTTGATTAGGATGAGTTTTCATTTTCTTAAATTAGAATTTATTTTTCTAATTTAAGAGCAAAGTTGTTTTAAAACTACTTTTGCTTTTGTAACTCAACTTTTCCTTTTTGTATGACAAGAAGAATATATTTTTAGAAGATAAGAAAGATTTTTGAAGATAAGAAAGCATAATTAAATAAATAGATTTATTTAATTATTTGTAGATAATTTGGAGGAAAAGAAAGCAAATTAAATAAATAAATTTATTTAATTCATTTTTAGAAGATTTAGAAGATAATAAAGCAAATTAAATAAATAAATTTATTTAATTCATTTTTAGAAGATTTGGAAGATAAGAAAGCAAATTAAATAAATAAATTTATTTAATTTATTTTTAGAAGATATTGAAGATAAGAAAGTAAATTAAATAAATAAATTTATTTAATTTATTTTTAGAAGATATTGAAGATAAGAAAGCAAATTAAATAAATAAATTCATTTAATTCATTTTTAGAAGATTTGGAAGATAAGAAAGCATATTAAATAAATAAATTTAATTTATTTATTTTTAGAAGATATTGAAGATAAGAAAGCAAATTAAATAAATAAATTTATTTAATTTACTTGCACATGATTTTGGAAGACTAAATAAAATATTAATTATATTTTATTTTGTGGAAATTTAATTTAAATAAATTTGCATTTTATTTAAATTTAGAAGAATGGATGATTTAATTAAATAAAATTATTTAATTATTTTAGAAGAATAAGGTTAGTGTAGATGAAATTAATTAAATAAACGAAATTTATTTAATTAAATGGAAGTGAATCAAATAAATAAATAAATTTATTTATTTATTGATAGAGGACTATGAAGATGAAATAAATATTTAAAATATTTATTTAAGTAGAGTCATGTCATTTTTAGGTGTATACATTTTGCCCCTCTTTGATGCAATGTGTTTTATCACATTGTTTCAAAGAATAAGATTGTCTAAAAATGATACATGGCCCAGTTTGCCCCTGGTACAAGTTTAACGATAGGATGCCCCCTCGGGAGATTGGACGGGGAGAAGGTAGAAGGCATGAGACGGACAATCTTACGATGAGATAGGTTGACAGAAGAAGAAATGGTTGGATGCAGAAGAAAGATGGTGAATGCTATGCGATGCAAGATAAAATGATGACACACACAAGCAAGTATGCACAAATGATACAAGAACAAATAAGGTATTGCCCTTGTCAAGCGATAAACCAAAGATATAGATCGATGATCTCTGGTTTCAGGAATGAAACATGTCGTATAAGACTCCGGGTTTGGTTTCGACAATGCAACATCATGTCTAAGACATTTGATATGATAACAATATACGACAGTGTTGTCATGGTGGGGAACGATATATCCCTAGAGCAACACGAAGGATAGTTATGACTAATTGATATGGTTTACGACAAGATTAGGATCAAGACCGCTGATTGCGATTAGATAATTCAACAAGATTGGCTTGACTCGATTGGTATGGATTAAGGATAAACTTGCATTTTAGATCATTGCTCAGGTTGACAGCTAGAACTGGTGACGAGAGATATGAAGACAGATAGAAATTTGATCGATAGAAGAAATGACTTGACAGAAGAAATCACAAGCTTTTGCAAACATTGATTTGCTGCATTTTTGATCTTTATTGGATGGGATATGGAGAAATGCAAATGGATATGGATATGAACTGCAATTGGATACGGTATGGATATGGATATGGATATTTGTCATCTTGATATAGCAAGTATTTTGAAGTGCTTATTTCATCATTGGGCTTTTAAAATGTTGTAAGAAAATACAAGCATCTAGGTATAATTAAACCGAGATGACCTGAGTATTACTTACATGGATTTTGATATAGCAGGTTAATACAAGCATCTAGTCAAACTTGAATCTAGATGACCTGAGTACTTCTTGCATTTCAATAGACAAGGATTGTCCCTTTTCATGTTTAGACCTCAGAGTCCTTGATGATCTTTTGTTGATCATGTCTTTAGACAAAAAGTCGTTACACTACTAAAGTTTAATCCACAAGCAACAGACAAAGAAAAATGATTATGTGCCCATCATAGCATCTCTAGCTTTTGGCATCCTTGAGTAGCATAGGAAGACATAATAACAAAAAATCCAAGACTTTGTTAAGTTAACCTGTTCATAAAACATTCTTGCATTAGCCATGTCTTTTGCCATAATTGATATAGAGTCTGTTTGAGTGCTTCGGTATGGTGCTCTGCTTTAGACAGGTTGATGTTTTTGTGTCAAGATGTCGCTGTTTTGGGAAGCTCTGTTGTTTGTTGTGCTTGCTTGTCTAGTGAAAGGTATCACAATCCTTTATTGGCATCCTCTTAGAAAGTGTGGCATTCAAGAATCCAAATCCGTAACTAGGTCGAGGAGTTGCCCCCAGTTTAGATGAGGATCGACTTATGATGAGTGAGATGACAGACAGACATGGAGAGACGGACCCTAAGGGACTGACCTAGTGCCTTGGGGGCTCATTGCTAAATGGCCTTGCCTATGTGATGACGTAGAGGCAACGTAGTTCGGGATGAACCCTGATGGACCTAAGATATGGATTGGATGAGACACGATATGGGACAGATATGGATCAGACATGGAACACATATGGATCAGATAATACTGATGACAAGGAAACACCACGGATAGGTAGATGCATGGGTGATAAGGAGTGAAATGGGTATGTATGGGGATGGGCAATAGTGGATAGGAGGAATCAAGGATGTGATCTCCAAGGACTATGTCACATAGGAATAACTCGAAGCTTACGACGAAGGACGATGAGAGGATAATGAAGGATTTGCATGGTTTTGGAGGGATAAGGTATGTCAAGAGACATCTAAAACAGTTGTCAACATTGTGCCCCCAATCTTTGTCAAGATCAAGAAAAATAGAGGAATGGAAGATTAAGATGGACGAACTGGGCAATAGAGGTGTGTAATGGATAGAGGAATATGATAGAAAATGCTATAAAAGGAAACTGGCAGGAGAAAAGTGATATGCTAATGAGACAAGGTGCCCCCAAGTGTAGGTGACGTAGGAGATCAACTTACACATGACGCTTGTTTTCCAGGTTTTCATCATGGTACTTATCCAAGGCATCTGTTTGCCAGATTTTCACCATTGGATGAAGGGATTTTTCTTTACTTTTTTCATTTTTTCCTTTTTTTTTTGAATATTTGGATGGAAGAAGGTGGATATGGAAGGACTCGAGCATCTAGTTCCTTGAAAGGTGATAGTCTCAATGGATGTCATCACATGGACCAAGTCAAGTGTTCTCATAGATGTTGGTAGGGGATTGCATGAAAGTGAGATATGGAGAAGGTAGATATTGGATAATGGAAGGTGCGATAATGGACACTGATGTAGATATACGGATTGGAAAGCTTATGCAAAAGCATGGACCATGGGAGTAGGATGGGGAAGATATGTAGGATAATAGTTGAAGGAAGGGGAGATGGAGGTATGTGGAAATGTTATGGAATGGAATGGAACCATGACCAACGGTTGCACATACCATGATAAACATTGAAGCTTATGATAGGCAGGTGGTGTGGGAAGCAATGAAGACTTTTTCTTGGTAGATGAATGATATAGGCCTTTAGGGACCCACATAGACTTAGTATTTTTCTAATTTTTGCTTGTCTTGTGGGATGAAAAGATTGGATATTTGTGGATAATAAAGAAGAAAGTGGATGGTTGGGATTCGCGAGAGGTGGATGCCTCATTTGACTTGAGGGCTTTTTGCTTATGTACCCAAACCATTTTGCTTTTAGACTTCTCTTGTGAAGGTATGGGATTGGGTGTATGCAGCTTTTGTGCAGCTTCAGAGGTAATTAGTTGTTGCTTGGGGACCCACACCTTTTTTAGTTTGGCATTGAGGTGTATGGGTGTATGTAGCTTTTGATATGGATAATTCTTTAATTCTCGGCTTTTGTATCCTAGGTCATGAGGATGCTTAGGATTTTTGACTTTATAGGTGGGGGCATCCAGATTTGTGCTTTTGAATCCTCTGGGGATGGTGGAGGTGAGGTTGGTGGAAGCTCGTTGTTTAGACAACATGTGCATTTGTTGGCCATGATTGGGATATTTAGAGGACTTATAGATGGATGGATAAGGTGTTGGAAGAAGTGGAGGTAGGATGCACGGAAGGCTATTAGAAGTTGGAAGTAGTAGAGGTAGATTGGATGGTGGAAGGTGTATGGTCACATGCTTTTGACAAATGTAGGACGATGGAGGTGGAATGGCGACATATGTTTTGGGGATATGATAGGGTTTGCGATGGAAAGTAGTAGACTTAGGAGGAGTGGAGGAAGTACCAACATCTTGAGATTGCTCACCTTGGGGTATGTATCCAAGGCTTTATGAAGGTGGAGGAACATTGACATGGATAGGTTCCAAAATACCTTGTTCATGAAGGCCTAAGCCTTTACCTTGATAGTTTATATTCTGTAGTATGCGGTGGACCATGGGATTATGTATAGGTGCACTAGCAGTGAGTTCCTTATAGGATGAGGAAGATGAGATAGTGGATAATGGTTGTTGGTGTTCTAAGGAAGAACATTCATGCATGAAGGTAGTAAGCCCAAGGATATAAGACGATGGATTTGTAGCTTGGTCAATAATGGATGGTGAAGGATCACTAGAATCTTGATCATCATTATGCTCTTTAGGATCTAAGTTATTGGGTTGATCATTCATGTGCACTTGGGAGGCAAGTGTCTCATTAGAGGAAGTGAAAGTTGTTGGATCATGGATGGGATTAGATGTAAGAGGGATAGAAGTAATGGAGGTTTCTTGCTCACGGATGGGTATGGGATCAAGTTTTTCATGGACATCTTCTTCATAAAAGGTAGTATCTGGAACATAGAGAAGGTATAGATTATGAACGGGTTGGAATTGGATCTCTTTCCCATGTATAGGATCAAGTTGCTCATGGATAGCTTCTTCATAGGTATTATCTTGATCATGGAAGAGATAAAGGTTATGAATGGTTTGAAATTGGATGGGGGTGTTTTGATCTTGATTTAGACAAAGGGTGGATGTTTCCACATGCTCTAAGGTGTGCTCTTGACATAGCTCTTGGTATTCTTGAATGGAAGTGGATAGCTCTTGGATAGATTCTTGGTTGACAACATGGATGTTCAATGGACTTTGACTTTGGTTCATGGTAGGATGTTCTTCGATAAGCTCAAGGGTTTACAGATGACATGAAGGTGTTGTAGGATTTGACATTGGATTGGAAGAATCTTTGGTAAGGTCAAGGACCGAAATTTGGGGACATGGTTGACTCTCTGCTAGTAGCCCTTGGATCACATCATTGGTAGGTGTATGGATAGGTGAATGAGGGGATTTAGCTTTCTCCCTAGCTTTTCTCTGGTTGTATAAATTTGGCAAAACTCTTTCCCACCACTCATTCGATTCTTTTTTGGTCATCTATTTAGAGTTTGAGGAACTAGATGGTGGTGTTGGCGTAGAACCGGTATGTTTTGGAATGTATCTTAGAAGGTAACGAAGGAGGACTAGTAGACGGGGTGGTATATGATTTCTGACTTGAGGTGGTGCTTTCCTTGTCATGAGTATGGGAAAAGGATGTACGATTTTGGGGCGAGGCATAGCTAGTACTAGCACGTTCAACTTGCAAGATTACCATTTCTTGTTGTAAGACTTGGAATTGTTGAGAAATTGCTACACAATCTTGGGATGAGGGACCTAAGTTTATTTACAATTACAGATATTGGAGTTTTTGACCAATATATTCTAATTTGTTGGCCATTGACACAAGATCGGAAAAGCTTACTAGTTTAGATGCGCAAAAATAAATGTGCCAGAACAGAGTGCAAATATGCTACAAGTCAGATCAAATGCACAACACCGGTGATGCTTCAAATGCACCGCAATAGAGTTTAAAAGTGTTGAAAGTCAGATCAAATGTGCTACAAGTCATTTCAGATGCGCAATTCTAGTTTTTTTGCTTTTTTTTTTAGAATTTTAGAAAATTTTGGAATGTTTTCAGGATTTTTCTATTTTTGGTTTGAAAAACTTAGTGTTTCTGGTAATTCTGATGTTTAATTATGGCAAAAACATAGCAAACACATAGAAGTTTTCCATGATTTTTATCTTTTTATATATTTTTTTGTATTTTTTGGACTATTTTGACTCAAAACAAGTACACCCTAGGCTGGATATGACAATATTTGTTGAATCCTCTAGCTGTGCTTACTCAAAGCGTGTAGCTCCAGAATCTGGTAGCACCGGCTCCCCTCCACGACACTCACTTTTCACGCATACCAGATTCAGGTTTCCTTAGGCTCGTACCCCACACCGGACCTTAGGATTGTCCCTGCTACCTCTACTAAGAGTCACATGAATCGAGGCCGCTTCAAGAACTCCACCCTTTGCATCAACAAATAGGGGTTTTTGGCTTGCTACACAATTGGTTCTTAGTTAGGGCAACCGTTCGAGTGGTTATACATGCGGCGGCACTACTCTTCGTTATGGAGTCTCCCAGCCTCAAAGGGTTACGCCTTAGAGGGTTTTGGGGGAGGTTGGCCGTCAGTGTAACACATTAGCACTCGCTGCAGGAGGTTTTCACCTCAAGCACAATTTATTTTAAGTGGCTTGGTAGGGCTTGACTTTAGCTTGTTACCACTCAGGGTCGTTCTGACTTGGACAGGCGTGCATCCAAGGGCAGGCCCCCCTAAAGGTTAAACAAATAGAATGACAAGTCTGGCATTTTGGTCACCCAGTTAAGGGGAGAGCATATGCCTATTGTCATTCACAGTCACAGAATACACTGATTAATCCAACCTAGTTAAAAGTAGAAAAACTAAATGGGCTATTCTACTTGTGCACACACGCGGTTGTTAACTTTGAAGTGTTTAAGACAAAGCAATGTTCATTCTCATTTTGTTTAAGATAGCAATATGCATATATCACAGTGGTTCAATTACTCTCTTCCTAGTTATGGACTATGTGGAATTTGCATGCAACATCTTTTTACTTTTTCCCCTTAATTAAACTAGATGAACTAATCAATGCAACTAAATGAACTACTCCAACCTCTAATCCTGCAAGATAGAATGTTAGCTCAATCAGAAAATCACAAGAAACTCTAAAAACTATAGTGTAGAATAGAAGCACCACAATGCAGTCTGAATGCACAGAGACAGAGAGTGCATGCGGCATTTTACATATGCGCCAATATAGGAGGTAAATGCGCCAGAATATAATGCAAATGTATTAAATGATTAAATGCGTCGTAAAACATAGTATAAGCGCCGTCTGGAGAGGTATATGCACCGTAGTATGAATGCACTGAAACAAGGATCGAATGTGTTGAATCAAAGGGTGTATGCACTAAAAGACTCTGTCCAAAAACTTGTATGACACCTGTACGAAACCTGTCTACAAAAAACTCAGATTTTGATTAGAATAAAGGGGCAAGAGCCCCACGGTGGGCGCCAAAATGTGAAGGGGAAAACGGATTAGTCAATTAATGAATAACAAAACCCAATACTTTAATGAAATCTGAAGGAAAAAAGAGATTTAAACAAACAAATAAATGATACTCACACCTTTACCTTGCGTCTTCCATTATTCGCCTATCAGCTCTTGATCTTGATGAATGTGAAGCCCTCAGAAGCGTGTGCTCCCTTGCTTGTTGAAGATGACAAGAGTAGAATGGCTGAGATACTTATTTGTATTTGAAGATGAGTTTCAAACACACATGCGAGAGGATGAATATGAAGTGCTATGAAGTGCCAAAGGCGCACTTGTGTTTCTGCAGCATAAGTTTGCTCAAGGTATGGATCTGAAAGACAGAAGAAGAGGATTGTATCTATAGAGTTGTTTGGAAGAAGATCAATGGTTGAGAAGAAAAGAGAAGATCAACGGAGGAGGATAGTTGGGGAACGTGCAACAAATGGAAGAAAGACATGTGTCATTCGAAAAGCAGCTTTGTGGAGTTAACTACTCTGTTGATGAGGATGAGTTTTGATTTTCTTAAATTAGAATTTATTTTTCTAATTTAAGAGCAAAGTTGTTTTAAAGTTGCTTTAAAACTGCTTTTGCTTTTGTAACTCAGCTTTTCCTTTTTGTATGACAAGAAGAATATATTTTTAGAAGATAAGAAAGATTTTTGAAGATAAGAAAGCATAATTAAATAAATAGATTTATTTAATTATTTGTAGATAATTTGAAGGAAAAGAAAGTAAATTAAATAAATTAATTAATTTAATTCATTTTTAGAAGATTTAGAAGATAAGAAAACAAATTAAATAAATAAATTTATTTAATTCATTTTTAGAAGATTTGGAAGATAAGAAAGAAAATTAAATAAATAAATTTATTTAATTCATTTTTAGAAGATTTGGAAGATAAGAAAGCAAATTAAATAAATAAATTTATTTAATTTATTTTTAGAAGATATTGAGGATAAGAAAGCAAATTAAATAAATAAATTTATTTAATTTATTTTTAGAGGATATTGAGGATAAGAAAGCAAAATAAATAAATAAATTTATTTAATTTATTTTTAGAGGATATTGAAGATAAGAAAGCAAATTAAATAAATAAATTTATTTAATTTACTTGCACATGATTTTGGAAGAATAAATAAAATATTAATTATATTTTATTTTGTGGAAATTTAATTTAAATAAATTTGCATTTTATTTAAATTTAGAAGAATGGATGATTTAATGATTTTAGAAGAATAAGGTCAATGTAGATGAAATTAATTAAATAAACAAAATTTATTTAATTAAAAGGAAGGAAGTGAATCAAATAAATAAATAAATTTATTTATTTATTGATAGAGAACTATGAAGATGAAATAAATATTTAAAATATTTATTTAAGTAGAGTCATGTCATTTTTAGGTGTATACACCCATCAACCAAGGTGATGGAGCTATGATTCTTATTCTTCTCTAGCATCATATATAGTTTCAACAACTAGGTCTCAATCATCACCAAATACTTCCTTATGTGCTACAACATGATCATTACTTGTTTGATAAATTTCATCATTAAAGATACCCATCTTATCATAGGGTGCTTGATTCAAAAATTTTGGTGATCTTTATGCATCATATGTGAAGTCCTTTTACATTTAATATTTCCATTGCATGAACATTAATTACACTACAAATTTGTTTTAATTGATTAGGCTCTACTAATGTATTATGTTTATTAGGTGATTTATTCAATCCATCATGTGCTTCATTCATTTCATTATTTGTTTCATCTATTTCATTGGTTGTTTCTAAAATAATTGTATCTTTTGATTCATTAGGTGTTTGAATATTTAATGATTCAATTTCACATGAAATGGGCATGGAAGACACACCTTTATTTTCATGCATGGCTATGGTTCAATGTTTCATGCCACTTTGTTTGTATTTATCACATAGAGATTCCTTTTCCTTAGCTAATTCTCTTCATCTTCCTTTATCTTGACTAGAGGAACCCATTATAGGAAAGGTGTCACACTATTTAAATAAAATTCATAACTAAAAGAATGTAAATAAACTTAAAAGGAATTTAAATTGTCTATGTAATTTAAAAAATTCAATTGTAGTTTTTAATTATTCCTAAATTACCATTTTTATGATCATAGATACTCTGTAGGACCATTAGAATTATAAATGTACATATTTATATATACAAGGGTACATCAAAAATATATGTTAGTATGATATTTTTTACTCTTCAAGAATGAATGTCCTTCCCTTTCTAAGGGAAGAAGATGAGAGGGAATATGAAGTAGTTACTGGAATAATTTGATGTTTCATGGGGATATAAGTAGTGCATTTACTAGCTATGACAAGTTAGTTATCAATTACTATCTATTCATATGATGAATAAATGTTATTTTTAAAAATTTTGTGTTATCTCTTCAATATGTGAAGTTAAAATTGTAAACATGCAAATCATACTTCTTGTGTTATATAGAATTTAATATACACTTCTCTATGTATTTGAGTAAGCGCCATTACACATCCTATTTAGTCAATTGAGTAATCAAATCAATGGAGTGCATAATAATGGATAAACAAGTCTTACAAACCCAATTAAATTCAATCACTACACACTAGGGCACACATAGTACCATTTACATGTCTTATTCAACTAATTGAGTGATTGGTTCAATGGGTTGTAAGTTTGAGCCTAATCAAGCCATAGGAATCATATTGCTTTGATTTACTCCAATCGCTTGCATTATTGAAAAATCAAGTTATTGGTTTGATTGAGCATATACGTAAGGCTATCCATGCCCTCCAAGACAAATTACATTAAATTTAAGAAAATAAGGGTTTTATCAATTGTATTTTTTTGTATTATTGAACCAATTGAATTATTATTCAATAAGGTGTGCAACTATGGTTAATTAAGTCCAACAAACCCAATTTTAATTTAATTGGTACATATTGGGGATATATTATCTCTAATTGCACACCTTATTTGGATAATACACTACTTGGGTCAATAGGGTGCAATCTTGGGATTAAACAAGTCTTACAAACCCATTTACCTTGAATTAGTGCATATTAGGGGTTTGTGTACCCCCAATAATGCACCTTATTCAATTAATCTAGTAATTGGGTCAATGGGGTACACAACTAGGGACAATCAAGTCTCATGAATATATTTTCCTTGAATTAGTTCATATTAGGGTTTGACTACCCCCCAATTATGCAGCTTGTTCAATTAATCTAGTAATTGGGTCAATGGAGTGCATGATTGGAGCCAATCGAATCTTATGGAAGTAATTAAACATTTAACTATTACAAATTAAGACTTGATTGGCACCAACTGTACATCTTATTGAACTAAAATGCATATTTTAATGAAGCCCTTCAAATCAAATTACATGGAATTCATGTGCAAAGTATGTTTCAATTAGCCCCATTTACACTTATTATTGAACCGATTGACTTATTAGTTTAATGGGATGCATAACTAGGGTTAGTCAAGTCTTATGAACCCATTTTCCTTCAATTGATACATATTAGGGCTTGATTAGCCCCAAATTTGTACTTATTCAACTAATAGAATAAGTGAGTCAATGAGGTACAAAAATGGGGCCAATTTGAAAGGTCAAGACTTGAACATGTTTTTCTTGAATTAGTATATAGTATGGTTCAATTAGCTCCATTGTGCACCATATTGAACTACTCTAGTAATTATGCACACTTATGGCCAAACATGCATTACAAATCCTAACGTAGTGAATGTGTTCTCACTGTTTATTGATTATCCTTAATTGCACATATTATTGAATTAATTAAGTTACTGGTTCAATGACACATGCACTTGTGGATAATCAAGCCATGCGAATCAAATTGTACTAAGTTAGCACACAATGTGGTTTGATTAGTGCCAATTGCATGCATTATTGTACTAATTGAGTTATTGGTTTAATGGTGCACCTACTTAGGGCTAATCAAGCCTTGTGACCCAAAATAAATTGACTTCTTATGAATTGGGGCTTGATTGGTTGTAGAGAAAACATGTCCAAAGAATTGAAGAAGGATTTCGAAGAAGGTATTTTCACCTTTATTATTGGTTTAAGGATCTATATATGGATTATTTTCTTCATCATTAACCAATTAAAAATTATTGAAATTTGAATACTTAAGCCCAAACAAAATATAGCTCAATATGATAATTATTGATACATGTCAATAAATTAAAAAAATTCATTTCAAAATCTTATTCATCCAACTTGAAACCTTCTACTAATCATAAACATATCCTTTAGGTGGTGTGGTTTCTTCCTAAATGGTTGATCAAATGACATCCCTTTAAAAATTCCTCACCATGCTAATTGAATTGAAAAATCACAAGTATATTTCTTTCCGAAAATTAAACTAAAATATTTCGGTCATTCAATTTGAAGTTTAAGAAATAGGTAACCTTTTATAATATACTATTTAGGAAGGAAACCTTTTACAAATACACTACTATAGCACTTAATTTAAGGAATTTTTGAGTAATTTTATTTTTATACCAAAATATATGCAGGATATAAGATTTCCTTGCTGCACATAGGCAATATGTTAAGGAGATCAAAGTCCATGGAGCATTTAAAAAATAATTCTTAAATTTCGGACTTAAATGATACTTTATAAAACCAAATGTTGTAGCTCTTTTATAAGAAATTTAACATTTCAAATACAATCTTTTAAAACAAAAAATCTTAGAAAGTGTTGTAAGTTTATCAAAATATCCCTTAGACAGGTCTTAAAGGCAATTTATACACCCTAAGTTTGAAAACGTCCCTTTCATGCCATGATTATATTCGTATGGCTCTAGTTATTTTGTGCCTTTCATACACCTAACATGACTCATGAATACATCCTTCCACTTTTTATGTTATATTATTAATATTTTTAATGGAGATTGTGTGGAATTTAAATCAAATATGATACCTAATTTTGCCACATTTTTATTTTTTAGAAGCGTAATTCTCTTTTTGAATTGGATGTTTCCACTTTAGATTGGTTGGAGGAGTTAGCGCCATACATGTTTTTGATTAAGATACGCTGCTAACCCAGGAGCAGAACCTGATAACAAAGCCAAAAGGCGACAAAAAACTAGCAACAACCGACAAACAGCCAACTAACAATTCCACCAAAAACTATTAACAGTACATATAACGAGAGTTTTTAAAAAGGTTAGAGAAAAACATAAAGCATAAACAAGAAGCCCACTAACTAAACACAGCCCTCTAGTCATCAGTAAGAAGATTGACCCAATTTTTATGGTCCTTCAATAGCACCTACCTGCTTCTGGTCCTACCCCCCTAAAAAGCATTAAAGACATCGACAACATTCATGGAGTTTCTCAGCATCAGCAGGGTCATTTTCTTCACCCTGTTTTCCATGATAGACAATCTAGACTTAACATCTGCCACCTCTGCTTCCAACTTCTTGCAATCCATCTCCCTCCTAGCACTCATTACCTCTTTGTCCGGAGTCTCCTGTACTTCGGTGTCCCCATCACTTGTGTCGTAAACAGAATTGTTCATAGAAGCAAAATGACTCGCTCCCTCTTGCTCTTTCTCAAGAGTGACCTTCTCTTTCAAATTCCCTTCTTGCCTAGAGTCTTCTCTTTTAGAAGCCGTAGAGTAATCCACTAACTTGACACCCTGATGATGACCAGCAGCCAAACGGGAAGACCTCCACAATGAAGGCCTTCTAGGCCTACCATCTTTGCCCAAGACCACCTCTTCGACAATTATATCATCTTCAATTCCCGGGGTTTCTTGAATTTTGCCCAGCCCTTCAACCTCTTTTTTGTCCGTTTCCATACTGCGTTTCTTCTTATGAGTAGGGGTTTTAGTAGGGTTGCCACCTTTGCGCTTTCCCCCTTCCTGCGCCCAAGACTTGTCTTTCAAACTACAGAGATCTTCAACAGCACCAACATGGTACTTGTTAGCTCCATACATGTTGCACCATGCATGCATATTATTTTCCATATGGCGAATGCTCTATTACCCACTTATTTACACATATATCTAGACATATTTTTTGTTGTTTGGGTTTTGACTTATAATGGCTCTATTTTTCCTTATAGGTTTAATGGAAGATATATCATAGACAAGGAATGCTAGGATGAGTGGCTTGTGTGTGTTCTAAGACTCAATGTGTTTTGAGTGGGACAAGTTGTGGCGATACCGGTGAAGGTGAAGGTTGTGGATCCCTCAGCTAATAGAGAGGATCCCACAACAAAGTATATTCAAGTGTTGTTTCTAAATCATCTTACATATTTAAATATACAACGTTTAGTGAAATTTGTCTAAAAATCATTAAATGTTTATAAACAAATGGGATCTATGGTTGAGAAGCCCAATTTACCCATTGACAACAGACGTCTATAAACAACGATTATCAATGACCACCAGGAAGATATGCTTAAATATATTTAATAAACAAAGAATTATATAAAATCTATAATATTCGTTACTATATATTATTCTATATAATATTTATTTTATATAAACATTTTCAATCTCTTTTCGACGTCAGATCTTCTACTATGAGCTTAAACTTTGTGGGAGAATTTTTTTTTAAACTGACTGCGTAATCAGCGTGCCTATGCACATTAACTGCCATTGTGAATTTATATTTTAATGTTTAGAGTCAAAATATCAGGCATACAACACGTAGGACCCATTTGTATTGACAACATGGCGTAAGCACTTGCGTAACACCTAGCCTCCACACTTAGGTTAAAGGCAAATTCCCCTGATCTGGATTTTCACGGATTTTCTAAGCAAAATTGCAAGGAAACTATGGGAGCTCAAAACTCCAACAAGGATGAGAGTGCATTCATTGCATTGTTGCTAAAAACCAGGCCAATGTTGGTGGGAACCTATGAAGATATTGACCCTTTAATGCCGCGATGTATCTCTGCTTTGAGAAGGGCCAGAGCTCCAGAATGTTATCACAAGCATGGCACATTCTTCGACCATTTGCTTGGAGTTTATCGTGCTCTCATGTGCTGGGATGCTCCCCACTCTGTCGCCAGGTGTGGTTTATTTCACTCTGCTTATTCTAATTCCATAGTAAATCTTGCCATTTTTAAGCCAGATATTGACCGCCAGGTAGTTAGAGACTTGATTGGTTCAGAGGCAGAAGAACTTGTCCATATGTATTGTATTGTGCCTAGGATTAAGCTTACCTATGACATGGTTTTGGGGAAATTTAATGATCAAGATTTGGTAGCAGCTTTGGAAGAATCTGAAAATTTCTTGAGCAGTTTTGATGTGAGTAATTGTGTAAGACCCTCTACATGTTGTGGATGGAGGAAACAATTGCAGGTAGTGTTGCCCCCAGAGGGGCTTGTGGTTAAGCATTTTAGAACTGGAGATGATTTGATAATACCAAGGAGGTTGATAGCTCTGTTTTTGCTCCTAACCATGGCTGATCTGAGTGAACAGATGTTTGGTTATGTGGATGTCTTGTTTGATAATGAAAATGGAAGGCTGGAGTCCAAAGGAAATACATGGAAGGCTCTGTGGCCTGGTGATGGAAAACCAGGTCTCTGGATGAATGCAGTCTCTAGAATGGGGGCCCTCTATACTTTGATTGCAAGGGAGGAAAAGATTTTCAGAAAAGATGTAGAGAACAACTTTGGGTTTGAGCACATAGAACTTATCATTCCACCAGTCTTCAATAACTGTACAACTGTTTTAAATCCATTGGATGAGATCCAGGCAAGAGATTTGTATTGGGAAGCTATATGCAAGAAGGGAGATAAAACTGAGGAAGCAGAGGCCCTTTTGTTGAAGGCTTGTGTTCACAATCCATTTATTGGGGAACCTCATTTGGTTCTTGCTCAGATTTATTTGTCTGCACAGAAATATGTGGAAGCAGAAGGGGAGGCTAAGATGGGTTTGAAGCTACTGTTAGAATGGGGGACTAATTGGGACAAAAGGACAAGTTGGGAAGGTTGGATTTCTTGGGGTAGAGTTATGCTTGACCAGGCCAAGGAAAATACATGGCCTACAACTTCTTGGGGAATTATCAATTTGGGCTTTGTGAATGAGGTTTAAGCTCAAAGGTCTCAAGGTTTTCAACTCTGCAGAGAGTCATGTACAAAGGTTCTAAGATAAGGCAAAAGACCTAAATTCCATCCCTAGCTCTTAATTAGCAAAGGGCAGGGACTCTCTATATCAGGAAATTACAGATATCTATAGAGTTAAGAGTTTGACTGATATGTACAGTCATGTTAAATATAGTGCTTATTTCTAAAATAATAGAGAGCAGTTTGTAAATTTAAGCCTGTGCAATTAATCCTATCTCATTAGCGGATTAAATTATATTGAAGTTTTGGTCAAAAGCAATCCACACCTTTAAATGTTAGCAAATAAATTTAAGAAAGAAAGAAAATTTGTCCATAGAAATTACTTAACAGCTTTCATATTTTTTATTAAATAATAAGTATTGAGGAGTATTACTTAACAGCTTTGATATTTTTTATTAAATAATAAGTATTGAGGAGTATTAGATGAAATATATAGATTGATCGTATTGATGGTATAGATTAAAAGGACTATAATGAAATGGATCTTGGTCCTTGATTTTTGCAAAAAATACCAAATGATAAGAAAAAGGAATATTTGTTCACTTTACATATTTTAATTTATTGTTGTCTTATCCCAACATTTAAAAATAAAATGATAATAATTTTTTCCAAATCTTGACCTTACATTTTTCAAATCAATATTATTTAAATAATCATTTAAGTCTCTTTACCATTTGGGTTAGGTATTTGATTCCTTACCACAATAACTATTTTATAAGAATATTGAACATAAAATTTTAAAAATCACTAGATAGAATTTAATATCAAATTCTTGTCAAGTACAATGATTCCATACACATAATGGATAAGATGTGTTGTCATCAAGTCGATTAGGTCCAAGAAATATATAAATTATTATTTTTTCTATATCCATGTTTCCATAAATCAATCACACATATAAGCTCTTTTTGACCAACAAAAGGTTGGTCCAAAGTGTCTAAATCGGAAATATATAAACTATTTTTTTTCTATATCCTTGTTTCCATAAATCAATCACATGACAAGCTCTTATTTGACCAACAATTTGTGGCTTTAAACTAATGGCTCACAATTTAAGTGAAATAAATATTCATAAAAATTAAACCAACCACAACTTCCCACCAAGTGGTCAAAAGATCTATTGATTGTTCTTTCAATAATTTAATTGCAAAGTCAGATAAAATAAAATCTTTAACCCAATTCATAGTGTTGAACACACAGATATAATGCAATCAATCCAATGTAAACATTCAAACCACATAAATCAAATGAACACATACACACATAACACCAGATTTATGTGGAAACACTAGATGGAAAAAACCACAGTGAGCTAGCTGCTTGGATCTACTGTCCAAATCCAACCTCACAAATAAAATGAAGTATTACAATGTTTTATGGGCACCAACCCAAAGGAGACACCAATCCCTTGTTTTATGAGCACCAATTTAAGGAAGCATCAACTCCCTGTTACAAAGTTTAGGAGCACCAAGCCAAAGGAAGCACCAACTCCTTGAAACAAAGTTTTATGGGCACCAATCCAAAGGAAGCACCAAATCCTTAAAGTGCAATAACACTTACAAGATGAGGCACCAAACTCTGCTATGCAAATCTAGACTGATGGTTCAATTACTTCCACAACACTATCTCTACTAACACTTTGACATCCTTGACTTGTTCAGACACCTCCACTCTATCATTCCTAATATCCTCTTGACCTTTTTACTGATTCTGATAGCTTAAATACCTCCGCAATCCTAACTCTGCTATAGGTTTTGCAATATTGCTTATAGAGTTACTTGTCTGCTCTTAATTATTCATTTATCATCGCGCTGACACCTTGTAGCAATATTTTTATTTCATATATATCCTCTGCAAGCCTTCTAAATTTCATCCTTATTGGCCTTAATGTAACATGTACCATGAAACATGTAATCGGCCTTACTTGTCGGCTCCCAAATCATCTGTGGTAATGTAGGAGTGAAATCACGTTATGCAGTTCATACCAAGTGATCTACTGGACTCAATTTACTTTCTCCCAAACCTTCCAGTTGGCCCACACTTACATACACAAGGCGCAAACATTCAACTATACCATGTTGACTCTGCAACCACTTATCCTTTCATCCATTGGCTCTAGACCATACGTCGTACTGAAGAAGAGAGATATCATCAAGAAATTCATGCCACGAACACTATATGACCTGCAAAACCTTCTCATGCAATCCTCTTTCTAGTTTATGCATCTTCTTGTTGGCGCAATCAATCAAACATTGATGTCAGTATCCCTTACACTGTCTAGTTACACTATCTTGACATAGAACATTGAAAAACACACTTGTGGTACTTTATATCCTTTGAGACTTGAACATGTTATTCTTGTACCTTTGCTTAACATACTCTCCAAACTACCAAATCATACATGCATATGCGGTGAAATGCAATAGCTTTGAGTTTCATGCCTGATCACTTTACACTATGATAACTTTGTTTTCAATATGCTAACTCTGAATGTCCTTGTAGTAGTCCATAGGCTTTGAAACTTGGACCATACAAACGTTACATGAATATTTAGCTATCCTTCAAACTGTGAGGCCATATCTTCATTTGTGGTAGAATGTGGTACAATCTCTTGTGCATCTGGCACTTACAACAACTTGAATTTTTCACTAACAGTTTCCTTCAGCAACTCTTTTCACCAAAAGACAAGAGGTCACAACTCCATATCAGCATACCAGTATTGACAACATTCCTTCATATCATCACGCAGTGCTTTTCAACAAGTAACAATGCAACAAGCATACCAACACTTTATATTATCAATGCATGACATACCACCTTCACCTTTCCATGAACTTCGGAAGATAAGGTACAACTGTGTACAGATGATACTGATCCCTTCTCATGTTCATGTCTTTCATCATTAGGTCTTTCACATCACAACTTTGATCACCACACCTTTGACATCAATGACAACATATGCAACAATCCCCCCCTTTGTCATTGATGGCAATACTAACCTGATATTCAAATTCTCTCCCCCTTTGACATCAACAGCAAAGGGCCACTGGTCTTCCTTTGTACCAGAAACACATACAAGCTCCCCCTATCTCTACAATCCTTGTCATCCTCTATAGTTTTCTATCTACCTGCTCCCCCTGAGAGGTATCCATCATCAATCCAGGGATAATAAATATACCTTGAACTGCTCCCCCTGGACAGATGCATCATATGTGCATCTAACTAGAAGGAGAGGCAACAACCCCTAACTGTTGCCTGAGATATTCAAAAGTGTCCTTAGGAAGAGATTTTGTAAAGATGTCTGCAATCTGATCCTTTGTAGGTACATACTCCAATTTTACTTCTTGGTCTACAACTATTTCTCTTACGAAGTGATACTTGATGGATATGTGCTTGGCTCTAGAGTGCATCACTAGATTCTTTGAAATATTGATGGCACTTGTATTGTCACATAGGATGGGAATGGGCTCATCATACATTACCTTGATATCCTTCAACATTTGCTTCATCCACAACACTTGAGTGCAGCAGGATACAACAGCTATGTACTATGCTTCTGTTGTTGATAAAGAAACGAAATCTTGTTTTTTACTAAACCATGAGACCAATTTGTCTCCCAAAAAGAAAGTACCTCCACTTGTACTTCACCTATCATCAATGTTGCTAGCCCAATCTGCATTAGTATATGCACTTAGGGAAAATTGATTACCTTTTTGATACCATAGTCCAAAATACAGAGTGCTCTTCAAATATCTGAAAATTCTTTTGACAGACTTCACATGTGTTTCTTTTGGATCAACTTGAAACCTTGCAACCATACAAGCAACTTGCATAATGTCAAGCCTTGATGCTATTAAGTATAGGAGACCCCCAATCATAGACCCATACAGAGTCTGATTAGCTTGAGGTGACTCAACATTTTTACTTACATGACAACCTATTACCATAGGAGTACTCACTGGTTTGTAGTCTTCCATACCAAACTTTTTCAACATCTCCTTGACATACTTTGCTTGTGAAATAAAGATACCTTCATCTGATTGAGCGATTTGAAGTCCAAGAAAGAATGAAAGTTCACCTATCATAGACATTTCAAATTCTTTTTGCATCTCTTCTACAAACTTCTTACACATTTCATCATTGCCACCAAAGATAATATCATCAACATATACTACTACTATTAATATATGCTTATTCTCTATTTTGATACATAGATTACTATATGTTGTACTTTTCTTGAAGCCTTGCTGGAGTAAATACTTATCCAACCTTGCATACCAAGCCTTAGGGGCTTGCTTAAGACCATATAGTGTCTTCCTCAGTTTGCACACCAAATTCTGATCTTCGGATAACTGAAATCCCTCAGGTTGCTCAATGTAGACTTCTTCTAAATCACCATTCAAGAATACTGACTTGACATCCATTTGATAAACCTTGAAATCTTTGTGGACTGCAAATACAAGAAACATCCTGATTGCTTCTTACCTTGCTATAGGAGCAAAGGTTTTCTCAAAATCTATACCTTCTACTTGTGTATAACCCTTGTAGACCAATATTGCCTTGTTTCTAACAACTTGTCCTTCTTCATTTAGTTTATTTCTGAACACCCATTTTGTGCCTATCACATTCTTGTCTGTGGGTCTTGTCACCAATTCCCAAGTCTAAATTTTCTCGATCTGATTGAGTTGTTCTTCCATAGCCTTGATCCATCATTCATCCTTGCCAGCATCAACAAAAGTTTTAGGTTCCATCTTAGACAACAAGGAGAACTTTACCTGTTCATTTGCCCTTGCAAATCTTCTTCTAGTTTGTACTCCTTCATTCTTGTCTCCAATTATCTAATCTTCTGAGTGGTTCTTCTGAACATACTTAGCAGGAATCTTAGTGGCCTTCTCTTGTGTTTTTTCTTTTTCGTCAACTTCTTCCTCTTCTTCTATGCAAGTAGATCCATCGAAACAATAGTCTTCTTGATAGTATGTAGGTGGATGTAGATCTTCATCAACCCTTACATTTACACTTTCAAAAACCTTTTGTAGTCTATTGTTGAAGCACTTGTATGTCTTGCTTCTAGATGAATAGCCAAGGAAGATACCTTCATCTAATCTTGAGTCAAATTTTCCTAGGTTATCATCATCTCTCCTGATATAGCACTTACTTCCAAACGCCCTGAGATGTTTGACTGAAGCAGGTTTGCCTTTCCACAGCTCATAAGGAGTCTTGGTGTTGTTTACTCTTAACTGCCCTCTATTGAGAATGTAGACAACAGTGTGGACTGCCTCTTTCCAGTATTTGTCAGGAAGCTTTGCATCATTAAGCATAGTTTTTGTCATCTCATGCACTATCCTATTTTTCCTTTCAACAATTCCATTTTGTTTAGGGGTTCTTGTAGCAGATAGGTGCCTCCTTATTCCATGTTCTTCACAATATTCCTCAAACTCATTTGATGTGAATTCACCTCCTCTATCAGACCTTAAGCACTTGATTCTAGAATTTATTTCATTTTCAACCATAGACTTGAAAATCTTAACCTAGTGAAAGCTTTTGATTTTTCTTTCAAAAAAGTAACCCATGTCATCCTAGAGTAATCATCAATGAGTAACATAAAATACCTCTCACCTTGGAGACTCTTTGTTTTGGTAGGATCATGTACATGTTAGTATGAATCAGTTCTAGTGGCTTTGTAGAAGAATACTCCTTGGTCTTGAACCTTGTCCTTGTCTACTTCCCAATCTGACATTCTTTACATAGGGTACTTGTAGACTTGACAATATTTGGCATGTCTCTTACTGCTTGTATGGAGCCGATTTTCATAAGATTGTCAAAATTGATGTGTCCCAACCTTTTGTGTCAGAGCCAACATTCATTTGTCTGTCCTAGAAGATAGTTCATTCCATTGACACCACTTAGGTTGTACATATTACTCTTTGTTCTATTAGCTTCTGCCACTAATCTACCAGTATTGTTTTTTTGGTTTCATATCCTTGTGCATGAAATATAAGATTGTATCCTTTGCTGTGCATCTGACTTACACTGAGAATAATGTACTTAAGACCTTCTACATATAGAGTTCATATTTTGTTTTAGATCTTCCATCAATACTTATGGTGCCCTTTCCACAAATTTTTGCAGTTGTATTATCTCCAAACTTGACTGATCCACCATTCCGCTTTACAAGGTTGATGAATTTGCTTTTATCACCAGTCATGTGGCTTGAATATCCACTATCTATCACCCAGGGGTTTGTTTTCCCTTAGACATGAAATGTTGTCCAAACAATTATTAAATTTTCCACCTCTTCATTTATTTTCTGTCTCTTGGATGTATCAGTCTCCTTGTCTTGCTTATTGATATCTGCCATCTGATTTTTTGACTTTGCTAATCCACTTCTGCAATATCTTGCTATGTGTCCAAAGTTGTTGCAGGTATAACATATCACATTGAAATCTACTAGAGAAGCAAGAGGATTCCTACTCACAAAATTTCTTCTATTCATCCTAGACTTACACTCCATAGCCTTATGACCATATTTATTGTAGATAAAACAATAACCAAAAAATGGATGATTGACCCTGTTTATGAAGGTCTGCCTTGCATGGAAAGGTCTTTCATATCTTCTTCGTTGAGACATTATTGGAACGAAATCTACTTCCTCAATGCCATTTGGATTTCTAGGCCTTTTTCCAAAGTTGATATTTTTGTCCAGCTGATCATATACTTTCTCCAATTCTCTTCTGAGTGAAACAATCTCTTCCTCAATTTTTGAACATTCATTTGTCTTGGCTTCAATTTGGGCTTTTTGTTCTTTGTTCTTTGTTCTTTTTTCTTACACATTTCAAGTCTGCAAGAGTAGAAATAAGTTCACCTTCAAGATCAACTTCACATTCTTCTTCATCAACAGTCTTGTTAGAGATATCAAGAACTTCCATAGTCATGAATAGGGATTCTTTTCTTTCATCATCTGATGAGTAGTGATCTTCTTCTATTGAAGAGTTGTGGTCTTCTTTGGAAAGGAGATTCCTTTTGAAACCCTTGTTTCTATTTTCATTTTCTCCAAAAGGACATTTAGATGCATAATGACCAATTTTACCACAGTTAAAACATTTGAAGGGTAACTTACCTCTATACTTGCCTAAACCCTTTTTTAGCTTTCTCACAAAGTTTGCCTTTTCTTCCTCAGACTCACTGTGTGGACCAGAAGTTCCTTCTTTCTTAAAGGCTTTGAAAGCATCTTCCCTTTTAGATGTGTCTTTGCTTGCATTTCTCATCTCATAGGGAGTGAGGGAACCAAATAGTTCATCCATTGTGAGCTTATTTAAATCTCTCTCTTCTTAAATAGCAAAAAATTTTGAATCATACCTTTGAGGGAGTGATCTCAGTACTTTCTTAACAACCACTAAATCAACTACCTCTTCACCAAGGTCTCTGATTTCATTCACAACTTCATCTATTCGGAGTAGATAGTCAGCTATGTTCTCTTCTTATTTCATTTTTAGATTTTCAAATTTACCCTTGAAGGTCTACAATTTTGCTTGCTTTACCTTATCATCTCCTTCATAGAGCTTTTTTAGTTTATCCCATATGTCCTTAGCTATCTTGTACTACATTACTTTGACAAACTCTATGTTAGTCAAACCACTCAAGATAGCATTAATAGCGTTAGCATTGTTTTCACAAACCTTCTTATCAGTCGGATCTGTGAGAGGACTTGCAGGAACAGTATAAACATCAATCACATATCTCCAAATATCATATCCTAGAGAGGTTAGATAGGCTTCCATACTTACACTCCAAAAAGCATAGTTAGATCCATCAAATAGAGGTGCTCTGTTAGAAGAGGATCCTTCCTGTCTAACCACGTGTTCTTATCCAAGATCTACCTTCAGCTGTTAGCCTGTATCAAGGAACTTGGCTTTGATACCAATTGTTGAACATGCAGATATACTGAGAGGGGCAGTGAATCAATATCTATTCAATTTCTTGTCCCTTTAGATGTAATCAATCCAATGTAAACATTCAAACCACATAAATCAAATGAACACATACACAGATAACACCATATTTACGTGGAAACCTAAGATGGGAAAAACCACGGTGATTCAGTTGCTTGGATCTACTGTCCAAATCTAGCCTCATAAATAAAATAAAGTATTACAATGAGTTTTATGGGCACCAACCCAAAGGAGACACCAATCCCCTATTTTATGAGCACCAACTCAAAGGAAGCACCAACTCCCTATTACAAATTTTATGAGCACCAATCCAAAGGAAGCACCAACTCCCTAAAATAAAGTTTTATGGGCACCACCCAAAGGAAGCACCAACTCCTTGAAGTGCAATAACACTTACAAGATGAGGCACCAACCTTTGCTCTGCAAATATGGATTGATGGTTCAATTACTTCTACAACACTATCCTTGCTAATACTTTGACATCCTTGACTTGTTCAGACACCTCTGCTCTATCATTCCTGATATCCTCTTGACCTTTTTACTAATTCTGATAGCTCAAATACATCCGCAATCCTAACTCTGCTATAGGTTTTGCAATATTGCTTACAGAGTTACTTATCTCCTCTTAATTATTCATTTGTCATCATGTTGACATCTTTTAGCAATCTTTTTATTTCATATATATCCTCTACATGCCTTCTAAATTTCATCTTTGTCGGCCTTAATGTAACATGTACCATGAAATGTGTAACTGGCCTTACTTGTCAGCTCCCAAATCATCTACAGTAATGTAGGAGTGGAATCCCGTTATGCAGTTCATACCAAGTGATCTACTTACTCCCAAACTTTCCCATTGGTGCACACTTCCATACACAAGGTGCAAACATTCAACTATACCATGTCAGCTTCACAAACACATCCTTTCATCCATTGGCTCCAAATCCTATACGGTATCAGAGAAGAGAGAAATCAAGTGGTTCATGCCATGAACACTATATTACCTACAAAACCTTCTCATGCAATCCTCTTTCTAGTTTATCCATCTTCTTGATGGCACAAGCAATCAAACATTGATGTTGGTATCCCTTACACTGTATAGTTACACTGTCTTGACATAGAACATTGAAAAACACACTTGTGGTACTTTATATCGTTTATAATATGAACATGTTATTCTTGTACCTTTGCTTTACATAATCTCCAAACCACTAAATCATACATGCATATGCGGTGAAATGCGACATCTTTGAGTTTCATACCTAATCACTTTACACTGGGATAACTCTATTTTCAGTCTGTTGACTTTGGATGTCCTTGCGGTAGTCCATATACTTTGAAACTTGGATCATACAGACCTTACACCCATATTTATCTATCCTTCAAGCTGTGAGGTCATATCTTCATTTGTGGTAGAATGCAGTACAATCTCTTGTGCATCTGGCACTTACAACAACTTGAATTTTCACTAACAGTTTCCTTCATTAACTCTTTTCACCGAAAGACAAGAGGTCACAACTCCTTCATATCAGCATATCAGTATTGACAACATTGCTTCATATCATCATGCAGTTCTTTTCAATAAGTAACAATGCAACAAGCATATCAAACACTTTATATTATCAATGCATGACATACCACCTTCACTTGTCCATGAACTTCAGAAGATAAGGTACAACTATGTACAAATGATACTGATCCCTTCTCATGTTCATGTCTTTCATCATCAGGTCTTTCTCACAACTCCTCTGATCACCACTCCTTTGATCACCACACCTTTAACACCAATGACAACATATGAAACACATAGTAGCTAGCATATCTGATTTGATTCAATTCTTAACATATCTCTTTTACATATCTTTTGTTAGCCCCCAAGTTATTGCTAACTCATAAAATAATAACATATAAAAGACACAATTCTTCCCATAGCTACATATTGTCTACTAACGTATTGCCCAAGCTATAGTAATTAGTAATTTCCATTGGTGGAAGGTGGTCCTTTCTTTTCAACACAACTTTGAGATGAACATCATTGAATGCTCGTTCTTGTTGACTTGGTTAGTATAATTACTTTACTATTGCCAATAGGATGAGGAGTCTATACACATTTATTCTAAAATGTTTTATAATGGTTTGTGGATTTGCGTACTATTATGACTAGTATGGAGCCTTCAAAAATTGCATGCTCTTACTATTAAAAAATGTTATATTCTTAACAAGAGCTGCGATGCAGCAGGAGTCCTTGCCAAATGTTGAAAGGGCAAGGCCAGATTTAATAGGAAAATATGCATGAATAGCCGGCAAGTCAGACTAATGAAGGCAAAGAAAAATGAACAAATTTGGTTCAAAGTTTTGAACCTAACTACAAAACAAATATTCTCTATACTTGGATTATTTTCAAAACAAGTGCTCCACAACAATAAACATCATCAACATAACTCACTAGAAGACTTGGATAATTGTGATGGAACATTAGATGGAACTCTTCTAGTAACAAATCTCTCTCTTACTAAGATGGATAGGCCTTGCCATCTTCTCCTTTTCTACATTTCTTCTAACAAGAAACTCCAAGTAATTGTGGTGTTTGCAAGCATAATGCTTGAGCTTCTATTCCAAACACAATTACCCAAATACTCATTCCCACCGCTTCAGTGCCCATGATAATCTAGACTAAATATTTGTAGCACTATAATATATTTCTCCAATGCCACTTCTAAATGTTTAATATCAACAGAGACTGCTTGTAGCATAGACCCCCCAAAATAGATAATATCAAATTGCTAAAATCGTCACAAACAACATATATTCCATATGCAGTTCTTTAGTTATAAACTTATAGATTACGAAACCTAAATGCAAGATGTGCTTGTGAGAAATGCTAAAATATCAATGCCATGAATTAACTTTATTTTTGCCACTGTTCTCTATAGGCAGGGGTTCAGAGGATGTGTTCTATTGCACCTTTTTCTATTTAAAATTATATATGATCCACACATTTATCACCTACCAAAGCAGAGCAAGTGTTTTGTTTGTCTAATTCATATCTTTACCACCTACCAAATATAAATTAGGCATCATGTTTGCCTTTTCTATTTCAATATGATGTAAAAGAAGTGCATGACTACAAATCACAAATTTCTTGATACAAGGATAAAATGAAGGTTTTAAAGCACAAAGGATAATTACTATTTGACTCTCTTGGTCATAAAATGTCTAAATAATTGAGTTGCCAAATGACAATTTGCTAGATCCTGAAAAAAAAGTCAACAACAATAAACCAAGTTTGGTTTTCTTCCACAAGCCTACTACAATTGTATAGCCAACATACAAGGTAAGAAGCAAAGTAACTCATTCAAAATAGGAAAGCATCCAATGTTGAGATTGGTCACACTTAACATGGTTCATCCGAGAAACAAACAAGAGCTAGCTATTATAGTCCACTTGTCCTCAAACATTTTCAGTTGTATGAAGGATGTGTACCAAATACTCTTATCTAAAACAACATAAAACACTTGTTACTGGAGAATTTGGGGCTAAGAAGAGACAATGGAGACATTCAAGTAAATTTTGTCCTGCATGATTTACTGAATTTCAAAGAAAGTACCCACCTTATTTTGGAATTCTCATTGTGCTTTATTAGAATCAATCTCAAGTACTTTGACTGCAACATCATATCCTGAAATTGTGCCATGAAATACATATCCAGAAGTTCCCTTACCAATGAGTGTGGAATAGTTATTCATAGCAATTTTAATATCTTTCTCTACATATTCTATAGCCATCATGTGATAATCATTTTGATTGTCTTCATCTGATAAAGAAGAAATAATGACAAATTATTCTAATATGAATATTGGGAAAAAAATTGGAAGGAAAATTTTCTAGTAAATAAAAGAAATACTAAATAATTATACAATAATAATGGACCTATTTTTCACATATTATGGATTGCAAAAAACCTGTAGATGGGTGTTGTTGAGACACAATTGAAACATCTATGGTCAAAACTGGTTGCCATGGGTGTTTAAGACTCCAAAGAAGGATTGCAGAGAGGAAGACTAAAACTAACACCACCAAACACAATCAAAAGTCTAATCACCTGACTCTTAATTTTGTGGCTACTTGAGGTAGTATTATTTTGAGGATCAACTCTGAATCGTACTCTAACACACAATAAATATTGTCAGTTTTGTTCTGGACATTGATATATTTCTATTGGAAAATAGTCATGTGAAGATAGTATAATATAGACCAAATAATTGGAACATAAAACATTCAAACTTTTGAGCTTTCTTCTTATATTGTTGCAGCTTTAGTTTCTTTTAAATGCAAAAAAGAAAGGGGAAATGAAATCTTTGTACCAAAGGTCTAAGTCAGATCTCACTGATACTTGGGAAACTATGCCCTCCAATTTATTTCCCTACAGAGATCTTTTTAACCAAAAAGAAGAAAGCTCTATAAGAACAAGTATGACTTTGTAAAAAAATTTAATTATAGAATCAACAGCCTTAACATTATTTTTAAAAGGAAGAAGTCCTTACCGTCCAATTAAAAAATTTCATCTTTTATGGTATATAGTTGGTAGTATTCAAAAGCGTTGATCAGAGGACCATGGCCAGAGTTAGGGGGGTTGTACAAATCTATTGTAAACAAAGATGTTTCCCCAAAAGTGAACCCTACCTCTATGGCAAAAAAAATTCTTACCAAACTAATGGTTTTAATATGAGACCATTATTTTCTAGAACCTCAAACTTCTTGATTCAAAGACGTTAAGCATTTTGATCTCTTGAAAATATGTGTCATGTCTCGATATTAGGACATTGTTTAAATTAAAGATTTGAACATCATGATAAGAGAAGAAATCGCTTTTGATGATAATCATATATATAATAATATTGAATAGACATATATAATATTATTAATAATATTAAATAATATAATATCTTTATTGTATTTATAAATAATAAATATAAATTCAAATATAATATTATCAATTTATAATATATTATTAAATATAATATATATTATATAAATATAAATATAATATATAATATGTAAATATAATAATAAATATATTATAAACATAAATATAAAAATACTAAATGAAATATAATAATCTTAATAAGAATTACTATATTATGCAAACAATTCATAATACTAAAGGTGCGATTGAAATTAAGAAATAATACTAACTAAGAAAGAATGGTATAATACATAAGGTAGTGATTAGCAAGGAGCTGCGATCATATCACAAGCAACATGAAGAGCTACGTCACCCTTCAACAAGACAATTTTATGGTATTTAAAAAGCAGTCATTTCCCTTTCAAAGGGCATCGGAGAAAAAAGAAGAAATAAAGAAATAAAGACCAAGGCAACGATGAATAAGTAATCACCATTAATACAGAGAGTGTTAATTGAAAGGCTACGACTGTATAAAGAAGAGATACGTCTATCATACTAAGGGAGGGTAATTCAGAATCTTATAAATTTTGATGTCAAATGATGATTAGGATATATGGTGCTCTTGCCAAGATATGTTCCATATTCTACAACAGTATTAAGTTTGAAATAGGGTCGCATGCTTGTATGATAAGAGAGCAATGCTTGATTGTTGATATGATATTAGGGAATGAGAAACAGATCAAGGTATATAGAGGAAAAAGAATAAAAATATAAATATATTTGTAGAGGAAGGTACACAACAATCAAGGAAAATAAGATTAATACAGAAATAAAAGGTATACAAATTACAGTTGGGAAAAGTAAAATTAAGCAGATCTGAAAGGTAAGAGGACAGCAGAGTTATCTGGTATGAAGAATCTAATCTTAGGTTATATGTTATGTATTAAGTAATGATAGATGCATCTAATGAATAGATTATTATTAGACATATATATATACACATTATGAAACTTGTTACAATGGAAAACATCAATAAATTACATTCAACACATTAAGTAAAGGTATGTTCATTTCATTACTTCTATTGTCTACAACCATAGGATAGGATGGTTTTGTTAGGGAGAGGCAGAGTAATCCCATCCCAATTACATTAGAGAAGGTTTAGCGCGCCCTAGACAGGTAATTCCACATCCATGGTTGAGGATTAGAAGAGAAATGAGGATTGAGACTTGAGCATAGCTAATACATAATGTGATCATTTGGTATGATGAAGTATATCGAAATATGTTTATGTTAATACTTAGTTAAATTCCTATTGCCTACAACCTTAGGAGAGGCGAGGTGTTGTTAGGGAGAGGCAGAGTAAATCCAATCCATGAGGTGGTGTCATCGTGCCCTAGACAACTTAAGTTGTTAGGGAGAGGCAGAGTAAATCCAATCCATGAGGTGGTGTCATCGCACCCTAGACAAGTAAATCCCCATCTAAGGTTGAGGAATAGAAAGGAAATAAGGATTAAGACTTGAACATAGTCAATATTGAATTGTGTTATGTATTGAACTGAATATGGATTATGTTATTGTTTATGTTATACTATTATAGATAAGTTCAATATTATCTTGATTGAGTGACCTTTAATAGTTCTAATGTCCCTTTCTAGTGATATTATTGTGTGTAAGAAAAGAAATAAGGAATATCCTAAAAGGGGACATTACAAGTGGTATCAGAGCTATTGTCCTGCCATCCTGTGAATGATAATTGACTTATATGCATTTGAGTGTATACTCTAAGACTTGCATTTGTATTCGAGTGCATACTCTATGACTTTGAGCTACTTGCTTGTCTACTTGAGCTACTTGCCTACTTGCTTGAGCTACTTGCTTTTCTACTTGAGCTACTTGCCTACTTGCTTGAGCTACTTGCTTGCCTACTTGAGCTACTTGCCTACTTGCTTGAGCTATTTGCTTGTCTACTTGAGGTACTTGCCTACTTGCTTGAGCTGGTTGCTTGCATGCTTGAGCTACTTGCCTACTTGCTTGAGCTGGTTGCTTGCGTTCTTGAGCTACTTGGTTGTCTACTTCAATTTTATTATGTAACTAAATGACAATGCATGTAACCTACAAATTGGTGTAATCACTTCTATATTTAACATCCTGAGGAGATCACTCAACACCATTCAACCTTGAGGTGAAAAAGGGAAGAGTATTTCATCTAAGAAAGATACCCAAAACATCATTAAAGAATTCAATTGAGATTTAGGACCACTGAGGTATCATATTGACCTAGGAGGGTCAATCTCTTAAAAGCCAAAACAACAATTTTGAGAGGACATAATAAAGACAACTCAGCGCTTTAGGAATCCACAAATGGGGAGATAGATCTTAAAAGGAAATGTGGAGATTTATAATAAGATATATTCATCGAACTTAATTGTTCTATCCATTTAGAATGAGACCATGACTTCGACTCAACACATTGAAGGTAGACGTTAAAGTGCAAGGTAATGAAAGAATTCATTGCGATTGCTTGATGACAAACAAATCTTGAGTGGGGAGGGCTATTATGTCTCAATATTAGGACATTGTTTAAATTAAAAATTTAAACATCATGATAAGAGGAGAAATCTTTTTTGATGATAATCATATATATAATAATATTGAATAGACATATATAATATTATTAATAATATTAAATAATATAATATATTTATTGTATTTATAAATAATAAATATAAATTCAAATATAATATTATCAATTTATAATAGATTATTAAATATAATATATATTATATAAATATAAATATAAAAATATATAATATATAATATGTAAATATAATAATAAATATAAAAATACTAAATGAAATATAATAATCTTAATAAGAATTACTATATTATGCAAATGATTCATAATACTAAAGGTGCGATTGAAATTAAGAAATAATACTAACTAAGCAAGAATGGTATAATACATAAGGTAGCGATTAGCAAGGAGTTGCAATCATATCACAAGCAGCATGAAGAGCTACGCCACCCTTCAACAAGACAGTTTTATGGTATTTAAAAAAAAGTCATTTCCCTTTCAAAGGGCATAGGAGAAAAAAGAAGAAATAAAGAAATAAAGACCAAGGCAGCGATGAATAAGTAATCACCATTAATACGAAGAGTATTAATTGAAAGGCCACGATTGCATAAAGAAGAGATACGTCTGCCATACTAAGGGAGGGTAATTCAGAATCTTATAAATTTTGATGTCAAATGATGATCAGGATATATGGTGCTCTTGCCAAGATATGTTCCATATTCTACAATAGTATTAAGTTTGAAATAGGGTCGCATGCTTGTATGATAAGAGAGCAATGCTTGATTGTTGATATGATATTAGGAAATGAGAAATAGATCAAGGTATATAGAGGAAAAAGAATAAAAATATAAATATATTTGTAGAGGAAGGTACACAACAATCAAGGAAAAGAAGATTAATACAGAAATAAAAGGTATACAAATTACAGTTGGGAAAAGTAAAATTAAGCAGATCTAAAAGGTAAGAGGACAACAGAGTTATCTGGTATGAAGAATCTAATCTTAGGTTATATGTTATGTATTAAGTAATGATAGATGCATGTAATGGATAGATTATTATTAGACATGTGTGTGTATATATATATACAATATGAAACTTGCTACAATGGAAAACATCAATAAATTACATTCAACACATTAAGTAATGGTATGTTCATCTCATTCTTCTATTGGCTGCAACCGTAGGATAGGATGGTTTTGTTAGGGAGAGGCGGAGTAATCCCATCCCAATTACATTAGAGAAGGTTTAGCGCGCCCTAGACAAGTAATTCCCCATCCATGGTTGAGGATTAGAAGAGAAATGAGGATTGAGACTTGAGCATAGCTAATGCATAATGTGATCATTTGGTATGATGAAGTATATCGAAATATGTTCAAGTTAATACTTAGTTATTCCTATTGCCTACAACCTTAGGAGAGGCGAGGTGTTGTTAGGGAGAGGCAGAGTAAATCCAATCCATGAGGTGGTGTCATCGCACCCTAGACAAGTAAATCCCCATCCAAGGTTGAGGAATAGAAAGGAAATAAGGATTAAGACTTGAACATAGTCAATATTGAATTGTGTTATGAATTGAACTGAATGTGAATTATGCTATTGTTTATGTTACTATTATAGATAAATTCAATATTATCTTGATTGAGTGACCTTTAATAGTTCTAATGTCCCTTTCTAGTGATATTATTGTGTGTAAGAAAAGAAATAAGGAATATCCTAAAAGGGGACATTACAATATGAACTGTAATAAAACCCATAAACACTAAAAATAAATCTTTGAATTACCAAAGGAAAATTTTAGGTATTATTTTATCGAACAAAAGGAAAGAGAAAACAATTTCTACAATGCTCTAAAATACAAGCATTGTTCCAGACAACACAGAGATATTGAAAGCTAGCTAAGAATAAATGTCTTTAATATTAATATTTGAAATTGAGAGTGTTAAGAGAGGATATATGAGATTTAAACCCTAAATTTGAAGCAAAACATAACGAATAGCTATTGGAAACCAATTTCATTGCTGGTGGGAATTGCTGATTTTGCAACAAAGGCTTTGTTGGCATGTGAATTTATGTTGTCAAGAGTCAAACTCAATACCACATATATGCTCAACGAAGAAAAAACAATATCCTTGCTTGCACTTACTTCTAGTGCTTCCTTTCAAAACTCAAGTGAGAAATTTATTTGACTACGAATTGAAACCTTGACATTCTCCTTAATATCCTTTGTGTAGTTCTAAACTTGATTTAGGAAATACTGGATTTGAATGTATGGCGACGAGAAACAACATTACCATGCTGCAATGTGTCTTTAAGCTACTTTTGAATTGCGTATGAATTACAAAATATTATACCAGCCTTTGAGTTGGTCCTCAACCCTCTTCCAAACGATGACCACATGCCTCTACATGTGCCCTTTCCATATCCTTGCATGTCGCCCATCTGTAGACACCTAGTAGGTTCAAAGTTAAAGTGGGTGCATTCTACGATGAGAGTTAGAAACATTAGTGTTATGTCATAAAATGTCCCCCTAGGACTTTTATCTCCTGAGTTTAGCTCCTAGGTCCCTTAGATTTAATCATGCATGTTAAAATGAATCCTAGAGCAAAATCCCTCGAAACCCATGTCAAATGGGGCTTAGGGGCCACTCTTAAGCTTAATCAAGTCCCAAAATAGGACCCTAGACTTGGGCGCCCATGCCCACGCCCTAGTCCATACCTATTTTGTCAGGACCTAAATTTTAAATGTCGGCAAAGTAACCGTTAAAAGGTTTCCCTTTGTCAGCCTATTCAATTTGAATTACGAATGTTTAGTAGGAATGCATATATAAAAATGTTTAGGACTTCATTTTACACCTAGATGGATAATGTGAACTTGTGATCTTGTGCTAAGGATATTCAAATCTTTCATTGTGTTGCAGAGCAGTATTGTGTTGTGTTTGTACTTGTTTGTTGTAGATTTGTCTTCATCAATCCATCTCCTCGTGGCATGAAAGATCTTCATCTCCCCATGAGTGCTACACCTCTGAGGTGACATCTACTTTGTGTTTCAATCAATTTATCATATCATTTTCTTTTACCTCTGTCCACCAAGGACACACACTCTATCTAACAATGGTGTTTGAAGGCTTGAATGCCATTTTGGGGCTTGATCGAGACAAGTTCCTAAACACCACAACCCCCAACCTCTCTCTTGTGATTGCAGGTTATAGGTGTCAGATCTTGTGGAGAAGAGTTATAGGAGGTCAGTGCAGAGTATATAATATAAAGATTCCAGATCTGAAGAAACCGATATAAAATATCCCTGATTGGACACAGGCGCCCACCCCAGTGTCCTCTAGTTTTGCATCTCTAGAAATCTCTGAGTAGGTTACAATCTGAAGCATATTTTGGTTCCAAGCCCTCAGAAAAAGCTATTAGTTGGACTTGGGCGCTCGTCTCAGTGTCCCCGAAGTTTCTACCTTCCAGAATTTGAAATCTGGTATGTATTTGATCTACATTTAGTGCCTTCATATGCGAGTAGTTGTCGTGTTTCATCTGTTTGTTTACGATTTCATATAATTAGCGTTTAAGGAATAATCAGATTAAGGTTTAACAAATTAATTAACAAATTCCAAATTTCCTTATCATTCCAAGTGACACAAACTTGTAGTTGAGTCCTCTTGCAAAAGTTGTAATTCAACTAGGTTTAATGTCCTTGAATGTATGTAGTGAGAGGATCTAATTAAACTACCAACGTCATCAACATACCCTCTTTTCCTACATAATAATTAGAGATTCAGATTAATTTTTCGGCCACCCATTTCCTATTGGCTTGAATACTTGCCCTCTCTACGTCTGAATAAAATAATCTAGGTAAATTCCCCTTCCAATCAGCTGTAGACATAAACATTTAACCTTCAAAACCATGCGATATCCCTTTGATTTTTCTCTCGACACAGATTTTGAGGTGAAGTATTGCAAAAATAGTGAGGCAACAACTAATCATAATATATCTAAAAATTTAGATCAAAATTATATAATATAATCATGAAAATGAGTCAATCTAATTATAATTATCTAGGTATCAAAATATACTATTCCACCATCGTAATAAAAATTAAAATATAAATGTGCAAGTCTAATAGTATCAATGTCCCAAATAAGTACATAAAGTGTGAATGCCATCACAAGAGAAAATGAGCCTCACATTATTATCATTAAATAACATATTAACTTGTCATATTTCATTTAAATTGTATACTTTGCAAACTCTTAATTTCAATGAAGTTGATATTGGCTTCACAATTCAAATCATGAGGGGAGAGGGATAATATATGCTTGTATTACAATAGGACATTCACAACATATTGTGCCTTGTGATAGAAGCCCATGGCCTTGGTCTTGTATGTTACTTTATATTTTAAGTACAATGAGGTGTATAAAGAGCTAAGTATCGTGAACTTTAAAAGACATTTTCTTTTTTGAAAGGAAGTAGAGGTGCATAATATGTTTATTATACTAATCTATGAGAGGAGATGTGTAATAATTAAATTAATCATACAATTACAAGGAAATAAACACAAAATCAATATACCATAACATAGTGATTTATGTGAGGAAACCCTTTTAGGAGAAAAAATCTCCACTCCAAAGCAATTCAATGTATTATTTAGTAATCAATGGTTAAAATTCACTTGTAGAGTCTATGTATTTATAGGAGTATTGCCAATAAGAGATCTAAAGCAGAAGGGGCCAACACGGTAGCCGAAGGTCTAACATAAGCAACCAGAGAAGTCGAGGGGTTAGCCTCATCCGCCACTAGAGGGGGGCAGGCAGATTCTCATGGGGAGTCACATCCTCCTGGGAGGGACTATCCTCCTCAGAGGAATCATCCTGCCGAGAAGCGCTAACTGTCAAGTGATCAAGGAGAGCATCCTTCCACCAAGTTGCAACACTCTTATGGCAATAGAGAGGATAGTCGGAGGCCAAGTGCCCAATAGAGAAACACCATTTGCATCTGAAGGGGAGAACTTCATAGTCTAACTATTGCGTCCAAGGCCTAGCCCCAACTATCAAAACTACATCTCCATGGAGGGGTCTGGAGATGTCAATATCCACTAGGATGCGAGCGACCGTAGTGTGTCCAACCAATGAGGTAGTAATGTCTACCTCCAGGAAGCAACCAATAACATTGCCAATGCCCTCGTAGCATGAATCCTCTCAAAACTAGAGTGGGAGATTTGAGAGACGTGCCCAAATAGGTCTAATATTCAACGGCTCAGAGAGAGGATTGAAGGAAGGAATCCAAGGTTTGATGAAGAGAGAATGCTCCCCCCACAACCAAACCCTGTCGTCGAGCACTAAGTCCCGTTGCTCCGTAGAAGCAAATGTCACTATGAAGAAACCCCTTGCACAGGGGAAGAGCTCAATTATACCATCCACAAGCGGCTTCCATGACTCCATGACCCAGTTGTGAAGACCAGGAAGAGATGGCCAAAGCTCGTTGAATTTGCAGATCACCCCTCGTTTGAGAAAAAACTCCTCATTTTTCTGAGACTTCTTTGCCACACATCACCACCAGAGATGATCGAGCACAAGGCAATGGCTGAGAGACCCCACGCAGAGTTGTGCGGGACTAGTCTCCCAAGTTATTAACAGCCTTAGAGAAAGATTTATGAGGCCGTCCATGAGCACCGGTCTTTGAAACAGGACCCAAAACTGTAGGAATCCATGCAACCTTGTCACGAACAGGGGCAGAAACAGGACCCGAACCCGCAGGAATCCATGCAGCCTTATCGCGAACAGGTGCAGAGGAGAGACTAACTCCTACCTCAGGAAATAGGGCACACAGGTCTACAGAGGTCTAAGTAACTAGGTCGGAAGGAAAGACATTCCACTCCAACCTGCACCCAGACTCCGCGTCCCACACTGGTGCAGCGACACCATTCAAACTCGCCTCGGTCTCCCACTCAAACAATGCCATTTGTTGCTGCTTCGCGTTCGAGGGTTAAGGGAGTGAGATTTGCTTCCTCGAGATCTGGTGTTGTTTAGATCCCTTGTTTTGTTCTACAACAGGGGTTCTTTCTACTATTTTTGTGTTGTTGTTGACCTGTTTGTAGCTTGTTTTGCTCTGTCCTGGGGGCCTTTGTGTAAAAAGGGATCAGCACCCTAGTTTACTACTTATCTTAATCAAAAACATGAGAGAAATCTTAAAAACAAGAGGTCTCTATTTTGAATCTCACCATTTTAAGAGTAAAAAAGACACTAAAACCTTTTATTATTTAAATAGAAGATTTTTAAATTATCCAATCGTTTAGTGCTTACCAAGTACTCACGGGATCACATCTATACTACATTATTTAGTATCTATTCTTTTATCAAGAAATGAACCAAAACAAAATCAGGTAGACCACCTTTTAAACAAAGTTATTGGAACATTGAGCATATCAAGCTGAAAACATCTTTCAACACCGACAATTTTAATCATATTCGAAAATATGACTGTTAAGCAATTGAGTGGTCTGGTTGTCACCCATCAAAGTAAAATTTGAAAATTACTCCCTCCTTCCTACTCGCCTTCAACGATCAACTACAGTCTACACACACCATTCATAAACCCATTTTGCTTTCTCACAATTCCATCACTGCTGTACTTCAACAAAGAAAATTCATGGAGTCCAAAGGATTCGAACTTAACACCGGAGACGAAAACTGCGAGAATTTCAGTGGCAATGGAATGCCATGCTTTTCACCACTGTCCACAACATTCTACCGCTGGCCTCTGCGCGATATCTCTAATCTGTTTTCCTTTGATGTAAGCCCAAATTTGTTGAGTGTTAGAGAAAAATCAAGCTCTGGGTTTCGAACCTGCGACGAGGCCCAGTTTGTTTTAGCCTTTGGGCTTTCCTTACTGTTTGTTTTCACCTGTGCAGGTTGGAGATGTTATTGAGCCACGTGGAACCAACACTCCAGCTCGGCATACCAACGAGGACACTTCGCTTGCCACGTCAGCACGAACGAATGCCATCGTCAGCCCACCGATGTCCAACTCCCACAGGCTTAGAAAGGGTTTTAGGTGATTCGTCTTCATTGTCCTACGCCAGCTCAGCAGATGATTCTTTTGTTTGGGCCAACTCAGCATTTTTTAAACTTATTAATTAATTGTTTGGGATTAATTTCATGTGGGGGTGAGTTTGACAATGTAGTTTGGTTGATGAGTGAAATAACTGGGTGTGGATGTTAATTATAATTTGTGACAGAAAGAATGGAGGTGGTTGATCACACCCCATAGTGATAAGCCATTTGTGTGATTGAAGTATACATATTTATGAATATATGATTGGTTGCTTCATTGATTAACAGACTTGTGGATTTTTACTCACTTTACTCTGAGGGGTACTTTTTTCTTTTAAAAAAATATTGGTTTTGTTGCTGGATTACGGCTATTTAATTGAAACATTTTGTTTTTTAATTGGGTATTAGTAAAATTCTATTTAGATAATTTACTTTTTTAATTTTTATATAAAGTAGAGTATTATCATCCACCACACTGATTATTTTATAGGTAGGTAGTCATTCCTATATTGGTAAATAATGTAGAGTATTATCATCCACCACAATGATTATTTTATAGGTAGGTAGTCATATCTATATTGGTAAATAATGTCCAAGGTTTTTATGGGGCTGAAATCCGCTTTACAATAAACCTGTGTGCAGGTCAGTTGGATAAGCATCAAATGTTATTTTATTTTTATAAAAAATTTCAATTTTATCTAATTACATAAAATCTGTTGCTTGTCAGATCATAGAAAATAAGTATCATTCATGTGGTTACTGAAGATTTAGATATTAAGTTACAACCTGTTTGAGAGATTTTGATCTCTTTTGAAATGTCAGATATATTTTGATACATTAGAGTTTTTAAATAAATAGATGTTTCTCGAATGACCTGTGAATAAACTGTATTTTCATTTATCTCAATATGAGAAAATTGTATGCTAATAAGTATTGTGTATTTTTTTTACCTTCATCAAAAGATTTTTGTCTTTCATATTTTTAATACATTTTTTTGCTCACCAAAACATATTTTCCATTCATATTAACTTACTTCTCAACTAAAAATCTTTCAGGTTTATGGTGGATTTGATTTGTAGTGAATTTCTGGTATATACAAACAAACCTAAAGTTAACAACCAAGTTTATTTATATTGTTTGTACCTTATTTAATGTCATTTGTCTCTTAAACAGTTAAGAACTTGCAAACATTAAGTGTTATCTTCAACTCATTTTCTTCATGGATGGGGATCTCTTGCTTTCCTAATTAGAGATAAATATAAGAAATCTATTCACCTAAAGTATTGGTTAGGCAATTAGTTTCCTGGAAAAGTTGAACCAAAATTCCTTTGAATATTTTGTTAGTAACTTAACACAAGGTATCTCTTCAAATATCAAACAATCTACTTTACACAATCAATACTGATTTTTCAATTTTATTTTTTATAAAAATTGAAGTCTAAATGTCAGAATTTTGAATTTAAGATATATAATTTTCTCTCATCAAAGTTGCAAGTTACATTAATAAATCTGAAACTTTTAAATGATTTTTTCTTTTTTTCGTACATGTTAAAGAAAGCTTTACAAGTTTCTTTTAAAAATATTGATATCCATACATAGTTTTTCATTACAAGTCAGTATTCACAATCCCTATAATTTTAGGCAACTTTGGTTTGATTTGGATATTTGATGTTGTAACTGAATGCTTCTGGATTAAACTGTGTTATAGTATTATGATTGAAAAAAATACTTCACACAGTTTAATCCAAAAGCATCCAGTTACAATATTATGGACTCTGGAAATTTGATGTCTATTATAGATATTTGGTTTTTTTCGAGCAATAAATGTTTTACTTAGACATTAAACAGTATGTACACCTAAAAAAAAGACACTCTTGACAGCCAACAAAACAAAAATTTAACAAAATAAATATTAAATAAAAATCTTTGCCAACTCTGAAATAAATAAATTTTTTTATTTAATTTTTTAAAAACTGTAAAAAAAAAAGCTCTGAGTCAAAATAAAATAAAATAACTATTAATAAAAGTTAAAATTATATATCCATGTGTGTATGTAGTAAATAAGATAGTTCTGAGCTGAAATAACAGTAGCATCTATAAATCATGGCATCATCCATGCATCCTAAAATACTGCTACTTCAAGTTTTTTCTTAACCTAATACGAGAATCATAGTAAGCCATGATAAAATGGACCCACAGCAAGCACCACTGCCAACTACAAAGCTAACAAGGCATAGGGCAGAAAAAGAATCTAAGCAACCACTTCAAAGAAGAAAGTGGAAACGAATGGGATGACAGGTTTAATTGTCTAAGAAATAAGTCAAAAGTAAACTAAATAAACAAACAAAGGGAGGGAGCTCCAAGAAAATCACAAATGCACCGTGCCAAGCTGCTCTTGCTTCTACAAATATGTAAGGAGGAACCAAATTCAATCTCGTTGACAAGGAACAGGGGAAGAGCACTGTCTCTGATAAGGATTCCACAAGTTAGGTAACCAAAAGCAGAGCACTTGCCTTCCTCTTTTTCATGTTTATGTCCTGAAGACCATTTCTTATTTATTTGTAATTTGCATGAACCAAACCTTGTAGCATTCACTTTTTCACTAGAAATTGAATACCATCCCAATATGGACTGTTCAACTTTCTAAGATCAGTTCTTTCTTACCTTATCTTAAACATGAACTTTTGTGGACTTGTTTCCACAATTACATTTCAAGATATACAAAGTTTTGTTGTTTTTGATTTATGGGTAAATGTTTTTTTATTGGAGCTATGAACCGATGGGTTTTTGAAAGGGCCCAACCCTTGTACAAAGTTTTGTTGTTACGCTCTCTCCATTATTAGAACACCAATACACTTAAATTGAAAGTCAGTGCTCTGAGAACATCAGCTTGCATATTCTGATTCATCAATAAAAAATAGGCATCCAATTTGCAGAGTACCCTATTAAGTGTGGTCATGTAATTAGAAATCAAATATAAATGCCGTATTCAATCATCTTGGTCTTTAAATGTTTCTAATTAACAACATGTTAACAGTTATTAGTTCTGCATTTCAGAAAAATGGACATGCTAACAAAATTAGTCAAATTTTAAGTTTCTACTGTTGGTTTTCATTTAAGAGATTGTATCTCCAGACATTCTGCATGGTTCATTAGGCTGTGCTTATAGTTTGATGACAATATCTGTTGCTGATTTTATCATTGTGTCAGGCCATAAACTGCTAATCAACAAACCAGCTATCATTGTGTCCGGTTAGAGTAGTTGAGATAAATTATTATTTCTTTAAACAACAATTCAACCTTGAAATGCATAGGTGCAAGCAGGATAAAATAGCATGATGAATTATCCCACAAGATACACAGCCAAGTCTAACCATATAATTAATTCGGTTATAGAAGCTGTCAGACCAATGGTCCATCAAATGTACAGGCATCCCTCTGTTTCACGGCAGTCTTGATCCGTGAATCATGTTCTACTGAGTAAATGTGAAGAATTATAATATTCGTTTTCTGTTTCTATAGAGGTACATCACTTGGGTAATCTTCTCCATGTCGTGCAACCATTTCACGGAGCTCTTTTTCTTGTTCCTGAAGATTTAATGGAACTTTATCATACACATCAGAGAAAAGATTTTCTATACCTGGCTTTTCCATGCGCTCAGCAACCTGAATGGCCTGTAGAAGCTGATCAGACAAAGAAAATGTGATTTTCACAAAGTTAGGCGATGGAATTGGGAATAACTAAAAGATAAACAAAATAACAAAACCAAGGTCCAAAATCAGTTCTAGAACATTAAAAACTGTAAAATTCTTTAAATAGAGTCTGTAAAACTCCTCAGATTTACCTTGTTTCGTATTTCACTCCGAAGTTCTGATTCATCCTTCTCATTCCACCAATTATTTCGATTCATCCACTTTCTAAACCTTGAAACAGGATCATGTTTCATCTTCCAGAGCTCAATTTCATCTATTCCACGATATTTGGTTGAATCATCAGATGTTGAGTGGTGACCTACTCGGTATGTAAGTGCCTGCCAATATAATTGCAATAATCAGTTAGATCTTTTTAGCCATATGTTTTCTTGTTTTCTACCATCTAGGTGACAAATTTCAACTGTGAACTCAAATGCACATGTGAAGCTTTAGGTTTGCCTGCGCTTGCAGACAATTATGATTCAGCACAAGTACAAATTAATTGAGTAAAAAGGAAGTGAAATAAAGCAAAAATTTGTACCTCTATTAATACAGGTTTACACTCATTGATTGCAATTTGTCGGGCCATGCTAACTGCAGAGTACATAGCAAGTGCATCATTGCCATCTACTCGAATGCTTCTAATCCCATAAGCATGCCCTCTAACAACTATACCATCACCTAAAAATGTTGGCCAGGAAGACAACAGGGAAACAAATAATAAATCAAATCAAGAGGCCACTCTCTAAAACAGATGCAGTAGTTTTAACAATGACTATAAATGGTCGGTTCAAAAATCAGAGCTGCAAATTACTTCTAAACTGTTCTGAAGATGGGGTGCTGATTGCCCATCCATTGTTTCGGCAAATAAATATAACTGGAGCCTCTAGAACTGCTGCAAAGTTCAATGCAGCATGACAATCTCCCTGGTAGAAAAAGGAAGACACAATGAAAATAAAAATTGAAATAACAGGGCATTTCAAGAATTGAGCATTCATTTGATCGAAAATAATTATGCCCGTAAAAAAGATATGTTTTGAGTCTGACCTCACTTGATCCACCATCACCAAAATAAGTTACTGCACAAGCTTGTTTCTTGTCCATTTTTAGTGAATATGCTGCACCTACTGCCTGTGGAATCTGTGTTCTGGCAAGCATGAGAGGATAAAATGAGATTTGGAACCAGTAGTGCTAGTCATTCATAGCATGATGTCATGAAACAGTATTCATCTAGTATTTAGTGTAGTAAAAAACTGCCAAAGTCCACAGCACTATCAAGAAAAAAATCAAAATAAATAATGAAATTGCCTAAGTAGTGCATAAAAATAATCACCATTCAAGCAAGCAAGATCCTTACGCTATAGGGGAAGATATAGTAAAGTAATTTAATGCTTTAGATCCATAATGAATGGGCATCTGCCGGCCCTTGCCATAATCAGCTGAGTTCCCAAAGCACTGGTTTGCAAATTCTTGCAATGTAAAACCACGCCATAGAAGGACGCCTGGCTCCCTATACTGCACATAACAAAGAGAAGGTCCAGCTGAGTAGAGCCCCCCTTAATGCATGAACATTTTTATGGTATTTTCAGCAACAGAAATAAGTTAATGACAATTCCAGAGAAATAATCCGGATACAATTCTTTGTGTTTCTTAAAGTGATTTAGTAAAAATATTAAAAAAGATTTCTAAAAATTGTAAAATATTAATGTGTGATATCAACTTACAAAAAGACATAAGTACCAGTATTTCTTGTTTTTCCAAGCCTTGTGAACTCAACCAACCCAAAACTCTAAATCTGGATATAACAACTGAATATCAAGGCAAAAGAATTATTTACCTGGGGAAAAACAACATCATCAATACTCAAGGCAGCTGCTGATGAAATATTGATAGCCTCTTCCCCAATAGATGTTACATAAAAGGAAATTCTGCCTTGTCTTTGAGCTTCATAAAATATGATATCCATTACCTGAAGAGTTACCATACTATTGTACATTTTCAATGCCAATTCTCTGTTAACCTGCCATAGATTAAATTCCTATAGATGAGAACTGATACATTGAATATTTTATGGCATATGTGACCTATTTAGTATTGATAACATCTCCATCAAATAACTCCACATAATATGTAAAAGATTCTCATATAATTTCTTAAAAGTGTTCACCTCGTAGACACCATCAGTTGCAATCTGATGCCCATTGTGATCCAGAATTCTGTAGCAAGGTACACGAGTACTTGACGACTCTGATATGAAGTTCATTTGAGAAGCAAATTGAACTTTCCCACCTGGAAACTCCAGGAACTGTCCATTCAAAAGGAAGGCATGTAAAGCAATGCTCTATATTAAAGCCATCCACCTTCTAGCATTAAAAAATCTAATTCATATTCAGCAAATAAAAAATATCTTCTATAAATGGCCTTGGTTCTATATTTTGATACATGCCTCATAATCAAGAACGAATATCAAACAGAATTAGTAGGTTTAAACAGATGGATTTTGAAATATGTTGGGGTGTTATTCACACCTTCTCCCGAAGGAAACACACTAGTGAATTGCCATCTCTGAGTTGAGAATTAAGCTTGCTGTCCTGGTTGTTTTAATTGACATCGGTTAATCTTTTAGATGTCAAGGCGCATCCAAATTTGTAACTGGATTGTAAAGCTATTTTTTTTCACTTTTTGATGTCAAATCTCATCGATAGGATGGAATTTAAACCCAGGTATATATACCCTCTGGCCAATGGGCTAATGCACTTCTGAGTTACCTGTCCTTTCATGACAGGTCTAGAGTGTGGACTGTCACCCCTAACATTACATCTATCATGCTGAATTTGGATGGATACCAACAGTGACTAGACAAATGTTTTATTTAAGTCACTCACAGGACCCATGTTACGAAGAAATGGGAAACAAGAATAGACATGGAAATTAGTACAACTGAAAAATGGGGGTTCTAAAGTTTCAGGGGCAAGAAAATTTTAAGTTTGTCATCATCAAAAAATTACAAAATCTCAATCATCTTCATTAAAACATAAAGTACAAAGGTTATCATATTCAGATTGATACTTGACAATTAATAAACAATAATGTTCACCCATGACAACTCCGTTAATAACTACATAATTTTACTTTCTCCAGAGGATATACTTAGATCAGAATTAAAATGTCGAGTATCTTTGGAAGACTGATTGAAAAAAAAAGTATTCCCAAGGCAGGACTTCATATGACAGACCAAAAGACAAAAATTACGAGGACAGATTTCGATTTTAGTTTTTTAAATCTTTGTTTTTTTCTGATTTGGCAAACCAATTGTTGCAGAGAAAAAAGTCTAATTAGCCCACCATCCTTGATAAACAAGTTTAGGCATTACAGCCCTAGATTATTGGCTTTTGGTAACATTAAGCTTCTGCTACAACTTCAGTCATGTGTGCAAGGGAATTTATTCTATGAAAATTAAATTAATCCATGACTCTTGGTTCGCAATTAAGACTTTCCCCAAAACTATATCTACCCCAGAGGATACCGACCAAATGAGAATTTATTCTATGGGTTTCCTATGCTTACTCCCTTGCCATATGGAGGTACTACTTGATGGTAGCCTGGAAAAGTACTAAGCATTATTTTTCCAACAATATATGTTCCCTTCTCCAACAAACTTGAATTTTACCAATTGAGCAGTCTAATTCCTTAGCAGTTTTTAATCACCAGTGATATCCTGTCATGTTACCAACGGAGAGAACAACAAAATGATAATAGACATTTCACATTTTTTTTCAATTCCGAAAAAACAGACCTGGTTTTCGCCATCATCTTCTGAAGCCACCTCTTGGCTTGAATACTCAGCCACACCTTTCTCTGCTTCAGTTCTAATCCCACAATGCCTCCGCCCGCAATGCACCAAATTGCCAGAAGATTGTGAAGCTTCATGGGCCACATGCTTTTGAATTGCATTCTGCTTTTGGGTTACAAAATTCCGGCTTTGGGTTCCAAAATCCCATCTTTGTGTACCCAAAAGTCTCAAAAAACTAGAGGGCCCTGAGCCATTACAGACACCATCAAAATTATTTGACACCCTCTGCAACAAATGACTTTGCAGAAGCAGATTCCACCATACTCTGGAAAGAGATTTTAATGGAAAAGACATCCCCAGACAATTCAGTTCCACCCAAAACTAGGAAGATAAATCAACTGGTTTTGAAAACCCAATGGAGAACATCCCAATATCACAATTAATTAAATAAATAAAACATAACAGCTGTTGCATTTCAATTTCCTCGCTTGGAATAAACACGTGGGAGGTTATATTTTATTTTTCTGGTTAATCTTGAATGGGGATAAGATCCATGGAATCCGACAAGGCAGATCACGGAAAACGGTAGATCCTAATGAAAATGACCCATTCTCACACCGTTCCCGAAATGTTTTTGACAGAAAATTTGCGCTAAAGTAGGCAATTCCATTGAAAATGCTTGAAATGATGCCATCATCGTTATCATCTTTTCAAAAATAAAAATATAATAATAATAATAATTGAGCTTGGATGGAACAATGTGGGGTAGAGGTTACAACTTACCTAGCAATGTTGAGTCCGCACGTAATTTCCCAGCCTCCAATGTAACCATATATTAGTGTGACTTAGTAATTAGTTTTTTTTGGTTGTAATATGTTTATTAATTAATATTTGATTGAGTTATATGGTAGCAATTTGATTCTTCTTTAGTTGAAAAAATAGAGACTGAATTTGAAAAGAATGTTAAAGTAATGTCATAGAACTATTAGTGAAAATTAAAATTAAAAAATACAACTAAACACAAAATCAACAATCATATTATTGTATAAGTTTAATCCATATAAAATTTCTTTCCAATTGAAATGATGATCAAATATATTTGGTAAGTCTTTAAAAACCATAATCTATTGTTTCTTAATAAAAGAGCAACCCCAAAACAAATGTTTCATTTGCATTTAACTAACAAAATGAGCATTTAACTCATTGAACCATTATACATTTCAATTTATCCCCAATGGGCAGCTTGCAATACAAAATTTCCCATGCCACAACATGCGCATCAAAATCAGCTTTGGACTTTCAAATTTGATCCAAAACTTATTACTAGATTTGCATTTCCATTTAAGGTTAAGATGAGGATTTAGGGACATACATGGAAGGAGATGGAGATAATTTTTCTTTAATGGAAGTAGAGTGAAGTGATAGGAGGGCAAACAAATGTAGTCTTTGAATAAATTACACAAAACAAGAGTACACAATTTCATTGTTAAATCCAATGGGACTAAGGACTGCACAAAAATAAGAAAATGCTTGTATTGTTGGTCAAACCAAAACATTCTTTAATGACTTGCCAAGGAGACCAATTCAAAGCAGTGAAATCCCAAATATTGTTAAACTATTGGACCCATTTCTTGAATAAGTAATAAGCTTGCCTGGGAAAGTTGATGGCAAGAGGTTGTTCCTAATATGTATATGTTTATCCCACCAAATGGAAGAAGATGCAAAAGTAAAGCCATGTTATAATGAAGACTCTTTCCACTTTAGGAAGTGACAAACATGTTGTCAGGGCTTCCAAATGAATTGCAAGGGAAGTGAGGCTTTGATCTAGAATAAAGAAGCAAGAAGAATTTTGTTCAACCAATTCATAGATTGTCATTTTCCTTTAATTGAAGTTGTATTAATTCTATGTCACACTAAAATCTTTCAAGGCTCCTCCTCTTTAACAACTTTAGTGATCCATTTAGCAACTAGACATAGCCCTTACGTCTTAGGATCTATAATTCCCAATCCTCTTAAATGTTGGTTGAATGTAATGAAACCAAGATGCAGCTATAAAACTAGCACTACCATCCATTTGGTCCAAATAAATTGTCGAATTAATTTATTCAAATATTCATAAACTTTATTGGAGAGCATCCAACAAGAAGAATAATACACATGTGCAACAAAAAGGATTCTATTAGCAACGTGAATTTTGCTTGCCAAATAAAGAAATTTGCTACCCTGATTAAACAATTTGTTCTTAAGTCCATTGAGGAACCAATTCCACATCTCAGAAAGAGGAACTCCCAGACCAAATGGAATGCCAAGATACTTGGTTATCTCCCCATGTTTAATTTGTTTCCATTGTTTAGGAATCCACTGAGGAATAGGATCAATTTGAGACATAAAAAGTTTAGTCTTATGATGAGCTAAGTGTGATCCAAACACAAAACAATATAGGTTTAAAATGTTAATGGTATTAGTTCATCTCTTTTTCCTGAATTCTACAGAAATAGCATGCTATCATCAAAAAAGTGTGAGCTAATAACAACCGCATTTTGAGGGATTGATATGCCTGATATGAGTTTCATTTAATTTGCCTTTTATAGAAAATAACCCAAAGCATCTGCCATAAGCACATATAAAATGGAGATAAAGGAAATCCCTATTTGATGGGGCACTGTAAAGGAAATGAATCAAACATAGAATTATTAATAACTAGGTGAGCATTGGCATCTTTGAACAACATTTGAACATGTGCACAAATTTTGGACCCAAAACTCAGTCATTGCAACATGTTAAAGATGAAATTCCAATGTATTTTTTCATAGGCTTTATCAAAATCTAGCTTGACTAGTAATGCATTTTAGCCTAACTATTGAGCCCATTCACTAGATTTCCATGCCAAAATCAAGTTATCAAGGATATATCTACCTCCAGGAAACCCTGTTTGTTTTGTTCTCACAATATCATGCACCACAAGTTTGATCCAACTAGCCAGTGCCTTTGCAATGATTTTGGAAGAAGTATTTAATAAACTAATAAGTCACCAACTAAAAATAGTGTCTTCATTTTTCCCTTTATGTAGAAGTTTTATTAAGTCTTTATTGATGTCTATGCCTAATGATCCTTTCTCAAAGGCCTCCAAATAAAGAGATAAAAGTCATCTTTGATATAATGCCTCATAGCTTGATAAAATTCTACTAGAAGCCCATCGATATTAAACTTTTATTAGTTGTCAAAGAGAAAAGAACATGTTCAATTTCTTCCAAGGAAAGAATATGGTCAAAGAATTGGTTGTATCTAGGATCAATTTTGTTAGGAATACACTCTTTGACAATTTCTTCTAGAGTTTGTTGAATATTCTTCCAATGATTTTCTTCTCTTAAAAGTTTCTCATAGAAATTCCAGAACAACATAATTATCTCAAAAGGAACTATGTGCAAGGATCCAAGTTCATCCATTATGGCACATATTCTCTCCTTCTTATGTTTGAAATTTAGATAACTAAAGAAAATTTGGAGCCTTTATTACCCTCTTTGATCCATTGTATTCTTGCTCTTATTTTTAATACCTTTATAATTGTTTGATTTATGTAGCAACGATTCAATTGTAGCAATCGAGGCTTGAATCCTAGTGTTACTTGGCTCTATAATAATCTATTTCATGGCATATGCTCCAATTTCCCTAATTTTTTTAATACGCTTACATTGCCAAGCCATTCTTCTGCCAAGAGAATGTAGGAATTTAACACATTGTGAGAGATCAAAGCACCACCAATCCAGAAAATCCTCTCTTGTGGCTTAGGTATGGAGCTTCAAATTCCTACTAAAGTTGTAACACAATTAGAATTTTTTAAGTGGAAAGTATTGAGTTTGTAGGAGAGTTGAGAAGAAATGGAAGTCTCTTGAGAAAAATAGATTATGTAAAAGATTAGAAAGTGGTTAGATATAGTGGTAAAATAATCAACTTGGATGCATGTACTAGAAATATCATGGACCAATTGAAGATTATGAGATAAATAAAGTCTTTCTAGCTTGCTTCGTTTCCTATCCCCTCTAGATCTACAGTTAGACCATGAAAACCAATTATTAACATGACTAGAGAATTTATCATGAATGAGGTCACCCACACCCAAGGAATTATGACAATACGACCAATTTTCAAATTGCTCATGGTTGAGTTTAAAGTGATTGAACTAGTTGCAATCCCTATGGTGTTCCATCATATTGAAATCTCCACCTAGAACCTAATTAGCATTGGGAAGATTTGTAGACATCCAATCCCAAAGAGCAACATGTTCATTGGTATTATTAGGTGTGTAGACAAATCAAAATCTAATAGGCTATCCATTGATGAAAGGGCCCAAATGCAACTATGTGAGGGGTCCTCCCCCTTATCAATGACATATTTAGAAATCCATGGAGACATTCCTATAACAACTCATCCCTTGCCATCTCTATGAGATGTATGTAGGAAGATATCTTTCCATATATTATAAAGAGACGCATCAAGGTAGTTTTTTCTTAGTTTAACTTCTTGGAGGAATAAAACATCATGTTTCCATTTCACAATGGCCTCTTTGACTCTAAATTTTTGATGGGGGAGAGAAATCCTTCTTACATTCCAAGAAAGTATATTGCAATTCATGATGAAGAAGAGATCTAATATTATCATCTTGAGGCAACACACCAAATGATTGGAAAGTGAAATTAACTACTTGTTATTCTTTCAATATTTAGAGGTGATTGAAGAGGCCCTTAATCTTTGTTGTGAACTTGGTGGAGGGTAAATAGAGGCCTAAACATGAGGTTCTAAAGAAGAGTAGGAAGGATATTGGTCATAGGTTGGAGAATGAAAGTTAGAAAGAGAAGGAGAATGAAAAGGTTCCTTCCTCTTCTGAACCATTTTCCAACCATTAGTCATAACAACATCCTTGTACAAAGGGGAAACTTTGGAAGGTGAATAAGTAGGAAAGTTGTGGGTAGAGGGAGAAAGAGAGAATTCAAAATGTACATGAGGTAAAGAAGTGACCTTATGGGAAGAGGGAAACTGGGAGAAGGGTTGGATAGAATGGTTGATAGGTATAGAAGAGGGTAGAAACTAAGAAAAATCTATATTTCCTAGTAAGACAGCCATGTATGATCAAGTCTCTTTCTTTGTAGAAGAAACATGCATTAGGTTTTTCAATATAAACTAATTATTGATCCAACTTAAAAACAAGACCAATCAATTTAATATTCTCTAGCAGAGGTTAGTTCAAATTGAGTTCTATGCAAACCCTAGGATGAACCCTTTGGCTAGAAAATTTATTTGAGCTATGTTTGCAAGCACCAAATTATTCTACCAAGATAAGCCAAAATATCTCTTAGAAATAGTCAAAAACCATATTTAAGTAGGGCAATGCTATCCACATAGGGTAGTGTGAGCAAGAAGGACCTTTAGGGTGAAAATCAAAGTTCCAAGCCTGAAGATAACAAACTTGCCCCAGATAACCCATGTGCTTGACCATGATCAATAGACTTGAACATACATCACACCTAGCCTTTCCCTAATCCTCTTATGGTTTCAATTTCCTAACCTCTATTTTCCAATTCAATTTAACCCATTTATAAAATTTTGTTTTTGTAGGGATTCCTCTTAAAAAAATAGAATAATAGTTTGGGTTTAGCATTCAATAATGATTTCTATAAAATCATCAGGAAGATAAAATTATAGGGTTTTACCTTGTTTATCATTGTGTGGCTCTTCAATGATTTTTTTGCCCTTCTCTTCATCTCAAATGCAACCCACAACTTCCCTAGTTTCTGCACCCATTTTTCTAGACTCTCCCAAGTCATTTTCCATCATATTGTGCCTTCCTTCTCTACCCAATCTTCTTTCCTCGCCATCCAAACTAAAAGGAGACTCCATTAAGTTAGCACTTTAAAAGGGTCTATTTCTTAATTATCTCCCCAACTTCATTCATTACTTCTTTTGCTCTAATATCTCCTTTGATTTGCCTACCAATGTCTTCAACTGCATCTGATTTCCACTCTACCATAGGGTCATATTCTGGTTCACCTTGGCATCTAGGGTTTAAGCCCTTTTGGAACTTTCACCTCTATTTGCTCTATTTTTCCTTCACTATGTGTAAACTTTTTAGTCCACCTCTCTCCATAAGTTATATGTTTTTAAGTTTTTAAATTTATTTAATTAAATTCAATTGTTAAATTTAGAAATTGATTTTTTTAAAATTAAAAAAATATATAGAGAATATTATATTAATCACGAGAATAATCAAATATTATATAATTAATTAGAATTGATATATATTTTATAATTAAATTAGATTTATAAATATAATATTATTAATTATATTAAAAGTATTATAAATATAAAAAGTACATTATTATAGTTATGATAATTAGTATATATAATTTTTTTGCTAGATAAATATAGCCTAGAGACCTATGTTGTTCAAAATGTGACTTAGACACAACATGGGTGAGTCAGACTTCGATGCAACACATGATTCATAGCCTTACAGAGGTGACATCCCAATCACTCTTGCTCTCATGGTAGTAGTCAATCCATCAGCAACAATACAAAGGGGCCGTCATATTCCCTTGGGATCAGAATATCATGGATCACAGTTGGGTTGATCATGTTTGTTTGTTGAATACTTTTGTTGTTATTGTTGCAATCATTGTTGTTTAGTTCTCTAAGTTGAAAGGTCAATTCTTGTAATAAATGAAGTTTTTTGTTACCTACCTCGCTTATGATGGCTAAGTCTTGTGTAGCCTCTTCATGGAATTGGTTGATGATTTGGCCCTGGATTTGAAATATGGTATTTGATTGTATCTTGCCTAATTGTTCTAAGAGTTTAGTTTTATCTTGAATGTTTTCCTCAATTAGGTTTAGTTGCTCAGGGAGGTTTGCTTTGATTTCCTCAAAGATTGATTTAATCCAATCTTTTCTCACACTAGGGCACATTGAGTGCTTAGCAAAGAAGATGGATGTTTAGATATGGTTGAACGTTTGAGTTGATGTTGAGCTTTTGTGCTTCATGATGAAATTGAGGGTTTGTTTGATGTTTATTTTTGAATGTTGAAGGCTAAACATTGTATGCCTCATGACAAAATTGAGGGCTTGAAAGTTGTAAGTTTCTTAATGTTTAAAATGAAATTTCTAAATTTAATTAAATATAAATGAATGCGTGCACTTTTTTGTTCTTTTTTTTATTTTTTATGATCTAATTGCTATAAAGGAAATATGTATGCAATTCTATGACTTTTCCTAATGCATTACAACTATGTTTTTGTGTTTTTTAAGTTTTGAATTCTAATCTAATCAAACAAACTTGTGACTACTCTAAGAAAAACAAGAAATTTAATCTAAGAAAATAAAATAACTCTATTCTCTCTATTCTATGAAGAGAAATAAAAATAATGTTTTACTTCTTCAATAGCAAGATGTGAGCTAATTTCTATTAAAGCAATAAAGAACCTATAATAGTGGGTGCTACTACTCGGCTATGTCCTTAGAGGTCATGTGGAAACTATCTCCTTTGTAGTAGTGGGGTCCTCTTCTTGGTGATAGGGATGAAAATGGGATGTGAGGAAGTGAAAAATTGGCTTAGAAGCAATAACAAATTTGAAGAAAAAGAAGGCTCTCAAGGTCATGTATGAGCATAAAAATCCTAAGGGGAGAAGCTATGCACAAGCTCAAAGATCTTAAGACTGCATGAAAACTATCTCCTCCTAAATAAATGTTAAATTCTTGAAATGAAAAGGCTCACGATTAGGTAAGTCCTTCATTAGAATGTCGTTGAATTCATTCAAAATTTATTGGACTTCTATGAGAACTTCTACCCCTTTTTCTATTATCATAATTTATGCAACCTGAGGTAGGAAAGCATGACATACCTTGTCTTTTCTGATTTCCTTCAAGAACTATTTTCCCATCACTAGACAAACCCTAATGTTTTTCTCAACCTCCTCATCCTTATCCTTCAAAAGATTCAACACATACTCAACCCCATCCTTCTTGATTTTAATGCAATTACTCTTGCCATCATGAATGGCCTTCCTATCATATTTCCAAGGTCTGCCTAACAAAATGTGGCATGCATCCATTGGCATAACATCACACATTATCTCATCTTTGTAATTCCCAATGTGAAATTTAACAAGGCATTGTTCACTTACCAATAATTGATGTCCCTTTTGCAGCTAGGAAACCATGTAGGGAGTTGGGTGTTTCAGTCTCTTTAGTTTCAGCTTCTCCACCATCTCTTCTGACACTAAGTTGTCAGTGTTATCGTTGTCCATAACGACTTTGCAACATTTTCCTCCAGACTTACATCTAGTTCTAAACAAATTTCTTCATTGTTCTGGTTCTTTTTGTACCTTCTCTGGTGTTAGAAAAACTATCCTCAACTTCAAGGATTCTCCATCCTCAAGTTATTCTCCAAATTTTGGTGAGGCTACACTTGCCAAACTCTCCTCCTTAGCTTGTGCTATATGGACTCTAGTCACTTTTCCTTTTCCACTAATCTATTGTATGTGAGGACATTTAAATGCCAAATGTCCAATCTGTCCACATTGGAAACATGTTCCACTAAATCTTCTTCCTCTTTCAAAATTTCCTATACCTCGGGAGTAATCACCCCTTCCTCTACCTCCTTAGGTATTGGTCTAAGAAGAACTTGCTTCTCCTAGCTTATCTTGAGAACCATGACCAAGATTTGATTGCCCTCTTCCTCTTGAGGGTTTATCTTTTCCTCTTGAACTATTATGTCTTCTAGAGATCTTTTTCTCTACCTTTAATGCAAATTGATAGGCTTCAAGTCACACTGGTAATCCTAACCATGCTAATTTAATCGTGGATAGAATAATGCAAACCATTTACATAACTAGAGACCTTCTCAACATCATCTTCAAGGTGACCAACTCTAATGTTCAATCTATAAAACTCTTCAATGTAGTCTTGCACACTTTTCTCCCTTTACTTGAGCATCTGCAACTTCTTGTATATGGTGATCTCATGATCTTTTGGTGAAAACTTTGCCTTCAACTTAGTTATCATCCTCTCTAAGGTTTTAATCTTTTCCTTTCCTTTCCTTTTCTCTGTCTCTCAACCTACACATGATCCCACCACAGAGATGCATGTCCCTTCATCTTTGTAGCTACAAGTTTTACCCTCTTAGGGTCTTTAATGGGTTCTAACTCAAAAGACTTATCTACCTATAAGATCCATTCTATCAACTCCTCTGGATTCAGACTACCACTGTAACTGGGTAGTTCTACATGGGGTTTACTAGAAATCTTTATCATTGTACTCAGAAACCTTCTCTCATATCCATCTTCTCCTTCTTCTGCTTCTTCTTCACAGACTTCTTCCTCATTATCACTCACATCCTCTACAAGTACTCCTCTACGTTGTGTTCTTTCCATTGCATCCAACCTAGTTGTGATGCCTCTCAGCATCTCTACCAATATTCCATCTCCATCTCTTGGAGCAACTCCTCTTCTACCTCTAGCTCAGTGTGTCATGTCTGCAGACCCTCTGTAGTTGCAGGTTTTCCTCTTCACTCTGCCTACAACAAGATCCTCAAGGCCTCTTGCACAACACATCCATGGTCTTAGGGAATTCCAAACCTATGCTCTGATACCACTTGATGCAAATCAAGGTCTGGGGGCTTTGACAAGCTACTGAACCAGGCAACAAATGAACAACACACAATAATGAAATAGAAAACTCTTTATTCATATGTAACAAAAAACATTACAGTAGGAGTACAATGATCTTCCTATATGCATTCAACATGCCTTGGCCCAAGCCTTAAAATCATCCAATCAATGACTCAAACCAACATCTGAAAACCCAGATAGTTTGCTTTCCAAATTTGAAATCTACAGAAGAAGCTACAGTAGAAATCCACAACTCACTATGGAGAAGTCAACCTCTTTCAGGGTAAAAATCCTTTATTTATAGGCATTTTAGGTGGCCACCACACCCATCACATGAATGGGACATGTGTCAGTCATCAATTGGCTCTTGGATAAGTTGTATAGGTGGTCAAAAACTATTTTTGTCACTTTCTAGGCACTTTCAAGCAGTGTAGCAAAAAAAAGTGACTCATCAGGATATTGCAAAATTTTGAGGGTCATATATATTGTGAGATTTCAGGGATCTACGACATATTGCAGTATTTTATGTGTCTATTGCATATTGCGGGATTTCAGGGGTCTACTGCATATTACAAGATTTTAGGGGTCATTGGCATATATCCTGATGGTAGGGAAAGTTTCACATATCCTATTGCAGACCAAAGTTTCGCATATCCTGTTGCAGACCAAAGTTTTGCATATCCTATTGTAAACCAAAGTTCTAAATTTGCATAACTTGTCCAATTTAGCTCGGATCTTCACCAAATTTGAAATGTGAGCACCCATTTGGATCTTAGTCAAGGTGAACCCCTCAATTTTCCATGAATCCGTAGGAATTTCTCTAGAATCTTGATCATCAACTCTTGCAAACAAAACAAGAATAAAACAAACAAACAAGAGAGCAAGGAAATCTTTTTGGTTGATAAGGATTGCTCGTGGACCTGAATTTTCTTGCATCACCTAAAATGTAAAGATATTTCAATAAAAGGAACAATGTGTAAGGGATAAATCATGATGCACTTGAATGTAAGAATACCCCCAAGTGTAAATATATGGCAATGAGAAGTGTAATGTGTAAGGGGGAAGTCATGATACCCAAGTGTAAAGGTAACTCAAAGATTATAGCATTGTAGTATCATAATCAATGTGTCATCATCCATATTATAAAGGAAAAAATCCTTGATTGACTCGATAATTGTTATATGATAATCAACAATGTCAATTATGTCGATAGATAAGTGTGAAAGCATGTGTAAATAATATGTGAACATGAAGGCATTTGTGACAATATATTTGTTTGTTTCAATCTCAAAAATAATAATGCAACAAATGCACATGGCAAATGGCCTAAATGATCAAATCAATGAAAATGAGCACGTGTGTAATAACCACTATTTTTCAACCCCCAAAATTTTTAAACTTTAACAAGTAATACAATCAAATCCCATACTATGAATGTGCTCATACAATAAGATAACATAAAGTGATATCCATTAACAATATAATTTCACATGAACATCAATACATAAATCTAATAAGAATAGTACAACCATCAAATAGGTACAATATACAATAGTACAATGAGTCACAACTACAACCCTCCATAATATACATCAAGTATATATGCCAACATGCCAATCTACCACATATGCAACAATGATCCACTAATAATGATACAACATTTGTAGTCACTAGTCCAATCACAAGCAACTCCCTTTAAGATCATATTGCATATCGGGATGGTATTTCAAATCCACACATAGAAAGACCCTTATCCTCCCTAACCATTAGTTTGTCTTGAAGCAAACAAACATATATGATCCAGTAGATTAAGTAGTGAAAAACAAGGATAATGATTATCGTATTAAATTCTTTCTCATTTTCACACATAAACATAGATCCACAAACAAAGGTCATACACACTAACTATTTCATTCCAATTTCACAAAAAAACATGTCAATATCATAGAATAGATCCAAATACACCTCAATAAGAAACCTGATTCATAACAACACCTCATAATGCATATGATTTATCAACAATAATCTTACAGAATACACAAACAATAGTCATAAGTACTAAGATTCTATAACCCAAAGCATCTAAGACCATATGCAACATCTTCAAGTGACCATTATTTATATCCCATACTACAACAACAATTATTCTTCAATGCCATATGTTCTAATCAGCCCAAAACTATCTCAAGGCAAAAACCCATCTAGGTTGCACTACATAAAGATATGGCAATGAGAAGTTTAATGTGTAAGGGGAAAGTCATGATACCCAAGTGTAAAGGTAACTCAAAGATTATAGCATTGTAGTATCATAATCAATGTGTCATCATCCATATTATAGAGGAAAAAATCCTCAATTGACTCGATAATTGTCATATGATAATCAACAATGTCAATTACGTCGATAGATAAGTGTGAAAGCATGTGTAAATAAGATGTGAACATGAAGGCATGTGTGACAATATATTTGTTTGTTTCAATCTCCAAAAATAATAATACAACAAATGTGTTAGAAATGAAAGCAACACTACTTCAATGGAACTCTGATTCAAATAAATTTCTGCAATATTTTAAGTGTGTACTATTGATGGAGATTGTAACAAGAAATGAAACTATGCTTCACAAAAATGCAAAATAAGAAATCTGAACACAACACAATGTTTAATGTGGAGAAAACCCTTGCAAGTAAGAAACTCCACACAGGAAAGAGGCCCAATGTTTGTATTAATCTAAAAATGATTTACAATACAACAAAACCACCAATATCTCCTTCAGTCTTCAATCCGACAGCATTTCGGCAGCACCTAAGTACTTGTAAACATATTATGCATCTCATCTACTATGCCATGACTTTATAGAATTTTCACAACCTCAAGATGGGTGTCCACCTTGGAATCTTCACCCATGCAACATTCAATGACTTCTTAGAAGCTTGAATGCCTAGGGGCCAAAAATAGCCACTTACAACATCTTATGATGTGTCATATGTTGTCATAAATGTCATAGATTCTTATGACAACTTACAATTGTCATAGAATCTCTTACACCTTCTTACAACATCTATGACGCGCATCATAACACTAAAAATAGGTGATTCCTCCACATGTGCACCCCACTTTGACCAATTACCATTTACCATAGTAAATTACATCCCGTAACTACCACTGGTAACTCTGGAACTTACCGTGCAGTAACTCCGTAATTACCGTGGACAGTAAATAATTTTTACCACTGCTAATGAAACTTGTACATCTCCTTATGGGTAATTACAAATTACAAATAATACATGGAATAATACAATATTGAGATTTACAAGGTTAATGGCACCTTATCCCAACATTCTCCCACTTGACATTATACATTGTAAATCAACCCATAGAAAATCAAATGGAAAATAATTAGGCACTAGAAACAAGGCCCATGGCCTCTCTGCACCACATGAACTTCTCTGTGCTCACAAGTTTGGTCAATGAATCTACAACATTCTCCTGATTGTCTATCTTCTTCAGCTCAATCTGTCCATTTGCAACCAACTCTCAAATAAAGTGATACTGAACATCAACATGCTTAGTCTGAGCATGATGCATGGGATTCTTGGCCAAACAAATAGCACTCTGGCTATCACAACCAATCTAAATGATCTTGCAATCAAATCCAATACATGTACACAGTCTCCTCAACCAAACTGCCTCCTTAGAGACATGGGTAGCAGCCATATACTCTGCTTATATCGTGGACAAAGCAACTGTGGGCTACCTCTTACTCATCCAACTTAATGCTCCTCCAAATAGAGTAAACACATAGCCACTAGTTGACCTTCGACTATCCAAATCACTTGCCCAATCTGCATCAACAAAACCCTGTATGTCCAAAGATTTATCAGCATTATTAGTATCAGAATAAACCAAACAATGATCAGGAGTACCTGCAAGATATTTAAACACCATCTTCGCATAGTTCCAATGCTGTCTACCAGGGTTAGACATAAATCTTCTCAAAACTCCCACTGCTTGGGCAATATCTAGTCTAGTGCAAACCATTGCATACATCAAACTCCCTACAACACTAGCATATGGCACATTAGACATATCCTCAAAATCATCCTTAGTCTTTGGACACATATCTAATGAAAGCTTAGTACCAATGGGTAAAGGAACTCTAACTGGGTTACAGTCCTGCAAACTAAACCTCTGCAAAATAGTATTCACATACTTACTTTGTGACAACCAAAGCTTTCTATTAACTTTGTCTCTTCTAATCTCCATTCCCATAATATACTTGGCAACTCCAAGATCCTTCATATCAAATGCACCTGAAAGTTGGGATTTAAGCTCACTGATCATACCCTTAGTATTGGTGAAAAATAACGTCATCAACATACAAAGCAATAACCAGTATAGAATCATCAATACAATGAATGTAAACACAATGATCCTCCTCGCTTCTAACAAAACCCAATTTCAACACAAATGAATCAAAATTTTGATACCACATTTTGGGGGACTGTTTTAAACCATAGAGAGACCTCTTTAACCTGCAAACACATTTTTCTTTCCCTTTTACCTCAAAACATGTAGGTTGTTGCATATAAATTTCTTCCTCAAGATCTCCATGCAAGAACACAGTCTTAACATCCATTTGCTCAATCTCCCAATCATAAGCTACAGCAATGGATAAGAGAAATCTAATAGAAGTCAATTTAGCAACAAGAGAGAATATCTCACCAAAATCAACTCCCTCTCTTTGGGAGTAGCCCTTGGCTACTAGTCTAGCCTTGTTCTTTTCTAATGACCCATCTGCTCCAAACTTCTTCTTGAAGACCCACTTACATCCTATGGCCTTTCTTCCTTTGGGCAAACAAACAAGATCCTAGGTGTTACAAGAGTCTAAAACCATCATCTCCTCATGCATGGCTAATTGCCAAGACTCACTATCATCTACAGAAATAACTTTCCTGTAGGATCTAGGTTCATCGTTAGTATTCAATAAAGCATATACACAATGGAAATCTAGTGGGCTATAACTGTCAGACTCACTATCATCTACAGAAATAACTTTCTTGTAGGATCTAGATTCATCGTTAGTACTCAATAAAGCATATACACAATGGAAATCTGATGGGCTATAAGTATCAATTAGATTTCGTTGTCTTATGGATCTCCTCAAGGGTGGAGTAAGAGACTCCACTCATTCTTCTGCATGATCATATGCACCAACTTCTTCTGTAACAATAGACTCATCTTCATCAGAACTACTTGAATCTTCTTCGTCTTCTTCTTCACCCCACAATCCATCATTCAGTTCTTCCTGAGGTGCATCTTAGTACTCTAACTCAAAGTGCACTCTCTTTACCTTTTCATCTTTTTCTTTTGGCTGCTCAAGTTTAGAAATAGCTCTAAGTTCCCTGAAAATAACATCTCTAGAAAAGATAATCTTACGAGTTAGTGGATTCTAAAGCTTATCACCTTTCACATTATCACCATATCCAATGAATGTACACTTTTCAGCTTTTGGATCCAACTTAGATTGCTTTTCCTTAGGCACATGAACAAAAGCCTCACAGCCAAAAATCCTTAAATGTGAAACAGAAGGTTTCTTACCTGTCCACACTTCATAAGGTGTCGAATCAAGAGCCTTACAAAGAGATCTGTTTGTCAAGTAGCAAGCAGTACACATAGCCTCTGCCCAAAAGAATTTATCTAATTGTGCATCATTAAGCATACTTTTGGCTCTTTCCATAATTGTTTGGTTCATCCTTTCTGCAACACCATTCTGTTGTGGTGTATATGAAGTTGTCTTTTGTCTGATTATACCTACATGCTTGCAAAACTCATCAAATTTCTAAGAGCAATATTCCCCTCCATTGTCAGATCTTAATATTTTTATCTTTAAACCTGATTGGTTCTCTACTAAGACTTTGAATTCCTTAAACTTAGTGAAAACTTCAGATTTATGTTTCATAAAATAAATCTATGTAAATCTGGATACATCATCAAAGAAGGTTGCAGAATACCAAGATTTTCTGATAGATTCATTATCCACAGGTCCAAACACATCCATATGAATAATTTCTAACTTATCTTTTGCTCTATTGTTTCTTGAAGGAAATGATTTTCTATTTTGTTTACCAAACACACAATGCTCACAGAAATCAAAATGCTCATCAAAATAAGAGAAACCATCCAACAAACTTTTATTCTTAATAGTTTTTAATACATTATTGGTTGTGTGGCCCATTCTGCGGTGCTACAACATACAAGTGTTTTCAAAATCCTCAAAAACATAAGAGGCATTACAAACTGTAGTGGCTTCAAGATTAAACAAGTTCCCAAATCTCTTCCCTTTCGCTACCACCAAGTTCCCTCTCACCAATCTACAGCCATGATTATCAAATGTCACATGCATTCCCAAATAATTCAACTTCAAAACTAAAATTAGATTTCTAGCTAATCCAAGAACATGCAAAACACCAAGGAGGGTTTTAATCCTCCCATCACTGAAACACAACAATACCTTTCCTTTCCCGACAATCAGATATGAAGAGTTGTCACCAAGGTAGATATTACCTCCATCATATTCTTCATATGTGGAGAACCATTCCTTATGCAGGGTCATATGAAACGAGCATCCTAATTCAACCAGCCAGTGATCATTAGAAACAACATTACATGTAGAAAGTAAAACATCTTCACCTGCATTCGAGGACTTATCTGAAGCACTCTCCCACTGTTTCTTGCGGTTTCTACACTCCTTCACATGTCCCCTTTTACCGCAATTCCAACACTTAACTCTATTTTTTTACCAAGAGTCTTAGAGCAACCCTTGGACTTGTCTTTAGCCCCTTTATGATCTCCTTTAGGTTCCTTTTCCTTAGACCTTCCCCTGATACTGAGAGCATCACCTAAACTATACAAACTCTTCTTCCTCAATTCCTATGCCAATAAAACAACAATAAGAGCATCTAACTTTAGATCTGTGAGGTTAGTAGTGATAGCCAAAATGACATTTTCCCATGATTTAGGTAAAGAACAAAGAAGCAAGATACATTTATCTTTCTCATCAACTTCAACATCTACTGAAGCAAGCTAACTCATCAACAAATTAAAAGAATTTAAATACTCTGCAACTGACTCACCCTCTTTCATTTTCAAAGAAAACAACTTCCTTTTTTAAATAGAGTTCATTTACCATACTCTTGGCTTGGTAGATCTCACCCAACCGATTCCACAATTTATGTGTGGTCTCTTCCTTTGCGACATTCAGCAACACAGATTCTGAAAGACACAAATGGATGGTTCCTCGTGCCTTTTTATCCAGTTTTGCCCACTCATCCAGAGAGACATCATCGGGTTTCTTCTCTTTTTGCACAGCCAACCATTGGTTTCTTTCTTCCAACAAATATTCCATTTTCGGCTTCCACAACTCATACCCCGTTCCGTTGAACTTTTCAATGTCCAATGGAGAGGTTGATGCAATGGTGGATGCAGCCATAATAACAACACAAGATCTGCAAATCAAACACAACCAAACCTCCCACTGTAGCTATAGCTTCCACACTACCACCCAAGAATCAAAGCTGGTCAAGCTCTGATACCAAATGTTAGAAATGAAAGCAACACTACTTCAATGGAAATCTGATTCAAATAAATTTCTACAATCTTTTAAATGTGTACTATTGATGGAGATTGTAACAAGAAATAAAACTATGCTTCACAGAAATGCAAAATCAAAAATTTGAACACAACACAATGATTGATGTGGAGAAAACCCTTGCGGGTAAAAACCTCCGCATAGGAAAGAGGCCCAATGTTTGTATTAACCTGAAAATGATTTACAATACAACACCACCAATCTCTCCTTCAGTCTTAAATCCGATAGCATTTCGGCAACACCTGAGTACCTGTAAACATGTTATGCATCTCATCTACTATGCCATGACTTTATAGAATTTTCACAACCTCAAGATGGGTGTCCACCTTGGAATCTTCACCCATGCAGTAATTAATGACTTCTTAGAAGCTAGAACGCCTAGGGGCCAAAAATAGCCACTTACAACATCTTATGACATGTCATATGCTGTCATAAATGTTAATGGCCTAAATGATCAAATCAATGAAAATGAGCATGTGTGTAATAACCACTATTTTCAACCCCCAAATTTTTTAAACTTTAACAAGTAATACAATCAAATCCCATGTTGACACCTAAAAAATTAGTCCTCAAAATGCTTGGTTTTGCTCCCCATGTCTCATTCATATTTTTACTTGAATCTACAGCTTATAACCAATCATAGACATCTTTCATAGATTTTCATGTGTTTGTCATTTGAAATGCAAAGTGGAAAAGTCCAAAAAATTGGCTAAGCCCTAAGTCTTACAGTCATCATTTTACTTTATCTTATAATCTGTTGTTGACTATCTAGCCTAGGTTACCAGTCGTCTAAGTTATAACATTGGGCCTTATATACCATGAAATGACTAGCCCAGAGTCCTAGTATTTACTTGCTCTAGCCCGTAAAGTTATATTCTTCATAAAGTCTTAAGTCTTTTTAGGTGCCGAAAGTGCCACGTGGCAGGATTTCGCAAGCCTGCAGACCATTGAAGGTGACGTCATGTTCCTACTGTGGGGCTACAAAATAGTGACATCTGTAAAGTGTGCCATGGCCTTTGGCCATATGGTCGATGACTCAATTGATTGAAGCAGACTACACTAGGTGTTAAAGAATGAAGTGAAGAAGTGGGACCGACAAGGATCAGACGGTAGCGCAGCGTCGTAGGGGAATCTTGTCAGAAGGGAAGATCCTCTACGTGGCTGCGAAATAAGAACACGTGGCCTGTTCCCCAGAGGAAGAAAAGGACATCAGTGATAGAGATCCATGTGGAGGCTTAGCACGCTCTCACAAAGCTAAATGAGGATCGCCCACTTCCTACTACGCGACTGCGATATACTGCCATGTAAATAGAATCTTTGGCATTCTTCAATGTGAAATAAAAAGGGAATTGTAGTGGCTGTTGATTTTTTTAAAACAGACTCATCTATAGCAAATTCAAAGGGGACTTTTAGACATCCTAAAGGTGGGAAGATGCACGAATTCAGCTAGGCGGCATTACAGAGGCTGATTTTTCAAAGGATTCAAAGCTGATGTAGACATAGAGACTTAAGGATTCAAAATTTAGAGTGTTGTAAAAGCTTTGCTTGGTGAATTTGAAGAAATTTGTCTTGTATGCCATCAATGGAGGTGTTATGCTTCTCAACTAGCCCTTCCTTCTTAGATATTTGTTGCATTTATGATTACAGATTAGCAAACCAGTTGTGTGAATTAAGGCAAAAATATCTTCCATCTGCCTTCAGACCCTAGATATTTTTACAATTATTTCTGGTAGATAAACGTCCCTTCTAGCTGAGATATTTTTTGACATGGCCCATGGGGGAAATTTGTTGTAACCTAATTAGGTCAATTAGAGTTAGATGCTATATATGCATGAATGTAATATGTAAAAGAGATTGGTCTTTTGGGCATTTGCAGGTAGTCAAGTGTGGAGCTCTTTAGGGTTTTAAAGAGAAAATTTTCTGGTTCTCTAGCAATGAAGACACAAGTTTTGAAAAGTTTTTCATATTGATTTCAACTATTAGTGTATGAACTCCTTCTTATGTAATCTCTCAAGGAAATTCTAAATTTCTTTTAGGGTTTCCTCTTGCCACACTTTGTGGTATGACTGTAACCATTAATCAAATGAATGAACAGATTCTTAAAACATTACATGCTATGTGATGATCTCTTTTATGGTTGTAGATGGTTGCTTATATCTTGATGAAGGAGTACTAAGTATATTCTCCATTGATTGTTGTTTTTCTTGAATCTGAATATCCAGAAAGTGCATGTTTCATTTCTCTTGTTGTTTTCTTCCTTTTGTTGAACTGTGGACACCATAACCCAATATATTAGGCACCTGTATGAAGGTTCCCATAATCACCCACACTCTTAAAAAAATCAAAACAAACTTATCATCTGTGAAGAAAGTAATTAATTTGTTTGTCTTGCAAACAAGCATATTTGCACCTTCCATTGTCAATGGGAGTGCCCTTTTCTCAGCTATATAGGAGTTATTAATGACAACCAGTTGTTTTAGGTCCAGTGATAGTCTTTGGGGCCTAGAAGGTAGTTTGGGTTTGGTTGTCCTATTATTTTTAGTTGTTCATCTGGTTTGAAACTAATACCTATTCAGGTATACCCCTCAGAACATCCCTCCTAGGCTTAAGCTAAGCCTGAAGTGTAGAGGAGTTAACCCACTCCTATAGGTTGCCCAAAATCACCTTGAATTTGTTGATAAACCTCTTCCATTCATCTAGAATGACCGTCCCCAGCCCAGGTGATTTAGGGATGTTTTAAGGTTTAGGGTTGTAGTTATTTTGGGAGTCAACACCCTTTCTGGTGCCATTGGTGAGGAACGAATTGAAGGTTTTAAAAATCTTTACAATAGTCACTAAATAAGAAGTTCTTCCCATCAGGGAAGTGGCGACTCCCTTGAGTAAGAAACCCAGAAAATTAGTTTTCAAGAGTATTAAATTGGATAGAGGAAGAAACTAGGGACAACCTAGACATGGGGAGTCCTGTAGTAGTACAAGAAATAGAAGGGGTAGATACAGGGAAAGAAGACCTGGTATGGTACCCTCAAGGAATACCCAATATAATGTGTTTGTTGGCCTCATAAGTCAATATTAGTATACTTCTGAGGACTCTGCTGATAATATACTCAGAATGAGTAGGAGAATGAACATTGATGGATATGATGTCTAGAGAAATGAAAATGTTATTGGTAGAGGGAGTAGAGATAGATCTAATGATCCCTCCTTGAGGACATATGGGATGTCTCGTGATAAGGAAGAAACATATCAAAATATTAGGTACCCTAGTTCTCCCACCAGGACAGTTGAAAGCTAGCATGATACCGTCCCAAATGAGGGTGAACAACAGTAGCAACCTAATGATGAGGAAAGAGAAAGGAGAATCTAGGATGAGTTAGATTTGCTTGATCATATCAGGAATAGGCAGAGAGAGGTGCAGGCCTTACTTCAACAACAACAAGCTCAACTTGCTCAGCAGACCCAGGTAGATCAAAATATTCATCACCAAGGCCATATATCTCAACAAAAGCAACAAAGACAACAATATCAACAACATAATCAATAGGACCCTAACTTTCAGGCCAACCCTAAACAACAACAAATGGGATATAAGGGTGTAAATAATGCCCATATTCAAGGTATGTAAAATTAGCCCCTACAGAATCAAATGAATCAGCAGCACGACAATATTTAGAATATTAGACCTCCATTCAGAAGACAAGCACAAAGGTTTCTTCCACAGAGGCAACCATTTGGAGTTGAAAGGTACAAATAACTTGACTTTATTGGCATACCTAATTTTCCTAATCCCATTCCAACTGAAATTAGAGGGAAAATTCCTAGGTTTCAAGGTAATAATGTAGTCACTAGTGAGGAACACTTGAGACACTTCATCAATATCACAGATGAGTATGAGATTGAGGATGAGGATGTGATGATGAAGTTGTTTGTGCATTAATTAGAAGAAAGTGCCAAAGAATGGTACAAGGCACTCCCTGATAATAGTATTGACTCATGGGAAGAGTTCATGAGGGCATTCAGATTGTAGTATGGGGATAGGATTGACCCCAAATTTGCTATCCATGAGCTCACAACAATCAAGAAGGGAATCAATGAAACTGTTACTGACTTCAATGGTAGATTCATTATGACAATGAGAAAAGTGCTACCTCATATGAGACCTAATGAATCCATGCGTTTAGTTTTATATTGTGGTGCCTTTGATTCTAAGATTGGTTATTGCTTGAGGGACAAGAGTCCTCAAACACTGAGGGAGGCCTATGTTGTGGCCATAAAAATTGAAAGTAACATGAGAGCCTAAGGTAAACATGTTAAGAGATTTGATATAAAGATTTCTTAGCTAGATAGGACAACTTCTAACAAGCCTTTCACAACTGAAGACAAGTTGGATAAGCTTATGGGGGTTATGAAAGACCTATCTTACAAAGTTGCTCGAAATGATAAAGGGTTGCCACCACAAGGTGCAGCAACACATTTCAATGAAGGTCAAAGACTACATAACAGACCTTACAATACATATTGGTCTAAGAGACCACAACAAAATAACAAACAAGCTACTCCTAGGCATGTTAGTTTTAAATAGCCTGAGAGGGATACCCCTGATCCGTTGAGTAAGGATCAAGCAAATTTTCAAAATGAGAGTCTTTGGTGCCAAGTGTGTTTCCATCCCCATGACCCATCAAACTGTGTAGTTGCTCATTCAATCAGCAAAGATGAGGAATTTCCCAATGAAGAGGGTGAAGCTGAATATTATGAGGAGGAGATAAATTAGTTTGACACCCAGGGATTTGAGTAGATGGATCATGATATAAATTATGAGAGCTATGAGGATGATGATCATATTTTCTAATATGATCATGATGAAGGTCAAAGGAGATATTGCTATCATGCAAAGGAAGTACAAACAATCCAGACCTAAGAAGGATGTGAAAGCTCTCACTAATGCTGCCATCTTGCAAGTTCAAGGGGCCTATCAGTTGAGAAATAGGAAAGTGCCTATGCAGAACTCTCATGTTGCTAAGCCAAGACAGGGTACATTAGATGATGGCAAGAAGAGGCAGAAGGTGGATGCAGGACAAAAGAGCAATACTGTTCCAAAGAAGACTATGCCTGAAAAGAAGAAGCTTCTAGTGCAGCCTATAGCAGCAAAATAGAAATATGTACAAAAGAACCCAATATCAAAGGTGCAACCAGTTACCTCACCTATTCTAGGGGTCCATTATCTGAAAGATTACAATAAACGTGAAGGGCCTCAAGTTCAAAAGGAATCAGAAAAAGAGAAAGAGAAAACAAAGGAAGAAGGTAAGGATATTTCATCCTCTCAAGTAATACCTTATGTTCTTTCTGCAAATGATGTAACTATTTCATCCTATACTTCTTTGCCAAATTATCTCCCTATTGACATGGCTCAAGTATTTATCCAAATTAGAATTTTTGTGCCAATAGTGGAACTCTTTAGGATCCCTGAGCATAGGGATAGAGTAGGGTCTCTTATTACTACCATGGAAGCACAAAAACAACTTGTTGTTGAACCCAGTAGTGATGAGACCATAGAAGTATATTTGGGATCAACTGTTGTTAACAGCAAGATGGGAGTTGACCCCTTTTCAACCACATTGATTATAAATGTGTGGCTGTTATACAACTGCATGCTTGACTCTGGTGCTTCCAGTAATGTTATGCCCTTGTCTATAAGGAATAAATTGGGATTGAAAGTGTCCAAGTCTTTTGGCAAGTGTTTTGCTATGGACTCTAGAGAAGTAAATGTGATTGGTCTTGTCAAGGATGTTGAGGTCAATTTGGCTACCTATCCTGACAAGTCATTTTTAATGGACATAATAATTGTGGATTACCCTGCTAAGTGGGGCATGCTACTATCAAGAAAATGGGTAGCCTCTATGGGTGAAAGTATCCATATGGATCTCTTATATGCCACTATTCCAGTATAGGGTGTAGAGGTAAAGTTGTATAGGGAACAAAAGGTAGAAGATGAACACATAGAAGATAGGTACAAAATAGAGGAAGATCAATTAAATTTCTTTGACACTAACATAGAGCATTTCATGGGATATAATAGTGATGATAATCCTAATTTGGAGGATTTACCTTCTAACCCTATTACTCCTTTTTATGGTACATCTAATTTATGGACTCTATATTTTGATGGTGCATATTCAAGGGAAGGTTTAGGTGCTGGTATTGTCCTGATAGCACCTAACGATGATCAGTTTGGTAAGTCTTTTAGATTTGATTTTTAGTGCACCAACAATGTGGCTGAATATGAAGCACTATTGCTAGGCTTAAATGTTGCCCATAAACATGGAATCACATGTCTGAGAATACTTGGTGATTCAGAATTGATTGTGCAGCAAATTAGAAAGATATTTGCTGCCAAAGAAAAAAGACTTAGAGGATACTGAAATGCAGTCTAGGACACAATGGAATTGTTTGATGCCATTGGCATTGAATGGATTGAAAGAACAAAAAATGAAGAAGCAGATTCCCTTGCTGTCATTGGTTCAAAATTTGACCCTCAAATGAATTTTCCCCATGGCCAATATGCTGTGGAGGTACTCACAAGACCAACAATTCCTGATAACATTTATAGTTGGCAGGTTTTCAATGACACTAATCAAATTTTTAGTTTTATGAATTGCATGGATGAATTTGAAAATTAGTTGATTGATTGGTAGCCAATGATGGAAGTGACATATGGTAAGGAAACTCTATTTGGTAGTGAGGTTGTGCAATTAAAGACCAATACTATTCCAAAAGGACTAGTAGCATTAGAAAGAGTGTTTGACAATTCAGACTGATGGAAGAGTAAAAGTAAATTTGTTATAAAGGATAATGTTGAAGGTGTTAGCCTTGGAATTAGGGAGGCACCTAGAGTGGTTTACATTGGGAAGAGGCTAAAGCCTCATGAGAAGCAAATGCTGATTACTCTATTCACAAAATTCAAGAAGTATTTTGCATAGTCCTATGATGAGCTTAAGGCTTATAGGGAGGATTTGTTTTAGCATACCATTCCCCTTGAACCTAATGCAAAACCATTTAGGAAAAAATAGAGGACTATAAATCCTACCATTGCTCCCAAGATGCAAAAGGAACTGTTAAAGATGAAAGAGGGAGGCATTATAAAACCTATCAGACATTCTGAGTGGGTATCCAACCTTGTCACAGTAAGAAAGAAGAATGGAGAAATCAGGTTGTGTGTTGATTTTAGAAATTTAAACATCAAATTCCTCAAAGATAACTACCCTCTCCCAATCATGGACCATTTATTACAAAGGGTTATTGGTTTGGAATTGATGTCAATGATGGATGGATTCTCTGGATACAACTAGGTACTATTCAAGGAGTCTGAACAACACAAAACAACATTCACCACTCCTTGGGGGACCTATGTATACCTAAGAATGCCATTTGGTTTGAAGAATGTTGGGTCAACATTTCCATGAGCTATGGATGTAGCTTTTGCTAGTCTCATTGATGAGATCATGGTAGTTTATCAGGATGACCTGACAGCATCCTCAAAAGAAAGAGGTGAGCACTGCAAGAATCTTGAAGTAATTTTCCAGAGGTGCTTAGAATATGGGATTTCTTTGAATCCTAGAAAGTGTCAATTTGGAGTTGAAGAGGGCAAGTTACTTAGGCACATTGTGTTAAAAGATGGGATAAGGATAGATCTAGAATGAGTCAAGGCTATTGATCTCATTGCACAACCCAAATCAGTTAAAGGAATACAATCTTTTTTCGGCCAAATCAACTTTATTAGGAGATTTGTTCCTAATTTTACCGAAAAGACTAAGGCCATTTCTAAAATGCTTAAGAAAGGGCAATCTATTGTATGGGAGAAAGAACCATCTGAAGCATTCAAGGATATTAAGGAAGCTATCAAGGAGGTGCTTGTATTGATAAGTCCAAATTATTCTAAACCCCTTTAGTTGTTTTCCTTTGCTTCATTTTATATTGTTGTTGTTGTTCTACTTCAAAAGAATGAAGATGGATTTGAATAGCCTATAGGATTCTTTAGCAAGTCTTTACAGGCTGTTGAATTGAATTATTCCATAATGGAAAAACATGCCTATGCATTGGTTAAGGCCATAAAGAATTTTAGATCTTATTTCATAGGTGCCAAGATCATAGCATATGTGCCACACACAGTTGCGAAGGATATCTTCATACAGCAGGAAGTTTTAGGTAGGAGATGCAAATGGATCAACAGAATCTAGGAATATGACATGGACATACAGATCACCAAATTGGTTCAAGGCCAGGGTCTAGCTAAGTTGATGGCAAATTCAAACTTAGAGGCAGCTGAGATAAATGAGGTAAATGCTTCTCAACTTGTTGATGTGTGTGCTTTGACAAATGACCCATGGTATAGGGATATTATCTTTTATCTTGTCAACATGCATTGCCCCCCAGGGATGAGTATAACTCAACAAAGGACACTCAAAATCCAATCCCAAAGGTATGTCTTGATCCAAGGTATTTTAATGTGGAGAAATCATGAGGGATTGTTATTAAAGTGTCTAGATCAGCAACAGTTTGAGTAAGTCATTGATGAATATCACTGAGGAGTTTGTGGTGGGCATTTTTATGCCAAAACCACAGCATATAAGATCATTAGGGTAGGCTTTTGGTGGCCTAGCCTTTTCAAAGATGTTGCAAAACAAATTAGAAAGTGTGATGCCTATCAAATATTTGCAGGTAAGTTGAAGTTCCAAGGTGCCCTTCCTCTTATGAATGTTACCATTGAAGCACCATTTCAGCAATGGGGCAACGGGGGCATTGATTTCATAGGGGAGATTCAGGAGAGATCAAGCAATGGGTATAGGTGGATATTGGTGGCAACTGATTACATTACTAAGTGGGTTGAGGCTATTCCAACTCGCAATGCCACGTCCAAGGTAGTGATTGAGTTCTTGTTGAACAATCTGATAACTAGATTTGGTGTGCCATCTAGAATTATTGCAGATAATGCTGTGTGTTTTAGATCTTAGGACATTGCAAATATGTGTTCCAAGTATGGGATAAGTTTGATTCATTCATCACCATATCATCCACAAAGTAATGGATAAGCTGAGTCCAACAATAAGAGCCTCATGAAAATTTTAAAGAGGATTTTAGATGAGAACAAGAAAAGGTGGGATGACAAACTAAAATATGCAGTTTGGGCTGATATGATCATCTATAAATGTGTTATAGGCAAGACCCGTTTTGAGTTAGTATATGGGAAGGAGGCCAAAATGCCAATGTCGTTGGAGTTGCCTATGTATCAATTGCTGCAACAAATAGGAGAAGATGGAGATGATGATATGGCATTGAGAATGCATGAGTTAGCGGAGTTGGATGAAGTCAGAAGGATGGCACATGACAAAAACTTGTTAAGGCAACAACAAGTGAAACATATGTTCAACAAGAGAGCGGTTAAGAGGTGTTTTCAAACTAGTGATTTGGTTCTTCTCTAGAATGCGAAGTTAGAAGACAGGGGAAAACATGGTCAGTTTGAACCAATTTGGTTAGGCCCTTATCAAATTGATGAGAAGGCTAGTCAGGACACCTTTTATGTTAGAAACATGGAAGGGGAATTGTTGGAGCTGCCTATCCATGGGTAGCATTTGAAACATTACTTCTCATAGGTACTGATTTTTTCCCTCAAATTTTGTGGTAAAACCTTGTTATATCTGATATATTTTGACTTCGAGTAGTCTTGACCATTACTAGTCTTTATGGTATTTTGTTTTGGCTCTTGTGTGTCATTGTTTTGGTCTACCTGGAGATCTAGATTCTCGTTGTGCCACTGTTTGGCACACGTCTCCAACCAGAGCTAGTGTTGACACCTAAAAAATTAGTCCCCAAAAAGCTTAGTTTTGCTCCCCATGTCTCATTCATATTTTTACTTGAATCTATAGCTTATAACTGATCAGAGACATCTTTCATAGATTTTTATGTGTTTTCCATTTGAAATGCAAAGTGGAAAAGTCCAAAAAATTGGCTAAGCCCTAAGTCTTACAGTCATCATTTTACTTTATCTTATAATCCGTTGTTGACTGTCTAGCCTAGGTTACCGGTCGTCTAAGTTATAACCTTGAGCCTTATAGATCATGAAATGACCGGCCCAGAGTCCTAGTATTTACCTGCTCTAGCTCGTAAAGTTATATTCTTCATAAAGTCTTAAGTCTTTGTAGGGGCTAAAATTGCCACATGGCAGGATTTTGCAAGCCCGCAAACCATTGAAGGTGACGTCATGTTCCTACTATAGGGCTGCAAAATAGCGACATTTGTAAAGTGTGTCATGGCCTTTGGCCATATGGTCGATGAATAAATTGGTTGAAGTAGACTGTGTCGTGTGTCAATGAATGAAGTGAAGAAGTGGGACCGACAGGGATCAGACGGTAGTGCAGCGTCGCAGGGGAATCTTGTCAAAAGGGAAGATCCTCTGCACAGGTGTGAAATAAGAACACATGGCCTGTTCCCCTGAGGAAGAAAAGGACATTAGTGGTAGAGATCCATGTGGAGGCTTAGTGCGCTCCCACAGAGCCAAATGAGGATGACCTATTTCCTACTGCGTGACTGCGATATACTACCACATAAACATAATCTTTGGCATTCTTCCTCAATGCGAAATAAAAAGAGAATTGTAGTGGTCGTTGATTATTTTAAAAATAGACTCATCTACGACTAAAATTCAAAGGGAACTTTCAGACATCCTAAAGGTGGGAAGATGCACAAATTCAGCCAGGCGGCATTGCATAGGCTGATTTTTCAAAGGATTCAAAGCTGATGTAGACACAGAGACTCAGGGGTTCAAAATTTAAAGTGTTGTAAAAGCTTTGCTTGGTGAATTTGAATAAATTTGTCTTGTATGCATCAATGCAGGTGTTATGCTTCTCAGCTACCCCTTCCTTCTCAGATATTTGTTGCATTTATGGTTACAGATCAGCAAACCGATTGTGTGCATTAAGGCAAAAATATCTTCCATCTACCTCTAGGCCCTAGATATTTTTGCAGTTATTTCTGGTAGATAAATGTCCCTTCTAGCCAAGATATTTTCTGACATAGCCCATGGGGGAAATTTGTTGTAACCTAATTAGGTCAATTAGAGTTAGATGCTATATATGCATGAATGTAAGATGTAAAAGAGGTTGGTCTTTTGGACATTTTCAGGCAGTCAAGTGTGGAGCTTTTTAGGGTTTCAAAGAGAAAAAAGGTTTCAATTCTCTAGTAGTGAAGACACAGGGTTTGAAAAGTTTTTCATATTGATTTCAACTGTCAGTGTATGAACTTCTCCTTCTTCTTATGTAATCTCTCAAGGAAATTCTAAATTTCTTTTAGGGTTTCCTCTTGCCACACTTCGTGGTATGACTATAACCATTACTCAAATTAATGAACAGATTCTTAAAACATTACATGTTATGTGATGATCTCTTTTATGGTTGTAGATGGTTGATTATATCTTGATGAAGGATTACTAAGTATATTCTCCATTCATTGTTGTTTTTCTTGCATCTGAATATCCAGAAAGTGCATGTTTCATTTCTCTTATTGTTTTCTTCCTTATGTTGAAATGTGGACACCATAACCCAACATATTAGGCACCGGTCTAAAGGTTCCCATGATCACCCACACTCTTAAAAAATCAAAACAAACTTATCATGTGTAAAGAAAGTAATCAATTTGTATGTCTTGCAAACAAGCATATCTGCACCTTCCATTTTCAATGGGAGTGCCCTTTTATCAACTATATAGGGGTTATTAATGACAACCAATTGTTTTAGGTCCAACGATAGTCTTTGGGGCCTAGAAGGTAGTTTGGGTTTGGTTGTCCTGTTATTTTTAGTTGTTCATCTGGTTTGAAACTAATACCTGTTCAGGTATACCCCTCGAAACATCCCTCCTAGGCTTAATCTGAGCATGAAGTGCAGAGGAGTTAACCCACTCCTATCGGTTGCCCAAAATCACCTTGAACTTGTTGATAAACCTCTTCCATTCATCTGGAACGGTCGTCCCCAACCCAGGTGATTTAGGGATGTTTTAGGGTTTAGGGTTGTACTTATTTTGGGAGTCAACATCCCATACTATGAATGTGCTCATACAATAAGATAACATAAAGTGATATCCATTAACAATATAATTTCACATGAACATCAATACATAAATCTAATAAGAATAGTACAACCATCAAATAGGTACAATATCTATAGTACAATGAGACACAACTACAACCCTTCATAATATACATCAAGTATATATGCCAACATGCCAATCTACCACATATGCAACAATGACCTACTAATAATGATACAACATGTGTAGTCACTAGTCCAATCACAAGCAACTCCCTTTAAACTCCTATTGCATATCAAGATGTTATTTCAAATCCACACATAGAAAGAACCTTATCTTCCCTAACCATTAGTTTGTCTTGAAGCAAACAAACATATATAATCCAGTAGAAATTAAGTAGTGAAAAATAAGGATAATGATTATCTTATTAAATTCTTTTTCATTTTCACACATAAACATAGATCCACAAACAAAGGTCATACACACTAACTATTTCGTTCCAATTTCACAAAAAAAAAATGTCAATATCATAGAATAGATCCAAGTACACCTCAATAATAAACCTAATTCATAACAACACCTCATAACGCATATGATTTATCAACAATAATCTTACAGAATACACAAATAATAGTCGTAAGTACTACGAATCTATAACCCAAAGCATCTAAGACCATATGCAACACCTTCAAGTGACCATTATTTATATCCCATACTACAACACCAATTATTCTTCAATGCCATATGTTCTAATCAACCTAAAACTATCTCAAGGCAAAAACCCATCTAGGTTGCACTACATAACTTCCTAGTACCTTATTCTATAACACATAGCTTTAATTAGAACCATATTTCAAATCAAGCATGAAATAAAATAACACATACAATAAAAAACAAGAACATGGAATACACATCAATAGCAAACAAGTAACATCCAACCAAGAAAACAACAACGATAACAAGAAAAGATATACAACCACCTAAACATAAGACAACAATTATGAAAACCAAAGTCAAAATGGCACAACTCAAGACATAAGAATATAATGCAAGACTTGTAAGAATATCTTGATCAATCCTATGATCCATTTCCCAACTATGTAGTGCACCAACTACCTCAATAGGAATGACAACAACTATATGTCACAAGAACACACTACCACTTGAGGTAGCCATCAAAATGCATTCTTGCTAGTGAGATATAGGACTTTAGTTTCATAGATCTACTAACTCATAGTGATGGAATGCATATATAAATATTTTCTTAGGACCCTTTTGCCAACTAGAGAAATATGAGTTGGGTGTGTCATATGAGAAGAGTAATCCTCATTCTCCAGTTGTACATATCTTAGGGGACAATGACCTAGGTTCTTGAGATACAAGACCACTATACTCAAGTGTAAGGGTAGCATAGGGAATAATGTCTAAATCATGCTCATGCACTTATGTAACTAATACACACAAAACACTTTCTCATACCAAGGTGTAGTTGTAGAATGAGGATTGAGTTCCCAACTAGGCTCACAAAAACTAACATCTTGTATACATAAGTTATCCAATCTTGGAGTCACAATATACTCAGGTGTAGTAGAACTATAGGATTGAGTTCCCATTAGGATCACTCACTAACCCCTAGTATACCATACTGGTTGTATCTCACTAATGAGTTATAAACTCACCAAAACATGTTAGGAGACCACGTAAAACAATCAAGATCTTCATCTTAGCAATTTAGGAAAAGATTACATCAGAAAAATATACACTATTCCATGATTGCAGAAAACATCAGAAATGGACTCTATAGGTCAAACAGAACCTACACATGAAGTCCTTCAAATTCACAAATGATGCAGTCACAGTAGGAGGGTCCAATGAAGGATTGTCCTGTCATGCAACTACAACAAATAAAGCACTCACACAACAATAACTCACAACCATATAACACAAGATGTACCTTTGGAAAACCCTCAAAGAGGGAAAAACACAGCATCCGAAAGATTCATCATGACTTTATTAAATTTAAATAAGGTTACAATCTACCACAAAGGCGTATGTGCTAGGCCACAACCTGATGACAACTAACAGTATTTCCATTCCCTAAATCTATCCCAAATCCTCAAGGCTATCCTTCCATTCCAATCTCCTTGTTGCTCCTCCCCTCTTCCTTTCAAATGTTTATGTATATCCTATAAATATTAATCTCTAACCTCTTATGTGGTCTTCGTCAACCACATGATGGTGCAAAGTTCTATGCTTTTTAAAAATGTGTGGTTGGCCAATGTAAAGTTATTTCCTTAAACCAAGCCCAAAACAATTTGTACGATATGCAATGTTTGCTCCCATGGACCCAATAAACCTTCCTATGTCCTTTGAGATTGCCACAAATTCTATTTTCTCTATCTCCAATAGTTGTTCTGCAACTATGACATTCTTATAGTCTAATGTTTAGATAAGATGATGCATCAATCAAATTCTGCTCAAACATGGATATGTCCACTATGAACTCTTCTCTAGTGTTCTACTAAAACCACAAGGCTCATGTCCCAATTATGGTGAAATGTAGTAACTTCTAAAGATCAATCATGGTGATGAAAGATTGCTTTGTTATCCCATGGATGCTCATGCATCAAAAAAGGACAACATGCCCTACATAACACCTTAGCTAGCAATTCTATCCTCATGGGGGCAAGTTGCCTAGGGCAGGTGTCCCTACCAAACGCCTTGGGTAGCACCTCTATTCCTAGGGTGAGACTATCCCAAAAAATAATTTTCAAGATTAATGGCCTAGATTCATTATAAGGGTCAATATGTTCCTTTCTACATAATCAAAATTGAGATACGACACATAGATAAGTCTGCATTGACAAAAGAAAGGTCCCATAAACTTGGAAAACATAAATCCCAAGAAATAACTTACTTCTATATTATGATCAAACCTTCTATTTGACTCCAATTTCATTTCAGTACAATCAATTTGACAATTTGAATAAAATAGACCCCCAATTTGAATTTATTATTTCATTGATTCACAATGTTTCCAAAATCCTAATTCATTCCAAATTACAATCAAATCTCAAACACGTCCAAAATCAACAATAAATAATCATATACAACCACAAATTCATCATGAAATCATTCTCATGTTTCAATTTGATCAAAACCCCAACCATATGTTCATAATCCATTCACTAGGTTTTCACATACAATCTCTCTATGACCTAGGGTTTAAGTTCCCAAATTCAATTTTTAGATTTAATTCTCTAAAATCATAATTTACATGAATTCAATTTATCCTAAATTGATTCTTCCATTTTTCCTAGGTTTTTTTGTAGTTTAAAACCTTTCTTCCTAGTCTAGTAACTTAGGGTTTAATCTCTAATTTTCATTTTAAAATTTTATACATTCAAAAATTAGATTTAACAATTTTTTAGTTTTATTCAATTCTATTTCCTAAGATTATAAATTCTCATAATTTGATTCATCTAATCAATTCTAAAGTTTCAATATTTCTAAATAGATATTTTCTCCCATTGCAAGCAATCATAAATTTTACACAAAATCCATATAACACTCTACCATGAGTAAAGAACAATTCTTATTAATTTTTTGAAATAATCTCTACAACTCCTACTCATGCCTATGCACAAGATGCCTCTGATTTGGGCCATATCCCTCAGCCTACTACTATTTCACTAGACCAGTGTTCACCTATTCTGAATGGTGGCAACGCTAATGGTTCTTGCAATGTTGGTGTTATTTCTATGTCTAGTGGTGGTGCAAGCATGAACATTTCTACTATTTTAACATATTTTAGGGGCATTTATGGTGGTGCCCATGAGGCAAGAAATGGTGTAACAAGCGTTGGTCCTATTACTAGTGCAAATGATGGCCTTGGTATGCCCAATACTACCATGGTAGGTGCAATTCATGGCCTATCTTACACAACCGTGGATGGGAAGGGGTCTTCTTAAACCCCCCAACATGGCAATGCAAAACCTCTGCCCTACTCTCAAACTTCCCTATGGTGGTCTACTAGCAAGATGTGGTAAAAAATGAGGCTCATTATGCAAGTGTCATAGTTTGATTGGCATGTTCAACTAATTGTGGCCTTCTCTCCCTAATTTGCAATGGTGGGATTCAAAGTCATTGAGGCCCCTTATGGAGGGCAAAATTAAACTATTCCCCTATGCAAGAGATTTCTTTATAGCAGTGTTTCAATCAACAGAAGACAAGGCAACAATGTTGGAGGGTTGGTCTTAGATGTGGGGTGAACACTCCCTCTCACTCAAGCCATGGTTTCTATCCTTCAACCCTCTCTTAGAACCATTAAACATTATGCGAGTTTGGGTCAAATTTCCTAATCTCCCCTTGCAATTCAGGGAGGTCTCATGCTTTGAGGCCACCGACAATGCTATTGGAATATTTTCAGATGATTGATTCTACCATTGTAAACCTTGGTCACACTACTTTTTCCCACCTTCTAGTTGACATCGTCACCTCCAAGGAGCTCCCTACAAATGTGGTTTTGATGGTGGAGTATAGGTCATGGACACAGTCACTCAACTATGAGGGTATTCCCTTTCGATGTGGAAGATGTTTTGCCAATGGTCATCTGGCTTCATATTGTTCTCCCTCTCACCACAAGAATGCAGTTTTAGCTTCATGGTGGTGAAATGCCCTTCTTGGCCACTTGACTAATGATGCTCTTGTAGATTTTGACTCACAGGATGGTGAGCCTTCGAGTCTAATTCATTATGCATCAAATGATGTGGACTGTGTGGCTCCTTTGGTGGTGGCTCCCACTAGGAGTGATACAACTCCAAAGTTTTCATCTATTCCTTTTAATGCCTAGCTAATTACAAGAAATCTCAAGTGCTTTATCAATCGTCAAAAGCTAAGTAGCTCCTTGATTCTTCAGATTTCCTTTCTTCCTCTTTGAGGGAGGGGTCTCATGTTATGGCATCTTTTGAGGATTCCCCTCTTCTTTCTCCTCAAGCTTAAGATCTAGATAATGGCATGTCTTCAACCATCGCCTAAAGAAATAATAAAGGTCTTCCCAATTCAATATTTGTTTCCCATACCCAAGATAAAGGTGTGCGACAGGCAAGGTCAGGGTCTAATGTTGTGTAGCCTATTGACCCCTTGCTTCTCCTATGTTGCAACTATTTGTCTATAGTTGTGTTTGCAACATGATGCTATTTTGTGCTATTTTTTGTCCCATATCTCATGGTACTAGTTTTGACTACTTTTTGGTTGTTTCTTTGTAAAAGGGTCTAGACCCTTTCAAAAAATCATTTTTATCAATATCAAAAAACACTCTACCATGAGTTCGAATGTAACATGCCTTCTCAGATTACTCGAAGTAACTCAAGAATTTACAAGAAGTAAATAAACATGGTAAACATGAGAGAAACTTTTTTTTGATATATAAATCATTTGCATAACCACAAGAGATAAAGTATATCTTTCTAAATATTTTCAACCTTGAAATTACAACATATTCAAAGATAGAATTATAGTGAACTCCTTTCACTTTTCATTTACAATACTTAACTGTACATGGCATAAAGAATAGATTTACATCATAAATTTGACTTTCATAAGTCATAACATGGAATACACTGCATCTGGAATATTGATAATTGTCTTCACAAGTCTCATCTTGCCTTCTACTTGGAAGGGAGAGCATCATCCGAGTGCTTTACCTCCAACCACAGACCGGTGGTCCCCCACACACCTTCCTTCTTGGAAGTGGCCCTACCCTTCACAAAGAGTATAGATATATGGAATCAACAGGTTTTTGCCATTTGAGTCTCTAGTGTTGTGTCCTACATAACCAACACGGTCATACAACTACAGACTCCTTCTAACTAAGTATGACACTACTGGATGGTTATGTAAATTTGGAGCATAGTGAACCAACTAATGTATGCAGAGACGGATGCATTACTTTGGCCAAAGATTCAATATAAATAGACATTTCACAATGAACATAGTCAAAAGTTCACACACCTCTGACTCGACTTGGAGACTATCTCATCCTATAGTTTGACTTCCTTCACTTAGTAACTCTTAGACATAAACTTGTATGTATGATAATCCATTGTAGTCAATCTAACTTAATCCTTAATCTCGGATATACATGCAATATATAGGTTTAGGTAATTCCAACCTTTCAGAGAGTCCTTTGCATACTTGCAATTTCTAGGGTCTATGACCTCTTGTCACTCTACTCGTTGACTCAAATATCAAACATCCTTGTGCAATATAACAAGTTTTGACTCTATCATATAATCACTTTAAATTTGTTAAAGTACTGCTTAGACTCTTTCTGTCTTACCCTATGGTTTACTCGACCTTTTGTTGTCGACCAATATATATATATATAAACAATGTCATATCCAACATAAGAGTTATAATTTTTCTAACCCTTCTGGTTTTAATACTAGGGTTTAACTTCTCTAACCCAAAACATGGAAATATCAAACATTCTTGTTTTACAAAGATAATAACATAAATATAACCAAACATGAGAATAAATACCTCTAGTCTTCCCTAGAACACTTGGCATTGTTCAAATTCACATTTCACATAACATGAGTAAACATAGTATGTGAGGTATATCCCCATCCATATAATATCTTAATGGATACTTTCGCTTCTCAAAACTAGTCTCTTGACTAAGTTCAATCTATCAACCCTAATAGGTTTGAATCATAAAGATAATAAAGTACTTTTGACCTCTTGGTCTACTTAAGTCTACCGACGTTCAATATAAGTTGGGTTATGATCTCATATATAACATCCCTTGCATATATACCCCTGAGATGGTTAAATAGTTTCAATCTTGAACCATAGGAGGAGTTAGTTATATATGCTAATATACTCATTCTCCAGATGGTTTGACATAAACAATAGTTGCTACTCAAAAGGCTTTCTAGGTTTCCACTTTCTTGGTTCACTTATTCCCTTGGATTTGTATTACAATATAACAAGAAGAATTCTATTACACATAGGGAAATCTATCTTCAAGTTGTAACATAGTTACTTTAATATCGTAACAACATTATCTTACCAAAGTCTCTATTCAAAGAAAAAGTAATTATACGCTTCAAAAGGCAAGAATAAATCTATGGATTAATCATAGTCTTCATCATAACTTTATGGATCAATTTCCATTTCCATAGGTTCCATTTTCTTACTTAGAGTCCAAGTAATAATAATATAATAATGCATCATGACTGTAGTACCCTCTAGTCTTCTCTAGACTACTTAGGCACTATAAGAAACCTCATTATTCATGTAGAATACGAACACACTCCTGATAATTTAAACATATTTGACTAAGGTCAATCTAATAATCCAAATAGTTTTAATCATTGATCAATACTTACAATCTTATTGATATTCCTGAATTCACTATCTTTCATTTTAAAATAAATTATGAACTCATACCTGAGATTCATCGAATATCATGAAAATACTATTTCATAGTTGTTAAATACCAAAGCGATATCATATCTCTGACCTTGGATATTTCAAATGATATCAAAATCTTTCTATTGCTCTTGATAAGAGTATTTCTATCACAAACCTTATTATCACAAATAATTTTGATATATAGACAAACTCTTTCTAGACTCATAGGTCTTTGATTGCTAAGACTAGGCAATGTTCTTGGAAGGCTCACTTTTTGCAAAATTTCTCTAAGCAATATCAAAACTATAAACTGAGATTAATATCCCTTAGGCTGCTAAACATTAAGACCCCGCAACCTACATAAGTTTCTTAATCAAATAAACTAGAAGTAAACCGTATAGCTCTTAGTCCTCATTTGGTATTTCTTAATTTGTTGCAGCATGCTCAGATCCATACTATCATCAGTAATACTAGGAGTTGCATCAGAAGATTGAGAAGTAATATTTAAAATGGATTGAATGAAAGAAGTCACTTGCAATTTAGCATTCTCACGTTGTTTGGCTTTAACTCTTTTCGCCAACATGCTTACAAAAAATTTGGTATGATATATATTGCCTTCAATAGTTGGAGGATCCATATCAATCTTGCTCATGTTGAAGTTATCTTCTGTGACTTCATTTTCATTCTTATCACCAATGGGATCTGCAATCTCCAAAACTTGATGCCCAATAGAAGAATCAGTCACCATCCTAGACATCCTCTTAGCCTTCTTAGGCTTAGGTGTAACCTGCAACAACTTAGCTACAGTGTCTACGTTCATATCGGTCATAGGAGTGTACCTTCTCTTTTTCTCAAAAACTTTCTTTAACCAAGATGGTGATGGTAGGACAACATTACTATCATTAGTACCCAGGACAACATTGTCTAGCTGATTAGGAGTATTATGTACAGGAGTTCCATCCAATCTAGGGGAAGCTGGAGGATCAAACAAAGAATGAAAAACACTATCTTCTTCAATTTGATGAAAAATCAAAGAATCGTTACCAGATACATGAGAATTAGGAGAGGCTACATGGTCTACCTATAATTGTTGTAAGGCATCCAACTTCTTTTCTACTCATGTTCTCGCAGATGTAGGTTGACCATCCTATTCACATGTGCCTTTTAGTCTCCTATTATCCTTAGGTTGTTCTTCATCACCACCCGATTGTGAACCAACTCTGTGTTGAGTTGTCTCTACACCAATTGAAGTTCTTGGAATACCAAATGCCTAGGATGTTCCCTACTCTCTTGTTCCAGATTCATTTTGCGCAGAAGAAGGACCAACATGCCCTCAAATTCACTCCTTTAACCACCTTTCATTTTTTTCCAAAACAAAGTAGGGTTGAACCTTAACATCAATAATCTCTTTATCAAACCATTGTATTTGAGGCAGAGGTCTAGAGGCAACATCAGATATCCTTCATCAATCATTTCAAAATTATCATCCACACCACTTGGAATTTGTAGAGGCAAACTAAGGGCTCGGATTTGGTCTAGTGTGAGACTCATCCAATCCCTTCTTTGGACTTCTCTCTCATCAACACAGTCTTCCCAATAATCCTTCAAATGTGGCTAGTGTTCATATAGATTACCTCCATGGAAATTCTTCTTTACAAAATTCTTGCTATCAAAAAATGGCCTTACAGACAAAGGGTAAAAATTATACTCCGCCAGAATCTTCTCTATGTTTCTGGCATTATCATTAGTGTTGGAGTAAATATGGTTTTACATATTTACCTATGCTTAAGTTTACTTAGGCATCCAACATAATGCATTATTAGTTATTTATTAGGTGCATATTAGTTTTTAGTTTAAAATTATTTATCATTTCGGTAGTTGGACAGTTGGTTGCCTCCACCCGATCATTCCTTGCCTTTATAAGCAAGGTTTTGTATATTATTTTTTGCATCTCACTTTAATTATTCACTCATTTGGTGAAATATTTATCTCTCTATGAAGGTTTATTTGTAGGTTGTGCTCTTGGGAGGTGGTTCACACCAACATGGTATCAAAGCCGACTATCTTGACCTCCTTATGTTTTGAAAATTTTCATCAGTGAACTAGTGAGATCGAGATTTTATTGCCTACATTTTTTCGTGGAACGATATTTTTGGTGTTTGAAATTTTATAAATTTCTATTTTGTCTTGCCGATATAATTTGTCACTCGTCTGTGGCGTGTCAATTCATTGCTAGGTGAGTGTTGATGCTTCTACAAGCAAGAATAGTACGCTTGCCAAGCACAGGAAGCCTAAGATGTTGTTGCCTATGTTTTGCAAACATGCCCCAAACTGTGAGGGTTGTGACTTGAGAAAGAGTATTCAGCCTTGTATTGTAGTGCTAGTTAGACTAGTATTTATTGGTCTGATTTTTTAAGCTTTCACAGTTCAACAAAGGGCGCCACTTTCTTCCATGTCGCGACCCTCTTCATACCAGCATTAAGGTTTTTCTAAATAAATTTGAGCTCACTCCGTTCTCTACTTCCCCATACCATTAAAGGAAATGCATCATTTAATCTACTCGGCCATGCTGCAACACATGTGGGAGTAGCAATAAATATATACTTTTGAATCAGACTTTATATATTCTAAAGTTTGTAGCAAAATATTTGTTTAGAGTTTGTAGATCTGTAACAGAAGCGAGGTGGGCCCATTCATTTTACTGTTTGGAAGTTGTAAAGGGACTTTAGTCCCACATTGATTGAGTAAAAATGTTTCTGGCATCTTTTATATGTGCTTGTTCAATGATGTATTGTGAGTGCTTGTAAAGGCTCACGCTCATGCGTTGAATCTTGAGCAGACCCTCACGGAATTGGTGACTTGGTGTGGCTTAGTAACTTGGTGATTTGGAGTTTTTGTGGTGTGGGAACCCACCACATATTTTGACTATCGAGATCCACTTGACCCGGAAGGCCCCAAATTTATCACCCCCGTGCTCAATGTGGTCATATGGTGTGACCAGGTGCCTACCATATTAAGCCCCTTGATGCTTCCAAAGTGCCTTTATAAGCCTTTTTTTTTTAACAAACGGAGGCCGGTTTTCGCAAACCACATATCGACGGAAAGGTATTTTCATCACCTTCGCAACTTGGTTGAGGTATTTTTACCATATTTTTCTATTTGATGGTGCTTTTACTCCGTTGAAGTCGATATTGGTTTTGCCTCATTTATTGTGAACATAAAAGGTTGATTGTTTACATTGTGAGGGATATTTGTTGCATTCTCTTATTTTCATCATGGATTTGCCTAAAGTAAAACTTCTAACTCCAAATTATCTTAAGTGGAAATCCGATATGGAATTTTGTTGTTGAAGTTGAAGTTGCAAAGAATTACATTTGACCAAGATCCTAAACCCACAGGTGTTGTAGAAAAGAGGAAATGGTTTGATCGAAAAGAAGAAGCTCTTGGTACTCTCAATATGTCCATTTCTCCTGACTTGAGATATCATGTGTTATCTTGTAAGCATCCTAATGATATTTGGGCTACCTTAGAGAATCGTTTTGGTAATCCAGACAAGATGAGGAAATTTCATTTGGAGAATGAACTAATGAATCTTGATCCTAGACATTTTGATAATATCCAAGACTTCTTCACCAGGCTTAATTCTCTTAGATTGCAATTGTATGAATGTGGGGTTAAAAAAGATGATGAGCAGTTAATTCTATCTATTCTCTCTAAGCTAGGTCCTAATTATTTTGTATTTGTTTCTACATTTTATGCTACCATGGATGCTCTAGGTAGTGCACACAATAGGCCTTATCTTTATGGTTTTGCAGCGCAACTCACAAGGGAACAAGAAAAGTTGGCACAAATGGGCACATTAACGTCTACGAGGTCTCAAGCACTTCTTGCATTGCATTTTACTTGTACATAGGTACCTAACATGGTTCTGTAGTTGGGACCCATATTGCATCTTGCTCATATTGCATAATAATCTCCCTAAGTTGCACTTAAGGGGGGGTGTTGGAGTAAATATGGTTTTACATATTTACCTATGCTTAAGTTTACTTAGGCATCCAACATAATGCATTATTAGTTATTTATTAGGTGCATATTAGTTTTTAGTTTAAAATTATTTATCATTTCGGTAGTTGGACGGTTGGTTGCCTCCACTTGATCATTCCTTGCCTTTATAAGAAAGGTTTTGTATATTATTTTTTGCATCTCACTTTAATTATTTACTCATTCGGTGAAATATTTCTCTCTGTGAAGGTTTATTTACAGGTTGTGCTCCTGGGAGGTGGTTCACACCAACAATTAGTTTTGCAAGCAAGGAAAGACAATGACACAGGAAAAGTATATCCTTTCTTTTTCATACCATGATACTTATTGTTCACAGTTGCCATCTGGTGACAGACTTCCAAAAGAATAAAATAATTAGATGCATATCTTGGCAATTTCAATGGGGCATTTTCCTAAGCTCTGACTTGAAGGTAAGTGAATCTAACAACCTGAATATTAAAACTTCCATACCTCATCACCAATGAAGTTGCTTCAGGGGAAATTCTCATTTCAAGTGTACCTTCAATCCTTTTCATAGAAAACATGAGGAAAGCATCATTGATACGTCGACAATCTTTCATTCACTTTTCTCTCTGTAACTGGGGGAAATATCCATACATAGGTGTGTCTAGTGTCAAAGACCCTTGAGTCCTTAATCCTTCCCAAACAACCTCTTTATTGGCTAAAATGTAAAACAAATATGAGAACATGTGAAAAGACACCTTTTGGTGAAAGTTAGCCAATTGCTTGTTTAATTGATCACTGATCATTTTGGCATAGTTGATATACTGGCACTTGCTACACACCATCAAAATAAATTGGTACATCCACTTCTCAAATGAATCAGACTTGGCACTTCCAACAACACGGTGCAATAGAGTGATCATATCAGAGATTTCCTCTTTGAAATGTGTTATTTTTAAATTGGTGGGAACCTAGGATTTTCCCTTCTTTTCAACTTTCAACCTATTTCTCACAATAGAATTCAAACACCAATCTTTCTTACCCCAAAAATAACCCTACCCCAAGCTAACAAACATCTCAACAAATTCCTCTCTATCGGGTAATCTCAATGCACAAGAAACAACCTCAACGTCAATTTTTGTGATTACATAATCGTCAAAGGCTCTTATTTGTTGAGATTCAGTGAAATAATTCTTTGCACACAAAACAACCAAATCTAGACACGACACAGCAAGTGGAAAATGTTACATCCCCAACTTTTGATTAAGCTTAATCTTACCTTTATGTGGTAAATAGGATAATTAATCTTAGATTAATGATTTGATTTTTGTGGAAAATATCAAGTAGAATCATTGATTATATGGATATCGATTGATGTTTAGATTTGACATGAGATTACATGTTGATAAGATTATTTTATCATAATGTTTTATGAATGAAATGATGATACACTGATCATGGTTATATGGTTGTGAGAGTAACTAGGAAAAGAATTTTCCTCCAAGGATGGAAGGATAGTATCAACTAGGAGAAGGAAATAGATGTTGGGGAAAAAGTCAAATTTCCATCTGAGTATCAAAGTTGATCTATCGTGAACCCATGCCAGATAGGGTGAGTATAAGTCATTTTCCTTATTAAGTCAATTTTAATTTGATAGTAGTACTGTTGACAAGTTGATTTAAGATCTCTCGACGTTGTCTATGTCGATTCGACTAAATAATGTTCTCAAAACATTCATATAGTCGATAGTAATCTTGGTTGGATGTCAGAGTTTCCCTTTGTTTACTTGTCTATTTCTATATAAAATTTTGTGAATATCATTTAATTATTTTAATTATAGTCTAATATAGTGAAATGGGGGAGTGAGACTCGACCCCATGTTCGCATATTAATGTTACCACCCTAACATTGGTAATGTAATTTGGTGATACCCTAGATTATTTTAATAATTTTATAATATCATTTAGATGTAAATGACATTATGTGAGATATAACTATTTATCCACATGTAGTAGTCGAGCACCTTGGTATATTAAGTTTTTATGTTTCTTGTTGCCAACCATACCACTATCCACGAAGAGTGGAGTGAGTGGAATCTTCATACCCACAAGCTGGTGCATGATTATCATAATTGTTTTACCAACCTTCATTCAAAAGGTGGTGGTTTGGAGTGTTTTAAGTTGGGGGTAAACATGTGAAGTAAGGCATGTTGCTCTTTGTTGTTGTGATTATTATCACTCCTTTGGGAGAGTGAGAAGGGGCAGGCTATAGGAGTAGCAAGCTATAGGATTATGAGCTTGCAGGATAGAGCTAATATCAATCATGATAGACTTCATCTTTAGCAGGTCGTAACTTGGCTACAATACTTTTCATTACAGGTATGACTATGAGACATTGTCGTGTGGTCTAAACTATGCAAATGTATACATAAATATCATTGTTGATAACTATATATCAAATTATCAATGACTATGTTTATCTTATATGATAGCACTTGTGTTGTTTGAATAACTATGTTGAGGCCTTCGAGGCCATATGCATAAGAATATTGTGTTTGTCTCTTTTGAAATAATTTTTTATGTTTAAATAATCCAATCGAGGCCTTGAGGCCAAATGTAAAAGGGTGTTGTTGTAGCATGCTTGAGTTCATCGAAGCCGATAAGGATGAGGATGATAAATAATTAGTATATCTATTTGATATCTTATTTCATCCTTTATTTTGAGACTATTAAGTCTCCAGACTAGAGTGTTATCGAAAGACAATGATTGTCTTGATAAGTCATTCATGAAACATACTGCTATTAGAACAGGTCGAGAGCCATGCACTGAAGAATGATAAGTCATTCTTGAAAATCATTTCTATCGATTGTGCCAAAGGTACTAAGACTTTCAAGGCACATGTAGTGAGAAGTATGATACTTGATTGTTCATGTTAGAAGATATTTTGCCCTCAGGTGTAACCTTTATGTAAGAAAGAGTGATATGACTCTTTAATATTAATGGATAAAAAACTAGGTTGTTATTTGATAAAATTGTATAGGCTGCATTAAGTGCATGCCAAGCCCTGAATATCAAGGGAGTAAACCCTCGACTATTATTTAATTTCCATGTAGGAAAGAAAATGAAAATGAGCATGATAACTCATTTATCTGCAATTATATTATGGACATATTTTAAATGGCAATACTTTAGGAATGTAGTATAGGGTATTGCAAACCTCTTTTGAATTCTTTTAGACTAAAGGTCTATTTATTATTGTTAAATTAATAATACCATTGACTATGATAGGATGTATTATAGTTGATAGCAAGTTAAAGAAATATTTTGGTACAAGGTAAACATAGAGACTTAGACTGGGGATGGTCTTAAAAACTAAAATCATGAACATGTAAACTTGTAAAAAGAAAGAACGGGAATAGAGTGATGTGGAGTCACAGATTCCCTGTTGCATAGGCAACAAGACAATTAATGAATGCACTCCTGGAATTAGAGTCAAAGGTCCAAGTTAGATGGACTGACGATGAATTGAACCTATCTTTACTGTGACCTAGAGGGGTCAAATTATGAACACTGTAGGATGAGACAACTTCTAAGTTGAGTCGAGGTGTGTGAACATTTGACTACATTCATTGCAAAAATTTTATGTATAGAAATCTTTGGCCAAAGTAATGCATCCGTCTTTGCATGCATTAGTCGGTTCACTATGCTCTAGATGGCATAATGCTTCCAGTAATGTCATACATAGTTAGAGTGGATCTATATTTGTATGATTGTGAAGTATTATGAAGGACACAACACTAAATACTTAGATGGCAAACCTAATGGTTCCTTATATCTATTCCCTTCGTGAAGGGTAGGGCCGCTTCTAGGAAGTCATGTGGGGGACCGCTGGTATGTGGTTGGAGGAAAAACACTCAAGTGATGCTCTCCTTCCCAAGCAGAAGACAAGTCAAGACTTATGAAGACAGATGTCAAAGTTCTGGATACAGTACATTATTTTATATGACTTAATTGTCAAATATCATGTGTAAACTTATCATTGATGCTATGAACAAAACATTGTAAATGTATATTAAAAGGAATTCACTAATATGTTATCTTTGGAATTGTTGTAAATTTTAGTTTTTGAAACATCTAAAAAGATATACACATTGATTTTTTGTTTATGACATTGATTATCACTTTGCCTAACTATGATTTTGTTAATCATGACCATGTACTTAATGGTAATTAAGTTAGTTAATTTTGGGTAATGAGAATTGGCTTGTTACATATGATATCAAAGCTACTGGGTTCAATGCATGGACCTATGAGCTCACTACATAAAATTTTCCTCCGACATTAATAGTTTCTAATGTTTGGATGTTCTTATGCTAGACTGGTAAGAATAACAACGACACCCATGAAAAAGGTAATGAGAAATGGATGTTACCTTAAGGCTATGAGGAAGCGTGCCTCTAGAATAAATAGCCTTGAACAATCTGGTTGCTTGAGAGGCGCATGGTTGGCTAATGATGAAACTTTTGTTTATGTTATTAAATGCATCAAGCAGGAGAAGGAGAAAGTGGTTAGGGTTACTGCTCCTATCTATGAAAATGAATCAATGAAACCATCTGCACCTAAAGAACCAATCTTGGAAAGTGATCTTCAGGATCCTATAGTTACTCGAGAGGTTGTGGATGAGTACCTGTGAGTATGTCCATCTCCTAAGTTTGATTTGGTAAACCTCAAGGATGAGGAAAAACTTGGGAAGATATCCCAATCTGAAGGTGACTTTCAGTTGCAAGATGTAAAAGAAAATTGTAACAATTGATGGATTAGATGTAATTCATGGAAACTATAATGCAATTTTGAATTTTGGCAAATCTTTCCTTTCTTTTTAAGATTGCATGAATGAGAATGGATATACATTTATGAATGGATTCAATAGTATGAAAAACTAATTGAATGATTAATTTGCAAACTTCAGGAGTAGTAGATTGCAGCACGGTTCAGACAAGAACCAATATGGGAGATAGCCAGGAAGAAGGGCAACCTTCGGGCCACTCTAATTCTAAACTTGACCAAATCCTTGCTATGCTCCATGAGACGAGAGTGAGAATTGGAACTCTCAAGTAGGAGGTCATGGGTCAGCATGGACCCAGGCGGGAAGCCTATCACGGGGGTGTCGACAAGGAATGTCATGAGGATACCACCTAAAGTGAATGCGGAGAGAATAACTCTGAAGCAAGACATGAAGAGGATAGAAGAAGCCACTTGGCTTTAGAATTATCTAGAGACATGAAAAATGTTACACCTCCCAAGTTTGATGGGACTATAGGTGGAGATGCCGCAGAGGCATGGCTTACATAAATGGAGAAATACTTTGAAATAAGAAATTATTCTAAAATCACTAAAGCGGTATGGGGAGCATACCAATTGGCAAGTGAAGCATCCACTTGGTGGATGAATAAGAAAATGGAGTTAAACTTGAGATCCATGAGTCTAACCTAGGAAAGGTTTTGTGGAACTTTTTAGGTAAAGATGGTTGCCTCAACTGTATTATGACCAAAAGCTTATAGATTTCCAAAATCTGAGATAGGGTGATTTAACTGTGAATGAGTACTATGAAAAGTTCACTTGCCTACTTAAGTATGTTCCACAATATCAGCAGGATGAGAGGCTTCGCATATGAAAGTTTATTATGGGATTGAATACCTAGATTGGGGGTGAAGTTGATGTGCATGGTCCCACTTCAATGGACCGGGTTTATGAGAAAGCTATCAAACAGAAACAAAAATTGAAATCTATGTCTGCTTATAGGGGAAGGAACTAAAAAAGGCATAATTGGTCCCAATCCTCCCAATCTTTTAAGAAAAAGAGGAAAAAGCAGTACTTTACTGAGAAAAATGATAAAGGTCCAAGAACAAGCAAAATGAATCCAAGGGTGAAAAGAAAGGCAATAATAACTCCAAGAAAAATGGAGATAATTCTAGGAATCCTCATGAAAGGCAAGAACCCGTCGAAGGGCATTATACATGTGGCAGTGATCATTATGCTAACTAGTGTCCTAATAAGACATAGGGAACTCAGCCACGAGGAAACCCTTTACCTTCTCAGTAAGCAGCTTTTCAGCAATGCATACATGTAGCCCTGGATAATAGGCAAGCTGAATATCAAATCACTCCTATTGAAACTACAGGTATTTTATCTGGTTTTTCAATTTCAATTTTGATAGATATTGGTACAACAAAATGTTTTCTTTCCCCTAAAGATTTAAGTAAAATTCTAGAAAAGCTAGATACATGGCAAATACTTGATCAGTTGAATATACAAATTAGACCAAAGCCCGGGTAGAGCAATGCTTGTTTGAGGCTAAGGTTGAACTTCAAAGTTTCTCCATTGAAGTGAACCTTTATGTAGCCCCATTAGGCTCATATGATGTTATCCTTGGGATTAACTAGTTATGGAGACATCAGGCTAAAGTGGATTGTTATGCCAAAACAATAGAATGTCTAGATGACCTCAGGAATAAAGTCTTTCTGCATGGTAACCCAAAAGAGGTTAAACTGAGACAAATCTCTGCCCTACAAATGAAAAGAGCTCAGAGAAAAGGATGTCAACTCTTTGTTGTTTAAATGGAAGAAATATATAGTCTTAAGCAAACAAATTTCCAAGATGATTTAATGTTTTATGAATCTCAGAAACTCCAAGGAGTTGAGAAGAGGGGGTCCATAGACTAGGAAAGATCAGATATGGATAGGTACCCTTTTCTTAGAGATTTCAAGGATGTGTTTCCGGATGAGCTACCGAGATTGCCTCCTAAAAGAGATTTTGATTTCTTTATAGATATAATTCCAGGTTCAGAACCTATATCTAACGCTCCATACAGAATGACCACACCTAAGTTAATGGAGCTAAAAGCTCAATTGCAAGAATTGCTCAATAAAGGATTGATAAGACCCAGTGTATCACCCTAGGGAGCACCAGTATTTTTTTTAAAAAGAAAGATGGTACATTGCGGTTATGTATAGATTACCACATGCTAAATAAAGCAACAATAAAGAAAAAGTATCCATTGCCCCGCATTGATGATCTCTTTGATCAAATGCGAGGGGTAATTGTGTTTTTTAAGATCGATCTTTGATCTGGGTACCATCAATTATGGCTAAAAGATGAGGATATTTGCAAAATAGCCTTTAGAACAAGGTATGGGCATTATGAATTTACCATCCTGCCCTTTAGATTAGCAAATGCGCTTGCAGCGTTTATGAACCTAATAAACAATGTGCTCAGAGACTGCTTGGACAAGTTTGTCCTTGTTTTTCTTCATGATATCCTAATCTACTCTAAGAGTGAGGAAGAACACCTTCAACATTTAAGGATTGTTCTTCAAAGGCTAAGAGAGTATAAACTATATGGCAAGCTCTCTAAGTGTACTTTCTTTCGAAAGGAAGTGCAATATTTGGGTCATATAATTTTAGCTAAGGGAACAGCTGTGGACCCAGCCAAGATTAAAGCCATATTGGAATGGCCAGCACCAAGAAATGTACATGAGGTCAGAGTTTTATGGGCCTAGCAGGTTATTACAAAAAAATTGTGGCAAACTTTTCAAAAATTTCTTATCATATTACTTCATTACAAAGAAAAGGCAAAAGATTTGATTGGTTAGACAAGTGCCATGAGGCATTTGACCAACTGAAGGAAAGGTTGACTACAACACCTATCTTGAAGGTACCTGACCTAGAAGATCATTTTGTAGTCATTATCGATGCCTTAGGGGAAGGCTTACGTGGTGCACAGGTTATTTCATATGAATCCAGGAAACTAAAAACTTATGAGAAAAACTATGCCCCTCATGATTTGGAATTGGTAGCTATAATTCATGCACTACAAATGTGGAGACACTACTTGCTTGGGAAACCCTTTGAACTGAAAATAGACCATCAAGGACTCAAATATCTATTCACTCAACTACACCTAAATGCTCACCAAAGAAGGTGGTTAGAGTTAATCTCAAATTATGATTTTGAGATTAAATACATTCAAGGGAAGAAAAACCAAGTGGCAGATGCCTTAAGCAAGAGAAGGCATATCTCTTCAATGATCTCCATACATTCTAATTTTAAGAATCGTGTATTACAAAAGTCTAAGGGAGATGAGTATTACAAGTAGGTAAAACAAGTTCTTTTGGAGAATCCCCAGGATATGAAATATGATGGATTTTATCTTGAACCAAATGAGTTATTGAGGTATAAAGGAAGGATGTATGTTCCAAAATCTGAGGAGTTAAGGGATATTGTGTGGAAAGAGGTTCATTCTCCACCTTATTCAGGACATCCTGGAGTAACAAAGTTACTAGCTGATGTGAATCCTTTATATTTTTGGAAGGGAATGAAGAGGGATGTTGCAAGGTTTGTAGTTGGATGTCTAGAATGCCAGAGGGTGAAGGCGGAACACCATCACCTGGCAATACTTTTATACCCTCATGAAATTCTGGAATGGAAATGGCAAATCATTTTGTGCAAGGACTTCCTATGTCAAAGAATAGGCACAATGTTATTCTGGTTGTGGTGGATAGACTCACCAAGGTGGCACATTTTATACCTAGAAATTTGACAAACCGGGCACCTGTAATAGCCTGCAAATTTGTGCAAGAAGTTTTCAAATTGCATGATATTTGTGAGAAGATTATCTCAGATAGAGATGCCCGTATGACATCAAGGTTTTGGTAAACCTTATTTTCCTCACTTGGAACTTAGTTGAATATAAGCTCTTCTTATCATCCCAAAACAGATGGCCAAACTAAGAGGGTAAACCAAGTGTCAGAAGATCTATTGAGAATGTATTGCATGGATCAACAATATAAATGGGAAGATTACATTCCTCTTGTGGAATTTGCCTATAATAATTCCTATCATTCTGTGATTAAGATGGCTCCATTTGAAGCATTATATGGAAGAAAGTGCCGAACTCTTATAAGCTAGGATAAGCTAGAAGATAGGATTAGCCTTGGTCCAAAAATGTTGTCAGAAATGGAAGAGCAAGTCTATCTGATTAAGAAAAGGCTAGCAGAAGCCAATGATAGGAAGAAAGGTTATGTGGATGCTAAACGCATCACAAGGCATTTCTCAGTGGGAGAAAAATTCTGTCTAAGGGTCAAACCCCAAAAGAGCTCCATTAAGTTTGGAAAGACATCAAAACTAGCTCCTAGATATGTGGGTCCCTTCAAACTTCTCGAGGAGGTCAACCTAGTTCGATACAGGATTGCTCTATTGCCAGCTCTTGCCATGTTGCATAATGTTTTCCATGTTTCCTATTTGAAAAAGTTTATTTCAAGAGATAATCATGTTCCAAGTCTTCATTGGAATGCCATACAGGTGAAGGACCTAGGGGTGGTAGTGATCAAGCCCATCAAGGTGCTTGAAACACATAAGCTACGCTTACATAATAAAGAGATAACTCAATGCAAGGTCCAGTGGGACTGTAAGCACAAAAATCACGCATAGCCTCCACGAGGGCCCCTATGATGATTTTGATCCTTGTCACGTACATGTAAGCATGAAATAATGTCCTCTAAGAAGCAAACCTCTTGGTGACGTGTCTTCTTTCTCATCTTGTGTTGATTCCTCTTTGTTGTTTTCTTTCTCTGTCGTCGATGCTTTTCAACACTTTTGCGACACTTCTCAATTTGCATTTTCTGAGCTTTCGACCCTATTCCCAAGCCTTTTAAGCATATTATAGGTGAGTTTTCACCTTTGCCCTATGTTTTTCATCCTCTCCACCCCCTAGAATCCTTCTAGAGGTCCCCCGGATCCATCTCCAACTTTTGGTTTTCAATTTCACCCAACCAATCCAAATCTCCCCCTATTATTTCTAGATCTCCCCCTAGGAGATCCTACTTTCAATTGGAGATTTGGATTCTTACACATGATTGACCTATTTCCGGAGGCAAATCACCTCCTTTTCATCTTCTCTACCATCTCCCATCATGCATTTCCTCTCAAACCCCTTTCTTTTCGGATCTCCCATTGGGCGACCCTCAAAAAGCAGGATCTCCCCCCAGGAGAACCAGGGTTGCCCCCCAGGTGATCCTACTAGTGAAAGGGGTGACCTTGTCGCATTTCCAGCCATGAAAAAACTTGAGTTTCTAACTCAAATAGCTCCATTTTCACCTATTTTTCTTTGAGTTCGCATGATTTTTGATGTCTAGTATGGAGTTGACTATTTCATGCACCCACACATGCATAATTAGCTCCATTTGATCTAAAATTAACAACTCATTCTCTCTCGTGCATTCTTCCAACTCCAATTCCTCTTCAATGATAAGCTATTATTGATTTATCACTCTCTAATCACCTGAGTTATGGGTAATCAATCTAGTTCACTCCTTAATCAATCCTTGTTAACTCTTCAATAAATTGAGTTAAATTCTCAATCAATCCCCTTCTTCTAACCTATAAATACCCCCTCCCTCAAGCACAAAGGGAGGCAAATTCATTGTGCACACAGCTCTTGCTAAGTTTTTGCTCTCCAATCAACATTCTCATGCTCACATAGGATGAAGGTGCATTTTATTTGTTCATTGTTCATCAAGCTTTCACATAAAGCTCTTCAAGCATCATTACGCTGCTTCAATCAACACCATTGTTCTCATCAAAATCTCTCATTGAGATCTCTTAAGATTATACAAGCTTCTTTTGCTTCTATGTGTTGTCTTGTCATCAAGAGGTCTTCCCGCTACTTCAAGAGGATACAAGGTTGCCATCAAGGATTTATGAGGGTAGTGGAGTCACACAAATCTTCTCTATTTCAAGTTCCTCTATGCTTTTTGTCAATTGGTACTAATTAGAAAATCAAAATTGTTCTTGGGATTAGTAATTCATTGCTTTTTCCTTGATAGAACAGTTAGATCTAGCATTTTAGATGTAATTTGCATTCATAGTTTAATTCATTTAATCAGAATTTCCTTTTCTAGATTAATTATTTTGAAACATTTGAAAACCCCAAAAATGTAGAATAATTGCATTAGGTAAAATTCATTCTAAATTGCATTCATATTTCCTTTCTTCGATTAAAAAGCATCTTTTATTTCCAAACTATTGAAAAAGGACAAAAACAAGTTTGCACTTCATATAGCTTTGAATGTATAAAAACCTAGAAAATAACAAAAACATTAGTCATATAGATAACTTGCAAACCCTTGATACCATCACAAGGTCAACAAAAGTCAATGCACAACTAAACCCTAGGTCAAACCCTAAGTCTAGTCAAGGTTGGTCCACATATGCCTATCTCTTGTCTCGGCTCACGAATGTGCCCAAGATTAAGAGGTGAGTGGTGAGGGCAATCCTCAGTGAGATTGAGGAAATTCATCCATGACCTCAACAAGATCCATTTGTCTTACAACAATTAGAGGCATTTAGACAACTTCAAATACAACATGTAATCATTCAACGAATTGAAAGACAAGAAGCCATCAATGGAAGTGTTGGGTGAATATCTTGTCGTTAACTCACTAACGACAAAATGGGTATATCAGCCACAGCTATGATGAGACAAAGTCTCTTCTCTCAGTAAGGGGAGGTTCCCTCTGGTTGCTTGATTTTTACAAACAAAATAACTTATGCAATTTATGTACACTAAAAACTATATTTGTGGTGGTTCCATTTCATCTTATTCTCTTTTTTCAAAATAGATGTTTGTACTTCAAACTATTGATAAAAGACTTATAAATTATCACAAAATCACAGAAACACAAAGTTTTCTGTTACCTCACTTATTAATTGCAAATAGAACTATTTGAAGTTGAATGCAACCCAAAGTCTTCACTCTTCTCCAAGATGATAAAAGTAGATTGAATATAATAACTTGCAGCACAAAGTCTTCAAACTATTGTATTCTCACAAACATAACATAATCCTCACAAATGATTTGATAACACAAAGTCTATTAGAATCAAATTAAGAGCGCTCTTCAATCACTTGAAACAATCTCCATAATTCAATTATTATCAAAGAAGATTATAATAGCAAGACGTAAGAACAATGCTACCATAACACAAATAACTCCAAGACAAAGATTGGAATTGAACTTGCTTTCTTGTATTGATAAATATTTAAGAATTGATTTTCACAAAGAAGCACAAAGTCTTGATTTACTTTTCAATTCACCAGAGTATTCTTGCAATAGACAAAAGATAATATTTACAATAGAGGCCCTCTTTATTTATAGGGAGGAACCTGGAGCAAAAATAGGAATTCTACAACTACTTTGACTTATTCAACAAAAGAGTCCTATTTGATTTGGGACTTCCTTTGTCTCACATGTAATTACATTTTGGAAAATTACATGTGGATATGTCTACAACAAAATTCAAATTACATGTTATATACAAGAAAAATAAACTAAGGCACTGGCTTCTTCCATCATTTCTTTTTCAGAAAATTCTGATACATAGCCTGTATGGCTACCATCTCGCACACATTTGGTTTTCCTGTGTTTTCTGAGATGGTGCGAGCCCGAAGAATCGCATCCTTTACCGCCTTTATTGCTTTTTCATGCTTATCCAGATTATCCTTCAGATTTTCTAAAGTTGAATGCTGGTCATATAGATTGTCCATAGAAATCACTGAGGGCGCCTCCTCTTCAAATTTCTTTTGGACCATCTCTTCAAAGGATCTTATCATCTCCTCTGCTGAGAGGAACGTGTGATCTTCACCCGTTAAGGTGCATGGAAGTTCTTCTAGTCTGTGTAGAAGTGTGACATCACTATCTTCACTGGCTTCTCGGGCTTGACATAAATCTTCAAGTAAACCCTTTATTATGTTAACACGATGAGCCAGAGTCTCCTTGGTCTTCAGATATGATTCTCTATTTTCAACAACGCCGATGGTGATCAGGTTCTTTACCTTAATCTTTTTCATATCTATCCACTCCTCCAAGTTCTCTTCTTGATCTTGCAGCTCTTGTGAAAGTAGATCCAGCTTAGCTTTAGCTTTGTCCATTTTCTCTTTCCTTTCCACAATGGTTTTTAGCAGAACTCGTCCTTGAGCCAACAACCGCTCCACTACATCCCTCACTATCTTACCTCTAGCTTGTGCTTTTTCAACCTTTTGTATCACGGGATCTTCAACAATCACTGCCATGGGTTCTACAATTTCTAATGACTTTACTATCTTTTGAAGGACAGCAGCAAGTTGTTCTGCTTTAGCTTTGTACTATTCCTTCTCTTTCTTGACTTCATCATACTTTTCAAGTAAAGTGCTGGCAGTGGTTTGAAAATCTGCCTTTATACCCTCATGAGTCAGCTTACCTAACTCAACCCTTGAAATGACATAATTACGCATGTCAAAATTGTCATCCGTGGCATCTTTAGGAGGTTTGGCAATTTCCACATACCTGATTCCTTTCTCATTGACGAGCCTAGACACAGTCTTAGGCTTCTTCTTCTGGTTCTTTGCTTTCAAAGGTAACAACTTTTCAATATCAATCTCGTTAGGCGAGATAGCTTATTTCTTTCTCTTTGGGGTATATGCAGATAGCCATGGGGGAAGAATAGAAGCGCCAACAACCGAAGATGAATCTACTACCTATTTGGCCGGCTCCATGTTCACACCTATGATAGTCACAATAGGGCTGGTGTTTGTAAAAACCATACCTGTATCAACAACCTTTTCTCCAGCATCTAGAAGGTTCTCTAAAATAGATTGTTCACCAATGTCAAAAGAGGGGGACGATAGACTTGGAATGGAACCAGAGGAATAAAAAATAGTCCCAAAACTAGTTTTTACAGAAACAGGGGTATTATCAGAGGAAATAACAAAGATAGGTGAAAGGGGAGCATTTGAAATTACTGGGAAACTACCAGAAACCAGAACATGAAGGGGAGATGTAGAAACTTGTGTTCCCATGGGAAGATCTTTCTCAGGTGATTGGGGTGGATCGCCAAGTTGCTCCTTTCCTACATCCTCATCTTCGCCTCGTTTAGGTTCAGCCTCTTCATCAGACTTATCAGATACTATCGTTTGCTGAGCATCCTTAGGCTTTTGAATATTTTGTTCTCCAGCCTCAACATCTTCCATATCCATTTGATCAACATTAGCATCTTCAACATTTGACTCAGTGACGTTGGAAGTATCTTCAGTTTCTTTCTTCTTCCCTCCTTTGGATACAAATTTGATCTTTGGTTTGTGTATCTTGGAAGAAGAAGGGGCGTCACTCTTGTTCTTGGTTCTGTTCTCAACCTTCTTGCCTGTCTACTCCCGTGTTTCTGTGTCTAATCCTGTGAGAAACTCCTTCAACTTAACCCCTTTACTTTCCAACCATACATTTGTGTTTCCCAGTATTGGTTGAAACCTTTTCCTAATGGATGTTTCTTCCTTGATTGACCATTTCACCTCTGGAAGAGGTGAAGCCTCAACATTTTTTGTGTTGTACTTGGGATCTAGAACATCACCGTCATCCTCCATTCCATCTGGAATATCAGCGAGGCCTAGTTCTTCAATCTGACTCAGGTGAAGTCTGCAGAAGTCTAGCTTTTTGATCTCGTTCTGTGTCTTAAGATCAGCCATTATGTCTTCAACCATTGGGACATGGAAGTTTGATTTTCTTTTGATCTTATCCTGAACTCTTCTGAAGTCAAAGTGGTCTCTTTTCTTGTAGGTCTTCATGGTGACCAGTTGCAATTCAGAATCAACTATTTTTGCTTTATTGGCTGATTGAATTGAATATCTCCCAATTTCAACTGGGAATTTTATACCTGACTTCTTCAATTCCATCTATTTGTTGTGCACTACAATTAACTATCTGGATAGCTCCATAAGAACAATACGGTCACTAGGATACTGTGGAAGCATATAAGGGTAACCAGGATAATACCCTACCCGAAGATATGTGAAGGTGGGAAACTGCAAGAACAAGCAACCAAAAGAGTTCACAACCTGCCAAGCTTCATCTGAGACTCTGTTCTGAACCAATTCATTATCCCATAGACACATGAATACTGAAAAGAAGGCATCATTGATCCTTCGGAAATGATGAATTGATCCCTTCAGAGTAATTTGGGGATAATACTCATATACTGGGATCAATCTCCTGTCTCCTACCTGAGTTAAGCCTAGAAAGTTTCTCATGCTTGCAGCAGCATAGACAAGATAAGAGGTCATATAAAATTTGAAGGTAGTATTGACTCTTACCAGTTTCTCGTGCAGTGCATTGCTGATCTGTTCTCCCCAGAATATCTTCTGATTACCCCGTAGAATCACCTTGATGTAAGTGTACATCCAGTCTTGGAATTTGGAAGCGGAAGGGAGTCCTCTGATGAGACTCAAGAGAGTAATCAAATCACAGACCTCTTCTACAAAGTCACTCCTATGAAGATCTTTTGGCCATCTAGTCAAATTATTCCTAGGAATTTTCAACCATTTGTTATTTATGGATCTTCTGGCAACTTCCACATCCTTATCATAATCCTGTTGACCCTGAGCAAAGTCAATCCGTCCAATATTTTCAATGGGTGGACACATGAAGATTTTGTCCAAGAATTCTGCATCCAGTCTCATGATTACATTGCCTTGAGAATCTATTACAACTCTAGTGTCTTTGTTGTAATGGCTGGCTACCTAGAGAACAAACTCAGGATTGTGTGCAGACACTGGAAATGATGCAACCAAATGAATATTGCTGCAATAATTTTCTGCATAGGCTTAGAAGGATTTGTTTGTTTTGTCCTGTCAACAAACTCTACCATGTCCACATGCCCAATTTTCGTGTCCCTGATGTCATCAATGTTTGACTGTACTGCTGTCATCGGAAAGACACCTTGATACTTGTACTTCATGATTTTGGCCTTTGACGGAGAAGGTTCTAACATGAGTTTCTGAGAGAACTCTGAAATTGATATCTAGCACGAACGCTGGTTGAGAACTGTAAAAAGGCCATGATCTTGCAATTAGGGAAAGAATGGGTAAACTGGGATAACCACGATTCGATGATCATGGATAGGGAAGCATGCATTGAAGGGCTTGAGTGTGCACAAATCGAGACAAGGGTGAAAGCGGGCTTTCAATTTTTTGCAAGATGAATTTTTCCAGTGTTGGAAAAAAATTAGGAAAATATGCATGAGTGGTCAAAATGACCGCTCCTATTGACCGCTCCTACATGTAGGATGAGTTTTGATGTGTATAGGCGGTTGAAAATGCCGCTTTTGCATATGTTAAGGAAAGTTGTTTAACATGCAAAAGCGGTGAAAAATACCACTGTTACATGTTAAGTCACTTGAAAGATATGCATGTTGGAGAGGTCATTTTGACCGCTATAGCAGGTAAACAGGAAAATCTCCAAGTTTTGTAACTTTAGATGTTTGGGCGGGTGTTTTAACCGCCATTGCAGGTAGGATAGTTTAAGTTGTGTGAGGATTTTTGGTGTAGGAGCGGTGGGAAACACCGACTTGGCAGATTAGGATGATGGGTATGTCAACGGTGAAGGTGGGGAAAAATGCCGCTTTGGCAGGTAAAAAGGAAGAACAAGGGTATTGGCAGAGCGGCTAATATAGCTAATATTGCATAACACTAGTCACAAGGTAACCTAAAGGAGGGACGACGAAATCTGCTGACACTACACATGGTAAGTGTTTGAAGAACTAGCGGCTAAAATAGTTGAAATTTGTATGGTGAAAGACTTGGGGTATGAAGGATGATGAACCAAGGTTTAAAACAAAAATGACGACAAGCAGCAAGGAAACAACATTGATTAAGAGTTCATCACAAAAATGGGACAAACAAAATGATATCAAACTTGTATTAACTGAAACCCTAGGAAAGAAAATGACAACGGATGAAGCAGACTTACCCATCAAACAGAAGAAAACCTAAAAGTGGTGGCGAGGAATTTGATCAACTCCAAGCTCGATGTGATCAATCGGCGTGAAGGAGTCAAATGAAAAACCAGGAGGAATGAAAACAAAATAGCTAAAAAGATAAGCAAAAGACATTTAAAGGTTTGAAGACACGTCATTAATCTATGGCACGAACGACCATTAATGGCACTCAAAGTTTGAAGATTCGGAGATCTTGCTCGGGCGGCAAAATCAGCCGATCCCGCATATGTGGCATCAGATATGCAAAGGTGGTAGAATTCACCGACAGTACACGTAGACCTTAGGGAAATATGTAATGGTGGGTAAAAATGCTGACTTTACATGTATGCCTGGGCAAAATATGTAATGGCGGGTGTTTTAGCCACCATTGCACATTAAGATAAAACCTCAAATATGTAATAGCGATCAAAAGCACCACTTTTACATGTCAACACAAACTTTTCAAACACCTAAAAAATAATTGACAATCTTTATCAGTTTACGACTTGAACGATCTATGCGAATATCGAGAAACTAATTCAAGGGAATGTCACAGACCAGTTTAGAATGTCAAATGACTTCGCACAAGATCAAGGGAATCTTGTCTCGATTTGCGAGCTTAGAGTGTAGATTCACAAAATGGACAAGTTTCGTGGGGTTGTCTACAAAACTGAGCGTAGCTGATTTTGAGAACAACAGCTGGCTCTAACTAGGGAACTTCCTTAGATCAAACTTTGAAACGATTGAAGGGAGTAGAATCCAATCTCTAAGTGCCTTCATCCATGCCATTGGGCTACAGAGTCAAGCTAAAAAGAAAAAGACACAAAGACTGAAAGAAAATACAAAAATAAGCACACAACTATACAAATATACAATTGAACTTATCTGATACTTCGAGGATTGAAGTGCTTCAGATGTTGCCCACTGTGAGGCAGTAAGAATGGTGTCCCATCTTGATACTCCAGCAAGAAACTATTTTCACCACAGAATTGATGAATGGTGAATGGACCTCTCCACAAGGAATCAAATTTTCCATGCATTCCCTTTGGTTCTCTCCTCTTGTCCCATAACAAGACTTGATCTCCAATCTGAAACTCATGAGCCTTTGCCTTCTTGTCGAAGAGTTTCTTGACTTGACTTTGGTGTTCAACAATACGATCCACCACCATAGTGCATTACTCCTCAAGTTCAGTTAGATACATGATCCTTTTATCAATAGAACTATCAAAAGTTCTATCTTCTAATGCCTTTACCAACTTCAATGCTAGCAATTCCAAGGTAATTGGTATCTCCGCATTCAGACCATATAAAAGCTGAAATGGCGACATGCCTATCGCCCTTTTGGGGGTAATTCTATCTGCCCATAAAGCATCAAAAAGTGATTTATGCCAAATTCTTTGATTCTCATCTACCAGTTTTTTGATAATAGTGACCAAATTCTTATTGCTTGATTCTACTTGACCATTACCTTGTGGATAATACTTTAAAGAATGGGAAAGAATAATCCCATGCTCATAGCAAAATTTAGTAATCTCATGAGAAGAAAAACAAGTAGCATTGTCTGCTACAATCTTGTTTGGAACTCCAAACCTGGAAATAATGTTCTCCTTAAGAAAATTGTATACCACTTCAGAAGTAGCATGTTTGACTGGAATGGCTTCCACCCACTTGGTAAAATAGTCCATTGCAGTGAGGACATAGTTATGTCCCGCACTCGATGGTGGATTCACAACACCAATGAAGTCGATGCCCCATTGCTGAAAAGGTTCTTCAATAACCACAGGCTTGAGAGGTAGGGCTGCCAACTTTGGTTTCCCAACAAATTGTTGACACAACTCACATCTACACACCCAAATGTACGCATCTTGGAACAGTGTGGGCCAATAGTATCTAGCTCGCAGAATCTTGTGAGCCATTACAGGTGTGGAAAAATGTCCTCCACAAGCCAAATTGTGGAAAGACTCCAAAAGTCTACTTTGTTGCGCTTTATCCACGCAACGGAGAAATACACCATCAAGACTCCTTTTGTACAAACCATTGTCCCAAAGGACGTAGTTAGTAGCTTTCAACTTGACTGTTATTTTCTCCTTATAAGACAAGTGAGAAGGACACTCGCCATAGGTAAGGAAATGAGTGATATTTGAATACCACTCATCAGTTGTAGTGACAAAAAGAACAGTTGGTGTGTCCACAACTTCTTCTTCATCCCCTGTCTCTTTTGGAACGTTATCAGCGATCAATGGATACAAACCCTTACCACACACAAGCTTGGTAGGCTTGATATCTAGATCAAATTCTTGGATCTTAGTAATCCAATTACCTCTCTTTGTTCTGAACTCCTATTGAGTTAGGATAGACTTGACTATTGTATCAGGAACCATAACAACAGTGTGTGAATTCAGAATATAGAACCTGAAATGCTTCACCGCTTTGACCACGGCATAGGCATTCTTCTCCATATTTGAATACTTCAATTCATGAGCTTTGAGAGGACAACTCATAAATGATATGGGGGATTCTACACCTTCTTCATTCTGCTAAACCAGAATAGCTGAAAGTGTGTGTTCTGAAGCGTAGCTATAAACTACGAAATCTTTGGTATAATTAGGACACACAAGAACTGGAGCATGAGCAATAGCCCTCTTGATATCCTCAAATGCTTCTTTGCCTTCCGCAGTCCAACAGAAAGTAGCCTTACCCTTCATCGTATTGACGATGTGATAGGTTTTCTCTGCAAACTCAGGAATGAACCTTCGCAGGAAATTCACCTTTCCAAAGAAAGAATGAACTGCAGTCTTACTAGTAGGTAGAGTAAGACTTTGAATAGATTTGACTCTTTTTGAGTCAATTTTAGTGCCTTCTCGGGATACAATGTGTCCGAGAAGTTTACCTTCTATAACCCCAAAAACTGACTTCTTAGGGTTGAGAGAAATACCATTTTGCTGACAACGTTCCAGCACTTATCATAAATGGTGCGCATGATCATGAAAATTTTTGGAGAAAACAGTCAAGTCATCGAGATACACCATGATGAACTTTCCCATCTCATCTCTGAAAGCAAGATCCATTGCCCTCTGAAATGTGGCGCCAGCATTGATTAGACCAAAAGGCATTCTGCGATATGCAAATGTGCCCCATGGTATAGTGAAAACAGTCTTGAACTAATCTGCTTCATTGACCTCCACTTGGTTATACCCTGAAAAACCATCTAGCATAGACAACATTTCTAAACTAGTCACTATTTGCAATACTTGATCCATGATGGGTAAAGGGTAGTTATCTTTTAGGGAAGACTGGTTGACATTCCTGAAATCAACACAGATACGGATTTCTCCGTTCTTCTTCCTTACAGGAACTATGTTCGCGATCCAGGTGGAATGATAAATTGGAAAAATTATCCTTGCATTCAACATCTTCTGAATCTCAGAAAGGATCATACCTGATAACTTAGGATTGTATTGCCTCTACTTCTGCTTGTGAGGCAGCGATCCAGCTTTAAGGGAATTTCATGTTGAACCTCCTTAGGCCTGAAAGACTTCAGATCATCATAGGAGTAAGCCAAAACATCAATGTAATGGTGAAGGAGGGTAATGAATTTGAATCTTTCATCAGCAGTGCAACATTTTCCAATGTTGACCATCTTAGGATCTGATTCTGAACTCAAATTTACCTACTCAAATTCCATAGAGGAACTTGAATCCTATTGTTGCCGCTGCTTGATATACCTGTCATGTTTATCAAAAAGTTTCTCAAGGGAAACCAAACCTTTTGGGATTTTATTCCCTTTCAATTGTAGAAATTCTTCGCCGGTTTGTGAATCTATCTAGGAAACATATTCCCGTGGTGGAGACTCACTGCCTTCAAAATAGAGCCCGTCAAAGCTATCCATCTTTTCTAAGAAAGCAATGATTTGGTTATCACCATTGAACACCTGCCAATGGTCAGCATTATTAGGTACACTTGGTCGGAAGACCAGCTCAATAGTGTACTTGTTTCCTTTGAAATCCTTATGAGGAACCATAAGGGTTGCAGAGATAGCTAATGAATCTGCATGATCATTGAACTCTCTTGGCACCACAGAAATGTTGAAAGCATCAAAACCTTCAATGCAATCCCATACACGATTGCGATAGTGTCTCAATCTTTCATTCTTGGTTTGGTACAAATTCCTCACTTGACAAACCACCAATTCAACATCCCCTTGAGCATGAAGAATTTTAACACCCCTAGCATAAGCAGCTTCCAATCTGAGCAACAAAGACTCGTTTTCGGCAGTGTTATTGGTATTGTCAAATTGTAACTTGTATGAGAAAGGTAAGATATCACCTTGTGGAGATATCAAAACCACTCCGGCTCCAGAACCGGTAGAAGAACAACTGCCATCAAATTCTAAAATCCAGACTTCATCAGAATTTGATTTCTTGGAATTTCTTTGATCAGAAGATTCCTCTTCATCAGTGAGGGAAGATTTCGGCATTATTATACCTTCACCTGAACTTTCACCTGAACTTTCATCTGAAAACTCCTCTGATTCTCCATCCAAATGGTCTGAGCTATCACTTGATGAACTCTCATCTGATGAAGAAGAAACGTCTTCAGTAGACAGGAAATAGTTACCCATTCCCGAGGACTCAAACAAAATTTGAGCTTTGGGATTTGCCATTTGGATAACAATGTACTTTGCCTCCTTTTTAGGAAGCAACTTCTGCATAACACCTTTTACAGGTATCCTTGCTTCAGATAGATCCATGTTCAACTCTCCACCTACATCCTTGCAAAAATTTTGCCCAAGCAAGATGCCATAAGAAGCTGGGACATCAGCTACTAGGACTGTCATCTTAATCCTTTTGTCTGGAAAGGCTGCAAATGCAAATTGGGCGTCTTTGATTTGACCCAAAAGTGGAACTTGCTTATTTTCCATAGAGAAACACCTCCCAAAAGTTTTGTTTAAAGTGAGGCCAAGGGCATCTGCTACTTTGGCAGGCATAACATTGTCAGAAGCTCCAGAATCTATTACACAATTTCTCAATTTATGCCCATTTACTAATAGGGAAACATAGAAAGGCTCAATTTTTCCAAAGGCTTCAAGGGGAGTAGTGACAAGGTTATTTTGGGTAGGTTTGTTTTTTGGGGAGTCATGAGTACTTTTTGGAAAATCTTGTCCTGCAGGGACAGTCTTGTTTTTGACATATTTAGCTAATCTATCAAATTGTTCAGGATTAGCTTGTAAATAATCAACTTCAGACATTTGGATCTTAGTCTTCCTAGCATGATCTATTATATCGAATTGCTGAAATAAATTTGAAATGGAGGAAGAGAATCCATCATTCTAATTTTTGGTAGAGATAGAACTAGTCTAAGGGGTAGAAGTGGAAGGTACAAATTCGTTAGAGGCACTTACTTGTTTATTGATCACTGGGTCTTTTGATTGGAAAGGTAGCGGAGTCCCTCATTTAGCGATTGAAATCACCGGTTGAGATTCTTCTCTCGCCTTTCCTTTATCAGCTTGAAGAGCTGACTGATTTTGAGACCTAGTGAAAACAACATATGCTCCTTCACACACTTCTCCTTTTTCAGCTTCATCTTGGTAATTCAAAAAGCTGATGGTAGAGTTGCCAGCTAATTCTTCTTCTCCTTTTGTGAAGAGATTAGCACCATTTTCATTGTCCAACTCAGGTTGGAAAGAAAGTTCATTTTCAGCTTCATAATAGCCAACTGTTGAGTTGACCGACGCTGCTTCAATGGCAAGCTTCCCTTGTGCAGGTGGAAGACGGTTTTGTTGTCCTTCGTTTCTAGAAGCATTGCCTTGATATGAATTATTTAGAAATGTCCTCCTTGGTATATCTCAATAAGAAGGAGGGGCAGACATACCTTGGGACATTTGTCTCTTCAGTGCTAACAATTCATTTGCTAGCTTTTGCACCATAGGGTCCGTGGTGCTTGTGGAAGAATTCTCAGTAGAAGAGGAGCTTTTATTTCTATTAGAATCCCTTCTTATCTTACCCGCAAGGATAAGATCATCTTCCACTTCAGTTGCTAGAATCTGAGCTGCAGCAAGATCTGTAGGAGTAGCTCGCCTCAATAGAAAACTCACCTTAGGAAGTTGTGTATTGATAAAGAAACATTTAAGGTTCTCCGCAGTTGGCTCAACGGTGGTGGGAATCCTGTTTCTCAACTTATTGAACTTAGCGATGAAGTCTCGCATAGGTTCATGAGGTTCTTTTTTCATTTGTGTTAGCTGTGCCAATAATGCATGTGCATCTTCCGCAGGTTTAAACCTGGCTTCGAACTTGGTTTTGAGAGTATTCCAGTTCATTATGGTTTGAGCTCGAAGATGGTAAAACCAGTCTGCAACAGCACCTTGCAGTGTTTCTACAAAGAGTCGTACAGCTACATCTTCATGCTCGACACCTATCACACCACAGGCTATACAGAAAGCTGTAATGTGTTCATCAGGGTGAACTTTCCCGTCACCATAGAATTTGGGAAAATTCTTTCTTGAACTACGAGGTAGTTCATGCAATGGTGGGGTCAAATTTAGAGGACCAAAGGTATTACCCCAAGGGCCTTGAATTGCCATGATGCATTGATTGAAAGGTGGGATAGCAAACCTTTGTGTCGTATGAACAGACAAAACTCTACTAACACTAGCACTAGAAGCTTCACCTGGTATTGGAGACCTGGCGTTTGTAGAAGGAAAACTCCTGGTGTACTGAAGACGAGGTCGTGGAGGCAAGAGTCCAAAATTATTTTGCTGCATCAATTCAAATGCAAGATCAATAATACCTTGAGCTCTCTTGCTTCTAGTATACCATGAATCTGCCAGAATGTAGTATGCCTAACAAAATTTTGCAATAAAATGGAAAAGAACTAAAAATGCTTTAACTTAGAGCGTAAGGCTTCAAGTTGCGTGTTCCTTCCCCAGTAGAGTTACCAAAAAACTATTGGGTGAATATCTTGTCGTTAACTCACTAACAGCAAAATGGGTATATCAGCCACAGCGATGATGAGACAAAGTCTCTCCTCTCAGTAAGGGGATGTTCCCTCTGGTTGCTTGATTTTTACAAACAAAATAACTTATGCAATTTATGTACACTAAAAACTATATTTGTGGTGGTTCCATTTCATCTCATTCTCTTTTTTCAGAATAGATGTTTGTACTTCAAACTATTGATAAAAGACTTATAAATTATCACAAAATCACAGAAACACAAAGTTTTTTGTTACCTCACTTATTAATTGCAAATAGAACTATTTGAAGTTGAATGCAGCCCAAAGTCTTCACTCTTCTCCAAGATGATAAAAGTAGATTGAATATAATAACTTGCAGCACAAAGTCTTCAAACTATTGTATTCTCACAAACATAACATAATCCTCACAAATGATTTGATAACACAAAGTCTATCAGAATCAAATTAAGAGCGCTCTTCAATCACTTGAAACAATCTCCACACTTCAATTATTATCAAAGAAGATTATAATAGCAAGACGTAAGAACAATGCTACCATAACACAAATAACCCCAAGACAAAGATTGGAATTAAACTTGCTTTCTTGTATTGATAACTATTTGAGAATTGATTTTCACAAAGAAGCACAAAGTCTTGATTTGCTTTTCAATTTGCCAGAGTATTCTTGCAATAGACAAAAGATAATATTTACAATAGAGGCCCTTTTTATTTATAGGGAGGAGCCTGGAGCAAAAATAGGAATTCTACAACTACTTTGACTTATTCAACAAAAGAGTCCTATTTGACTTGGGACTTCCTTTGTCTCACATGTAATTACATTTTGGAAAATTACATGTGGACATGTCTACAACAAAATTCAAATTACATGTTATATACAAGAAAAATAAACTAAGGCACCGGCTTCCTCCATCATTTCTTTTTCAGAAAATTCTGATACATAGCCTGTATGGCTGCCATCTCGCACGCATCTGGTTTTCCTGTGTTTTCTGAGATGGTGCGAGCCCGAAGAATTGCATCCTTTACCGCCTTTATTGCTTTTTCATGCTTATCCAGATTATCCTTTAGGTTTTCTAAAGTTGAATGCTGGTCATATAGATTGTCCATAGAAATCACTGAGGGTGCCTCCTCTTCAAATTTCTTTCGAACCATCTCTTCAAAGGATCTTATCATCTCCTCTGCTGAGAGGAACGTGTGATCTTCACCCGTTAAGGTGCATGGAAGTTCTTCTAGTCTGTGTAGAAGTGTGACATCACTATCTTCACTGGCTTCTTGGGCTTGACATAAATCTTCAAGTAAACAATTTATTATGTTAACATGACGAGCCAGAGTCTCCTTGGTCTTCAGATATGATTCTCTGTTTTCAACAACCCCGATGGTGATCAGGTTCTTTACCTTAATCTTTTTCATATCTATCCACTCCTCCAGGTTCTCTTCTTGATCTTGCAGCTCTTGTGAAAGTAGATCTACCAAATTGTCTAGCTCAGCTTTAGCTGTCCATTTTCTCTTTCCTTTCCACAGTGGTTTTTAGCAGAACTCGTCCTTGAGCCAACAATTGCTCCATTACATCCCTCACTATCTTACCTCTGGCTTGTGCTTTTTCAACCTTCTGTATCAGGGGATCTTCAACAGTCACTGTCGTGGGTTCTACAATTTCTGATGACTTTACTATCTTCTGAAGGATAGCAGCAAGTTGTTCTGCTTTAGCTTTGTATTGTTCCTTCTCTTTCTTGACTTCATCATACTTTTCAAGTAAAGTGCTGGCAGTGGTTTGAAAATCTGCCTTTATACCCTCATGAGTCAGCTTACCTAACTCAACCCTTGAAATGACATAATTACTCATGTCAAAATTGTCAACCGTGGCATCTTTAGGAGGTTTGGCAATTTCTGCATACCTGATTCCTTTCTTATTGACTAGCCTAGACACAGTCTTAGGCTTCTTCTTCTGGTTCTTTGCTTTCACAGGTAACAACCTTTTCAATATCAATCTCGTCAGGCGAGATAGCTTGTTTCTTTCTCTTTGGGGTATAAGAATAGAAGTGCCAACAACTGGAGATGAATCTACTACCTGTTTGGTCGGCTCCATGTTCACACCTATGATAGTCACAATAGGATTGGTGTTTGTAAAAACCACACCTGTATCAACAACCTTTTCTGCAGGATCCAGAAGGTTCTCTAAAACAGATTGTTCACCAATGTCAAAAGAGGGGGACGATAGACTTGGAATGGAACTAGAGGAATCAAAAACAATCCCAAAACTGGTTTTTACAGAAACAAGGGTATTATCAGAGGAAACAACAAAGATAGGTGAAAGGGGAGCATTTGAAATTACTGGGAAACTACCAGAAACAGGAACATGAAGGGGAGATGTAGAAACTTGTGTTCCCATGGGAAGATCTTTCTCAGGTGATTGGGGTGGATCGCCAAGTTGCTCCTTTCCTGCATCCTCATCTTCGCCTTGTTTAGGTTCATCCTCTTCATCAGACTTATCAGATACTATCGTCTGTTGATCTTCCTTAGGCTTTTGAATATTTTGTTCTCCAGCCTCAACATCTTCCATATCCATTTGATCAACATTAGCATCTTCAACATTTGACTCAGTGACATTGGAAGTATCTTCAGTTTCCTTCTTCTTCCCTCCTTTGGATACAAATTTGATCTTTGGTTTGCATATCTTGGAAGAAGAAGGGGCGTCACTCTTGTTCTTGGTTCTGTTCTCAGCCTTCTTGCCTATCTGCTCCTGTGTTTCGATTTCTGATCCTGTGAGAAACTCCTTCAACTTAACCCCTTTACTTTCCAACCATAGATTTGTGTTGCCCAGTATTTGTTGAAACCTTTTCCTAATGGATGTTTCTTCCTTGATTGACCATTTCACCTCTGGAAGAGGTGAAGCCTCAACATTTTCTGTGTTGTACTTGGGATCTAGAATGTCGCCGTCATCCTCCATTCCATCTGGAATATCAACGAGGCCTAGTTCTTCAATCTGACTCAGGTGAAGTCTGCAGAAGTCTAGCTTTCTGATCTCATTCTGTGTCCTGAGATCAACCCATATGTCTTCAACCATTGGGACATGGAAGTTTGATTTTCTTTTGATCTTATCCTGAACTCTTCTGAAGTCAAAGTGGTCTCTTTTCTTGTAGGTCTTCATGGTGACCAGTTGCAATTCAAAATCAACTATTTTTGCTTTATTAGCTAATTGAATTGAATATCTCCCAATTTCAACCTGGAATTTTATACCTGACTTCCTCAATTCCATCTGTTTGTTGTGCACTACAATTAACTGTCTGCATAGCTCCATAAGAACAATATGGTCACTAGGATACCGTGGAAGCATATAAGGGTAACCAGGATAATACCCAACCCGAAGATATGTGAAGGTGGGAAACTGCAGGGACAAGCAACCAAAAGAGTTCACAACCTGCCAAGCTTCATCTGAGACTCTGTTCTAAACCAATTCATTATCCCATAGACACATGAATACTGAAAAGAAGGCATCATTGATCCTTCAGAAATGATGAATTGATCCCTTCAGAGTAATTTGGGGATAATACTCATATACTGGGATCAATCTCTTGTCTCCTACCTGAGTTAAGCCTAGAAAGTTTCTCATGCTTGCAGCAGCATAGACAAGATAAGAGGTCATATAAAATTTGAAGGTAGTATTGACTCTTACCAGTTTCTCATGCAGTGCATTGCTGATCTGTTCTCCCCAGAATATCTTCTGATTACCCCGTAGAATCACCTTGATGTAAGTGTACATCCAGTCCTGGAATTTGGAAGCGGAAGGGAGTCCTCTGATGCGACTCAAGAGAGTAATCAAATGACAGACCTCTTCTACAAAGTCACTCCTGTGAAGATCTTTTGGCCATCTAGTCAAATTATTCCTAGGAATTTTCAACCATTTGTTATTTATGTATCTTCTGGCAGCTTCCACATCCTTATCATAATCTTGTTGACCCTGAGCAAAGTCAATCCGTCCAATATTTTCAATGGGTGGACACATGAAGATTTTGTCAAAGAATTCTGCATCCAATCTCATGATTACATTGCCTTGAGAATCTGTTACAACTCTAGTGTCTTTGTTGTAATGGCTGGCTACCTGGAGAACAAACTCAGGATTGTGTGCAGACACTGGAAATGATGCAACCAAATGAATATCGCTGTCAATAATTTTCTGCATAGGCTTAGAAGGATTTGTTTGTTTTGTCCTGTCAAAAAACTTTGCCATGTCCACATGCCCAATTTTCATGTCCCTGATCTCATCAATGTTTGACTGTACTGCTATCACCAGAAAGACACCTTGATACTTGTACTTCATGATTTTGGCCTTTGACGGAGAAGGTTCTAACATGAGTTTTTGAGAGAACTCTGAAATTGATATCTACCACAAACGCTGGTTGAGAACTACAAAAAAGCCATGATCTCATAGTTAGGGAAAGAATGGGTAAACTAGGATAACCGCGATTCAATGATCATGGACAGGGAAGCATGCATTGAAGGGCTTGAGTGCACGCAAATTGAGACAAGGGCGAAAGTGGGCTTTCAATTTTTTGCAAGATGAATTTTTCCAGTGTTGGAAAAAAATTAGGAAAATATGCATGAGCGGTCAAAATGACCGCTCCTGCATGTAGGATGAGTTTTGATGTGTATAGGCGGTTGAAAATGCCACTTTTGCATATGTTAAGGAAAGTTGTTTAACATGCAAAAGCGGTGAAAAATACCGCCGTTACATGTTAAGTCACTTGAAAGATATGCATGTTGGAGAGGTCATTTTGACCGCTATAGCAGGTAAATGGGAAAATCGCCAAGTTTTGTAACTTTAGATGTTTGGGCGGGTGTTTTAACTGCCGTTCCAGATAGGATAGTTTAAGTTGTGCGAGGATTTTTGGTGTAGGAGCGGTGGGAAACACTGACTTGGCAGATTAGGATGATGGGTATGTCAACGGTCAAGGCGAGGAAAAATGCCACTTTGGCAGGTAAAAAGGAAGAACAAGGGTTTTGGCAGAGCGGCTAATACAGCTGATATTGCATAGCACTAGTCACAAGGTAACCTAAAGGAGGGACGGCGAAATCCACCGACACTACACATGGTAAGTGTTTGAAGAACTAGCGGCTAAAACAACTAACATTTGTATGGTGAAAGACTTGGGGTATGAAGGATAACGAACCGAGGTTTAAAACAAAAATGACTACAAGAAGCAAGGAAACAACATTGATTAAGAGCTCATCACAAAAATGGGACAAACAAAACGATATCAAACTTGTATTAACTGAAACCCTAGGAAAGAAAATGACAACGGACGAAGTAGACTTACCCATCAAACAGAAGAAAACCTAAAAGTGGTGGCGAGGAATTCGATCAACTCCGGGCTTGGCGTGATTAATTGATGCGAAGGAGTCGAATGAAAAACTAGGAGGAATGAAAATGAAATAGCTAAAAAGATAAGCAAAAGACATTTAAAGGTTTGAAGACACGTCATTAATGTGGCACGAACAGCCATTAATGGCACTCAAAGTTCAAAGATCTAGAGATCTTGCTCGAGCGGCAAAATCGGCTGATCCCGCATATGTGGTATCAGACATGCAAAGGCGGCAAAATTCGCTGACAGAATTCACCGACAGTACACGTAGACCTTAGGGAAATATGTAACGGTGGGTAAAAACGTTGACTTTACATGTATGCTTGGCAAAATATGTAATGGCGAGTGTTTTAGCCACCGTTGCACATTAAGATAAAACCTCAATTATGTAATAGCGGTCAAAAGCACCGCTTTTACATGTCAACACAAACTTTTCAAACACCTGAAAAATAATTGACAATCTTTATCAGTTTACGACTTGAATGATCTTCACGAATATCGAGAAACTAGTTCAAGGGAATGTCGCAGACTAGTTTAGAATGTCAAATGACTTCGCTTGAGATCAAGGGAATCTTGTCTCGATTTGCGAGCTTAGAGTATAGATTCACGAAACAGACAAGTTTCGTGGGGGTTGTCTATAAAACCAAGCGCAGCTGATTTTGAGAACAACAGGAAGTAACAATTTACCCACACAAAGGTGGAACAGTAGAAACCCTAACAGATGAAGAGAAACTAGTGACACTTCGGGTCATAGGGTTATCTCTACAACAACACTCATTGAATGAAACATCCACATTAGCACACAACAACAAAGGCCCCAAGATGTGTCGACCCCTCTCTAGAAAGTCCATCTCTCCAATGACCCAGACCACCACCGTGTCTCGCCTCATCTCAACTGGCTACTTCCATGAGAGTGAGAGTGACATGGTGGTTTTTCCCGTGGCAAGGAGGGAAGGGTCTGTGTGTGTGCCGAAATCTAACCCAATAGCCCTAGGCAACTGAGGTCGCAATTTTGAGCGTACATGTTTTGGTGAACCCAACATGAAGAGCCAAAACTTTTGTTTGTGTTGTTTGCATTCCAAAAAGCTTGATCATTGCAAAACAATAAACACTTCAAAACATTTTTACACTATTCTTCATAACTGCTTCCGTCATTTCAGTCTCTATCACCTTCGCCATCATTCGTTCCATTTATTTTGTGGTGTCTACAGCAGCCCCGAATATGATGGAACCTGCTTAAACCAAGTGAATATTCCCTCAAGAGAACCAGAAACTCCTTCCTTTGATAGGTATGTGCCACCACACCTAGATGCACCAATCACCAACTACTATGACTACGAAGACTCTGATTACGAACAAGATCAAAGAGACCAAAGAGAATCCAGACATTCTCTATCTTTCAACAATCCATCTTGGGGACACAATCCGACCATACCTAATGCACCTCATAAAGCTAGGAGAATTAGGTTAGAAATTCATGAAACTGATCAACCTTTGACAAGCACCTCGAGTACTCATCTAGATGAGGAGGTAAAAAAGCTAGAAAAAGACTTGCAAGAGGCAAAAGATGCACAAGAAGCCTTAAAAATTGCCTTGCAAGAAGAGCAAAGAGAAAATGTTGCACGAGAGGAAGCACAATATCACACCAACACTCAAAGAGACAATCCAAGGAATGAAGAAAGACCCAGAGCTGCCACACCTACAGATTTAATTGCAACTCTAGTGCAATGGATTAAAACGCTAGAAGCAAAACAAACAATTCCTGAAAGAAGACAAAAATCCCATGATGACATTTGAATTGAACATGACCAGGGGGCATCTCAACCTCCCCCCTACCTCAATTATTATTCAAGGAATGCAAGTAACGATGTATGCCAAAACGGGAATCCTCCCACTCAAAACATTCAAAACATGCTAGGAAATCAAACAAATCAAACGGTAGGGTATCAACACCCTCCAGCGGGGTTGTTGTTATCAACTCCTCAATTGCAAAGTGCCTTTCTTTGAACATACCTCGAGTATTTGAAAGATCCTCTTGATCAAAACATAAGAAATGTACAGTTACCTCAGCCATTACTAGATCTCCCAAAATTTAAAGGAGTGGGAGATCCAAACTCTCACATTAAAGCCTACACTACAACGATAAGAGAACTCCTCCATTGGGATGGGGTTGTTGCCAAAATCTTTCCAAAAACTCTCGAAGGAATAGCTCTAGATTGGTACTATTGTTTGCCAGAGGCTTCAATTCATTCGTTTAGACAACTAATCAGAGAGTTTGTCATGGCATTCGACATGAACAAACTCGTCAAAATAGGGATCAGAGAATTCCTCACCATGAAACAGGAGCCGAATGAATCGGTATCCCACTTTGTCACTTGATGGAGGCAAGTTCTCTATTCCTCAACTAGTGCCCCAAACATGGACCATCGTGAACTATGTGATCTTTTCTTACATGCCTTAAACAAGGACATGAGAGAAGATGTTCAAAAATTACCATACAGATCCTATGAAGAAGCATTGGAAAGTGCTTTGAGGATAGATCAAGCCGCCATTGATAGTGGTAGAAAAGTCTATGGGTCAAATGGAAAGTTAACAAGGGAAGACACCGGGAACAACACTCATGTAATCAAAATTCTTAAGAACAACATAAATGCAACCATAGACAAGGTAACAAATCAATCCCCAATCAAGAAAATAAGACACAATTACAATGGGAGAGACTATTATCCTCCTAATGTCAATGCGATTGACCGACCTAGAAACAATGGATACTACCCTAGGGAAAATTACCAAAATTGGAATCGCAATGGAAATGGAAATGAAAATAATGGAAGATATGAGAGACTCCATATGAGTTCAATTAGTTTTGTTCTTTTCATAGAACAAGGGGACACAACACAGAATCCTGTAGAGAATATAACCGGTTCATAGTGAGGTTACCAGAAGACCAACAACGATTGTTCATAGAGATGTTCTTGAACCCACAGGAAGTCACTCTGGATAACAAGGGCACAAGACAAACCCAAGACCCAATAGCCCCGCAAAACGTAAACATGAGAATCTATCAAGACCCATTTCCCACACACAAAGAAGTAGAAACATAGAACCAAAATGAAGTTGCCCAAGGTAGTAACACTGGCATCCCACCACAACTAGGACAGAAAAGTGAAGCTAGGATGATGGGACTAGTCAAGATTCTACAAAATGAAGAAGAAGAGGAAGATCATGAGAATGAAAATGAATAAATCGAAGTATATGAGGGTGCCGTTTCTGTAGTGGAACCAATACCAACTCTAATCGAACCGTATGAACTTATCGAAGACCTAAAGAAGACATGCTCACATTTCATTCATTGACTTGCTTAGGAATTCCCCTTCACATCGCTCAGTGTTACTAAAAGTAATAGGGTTGAAATATCTTGACCAAATTACACCACCACCTAGCAAGCAAATCAACCATGTAGACTACGACATCAGTCCACCAAACTCAAAACTCAAGGATCCGGGGTTCTTCTTTGACTTAAAGTAGATGCCTTCCAAGGTGGAGTTAACCAAGAAGGGAGACTCTGCATTATATCTACAAGTTTGGATCTATGACACTTGCATCAAACGGACCCTAATCGATGATGGGGCAGCAGTTAACATAGTCCCTTTTTCCCTATTAGAGAGGATGGGTTATGGACAAACCAATATCACTGCTTCACAAGATACTCTAAGTGGGTACGATAATCTAAAAGCTTCCATGATAGGTAAGATTACCCTTCCAGTGACTTTGGGACCTAAAACCATTCCTACCACATTCTACGTCATAGACAATGATACGAGATACAATTTACTCCTTGGCAGACCATGGATCCATAGGATGAAAGTCGTGCCATCGATGTTACTTCAAGAAGCTCGATTCTTGCACTTGGGGAAGGTATACGTTGCAAAAGGAGATCCAGAACCTTTTAGCATGTTGAAATCAAACACATCAAACAAGCGTATAGGCATCCCCATAGATTATGAACTTCCCACCAACAAATTAACTGTCCCTAGTCCTAGACCGCAGTCAATATGTATCAAGTGAATAGAAACTCCAAAGAAAACCATAAACACTGCGGAGATGGAAACTCTAGAAGATGAGGCACCATCAAAACCAAAGGAAATTGTTCCCAAAGAAAAAATAATTAAGATCATGGAATGGATAGAACAGGAGAGACCTCTCCAATCCCTTCTAGAAGTACTCATGATCAATTTTCAACCTGCCTACAAGCTCTTCCCTTGCATAGGGGAAAAACCTCATAGAATTGAAGGACCGGTGTTCAAAACCATTACATTGGACTTAAGGAATGCAGATCCACACACTTTCTTAGATCCTGAGGAAGACAATAGAAAGTTACACTCCTTTGTCACCCTTAAGTGAAACACATGTCCTTGACACACCAGAAGAAATGAAGTCATATAAGCCTCTCACACCAGTAGAGGACTCATACAGACCTTTGACACCCATGGAAGACATGCATTCCATTGACAACCAATCAACTAGCATAGTAGAAATGCTCCCAAGGATGCTTATAGTATCTCAACCACAAGAGTAGCCAACCACTTCTACTTCAGTACAATCAAATGAACAAGGCAAATGGGAAGCACCTCTGGTTCAAATTGAAATGGTCAAAAGACTTCCAAATGAAAATGAAGAAAGTGAAGGTACTTTTCACAAATAATGGAAGATGAGGATGTCAGTCGGCATTGATGACCTTGTCATTTTTGAGTTTCCAGGGAGTTACATATGATATTCCATGGAATTAAGACCATAACCCAATGGGAGGATGAGTATAAGATTTGTCCCTCCTACTGAGAAAAGGGAAGCACAAACTCCCCTTGAGTTCCAATTTTTGCAAAGAATTCAAGAGAGACAAGATGTGAAAATCTACATGCAAGAACAATTTGACTTGTTAGCAGCGTTATTAAGATTTGATGGAGGCCTGTATTGGACCCCTTCCCATCAACAAGCCTTTCGAGACTTACTTCGTCTCACACTGCCAAGGGAAACAACTGAGTTGGAAACAATAGAATCAAATGACAAACCCTACAGAGTAGGAGAGCTTGTCCTAAGAAGACGTAGCATGAAAAATAAGAAAAGAAGACGAAAAAGAGCTTTTTCAGAAGATTGGAAAGGACCTTACATGGTTAAAGAAGATGTCAAAAATGATGCCTATCTCTTGTGCACAATGGAGGGAGAGGAATTTGGCAAAATAGTCAATGCCTTTCACCTCAAGAAATACTATGTCTAAAAACCAAAAAAAAAATTATAAAAAGTAAAATATCAAAAAGAATTTGTTTCTTGCATTTCAATATCATTATGTTCATCTTGCATTATAGTCAATGACTTGCTCTTGTGTTATTTTATTTTCAATAAGGAGTCTAATGTTGCCTAGATATACGTCATCCTTTTAGGACCTAGAGATTCCCCACTGTTCACAATCACCATTATCCCCTTTTCATTCCTAGTGATTCTAATCAAAGCCTAGCTCTTAGCTTTACATTGATCCCAATCTTAATGAGCCAAGATGTTAGGTCTAAACAAAGTTAGTATTCAAACCTACAATGTTCAAAGGAAGCTTGCAAGTAAACCTTCCTAATTCTTCCCTAGTAGAAGAGAAGTCCGACCAGATTACAAAAAGTTTAGGTGGCACTCAGCCCCTTATCTTTCTTATCAAGAGGATAAACTTTGAAGGAAGCAATCTAAATTCAAATGAATAAAAAAAATGAGTGATCAAAATAAGAGTGTTGAGAAAAGTGAGAATTACGAGATCAAGCTTGCATATCAAAAGTTCCAAAAAGCATTCATTTTCACAAAAAGTCAAAATCCAAAAAAATGAGAAAAATCAAGTGATGAAATACCAAAAAAGTGAAAAAGTGAAAAAAAAGAGAGATACAAAAAAAGAGAGTGAAAGAGAGAAGATTGTTGAATGTCTGTACTCTTGGATGGAGATCAATCTAACCTTGAAGCCTCAAGGGTGACATTCTAACAGAGAAACAAAGGTGCAAAGTGCACACACACACTAGCTGAACAAAACTGAGAGTCTAGCAGTCTTTAGGATCATCTTCTATCTAGGGACCCTAGTTCTTTCTCATTTTTCCTTTACCCCGGGTCTATCTTGCTTGCCATTTATGATCTAAGTCTAGAGAACATCAATAAAATTTGTTACTTGTCTAAGTTGAAAGCTTGTCAAATTGTCTTATCTAGATAAGGATCAGTGTTTAGCCTTTAGCAAAGACCAAAATCAAAAGCACTCCATTTCATTCTCGCTCCCCACTTGAGTTTTAAAACCCTATTCTACAGCCTTGAATAGGTCTCTTATATCAAGACAACTCGCAATCCCTTATATTGAAAATCATACTAAAGAGCAATCATGTTATTTGTTCCACATTGCATTCATACCCAAAATTAGAAAAAAGTGTCTCAAAGTAATAAAGTCAATGTCATAACTCATGACATCCAGTAGAGGTAAATGTTTCAATTTAGCATTTCTTGTGTTCTTGCATTAGCATATCATAAATTGCATCTCATATATATGTCACAAAAAAAAATATAAAAAAAACATGTCATCATTATCATACTTGCATTGTTAGAAGAGTTGAAAGGTCAAAGCATAATCAAAAAGTTCTTAAACTTCTAAAAATGCACAAGAGATGAGTACAAATTTGATAGACGAAAACCATAAAAAGATGAACTTTCATAGATATATCCAAAGTTTACTTATACGAGAGTATCAAAGAGCTAGGACAAAACACTCTCAAGGGAAATAGAGGCTCCCCATGCCATGGGGCACGATTTCAAAAGAGGAAAAAGTAATATCAAGGTCGGTTCTCTCCAACAGAACCATCAGAACTTCTGCTCCTATGCCTATGGGTGCCGCTCGTCACTCTATGAGACCTATGGGAGTGAGGCATCTTGTTGTGAGTGTTTGATTGTGAAGGCCCTACCATACTAGCATCTTATCATCCAAAACTGAGATGAGCCATCTCCCAGAGCACCTGATTCTCACCCTTAAGGGTGTGAATCTCGGCCTTCAAGTCTGCACTCGCCTAACATCCATAATAAACAAAAGCAAAAATGTTGGTGTGTCACCCAGCAACAAGGCGCACACCAGGATTAGCCAAGAGATGATCTTGACTCAAACTAATGAAGGGAGAAGCCAAACCAACATTAATCTCATGAGCAAAAGCCCTCCACTCTTTGACATTACCTACAAAGTGAACCAAAGGACAGAGATATGTTATTTCCTCACAAAAAGGAAAAGAAGAGAGAATGGACAAAAGTGCAAAAAATGATAAACAAAAGTAGACTCACGTGGATCACCAGGATGCCAGGTAGGGTCAAACTGTCGCATCACCTCATCAGAATGAGGAGGTCTAAGAACCATGGATGGACCCTCAGGGATGTCAGGTGCATTATCCGCATCCCTTGTATCATCAAGACCCTCATCCTGTGCATCCTCGGGTAGGCCCTCGTCTGATGAATCATCACCATAATGAATATAGTCCTCGTTAGTAGACTTTGAGTCCTCAACTATAATGAGTGCTCGGGAAGGAGTCCCTCTCCCTCCCCTCTGTCCTCCTTGTGAAGATCTAGGAACTTTGATAATGAAGACTCCAGGAGTCAAGGGAGTCCAAATAACTTTCCTCTGACCTATATCGCCCATCTCTTGAATGGACCTATAACAAGTAGACACTGGAGGTAACTCCTCAGGGAGGTCCTTGCCAAACTGTTATAAGACACGCTCAATGTGGTGAGCCTTGACTAGACCATTACGATCTGAAACCTCACACACCCCACGATAGTACTCCTAGATCTCGCCATCCTGAGCCCAAGATCCCTCCATATCAAGGTAAGGATCAAAGATCATATCCTCATCCGTAAGAGTAGCCACAGTGCACAAAGAAGCATCAAAATGACCCACTTGCATCCATGTAGCTACTCTCGGTGGTCGTCTATCAGGAATCAGAACAAGCTTTTGGTAGGGCCTAATGTGCTCAAAGATCCAAGTCATAATCAAGGAAGAGTGGTTGAAAGCAAGAGCCCCTCGTCGTGCAATGCAATAGAAGTCCCTGTATAACATGGCCAAAATGTCTAGCCCCCAAGCATAGACCTTGCCCTTCTCAAGACCACGTATGATGGGTGCCCAACACCATCTCAAGCGATCCGAGGCCTTGTCTCCAGACAACCTCAATACAATCAAACCAATCAAGAACCACCTCAAGAGAGGAATGTGAAGTCATGGCACAGAAGTAAGTTGGACTCTGGTCTGGTCCTCGAGGTGACTAACCCCATGAACTTTGCCCAAGATACCTTGTCCTCAAAGGACTTGCTAGCAGGAAGGACGAGAGGATGTCCTCTCACAGGAACTCCAAGAATATGGTAAACATCAAACAGAGTGATAGTCCATTCTCCTAAAACCTGTGGGAACCTGAAAGTGTTCCTATCTACATCCTAGTAAGTCAGAATGTTGCAACATATGTGTGACACAGGGTGAACAACTGGCACATGACAAACTCTAGCTAGGCATGCTATCCTTAAGATAGCACGGTCCTCATCACCCAATGAAGCAAACTTCTCTGAGAGCCACATCTGCTCTTGGCAAGCATTCCATCATATGTGCATGTCCTGCAAATCAAAAAAAGAACTTTAGATTAGATCTCAACTCACAAAAATCATAAAAATTGCAGAAAATCTCACAAAAAAAATATAACCCCTTAAAATTGCAATAAACATGTGAATACAGTAGTCAAATTAAGTCAGATCAGAGCAAAATGAATGTTAGAAAACACCAAATTTCAAGTAGAATCTACACAATAGGGTTGCCCCCCGGGCAACCCAGATGTCAATAGGATCTCCCCCCGGGCGACCCTGTTGTCTACAGGATCTCCCCCCGGGCGACCTGCCTGACAAAAGGGGTGACCCTAAGTGGAGATCCCTCAAGATAAAAATTTCCTAAAATCTTCATTTCTCAGCCGATTTCAAAAAATGAAAGACCTATCCTACTCTAAACGATAAAACAAAGACAATGCAACAAGAAGAATCACCAAAAATAGACCATTTTAAGAGATTTTTCAAAAACTTTAACCTAGGGTTTAGAAAAGAGTTTTTCACTATTTGCGTACCCAATTTTCCTTGTTGAAGAAGAGGTGGCCATCTTTGTGATCTTCCTAACGATATCTACTCAGCGACTGCTCACACAATCGATTTCGTCGCTGATTCGCTCCGATCTCACAAATTTGCTTGCATTGGTTGCCCTTAGCTTAGTTTCTTTTATGCATTCTTAGATTAGTTTTTTGCTTTTATGCATCTTTCGTGCATCATTTTGTGTGCATTCATTCCTACAGGTCTCACTGACAAAGGCAAACAACTAGTCGAACTCAAATGATCTATGGTAAGTTTATCATTTCAGTTTCATTATTCATTTTGATATATTCAGATGTCAGACTAATACTAGTTATTGTAGGTACAATTGCAGGAAAATTAAAAACAGGTAAGGCCTAGTTCAGAAATGGTACTACCCTTCATGTAGACTACTATCCCTGAGGGGGCAAATATGTAAGCACAAAAATCACACACAACCTCCACGAGGACCCCTATGATGATTTTGATCCTCAAAAAGCAAGATCTCCCCCCAGGCGACCCAGGGTCGCCCCATGGGCGATCCTACTGTTGAAAGGGGCGACCTTATCGTATTTCCAGCTGTAGAAAAGCTTGATTTTCTAACTCGAAATAGCTTCGTTTTCGCCCATTTTTCTTCCACTTCGCATGATTTTTACTGCCTAATATGGAGTTGACTATTTCATGCACCCACACATGCATAATTAGCTCCATTTGATCTAAAATTAACAACTCATTCTCTCTCATGCATTCTTCCAACTCCAATTCCTCTTTAGTGATAAGCTATTATTGGTTTATCACTCTCTAATCAACTGAGTTCACTGGGTAATCAATCTAGTTCACTCCTTAATCAATCCTTGTTAACTCTTCAATCAATTGAGTTAACTTCTCAATCAATCTACTTCTTATAACCTATAAATACCCCCTCCCTCGAGCACAAAGGGAGGTAAATTCATTGTGCACACAACTCTTGCTAAGTTTTTGCTCTCCAATTAGCATTCTCATGCTCACACAAGACAAAGGTGTCTTTTATTTGTTCATTGTTCATCAAGCTTTCACATAAATCTCTTCAAGCATCATTACGCTGCTTCAATCAACACCATTGTGCTCATCAAAAGCTCTCATTGAGCACTCTTAAGCTTCTACAAGATTCTTTTGCTTCTTAGTGTTGTCTTGTCGTCAAGAGGTCTTCCCGTTGCTTCAAGAGGATACGAGGTTTCCATCAAGGATTTCTGAGGGTAGTGGAGTCACACAAATCTTCTCTATTTCAAGTGCCTCTATGTTTTTTGTCAATTGGTAGTAATTAGAAAATTGAAATTGCTCTTGGGATTAGTAATTCATTACTTTTTCCTTGATAGAAAGGTTAGATCTAGCATTTTAGAAGTAATTTGCATTCATAGTTTAATTCATTTAATCACAACTTCCTTTTCTAGATTAATTGTTTTGAAACATTCAAAAACCCCCAAAACATAGAATAATTGCATTAGGTAAAATTCATTCTAAATTGCATTCATATTTCCTTTCTTAGATTAAAAAGCATCTTTTATTTCCAAATTATCAAAAAAGGACAAAAACAGGTTTGCACTTCATATAGCTTTGCATGCATAAAAACCTCGAAATAACAAAAACATTAGTCATATAGATAACTTGCAAACCCTTGATACCATCACAAGGTCAACAAAAGTCAATGCACAACTAAACCCTAGGTCAAACCCTAAGTCTAGTCAAGGTTGGTCCACATATGCCTATCTCTTGTCTAAGCTCACGAATGTGCCCAGGATTAAGAGGTGAGTGGGTGAGGGCAATCCTCAGCGAGATTGAGGAAATTCATCCAAGACCTCAACAAGATCCATTTGTCTTACAACAATTAGAGGCATTTAGACAATGTGCAATCATTCAATGAATTGAAAGACAAGAAGCCATCAATGAAAGTAACAATTTACCCACACAGAGGTGGAATAGTAGAAACCGTAATAGACGAAGAGTAACTAGTGACCCTTTGGGTCATACGGTTATCTCTACAACAACACTCATTGAATGAAACATCCACATTAGCACACAACAACAAAGGCCTCAGGATGTGTCGACCCCTCTCTGTGAAGTCCAGCTCTCCAACGAGCCAGACCACCATTGTGTCTCGCCTCCTCTCAACTGGCTACTTCCATGAGAGCGAGAGTGACGTGGCGGTTCACCCCATGGCAAGGAGGGAAGGGTTCGCGTGCATGTCAAAATCTGACCCGACAGCCCCAGGCAACTGAGGTCACAATTTTGAGCATAGAGGGACCAATATGCAGAAGAGAATGCCACCTGGGACAGAGGTGGAACAGTAGAAACCATAATAGATGAAGAGTAACTAGTGACCCTTCGGGTCATACGGTTATCTCTACAACAACACTCATTGAATGAAACATCCACATTAGCACACAACAACAAAGGCCTCAGGATGTGTCGACCCCTCTCCGTGAAGTCCAGCTCTCCAACGAGCCAGACCACCACCGTGTCTCACCTCCTCTCAACTGGATACTTCCACGAGAGCGAGAGTGACATGGCGGTTTACCCCATGGCAAGGAGGGAAGGGTTCGTGTGCATGTCAAAATTTGACCCGACAGCCCCAGGCAACTGAGGTCACAATTTTGAGCATAGAGGGACTAGTATGCAGAAGACAATGCCACCTGGGAGAATTATGAGGATATTTATCAACGATTTCCCCATCTCTTTTAAAAAATTTTACTATGATGAGTAAACACTTTTTCTTTATGTTGGTTTGATTTTTAGAGACATTAAATCATCAGAGATGATGATTCTTATGGGGGAAGATATGTTACATCCCCAACTTTTGGTTAAGTTTAATCTTACTTTTATGTGGTAAACAGGATAATTAATCTTAGATTAATGATTTGATGTTTTTAGAAAATATCAAGTAGAATCATTGATTATATGGATATCGATTGATGTTTAGATTTGACATGAGATTACATGTTGATAAGATTATTTTATCATATTTTTTATGAATTAAATGATGATACACTAATCATGGTTATTTGGTTGTGAGTGTAACCAGGAAAAGAATCTTCCTCCAAGGATGGAAGGAGAGTATCATCTGGGAGAAGGAAATAGATGTTGGGAAAAAGTCAGATTGCCATCTAAGTATCGAAGTTGATCTTTCATGAACCCATGCCAGATAGGGTGAGTATAAGTGATTTTCCTTGTTAAGTCAATTTTAATTCGACTATTGTTGGCAAGTTGATTTAAGATGTCTCGACGTCATCTACGTCGATTTGACTAAATAATGTTCTTAGAACATTCATATAGTCGATAGTAATCTTGGTTGGATGTCAAAGTTTTCCTTTGTTTACTTATCTATTTCTATATAAAATTTTATGAATATCATTTAATTATTTTAACTATAGTCTAATATAGCGAAGTGGGGGAGAGATTTGACCCCATGTTCGCATATTAATGTTACCACCCTAACGTTGGTAATGTAATTTGGTGATACCCTAGATTATTTTAATAATCTTATAATATCATTTAGATGTAAATGACATTATGTGAGATATAACTATTTATCCACATGTCGTGGTCGAACACCTTGGTATATTAATTTTTATATTTCTTGTTGCCAACCGTACCACTATCCACGAAGAGTGGAGTGAGTGGAAGTCGTGGTTGAGCTTATCATAAGCCTAACATCTTGCAGGACACTCTTGAATGGGAGGCAAGATAATAGTGGAATCTTCATACCCGTGAGGTGGTACGGGATTATCATAACTATTTTACCAACCTTCATTCAAAAGGTTATGGTTTGGGGTGTTTTTAGCAGGGGGAAATATGTGAAGTAAGGCATGTTGGTCTTTGTTGTTATGATTATTATCACTACTTTGGGAGAGTGAGAAGAGGTAGGCTACATGAGTAGCAGGCTATAGGATTGTGAGCTCGCGTGATAGAGCTAATATCAATCACAATAGACTTCATCTTTAGTAGGTTGTAACTAAGCTATAATACCTTTCATTTATAGGTATGACTGTGAGACATCGTCGTGTGGTCTAAACTATGCAAATGTAAACATAGATATCACTATTGATAACTATATATCAAATTATCAATGACTGTGTTTATCTTATATGATAGCACTTGTGTTGTTTGAATAACTATGTTGAGGCCTTCGAGGTCATATGCTTGAGAATACCATGTTTGTCTCTTTTGAAAGCATTTATTATGTTTAAATAACCTAGTCGAGGCCTTGAGGCCAAATATAAAGGGTGTTGTTGTAGCATGCTTGAGTTCCTCGAAGCCGATAAGGGTGAGGATGATAAACAATTAGTATATCCATTTGATATCTTATTTCATCCTTTATTTCAAGACTATTAAGTCTCCAGACTGGAGTGTTATCGAAAGATAATGATTGTCTTGATAAGTCATTCATGAAACATACTGCTATTAGAATAGGCCGAGAGCCATGCACAGAAGAATGATAAGTCATTCTTGAAAATCATTTCCATCGACTGTGCCAAAGGCACTAAGACTTTTGAAGCACATGTAGTGAGAAGTATGATACTTGATTGTTCATGTTAGATGATATTTTACCCTCAGGCGTAACCTTTATGTAAGAAAGAGTGATATGACTCTTTAATATTGATGGAGAAAAAAACCAATTTGTTATTTGATAACATTGTATAGGCTGCATTAAGTGCATGCCAAGCCCTAAATATCAAGGGAGTAAACCCTCGGTTGTTGTTTAATTTCCACATAGGAAAGAAAATGAAAACAAGCATGATAACTCATTTATCTGAAATTATATTATGGACATATTTTAAATGGCAATACTTCGGGAATGAAGTATAGGGTATTGAAAGCCCCTTTTGAATTCTTTTAGACTAAAGGTCTATTTATTATTGTTAAATTAATAATACTATCTACTATGATAGGATGTATTATAGTCGATAGAAAGTTAAAGAAATGTTTAGGTACAAGGCAAACATAGAGACTTAGACCGGGGATGGTCTTAAAAATTGAAACCATGAACATGTAAACTTGTAAATAGAAAGAACGGGAATAGAGTGATGTGGAGTCACAGATTCCCTGTTGCATAGGCAACAATACAATCAATGAATATACTCTCGAAATTAGAGTCAAAGGTCCAAGTTGGATGGACTAATGATGAATTGAACCTATCTTTACTGTGACCTAGAGGGGTCAAATTATGAACACTATAGGATGAGATAACTTCTAAGTCGAGTCGAGGTGCATGAGCATTAGACTACATTCATTGCAAAACATTTATGTATATAAATCTTTGGCCAAAGTAATGCATCCGTCTCTACATGCATTAGTCGGTTCACTGTGCTCCAGATGGCACAATGCTTCCAGTAGTGTCATACATAGTTAGAGTGGATCTATAGTTGTATGACCGTGAAGTATTTTGAAGGACACAACACTAGATACTCAGATGGCAAACCTAATGGTTCCTTATATCTATTCCCTTCATGAAGGGTGGGGCCGCTTCCAGGAAGGAAGTTGTGCAAAGGACCACTGGTCTGTGGTTGGAGGAAAAGCACTCAGGTGATGCTCTCCATCCTAAGCAGAAGACAAGTCGAGACTTATGAAGACAGATGTCAAAGTTCCAGATACAGTACATTCTTTTATATGACTTGATGGTCAAATATTATGTGTAAACTTATCATTGATGCTATGAGTAATACATTGTAAATGTATAGTGAAAGGAATTCACTAGTATGTTATCTTTGGAATTGTTGTAAATTTTAGTCTTTGAAATATCCAAAAAGATATGCACATTGAATTTTTGTTTATGGTATTAATTATCACTTCGCCTAACTATGATTTTGTTAATCATGACCATGTACTTAATGGTAATTAAGTTGGTTAATTTTGGGGAATGAGAATTGGCTTGTTACAGAAAACCCCCAGTGTGAGCTAACCCACTTGTTAGAATTTTCTTTGCTATAGGTGTTCTCAGGTTTTGCTCCATTTGAGCCTAGAAATCATCCAAGTCTATGTGTCCAAGCTCAGTATCTTTCACTTTAGCTAAACCATTCTTGATAATGGAAGCAACAGGGAAACCATAGTACTTATATTTCATTTTTACTTGCTTGAGAACCAAAAAACAAAAGCTTCTGTAGCTTCTAGAGACACCAAATGATTTTCCAAAACATTTGGAGAAGACAAACAATCTAGACTCTTGAAATAAAATTGCTATTCCCACTGAAACTACTCAAGAAATCAAAATTAATCATAGTAAGGAGCAATGAGAAGAGATGACAATTAGCAAAACCTGGTTACGAGAATCCACGTTCGTCACTTGTAGAAGATGCAATGCAGATCTTCTCTGAAGTATACCAGCTGAAATACATGATAAGACATTTATGAAGGTGGAAACCCTTATAAAATGTCTTATTAAATCTCACTGATTTTGGTAGCATGTCCGGTTGTACAATTCATAAATGAGTCACCTTAATTCTCCTTCGAAAAATGTGCAATTGCACTTTCCAAGACATTCCTTATTAATTTTGAAATGACAAATGTCACTTCTGTCGTGCATGTTCATAATGGAAAGATAGCTCCTTGAAAAGCGAACTAGGCTTTGAGTCAGAAGATAAACAACTTTTAGAACCTACGAGCCATCGGTTGAGAGTTTAGAAGTTCTAAGAACTCCTGACTCACCAACTATGAAGGACTTTAGCATGGGGACTAACACAAGGCCAATAACAAAGACTTAACCAATTGTAGATTAGGTGAACAAAATGAGATAGAAACACAAAACTAAATGCAAATAAACACAAGAAGTTATACCTCACATGCAAACCCAATCTCATCAAGGGAAGTAGGAGCATGCACCCAAGAACTCCTAAGACATGATTATCTCTAGACAAATGATTCTAATGTGAAATGCTACTCTAATTTGCAACTCACTATTCTAGCTCAAGAGAGATTTTGGCATAATAACTTTGCATAAAACTTGGATCCTCAAAATGGCTTGGGAGTGGTTCTATTTATAGATTTTTGGAAGGGATTTTGATCTAAGGGTGGAGATTGATTTGGAAGATCAATGGTGGAGGATGAAAGTGATGTGGAAGGCCTAGATTCAATCTTGAATGAATGGAGGACTAGGAATAAAAGTGAATCTTTTATTCATTTTAGGAAAAAGAGTTATTAAATGAGCATGGGGGTGAAAGATTATTTTGGAATTAAAGATTCATATGGGGGAATGTAAATGAATTAAAAATTCATTTGGGAAAGAGAGGAAATTAATGAGCATGGGTGAGGTAAGGGGTTGTAAGGAGAATTAAATGTAATGTGGGATGTTTTTAAAATAAAAAATTGACTTATGTGGATTTAATTCAATTTTTTATTTGGAGGATGTGGGGAAGGGTGTTAAACAAGGTTTGACCACCCAAATGAGAGGTTAGGATTAATTAAATATAGGTTTTATTTAATAAATCCTAGGGTTAGGATGAGGTAGGCTAGGGTAGGCAATTAAATAATAACTATTTAATTGTCTAGGGTAGGGATAGGCCAATTAGTAGGCTAGATTAATTAGTTAATATAGTTTTAACTAATTAATTAGATTTAGTGAGAAAGGGGAATGCATATTTATTAAATCAATTGGCTAAGGTTTGGACTATTGAATTAATGAAATTAATTCAATTGTTGAGATAGAATGATGGAAAATAGGGTAATGAAGGGATAATTAATTAAATAAAAATTTAATTAATTGATTTGGAAGGAAATTGACATGATTAGGGATGTCGGGAGTCAGTTTGATGGTAGAAAACATTTTTAGGTGTCTACATTTGCCCCTCTTTGACATGGCGTCATGACCTAGGAGGGAAGTGGCGTCAGGTCGAAGAAAAATATGCCCCAGCTGCTAGGAAGAAATAAGATGGATAAGGGATGCCCCCTCGAGAGGTCGGCAGGAAAATAAAAAAATTTCCAGATGAGTTCTCGAAACGATGTGACGAAAGTGAAAACTGGATAGGCGACAGAAAAAGAAGATGGCAGGAAGAAAAATGGAGGAAAAAGGCTAAGATCTGCACCCTGGATGAAAAAAGAGGGGGTGGAAGTATGACATGGCCCACTATATTAGGAAAAGTGGGCCCTAAGAGTGCCACATTTGTACACTTTGACTTTAGAGAAGAAGGAGTGAAGGAGAGATGGCTGACCGCAACCCCCAGTTTCCGCGACTTCGACACATCTTAGAGCGGTTTCGAGAGTTTGGCCGGGCACCGGACGCTGGACCCCAAGTAGGGCCTAACCCTGACTTTGTAATTTTTTCGCTTTACATGCATTTTTTGGGGGTTTGGGATTTGGGATTGGAGCGCGTAGCGCCAACGGTAAGGTGGATTAGCACCATACTCTGGATTGGGGCTATCCACTAGGGTAGGGTTAGGGCGGTTTGTCACCATCCGGTAGGTATTTTGGCACTATCGTCTGGATTAGTGCCATTCTTAAAAGAATGGGATATAGCATTTTTAGCGCTAAATTGGGGTTAAAGTGGCACTATACTCTGGAATAGCACCATCGTTAGAAATAGCGCTATTTTTCATTTTAGCGCGATTTATGGGATTAGCGCTATGTATTTAATTAGTGCTTTTGTGGGAATGGGCGCTATTGTTTGAATAAGCACCAAAGTGTCGATTGACGCCATTTTCTGAAATGGCGCTATGGATAATGCGTAGTAGCGCTATCGGTTGGATTAGCGCAAAGATATTTGCGCAGTGGTGCTATTTTATGAAATAGCGCTATTAAGAGGAAGTTGTAGCGCCATTTTGAAAATGGCACAAGGGGCTGTCTGCTGGCTTTTTAGACATTAGAAGAAAAGGGGGTGATTTGGAAGAAGATAGGTTGACATCTAACCAGAATGTTGCGTATGCAGGATACCCACTGCTTTATATTGCAATCACGAGAGCGATGAGTTCCATCCGTGATGGCACTATTCGATCATTTTGACGATGCTATGTGGGCTAAACTGGCAAGATTGGGGCTTCTGACGGTGGCGTCGATGCCCGTGTTATGAGCTCATTGAGCTCTAATGACAGCGGTAGTGGAGCGGTACCGCTCGGAGACTTGCATCTTTCTGTTGCTGACGGGGGAGATCAGCATTACACTTGAGGATGTTTATTGCATCCTCAAGCTACCTATTCGAGGCCGGCATGTTAGATATGACATGAGGAGGGGGCGGAGTGCCCTGATCAGAGTGTTTGGTGCAGATCACATTGTTCTCTCAGTGGATGGGAGAGAGATGGACTATGAGGGGACACTGGCTATGGGTGCAGATCCCTTTACCTTATTCCTGTGTGCTTTGATTAGAGGTGTTGTGATGCCTGATAGGCGAGGCAGGGGCTTTCTGGTTGGTTAGGGGGGATGATAGAGGGGATGGTGAGGCATGAGACCGTCTATGCCTGGGGTCCTGCGATGCTAGGGCAATTATATCATGAGATGCATATAGTCACCTATCTACATGATAGAGCATTGTCAGCTGGAGTTACTCTGCTTCATGTATGGATTTGGGAGCACATCACTGTTACCCAGCTGACATGCGAGTATTATCGGCGGCCTTTTGAGGCCTTTGTATTTTTATATTGAGATGCAGAGTACACGTACACTGGACAGGTGCGGTACTGGAGGAGGATGCTAGATGATGTGATTAGCATGACCTGGCAATCGTATATCAGCGTAGAGCCATGGCCAGATGATGATATTCATCTCCCTTTTACTTTTCAGCAAAGGTACCTTATGGGTCGAGGAGACCATACCATAGAGATGTATCTACCCTCGCAGGTCATGCGGCAATTTGGTTTGATACAATACACCCCGCAGCATGGCGATATATGCTCAGATCCCTAAAGATGCGGCCTTCTGGCCTACAGCCATACGGCCACAGGTCGCCTTAGATGACTTTGGAGCTCTACCAGTGAGGTGGGATTGGAGGAGCACAGTGAGGGATGCAGGCACTACCCCTGCATACAATATATGGTGGTAGACGCATCGGCCCACCTAGTTTATAGATCCTACTGAGGTAGTACCCGCGGAGGAGGTGCTAGGTTCAGGCGATGATGGTTTAGATGATGATGGAGACGACTTGGATGGGGATGACCCCCTGGCGGAGGGGGAGGAGATCGTTGAGGACTACCTCGTGGAGGTTGGAGATGATGGAGAGGAGAGATTGGTTGGTAGGGATGGCTAGCTGATAGATGTGCTGGCAGCAGGATAGGGGCAGGTGGGGCAACAGGTACCTGTACAACAGGTTCCTATTGAGCAGGTGTAGATTGGAGCAGGGCGACAACCTAGAGGACCTCGGCGGCGTGGGGGACAGCCGAGGGTGGATAGGGGTGATCTACCCCCACCACAGGTAGCGCAGTAGCAAGGTAGAGGGAAGCAGACAATAGGACAGCAGGCAGGCCCCTCAAGGACAGTTAGAGAGGGTGAGGTAGGGAGGCTCACACCTCGTTGGCGGCCTTAGGATGAGGAGGAGATGGAGACCCTACGGGCACAGGTGGCCAACCTGGAGGAGGCACTAGAGGGCCGTGATGCAAAGTTGGTGTAGTTGTGGGGGGCATTGGCTTGATAGATGGGGCAGATGGGCAGGTGGCTGTGCTATAGGCATAGCTAGCACAGGCGCAGGGTGACATAGTCACGTTGATAGGGGAGCGAGATGCAGCACTCGCTAGGGCTTAGCAAGCAGAGACTATGGTGGGTAGTCTATAGGCATCAGGGGCTGGGCTTGCCCGAGTTTTGACATTGATGCAGACATATCTGTCCCAGTCTCAGGTTCAGATGTCTCAAGTACAAGGAGAGTTGACAGAGACCAGGGGGCGGATGGAGTATTATCAGGGGTTGTATTATGTGGTCATGCCAGTAGAGCACCAAACACTGAGCTATAGCCAGGTCAGTGGATCGAGGGCATCGAGATCACATAGATCGAAATCTATTCAGTCTGTTTAGCAGATGATGCCTCCTCCCTCACACGTGCCCCAACAGGTTCCACAGGTGCAGGCACAACCACAGCCACAGCCACCGATAGGATCACAGCCTCGACCAGGGTCAGAGTCTCCCACTCCCTTGGAGAGAGGATCCTCTATGTGATGGTTATATCATGTTAGCCCTTAGAGGCATTGTATCTGGACAATATATTTTTTGATGTATACATGAGCGATGTACATTTTTTGCAGTGATTTATGTATGATACGATGGTTTTTGATGGTTAATAATGCTTATGATTATGATGCTCTATTATGATGATGCCTATGTGATGGATGCAGTATTTCTTTATGGATTTATATGCTATGGGTGTGTTATGTTTATGCCATTATGTTTTTGATTTTATGGATGCATTTATGATAGATTTATTGTGATACATGCATGGTGTTGTGATTTTATGGACTATATATGATGTATAATGCAAATGAATGTTTCAGAAACATTTATTATGGATGCAATAATGTGATGTAATGGAAATGTATGTTTATGTATGGAAATATGCATATGCAGCTAGATGTTTATTAAATGCATTGATATGATGATGTAATGTGATTAAGTGTTGATGAGATGATATATGGAATGTAGTGCAAATGTGATGATTTATTTAATGTTTATGTAATTTTAAATGATTTGGAATGAACCTAAATGATGGGCAACTTAAGTGAAAAATGAACCTAAATGATATGCAATTTAAATGGATAAAATGAACCTAAATGATATGCAATTTAGATGGTTTAAAATGAATCTAAATGATATGGATAAAATGCACTTAAATGATATGCAATTTAAATGGATAAAATGCACCTAAATGATATGCAATTTAAATGGTTAAAATGAATCTAAATGATATTCAATTTAAATGGATAAAATGCACCTAAATGATATGCAATTTAAATGAATCTAAATGATATGCAAATTAAGTGATTAAAATGAATTTAAATGATGTACAACTTTCAATGAACCTAATGATATGATATGTAATTTGAAATTGATTCTAAAATGAAGCTAAATGATATGCAAATGATATGGATAAAATGAACCTAAATGATATGCAATTTTAAATGGATAAAATGAACCTAATGATATGATATGATATGGATAAAATGAACCTGAATGATATGTAACTTAAGTGATTAAAATGAATCTAAATGATATGCAACTAAGATGGATAAAATGCACCTAAATGATATGCAACTAAATGATCATGACATGTAGCTAAATGATATGCTAGATGCAGTTTAGGTGATAGGTGGTATGCAAACTAGGTGATAGGTGAGATGATCCAGTCCTGATACACATGATGTTCTTTGTTTGACCCTGACTGGTGGGGTTGTGGGGAAGGGGACTAGGTGGGGAGAGGATAGGGTTGGATAGGTCATAAGACACCACGTCATTGAAGGGGGATTTACTTTGGTTCAAGGTGTGTTAGGTGGGAGTTAGTTGGGGGAGTTGGATTAGTGAGGGTATGGGAGGGGGGGAGTGGTTATCAAATCTAGGCTGAGATGGGGTAGTTGAATGAGTGATTAGGATGATGATTTTGAGCTAGTAACAGTAGTTGCAAAAAGATTAATTGAGAGCATTTCTTAGTTTACTATAGCAATATAGGATACAGTTCACAAAGGTATGAAATGACCTAGGTGATGATGTATATCCTACAATTGCATGGACTAGACCCACAAAGAATAGGTTGATTTCATGCATGCCCAAGGTAGTATAATCTTGCCTAGCCTAGGAAGGGGACTCATAGTGATGAGTGCGAATAATGCATATAAGGTTTTGATGCCTGTATATGCAAATGGGACACATCATGCTAGAACCGACCCAGGCTTCAAGGTATGAATACTATTCCTGGAGTAATGAAATTAACCTACAAGCACAGCATACAGAAACAATGACCATGTCTACTGTAGGTGTTGTCTGCCACTTACCATGATATAATGAGATCAAGGTAGCTTTGGAGATGGCCTAGAGTGAGACAAAAAGATAAAAATCAATAATAAAAAAAGACCAACGAAAAGATACAAATAGCCTTTGAGTACTCTTGCCAAGAGACATGTTGATAGGATGACAGATTTTTGTCCAATGTGGGAAAAATATATCCTAGGACGCAAATCGGTTGGATTTTGATTGGAGAATTTTTGAGAGGTGGGCAAAAGGACAGTCTGGCCATGTGTAGGATTATGGTTGGTATGTTGATTGATAATTTTTGCATTGGGGGACTTGTTTGGAGTGTATACATAGCGTGTGTATCATTTATTAGATCCAGAAAGCTTAGTGAATGGGGACCATCCAAACGGGTTGGATGGGTGCATCTTAGATACCTGAGTACTGGAAACATCCTGCTTATTCTAGATTGCCTACATACCCTGTGTCCACGAGATCAAGGTACTTTTAAGATGCGGGTGAAAATGAATATGTAGTTTTGGCAAGACTTGATGATGTGGGAATGGTTTGGGATGGGTGTGATGTGATGAAGATTGATGTATGTTTGATGATTGATGTATGGCTTGTGTTGTTTTGTGTTGTGTTTTTGGATTTTCTGTATTTTCTACTGTTTTTGGATTTTTTGATTTTGTATTATTTTTTTTTTTTTGATTTTTCTAATTTTGCGACTGTACAAATGGAAGCTTACAAGGATCCTCATTCCATGAGTTAGCCTTGGGATGGTATAGTATGGGTTGGGTGATAGGACTTGATGTTTCAAAATTTCAAGCCATGGGATGTGTGCGATATGGAATGTTGTGATGGAAAGAGGACTTATTAAATGGTGGAACCGGCCACTACGCATGGCACCTGAAATAGGTTTTCACCATGGCACTTATCCAAGGTGTCACCGAAGTGATTTTCACCATTGGAAGTTTTTATTGCACTCGGGTTTTTTCTTGATTTTTTGATTTTTTGGCTTTTTTGATTTTTCTATTTTTTTTTATTTTTTTGACTTGGGGTACCAGATGGGTTATGCATAAAATTTCTTTAGATGCAGAATGTTCATCGGCTCATCCAGAGGCTACCCCTCAGGTGTTGCAAGCTAATAAGCTCCTGATCCATAGTCGGTTGTGACGACATATGGTCCTAGCCAATTGGGTTCAAACTTTCATTGCTTAGGATGCTCTTGCAGGTTCTTCTAATTTTCCATTAGGACAAGGTCACCTACTTCAAATTTTTGGGTTCTGATCCTCTTGTTGTAGCTTCTTCTGAGACGGTTTTGATATGCCTGCAGGTGGTTCAACGCATTCAGGCATTTCTCATCCAGTAGTTCTAGTTGATGCAACCTTGCGACGCGGTATTACTCATCAGAGATCATGTTTTGCAAGGACACTCGGAGAGATGGGAGCTCGACTTCAATAGGTAAAATAGCTTCAGAACCGAATACTAGTGAGAATGGAGTGGCTCCTGTAGGAGTGCGGATGCTTGTGCGGTATGCCCATAGGGCGGGGTTGAGTTGGAGGTGCCAGTCACGGCTAGCTTCATTGACTGTCTTCTTGAGAATGCGGAGGATGGTTTTATTAGAAGCCTCTGCTTGATTGTTTCCTTGAGGGTAATACAGTGTGGAGAAGTGGTGTTTGATGTCGAATTTTTTGCACAAAGTGTGAACTTCTTGGTTCTTGAAGGGCTTTCCATTATCGGTGACAATGGAATGAGGGATACCATATTGGCAAATGATATAGTGCAGGATGAATTTGGAGATTTGGGTGCCAGTGGTGAAGGTGAGTGGTATTGCTTCGACCCACTTTGTGAAGTACTCAGTAGCAGTGATAATGAACTTATAGCCATTGGAGGATGGAGGATGTATTTTCCCTACGAGGTCGAGTCCCCACTGTGAGAAAGGCCATGGCGTTGTGATAGGTTGCAACTCCTGTGTTGGTGAGTGGATGAGATCGCCATGTTGTTGACATGGGAGGCATTTCTTGATAAACCAGTAGGAGTCTCTGTCCATTGTTGGCCAATAATATCCGGTCCTGAGGATCTTTTTAGACAGAGCGGGTCCACTTGAATGTGCCCCACAGATACCTGCATGTACCTCTTCCAAGGCGACCTCAGCTTCCCTAGAGTCTAAACATCGTAGAAGCGTACCATCAAGACTCCTTTTGTACAAGGTATCTCCTACAAGGATAAATCAGGAGGCTCAATGGATGAATGATTTTCTTTGTGAGGTGGACAAGTTAGGGGGGAGGATGTTGTCATGGAGGTACAAGTAGGTTTCTTGATACCATGGGGAAAGGGGACCAATGACTTCACACACTAGCTCCGATTGAGGAACGTCATATGCGGGGATGGGGAGTTCTTCGATCAGGAACTCACATTTCTTGCTATCTTTCTTCATGTCTACCAAAGATCCAATGGTTGCCATGGCATCTGCTACTTTGTTGTTGAGCCTTGGGATTTGCTCGAAGTGGATGTCGTCGAAGTAGTCTTTGAAATCATCGACCATCTTCTTATAGGGAAGGAGCTTATCATCCTTGGTTTTGTATTCATTATTTACCTGTCTGATGACTAGTTGAGAGTCACCATACACAGTTACATTTAAATTTTCCATTGGATGGCCATTCGGAGACCTGTGATAAGGGCCTCATACTCTACTACGTTGTTGGTACATGGAAATGTGATCTTGAAGGATTTAGGGATTGTGTCCCCTTGAGGGGTAACAAATAGGACACCTACCCCCGAGCCTCTGTGAGTGTATGATCCATCAAAATACATTTTCCATGTGTCTGTGGTTGGTGTTATTGTCAAGATAGCTTCATCAAGAAACTCTGCTATTGTAGGATGTTCTGCTATAATAGGTGCTTCAGCCAGCTGATATGCTATAACTTGTCCTTTGATGGCCTTTCTCTCAGTGTATTCTATGTCAAACTCAGTGAGAATCATGACCCATTTAGCCATTCTACCAGTAAGAGCAGCTCTATTAAGCAGATACTTCAGTGGATCAATCTTAGCGATGAGCTTGGTTTTGTGATTGAGCATATAGTGTCTTAACTTTTGTGACATAAAGACAAGGGCTAGACATGCTTGTTCAATTTGGGTATAGTTGATCTCATAAGAGATCAATGTGCGGCTGATGTAGTAGATGGCTCTTTCCTTCCCCTGTTCATCGAGTTGTGCTAGCAAGGCTCTGATAGCTGTCTCTATTGCGGAGATGTAAAGCAGGAGGGGTTCTCCTTGCCTTGGTGGAGTTAGCACAGGAGGATTAGCCAGGTATTCTTTTAGTTGGTCAAAGGCATCCTGACACTAAGTGTTCCAGACAAAAGCTATCTTTTCAGAGTAGATGCTGGAATGGTTGGCACTTATCAGCAAGTTGGACAATGAACCGACGAATAGACTGGAGTTTTCCCTGCAGGCTTCTCAGCTGTTTCAATGTTTTCGAAGGAGGCATTTCAGTAATGGCCTTGACCTTTGCTGGATCAACCTCGATTCCTCGTCTAGAGACTATGTATCCCAAGAGTTTGTCAGAAGTTACCCCGAAGACACACTTCTTTGGATTCAGACGGACATTGTATTGCTCTAACCTATCGAAGATCTTGGCCAATACATCCAGATGTTGTTCTCTTGTCTTTGATTTGCCTAGTAAGTCGTTGACGTAGTCTTCCATGATGTGGTGAAAAAGGTCATGAAAGATGACGGTCATAGCTCTTTGATAGGTAGTTCCTGCATTCTTCAGGCCAAATGGCATTACCACCCAATAGTATGTTCCCCATGGGCATATGAAGGTTGTTTTGTGCTGATCCTCTTCGGCGATTTTTATTTGGTTATATCCTGAGAAACCATCCATGAGGGATAACATTTCATGTCCTACCATGAGATCCACTATCATGTCAATGTTTGGTAATGGGAAGTCGTCTTTTGGGCAGGCCTTGTTGAGATCTCTGAAATCGGTACAATAGCGGATTCGGCCATCTAGTTTGGTTACTGGTACTAGGTTTGAAACCCATTCAGGATAATCAATTGGGCGAATGAACCCGACATCTAGTAGTTTCTTTAGCTCTGCTTTGATAAGGAGGGCCACCTGAGGATTCATTTTTCTAAGTTTCTGCTTTACTAGTTTCGCATCAGGGCATATTGCGAGGTGATGAACAACCAAAGCAGGATCTAGCCCTGGCATGTCTGCATAGGTCCATGCAAAATTGTGATTTCTGCGTGTGAAGAAGGACAAGAAGTTCTCTTGTTCCAGTATGTTGAGAGATTCTGCTCTGTATGTGATTTTCGGCTCTTCTTTTGTCCCAAGATTCATTTCCTGAGCTGGTTCTACCAAGATGGGTGATCTGTCTGGATATACTTTGTCTATCTCGGGAAGGCCCATGCTTCCATCTCCTAGCACCTCATGGAGGTTTTCACCAAGAGATACATCTTTTGTTTTTACTTTTTTGGGATCTGACACTGTCGTAGAACGGTTTTCACCATCAGATCCATTTTTTATTTTTATGTTTTTATGACTGGAAGTAGGGGTTGTCTCCCCGAAATAGGCATCCAGATTGAGTTCCATGATGTATCCTGCTCTGTGATCTCATAGGGGGAAGTGATCTCTGACCCCCATCATTTCAGCGATGGCCTCATCGTTAGGTGCTATGTCAAAGACAGGAGGTCCCCGTTGGTCCCAATCAATGAGGTCGAGATAAACTAGTGGTAAGTCATTAGAGGGTGCAACGAGAGTGGTGACTGAGTAGATGGTACAAATGGATGAGTCGAAGAAATCAGCAAAGTCACTAAAGGATTCTTAAAGGCCCATTTCGTTAACATTGTCGATGTCTAAGGAGATTGTAGCGACCTCGGCTAAGATAAATTCGCCGGTAGTGAGGATGCGTTGTGGTTGACCATACCCTAACCCTTGAGTATAGGGGTTTCTTGTTGCTTGCAGCAGTTCTATGATCCCCTATTCATGAAGGCCAATACTGCCTTGTCCTTTATAACCCATGCTTTTGACAATTTCAGAGCCTTTACCATAGATTTATGTTGGTATGGTGGGGGCTTCATGTTCAGGCTCTTCATCCTTGTATAGCCAAGATGAGATATCTTCGAGTACATCTTGATCTAGAAGGTGTTTCTTCTCAAAGATGGGCGAGGGTTTGCACTTGATGATGATTGTGTTGGCTACTTTTGTCTTTGGGATGCCAAACGTTTTAGGATTGGGTAATGTACCCAGACAAAAGGTACCATTCAGGTCATATTCCCCACATCCCATGTCGCTTAGCTTGATCTTGACCTCAGGTGGTGGAGGTGCTTGGGATGAAGTGGTGGCGATGTTTGTGGGGTTGACATATGAATTTGATGCTGTTGGATTGGCTTCAGTGGTGGCTTTATTGTATGGGTAGAAGGTTTGGTTGTGGCCTTCCAGAAAACTGCAGTATTGGAAGGGGCGGGGGTCGACATAGACAGTGACTTCTGTGTCGTTGTGAGGGAATTTGAGGCATTGATGGAAGGTGGATGGGACGGCTTGCATGGCATGAATCCATGGTCGGCCGAGAAGAATGTTGTAGGGGAGGTCGAGATCAAGAACCTGACATTTTGTTTCTAGTATTTTATGTCCCACTTGAATAGGAAGCTTGATGGTGCCTTCAGATAGCCGTTTGGTGTCATCGTAGCCTTTGATTGTGATGCACTCGCTGGTGTCTACAACCACATCGAAGTACCCCAAGTGTTTTAGTAGTTTTAGAGTACATATATTTAGGTCGGAGCCACCTTCTATTAAGACTCTTTTAATGGTGTGTTTGTGGATATGGACTTCGATGTGTAGGGCGTCGTTATGTAAGTGTTCAGAAGCAGGAAGGTCCTTTTCTAAAAATGTGAGATGGTGAGGTGCGGCGATATGTCCTACCATGGCTTGGAATTGGGTCACATTCAAGTTGGCGGAGACTTGAGTTTGCAAGAGTGCTTTGTTGAGGACATCCTTGTGAAGGGATGATGTGCGGAGCAACTCCAGTATGGAGATTTCTGCAGGTGTCTTTCCTAAATTCTCTAGGAGGTTATACTGATGGATAGGTGATGGTTGTGTGGTTGGATGGGGAGGTAGGGGATCAGATGTGGATGCAAGCGTTTGTTCAGTGGGAGGGGCTGTGCGGATGGATACACGGCCACGACGGGTTGTAACAGTGCAATCAGGTGCTTGTGCCCGAATGGTGACTATGTTGACATGGTGGGATGATGGTTCTATTCGCCCTATAATAGAGTCATAGGATGCAGGTGGTGGGGTGACATTGTATGCTTGGTTGGATTAGGAGGCTTTATTATGATTAGGCAGTGGATCCTTGTAACCTCTGAGGTTGGCGTTTAGCGATGGTTGGGCGCTTTGATCAAGGCTGACTTGATTTTGATCTATAAGGTCTTGGAGGCAATGCTTTAGTTGCATGCAGTTAGCGGTTTTATGACCCGTAACGCGGTGGTATTCACAATAGTCATTCTTATTGTACCACGCGGCTTTGAGCTCATTCTCTTGATGGGGTCTAACGGGTGGGAGCGTGATCAAACTCTGCTTGAGACATCTATCAAGGATGTCTTCGATGGGTTCCCCTAAGAGTATAAATTGTCTACGAGGTTTGCGTGGTTTAGTTTGATTCCGCTAGTTATTTACATTTGTTGCATATGTATTCACAGGTGTTTGGTTCTGTACATGTTGGACGGCTTTCACATCTGTGACACCGTCGTTCAAAGTGTTCTTGTTCTTCCCCCAATAGCGTGATTTGTCATTTGATTGCATGTTGGCGTTGTGGTTTGTATTGGGGGTGTTGTTATTGGATTTGTAGTTGTTGTTGTTGCTGTTGTTGGATTTGTAGTCGTACAGTTTGATGGAGCCCTTGGCAATGAGGGCTCGTTCGATGGTGGTACCTTTGTCGATGACCTCTTCAAAGGTAGATGCACAAAGTATTTGTAAATGCAACCCTAATTTCTGATTGAGGTTGGTCACAAACATGGTGACGAGTTGTTTTTCAGGAATTGGCCATGGGAGTTTGCTTGCTAAGCCTCTCCACCTTTGCAAGAAAGAAGCGAAGGCTTCTCCATTCTTTTGTTTGGTGTTGCAAAGGTCTGTCATAGACATTTCGTGCTTGAAATTGTAGGAGAAGTGGTTTACAAATTTCTCCGCAAGCTCAGGGAAAGTCCTAATGCCTAGGGGAAGATGTGCAAACCATTCAGCGGCTTGACCGTCGAGGCTTCTTGGGAAGAGTCTCATAAGATATGTATCATTATTGGAGACTTCTAAGCAAGTGATGTAGAACTCCCTAAGATGGTCCCTAGGGTCTCCCTTTCTCTTATATTTGTCAAATTTAGGTGTCTCGAAGTTCTTGGGGAAGGGGGGCATGTACAATGTGCGGTCAAATGGATAGGGGCAAATGTCTTCAAAGGAATAGTGTTTGCGCTTGCCCCCAATTTGCATGTCATCCACCTTTTGAATCAAGGCTTGTACAACGTTTGTGAGATCTTGTGGTTGTTGTGGTTATTGTATGTACACCTGTTGGTTGGTGAGATGTTGGAGGTGGGGTGGGATTTGATGTTGGGGATTTGTTTGGTTGAGGTTTTGGTATTGCGGGATGGTGTTTTGGTTGATTTGTGCTTGTTGTTGATATGTGTGGAGTTGTTGGAGAATATGTGGTGGTATTTGGGGATTGGTTTGATGTTGTGTTGATGAAGTTATGGGGTTATGTAGATACGTGATATTGGATGGATTGACGTTGGATAGGTGGACGTTGGATGTATTGTGAGGTGGTTGTGAGAATAATTGTCGTAGGTATGCAATGGTTTGGGGGTTGGGTGGAGGCACACTCGTAGAGGTACTTGCATGTGGGATGTTTCCATGTATGCCCAAGCTGATTTGTGGAATGGAAGGATTTATGGTAGTTGTGGTAGTAGAGGTGATGACGGGTTGGGAAGTGGTAGGGATGGCGGTACTTGTGGGGATTGTAGATGTGGTAGTGGTTGAGCTTGTGGAGGTGGTAGATATGGTAGGTGTTGATGTTTGAGAGGTGGTGGGTTGGGAATGTGATGTAGATGCTTGGGTATTTGATGGGGTAGGAATGATTGTAGAGGTGGATGGTTGTGATGATGTCGTGATGGGGGGGAGTTGAGCAACAATTTTGAGAAGATGATCAAGATATCTACATGGGTCCGACCTTAGGATTTTATCAAGTAGGTCCATGTTGTTGGCATCTTGCGTAAATCTCAAGACATCTAGATCATCTTGGGATATGGTGGGGATGTTTTGTGTTGGCGGCGGTGGTGGTGGTGGTGGTTGTATTTGTTGTAAGTAATGAAAAGGATTTTCATTGGGACCATATGGGGGGATGTAAGAGTATGTAGCTGGGTTGTATGTTTGATAGATGGGTATGTTGCTGCTATTAGTGTCAGGCATGCCATATTACGAATGTTCTGCCATTTCTTGATTCTTTTTGTGTTGTGATCTCGTGGTGGGCATGCACGCGTATGGGGTTGATTCCTAGAAGTAGAGTGAGATGGGGATGGAGACCTTAGAGAATCTGATTGATTATGTTGGATCCAACGATGGCTGTGGTAGCGAGGTGGAGTAGAAGAGAGGATGTGGTGGGAGATTGATATGTCTTTCTAAAGGTTTTGATCTAAAGGTGGTATGAGTGGATGATATTGATTTTCTACACAATTTTTTGACCAAAGATAGATGATGATGATGTTTGGTTTGAAGAGATTGTTGATGTTTGATTTTGATGTTTGATATGAAAGATTAGGATGGTGTTTTTCAAAAGGATTTGATGGTCAACAATTTGAGCTTAGGTAAGATCTAGATTTGTGTTTGCACAAAATGGATGTTTTTCTTTGTTTGGGGTAGACTAATGACCTTACGCAAAGAGGGATAATGATTTCACAAGGAAGGTAGACTGTTGACTTTCCAAGCAAGATATGATGTGAAGGATGAAATCTAGATCTAACTTTAGCTCAAAAGGATGAAGGATTTTGATGATGTTTTGATTTGGGAGATTTTGGGGATTTTTGGAATGATTTTCTTATGACAAGGATTTTGGTTTGGTCCAAAAGGTATGCAAATATTAATAAAAGATGAGGTGGATATGAAAATGAGATAGGTTTGATGTAGGAAAGGGATCCAACAATGGTGGTGATTAATCCTTTAAGGTCAAAGAGAAGGTGTGATTTTGGAAAATTTTTGTAGAAAATAGATAGACTATTGTCAGATTTTTGGGAAGGTGAATATGGATTATGGCAGAGTAGATGGTGAAGATCACAACTGGATAGGTCTCCATTTCAGGCAAGTCAATCTGAAGATAGTACCAATCCACAGGTGAAATGGCACCAAAATCAGACAGATATGGCGCTAAAACAAGGCAGTGTTTGTCAAGGTCCTAAAAAGATAGATTTTTTATGGCAATTTTTGGATTTTCTTTGTTTGGAATGTGATCAAATGATTTGGTTTGTCTCTTGGTAGGTGTTTGAAATCAATTTAAGAATATTAACACACAATTAAGCACATGAGCACACAATAACCAAGATTTTTGTTTGTAAAAATGATGTGTGATTTTATTTAACAAGCACTTTGAACAACCTAAGTCGAGGATGTGGTAATATTTGTTGAATCCCCTAGCTGCGCCTATTCAAAGCCGGTAGCTCTAGGATCTTGGTAGCACCGGCTCCTTCTTACAATTGCACACACTTCTCACACATACCAAGATCCAGGTTTCTTATAAGGCTTGTCCCTCACCAAACCTTTAGATTATCCCTGCTACCTCGGCTAAGAACCACATGAATCGGGGCTGCTTCAAAGGTTTCCCTTCTGTGTCAACAAATAGAAAGATTTTGGCTTGCTAAACAATGGTTCGTAGTAAGGGCATCCATTCAGGTGGTTATACATGCGGCAGCGCTACTCTCCATTATGGAGTCTCCCAGCCTCCAAGGGTTACGCCTTGGAGGGTTTTGGGGGAGGTTGGCTATCGGTATAACTAAACAACACCTGTTGTCTATGACTTTAGTCACAAACACCTTATTTTATATAGTGGCTTGGAAGAGCTTGGCTTTAGCTTGATGCTGCTTGGGTCATTCCCACCTTTCGAAGCGGGGTGGCAGGCCCTCTAAAGATTAACAAAAGCAACACAAATCACAAAAATACTTTTGATCCCCAAGTTCATACAAAGATGCGAGGGGAGAGCATACGTATTGTTTATGTTTGCATCACACTAAACATGGTTCATTTTAGTTCTTTGGATTATGTTGGGGGTGATTAATGCAAGTTTTGTGAGAAGCTTTTGATTCCCAAGGTCACCAAAAAGGTACGAGGGAAGAGCATACGCTTTTCACACCACAAACACAACCATGAAAACACTTCACACAAGTTACTTTGATTTTCTTGATTACATGCGTGAGAAATACAAATTGTTGTTATTTTTAACCCAATGAATTCAATTGATGCAATTTATGGTTCTTTTTAAAGCCCCAAAATTGAAGTGTTTGATAGTTGTTGGCACACAAATTGTAAATTTTAGAACACCAAATTTTAAATGTTGGGCGCACACACACACACAAAGATTTGTTTGTTGTTGTTTAATTTTATAGCATCAAATCAAGATGTTGTGTAACTAACATGCAAAGGGTTCATTTTAAGTTGTAAATTGAAGTGTTTTTGCTAAACTAGAGATAAAACCACCCTGCAAAAGTTTGTTGGTATCCATGAAATGATAGCAAAGACCTGCAGAAACACATGTCAGTACCTGCATAGCCAGCAAAGTTAGTTTTCCAAAATAGCGCTAAAACATAGGTCCAATAGCACTACTGCGAACAGGAAATAGACATAACCTGACCCTTGTACAGATGGCGCTAATTAAAGAAATAGCGCTAATATGAGACCCAAAATGTGCCAAAATAGACGATCGCGCTACCATATTACAAAGAAGGCGCTAATACAATATAGAGAAGGCGATAAAGGAGGGAATAGCACTAAAAAAGGTCTACGAATGCGCCACTACACTATTTGCCAGAGAGTTTGATTACACCTACGGATAGCGCCAATCTGGGGGATAGCATTGATACGGGATTGAATGCGTCCGACCTGCAAAAAGTGGTTTTTTCCTGAACAACACAAAGGGTCAGACAGCAAAATTGAGGTCTTGGTTAGCCTTGTTAGTCATTAGTAAACAAAAAACAAACCAAAGCAGAAACTAGCATGCATGTTTAGATTTTATGCAAATTTCGACATAACTTCCCCTTATAATTTCAAGATCTCTGTGAAAACAGAGAGCAATTAAACACTAAAAACAACAGGGAGATCTTAGAAAAGAAAAAAAAGACATGTGAGTGAAGTTCTGTTGTACCCAACCAAATTTTTGCTTCATCAAGGCATTTTGAAACAAGTCTAGAAAATTTTTCATCAAAAAGTCAAAAAAAAGCAAAATTTCTAAAAATAGAAATTTCTATTTTTAGAAATTTCTAAAAATAGACGTCGAGTTAGGTTTTCTGGGTTTCTTGAGATATGGATGTTGGCAAAACTTTCTAAAAATAGAAAGTTTCTAAAAATAGAATCTCCAAATCAGGTGTCGCACTCGATTCTCATTGGTCGATTTTCCTTCACAATCGGCACGGTTCAGACAGAATCTTCAAACGACCAAGTTTTCTCTACTGGGTCATTTTTGCTTTTTCACAAGGTGAAGCATGAGCTCGAAAGTCATCAACACAGAAAAGTTCACCTGCCAAATCTCTTCGACGAGTTTCCAACGCTGTTTTGACGACGCAAAACTAACAAACGGCCGTCGACTCGATGATGCACGCAAAACGATGCAAGATGGGTCCAAGGTGAAGTGAAAAGTTGGAAAATCAAAAAATTGGCTAAGTCTGGTGAAACTGGGCACCCCAGGAGGCTAGGGGCCCCCATCCTCTCCAATGTTAGTTTTTTTTTCACGTTTTTCGAGAAACATAAAAAATGCTTCCGTCAGCTCCTTTCTGGTTGGTCAAACTTGGTCAAACTTGGTCAAAAGTCAGTCAAAGCCAGGATTTCATCACAGATATGTTCAGACTACTCAGATCACCCTCCGTCCCACCTCGACAGTCGTTAGAACGACCGAAATCGAAGACCGAACAGGAGTCGTGGGCACGAAAATCGAGAAAAGGTACAAAATTGAAAATTTTTGCAAAAAATGGCTAAGTGTTGACAAAATGGGCACCCCAGGAGGCTAAGGGTGCCCATCCTCACCAGTGTTAGTTTATTTTTCATGTTTTTCTCGAAAAACGCAAATCTCCTTCCGTCTGCCCGCTCTGATTTAGTGTTGATCAGTTTGGCACGTTTTTCGAGGCAAACGGAAGGTACGATCAGCTCAGTTTTCATCAGGCTTGCATATTTGCCAGATCATCAGACTCATTTCCATCCCAGTTGATAGAAATCGATAGCCAAACAGGGGTCCTGTGCCTCCGGAACGCGCACGCAAACCAAGAAATTGAAAAAGTTGAAAAAACTAAAAAAATGGCTAAGTGTTGGGAAACTGGGCGCCCCAGGAGGCTTGGGGCGCCCATCTTGTGCAGTGTTAGAATATTTTTGTGTTTTCAGTATTTTCTGACATGCCTTGTTACCAATCTTCGCCCGTTGGCAATTTCGGGGAGGTCAAACTTGGTCAAACGATGTCAGATCGTCGAACGGAGGCAGGGGATGGAATTTCAGTTGATCAATCTTCAAAATGTCAGGATCAGTTAGTTTTTTCAATTCATGATGACATTTTTCCACCTTGTCAAAGTCAGAGACAGGCCATATTTGAGTCAAAACGAGTGTTGAAGTGTCGAAAATGAAGAAAATTTTGTTAACACTTCTTCCAACTCGCACATTAGATGACATCATCAAAGAAGATATTTTTGTCATCTTGCACATGAAGCCATAGGCTCCTACAAAATAGGGATTCTTCCTATTCGAAGACATCCACTTGGATTTATGCTTTAAAAGTTGCTTTCTTCATGGATGAGGATGAAGTTTTCTTCTCACACAAGTAAAGCTGCTTTTTCGACCAAAAGATTTATAAAGACAACTTTGGGCTTCTTTATTTCATTATTTTTTGCAGGTCGCATCCAGAGGAAAGATTTTATTTTTCTTTCAATGAAGATTCGAAGACCCAAACCAGGTGCTTTTTCAGTTTTCTTCATAGATTCGGGTTGAGGAAGAAGAGAGGCTTGCTTTTTCAGGGTCCTTGTTTCAAGGAGATCATTTTTCAGAAATCTGACCAGAGCTTTTTCAGTTTTCGTCGAGATGGGTCCATCCAGATTATCATTCTCTTGAAGATTAGGAGTTGTGCTTTTTTTTGGGAAACTACTTTTTTCCTGCTTTTTTAAGAAAATCTCCGCTTTTTCAAAATCTGACAATCTGGGTTGCTTAGAAATGAAATTATCTACAAAACCCATGTGCTAGCTTTTTTAGCTCACACTCTACTTTTTCTAAAAATCAACAAATAATTTTCAGCCATATGTCTAATTCTTTTTCCAACATAGGCGTGTTCACGGTTGATTTTCAAATCTTCCAATATGCAGTACTCTCCAACACAATTCAGGCACAAAACAACATTGGTTCATGATTACCTGAAAAACTTGTGAAACAGACTTGCATAAAGTACTTCCAGTAATTAATTTACACTCCTTGGAGGATGCAGGAAATAATGCCATCAGGAATCTTGGACAATCCGGTTTGCTTGCAGCGGCATCCTTTCCTATCACCGTGCAAAGTATCGAGTTTGTGATTGCTTGTGTGATGCATTACAACTCGGTCACAAGAGAAATTCAGTCAGGTGATGGACGTGTGCTCTGCAGCTTGAGGCCAAACGACATTGAAAAGTGCTTTACAATACCTATTTGGAGAGAGAACTTAACTGTTTCACTTGAAGAATGCAAGAGGGTTTGGAATAATGATAAGGAAAAATACAGAAAAAAGATTGGTCAGAGGTGGTTGAAAGAAAAGAAGAATATTATGCCAAAGAACGTTGGACGTGGAGAATTCAAAGAGGAGCATGCAATAATGATTACTCTGCTAAGTCGTATCACGGGTCAAGCAGATGCAAACAAATTTCAGCCTTGGATGTTTTACATCATGTCCCAGATTGTTGACGGAACCGAATTCTATGATTGGTCGGCACTAATCAGTGATTGTCTCCACCAACAAATAATTGATTTTCAAAGGGCTCATGAATTCCATATGATATCATACCTTGTGTATTTGTTGGCTTTTTAGGGTCAATTCAGATGTTTGAATGTTGTTGGAACTCTGGGTACTCAGCATGTGTATCATCATTTCCCACAATTAGAGATCTCTCAAGCTGAACGACATTACAGGCGGGTGAATGATGCATTCTTGATGCATGCAGTGCGAGACATGGACAAGGAGTTGCATATACGGTTTTCTGTAGAGGCTAGAATAGCAATGGCAGAATGGGCTGATTGGTTTATCCAATTTCCTACTTTTTCCTACATCAGAGTATATGGCTTCTCATGAGAGCCAGCCATGTTGCCGCGATATCCTATAGATGAAATAGCATTTATGGAATTTTTGAGGCAAGCTTATCAAGTGCATACATTTTTGTGTAGTAGACGCAAGACTGCCTTCAATTTTCCACTTGGGATGAGTATTTATAGATGTAGATCTGGAGCAGATGCCAAGGCAATCGGTAATGAATCATCTAGATATCGTCTTAAGTCTTTCGACAAGAGATCTTCATATGATCCCCGTGGTGTCTACGCATCACATCTTGGTCAGAATTGTACACACAAGTTTGCAGTTGAGGACTTCTGGGCTAATTGTGCTAATGAGTATGAAGTGCGAAGATGCAGTTACAGCAGGTTCACTCTTCAGCAAATGTCTGATATCCTATCAGAGGACATAGAGGGTTTGATAGAGAGTGGTGAAGTTCTACTTCCCACATAGACCAAATTGAGCAACAACTATTGCCGCCAGTTAATTGGTTAGTAAAAGAGAGTACTTCCATTGAGGAGAGAACAAGTCGAGTGGTTAAAAACAGTTTGATATTCTTGAAGACTAAGCGGAAGGATGATATTCTAGTAGCAGACCCACCAGTTGTGCAACCATCAGAACCTTCCACTTCCAAGCCAAAACAAAGAGTAAAGGCTATGAGTGTTCTCCCAGAGGGAACAAAAATGGCAAAGTTAAAGAGAAAGACGAGTCTCCAGCTCATGTCCAACAAGAACATCCACCAGTTGAACCAGAAGCTCCTATTGAAACAACGCCGCATGATGAAGTGTTACCTTCAGATCATATATCTCCACCTTCACCGATCCCTTCTCCTATTCACATAGATTCAGAGCCAGATTCACCGGTTCGCAACTTTGATGCAAGCATTGATTCATCAGGAGCTGACGAGGCGAGAACCGAGTTTCCAAGAGAGGATGGCTCATCCTGGCTTGAAAACATTCTGGGAAGGAAGAGAAGAAAGCCCTCATATCAGCTAGACTTAACAGAGCTAAAAAACGTCTATCAAGACACACCAAACAAGCAGCTGAAGAAGCATATTCGCATTGAGAAGAATGCAGATGGAGAAATCATTCTTGAGACTGCAATACCTCCAGAAAATAGAAGTGCTAATGATGTCGAGGTTGATGACTTCACAGTTGTCAAAGCTAACCTTGGCAGAAGTACTCGCCATACAGATGTCAATCTCTTTGAGGTTGCAGCAGATAGCTTAAAGGAAAGGGTGTTGAGAGATGGAGAAGACAAGGCAGTTCTCAAAGCTGAGGTTCGACAGTTGTGGCAATACATTTCCAACCTTTTCCATGGCACTTCACAGGTTGATTTGCTTCTTCCACCGAGTCTTGGATCACCAGCCAATCAGCGGCATTTCAGTAAGTTGGTCCTCTATGGGAGGCACATGGATAGTTGGGTAGAAGAATTTGTGACCAAAGGGAGAGTTGTACTTGCAGAGCTTTATCAGTTGAAGTACAACACTCATGATTTACGCCAAGGCATACAGGGGTCACAGCAGATCATGGCAGAAAATAGACCGGTGTTTGGGATCATTATCTCCGACTTGAAGATTGCACTTGATACTGTTGTTTCAGATGAAGATAAGAAGACAGTTTCCACTTGGAAAGCACAATATCTTTTCATAGTAAAAACTTATGACAGTATGATTTTAGAGTTGACAGAATGGAAAGAAAAGGTAATCGGCATCCTCAAGTTCGTCAGATCCTTTGTCTCTCAGATCTCGTGTTCATATGAGAAAGAAGATGGTACCCTGTATGACCTCGGGGAAGTGCAAGCAGAGTTCCAGACTCTCGTCCGCAACAACTTTAATGATGATATCAATGCCGGCAAGATGAGTCGTCTTGCCGCAATGTCAGTGAAATTTGACAAGGTTGCGGGTGAAGTTCATGAATTTCTTCAAATGGTTGCCAATGGTGAAGAAATGTTAGAAAATCAGAATATTGTTCTAGAAAGTATCAGTGTTCCTGGCAGAGATGCGGTCACTCGCTTTTTAGAAGATATTGTTTCCCAGAATATCGACGGATGACATCACCAAAAAGCTAGAATGTTGATGAGGATGCATTCCAAAATAAAGCAGCTTTAAAACATATGCTTTTTGTTTTAAAGCATGTGCTTTCATCCGAAGCTCATCCATTCTATATTTAGAAAGAAAGCACCTTTTGATAGTTGGAATCTTTTTGCTTTAAAGCATATTGCTTTAAAGCATTTGTTTATTGTATCTTTGTCTTAGAATAGTAATAAAGCTTGCGAGTTGACAAGTTAGGGTTAATCAAGGAGATTTTAGGGTTCCCTACTCCTTTGATTTTAGAATAAATAAGGGCATCCTTGCCCATTGTTGGTAATGGTAGTTGTGATAGCAAATTTGCTGTGCCTATTCTAGCCTGCAAACATTGTTATTCCAAGTGTCTGTTCATTTGTGTTTAGTGTTCTCCGGTGTTTGATCGCTTACTGTATGCCTACCTTTTGCTGCAGTCTGGCTGTCCTGGAGTTGTATTAAACTTTCTGATATTGAATAGAAATCTCATGCCTACTTTGCTCTGATATTCTATATCAATTCATCAAGTTTTTGTCGTCAGATGTGTAGCTTCTGTGGCTTTCATTTTCAGCTTTCATCATTAAAGTACTCTTAGTCTTGTGGTGTAAATCTGGAGGAAAACTACTTGAGTTTTTGTGTTAACAATCATTTTCCGTTCACTTTCAACTTCCTTTGCTCTGAATTTACTCAAGAGGTTGAAAGCGTCATTAGTCTATGCTAGTTGTAGTAGAAGTTTTATTAAAAAGGAAAAACCTCTTCTGCAGCGTTTAGAGTTTTATAACCTTGTGCTCTGCAGCTGAGAATCAAAAAGAAGATAGGCGAAGTTTCATTCAAGTTATCTTTTCAGCGAACATCAGCAAGAAAGGGAACTCCCCCTTCCAATAGGAGAGCAGTTTATCTGTGCATAGCTGTCCGTTTCCAAATCGCATACCAGAGGTGCGAATTGAAATGCCAACAAGTTCATAAATGGAAACGTGCTGCGTGAAAATAGCGTCAAAACAGGGAATAGCGCTAAACGGAGCCAAAGATGGCCTTGCTGCGAAGGTATGATAGTGTCGCACCTGTAAATACATGTCCCTTGCACAAAACTCACAAAAAAATGAATTAGACTTGGACCTTGTGGGTCCCACAGGGCGTGCCAATGTAGATTAGGTGAACAAAATGAGATAGAAACACAAAACTAAATGCAAATAAACACAAGAAGTTATACCTCACATGCAAACCCAATCTCATCAAGGGAAGTAGGAGCATGCACCCAAGAACTCCTAAGACATGATTATCCCTAGACAAATGATTCTAATGTGAAATGCTACTCTAATTTGCAACTCACTATTCTAGCTCAAAAGAGATTTTGGCATAATAACTTTGCATAAAACTTGGATCCTCAAAAATGGCTTGGGAGTGGTTCTATTTATAGATTTTTGGAAGGGATTTTGATCCAAAGGTGGAGATTGATTTGGAAGATCAATGGTGGAGGATGAAAGTGATGTGGAAGGCTTAGATTCAATCTTGAATGAATGGAGGGCTAGGAATAAAAGTGAATCTTTTATTCATTTTAGGAAAAAGAGTTATTAAATGAGCATGGGGGTGAAGGATTATTTTAGAATTAAAGATTCATATGGGAGAATGTAAATGAATTAAAAATTTATTTGGGGAAGAGAGGAAATTAATGAGCATGGGTGAGGTAAGGGGTTGTAAGGAGAATTAAATGTGATGTGGGATGTTTTTAAAATAAAAAATTGACTTATGTGGATTTAATTCAATTTTTTATTTGGAGGATGTGGGGAAGGGTGTTAAACAAGGTTTGACCACCCAAATGAGAGGTTAGGATTAATTAAATATAGGTTTTATTTAATAAATCCTAGGGCTAGGATGAGGTAGGCTAGGGTAGGCAATTAAATAATAACTATTTAATTATCTAGGGTAGGGATAGGCCAATTAGTAGGCTGGATTAATTAGTTAACATGGTTTTAACTAATTAATTGGATTTAGTGAGAAAGGGGAGATTGATTTAATAAATATTGCATATTTATTAAATCAATTGGCTAAGGTTTGGACTATTGAATTAATAAAATTAATTCAATTGTTGAGATAGAATGATGGAAAATAAGGTAATGAAGGGATAATTAATTAAATAAAAATTTAATTAATTGATTTGGAGGGAAATTGACATGATTAGGGATGCCGGGAATTAGTTTGATGGTAAAAGACATTTTTAGGTGTCTACACCAATGATTTCAAAGAAGAGTCAGGGAATCAGAAGGTTTCAAAACCTAAGAACCGGCTGACTAAGGTTCAGAAAAACATAAAATCACTGACTATGAAGACCAAACACTTAAGTAAAAGGCCGTGACTTTGTTAAAGGGGTGAAACAATAAAGAATAAAGGAGGGGACTTGTACTTGACACATAAATGGAAAAGTTTTGAAAACTTGGTAACAACAAGCTCTGAATGGGGATAAGAACTCAAAAGGATGCAGAGAATCCAAGAAAGCTAGCCTAAAGCCTTATTCCATGGGCAACAAAGTCACCCAGAAAGAAACACAACAAAAATAGAAACACACAAGGAAAGTAGAAACAAAGACTATTGTACAAAGGGCGAATGACAACACTACCAGTTGTATAATTTCAGATCTTGCCCATTGCAGGCAAGAGGCATTGGAATTCCATCTGGATATGCTAACAGAAAGGCATTATCTCTGATCACCAGTCTGATTGTGAATGGCCCTCTCCATAAGGAATCTAATTTCTTATGAGCCCCTTTTGGCTCTCTCCTTTTATCCCATAACAACACAGCATCTCCAACTGCAAATTTCCTTTGTCTGGATTTTTTATCAAAAATTCTTTTCACTGCTTCTTGATGTCTTGTTATTCTGTCAACCACCTCATCTCTCTTCTCTTCAAGTTTTGACAGATACATAATCCTCTTTTCTAGTGAAGACTGAAATTTCTCATCCTCAATAGCCTTTTGTAAATTAAATATAGATAACTTTAAGGGAATAGGCAAAGCACTTTCAATCCTTGATGCAGGAGCACTCGGGCGAATGGGCAATCTGGCATCAACCAAAAACAATTGTAGGTTTAATTTTCAATTTTGTTTGGTTTGTTGGGTTCTAATGTCTTTTCTCAACACTATGTGTTTGGCACATTCAGGGAGGTAGTTTGGCAGTGTTGCTTGAATTTAGTCCCGACATGCGTGAAGTCAGTTTCCGTAAAATAATTATTCTAGGAGTTTGGTGAAGTTCCATGGAAAATTCTTGGACAGGCAGATTGTTGATTCCATCCTAGAATTATACGTAAGGTTTCGTGACCAAATACTTTCAAGTTTTGAATATTTTAATGTTTTCTAACTTGTGCTGGCAGTTTGGCAGAAACACAATTTATGGAGTTCTATAGCACTTGAGGCTGAACAAGTTGGTGGAGGTTTAGGAATTCTAAGATGCTCATCCCTGTCAGTTTTGGCAAGATTTTGAGCTTCTTGAGAAAAGTTATGGCCGAAGTCAGTTTTCAACCTTACACCCGTCACAACGACACAATTAAAGTTCTTCAGCTTCGAAAGATGTCCAATGGCTCTTAGAGGCCCAAATCATGGGAGGTAAAACAAAAGTCCAACTTAATAATAAAGCACAGTAGGAGGTGCCTATACTAAAACTTTATTATTTGCATAAAGATGGATTTAATCCTTGATAAGAGATGTTAATCCTCAAGGAAAACTGTGAATTGTTTATTTTAAGATAATACCTTCTACTCCAAAGAGAAATAACACAACATTTGGTGTTTTAAGAGAATTTAATTTGCCACACGAGCTAGGAAGAGTTAATTGATATGAAACGTCTCATTTTAAAATGCCTTCAACATAGAAATCCAAAGAGACACTGCAGTTGGAAAAGATTTTGAATTTCAAAATGCAGCCAAGATTAAAACATCCCTTCTAGAAGTTTAAAAACAACAAATAAGATGCCTTTTTCTATCAAAAGCTTGGTAGATATTATTGAACACTAGAATACAAAGGGATGGACGCTAGATGATAGTTTGACTGCAGTAGAAATAGTTAAAAATCAGATTAAAATCTAATAGAAAAGGGAAGTGCTTGCTAGGAAATTCTCTTGGCATAGTTAAATGATTTATTGACTGTTGAAGTGGCACTCATAACGAATATGAAGGAGGCGTTATAGGTTGGAATATCTTACTATTATTTTGAAAACATTTATTATCATTCTTTAGCAATGCTACAGAAGGTGGGAAGGGGAACGACTAGCTTGGAGGATCCAGAACAACAGAGTAAATCGCCACTCAAGGAGGGAATTGCATTGTTTGGATTTTGTCACTTCACATTCCACTTTTATGGAATGGCAAAAGAAATTATATGCACTTTGTTTGATTTCTTCTATTATTGGGGGAAGAAAAAGACATCGCCTCAGCTAGTATGAAGTTGGGAGGCACTGGATGCCAATCATCATCCTCATCGGTTGGCAAAGGAGATAGAGATAAAAATAGAAGAAACCAGAGGGACGTGGGAGGTGTGGCGGCCATAGTAGAAAAGATTTCTATGTAGCATATAGATAAATCGCTACCAATTTGAAAAGAAATAGAGGATAACATGGAGAATGTAGGCAGCTTGTGTAGGGGATAAAAATAGAAAACAAGACAAGAGAGTGAGAGGTGCGTGGAGGGAGAAAAGGGAGAGAGCACAACCTTTGAAAAAGAGAACCAAAGGAAGAGTGAGGGGTTGTTGCCATAGGAAGGGAATACAAAAGGTGTAGTGCCCCTCCATTCTCACTTTGGATGAGCAGGTGGTCGGATTAAGGAGCATGAAGAAGAAGGTAAAATACTCGAAATGCTTAGGGTATGATAGACATGTTGATGGTAGGCTTACTATTATGATGTAATTGAGGACACTCATTGATGTTTACTATGATGACACTATTGATACTTTATGATTAGTACATTATGCTTATGTTGTGATCAGTTATAGGTTAATTGATTATGTAGATTAGTTTTACTACGTGATTAATGCGATTATCTATTTATGTGTTATCTGGTTGTTTAGTTACTAATGAATTTGTTTAATATGGATACTTGTGATGTATTTTGTGAAGGGACAATGTAGTATTACTCATAATGAGTACCCTACTATGCTGTGATTCCCTGTCACTATGTGTCTGCTTGTATGATTATATGTATGCATTCGACACTTTTGTTTGCTGCAGGTTGCAGGTACCAAGCATCGACTCCGCCTGAATTGGCAGATCTGAGCGTGCCTTCATACCAATGGAAGTTGTTGAATGGAGATAACATATGATCCCCTAGCCTAGCCATCATCCTTGAAGAGGATGAGTATCCAATTGTGTACCCTGTCAGTGTTGTCAGTTTGGTCATGATAGTCAGTTATTGTTGTGGTGGTCTTGCTTTCCGATCTTGCATAGTAGTCAGGTATGGTTTGACAGTTGGGTTATTTTTTTGGTATTGTTTTAGTTATTGTTGCCTTAAAATAAAATAATTAGTTATGAAGTATTTTTGTTAAATAAATAAATATATAAATGTCCTTATGTAAATTTAGTTTATGAAAAATATATTATTCTAGAAGTTAAGTTAATAAATAATAATAATAGTAATAAATGTAATAGCAACTAGAGAAATAAATAAATAATATTTATGTGTTGCCATAAAATATATTTATCTTGGTCTGGTTGTAAAATGTTAAAAATAGCAAACTATAAGATATTGTTCATGCAAGAGTTATTGCCTCTGGTGGGGGGAATCTTCTGGAAGATTTTAAGGGATTTCTTTCTCTAATAATAGGGAGTTTTTGGGCTGTATTTATGGGGGGGATTTCTCTCTCATAATAATCTTCAATAGATGGAACTTTTGGGAGTAGAGACTGGTTTGTGGCTGCAGCAGTTGAACCCGGCATCGAATCTTCAACCCAGTCAAGCAAGTGAAATCAGGTTCCTTTGGTTCTAATTTCTGTCTCATTTTTTGATTGAAGCCAATGTTTGATTTATGATTTTTCTTATTGATTGTAATTTTCTTGAGAGACTAGAATCCTTGTTATTAGATTCAATTGTGCATGCCTGTATCAATGCATTTATGGGAATCACCGATTGAAGTGACTGTCTATCTCTCAGCGATTTTGTCTTTGTTTTAGTAGTCTATTGCGTTAGGCATAACTTTATTTTTACGAACTGGGTTTTGCTAAAAATTTTATATATATTGTATGACCTAGTTATCTAAATTATATCCAAAAATTGTCCATACCCAGTTTGTCATTTTAGAGATATGAATGTTTTGACTGTCTACCTCTCAACCATTTCGTCTCTGTTTTAGCAGTCTGTTGCGTTAGCCATAACTTTAGTTTTACAATCTGGGTTCCTCTAAATTTTTTATATATAGTGCATGACCTAGTTATCTAAATTATATCCAAAAAACATCCATACCCAGTTTTTTTGTTTTGGAGATATGAATATTTTTTGATTGTCTACCTCTCAGCCATTTCGTCTATGTTTTAGCATTCTGTTATGCTAGCCATAACTTTAGTTTTACGAACTGGGTTTCTCTAAGTTTTTTATATATGGTGTACGACCTAGTTATCTAAATCATATTCAAAAATCGTCCATACCTAGTTTGTCTTTTTGGAGATATGAATATTTTGTAACTCCTACCTCTCACCCGTTTCGTCTCTGTTAAAACAGTTAGTTGTGTCACCAATAACTCTATATTTTTGAATTGGATTTCTCTAAGATTTTTCAACAAATTCATTTTGTGCATATCCTATGATCATTGCTTTCCATCATATGACTCTCTTTGAGGCATTCCATCAATCAGTCTACATGCTCTGTCTATGCTTTCACATTTTACATTGTTGGTAGCCTCTAAAGCCTTCTCAACAAATTCATTTTATCATAATCCTATCTTATGCATGTGGTTAAAAGTGTGGTAGATTTGATGAAGATGTTAGATCCATAGGAATGTTTTATTGTTCTGTATTTCTTTCCTCCCAAGCTAACCTTAGAACAAGGTTCTTTCATTGTAGCTTTGGGTTTTGTATCTTGTAAGATATTTATAACATTATAATATTATAGGCTTTTAGCCTTGCTTATACAGTTATATTTAATAGTATTTACAAAACTGTCTAGATTATTAATGAAATCTACATCAGTTGTAAATAGTGTAAATAATTGTTGTGCTTAATTTGTATGTCTTAGGGTTATTTGCATGTTGTTCACTTTCATTTTAATTAAATGAAATTAAAATAAGTCTTGAGAATTATTAGCTACAGTTCTGTATTGTTGAGATAGATTCACTTTATATTTGTTAGATAATTGATCATGAAAATATTGATGAAGGATGTTAGTTTATGATGTGCATCTGAGAGTGAATGTGATGTGAGCCCATTGTGTTTAGTGGTGTCAAGTGTTTGTGTCATTTGGGGAAGTTGTTTCCAGAGGCCTAGGAGGGTGTGATTGTGTGGGGGTTGGCTATGTGTGTATCATGTGAATTGAATGAACTGCATGCTTGAAATGTTGCCTCATATTCATGTGGTTATGATGACTATGCAAGATGGATAATGCCTTACTCTGTGTGATGTGAAATTATGTGTATTTTGTGTTCACTTTCATTTTAATTAAATGAAATTAAAATAAGTCTTGAGAATTATTAGCTACAGTTATGTATTGTTGAGATAGATTCACTTTATATTTGTTAGATAATTGATCATGAAAATATTGATGAAGGATCTTAGTTTATGATGTGCATCTGAGAGTGAATGTGATGTGAGCCCATTGTGTTTAGTGGTGTCAAGTGTTTGTGTCATTTGGGGAAGTTGTTTCCAGAGGCCTAGGAGGGTGTGATTGTGTGGGGGTTGGCTATGTGTGTATCATGTGAATTGAATGAACTGCATGCTTGAAATGTTGCCTCATATTCATGTGGTTATGATGACTATGTAAGATGGATAATGCCTTACTCTGTGTGATGTGAAATTATGTGTATTTTGTGTTGTAAATGCATCATGATGAGAATGTGATAGTTCATGCTTGGTTTATGTTTTGGGCCAAGGATATAAGAATTGGTCCCCGTGATTATGTTTTGTATGCAAGAAGGTAAATGTCTTGCATTGTATATGTTATTTGTCATTGTGATGGTAATTGTCTTGTTTGATGTTTTAGGGTCTTCTAGATGCAGGTAGGGGAGTGGCTTTCAATGTGGGGCCGGTGCCCAAAGTGGCTGCCAAGATAACCCATTGGAAGTTTGTAATCCAATGATAACTTAATAATAAATTTAGAGGGTGTTAGCACAGTAAAATTTTCAAAATTTTACTATTCCCTATTCCATCATATTTGAATAAACCCTAAAGGAATATCCCAAAAGGACCACAATATAAAATTTTTGTATCTCGTAAAATGTCTAGGGATGAACATTGTAAAAATCATCAAAATCAATCCATCGGCATAAGGTCGTGTGGTTTACACCGATACACAGCGAATTGTTTGAAAACAACCATCGGCGTGAAAATAGAGATCGGAAGAAGAATCATGGAGCTCACCGATGGAGTAAGCAACACCGATGACTTTACATCGGCAAGAAAGGCAAGTGGTCATGCCGATCGGTATGACAAATATCTATCGGATGATCTTTTAGAAATTGCCCCGACGATATATATCATACCGATGAAGCACTTTCGGCAAGAGTTTCACCGAACAGCATGCGAGGGTCACAAAGCAATAGTCATCGGTGAGAAATGAACCATCGGAATAGAAAACAAGTAAATCTCCGACGATCAAAAGTCCTGGCGATAAGAAAGTTATCGGCGAGACTCACAGCGATGCATCTTCATCGGGATAGCTTGACACATCGGAACAAAGGAAGCAAGTCTTGCCGATTCATAAGTCACGGCGATCAAAAGATATCGGTGGGACATTACTAAGCTTTGCCCGATGAAGGATATGATAAAGGGCATCGGGGAGATGATTTCGATCGGGGTATCTTGAGAAAGCTATCCCGATAGAGAATGTCATTCCGATAAAGATAAAAGTTCATACACAAACAGACTATCGGTAAGACAATAAAGATCGGGGAGACATAATTTTAGTATCCCGATGGTCTCAATCTTCCCGATAAGCAAAGTATATCGGTGGGACTTGCCATATCGCGGAGAGATCCAAAACTCTTGGCGATGAAGGAAATCATGCCGATGGTCACACCCACTTGAAATATGATACTACATGGCATCGGGGATACAATTGAGGGGTTACGCCGATTGACCGTCCGCGCCATAAAAAAGGGTTGAGGTCGTTCAGACATTTCAAAAAGGCACGCCGATAGGAAGAGTTATGGCGATGTGACACTTCACAGCGATGAACATTGAATTGATCAGATAATTAATACAAAACGGCTACAAAGTTCATACGATCATTATAATTGCAAAAAACCGTCCGAGAGCAGAATACAGAAGAATTCTCAGGGCAAAAGCAAAGGTTTCCAATTCCAGTCATCGAGCGACAGGTACACATACACAAACCACTATATTACCTGTATTTGAATTTCCTGCCAAATTTTTCAAAACAAATGGAAACTTCGGGGAAAGGAAAAGGAAGAAAATCACAAGGAGAAACCAGTAAACCAAAGAAGCAAAAAACTGATCAAACCCCTGAAGAAAAAGTGAAAGACAGGAAACTAAACCAAGACTTGATTGATCAGTTGCCTGGGTCAGCTCCCAAGGCCAGGAGGTCTGCCCAACTCAGGGCAGAAGTAGAAAAATTAGAAGACAAACATAAGCGCCTGGGAGATATTTGGACCCCAATTAGGGGATATGAACTCTTCAGGTTTCATTACAACAGAAGATTTAGAAATGCCCCTGTGTCAAACCCATGGCACATGAATTTAGGCAAACTGGTTGTACCTAATGTATTCTTGAATGTAGAACTCCTGCAACTATTAGCCAGGCATTACAATTCAGGCCTGAAAGCTATCTGCAACCCTCAGGGAGAACCAATTATACACCTATCAAAAAATGCTATTTGTGAGGTGTATGATTTGGATGATTTGTGCACTGTCCCTGTTGTTTATGAAGACTTGGATAAAGAATACTGGAGAATGGATACAACCTACAATGGATGGAGGTTACCCATTCATAGACCCAGGATCGAAGGAGAAGTGATACCCTTGACTGAGAATGATGGCCCTCCCTTTCATGTATCCATTTTTGAACCATACATTCAATATACTTACTATTCTGTAGGTCAAGTCCTTGGCTCAGAGGTCCCTGAGTTTATGGCTATTCCTCTAATGGTCATAACCTCTGATATTCAATGTCACAATGCCAGACAGTTTGATTATGCCTCCTATGTTGCTACTAGAATAGACTCTGGTCTATCTGCAATGAAAAACAATGCTCCAGCATGCTCTTTTGAGCATTACTCGATGCTCATGCATATGGTATTATACTACGGCCAGGAAGTAGGATTGTGGCCAAATGAGCTTCAAGTTGTTGCTGCAGGTAAGAAAGGGGAGAAGATACCTGTACAAATGTGGACCAGAATCTGGGATAGCAGGTATGCTAACTCCAGCTATGCTCAATTTGAGGAGCATTGTGTTAAAGTGCTGTATAGGTATTTCAACCACCCCTGTGAATATTCAATTTCAGATGAAATAAAAAGATTCCTCAGGCCAAAAGATTTTGGTGGCCCCCCTGCTGTCACTCATAATTGGGGAGACTGGTATTGTTTTGAGGACGCTACCATGATCAGAGTGTATGGTTTTGAGGATGCCCCCTTTATATTGCCTAAAACTGTCCCTGACAGGATTGCATATCTGGAAATAATTAGGCAAATGCATTGTTCCAATGTCATGCATCTAAGTTCGCATGATAAACAATCATTCATGCCTAGTACTTTGTGTTTTGGAGATTTTACTGTGGTTTCAAAAGAAGGGTATAATCTCATTTTGGATAAACTAATGCATTATAACATGGTGACTGCTGAGGTGAGGAAAGGGTTTGACCCTGAGGGTTTCATTGATTATGCAAGAAGAAAACAAAATCTCAGTGGATACATGCACATACATTATCCACATGATGATGTTATTAGAAATTTGGAAGAGGCTGAAGTCGATTTGGTAGTGGAGAAATATAACAGAGATTTGAATGAAAAGAAAAAGCAGTTGGCAGAAGTTGAAGTGGTATCCTCTGAAGAGGAAGAATTGACTGAACAGCCACAAGATAAGACAACAGAAATGTCTAAAAGAAAAATGCAACAATATCAGCCTCCAGTTGTGATACATGATGAGGAGGGATCTGCTGATGAAGATCCACGCCAAAAGGCTTATGATTCTTTTGTGTCAGATGATACATTCATTCATTCAAAGGAATTTAAATCATTCCTGTATAAATACAAGGGAAAGGAAATTAGAGAGTCAGTAGATAATGTTTCTGCTGACAATGAAAAACAGTTATTGGAAATGTTAAAGGAGACAGTGGACAAGGAAATGCAGGACATGACACCAAGCAGAGGCAGACAGCTGCTTAAAGATGCGGGGGTTATGATTTTTCCCGGCTTAGATCTAAATTCTGCTCTGGTTTTTGATAGTTTTTTGAATAATGCTGATGATAAGTATAAGCTTACTCCAGAAGGAGTTAATGAAGTCTATATGGGAACAAGATACAACAATGATGAAAATTCTTTAATGATATGGGCATTGTATCCTCCCCATAAGAAGACGGCCATAATAGACACTGAGAAAACTTTTGGCCATGTTATGACTTTTAGAGCAGGTGAGACTGACCCCATAATTACTGCAGACATTGGTATCAATGTTGCAAAATTGAATAAAGCACAGGCTCAGATGTTAATCAAGGAAAGGGATGCCTACAAGCTGAATTGTGAAAGATTAACAAAGGAGAATGACTACTTGAAGGATGCTGTTAAGAGCACCTTTGGGCAATCTACGAAGAGAATAACTCAAGGTGAAAGCTCACAAAGTAGTCAAGAGATATCCCCTGATCAAGCCAAACAAATTCAAATAGATGCATTTGTTACAATACTGCAGAGCAGGTATGCAAACATGGTACGGTGGTTAAACCAGTTTTGGGATAACTACTCGGAAAATCATAAAGCAGTCAAAGAACATGAGAGGCTTGATCAGAGGATACAAGAAAAGGTGATCGAGTTGCAAAACAGAGGTACCCCTGATAGCACAGATGTCTCTGAGGCAAGAGCATTACTCAAAAGGCACCAGAATTTTTATGATAAACTCAAAGCTGATGCTAAGGAAGGGACTGATGCATCAGACGCAGGGGTGCCCAGAATATTCAAAGATAATGGAGAGGTAAAGAGCAAAGAAGAGTGGACTATTGATTGTCAAGTTATATTACACAAAGCCACAGGAGCCCTAAAAGATAAAGCCTCTGTATCTACAGAAGTTTGCAAGCAACTGGAGGAAATGATCACCCTCGATATAATCACCAGGAGTGCAGTCGAGCTTACTGATTCTCACCGTGCGCAGGAGTACTTGGATCATCTAACAAAAGTCTATTTATGGCTAAACAGAGCCTAGTTAAGATTATGTAATTATTGTTTGTTAAAATCTCAAGAGACTTATTGAAGAGTTGTATCTCTTCTTGAAGATATCTATATAAGTTCAAACAATCTATGCTGAAAGATCATCAGCAGTAGAAGATATTTAGATATACATATACATAATATTCCAGAATGATTATGTTGCATATTTTATTTTAAAGAAGAAATTTGAAGTTCTCTGATTCAGTATTTCCATTTGGGTATCAGTTATTTGTTGAAATTATTCAATTGTGTGGCTGTCTCCATTTCTGCATTTCCCTGTTATTCAGATTAAACTATCAAGTATACATTTAATCTGTCAATACACATTCGCTGTATCTGTGTGATCAATTCGGTTGGTATCCATCCTAAGGAATTAAACCCTTCTGATTTATTCACAGTAACCTGGAAGTAGTAAGTTGGGATTACTAAGTAGAGCCATATAATTAGGATTGACACACTGTCTCCAGTAAAATATTATCTGTAATCTTGTCTTTTCATTTCATTTGGCTCCTTCAAGTAAGGATTAAAGTACCTTCTGGTGAATTATAAGATCTCTGATTTTATTTGGTTGGATTATCAAGAAGAGTCTGTCAGTCATTTATTTGCACGTTTATACAAGCTATAAACCAGAACTGTGCCAAATATCTAGAATTATTACCATTTAGAAAATACTGTTCTCAGTCCTTCAAATTGACTCTGTTACCCAACAAGGCACTGGTCTCACTCAACTCATTAATTAAAACCTTTTGATATTGCTTATACAATTTCTGCCAATCACTTATTAAACATTACATATAGAATTAATTAGTCAGCTTTGTCATCTATCATACATCCTATGCCATTGTAGATAGACCTAGTTAGTCCATTCATCCACATTCAGACTGCTTTAATATTTTAAGGTTCACCCGCCTAGGTGTAGCAGGACCTAAAGTGTAGGAAATCATCAAACCTTGAAGGTTGATTTCGTCAAGTTAGTTCAAAAACGTTGCAAATCCAAATATAGAGCCTGGCATCCTCTTAGGATTAGTAACTTGCATTTTTGAGACCTAACAGAGGGTTGGGTAGTTTCCACACTAAATACGAAAATTGGATGCCTCACCCATGTCTGTAGTGCTCGTTCAGGCTAAGGATGGGATGAGAAGGCCGTGGTTGGCATGATCGACCTCCTTGTCTCCATGAGAGGATGTGTCGGTTCCGCATGTCACCCTATGGGGTCGGTGCCTAGAGAGAGGCTGCCAAGATAACCATAGATGGGGGCCAGTTTCTAGAGAGAGATAACTTGGATAACCCATGCTAGGACCATGCGATGACACTCTCCCTACTGCAGCCTAGCATTTTCTAATTGTGTTTTCCTCTTTCATTGTGTATTTTCCTCTCAAAGTGTTGTTTGAGTTGCTTGTGGTGTTCATTTCAACCATTGTTGTATTGGAGTCACATGCAGTCCTTGCACCTGTTATCCTATTGACTTCTTGTGTGTTTGCTTAGTGGGACCTTATTGTTATCTCCTAGCACAGGGGGTGGACCTTAGAGTTTCACATGGTCGGGTGGTTGTGTATTCTTCCATTAATTTTTTGGCACCGTAGCTCATGTGTAAAGAAGTTGTATCTCTCACGTTTCCAGATTTGCACCTGTATTTGAAGATAGATATTTGTACTATTCGCATCTAGATCTATGTATCAGTGGAATTCATTATGTAATTTGATGTATTCAAAAAGAAAGAGTTTTCGTAACTATGAAACTATGTAATTCCTCTTGTAAGATAAACTATTTTGTACTTGTAATCTTGATCGCAAAAATGTTGATATATTCATCTGATGTTATAATCTAAAATGTTAGTTTGATTCATTTGATTGATTAAATCTTGTATGTTGTTGATTATTGTTAATTTGCAATAATGCAGCTATGTAATCCCTAGAGATATTAGTTTAACTTTGTTGCTATTAGTCTATGTTATGTTTTGTTATCATTACTTCTATGTAGGAAAAAATATTTCACCCTTTTTTATTGCTTAGTTAAACTTATATTTAGGGTTGCATGGTGGGGCATTACAAAGGGTGGGAAGAAACTACCATCAATATATTGCTTTGGGTGAACAAAAACAAGAAGAGATAACTCTAATTGTTCAGAAAGATTGGTGAAAAGAAAAGACATGAGAGTGTGAGGGAGGAAATAAAAGTTTCTTGTGCAACCGAGAAGGCCATTGAAGTCCCTTTTTGTACATAGTTCATGTAGTTTTTAATTAAATAAACTTGACATAAATTTATTATTTCTATATGAATTTGTTGTGCTTTGAATCATGCTACGACTTGATAAATTGTGTGAGAGTTGTGATTGAGTCTGTGAGCAATTGATTAGTGGTTTGTGATTTTGTAAGAGGGTTGTGTGCCTTGTGTCTTCATCAATTTTGTACACCAATTGGAATGGAGACATCCCAATTGCCCTCTTATGAATTATCCTATCTACCCACGGTGCTTCGTAAAGGCTTTTATGCCAACCTCTTTGGTTTTTATCTATCAACTTCTTGACAATAGAAATCAGATTTTTATTACTTGATTCAGCCTACCCGTTGCCTTGTGGATAATAATCAGAAGAGTGTGCCAGATTGATACCATAGTCATAGAAAAATATAGAAAACTCAATAGAGGATAAGCTGCTAGCATTATCAGCAACAATTTTCATGGGGATACCAAATCTGACTACTATATTTTCCTTAACAAAATTGCAGACAACTTTAGAAGTGGTATGCTTTACTGGGATGGCTTCTACCTACTTGGTAAAATAATTAGTAGCAATTAAAATGTGAGTGTGGCCAACATTGGAATTAGGATTAATGGGTCCAATGAAATCTAATCACCATTGTTGGAAAGGCTCATCAATGACTACAAGCCTTAAGGGTAGTGTAGCTAAGTGAGGTCTACTAGTGAATTTTAGGCATTTCTCACACTTAGATACCCACTCATAAGCATCCTTAAACATACCTGGCCAATAGAAGTATTGTCGTAGGATTTTGAAGGTTGTCATTGAAGCAGAAAAGTGCCCTCCACAAGCTTCATTATGAAAAGTCTCCAGTAGTTTCCTTTGTTGTTCTCTATCTACACACCTCAAGAAAGTACCATCTACTCCCTTTTTATACAGATTTCCTTCCCAAAGAACATACTTGTTTGCCTTCAACTTCAAATTCCTCTTCTCTTTGCTAGATATATGAGATGGACACTCACCATAGGTTAACAGATAAGAAACATTTGAAAACCATTCATCAGTAGTGCTTGTAAACAAGACTAGTGGTAGATCTTCACCTTCAATAGGTTTATTTTTAGCAATCACTTTGCACATACCTCTACCTCTAACCAGAGTAGTAGGTTTCAAATCAACATCATACTCTTGCACCTTCACCACCCAAGCTCCTCTCTTGTTACAACTGATTTCCTACTGGGTCATAATGCTTTTGACCACAAAGTTAGGGACAAAGACAACATCAAGAGAATGCAAAATATAGAATCTGAATTGTTTCATAACCTTCACTACAACAAAAGTGTGCTTCTCTAGAGGAGAGTAATTTAATTCATATTTTTTCAAAGGCACTCTCATAAAAGCTATTGGCACTTCAATTCCTTGTTCATTCTTTTGCAACAAAATGGCTGACAAAGTGTGCTTAGAAGCATAGCAGTAGATAATGAAATCTTTCTCAAAATTTGGATGCACTAAAGTGGGAGCGTTAGCAATGGCTACCTTGATGTCTTTGAATGCTTTCTTACCTTCCTCACTCCACCTAAAGACTGGATTGTTCTTCATCATCTCAACAATGTGTCTGGTCAATTCAGCAAAATTAGGGACAAATCTTCTCAGGAAATTGACCTGAACAAAGAATGATTTAGTATTTGCTTTTAGATGTGGGCAGACTCAGTTGTTGAATTGCCTTTACTCTTTTTAGATCAATCTTTATGCCATCTTTAGAGACAATGTGACCTAACAATCTACCTTCAGTCACTGCAAATATGGACTTCTTTGGATTAAGAGAAATGATATGATCTCAGCATCATTGAAGCACAACTGCCAAATCATCAAAGTGATCATCTCTCATATTTGAAAAGATTGTTAGGTCATCAAGGTAGACAATAATGATTTTGTTCTTCAAATCCCCAAATGTCATATCCATTGCCCTCTAAAAGGTAGCTCCAACATTAATAAGGTCGAAGGGCATCCTGTTATAAGCAAAGACACCAATAGGAGTGGTAAATGCAGTTTTGTGTTGATCCTCAGGAGCTACTCCTATTTGGTTGTATCCTAAAAAACCATCCAGCATGTGCATCATTTCTGATCCGGACATAGTTTGTACGATGTGTCCATAACTAGTAAAGGATAATTATCTTTAAGAGATGCTTGATTCAAATTTCTAAATCAACAGAAATTCTTATCTCCCCATTTTTCTTCCTTATAGGTACAATGTTAGCAATCCCTGTAGAATGATGAATAGGGTAGATAATCTTACCTTTCGACATTTTATCGATTTCACTAAAAATAGCCTCGGCAACTTTAGGATTATATGTCCTTTGCTTCTGTCATAATGGAGATGTACCAGGCTTCAATGGGATGTGGTGTTGTACTTTATTTCTAAATTTCTTCAGGTTTGCATAACACCACATGAAAACATCTTTATATCTAATCAATAAAGAAATTAGATGCTCTCTTTCCTTCGGGGAACAACACTTCCCAATACAAACAAACTTGGGATCTTCCTCAGTGCCAATATTTACACGATCAAACTCAACCAATGATCTGATGGCAACCAAAATTTTCTTCTTAATGTACTGATCATGTCTATCGAATAGGTCTTCAAGGGAGACCAAACCCTTAGGAATCTTGTTCCCCTTTAGTTGTATGACTTCAATATCTTGATCATTCGGGGAACTCACTTCACCATCGAGAGTATCTCCACTCTTTGCAGTACTATCTTCAAAGAATAAATTGGCAAATGATTCAACCTTCTCCAGAAAAAGAAATAATCTGTTGATCATTATTGAACACTTGTCAATGATGTACATTATTAGACACACTAGGCCTGTATACCACATCCACCTAGTAAGATTCATCTTTGAAATAAGGATGAAGGAGAAGCAATGATGTTGAGATAGCTAGGGAATCTGCCCTGATATTCTGGTCTCTAGGGATAGCTTCAATTGAAAAAGCATCAAAATGTTCAATACAATCCCAAACCCTATTTTTGCAATGCTTTAACCTTTATTTTTTAACAAAATACACATTTCTCACCTGCTTCACTATGAGCTTAGCATCTCCTTTTGCTTTTAACTACTTAATTCCCTTCTCCTTAGCCATTACCAACCCCAGGAGCAAGGCTTCATATTCAACAGTGTTATTAGTATTTTCAAAATCTAACTTATAAGCAAAAGGAAACTTATAATCATCAGGAGAAATAAGAACACCAGCACCTAACACAAAAGTAGAACAACTCCCATTGAACTCCAAAGTCCATAGCTCATTAGACAAATCAAGACTAATCATATCTAGACTTTCTTCTGTGGTGGAGGTAAACATGTAAGTACCCGGACCGATCTCCACATATAGTATCTCCGCCCTTGGGTCTCCAGATTTCAGTACTGTGAACTTTTCCTTTAGTTCAGGATTCGAGCGGACCTTCTTACCATCTACAGGTATCAGTGCATGAGACCAATCCATCTGAATTTCCCCACCTAGGTCTTTTCAAGAACTACTACTCAAGAGCATCCCATAGCTAGAGGGAATGTCATCTACCAGAATGGTTAACTTCAATCTCTTCTTGGGATACGCTACTAGGGCAACTTGTGCATCTTTAATTTGACCTAGAATGGGCACCTATGTGGAGTCCATAGAATAGCATTTGCCATGGGAGGAAGTAAGAGACAAGCTGAGAGCTTTGGCCACTTGGGCAGGCATGACATTGTCAGAGGCCCCAGAGTCTATAACACAATTACTCAATTTGTAACTAGCAATGTACAAAGATACATTGAAGGGCTCGAGTTTCTCAAAGGGATTTTTAGAATGGGATGTTTTGGAATGAGAACTTGAGCAATTATGGGTTTCAACATTAGCATTAGCTTTAGTAGACACTTGTGCATTCGAATAGGAAGGGGAAGGTTCTTTCTTTACATATATAACAAGCCTATCTAATTCAGAGGGATTGAGTCTAAGATATTCATCTTGGGATATATGGATTTTTGTGTTTTTGCATGATTCAACTATATCAAAAGAATTAGAAATAACATCTCCAGAGGAGGAAGTGGAAGGTATCTCAGAGGACAAAGCTTTAGAAACAACAGGCTCTACTTTTCTGGAATAGTTGGCTGCATGCTTTGATAGAATGTACTTGGGAGTAGAAGAAGGATTGTTGGACTGACCTTTAGGATCATGATCTTTCTTCTAAGAGTGTTGACCCCTAGTGAGCACAACACTATTGGTGCATCCAAATCAGTGTATACATCCTTCCCTCGGTCTGAATCTGATTCATATTCAAAGAAATTAACACCAACATCTCCAGACTGAGTAGGTTCTTCTTCAACATATGGCTCTTTTGCATTATCATTCATGGAAAGCATCTGCACGAATCTTGTCATTTCAAGACAAGATTCACCATCATGGTCTGTGGTGAGATGGAAATTACACACCATGTGATTCCCTTTGCTTGTAGAAGGACCACCCTCAATGGCCAATCTCTGAGCAAGACCAGTTAAAGGCAAAGACCTATTGTAATTACCTTGCTGATTGAAATATTTCCTGGGTGCATCGTGGTAAAAGGGTTGTTGAGACCCCTTTGGCATCTGCCTCTTCGGAGTGATGATATCATTGGCCAACCTTTGAATCATAGGGTCAATTGAGTTAGAGGCTTGAGGTTTCCCAGTTTGTAACTCTTTCTTCTACTTGCCAACAATTATCAAATCATCCTCTATAGAAATGGCCATCACATGTCCTACTATAAAATCAGCTACACCTTCTCTCTTGATAGGAAAACTGACATCTAGAGGGAGACTATTAATAAAGAAACATTTCAAGAGGGCATTCCCAGGTCTCACGTTGGTAGGAATTCTATTCACCACCTTATTAAATTTAGCCACAAATTCCCTCATCTGCTCATGCACTTCTTTCTTCATAGAGGATAATTGGGCCACTAGTGTGTGTTCATTCTCAGTTGTCTTCAATCTATTTTCAAATTTATCTCTCATACTTGCCCAATTATTGATTGATGCATTAGGTGATTGATAGAACCATTCAATCGCAACATCAGCCAAAGACACCACAAACAGTCTAACAGATACATCCTCATGTTGTACACCTAAGATAGAACAAGCTACAAAGAAAGCATTCAGGTGTTCATCCAGGGTAACCTTTCCATCACCTCTAAACTTGGGTATTATTTTTCCAGATCACCTAGGTAAATCATGCAATTGTGCTCCTAAATTTAGAAGACCTATGGTAGCTCCCCAAGGGACAGGTAGTTGAGCCATATTGACCGAAATATTAACTGCAAAATTAACTTGCAAAGGTAAGGTAGTCCCGTGCAATATAAGGGCTTGACAAGAAGAGCTAGATGTATCCCTACTTGGAGGAGGAGAGGATGGCCTACTTGACGATTTTACTCTACGAGTTGGTGGAAAAGTAGAGACATTTAGAGCTTGTGGTAAATCAAAATCAGAATCAGAGACCTTTCTTTCTATCAGCTCAAGTGTACCTTTTATAAACCATCTTTGGAAATAAAGGATATTAAACAATAGAGTCGCCAACCACCCACTAGTTATCTTGGTTAACTTGATTTCCTTGGTTACCCTGAGGATGGTTAGGTGGATTATTCTGATTTATGGGTCAGTTATCACGTACAACGTGAATTTGAAAGGGTATGTTCCTTCTAGGCACACATACAAATCCTACAACAACGAAGTTATCATGTACAACACCAAATTCTCTAGCTTGGTCTCTCAAATCCTGTTTGATTTCTTCTTCTCCATCAAGAATCTATCTACTTGATGAAACTATTTGTTACTATTTTTGGGCCTCCAGGCTAGATTGCGTAAATTAGTAATAATATCCTCTTGATCTATGTTTAACCAATTTACGTTAGGTCAAAGCACAGGTCCAATTCTCCTCTGAAGCACCGTAAAGACCAACGATAAAGCAACTTAATACATATGTCCCCAGTAGAGTCACCAAAAACCTATTAGTTTACAGATTTGTCACTTAACTCTATTTTCTCACGCCCACACAAATGACAATTGTACTAACAGTTGAGCCAGATTGCAATGACTCTATGCTTATATTACAAGATGTGGCTACCTTTGAATGATATTAAATGAATGAAAACAATGTATGTTTTTAACTAAAAAGCAGGAAAGGTAGTGCTTTTAACCAAAAAGCAGTAAAGGCAATGAATCACCATATACAATTTATAACAACAAGAAGCACAAAGACTTCAGACGAATATAATCATAAACTTATATCTTTCACCATATAATCATAACTACAAATTATTCATAGAAAGAAAAAATCATCCACAACAATGAGCTTAAATAAGATTTCAAATTAATTCAATATAAAACTGCAAGCCAAGAAGTTCATATATATTCAACATAAGAACATACATCCATCAACCATAACACAAAGTTTACGATTTAAGAATTCAACTCCTCCAACTTTCATTCATATATTGGAATAACTAAAATATAGCATGACACCAAAATGACTTCCAACAACACAAAGTTTGCTAAAAGATCCTATAAGCGTCGACGGCCTTAGTATATATAGCCTTATCATAAATAATTGTCTTTGAAATAATAACGACTTCTTGAAGACAGTCGATTAAAAGATAATTAAAAATAAGTCTTTTGAAATAACAGTTTTCAGAGCCATTGTTTAAGAAATAACATAAAACATATAAAATGCCATCACGTGGAAATTGTTGAGTCTTCCTCCTGAGTCGTTTTGTTTTCTTTGTCTTGTTTGCCAATTGCAATTGAGTCCACCTATGCTCAAAGTTTTACCTTGTAACTTATGTACCTAGAGATGATGGGAGTCAAGACCTTGCCACTAGGAGTAATAGTAACGTGCACCCTGTTGGTTTTTCTTCTGAATCAGCATCAGGGTTTGCCAGTTCCTATGCACATGCAGATTCAGCCAACTAATACAGGACGTTGCGTGAGCTCCTCCCCTTCACTTCTGGTTCTGCCACACCAAGGGGGGTGTCCCTATAACTCAAGATATAACCTTGACTAGCTCAAAGATAGAAAGATCTAACTTGACAACAACAGGCAGAATACTCTCATGTATGGACCAAGATTTGTGTAACAAATTACAAGGTGGGCAACGTTCTTGGACATATATGTCTGGTCGGGTATGAGAGCATGCAGGGGTTTTCCTACTCCTAATCCTACAAATAACAAGTGGAAGTGATGAAATGGGCGGACATAATGTCCGGGATGCAAGACAAGGGGTTTTGGCTCATAACTACTGATCCAGGAGCAGACTGGTGCCTATCCATTGGGCAAGGAGTCAACTAGACGTATACAACAAATGGTTTGCATCTTTCACTCAAGTTTCAGGGGGTTGGACTAATGCTTGCCTTACAAACATCACCCAAGAATGGGTACCTAACTGCCTCTACTTACAGATATCCCTGCTGACATGCAACCAGATTCAAAAGAAAGAGAATAACATGTAGCAAATGGAGACAAGCAGATAGACACATGCAATAAGCATTTTTCATATAACATTAACACTGAAACTGAAAATATGTGCAAAATACATTCATGTTGCAACTCTTAAACTCCAAAATGGGATAAAACAGCCAAGATCATGCCCTGTTCTTCATTATTTACACAGAAATGCCTTAGGCCTTCAACCACCAAACAATGGTAACACAGTCTGCCTATATCGGCCAGAAAGTGTACCCACAACAATTAATTACATGGTTGACCAAAAATCCCGCCAAATACAGATCTCAGAAGGAATGGCACTCAGAAGTTATTGCTGTAGCAGACAAGGGAGGCCTCGAGCCTTGTGCCACCATCTGGGGTCTTCATTCATAATTAGACAGCTTCACCATTTGTACCATCACCCATACGCCTGCTACAGTCGCCATTTATGGCTCAACCACCCGTGGCCTACCTGGAAACTGCTACAGCACTCAAAAAAGAATTTCCTGCCAAAACGCGTTTTACTGAAGGTTCAAGTTATGCAGGAACATTAATCCCACATGCACGGTGAGAAGACCACCTCAGTAGTTTAAAAACATGGCCACATGCATAATAAGCGTCGAGTGCTTTTGCCACGCTCGACACACGCCTTTCTCTCCAAAAGCCCATCGGCCAAACTTCTACCATCGGCTCACCCCAAAAAACTCTTGCCGACCTCATTTGTTTCGCCGACCGCGAACTCCACATTTCACCATCGGTATGACCAAAGCCATCAGCAAGCACAAAAGATCCTTCGCTGACAACACAAGTCACCCCGATGGTCCTTCGACAACCTCACCTTCCTCGGCAAGACGACCACCATCAGAACAGCATCTCAAACCTATGCCGATATGCAATTTCCTGCCGATGCCTTCAAAAATCCTGATGACATCACCACCATATCCTGCCTACTGCACACCTCCAAATATCCAGATGACGTCATCGCCATATAGGCGCCGGGGTGATATTAGTAAGATAACCTGATATTTCAGAATATCACCCCCCATACAAAATATCATGATGCACTGTAGACCGGATGATGATGATGACCCCTTCAAAAGATCGGGGTGACATCATCGCCATATCGGGGGCAGGGTGATATTTGGAAAATCACCAGATGTTAGAAATATCACCCCCCCGCAAGAATATCAGGGTGCATTGTAGCTCTACTGCAGGATCGGGATGATATCCAAACATCACCCGATATTGAAACATGATGATCCTGATGAAAAATTTGGTCGACAGAAAATCATGATGATGCTGACCACCTCGGAGAAAATATGATGCTGCTGTTAAAAAATGCTGAGGAGGGCCAACACTTAGAACACTTTTTGGATTTTTTGGGAAGGTGCCTACATGTTTATATGCTTGAAAACTGACTGCTCATGCAGGCACCAACAGTGGCTCTGTCTGGGGACGTGCAGGTGCAAGACTGCAGTGAGAACCCCAGATCTCTGGGATGCAGACCAGTCCCCTATCCATTGGGCATAGAGTCATGATGTTATATTGATCTGCATCACCAAACACATTATTTTTAAACATTATTTTGGCGGCCCCGGGCAGCCAAAAAGGAAGAACCATAATTTTTTCTTGTCAAATGCCTGATTCCAAACTAGAAGATCCCAATCCCAATTGAAAAGATTGGCATAATCTGCCCATAATGTCATCTGCTTAAATAGATATTCCACCAGTTTTGAAAGCTTGCCACCATCATTTTTAGCTCTATCATTTTGGATTTCAAAATTAGACATATAACCATACACATAATATTCTTCAACATTAGGCAACACATGTATGTTATATCCCTCAGACAGTACATCATACTGCTCTTGGCATTCTTCATCATTTATCTGGCTGCTGCACATTGTTAGGCACTCATCCAGCTGATCCAAAAACTCAAAATACTCAGAAAACATGAGACCCCTAATATCTACTGATATTGAAAACAAATCCTGATCCACACACCCAATGTTGCACATGTCTGAGTCAGGTGATGATGAACATTCATTATTCACAGTTTGCAAATCAGTATCATCATCTTCAAACAAAGGGTTAATCCTGCACCAATGAAGGTCACGACTCACAACATCATATGCATCTACAGGCTCATTATAAAGGGGATTAACACTCAATGCAAAGGCCTCTGCTTCTTCTTCATGACACTCCAATTCTTCTTCACTACTATCAGATCCAGAGTCATAAAAAGGACAAACTTGATCCATGAATTGATCATGGATATCATTTTCATCATCTGATTTCCCCATATACAAGATTTATGTTGTTTCAATGTACTCTGAAGTTGAACTATCTGCATCACTTTCCAGCCCTCCAATGCTTCCTGATGAAACTGATATTGACTGTTGATCCACATGATCACAACTTTGCATAACTGGATCATTTAAACATGAAGGCTCTTTGTTTAGGACTGGTATGCAAATATTACTTGAAAAATTATTATTTTCAACTTCACTTGCTGGGCAAAAAAGGACATCCTCCTCTATAATAGAAACATCATCCATTTGGAATGATGCAAAAACTGGGACAACAGGGGTGTGAGTGCTTTGACATTCATTGTCAACACCTGAATTAAATCTTTCATTAACATTGGGGGCTGCAGGACAACAAAATTTTTTAGAAAAATAACCCTTTTGAATTCCATACCTCCAATTGTTTTCAATATCTATTGCAAACTGATGTGCCTGATGCAATGTGGTGGGCTCCTTATCGCTCAATCTATAACTCATTTTCTTATCAAAGGCTCCCAAATAGACAACTAAGCACAGTGCATCATTAGGTCTCATACATTCTAGTATTCTGTTCAATGCCCTCATAAATCTGAGGTTAAAGGCTGGGATCAACTCATCTTCTTCAATATGGATGTACATGAAGTCACTAATAACTGCATATTCAGAAATTCTTTCACCATATTGTACTAGAAATGCAGATTTAAAATCATGCCAAGAGCTGACAGAGCGAGCTGGAAGGTAGGAGAACCAATCCCTTGCATCTTCATCTAGAGATTGAACAAATAATCTCATAACTACATCTTCATGGTCAATCTTGAAATCATCTATAACATTTATAAACTGCTACAAGTGTCTCTCAGCTGATTCATCCTTTGCACCACTAAATTTGGGCAAATATCTTCTGATTTTAGGTGGAAGAGCATTTGGGTAGCCACAAATGCCACTAAAATTTATGGGCTTATATCTATCTATGTTGAAACTTCTTTTATTACATGGTTGGGACTGACTACTATACATTATTGCATTTGACACCTCACAAGGGTGCATAAGCTGACAATACATCTTTTTACGCTTTCGCAACCCTCTTCTCTACTCAGATTTTCAATCACAATATGACCTTAGGCCCTTAAAATACAAACTGCTATTTCACCCTGCCTAAAGTCCTCTATATGAGTCTTTTGAAAAACATTGCATGCCCTTTTGAAATATAGAGTAGGTTCTAACAAAAGCATGCAAGCTCTGCTTTCACCAATGTTTCCCTTTTAACCAGTGCTATTTCACTAGATAGGGAACTCTTCAAAAACTTGTACAAATACCTGGATATGTTGTAGCTGCTGATATGTTCATTCAACAGAGTCGCCACCTCCTTGGCAGAGGAATGAGCTTCAAACAGGCTGAAGCTAAAAATTGATTTCTTTCTTTCTGGGTCATCCACCAGCAGAGCCACAAATGAAACTTTTTCTTTTGCTGCAACAAGGCACCTCCAGGTCTGATTCTTCAATTTCTCAGACTCAAGCTTCACGGATATGACATTGTTTTCCCCAGTAGAGTCGCCATTTTGTTGGTGACTCAGATGGGCCACAAGATATAACACTTTTTCATCAATTCACATCCCCAGCGGAGTCGCCATTTTGTTGGTGACTCAGATGGGTCACAAATATATCACCAAGGATGACTAGTTATTACTTTTGATCAATCACATCCCCAGCGGAGTCGCCATTTTGTTGGTGACTCAGATGGGTCACAAATATATCACCAAGGATGACTAGATATTACTTTTGATCAATCACATCCCTAGCAGAGTCGCCATTTTGTTAGTTTTTCTTCTGAATCAGCATCAGGGTTTGCTAGTTCCTATGCACATGCAGATTCAGCCAACTAATATAGGAGGTTGCGTGAGCTCCTCCCCTTCACTTCTAGTTCTGCCGCACCAAGGGGGGTGTCCCTATAACTCAAGATATAACCTTGACTAGCTCAAAGATAGAAAGATCTAACTTGACAACAACAGGCAGAATACTCTCATGTATGGACCAAGATTTGTGTAACAAATCAGAAGGTGGGCAATGTTCTTGGACATATATGTCTGATCGGGTATGAGAGCATGTAGGGGTTTTCCTACTCCTAATCCTACAACTAACAGGTGGAAGTGATGAAATGGGCGGACATAATGTCCGAGATGCAAGACAAGGGGTTTTGGCTCATAACTACTGATCCAGGAGCAGACTGGTGCCTATCCATTGGGCAAGGAGTCAACTAGACATATACAACAGATGGTTTGCAACTTTCACTCAAGTTTCAGGGGGTTGGACTGATGCTTGCCTTACAAACATCACCCAAGAATGGGTATCTAACTACTTCTACTTATAGATATCCCTGTTGAAATGCAACCAGATTCAAAAGAAGGAGAATAACATGCAGCAAATGGAGACAAGCAGATAGACACATGCAATAAGCATTTTTCATATAACATTAACACTGAAACTGAAAATATGTGCAAAATACACTCATGTTGCAACTCATAAACTCCAAAATGGGACAAAACAGCCAAGATCATGCCCTGTTCTTCATTATTTACACAAAAATGCCTCAGGCCTTCAACAACCAAAACAATAGTAACACAGTCTGCCTATATCGGCCAGAAAGTGTACCTCTAACATTAATTACATGGTTGACCAAAAATCCCGCCAAATATAGATCTCAGAAGGAATGGCACTCAGAAGTTATTGCTGTAGCAGACAAGGGAGGCCTCGAGCCTTGCGCCGCCATCTAGAAGTCTTCATTCATAATTAGACAGCTTCACCATTTGTACCATCGCCCATACGCTTGCTACAGTCGCCATTAATGGCTCAACCACCTGCGGCCTACCTAGAAACCGCCGCAGCACTCAAAAAGGAATTTCTCGCCAAAACACGTTTTACTGAAGGTTCAAGTTATGCAGGAACATTAATCCCACATGCACGGTGAGAAGACCACCTCAGTAGTTTAAAAACATGGCCACATGCATAATAAGCGTCGAGTGCTTTTGCCACGCTCGACACACGCCTTTCTCTCCAAAAGCCCATCGGCCAAACTTCTACCATCGGCTCACCCCAAAAAACTCTCATCGATCTCAGTTGTCTCGCCGATGCCTACCTTACAATCCACTCCATCGGCTAGAGATAGACCATCGGGCCAGCACAAAACTCCTTTGCCGATGCCCATGGTCTCGCCGATGCCTTCAAAAATCCTGATGACGTCATCATCATGTCCTGATGATGTCACCATCACCCGTCTGCATACCGCGCAACTCTCATATCTGGATGATGTCATCGCCATATAGGCGCCGGGGTGATATTAGAAAGATAACCCGATATTTCGAAATATCACCCCCCATACAAAAGATCATGATGCACTGTAGACCGGATGATGATGATGATGACCCCTTTAACTCAAAGAACATCAGGGTGCACTGTAGCTCTACTGCAGGATCGGGATGATATCCAAACATCACCCGATATTGAAACATGATGATCCTGATGAAAAATCTGGTCGACAGAAAATCATGATGATGCTGACCACCTCGAAGAAAATATGATGCTGCTGTTAAAAAATGCTGAGGAGGGCCGACACTTAGAACACTTTTTGGATTTTTTGGGAAGGTGCCTGCATGTTTATATGCTTGAAAACTGACTGCTCATGCAGGCACCAACACACCCTAAGTTTCCACCTGCTTATTATTCTCTCCACACCTGTTAACCTCTTATTAATCTCATTGACTTTAGCTTTGAAAGTTCTGAGGTAAATTGCTATGTTCCCGAGTTTTCCCAATGATTCGCCAATAACAATATCATCACAAACAATTTCTTCTTTGATTGTCTTTGTGAAGCTGTATTTTACTTATTTCATATCTAGCAACTTTCCCCCACTTTTATCCACAATATCCACCTCTAAAACAGTGCAACTTTTCCTAATGTCTATAAGGTCAACAAGGTACTAATTAAGAATTCCTCTTATATCACTACTATATTGTTAAAGCACAGACAACTTCCATTCGAGAGCATCTAACCAAGAAACAAAGTCATTGTCTTTAGGATCATTCAAAATCTTCTTAGCCAATAGAATACTAGTATCAATCTTAATAATTTCCTGCACCTCCTTAGACACCATAAGCAAGCCACATTCCTCCTTTTTCACATTCTACAGCTCTACTGCTAACCCTATCCTTTTGTCAGATATGAGAGCATATAACCTCATAGCCTCCTCAGTGTATAACAAGCTATCAAAGGTAACCTTCTCAAACCATTGCTCAGTGGCTTTGGCTAGGGTTTGGTATTTATTAATTTGTTGCAACATGCTCAGATCCATGCCATCGACAGTAATACTAGGAGGTGCATCGGAAGACTGAGAAGTAATATTTAAAATGGATTGAATGAAAGAAGTCAGAGTATTCACCTGGGCTTGCAATTTAGCATTCTCCTATTGTTCGGCTTTAACTCTTTTCTCTAACATGCCTATAGAAAATTTGACATGATATATATCACCTTCAACAATTGGAGGACCCATATCAATCTTGCTCATGTTGAAGTCAACTTTTGTGACTTCATTTTCATTCTTATCACCAACGGGATCTTTAATCTCCAAAACTCGATGCCTGGAAGAAGAATCAGTCACCATCCTAAACATCCTCTTAGCCTTCTTAGGCTTAGGTGTAACCTATAGCAACTTGGCTATAGTGTCTACGTTCATATCAGTCATATGAGTGTACCTTCTATTTTTCTCAAAAACTTTCTTTAACCAAGATGGTGATGGTAGCACAACATTATTATCATTAGCACCCAGGACAACATTGTCTGGTTGATTAGGAGTATTATGTACAGGAGTTCCATCCAATCTAGGGAAATCTAGAGTATAAAACAAAGAATGAAAAACAATATCTTCTCCAATTGATGAAAAATCAAAGAATCGTTACCAAATACAGGAGAATTAGGAGAGGCTACATGGTCTACCTGTAATTGTTGTAAGGCATCCAACTTATTTTCTTCTCATGTTCTCGCAGATGCATGATGACCATCTTGCTCACATGTGCCTTTTAGTCTCCTATTTTCCTCAGGTTGTTCTCCATCGCCACCTAATTGTGAACCAACTCTCTATTGAGTTGTCTCTACACCAATTGAAGTTCTTGGAGTACCAAATGCCTAGGATGTTCCTTGCTCTCTTGTTCCAAATTCCTTTTGCACAGAAGAAGGACCAGCATGCCCTCAAATTCTCTCATTTAACCACCTTTCAGTCTTTTCCAAAACAAAGGAGGACCGAACCTTAACATCAGTAATCTCTTTATCAAACCATTGTATCCGAGCCAAATGTCTAGAGGTAACATCATGATATCCTTCATCAATAATTTCAGAATTATCATCCACACCACTTGGAATTTGTAGAGGCAAATTGAAGGCCCAGATTTGGTCTAATGTGACCCTCATCCAATCCCTTCTTTGGACTTCTCTCTCATCAACACAGTCTTCCCAATAATCCTCCAAATGTGGCTAGTGTTCATATATATTACCTCCATGGAAATTCCTCTTAACAAATTTCTTGCTATCAAAAACTGGCCTTACAGACAATGTGAAAATTATACTCCGCCAGAATATTCTCTATGTTTTTGGCATTATCATTAGTTTTGCAAGCAAAGAAAGACAATGACATGAGAAAAGTATATCCTTTCTTTTTCATACATATAGGTATATATTATTAATTTGTTATTAATAATTTTTTATACAATTAATTTTTTCCTTATGGTATTTACTTTTTATGTACTTTCTTTTTCTAATTTATATATAGGGTGATATCATTTTTTTTCTTACTCTTATATCTAATATATGAATATTTCTTTGTAATTTTAATCTTTAACTGTGGTCTAGTATCAATGTGTTGGGTTGTTAGTTTGGTCGTGTCACTGATTTGTTTTTATTCTCTATTTTTCTTTTTCCACCCTTGTGTCTTGCATACTCCTGTCCTTTTTATCTTTCATTTATTTCCCCCCCTTTGTTGCCCCTTGGCTTCCGTTCCCTTCACTCCTCCCCTTCTACCTCCTTTAAAAGATCAAGTCTACTATCCTATCCTACACTCTCCTCTTCCTGATGATGGATCATTGAGTATGATCCAAAACGTTGAACCAAAAACATACACAGTTGTATCCAGAAGCACTCTAATTCTAATGATACTTATTGTTGATAGTTGCCATTTGTCAACAGAGTTTCAAAAGAATAAAATAATCGAATGCATATATTGGCAATTTCAATGGGGTGTTTTCATAACCCCCAACCCGAAGGTAAGTGAATCTATCAAATTGAATATAAAAACTTCCATACCTCATCACCAATGAAGCTGCTTCAGAGGAAATTCTCATTTCAGGTGTACCTTCAATCCTTTTCACAGAAAACATGAGAAAAGCATCATTGACACGACCATAATCTTTCATTCCCTTTTCTCTCTGTAACTGGGGGAAATATTCGTACAAAGGTGTGTCTAGTGTCAAAGTGTTGGGAATTAAGGTGTCTCAACCTTGGTAATTCCTTGTATTTATTTATTGCCTATTATTGTAATTAGGATGCAAATCCTTATTGTCATCTTGTGGGATTTGGCACGGTGATGTGACATCCTACGTGGAAGGTGACAACATGTAAATTTGTCCTCACATGAGGAGATAGGCATCCCATTAGTGGTAGGAATATTTTGCCATGTGTCGGCATCTTGGATAGTGTGTAAGGGAGTATTGACCAAAACGGTTATGACAGATTCCTATGACAAATCTATGACGCGTAAGAGTCGTAAATGGAAGATTCTATGACAGGTGAAGACATGTGTCACAAGGCATCTTGGAAGAAGGCATCTTTGGGTGCCCCAAGGAGGGTTATGACATGTAAGAAAATATGCTATTTTTAGCCTGTGTATGACAGATTCTCTTACAGTTGTAAGATATGACAGTTATGACAGATTCTATGATAGTTGTAAGAGCATCTATCATTGCCCAACTTGGGAATAGGTGACCATTTTGAGATGGGGTGTTATGACAAGTGTCATGACCATGCTGCAGTGTTGGACAAGTGTCCTTAGGCGTGGGTTTTGGGCCATGAGGCCATGTTGGACACCCATCTCAAGGAAAGCTCATCTTTGCCTTGTAAACTTCTATTTAACCAGGTGCTTTGAGAGATGTATTATGTGATTGACAGGTACTGTTATGCTTCCGGTTTGTCTCCAGATACGAGTGTCAAAGACTCCTGAGAGCTTGCATTGCAAGTGTATTGTAAACCATTTCAGTTTTGATAATACATTGTGCAGATTTTGGAGTGTGGGGTTTTTCACCCGATAAGGGTTTTCCCCACGTATATCTTGTGTCTCTCTCTTCTGTCTCATTTCTGTGTGTATGTGTATTGCCGCAATATTTCCATTGTTGTGTTTAACATTCTGTAATTGTAAGGATTAAAACAAATTTGCACTCTTCTCTCCTCTTTAGATTAGCGTAGGAAGCGATTTCCGCACACCTAGCTTCCTTTCAGTTGGTATCAGAGCCTGGCCAGTTTTGGTTCTAGCTGCTGGGTAGGGGTTTTTTGAGCTAATCTTAGGTTGAGTGGGAGTCTATACAGAGTATTTTGTATCTTGTTGTAGGAAGGAGTTGGCAAGCACATCCGGAAGAGTAGAGGTGGAGAAGTTTAATGGCACAAATTTCAAGTTGTGGAAACTCAAGATGGAAGATCTACTTGTTGATCGTGACCTATGGGAAACCGTTGATGGCAAAAAACCTATGACAATGTCACAAGATGATTGGGACCTCAAAGATCGGAAGGCTAAGGGTCTCACGAGACTCTGTCTAGCTGACTCTGTCCTATTGAATGTCCATGAGGAGAAGATCGCGAAAGATCTTTGGAAGAAGCTGGAAGATGTTTATTAGGCCAAGTCCTTGGTGAACAAGCTTTTTCTGAAAAAGAAGTTGTTTGCTTTGAAGATGATAGACGGAGGATCTATTACGGACCATATGAATGCTTTCAATATGATTGTTGCACAGTTGACATCCGTGGGTGTGAAAATGGAGGAGGATCGATGTATGACCCTGCTTTGTTCTTTGCTAGATTCGTGGGATCATCTTGTTATGGCTATCGGGAGTATCACATCCACTTTCAAAATGGAAGATGTGGTGTCTTCGTTGTTATCTGAAGAAATGCAGAGAAAGACAACCGATTCGGCCAAAGAAGCTCTTATGGTTCGTGGAAGATCGAAAGAGAAAGGGAAGAAGAAGGATAATAAAGGTGAAAAGAGTAGATCCAAATCTCCTAGAAAGTCCAAGGTTCTCTATTGGAACTGTTGCAAAACTAGGCATTTCCAAAAGGAATGCAAAGAGGAAAAGAAAAAGAAAAAGAAGACAGCCCTTGATTTAGATTCTGACAAGTCACAAGATGATGGTGATGCCTTCATCGTAGCCTTGGCCACCCATGCATCTAATGATGTGTGGTTGATAGATTCTGGTGCATCATTCCACTTGACCTCGCATCGAAGTTGGTTCACGAAGTATGAAGAGTTTGATGGTGGAAGGGTGTACCTGGGTGACGATTCTCATCTGAAGATTGTTGGTAATTGAAGAGTCTCAATCTGATTCCCTGATGGACAAGTGAAGGGGATCACTAGGGTTATGTACATCCCAGGCTTGGCACGGAACCTACTTTCTGTAAGTATGTTGAATGATGTAGGTGTGCAGGTTGTCTTTTCGAAGGATGGATGCAAGATGACTAGAGGATCTATGGTGCTTGTGAAGGGTACTCAAAGAGGTACTCTGTTTCAGCTGGAAGCATGCACTTCACAGTGTAATATTTCTTCTAACTCGAAGAAAAGAGTTGCAGTCAGTTCCTCCCCACCATCTGAACGAGCAGTGAAGAAATCTATTGTAACAAGTTCTGATGGTAGTGCTCATGCTTTGGAAGTAAAACTTCTTACTGAAAAGACAATGTTATGGCATAAGAGATTTGGCCACATTGGTGAGAAGGGTCTTAGAACCCTGAAAATTAAAAACCTTGTTTGAGGGGTTAAATGATTGTAATCTCGAGTTCGAATTTTGCGAACATTGTAAATATGGAAAGTAAATTTGTGTTCAGTTTTACTCTAGTCCTCACAAGTCTTCCGGTTTGTTGGACCTCATTCATTCTGATGTGTTTGGTCCTGTTAGTGTTCCTTCGATTTCCAAATCTGTATATTTTGTATCTTTCATAGATGATTACAGTAGAAGGACATGGATTTATTTTCTCAGAAGCAAGACTGAAGTCTTTAGTCAGTTCAAAGAGTTTAAAGCTTTTGTTGAGAATCAGACTAGTAAAAAGATTAAGTGTTTGAGAATTGACAACGGTGGTGAGTTTTGTTCAGCAGAGTTCGATAAGTTCTATAAAGAGCAAGGGATTGAAAGACATAAGACAACTCCATACACCTCGTAGTAAAATGGAGTTGCAGAGAGGATGAATAGGACACTAATGGAGAAGGCTAGGAGTATGCTTAGTGGAGCAAGCCTTGAACAAAAGTTTTGGGCTGAAGCTGTAGCCACTGCTTTCTACCTAGTAAACAGGTCTCCTAGATCATCTCTTGTTGGTAAGACACGTATGGAGGTGTGGTCTGGTAAGAAGCCTTCAGTTAGACATCTTCGTGTTTTTGGTTGTGAGGCATATGCACATGTGCCTAGGGAGAAAAGGTCAAAATTGGAGAACAAGGATGTTAAGTGTATTTTCATTGGCTATGGTGTCGGTTTAAAAGGATACAAGCTTTGGGATCCTATGGCTGAAAAAGTGTTGTATAGCAGAAGTGTTATTTTCATAGAGCTAACACCTTCTTCTGTTGTTCTACAGCCAAAACAGACAGAAAAGAAAGAGGATGTGGTTCAGTTTCCTTCTACCCTTGAGAAGACTGAACCGACAGACTTTGTGAGACCTGATGATGAGGAGAGCTCTAGCAGCTCTGAAAGCTCAGAAGAAGAAGCAGAACCTCAACCTCAGCCATTGAGGAGGTCTACACGAACAAAGAAGCAACCTGATAGGTTTGGTTATTCATTGCTTGATTCTAGTTGTGCTTTTGCCTTGCTTACTAACATTGATGAGCCTAGAACTGTGACAGAGGCTATGGGCATGAAAGATGCAGGTTCTTGGAAGGAGGCCATGGAAGATGAGATGGCTTCTTTGGAGAAGAATAAAACATGGGGCTTGGTGCCTTTGCCTGAAGGATAGAAACCTGTTGGATGCAAATGGGTGTTCAAGAAGAAATTCAATGCAGATGGCAGTGTTGAAAAGTACAAGGCTAGATTGGTTGCGAAGGGGTACTCACAAGTGGAGGGAATTGATTATGGTGAAATTTTCTCTCCCGTTGCAAAGCTGACATCCATTCGGTTCTTGGTATCTCTTACAGCTGCTTATGACTTAGAGGTGGAGCAGATGGATGTGAAGACAACTTTCCTTCATGGTGATTTGGAGGAAGAGATTTACATGTCGTAACCAGAGCATTACATAGAGAAAGGTAAAGAAAATTTGGTTTGCAAGTTGAAGAAGTCTTTGTATGGTTTGAAGCATTCTCCTAGGATGTGGTATATGAAATTTAATGCCTTTGTGTTGTCGATTGAATTTCTGAGATCAAAATCAAATCATTGTGTTTATTACAAGTTTGACAATGATCGCATTCTCATTATTGCATTGTATGTTGACAATGTTGGGAATTAAGGTGTCTCAACCTTGGTAATTCCTTGTATTTCTACATTGTATTTATTTATTTATTGCCTATTGTATTAATTGGATGCAAATCCTATGTTGTCATATTGTGGGAGTTGGCACGGTGATGTGTCATCCTACATGGGCATATGACCACATGTAATTTTGTCCTCACATGAGGAGATAGGCATCCCACTTAGTGGTAGGAATATTTTGCCATGTGTCGGCATCTTGGATGTTGTGTAAGGGAATATTGACCGAAACGGTCGTGACAAATTCCTATGACAAAATTATAACATGTAAGAGTTAGAAATAGGAGATTCTATGATAGGTGAAGACATGTGTTGAGAAGCATCTTTGAAAAAGGCATCTTTGGGCGCCCCAAGGTGGACTATGACATGTAAGAGAATATGTTATTTATAGCCTATGTATGCCAGATTCTCTTACAGTTGTAAGTTATGACATCTATGACAGATTCTATGACGGTTGCAAGAGCATTTGTCATAGCCTATTTTGGAAATAGGTGATCTTCTTGGGATGGGGTGACTTGACAAGTGTCAGGAGCATCCTATAGTGTTGGACAAGTCTCCATATGTGTGGGTTTTGGGCTATGAGGCCATGTTGGATTCCCATCCCAATGTGGAGTCATTTTTGCCTTGTATTTGTTATATAATAGGTGTTTTGGAGAGGTGATGTACTACAGGTTTGATAGGTACTATTATGCTACTGGAACATCTCTAAATATGAGTGTTGAAGACTCCTGTAAGAGAATTGGCTCTGTGTTGTATTGTAATCTTCATTGTTTACGAAATACATTTGAGCTGTGTTTTAGAGTGTGGGGTTTTTCACCCGTACGGGTTTTCCCCACATATATCTTGTGTCTCTCTTCTTCTGTCTTACTTTGTTATGTATGTGCTTGCCGCAATATCTCTATTAGTGGGTTAACATAGCTGTAATTGTAAAGATAAAATTGAATTTGCACTCTCCTCCCCTCATTACATAAGTGTAGGAAACGTTTTCCGCACACCTAGCTTCTTTTCAGTTGGTATCAGAGCCTGGCCAATTTTGGTTCTAGCTGCTAGGTAGGGATTTTTTGAGCTAATCTTAGGTTGAGTGGGAGTTTGTGCAGAGTATTTTGTATCTTGTTGCAGCAAGGAGATGGCAACCACATTCAGAAGATTAAAGGTGGAGAAATTTAATGGCACTAATTTCGAGTTGTGGAAACTCAAGATGGAGGACCTACTTGTTGATTGTGACCTATGGGAAACCGTATCTAGTGTAAAACCTGCAACAATGTCACAAGCTGATTGGGACCTCAAAGATCGGAAGGCTAAGGGTCTCATAAGATTCTGTTTAGCTGACTCTGTCCTGTTGAATGTCCATGAGGAGAAGAGCACGAAAGATCTTTAGAAGAAGCTAGGTGATGTTTATCAGGCCAAGTCCTTGGTGAACAAACTTTTTTTTGAAAAAGAACTTGTTCGCTCTGAAGATGGAAGACGAAGGATCTATTGCGGACCACATGAATGCTTTCAACATGATCGTTGCACAGTTGACATCTATGGGTGTGAAAATGGAGGAGGATCGATGTATGACCCTGCTTTGTTCTTTTCTAGATTCGTGGGATCATCTTGTCATGGTCATTGGAAGCACCACTACCACCTTCAAGATCGAAGATGTGGTGTCCTCCCTATTATCTAAAGAAATGCAGAAGAAGACATCCGAGTTGGCCAAAGAGACTCTTGCGGTTCGTCGAAGACCCAAAGAAAAGGGGAAGAAGGACAAGAAAGGTGAAAAGGGTAGATCCAAATCCCGTGAGACATCCAAATCTCCTGAAAAGTCCAAGGCTCTCTATTGGAACTGTGGGAAGACGGGGCATTTCCGAAAGGAATGCAAAGAAGAAAAGAAAAAGAAGACAGCCCCTGATTCAGATTCTGACAAGTCACAAGATGATGGGGATGCTTTCATCACAGTCTTGGCCAACTATGCATCTGATGATGTGTGGTTGATTGATTCTGGTGCATCATTCCACATGACCTCGCATCGAAGCTGGTTCACAAAGTATGAAGAGTTTGATGGTGGAAGAGTGTACCTGGGTGACGACTCTCATCTAAAGATTGTTGGTCATGGAAGAGTTTCAATCAGATTCCCTGATGGACAAGTGAAGGGGATCACTGGGGTTATACACATCCCAGGCCTAGCACAGAACTTGCTTTCTGTAAGTATGTTGAATGATGCAGGTGTGCAGATTATCTTTTCAAAGGATGGATGCAAGATGACTAGAGGATCTATGGTGCTTGCGAAGGGTACTCGGAGAGGTACTTTGTTTCAGCTGGAGGCATGCACTTCACAGTGCAATAGTTTTTCTGACTCAAAAAAAAGAGCTGCAGTCACTTTATCCCCACCATCTAAACGAGCAATGAAGAAATCTGTTGTAACTAGTTTTGATGGTAGTGCACATGCTATGGAAGCTAAGCTTCCTGCTGAAAAGACTATGTTATGGCATCTGAATATGGCCACCTTGGTTGAAAGGGTCTGCGAACCCTGAAAAATAAAAATCTCGTTGAGCGGTTAAATGATTGTAATCTCAAGTTTGACTTTTGCGAACATTGTGTATATGAAAAGCAAAATCGTGTTTAGTTTCACTCTACTTCTCACAAGTCTTTTGGTGTGTTGGATCTTATTCATTCTGATGTGTTCGGTCCAGTTAATGTTCCTTCAATTTCTAAATTTGTATATTTTGTATCTTTCATAGATGAGTACAGTAGGACATCGGTTTATTTTATCAGAAGCAAGACTGAAGTCTTTAGTTGGTTTAAAGAGTTTAAAGCCTTTGCTGAAAATCAGACTACTAAAAAGATTAAGTGTTTGAGAACTGACAACGGTGGTGAGTTTTGTTCGGCAGAATTTGATAAGTTCTATAAAGAGCAAAGGATTGAAAGACATAAGACAACTCCATACACACAGCAGCAAAATGGAGTTGCAGAGAGGATGAACAGGACACTGATGGAGAAGGCTAGGAGTATGCTTAGTGGAGCAAGCCTCAAACAAAAGTTTTGGGCTGAAGCTGTTGCCACTGCTTGCTACCTTATAAACAGGTCTCCTACATCAGCTCTTGTTGGTAAGACACCTATGGAGGTGTGGTCTGGTAAGAAGCCTCCAGTTAGACATCTTCGTGTTTTTGGTTAAGGCATATGCATATGTGCCAAGGGAGAAACGATCTAAATTGGAGAACAAGGCTATTAAATGTATTTTCATTGGCTATGGTGTCAGTGTGAAAGGATACAAGCTTTGGGATCCTGTGGCTGAAAAAGTGTTGTATAGCAGAAGTGTTATCTTCAGAGAGCTAACACCTTCTTCCGTTGTTCTATAACCAGAATAGACAGAAAAGAAAGAAGATGTGGTTCAGTTTCCTTCTACCCCTGAGAAGACTGAATAGACAGACCCTGTGAGACCTGATGATGAGGAGAGCTCTAGCAACTCTGAAAGCTTAGAAGAAGAAGCAGAACCTCAACCTCAGCCATTGAGGAGGTCTACATGAACGAGAAAGCAACCTGATAGGTTTGATTATTCATTACTTGATTCTAGTTGTGCTTTGCCTTTACTTACTAACACTGATGAGCCTAGAACTATGAAAGAGGCTATGGGCATGAAAGATGCAGGTTCTTGGAAGGAGGCCATGGAAGATGAGATGGCTTCTTTAGAAAAGAACAAAACATGGGACTAGGTGCCTTTGCTTGAATGACGGAAACCCATTGGATGTAAATGGGTGTTCAAGAAGAAATTCAGTGCAGATGGCAGTGTTAAAAAGTACAAGGCTAGATTGGTTGCGAAGGGGTATTCACAAGTGGAGGGAATTGATTATGGTGAAATTTTCTCTCCCATTGCAAAGCTGACATCCATTCGATTTTTGTTATCTCTTGCAGCTGCGTATGACTTAGAGGTAAAACAGATGGATGTGAAGACAGCTTTCCTTCATGGTGATTTGGAGGAAGAGATTTACATGTCACAGCCAGAGCATTACATAGAGAAAGGTAAAAAAAATTTGGTTTGCAAGTTAAAAAAGTCTTTGTATGGTTTCAAGCAGTCTCCTAAGATGTTGTGCTTGAAGTTTGATGCCTTTGTGTTGTCGATTGGTTATCTAAGATTGAAATCTGATCATTGTGTGTATTACAAGTTTGACAATGATCGCATTCTCATTATTGCATTGTATGTTGACGATATGTTGTTGATTGGGAATGGTAAGAATATGATTTCTGATTTGAAATCTCAGTTGTCAACACAGTTTGAGATGAAAAATCTTGGGGCAGCCAGGTACATTTTGGGAATGGAAATCAGAAGAGACAGAGCTAACAAAAAACTTTGGTTAAGCCAGAGTAAGTATGTGAAGACTGTGTTGGACAGGTTCAGTGTGGCAGATTGTAGACCATTGTGTGTTCCTGTTTCATTGAGGACAAAGTTGTCAGTTAATGATTGTCAAAAATCTCCTAGTAAGGTGGAGGACATGAGCAGAGTACCTTATACTAGTGTTGTTGGCAGTTTGATGTATGCTATGGTCTGCACAAGACCAGACATTGCCCAAGCAGTGGGAGTCCTTAGTCAATTTATGGCTAATCTTGGATGAGTACATTGGGATGCAGTTAAGCGAGTGTTCAAATATTTGAGGAGTACTTTCGAGTATTCCATATGCTATCATGGTAATGCTATAGGACCTTCACATTCAGTTTGTATTCGTGGATTTGTGTATTCTAATTGGGCAGGTGACATTGACAACAGGAGATCCACCAGTGCCCATGTTCACTATGTTTGGTGGTGCAATTAGTTGGATGAATAAGCGACAATCTGTGGTTGCTTTGTCCACTACAGAAGCTGAGTACATGGTAGCAACTCATGCTTGCAAGGAAGCCATTTGGCTTAAGAGATTGTGTTCAGATATTGGTGTTGATTCAGGACAGATTACGATTTGTTGTGACAGTTAGAGTCCGATTTGCCTTGCGAAGAATCCAACTTTCTATGCCAGAACAAAGCATATTGATGTACAATTTTACTTTGTGCGAGACATGGTAGAGGATGGGAAGGTAAATTTGGAGAAGGTAGATACTTTGAAGAATGTTGCAGATGCATTAATGAAGCCAGTGGGCACAGAGAAGTTCAGATGGTGTTTAGAGTTTATGGGCCTCTCGGCCTATAGCAATTAAATCCTGTTAATTCTATTAGCTCTTACAAGGTGTTCGACAAGTGGGAGAATGTTGGAAATTAAGGTGTCTCAACCTTGGTAATTCGTTGTATTTCTACATTGTATTTATTTATTTATTACCTATTATATTAATTGGACGCAAATCCTATGTTGTCATATTGTGGGAGTTGGCACGGTGATGTGTCATCCTACATGCCATATGACCACATGTAATTTTGTCCTCACATGAGGAGATAGGCATCCCACTTAGTGGTAGGAATATTTTGCCATGTGTCGGCATCTTGGATGTTGTGTAAGGGAATATTGACTGAAACGGTCATGACAGATTCCTATGACAAAGTTATGACATGTAAGAGTCAGAAATAGAAGATTCTATGACAGGTGAAGACATGTGTCAAGAAGCATCTTTGAAAAAGGCATCTTTGGGCGTCCCAAGGTGGACTATAACATGTTGTAAGAGAATATGCTATTTATAGCCTGTGTATGACAGATTCTCTTACAGCTGTAAATTATGACAGCTATGACAGATTCTATGAAGGTTGTAAGAGTCGTAAGAGCATCTGTCATAGCCCATTTTGGAAATAGGCGATCTCCTTGGGATGGGGTGACTTGACAAGTGTCAGGAGCATCCTACAATGTTGGACAAGTGTCCATAGGCATAGATTTTGGGCCATGAGGCCATGTTGGATGCCCATCCCAACGTGGAGCCATTTTTGCCTTGTATTTGTTATATAAACAAGTGCTTTGGAGAGGTAATGTACTACAAGTTTGACAGGTACTGTTATGCTGCCAGAACATCTCCAGATACGAGTGTCGAAGACTCCTGCAAGAGCATTGGCTCTGTGTTGTATTGTAACCTTCATTGTTTATGGAATACATTTGAGCTATGTTTTGGAGTGTGGGTTTTTTCACCCGTAAGGGTTTTCCCCACGTATATCTTGTGTCTCTCTTCTTCTGTCTTACTTTCTTATGTATGTGTTTGCTGCAATATCTCTGTTAGTGGGTTAACATAGCTGTAATTGTAAAGATAAAATTGAATTTGCACTCTCCTCCCCTCATTAGATTAGTGTAGAAAGCATTTTCCGCACACCTAGCTTCCTTTCAGATGATATGTTGTTAATTGGGAATGGTAAGAATATGATTTATGATTTGAAGTCTCAATTGTCAGCACAGTTTGAGATGAAAAATCTAGGGGCAACCAAGTACATTCTGGGAATGGAAATCAAAAGAGATAGAGCTAACAGAAAACTTTGGTTAAGCCAGAGCAAGTATGTGAAGTCCGTGTTGGATAGGTTCAACATAGCAAATTGTAGACCATTGTGTGTTCCTATTTCATTGGGGACAAAGTTGTCAGTTAATGATTGTCCAAAATCTCCTAGTGAGGTGGAGGACATGAGCAGAGTACCTTATGCTAGTGATGTTGGCAGTTTGATGTATGCTATGGTCTGCACAAGACCAGACATTGCCCAAGCAGTGGGAGTCCTTAGTCAATTTATAGCTAATCCTGGACGGATACATTGGGATGCAGTTAAGCGAGTGTTCAGATATTTGAGGGGTACTTCCAAGTATTCCATATGCTATCATGGTAATCCTACAGGACCTCTGCATTCTGTTTGTATCCGTGGATTCGTGGATTCTGATTGGGTAGGTGACATTGATAGCAAGAGATCCACCAGTGCTTATGTGTTCACTATGTTCGGTGGTGCAATTAGTTGGATAAGTAAGCAACAACCTGTGGTTGCTTTGTCCATGATAAAAGATGAGTATATGGCAGCAACTCATGCTTGTAAGGAAGCCATTTGGCTTAAGAGATTGTGTTTAGATATTGGTGTTGATGCAGGATAGATTACGATTTGTTGTGACAGTCAAAGTACGGTTTGCCTAGCAAAGAATCCAACTTTCTATGCCAGAACAAAGCATATTGATGTACAGTTTCACTTCGTGCCAGACATGGTAGAGGATGGGAAGGTGAATTTGGAGAAGGTAGATACTTTGAAGAATGTTGCAGATGCATTGACAAAACCAATGGGCACAGAGAAGTTTAGATGGTGTTCGAAGTCTATCGGCCTCTCAACCTATAGTAGTTAAATCCTGTTATTTCCATTGGCTCTTACAAGGTGTTCGACAAGTGGGAGAATGTTGGGAATTAAGGTGTCTCAACCTTGGTAATTCCTTGTATTATTTCATTGTATTTATTTATTTATTGCCTATTATAGTAATTAGGATGCAAATCCTTATTGTCATCTTGTGGGATTTGGCACGGTGATGTGTCATCCTACGTGGAAGGTGACAACATGTAAATTTGTCCTCACATGAAGAGATAGGCGTCCCACTTAGTGGTAGGAATATTTTTCCATGTGTCGGCATCTTGGATAGTGTATAAGGGAATATTGACCAAAACGGTTATGACAGATTCCTATGACAAATCTATGACGTTTAAGAGTCGTAAATGGAAGATTATATGATAGGTGAAGACATGTGTCACAAGGCATCTTGGAAGAAGGCATCTTTGGGCGCCCCAAGGAGGGTTATGACATGTTGTAAGAGAATATGTTATTTTTAGCCTGTTTATGACAAATTCTGTTACAGCTGTAAGATATGACAGTTATGACGGATTCTATGACAGTCGTAAGAGTCGTAAGAGCATCTGTCATTGCCCAACTTGGGAATAGGCAACCATTTTGGGATGGGGTGTTATGACAATTGTCATGACCATGCTGCAGTGTTGGACAAGTGTCCTTAGGCGTGGGTTTTGGGCCATGAGGCCATGTTGGACGCCCATCTCAAGGAAAGCTCATCTTTGCCTTGTAAACATCTATTTAAGCAGTGCTTTGAGAGATGTATTATGTGATTGACAGGTATTGTTATGCTATTGGTTTGTCTCCAGATACGAGTGTCGAAGACTCCTGAGAGCTTGCATTGCAAGTGTATTGTAAACCATTTCAGTTTTGATAATACATCGTGCAGGTTTTGGAGTGTGGGGTTTTTCACCCGATAAAGGTTTTCCCCACGTATATCTTGTGTCTCTCTCTTCTGTCTCATTTCTATGTGTATGTGTATTGCTACAATATCTCCATTGTTGTGTTTAACATTCTGTAATTGTAAGGATTAAAATAAATTTGCACTCTTCTCTCCTCTTTAGATTAGTGTAGGAAGCGATTTCCGCACACCTAGCTTCCTTTCACAAAGACCCTTGAGTCCTTAATCCTGCTTAGACAACCTCTTTACTGGCTAAAATGTAAAACAAATATGACCACATGTGAAAAGACACCTTCTAGTGAAAGTCAATTGCTCGTTTAATTGATCACTGGTCATTTTGGTCATATACTGGCACTCGCTACACACCACAAAAATAAATTGGCACATCCACTTCTCAAACAAATCAGTCTTAGCACTTCTGACAACACGGTGCAATATAGTGATCATATCAAAGATTTCCTCTTTGAAATGTGCTCTTTTTAAATTGGCGAGAACTTGGGATTTTCCCTTCTTTTCAACTTTCAACCTGTTTCTCGCAATAGAATTCAAACACCAATCTTTCTTATCCCAAAATAACCCCACCCCAAGGTGATGGACGTCTCAACGAATTCCTCTCTGTTGGGTAATCTCAATGCACGAGAAATAGCCTCGGCATCAATTTTTGTGATTACAGAGCCATCAAAGGCTCTTATCACTTGAGATTCAAGGAAATAATTTTTTGCACACGAAACAACCAAATCTGGACATGGCACAGCATGTGGAAAACCCCCAGCGTGAGCTAACCCACTTGTTAGGATTTTCTTAGTTATAGGTGTTCTATGGTTTTGCTTCATTCGAGCCCAAAAATCATCCAAGTCTATGTCCAAACTCAGTATCTTTCACTTTAGCCAAACCATTCTTGATAATGGAAGCAATGGGGAAACCCTGGTACTTATATTTCATTTTTACTTGCTTGAGAAACCAGAAAACAAAAGCTTATGTAACTGCTAGAGACACCAAATGATTTTCCAAAACATTTGGGGAAGACAAACAATTCAGACTCATGAAAGAAAACTGCTCTTCCCATTGAAACTACTCAAGAAATTCAAATTAATCATAGTAAGGAGCAATGAGGAAAGGTGCCAATTAGCTAACCTAGTTACGAGAATCTTTGTTCGTCACTTACAGAAGACGCAATGCAAAGTTTCTTCGAAGTATACCAGCTGAAATATAGGATAAGACACTCATGAAGGTGGCAACCCTTATAAAATGTCTCATTAAATCTCAATGATTTTGGCGGCATGTCCTATTGTACAATTCATAAATGAGCCGCCTTAATTCTCCTTCAAAAAATGCACAATTGCACTTTCCAAGACATTCCTTATTAATTTTGAAATGACAAATGTCACTTCTACCATGCATGTTCATAAATGGAAAGTTGGCTCCTCGAAAGGAAAACTAAGCTTTGGGTTAGAAGACCGCAACTTTTAGAACCTGTGAACCATCGGTCGAGAGTTCGGAAGTTCTAAGAACTCCTGACTCGTCGACTATGAAGGACTTTAGCATAGGGACTAACACAAGGCCGACGAGAAAGACTTAACCAATGATTTCAAAGAAGAGTCCTGGAATTGGAAGGTTTCAAAACCTAAGAACCCGCCAACTAAGGTTCTGAAAAACATAAAATCACTGACTATGAAGACCAAACACTGAAGTAAAAGGTCACGACTTTGTTAAAGGGGGAAACAATAAAGAATAAAGGAGGGGACTTGTACTTGACAAATAAATGGCAAAGTTTCAAAAACTTGGTAACACATGGAAAATAATGTACACTTTAAATAAAGCTTGTTTACCATACTCTTGTCTTAGTAGATCTCACCTAGACACTTCCACAAGCTATGTGCAAACTTCTCACTTGCAACATTCAATAGAACAAAATCTACAAGACACAGCCGAATTGTACCTCGTGCCTTTTTATCCAGTCTATCCCACTCATCTTGAGCAACATCGTCGAGTTTCTTCTCTTTCATAACAGTCAACCACTTATTTCTTTCCTCAAGCAAATCATCCATCTTCAACTTCTACAATTCGTACCCCATTTCATTGAACTTTTCAATGTCCAACCAAAAGGTAGAAGCAACAGTGGATGTAGCCATGATATCTACACAAGATTTCCAAACAAAAAACAACCAAATCTCTCACTACAACTAAAAAACCTTCACACTACCACCCAAGAATCAAAATCGGTTAGGCTCTGATACCAAATGTTAGAAATGAAGGTACAAACCACACAAAGGAAAATTGATTTTAACCTTATTTATGTCCTCTAAACAATCTAGAATCAATGGAGATTGCAACATAAACAAAACCCACTACACAAAAATAACATGCATTAAGAAGTGAACACATAACACAGTTTCAAGTAAAAAACTCCACCAAGAAAATAGGCTTCAAGTTGTATTATCTTCAAATATTAGATTACAATACATGCACTTCCTCTTCTTCTTCAGTCCTCAATCTGGCAGAACCTGAGTACCTGTAAAAACTCTCATTCACAGTTGTAATACAATATCCTTATAAAACGGGTTGTCTTATAGGGCAAGACAAGCCAAAAAAATCTCCACCATCAAATTTGTGACCTAATGATAAACAGTCTAGATTTACAATGGTATTTATATATAAAATGTGGCTTCTGAGGATGTTGCCCCCATACCCCCACTGGGGCACGCGACCCCCGGACCCCCCACCGGGGGGGCCATCCCCCCGAACCCCACAGGGGGTACCCCCCACCTACAATCCCCCCCGAATAACCTACATCTGTAGTGTATTGGGATCAAACATGTGGTTGAAACAATATCACTACTTGGTGAATACTTCATTCCTTATTAATGATTTACAAACAATATTAGGAGTAATTAATTTCATAAGATTTACAAGGTTGATGGCACCTTAATCCTAACAATTTAACGATCTATTCAATTTACAACATGCAATTAAAGCCTAATCAAACCACTTTCATTCTGCAAACAAGTATAAGAGTAGCAAAGCAGTTCAAATCAACTTTTATAATTATTGCAACCATTTCATTCAAAAGAAGCAGGACATAAGGATGTCACAATGTGTGGTCCTAAAATGTGTTGGTGTGCATAGATAGGCATCATAAAGCAATGTAGTCATATGTGTATGCCATGAGTCAAAAGATGGCAAGTGTAAAATTAGGGCAACAATAAATATGTGAAATATGGAAAAGCGATCAAAATGTGAATAGGTCGTGTGATCATCAATAATGTGTCATTGTCCATCGGATTTGGTTTTTTGTGTTTAAGGTTCATATGTATGTGTGGATGTAAAATGTATCATAAATAAGAACACATGTAATTAATGGTAATCAATGAACGTTAATAATGTAATGGAACCCTAAAATGATAAGTAATTAACAATCCAAAAGGAATTCCATAGATCACATTAATAATTGAACAAGAAGCCTCATTAGGATTAGGACCAAGTTCAGCTTGAGGTTATTTTCCCTTTCATTTTAATTCTTCTAGGCATTGGGTCACATCTTTAATTTGATAATCTACTCCATGGTGTCTTCTAGCCTCTTACGGTTCAACAAATCATTTATGCCCTTATTTGTCCTTCCATAATCAGTTTCTTTTGTGTCCTAGTTTACACGAGCATGTATCTAGGTCCCTAGATTTGTTTGAATGCTGATTTAGGAGATTATTTGGGTGTGGATGTATCACTCTCAAGATTACATTCATAACTACATGACTCCTTTGCATCATTATACATCTCGGGTGTTTTGCCATATATGGATGGATCTATGTAAAAAGACGGGATACCATAAGCTTTTGGATCCACATGATTCCATAAGCAAGATCACATTAATAATTGAACAAGAAGCCTCATTAGGATTAGGACCAAGTTCAACTTGAAGTTATTTTCCTTTTCATTTTCATTCTTCTAGCTATTGGGTCACGTCTTCAAGTTGATAATCTACTCCATGGTGTCTTCTAGCCTCTTATGGTTCAACAAATCATTTATGCCCTTATTTGATCTGTCCTAGTCTGTTTCTTTTGTATCCTAGTTTGCACATGAGTATGTATCTAGGACCATAGATTTGTTTGAATTGTGGTTTAAGATATTATTTTGGTGTGGATGTATCACTCCCATGATTAGTTTCGCAAATGCATGACTACTTTGCATCCTTATATGTCTCGGGTGTTTTGACATATATGGATGGATCTATGTAAAAAGATAAGGTGCCATAAGCTTTAGGCTCCACATAATATTCACCAACACCATAAGGCATAAGTTTAATGAACCCCAATCATCACCATGTGATGTGCTATAGTCATGATCTAAATGATGATTTTGTGTGATGCAATTGTTAGATATATCCATTGGTTTGTATTTGTTGTATGGTTGAGGGTCTATAGGTATGTGACAAAGCTTCCCTTTATGCCAAAATTTTACACGATGCAAAGTAGAGGGAACGACTTTCATAACGTGCAACCATGAACACTTCAAAAGAATATTGTAATTTAATTTTTCAAGCATCACATGGAACAATGTGTCAAACTTGCATGGTCTAGTGTGAATTGGAAGAATGTCAATACCCATGAAGATCTAACCATATTATTAAATCCTCTAATAGTAAGGTCCAATGGTTGTATATTTGCCATGTCCACTTCTAATTGTCTTAAACAATCTTCAACACATACTATATCCCTTGTCAACTAAAGATTGTTTAAAGAATAGTTTGCCACACTAGACAATGATATGCAAAGGGATTGCTTCTTCAAGAACTTTTTCAAGGGAAATCTCATTATCATCAAAAGAAATAGCTTGATGTTCCTTGTGGCCAATAGACTCAATCAAAGATGTTACTAATTATGGAGTATGTCAAACTCAACTTGGATTTCCTTTAAGGCTTTTTGCATTATATCTCTACAAAAAGGTGATGTATAGACTAAGTCCCATAGAGATGTTTTGGCTTGAATGTTTTGCAATTGTTAAATAATGTCAAACTCCTTTGTTTCAAATGTGATTCCAAGTGTGGGAGGTAGGTTAAGTGCATTACATGATAAAACTGGTGGTGGCCAATTAACATCATGGCCTCTTCTTAACCTTTGATGAGTGTGCCCCACAAGATTAAAATCATGAGAATAAGGGATCATATGAAAGATAGGTATAAGAGAGACATAAGTCACATTGGTAGAAGATGAATTAGGATCATAAGATAAATTGAGGGAACATCTCTAAGACCATCTAATGTGAATCATGGCCAAAAAAATAGGCAATGAAAGCATGACCCAAATTCGTGAAGGAAGTCTAAAGCAAACAAGATGAATCAAACCATTATAAAGCTTTACCACATAAGTATAATCTAAACTCACTAATCAATTCAATATCATCTAAATGTTTATAATTAGCAAGTAAAAATGACTTCAAATGTGGAGGCATTCATAGACCATATTAATCATTATGTAAAAGTTCTTCACTAAGGCTCATAATGTCATCATGCAATGAAGGAAATGTAACATCCACCTGAATAGCTAAAGATGTATCACTGCAAGGTATGGCATCTATATGGAATATATGGGAAATAAACATGAGATGTAGAAGATTGATCATCATGTACAAAAGGGAATATGTTATCTAAAAAGCATAACTCTATGGATGTGAGATCATCATGACGTGGAAGAAGGAACATGCGATGCAACAATGGCATGTGTAAGTGGAGGAGGTAAAACCATATCATCTATGTTCATCCTATGAGATGTATCACAAGTAGATCTTCACTAGGCATGTACTCGTCACTGTTACAATCCATATGATCATCATTAGGCCAACAGATAAATGATGTAAGTGTATCTCATAGGCATGGATGGACACTAATCAACTTTGTCGAGGGAAAAGATAAGACATGATAAAATAAGACCTCCATAGAACACATATCCCTATCCAAGTGATATAATACATGTCATGATAATATCAAGGATAGAGGGATGATGTGTTGTGAAAGATAGGAACCTATCAAAATTGGAAATAAATGCATGCAAATCAACTAAGGAGCAAGATCTAAAAAGAGCCATAATGATGACATATCCTAGGGTGGGATGGTGGTGTGATAGTAAGAGGAGATAAACTATGGATACCCAAACCCTAATCAAAGTAAATAAGCATATATAGATCAAACCCTAGGAAATCTAAAACTGTATGATATAATCATTAATATTATCAAATCTAAAATGTCCTAAAATTAGTAAAGATATATAACCCTAAGGTCAACACCAAGGGACACCAAGGGATGAGATCAAATGAGTTCACCAAAAAATAAGTGTAGTCAAGGCTAATCTAATAGCATGAATACACATAAGTACAATTAACCTAGACTAATTTAATGTATGATATCTATATGCTAAGGTATTCCAAAATTAAATGCTAAAATAGCAATAAATGCAAATAATAAATGTACTTAGCTCTCTGACTAAAGAATGAACAATCCACATGAGATTGTGGAACTTGTGATGTCTCGGGATCAAGAATGGATGATGATAATCTATATTTCACCTCGGAATCAAATATTTTGTCATATTGCAAATGGTCAAGTCCACAATTGTAGAAATGATATGGTAATCTATATATGTGGATAAGGTGGGGATAGGTGCATAGGAATTTGTGTAAATGGAGACGTAAATGGCATGGGAGAAGGGACCTAACTTTGCACAAAATTGTGCCATTTGTTAATATGCAAATGTATCAAGGCACTCTCTTCAAAATGAGAAATGACAAGGGTATGCAAGTTTCACCATTACACTACTAAATGTTCTAATCTTGTTGACTATTTCCCTACTTTGTATATGATAGTTTTTATAACTATATATATATATGCACCTTAGGATCATTTCCCCTAGACCACTAGTCTTCCTTGAACCAAAATAGAGCTACTTAAAAGAACTTAAATTGGACACAATTTACTCAAAAATAATGGGTTTCAAATTTCTCAACTAAATATTAAGCAAACTTATTTTTTCTAATCTTGAACCTATTCTAATTTTATGGTTTAGTTAAAGTGAACCTTAGTCAAGGAGTCACTATAACAACTATCACAACCAATAATGCACAACTATTTTCTATTATTAATCCCACCTAGGGGAGTGAAACATTAGGAATGCCACTAAACCAAATACATTTTCTTATGTGCTCTATTCAAGAATTTAGCAAGCAATTGAAAAAATATTGATTGTTTAATGTCACTAAACTAAATACATTTTCTTATGTGCTCTATTCAAGAATTTAGCAAGCAATTGAAAAAATATTGATTATTTAATGTCTAGAAACTCAAAGAATTGGAGAAAGTGAACCAAAACTTTGAACAAACTTATGTCAAATGCAAAATTCAGAAAAGATAATAAATAATTTAGTCCAAAGGCAATGTTCCACATTGAGAATATCTGACATGGTTTTGGAGGTTTGTCAAATAATAAATAATAGCTAAAATAATCTTTCAAATCTTGACTTGGTTGTTTTCTCATAGCCAACTAAATGATAGAATAGACCACATTGAAGGTGCAAACTTGTAAGCAATGCTACTAAGAAGAAAACTTGCGACATGAATGTGGTGATTATCACTATTCAGTATGCCTCGTCTTTTCTTTAGCTATTGTTGATAATCAAAATAAAAGAAATCACACTCAGAAATTACTTAAGGCAATAGAGGTGCTCGTGCTGGGCCTAAGAATATGATAAGAACCATCACAATAAGGAATTTGCCAATACTCATGCTCAATTTGATTTGCGCAAAATGTGACACAATGCTATGAACTTATTAACTACATCTATTACAAAAGAAGTTAACAAGGACTCATCAATCAATCCCCTTCCCTTTATCTGTACCCTTACGTCAGCAACACCAACATTTCCACTAGTCATGTTACTAAATTTGGCTTTTGATCTATTCCTATTCTTTTCTCTCATCATATCACAATCCCTTCTCTTTCATCTGAATAAAGAACCTTTTGACTGCAATGGACCTTAGGAACATTGTTAGGTTATATAAGAGTGCCTTCTTTCCACGAAAGAACTCTTTGTAGGTGCAAAGTGATTCACGAGAGAATTGGATGCATGCAAGGAGACCAATAATCCAAGTAGGCAGTAGTACAAAAGAGGAAGGCAAGAAGTGTGAATATAAAAAGGGATAGATTTAATATTCACCACTTTTATTTGGGGGGATGGTATAAATTAATAATACAGGACATCATCGAATGAGATTAGGAAAGAACGACCTCTAAATGCTTGGGAAACTGCAAATAAATCTTTTCCCTCAGAACTAAGTGCTGCTTTTAACATTCAAGTTTATTCACATAGTGACTGCAAAAATTCATGTCATACAGCTATTTGTCAGCCCCAAATTTTCCCAAGTTCAAGGAAAGTTGTAGGCAACATCCCTGAATTGCTCTTCCTTAGGACAGGATGAAGAATCCAAACCTTGTTATGCAAAATCAGGTAATGTTCATCACCTTAATTTTTCTGGGTAAACTTCAAAATACTTAAAAATTTTCACGAGGATATTGCATCAGCATCTGCAGCACCAGAAAATGAGGACCCTATACATGGAAACCAAAATCGCCTCTTACCGTCAGGATGACCATCATCTATCATTGCAAGGCCCTCCTGCATCAGTGATATTTTTATTACGAAATGAGTAGATAGAACTTTAGAACCAATCTTCACATGATACATTGACGTTTCTCTTAAAAGGGCATAATTCTTAACTGCATATTCAATCACCTTAAGAAGAGTTTGAAGGGCATCAATAGCACGGCCTGAAGACCAACACAGCTTCCTCTCAACTTCCTCAACCATGACATACCCTCGAACCTGGATCATTAAAAGAAAAGGGAGCAGAAAAATTACACCATGGTAAAATTTCAGTCTTGATGGCTATTTGTAAGAAGGGTACAGCTAAACGAAAGCATTTTTTCTTTAAATATTAGAAGATGAATCTGTTGTTACACTGCATAATGTCATACCCTTTCAAATGCAGAAACCAACAAATTCAAAATTTCCACTTGAGATGGGATGTTTTTAAGCATGCCACCTTGCAAATGTATAAATTATGCATCAGCATGACTGCTAATCAGCTACATGATAAAAAAAAAAAATGTACAAAGATGACATTATAATTGCATAGAGAGAACAAAGGTCATGAGCAATACCAATCAATGAAATACAGCTTTAACTCATAATTCTATAGCTATTCCTAATTTTGAATTACTACTTAATTGCAGGGCTTGCCAAGTTGGATCAATTTACTGGTCAAAGGAGTCAGATATCAAAACTCGCCAAGGTTCAGGCAAACTTTTTCATTCAATCAAACATACTATTAAGCAATGAGTATGAGGGTAACACTTCACTTCTTGGGATGTGTACTTACCCAAAGAAAACAAGAAAATTAGCATCACCAATCTCATACGAGCTGTTGTTCGAAAAATATCACTAAAGTTTTACCAAACGTTTGATATTTCCAACTGCCAACCTCTAAATTTTAACTGTCCTGCTTTCTCATCCACTTATGTCTACCCTTTGAATAATTCCAATTTTCACTAACCTACATGTCTATGGATTTGACTGATTTATAATTAGATAGCCATAATTAGCAAACTAACTATCATGCATTTCCTCATATTTCCTCCCTACTTGGATGTTGTCCCCAAATTCTACATGACATTTGTGGAATTCACTAGAAAAGTTGACTCGGAGAACAACTTGACTTGCAGCAGCAAACTGCCTCGCTACCAACAAGGGAAGTAGTGATTTTCCCTTATGTGCATGTCAAACACAGAAAAGTAACTTCGGCAAATGGTTGTTGAAAATATGGAATGTTAGACTCACAATGAGTGATAGAAACCCCTCCCAGGTGAGATGGCTTGTACAACTTGAGGTTGCTCACATCGACAGCATCAGGTATGCCAAGTTGAGTTTGAATATTAGAGTGAAATGCACTATGCCTGATTGCTTGGAAAATAGAGTTAGACCTGTTGAGTTATTTTGAGTCCTTTGTGCTCAAAAGGTCAACATTGGTCCTTGGAAGTATTTGATAAGTCTTATGAGGTTTTCATTAGTCTTTTGAATGTTTAAATAAAGTTTTGTAATGCATAAATGTGATAAAATGTGTTCCTTATTATGTCAAATGTCACATTTTAAGAGTCAAGATTGATAATAAACCTTAATGTCTCCAAAATCCTGTACATGCATTGGAGGGAGTCTTTTCTTTCAAAAATGGTCGAGTCTCTTTGGATGTTTTCTCATGTTGTTTTAGGATTTTACACTAACTTGACAGGTGTCTCAGCCCATGAAGGAAATCTACCAGGTATTTGAGTCCCTGGATGCCATGAAAACCAGGTTGAAGCCACAAGGCATACTGTAGCAGATTCATCCATGATTCATGTGCAAGTTTGATATCTTCCTTTTCTTATGCATGGCAGATGGGGAACAATAGACAAATTTTTAGGGTATATTTACCATTGTTTGGTGCATTCAAGAAGTCTTCATAACGTGGTTTCTGTGTGATTCTCCATGCATCATTGTTATCTCTGTTGAAAACATGTACAAGGCTTTTCAAGGTTTTGAGAGATCTGAGACAGTCATATAGAGGAATGAGACACTAACCAGTTTTTGAAGACATGTCTATGAAGGCTTGAAAGGCTTGTGAAGGCAAGATCATGCTAAGAAAATACAGAATTGAAGGCTAGAATGGAGAACCTGCCAAGTGTTGAATCAAGACTCCTGTGTCATGCCCCCGCCTGAAATTATCCCTTGGGCCGACTTCATCAACAATACCAATGTCAAAATAAATGTTTTACTTGTATTCAATTAAAGATATTTTACAAAGATTTAAATAATTCCAGTCAGGCTGGATGGCGCCAAAAGGATCGATTAATTATGTTAAGCCATCAATGTGTAATGAAGAGACGCGATCTATAGGAAGAGATACGTCCCCTGGCAAAGGACACAATGGTCTCATGAAGCCGCCACCATCAAGGGATATAAAAGGAAATGGAAGTGACATCAAGGAGGCATCAATCACTAATCAATCATTTGGATCATTAAATATTACAGCAGACATTCGATCTGCAGAATTATAACTATTTATTCAGTCATATAGACTATTAAGGACAGCAAAGGCATACATTACAAATTCTGAACTGAACTAGAAGTTCAATAAGAATCCTTATTGAATATACAGGTCAGATCATTATTGACTGTTAATTATCTTAATTATTGCATCACTGTCATATATAAAATATTTGAAATAAACTATCAACATGGATAAGGAGGGAATAAGCATTGTGGGAGAGAACAGCTAAAGGCACCCTTTACATTGACAGGTAGGGAGAGAACAGCTAGTAGGGCACCCTATTGTCCTGTGAAAGGGAGAGAACGGCTAAGGACACCCAAGGGCAGAATTCTCCTCCTTGATCTCCATGTTGAGAGTTTATTGACAAATTAAGGTTCACAAGTCAAAGAAGAATGGTGAGGGAACGGTTTGGAGGGAGAACTGTTGACTGACAACACCCTGCCATGCCTCCCTGCACCATCCTCTTCATCAAAGAAGAATGGTGAGGGGACTGTTTGGAGGGAGAACTGTTAACTGACAACACCCTGCCATGCCTCCCTGCACCATCCACTTCTATGACTGAATTTTGTAAACAAACTGAGTTAGCTGCATAGTAATGTATATATAATCTCTCTATATTGATATTGTTTATAAATTTGAATACAAGGAAATCTTATCTAACCCGAATGGTTAAAGATGTATATTTGTATATCTATATTTTGTATATGTTTTCCTATGTTATGGTTGTAGAACTCAAGTACAAGAATTATGCAGTTTTGAAGATATTCTAAATGGTAAATCATAAAACCCTAAACCTAATTTGTGGTATTTGAATTTTCTAGGGCAATTTAGGTAAGGGACATTACATTCTGCCTGCCAAAGCGTACAACAAAGGGTGTGAGAGCTGTTTGAAGGGCCTGTGAGCCATATACTGTTGGTCATTATGTCATGACAGAGATCAAATGAAAGAATAAGAAGGTTATCTAAAGTTGTAGATCTTTGGAGGAGTTCAAAGAATGGTGCGGTGTTGCAAGGGAGTGTTTCTAAATGATAAGGCCATGTTTGGAAGATTAAGGACGTGTTTGGATTTTTATCCCAGTTATGAAGGTGTGTTCAAGCATTTGAAAGGATTCAAAAGGAAAGGACAGTCCTGCAGTTCAAAAATGAGATTCAAAATAGTATGCACAGGTAGAGGAGATCACGGGATAGGAGAACTTTTCTTGACTTACTTTTGTTTTCTTATATCCTGCAAGTGTCATAATGTTGTCAAAGAGTATGAATAAGGCATATCAAACCCATGAAGAGCAAGCAAAATACCCCTATGTCTGTATACCTCCTTTGAGCTTCCTGTCAGAGATTTTGGATATTTTTCTGGTTGCTAACAGTGTTGTAAAAAATTCAGTCCTATGTAGAGTTCGCATAATAACCTGAGTCGTCTAAAGGAGCATGTTAAAATACCCAAGAAGCACTGTCAAACTATGGTGAGTCCTGTGTGTTCTTAGCAGATATCTACTCTTTCATTCTTGAATAGATTAAGACTTTTGAATGGTTTGTGAGGCAGATCAAGAAGTGTCAAAGTATGAGAAGCACTGTCAAACAGCAAATGAGCATTGTCAACTGTTGCATGCATTTACTGTCCTGAAGACTCTGTTAGTCATGGAAACCCTACCAAGTCAAAAAAGCCTTGAATCACATAGTGCAGGGTTTATATAGGTTTGTCCAAAGATTTATAAACATGCATGAGCCCAAGAGTTCTCTGAAACCTTTGTCTTTCCTTTTAGGTCTGTACCTTCACTATGAGACCCTGATAAACCCTAAACGGAACATATTAAAGCATTGTGAAATCTGAGAAATCAGTGTAGAATATAGTTAGGGTTTATAACGTCACTGTTAGGGATATGCAGGATTTCATTGAGAATGGAACTATTCCTGTAGGTTAGAGGGCATTCAAGGTCTGTATAAGACTTAAGATCATCAAGTCATGATTAAGACTATCAGAAATACAGAGGATTGTGCAAGATTTATGAGATTTCTCTTATTTTGTATGGCCAAATGTAGTCTCATGGATCTCAGTGTACCCACTGTGCAAGGAGCAGTCAAGTGTAAGGGTCTATATAAGTCTGTCCAAGACTTATGATTCATGAAGTGTTTTGAGACTTCAAGATGTGCAAATAATGATTAAACTTGCAGGTAAACTGCTACAGAGTTGTGAGGTCAGTTCATCATAGAGCACAATGCAAAGGTTGTTAAACAGAGAATTACCTGCAGGAAGAACTGTCAGAGAACTTCAAGCTTTATGACAATTTGAAGATTGCCAAAATGAAGAGATATGCACACTGCTCTACAGGAAGTCATAAGCCCTTACAAGCCTGCGTAGGCTATGAAGAGTTAACCTTGCAAAAGGGGCATTGTGATAACTTTTACGGTCTGTATGACCTAATTATGGATCTCAAAACTCTCTACAGTCATGGAAAGTCTGCCAAGAGGTCTGAGAGTATTTTTTGGGTTAGTAGGGGTATTCTAAGGATCTTGAAGCCCTGTATAATGACTTACATATCTGCACAGTTTCCCCTTAAGTATATGAACGTTGTTCAACCTTAAACAGGCCTGCTCCATCATATAAGAGCTTTACACAGGGATGTATAAGTCTGAGATAACAGATGAAATAGAGCACAGTGGACAGAGAGACTGCTAAAAGAATGAGGTCTACCCTTCTAAAACGTAACAGTCATATGTTCTAAAGTTTATCATTTACAAGATCACTGAAATGGCTAGAACCTGCATAACATTCCAGACTTATGTAAGGCATCAAAGGCTTTATAGCAATCAAAGGACCTGCTCGGAGGAACCAAGAAGAAGCCTGCATAAAGGATCAGAGAAGTTGATCTAGGCCCGTAGAGCCATAAAAGGTACATCAAGAGGTGTTTGAAGTATGCACAGGTCTGAAGACACTGACAGGCTTGTTGAAGGAAGGCTTTAAGAGGTATGGAAGGCCATAATGTCTTGGAAGTTAAAGAATCAGTATGAACTCAGAAGGAGATGATAATAACCTATAAGAGGACAATACTCAGAAGGTGAACCTGCATCAACACACTGTCAAAGAGAGAAAGTCGGGGTTTGCATATTCAACCTAAATTACACTACCCTCATGTGTTCTTGTTAAACAGTATTTGATCCCTGCCTAGGAGTATACTGTGGTGTTTTGAAACCCTACACATGTACAACAGTCTCTTCAAGGTACACATTTTAAAGGTGAATGACAAAAGGATATGGCAGCATATTGGTTCTAGAGATTGCACAGGCAATGATGTCAAAAGCTACAGGAAGACCTTGAACAGTATATAGAAAAACAAGAAGAAGGTGTAGTTTGTGAAGTAGTAGTTGCCATCCTCTTGAAGACCCTGCACAACATTCTATGCTTGTTAAGTCATCTAGATGAACTATATGAGCATTCCAAAGGGTTCCTAAGAGCAGGTGAAGATTAGCAAACTCCAAGGACGCAGAGAATGGTTCTAAGAGCTGGAGTTGAAATACACACTGTATTGCAACTCTCTAGCCCGGGTGAAATATAAGAGTTTATATACTATTCCAAAGGCACAAATAATCATTCTAATGACATGTTCAGGTTTGAGAGAGATGTCAAGACCTTTCTAGGAGTTTTAAATGCAGAATAAGGATGATTGTAAAGCATAAAATGGTCATTATGAGGCAGTTTGAAGACTTAAAAGGATCTTGCCTTTATCCCATGCCTTCAAGGAGATAAGGTCTGTTCAAAATCATAAAGAAGTGCATTATACATGTGTCCAAAAGCAGTTGGAAGGTGTCGAGGCAGTTGCAAACAAATAGGAAACATGTCCTATTTCCAAGCAGGGCAGTTTGGAAGTAGTTGAAGGTAGTTGAGGCATTTAGGAGAGTGAGCAGTTAAGGAGACCTAGTCAAATCATGCAGCGTGATTGGAGAACATGACTTCACAAGCCCTCAAAAAGAGTTTCAAAGAGATTTTTCAGGATGATGTTCCCTCCAGCGCCCAAGAAGTTGACCAGCTCATGCAAAGAGGCAGGGATTTTCTTCTTTCTTCAACAAGGGACGCCTCCTAGATTCCCTCACAATGTTTTGTACTTCACTAGATATTGAAGAAGACAAGTTTTTTCATGTATTCTGGATTATTGTAAGATTGAAGACTACTTTTTTGAGTTTGTAATAGTTGTTCAGACCTATTATCAATAAAATTTGGCATACTTTTTGTCTTTTCTGAGTACTAAAATATTGTGTTTTCATTAAAATTCATGTTTTCCTCTTGTGAACAGTAGTTCCTTTTGGAGATATGTTTATTTTTCTAGCCTGTATGAATGTATTTATCAGTCTTGAGCAAGCAAAAGTGCAGATTTGAGATAGTTGTGTCAACTAAACAGGTCCAGAAATCACTCAAATTTGGTGCATCACCACAACATTTTAGTTATTTTTCTTTCTTATCCCTTTTCATCAGTGAAAACTAGAGTAGAGTTAGTTGTAGTTTGATAGTTTAATCTCAGTTTTTAGAAAGGAACCAGCCTTCTCTGGAGGTCTGACTTCAAGTTTAGCAGGGTCCCACACCTTGGAAGTCATTCCCATTTTGTCATTAGAGTGTTGAACTTGGTTCAACAAGGGTGCAACTTTGTGTGACAACAAGACCCATGTATGACAAGCTTCAACATGTAATGTTGTTTGTTGTGAAACCTTTGTTTATCTGAGTGAAGCCAAACATGGTCACTAACTTGGAAAGAATGAGGTAGTTGATGTTGGTAATTAAATGCCTTGAATTTGGCTTTAGTTCACTGGAGAATATCCTTAATTTTTGTGTGAAGTTATGCCAAATTTTTCCCAAACACTTTGTCTTGCTCCATCAGCTAGTTGGGTATATCTAGGGGTAAAGAAGAAACTAGAAACTCATGAGGCGCCAAAGGTTGGAAAACATAAATGACTTTGGAAGGTGCCTACTCTTCTAATGAGAAAGGCAAAGAGTGCAGACCAAGGTTCAATTAACAACCTCATCTTAGTTCACGCATAAAATGAAGTGGAGAAACACAACTAACTATAATGTCCCCTTTTTGAGCTAAAGTGACTTCAAGCTTGGAAAATGGAAAGTCGGCAAATAACTTAAAGCTTGGAGAACGGAAAGTGGGTTTTTAGTGGCAAAAATGATTTTTCCTTGGCAAAATAAAGTTTGGAGATGATTTTTTATATTTTAATAATATTTGTGGAAAAATCAAAATTAATTAAATATTTAGCCAAGGAGAAAAACGAAAATTAATTAAATATTTTGCCAAAAGGAAAAAATGAAAAAAGGTGGAAAAATGAAATATTGGAAGTGAAGTTAAAATTATAATATTTTATTATTTAAATATTATAATATATTCCACTAAATCGGCACTCAAGGAGAAAAAGGCAAAATTTATTAAAAAAAAATATTTTATTGTTATTCTCTCGCTCCTAGCCGCCGCCACTCGGAGAAAAATAAAATAAATAAAAATAAAATAAAATAATTTATTTACTTTTGGCAGTGGACTTGAAAAAAGATTATATTTCATTGCATTTGGGTGCCCAAGGTGAAAATTATAAAAGGAGTTCATTTGGCATTATTTTTCATTATTGAGTATTTGATATTTTCATCTTTGGAGAGCTTTCTCTTGGCTGTAACAGATTTTCAGCATGATTCAAGGTTGAAAACCCTTGGATTTTGAGTGGTTGGACGAAAACCCAATCCACTATGGGAGATGGATTCACTTATAATCCATTATTGAGCATATTTGTAGGTTTTTGGAAGATTGGAAGCTTCAAACAGCTAGGGTTTCAAGAGAATTTCATTATCAGCTAGGGTTTGAAGGTTTTTATGCAGGTTGAAGACAAAATAATTCAGATCGGAGAGGTAATTGATCATATTTTCATCAAATAAGGTTGAATAAGGGTTTCTAGGTGAAGCGCTCAGTATTTGGATGCATTTTTGTGGCTTGGCATGAATAATTTGGCATGCTGATTTGTATATCAGACCTCTGCAATTTCACTACAGTCATAGATCGGAGGGTTTGTTCATCATATATTGAAGCTACAAGGGCATACAATCATTCTACTCTCAAATCGCTTCCTTTCTGGGCATAATCGATATGAATTTGAGGAGTTGTTGAACATTTGTTGGCTGAAATTTGTGTTCAGACTTGTTATCAGCAGCTACAGGGGTTATATCAGGCATTTCAGACCTCATACCAGCAGATACAGGTGTTATATAAGTCATATTTTACTGGGTTTGTCATCATATCTTCATAAGGCATCATCATACCTAAGGCGGCTAGGGTTTGGGTCATAATTTGGGCAGATTTGTATGCATTTGTAGGTCTGATTTTGTAATCAGACTTGACTGTTGTAAAAATCAGTCATCATCTTTGTAATCAACCATCTCTATTTCAATAAAGAAGACAAGCATTCATCCGGGTATGTGTATTTGTGTTTTGCATTAATTTTGGATGTATACGTGAGATGATATAATTACATTTCAGTCATCTATTGTTAGAATTTGTCTATCATATTGCAACCTTTCCATCTTCATTACATTCCAAACATATTGGTGAAAACGAAATTTGAAAACCCTAAGTGAATTGAAAGAAAAACGAATCAGAAATTCAGATCAGCAGGGTTAATTTCAGGACAGAATTAGATAGGGTTCTTACACTAACCCAATATCTATCATAATCATCATATAAAGTAACTCAAGAAGCATGAGTCAAAATCTAATATGCTAGTTTGTGGAAGCCCAATATTGCTTCAAATGATGCTTGAATATCATGTCTGCAACCTGTAAAACATTAACTCTCTTGCTACACGGCATAAAGATTGACATTTTGGAAAGCTAAAAGATAACCACAAAGATATAGTCATGTTGGCATTGCGTGTCAAGCATGCCACTCATGAAGTTCATGGAAAATGATTGCAATGGTCAAGAAGGAACCAATAATGGCTGAAATATTCCAAGCTTTTGATGCAGGAACATACCTGGGATCGAACAATCCCGCATAACCTTGTGAAAGTTTTATTTGTTTTGGTTTTTCTTCTTTGAATTTTGTTTGTAGGACCCTCTTTTCTATCGGCTGATTCTTCAACTCTTTTGCCTTGCGGGACTTGTATAGCTTCTGATGTTGATTGCGTGGGTCCCCTTTTTGGCATTTTCCTTAATGAGATCATGGAGGTAAGGAGATCATGTAGACGTTTTTCTTTATGAGATGGCAGTAATCGTGGCAACATCCTTTTATTATGCGGCGACCATGCCTGGGCAAATTAAAGGCGTCCTCTATCTTTAGCACTTGTTCGCAGCAACTAGTTGTGGGACAATTCTCCAAATTTAGAACCTTGTCTTATTTAGATGGAGACACACTCCACACTGGGCAGCGAGTTGTGAAAAGAAAAAGAAATAAAATCAGGAAATAAAAAGATTGTTATTTCAGAGTCGTTTAGAGGATATAGAAGCGTCGAAAGTCTGCATAGTCCTTGTTTCTGCAGATAGAAAGTCTACAGTGTTCAAAATATTGCTTTTATTATGGTAAATAATCGAATGAATCTATTAACAAAAGAGTTGAGCTCTTATAGAGAATTTACAAGATGTTTCTAAATATTACAAAGTAGAAGTTTCTAATAAGAAACTAAAGCAAACGGAAATAGAAACAAAGTAATATTACATTAGTGACCATTATAATAATATCTAAATTTATTTTAATACCCTCCCTTAATGGTCACTCTATCAACTACACCAAGATGCCCCCGAAATTTGACAAACTTATCCGGGCTCAGAGACTTGGTGAGGATATCTACAATCTGGTCCTCAGTTGGAACATACTGCAACACCACTGATCCGTCTTCGACAAGCTGGCAGATGAAATGACAATGAAGGTCAACATGCTTTGTCCTTTCATGGAAGACTGGATTTTTGGCAAGTTTCAGCACCCCTTGATTGTCACAATACAAGGGTGAAGGCCCTGCTGAAGACATCTGCATGTCTGAAAGCATCCTTCGAAGCCAAACTGCCTCACACGCTGCTTTAACAGCTCCTCGATATTCAGCTTCCGTCAAGGAGAGAGTCATTGTCTGCTACTTCTTGCTGGTCCATGTGACTGCACCTGTGCCCAAACTAAAAACATACCCAGAAGTAGACTTCCTGTCATCAACAGAGCCTGCCCAATCTGAGTCTGTTAAACCGATCAGCTTAGGATCTTTGCACCTTCCATATAGAATGTCAAAGTTGGAAGTGCCTTTCACATATCTCAGCACACGCTTCGCTGCAACCCAATGTTCAGATTTAGGAGCCGTCATGAAGCGAGAGATGTAGCTCATTGCAAATCTGAGATCAAGTCTAGTGGCAGTGAGATAGATGAGGCTGCCCACTAGTTGCCTGAATGTTGATTCGTTCTCCACAGGTGAATCAAAGGGCTGAAAGTTTCAGCCCTTTCTCCATAGGTGTGGATGCAGGTTTGCAATCTGTCATCTGAAACTTGTCCAGCAGACCTCTAGCATACTTGGACTAAGAGATGAAGATGCTATCAACTGTCTGCCAAACCTCAACACCTAGGCAATAATGCAAAAGTCCCAAATTTGTCGTGTCAAATGATTGACTAAGATCATGTTTGATCTCATCAATCAACTGCTTCGAGCTGCCAGTAATGATCAGATCATCAACATAGACAACTATAAAAAGACTATCATCAACATACTGTTTGACATACAAATTGGAATCAGAAGGACTTCGCTAAAATCCATGATCCACAAGGTACTCATCAATTTTCATGTACCATGCCCGTGGAGCCTGCTTAAGGGCATAGAGTGCTTTCACCAATTTCCACACCTGGTGTTCTTTACCAGCAACCTTGAAGCCAGGAGGTTGCGTCATGTAAACTTCTTCTTGCAAATCTCCATTGAGGAATGCACTCTTGACATCCATTTGATGGGCTTTCCATCCAAACTAAGCTGCAATAGAGAGGACAAGCCGAATGGTACTCATCTTGGCTGTGGGAGCAAATGTCTCCTCATAGTCAATGCCCTCTTTCTGTGAGAACCCTTTGGCCACCAACCGAGCCTTTACTTATCAAGGGTTCCGTCAACCTTGTACTTAACTTTGTACACCTATTTGCATCAAATGGGCTTCTTCCCAGGTGGAAGATCAGAAAGGACCCAAGTGTTGTTCTTCAGAAGGCTATGATGCTCAACTTCCATAGCCTATTCCCACTCAGGTATGCCTTTAGCCTCTGAATATGTCTGAGTCTGAGGCTCCGAGATGCTGTGAAGGTTGGCCATAAGAGCAAAATTGACTAATTCTACTGCTTGCTCTTTTTCTGAGCAGATCTACCCTCGATCAATTCATCATCATGAAGATCACCGATGGTCTTAGCCCACCATTTAGGCCGAAGAGTAGATGTACCAACATCTGAATCAAGAGGAACAACATCACCTGGTGTGGCAGGAACAATGTCAGGAGGATCCAGATCGTCCTGAGGAGGGGGGGTGGTGGAACAACAGGCTGAGGTGCCTCGACATCTGCAGAATCCCTCCCATTAGGTGGAGCTAGGGAAAAGCGAACACCCAAATCTAAAGCCTTCAAAGGCTGATCCTTGGGGCTAACAGGAGCAGACAGAAGAAAGGGCCCAATAGCCTCATCAACCACTACATCACGACTGAATATGAGACGATCAGTGTCTACATCAATCAGCCTGTATGCCTTATGATTTTCAATGTAACTAGTGAACATGAGTTTTTGGCTTTTGGAGCCCAGCTTGGTGCGCTTGGCATCTAGAATCTAAACATGAGCAATAGAGCCAAAAACTTTCAGATGGTTGACCCGAGGCTTACGTTCGGACCAGGCTTCTTCAGGAGTCATCTTCTTGATGGCATAGGTAGGAGACCGGTTCAAAAGATAAACAGTGTAAACTACTTCAGCCCAGAACTTCTTAGGAATACTTCTATGCTCTAGCATAGAACATGCCATCTTAGTAATGGTGCGATTTCAACACTCAACGACACCATTCTACTAAGGGATGTAAGGTGTGGTAAGCTGGCGTTTGATGCCATGTGCAGCACAGAAACGAGAGAAGTCAGAAGAACAAAACTCCCCCCCATTATTAGACCTACGAGTGACTATTGGACAGCTTGACTTTTTTTCAACTAAGGCTTTGAACTTCTAAAATATACCAAACACATCTGATTTGTTTTTTAAAAAAACACCCACATCTTTCTGCTGAAATCATCAACAGATAACATGAAATATCTGCATTCACTAGTCCACTGTCATGTCCCTGTGATTACCCATAAAACGATTACATATTCAAATTAAAGATATGAATATTGTAATAGATTCAAGTAATTAAATATTATAAATATATGTAAGTAAACATAAATATTAATATTATTATTATTATCATAATATATTATTATTATATAAGTATTTATATAAATATTAATAATTATTTACATTATATTATATTAATATAAATATTAAATATAGATTAAATCTATTATAAAATATTAGTAAGACCTACAATATGATCGACCTCTTATAGGGCCGTCGCCATTACATATTAAATAACAATTCCATAATTAATAACATGAACGATTATGCATTGTATATAGTAAGTTGTGAAGAGCCAAACACCATAAGAGGTGGTGTAGCTTGGGAAGAAAGCGATTCTTCGCAAGGTATAAGCATCGATCGACGGAGGAACAAATGGATCATTCGGAAGTCATCCTTCATCAGCGAGGAAGCAAGTTTTATCATCATCAACTCTTGAAAGCGTCTCACCGAATGTTCAATTAAGCAAGATAAAGAACAACTATGTAAATAAGCCCACGGTGATTCAGAGGAAGCAACTATTATGAAACTGGACCCGCATTTACACTAGCTTTGTTTGAATCGAGTTGATTCCTATCTGTGGAAGTTTCAAAGGCATCTAGACCATCTAACTCAAGCACCGATCTACTAGGAGGAAATCTCTTACCTAGCAACCGATCTGAAGAGCCGATTCTATAAGGATCGTGTTTGATTCATAAGCGCCGACTAATAAGAGACTCAGATGGACCATTGCATTGATTGAATTCATTGAAGGATAAAATCAACAATCTCATCCAGCCATTCATGGAAGACTTAGTTTAGGAAGAGAATCGAGGCAACAGAGTCACAGTCGGTCCATCATATGCGATGGCAGAAGACATTACATCTGAAACAGTATATAAATTGAACTTTGCTTGTATTAAAGAGTCTGCGTAGAGCAACCTCGGCGCCGGTTTCAATAGGTAATCGTGGTGACTTTGTATTCACTATCCATTAACAAGGAATTGCCGCTAGTCATATAGATTGGCATTAGACTACTTTGCAGATCATAGTATTGTTGGGCACAATTGGAGAATCCATCGTATGAGATATTGAAGACTCCAACCTTGCACGCTGATAACAACTTAGGTGATATCCAATATTCAATATTCAGTGCTAACCTTTGGAGGTTTGTTTGGTATCGGGTCATTGGCATCAAAATTGATATCAAGGAAGGAGCAATAAGTATAGGGGACATTACATCCACATACATCAACGTGAACCAACTGCACTACCTTGGATGCTCTCCATTTGTCACCATCTGAAGATGGAGTCCAATGCTGCTTTCCAGTCTAACATGAGTCGCAAACTCCATGGATCTAAGTCTGAATCTCAGGAAGACCACCGACCAGACCCTCCCGAGCTAACTGAGAGAGATAGTGCATGTTTAGGTGCCCATAACGTTGATGCTGATGGATGTACTCCTGGCTGCTATGGCGTGCTCTTGAGAATCACCAGAATCAACGAGTCTATACAGACCATGATCCTCAAGTCCTTGGGCAACGATGGTGTGTGTCTCACGATCCACTATGCTGCATGTGTGCATGCTGAAAACATCCAAATGAGGAGAGTGCCGCATAATCTAATTGACTGAGAGAATGTTCAGCTCCATGCCAGGCACAAAGTATACATCGAGAAATATTAAATTTCTCCCACCAAACTGAATCTGCACGTTGCCCTTTCCGACAACAGTATACTCTTCGCCTTGACAAAATCTCTGAATGGCGTGTACTGAGTGAACCAATCTCGCCGATGTGTGAAATATCAAGAAGCACCTGAATCAATGTACCAGGTAGAGGATTTGACATGATCTGCAAGTCTCTTGGCCATACAGGCATAGAACGCAGACTGCTTTTGTTCAGTGTGCTCTGCAACATGGGCTTTAGACTCTCCGTCCTTGGACAAAGACGCCATCTTCACGCTTTTTGAGGCACGAAAAACAAGGCAGACAGAGGTAGTTTTAGACGGTACAAATCCCGAGACAAAAAAAAAGCACAAAACCCTAGTACGGATTTCAAGGCACGGATCCCGAGATAAACACAGGCAAATGCTAATAGGCACAGGGCCCAAGTCTGAAGCTTTTAAGGTTAAGCGTTGTAAGCGCAGATCACAAAAACCTTCCTGTTGTGACATAATCTCAACATCGCCCCATTTTCAATGGGGACCCCCTCCTTATTTTGAGTTTCTGGTTTGAGTATGTTTTGGCAGTGATTCCTGTTTGTAGAGGAATTTGCAAGCAATTCATGGCGCATTTGAACGACCCCTCCTCGGGCGGACTTTCATAGTCTGTTAGTAATCTCCTCTCAGTTTAAATCTTGATGATTTAAATCACCCACCTGGGAAACCCGTCTGACTAGACTATGCAAACCGCATTCTTTCTTAACTTATTCACGGGTCCCTCTAAGCAAATATACAATCATTTTATACGGAGGGAAGCTTTGACTTGTGCATAACCTTTCATAATTCCCGCCTCAGGAGGACTTTTGCTATCTGTTTGCAATCTTTTTTCAAACATCATATGCAATTGTGTAGAGGTTGTCCGCCCGTGCATTATTCACACTCTTTTTGAGCCTAACCCGTCTCCACGCACACATTCATGATTTGGTGTCTCACTTTGTGTAATTATTCGAAAATCTCCATACAACTTTGTAAAGTGCAAGCTAGTTTGATAACGCTGCTCAAGTGGACTTTTTAATGCTCTTTACAAATCTTTTTCTTCATCTTAGTGCACGATGACCTCAAATGTCCGCTTGGCGATATCTTTTATTTTTTTGCAAAGTCTAAATTCAAACTATGTGTTGCCCACTCAAATGGCCACTCTCTTCCAACTTGTGCATGAGAGGTCAATAAGTCTGCCTTAGACGTTTATTATGTTCACTCTTGCAAATGCAAGGTCCACATTATGCATAATATCTTCATTGGTCCGCTTCTTCTATAAGCGCATATTTGTAATCAATCTGCAAAATTTCAAATCATGCATGGCTCTACAAAATGTCTGCTTTTTCTCCTTGGCGCATATCCATTTCAATCTTGCAATTCGCATTATCCAGTTCATACATAATAGTTTGGAAGGTCCGCCTTAGGCGCTTATTTGATGATTGCATTGTTTGGTCTAAAAATAGCACCATACTTCAATGCATAATAAATCCGCCTCTTCTAATTTTGGTCTCATGCTTTAAAACTCAAAAGGCTACTTCAGCGCGTATTTAAGGGAGGCCTCCATTTTATAAACATCTCTTAATTCATTGAAGCACTAAGGTCCGCTTAAGGCATAAATCGGTGATTAGTATGTAAAATCTAAATCATACATAGAGCGCCCAAAAAAAAAACTGCCTCTTTGGCACCCTGCATTAAGACGCGATAAGTCCGTAGAGCTTGCAATTTAGCATTTTTGCGCCATCATGCAGATTGTTCGTCCTAAGTAGTCTTTGAAGGATTGCAAGTTATTCAACTGTGCACAAATTCTACGCTGAGAATACTGGGTTAAGTCTGTCGAGGTGAGGAAAGAAATTATTCGAACATCAACTGAAATTTGTTATAAAATTTGTGACACCAGCATGCAAAATGCATTCACTTGTTTCAATCATACATTTTCAAATGTTGCTTTAAATAGCGGATCGATCCAATACATGAAAAGGCGAGTTGAAACTAAATCTGTTGATTGGGGTTGTCAAGAAACTAGTCAAGTTTTTATTTTTTGCAAAATCCATATTATTGACTTTTCTTGCAATCAGACAAGGTGATTTGAAGTTGCTTATTTTAATCCCACATGCATTTGGTGGTGAATTTTGTCTCTATTTGCTTATTTATAAGGTATCACTCCAATTCATTAACTTGAGGTATTTCTTATATAGGTGAATAATGAATGCGATGAAGAATGCCAAGAGCTGGCGCATGGGAAAGTTCAAAAGATGGAGCGTTGTTTGAGGAGGGTGGACATCATCGTTGCATGAAAGAGGCCCATTCCGAATGATCAAGATCCAATGCCAAAATTCATCATCAAGATCATCATTTGCACGAGAACAAGAGAAATGAGCATGTTCATCAAGCAATCCATGAATTATATATTCAAAAGTACAATTGCATAATCGACAACAACAAGAAATTTGACAAAATTCCCAAGTTTTCAAGTTCGAAGCAGCCTAGTTCCAGAGGTGAAAATTTGAAGATTCGAAGACTACTCCAAAAGATGACAAAATTTGGGAAAATATTCCGAGCAATATGAACACAAAGAAAATCAAACCAGTTTGTTTGATGCTGAGGTGGCATGTGCACAATCACAGTCTGCCACGTCATCCATCTGCATTCAATGTTCTAAAGATAGTAAATTTTTGTAACAGACTGCCTTGTCTCAATCTTGGCCATTGATTCTCGAATCAATCCTGGCCATTCATGTAATTTTGAGGCCTATAAAAGGGCCCATTTCTCTCATTTGTAAGGGGGATTATTAGAGGAGAGAGCAAGAATCAAGTAGTAGGAGTAGATGCAGTTAGAATAGGAGTAGAGTAGAGGGGACTCTTCAAAATCATTGAGAGGACATATGAAATTGTTGTAAAAAAATACATTTCCAAAATCAATACAAGCTCATTGTTGGTTCTCATGATGATTTGTGTGGTGATGGAATGTTAGCATGGTTTCAAATTCTCGAATATGATGGAGAAATGTTTCCAAGTAGCTTAGAAATAGATTAGAACTGCAATGATGTAATGAATATATGTAAAGATATTTGATGAATTCCTTGAATGGTTCATACTTTTTATGATTTGTTGCTGATAAGTCATTTTGCAAAGTTAGCCTGAACCACATTTGTTTTAGTTCAGTTGTGGATGTTCGTTCAAGCTGCGCCAGCAGTGGGTGTTTGGATGAAAGTTTACAACATGAAAATCTTTGAGTTCCCTTAGAAGATTGCACCGACTTCATGTAGTTGTTGGTTCTCATGGCGAAGCGAAGTTTGGTTTCATGAGGAGCTTGTCTATCTTGGCATATTTCATTATCTCATTGTCCTTAGATTAGCCTTCTAAACCCTTGTCCTTTTTCATTTTCTTTTCGTAGTTGGTTTTAGGAGTTCCACTTCACAAGAAGGAGAATAACATATTTGATTGGAATAAGGAGTATATTCAACGTAAGTCCATTTGTGAGTTTTCAGCAAATCACATCAACTACTGAATCTATCCATTGCAAGTTAAGACCTGACATATCGTGAACCTTGGAGTTGTCTCATTGGATCATATTGTTTAGCCTTTGAGAGACTTTGTTCAAGAGAGGATAGAATACTTGGTATTTTATTTTGAGTTTGTATGTGCATAAAAACACATCAACACTTCCAACAGCGATCAACAACAAAATTACAAAGTTCGGCACAGATTAAGAAAAAAAAATGCCAAAGCCGACTAGAAATGTCTATGCTGACCAACAAAGGAGGAATGGCAATAACTGCAAATGGAAAGCGCCGAACAAATAAAGGCGAATGCAAAAGCCAAATCATAAATCAAAGGGCGAAATAAACTCTACCAGAATGCTCACAAAAGTTGACAGAAAAATGGCACCACAAGAACCAAAGAAGATTCACGAACTTCAAAAAATAGCTTCCAAAAACCGTCGACCCAGAAACGCGACCACAACCTCAGACGAACACTGCCCGATGACACCTCCAAAAGACGTGACCAGAGGATTTGAGGAAAATCGCGGGTTTGAAACAGAGAAAATCATAAGTGGCCACCGTGAAATTGCGACCTCAAGCCGAGGTAGACAAAAAACAGCGATAAAGGGGTTTTAAATCTGAAGCCGCCAAATCAAAGAATCCCAGGCGAAACTTGAAGACATGACTCCAATCGACCAAGAATTAGATGAAATCGTGATCACGCAGCAACCAGAATAAAACTGCCCTCTGGATATCACGCAACCTCACTGGAAAAAGAAACGACCCTGCAAAACGCAACCTTCAGGTATAGAGATCTACACAACGAACTCGCCTAGGATGAAAAACTGCAACTATAAAAATAACAACTACAGAACTGGTACTAGTGACCACAAAAGAGGAAATTTGCCAATTTCAGAGACCCTAACGAGGAAATCCGAGGATTTGAGGAGGAAAATCGCGGGTTTGAAACAGAGAAAATTGCGAGTGGCCACCATGAAATCATAACCTCGAGCCGAGGTAGACAAAAACGGCAAAAAGGGGTTTTAAATTTGAAGCCGCCAAATCAAAGAATCCCAGGTGAAACTTGAATACACGACTCCAATCGACCAAGAATTAGATGAAATCGTGATCACGCAGCAACCAGAATAAAACCGCCGGCTAGATATCACGCAACCTCGCTGGAAAAAGAAACGACCCTACAAAACGCGACCTTCAGGTATAGAGATCTACACAACGAACTCGCCTAGGATGAAAAACTGCAACCATAAAAATCGCAACTATAGAACTGGAACCAGCGACCACAAAAGAGGAAATCCGTCGATTTCAGAAATCCTAACGGCGAGGTACGAACGTACGGATGCCAAGAAAAAAATTTAAAAATAGCTTTCCCGCTCTGATACCATATTATGGTAAATAATCGAATGACCATAGAGCTGAGCTCTTATAGAGAATTTACAAGATGTTTCTAAATATTACAAAGCAGAAGTTTCTAATAAGAAACTAAAGCAAATGGAAATAGAAACAAAGTAATATTACATTAGTGACCATTAAAACTATCTAAATTTATTTTAATAGCTTTAAAGTCTGTAGTGTTCAAATCATTGTTTCAGTTGTTGGCATAATCTGGAGTTGCAATTTCTCCTCGTTGTGTTGAGTGTCGAGCTTCGTGTGAGCCATTGTTACAGTCGGCTGAAGCTGAACAGAAGTTCTATGAGCAGTTGTAGCCGAGTGAAGTATGGTTTCGGCAGCTTTTGATGTGCCAAAGCTATGCCTTGTTGTCTTAAGTTAGTCTATGTTACATAGTCGCATGATATTGTAGTTTTGATGGGTGTTGGCAGTCTGTAAGTGGATTCACTCTTGAATCAATAAATTCAGCTTTTCCTTAATCCATTGAATGTTAAATTTTTTATGTTTATGTTTTTCCTTCAAAAATAGATAACCTGTATATGAGAATTGCTATAAAACCAGATGCCTTTCATTAGGTAGCTTGGTTTCGACTGCATTAGCTTTCAATTGGAAGAGAATCTGACCTAGCTTGTTGCAAAATTTATAAAATTGAAGAGATTGCCCATGAATTATAAGATATGAACTAGAAAATTCAAGTTGGGACCTCAAGAAATTTCAACTGATGATTCATAATTTCCATATTGAAATTCCACATGTCAAAGCTAAATTTGAAGAGACAATTCCAATGGATAAACCAAAGCATCTCAAGAGAGTAATGTAATCTAATTCCACAAAGGAATTTCATCATAGATTCTATTCAGAACATCAAACAAGATGGTCAAGTTCCAAAGCCTGCATCGAAACAAAATATTGTACTAAAGTAACCAAACAAGCACAATATTCTCAGTATATGTTAGTCAAAGGTCAAAATAACCATCCATGAAACATAAAGGGCAAGCAAGGAACCTCCAAAGGCATGTGTTTTGAAGAAAGAGAAGTGATATTTTAAAAATCAAAGTTCCAAACATTATTGCATAAGTCTCCTATTAAGAGAACTTGTTAAAGAAATTTCATCAAATGCAAATCCCAAAATTTGAGTTCCAAAAACTAAAATGATTTTTTTAAGAGAAGGGACAAACTATGGAGCCAAAGCAAACGAACATCCAAAGGCAAGTATTTTAAAGAAAAATAAGAGACTTCAAGAAAAAAACATATCAAGCATTATCAGATAAGTTTCCTATTGGAAGAACTTGTCAAAGAAATTGCATTAGAAGCAAATCTCTCAATTTAGGTTTCAAGACTTTCAAAAATTGCAAAAGAAGAGTGGTCAAATACGTTACCAATTGCTTTTGAAATCAAGTGGTGATGGTGAGCCAATACTGTTCAACAAGCTATTACTTCCTCCATAACCAATCTTTGTGATGAAAGGAGATAAAATACTTATTAAGATCATTGTGGAAGAGATTGATAAGTTAGCAAAAATAGCACAGTGCATTCATAGAAAGTGAAAGTGCAATGTATTGGATAAAGTGAGATATATTCCTATGTAGGCAAGAAGACTACATACTTGGCCAAGGTGATCGTGACAACTAGATGTCCCAAATTCACTTTAAAGTTCTCAAAGTGTGATTGGAAGCATTGAGCACCAAATATTTGGAAAGATAAAAACTACATTAATTTCAATTACAGACCAAAGAAGATCAGTGGAACTTGTAAATACATCTATTTGCCGTTGCAAAGTACTGGGCTAAAGAAAAACCCAATGTACTGAAAAAACGACCAAGAACTAACCCATGAATACCAACATCATTGATAACAAGTGAAACCATGGAGGCAACCCTCTTAGAAGAACAAAATGTCAAATATGGGTATTGCTCATTGTTGGCGTTTCAATTCGCACCTCTAAAATGCGAGTTGGAAACGGGCAGCTATGCACAGATAAACTACTCTCCTATTATGAGGGGGAGTTCCCTTTTTGTTGATGTTCGCTTAAAAGATAAATAAAACAAATTTGCCTATCTTTTTTTGTTTCTCAGCTGCGAGCACAAGGTTATAAAACTCTTTTCGCTACAGCAGAGGTTTTTCCTTTTTGAAACTTCTAACTACAACTAGGCCTAAACTAAATGATGTTTTTAATCACCTGAGTAAATTCAAAGCAAAAGGATTAAAAGTTAACAAGGAATGATTTGTTTTTAACATAAAAGCTTTAATAAACTCCTTCCAGATTTACATCAAAAGACTCATTGTACTTTAAGATGAAAGCTGAAATAAGATTACGCAAGCCACACATCTGACGACAAAACTAGATGATCTGAAATAGAAAATCAAAGCAAATGGCAGGCATGAGACTTCTATTCCAATATCATAAAGTTGATACAACTCCAGGACAGCAATATTGTAGCAAAAGGCAGGCATACAATACGCGATCAAACACTGGAAAACAGATATCACAAAGTGAACTAGTAGCTGAAATAACAATTTCTACAGGCTAGAATAGGCACAGCAAATCTTGCTATTACAATTACCATTTCTTACAATGGGCAAGGCTGCCCTTATTTATACTAAATCAAAGGAGTAGGGAACCCTAAAATCTCCTTGATTTAACCTAACTAACTTGTCAACTCGCAAGCTTTATTTCTATTCTAAGACAAAGATTACAACTAACAACTGCTTTAAAACAATCTGCTTTAAAGCAAAGAAAGCTCCAACTATTACAAAATGATTTTTTACTATTTTGAGGATGGATAAGCTTTGGATGAAAGCAAATGCTTTAAAACAAAAAACATCTAAGTTAAAGTTGTTTTCTTTTGAGTCACATCCTCATCTACATTCTTGCTTTATTGGTGATGTCATCCATTGATATTCTGGGAAATAATATCTTCTAAAAAGCGAGTGACCGCATCTTTGTCAGGAACACCGATACTCTCTAAGATGATATTCTGATTTTCCAACATTTCTTCACCATCTGCAACCATCTGAAGGAATTCATGAACTTCGCCCACAGCCTTATCAAACTTTACTGTCATGGCAGCGAGACGATCCATCTTGCCGGTGCTGAGATCACCATTAAAACTGTTGTGGACGAGAGTCTGGAATTCTGTCTGTACCTCCCTAAGATCATACAGGGTACCATCTTCTTTCTCATATGAACACGGGATCTGAGAAACAAAAGATCTGACGAACTTGAGAACATTTACCACTTTTTCTTTCCATTCTGCTAACTTTGAGATTATACTGTCATAAGTTTTTACTATGAAAAGATACTGTGCTTTCCAAGTAGAAACAATCTTCTTATTCTCAACTGAATCAACAGAATTATATGCTATCTTCAAGTCAGAGATAATGATCTCAAACACTAGTCTATTTTCAGCCAAAGTCTGTTGTAACCCCTGAATGCCTTGACGCAGATCATGAGCGTTGTACTTTAATTGATAGAACTGTGAAAGTACAACTCTACCTTTAGTCACAAATTCTTCCACCCAATCCTTCATGTGCCTCCCATAAATGACCAACTGACTGAATTGCTGCTGATCGGCCGGTGATCCCAGAATCGGAGGAAGCAGAAAATCACCCTGTGACGTGCCATGAAAAGATTGGAAATGTACTACCGCAGCTACCTAACTTCAGCCTTGAGGGCTGTTTTATCTTCTCCATCCTTCAACAATCTCTCTTTCAGATTATCTGCTGCAACCTCGAAGAGATTTACATCTGTATGCCGGGTACTCCTACCAAGATTAGCTTTGACAACCTTGAAGTCATCAACCTAAATATCATCAACATCTTTATCTTTTGGCGGTGTTGCAGTTTCAAGGATCATTTCTTCATCCGCATTCTTTTCAATGTGAACTTGCTTCTTAAGTTTCCTGTCTAGTGTATCTTGGTAGACGCTTTTAAGCTTTGTCAAGTTCAATTGATATGAAGGCTTTCTCCTCTTCCTACCCAAAATGTTCTCAAGCCAAGATGAGCCATCCTCTCTTGGAAACTCGGTTATAACTTCATCAACTCCTGATTAACCAATATGTGTCTCAGAGTTATGAACCGGCAAATCTGGCTCTGAATCAATGTGAATGGGAGAAGAGCTCAGTGATGAAGGTGGAGCAAAATGAACTGAAGGCAATGTTTCGACATGCGGTGTTGGTTCAGCGAAAACTTCTAATGCAACTGCTAGTTGTTCCTGCTGAATATGAACTGGAGACTCAACGTTTTTCCTCTTCAACTTGGCCATCTTTGTTCCTTCTGGAAGAACACTCATAGCCTTAGTTCTTTGTTTTGGTTTGGAAGTGGAAGGTACTGATGGTTGAACTATTGGCAGCTTTGCAACCGGAATGACTTCTTTCCGCTCATTTTTCAAGAATATCATACTGTTTTTTATCACTCGGCTCGTTCTTTCCTCGATCGAGGTGTTTTCTTTAGTGGACCAATTGACTAGTGGCAATGGTTGTTGCTCGACCTAATCTCTGAAATATGTGGGAAGTAAAACTTCACCATCATCTGACAGGATATCAACCAACTGCCGAAGAGTAAACATGTTGTAACTTCGTTTCTGCACTTCAAACTCATCCGCACAATTGGCCCAAGAATCTTCAATTGCAGGTGTATGTACACAATTTTGACCAAGGTGTGATGCAAAAACACCACAAGGATTGTATAAAGTCCTCCTGTCAAAAAACTTAAGACCATACTTGGAAGATTCACTACCAATTACTTTGGCATCTGCTCCAGATCTACATCTGTAAATACCCATTCCAACTGGAAAATTGAAAGCCGCCTTGCGCCTGCTGCGCAGAAATATATGAACTTCATAGACTTGCCTCAAAAATTCCATGAATGCTACCTCATCTGTAGGATATTTTGGCAACATGGCTTGCTCTCCTGAGAAGCCATATACTTTGATGTAAGAGAAAATGGGAAACTAGATAAACCAATCAGCCCATTCTGCCATTGCCAATCTGGCATCAGCTGAAAATCGTATATGCAACTCATTATCCAGATCTCGCATTGCATGCATAAGGAATGCATCATTTACCCGCCTATAATGTCGCTTAGCCTGAGAAAACTCTAACTACGAGAAATGGTGATATACATGTTGTATGCCCAGAGTTCCAACAATATTCAAACCTCTAAATTGACCCTGAAAAGCCATTAGATATACGAGATATGATATCATGTGGAATTCATGGGCCCTTTGAAAATCAATTATCTACTGGTGGAGACTATCACTGATGAGTGTTGACCAATCATAGTATTCAGTTCCGTCAACAATCTAGGACATGATATAAAACATCCAAGGTTGAAATTTGTTAGCATCTGCTTGACCTGTGATTCGGCTCAGCAGAGTAATCATTATTGCATGTTCTTCCTTGAACTCTCCACGTCCAACATTCTTTGGCATAACGTTTTGCTTTTCTTTCAACCACCTCTGAGCAATCTTTTTCCAATACTTCTCTTTATCATTGTGCCACACCCTTTTGCATTCTTCAATTGAAACGACTAAGTTTTCCCTCCAAATTGGTATTGAAAAACACTTCTCAATATCATTTGGCCTGAGGCTGTAGAGCACCCGTCCATCTACTGGTTGGATTTCTCTTGTGACTAAATTGTAATGCTTCATACAAGCAATTATGAATTCGATACTTTGCACTGTGATGGGGAACGAAGCTGTTGCAAGCAACCCAAAGTGATTCAAATTCCTGATAGTTGTATTTCTTGCATCTTCCAAAGGATGTAAATTGAACACTAGTAGCACCTTATGCAAATCGGTCTCGAAAGGTCTCAGGTAATCGTGAACCAACGCCATTTTAGGCTTGATCTCAATTGGAGAGTACTGCATACTATAAGACTTAAGAATGACTGTGAACACGCCTATCTCGGAAAAATCTTAGACAAAAGGCTGAAAATTACTTGTTGATTTCTTCTAAAAAGCAGAATGTGAGCAAAAAAACTGGCACATGGGTTTTGTAGACAATTCCATTTCGAAACAACCCAAATTGTCAGATCTTGAAAAAGTGGAGGATTTCTTGAAAAAGCAGCAAAAAAGCAGATTCCCGAAAAAATAAAATTTCCCAATCTTCAAGAGGATGAAATTCTGGATGGATCCATCTCGATGAAAATTGAAAAAACTTCGGCCTTGTTTTTGAAAAACGATCCCCTAGAAAAAAGGACCTTGAAAAAGCGTGCCTCCTTGCTTCCTCATCCCGAAACTATGAAGAACGCTAAAAAAGCACTCCGTTTGAGCCTTAGAATCTTCATGGAAAGAAAATAAAAATCTTCCTCCTCTAGATGCAACCTGCAAAAGTAATGAATGAAAGAAGCCAAAAGCTTGTCTTTATAGAACTTTAGGGCAAAAAAAGCAGCTTTCTTTGTGAAAGAATAAAGCTTCAATCTTATCCATGAAGAAAGCATCTTTTAAAGCACAAATCCAAGTAAATATCTTCAAATAGGAAGAATCCCTATTTTAGAGCTGCCTATGGCTTCATATGTGAGATGATTAAAAATATCTTCTTTGATGATGTCATCAAACACGCGAGGTTGCAAAAGTGTTAGCCAATGTTTACTTCGTTTTGACACTTTTGCATTCGTTCTGACTCAAGTATGGCCTGCCCTTGACTTCAACAAGACGGCAAACTATCACTGTTGACTGAAAAAGCTAACTGATCATGGCACCTTGAAGATTTATCAATCGTGATTTCATCCCCAACCTCAAACTGACGATCTGACGATGTTTGACTGCAAATCGGACTTCTGGAAACTGTCGCTGAACGAAGAACGGAAGCAGCTGTCGAGAAAAACACTGACAGACATGAAAAAATTCTAACACTTGGAAAGTTGGGTGCCCCTGGCCTCCAGGGGTGCCTGGTTTTTTGTGCCTTAGTTATTTTCCAAAAATATCAACTTTTTCAATTTCTTGATTTCCGCGCACGTTCCGATGACTGTGGACCCTTGTTTGGAAGCCGATTTCCGCCTGTTGGAGCAAAACTGAGTCTGATGATCTGGTAAATAGGCAAGCCTGATGAAAATTAAACTGATCTTACCCTATGTCTGCCTCGGAAATCGCACCAAACCAATTTCTTGTGAATCTGACCGGACTGATGGAGGAGGATTTGCACGTTTTCTGGAAAAACATGAAAAAAAACTAACTCTGGGGCTCATGGGCGCCCCTAGCCTCCAGGGGTGCCTAGAATTCTGTGCCTTAGAATATTTTTGACATTTTCAATTTTTCTAACTTTTCTCCGTTTTTCCCATGCTTCGTTCTCCGTTCTTCGTCAAATCGACGACTGTTCGTCAGTTCTGCATTATCTGAACCTTGAAAACCTGAAAATGAGCTCTAGCAGATGAACATCCTCCATTGATGGCTCTGGAGCTTGTGCTTCGCCAACTAAAAAAGCAGAATTGACCCAATAGAGAAAACTCGACCTTTTGCAGATTTTGTCTAGACCACCTTGATCGTGAAGCAAAATCAGCGAATCAGAACCAAGCACGACACCTGAATCGAAGGTTCTATTTTTAGAAAGTTTTGCCAGCATCTGTATCTCAAAAAACCCAGAAAACTTAATTTGACATCTATTTTTAGAAACTTTCTAAAAATAGAAATTTCTATTTTTAGAAATTTTGACCGACTTTTTGATGAAAAATTTTCTAGACTTTTACAAAATGCCTTAATGAAGCAAAAAAAATTTGATTGGGTACAACAATTGGCTCTGTCTGGGGACGATGTCGGATACTTACGGCATCGGAGAATCGAGAATCTATGGACTTTTTAGCTTAGACTAGTGCCTTGTCAATTGGGCAATAGAGTCAGGTTACTTTCCTAATCACTTAGAACAATACTTTTCCCTAAAAATCACCTATAACCGGACTTCCTAAAATCACCTAAGAGTTGGAACTTCCCAGAACACAAAGAACACAACTGTTGCATTATAAAAGGGGAAAAACATTACGACATAACAACCACATCACGGAAAGGCGAAATGCATTATGAGAACAGAAAGGAAATGAAATTACTCCATCCCCGAAGGGATGAAGTGCTTTAAGTATAATCCACTATAAGGCAGCGGAAAGAGCCTTCCATCCAAGTGTGAGAGAATGTAAGTATTCTCCCCTGCGAACTCGTGAATCTTGTACGGCCCCAGCCACAAGGAATCAAATTTTCCATGCATTCCCTTGGGCTCGTGTCTTTTGTCCCAAAGTAGGACTTGATCACCAATCTCGAAGTCTCGCTGGCGAGCCTTCTTATCAAATATTTTCTTCACTCGTTCCTGATGCTAAGTGATTCTATCTATGACCTCCACCCTTTTTTCTTCTAGTTTCATCAAATACAGGATGCGCTTCTCAATAGGATCTTTGAACTCATCATCCTCAATTGCGGCCGCCAGCTTCAAAGCGGACAACTCCAACGTGATAGGTAGCATTGCCTCTGTACTATACAAAATGATGAAAGGTGAAGTGCCAATGGCTCTCTTGGGAGTAATTCTATCGGCCCAGAGAGCATCATAAAGCTTCTTATGCCAAGTCTTTTGATTAGAATCAACCAGCTTGCGTACAATAGTGACTATATTTTTGTTTGATGATTTGGCCTGTCCATTACCTTGAGGGTAATAATCTGAGGAGTGTGATAACATGATGCTGTGACCAAAACAAAACTCCAGTACCTCCTCAGATGAGAAACATGTTGCATTGTCAGTCACTATCTTGCATGGTACCCCGAATCGTGAAATAATATTCTCTTTTAGAAAGTCGCAAACAACTTCCAAGGTAGCCCGCTTGGTTGGAATAGCTTCAACCCACTTTGTGAAATAATCCGTACCTGTGAGGACATAAATATGCCCCTTACTGAAACGTGGGTTGATAGGACCAACGAAATCCAATCCCCATTGCTGGAATGGACCATCAATAATTACTGGTTTGAGGGGGATGGCTGCCAGCTTGAGTTTGCCAACAAACTGTTGACAGATTCGACATTTTGACACCCATTCATATGCGTCGCGAAACATAGTTGGCCAATAAAACTGCGCTTGCAGGATCTTGAATGCAGTAACCCTTGACGAGAAGTGGCCTCCTTCGCATGCTTGACTGTGAAATCCATCCAGCAAACGCCGTTGTTGGTCTTTGTTGACACATAACAAAAGGGTTCCATCAAGCCCTTGCTTGTATAGAACATCATTCCAAAGCACAAACTTTTGCACTTTCAATTTTAATGTTCTCTTCTACTATTTGTCCATGTGAATTGGACATTCTCTGTAAGTCAAATAGTAGACAATTTCCGCATACCATTCATCTGCAGAATCAACAAATAGGACCATAGGAAGATCCTCTTTAGTTTCAATTTCAGATTCACCATCAGCCATATCAACGATTTCAAAGAATTTTCTTTTCTGACAAGTTAAACTTTCAACGAACTATCCCATTGCCTTCCAGAAAATGTATACTTCCATGAACCTCGAAGTTTAAATCCTTTTCGGTGAGTGGACACTTCCACGAACTTTCAAATTATTATGTTTCGATGAAAAAAAGACTTACAAACCTATGCTTTCGGCGAACAAAGAAGTTTGCAAACTTGAGTTTGTGCCGAAGATGAAAGGGAACAAGCCTTTCGACGAACTCTAAAATGTTCGAACTCCTATTTGGCGACTTTGCATCTCCACAACCTTGGAATCCCCTTTCAGCGACAATAGGATTTCGCAAACTTTAATATACACCAAAACATTTCCTTTTAAATTTCTTTTGGCGCTAACGCAAACTTTCAAACTCAGTTTCAGTGAAACTGTGCGTTCGTGAACTAAAGTCTTCGCCGAAATATTCCAGTTAAAGTCTTTGAAGATGTTTTTCGGTGACAAGTTAACTTCACAAACTTTTGTTTTCAGCAAACTGAGTTTGCTAACTAAGAAGACTGTCGAAACAAGTGCCTTTTGTGAAAATTTGTTCACAAACTTGAGTCATGGTCGAAACGTTCTTTCAGTGAATAGTTAGATTCACGAACTGATAGTTTCAACAAAACACTAGGTTCGCGAACTGAGTACTTTGCCAAAACACTCAAAATCCCTTCAAACTTTTCCCAAATTTCACCAAATTTGAACCATAGATACCCATTTAGTTCTTCTTCAAAGTGGTGTTTTGACTTGATCAAATTAAACTTAAAATTCTTCCTGAAGCAAAAATCAAAACCAACACAACAGAAAGCCAAAAACACAACAAAACTTAACAGAAACCTGAAAAAATATTTTTGTTGGATGCAAGATTGCTCGTGAACCCAGATGCTCCTACATCAAACACGCCGAGTAAGTGAAATGTTCCATGAGTTTGGAAAACTCATGAGCATTTGGAAGTGCTTGGGTTAGTGATCCCATGCTTGTTCTTTATCCAGATCTCTTCGTTATCCAATAGATTTCTTGCCCTAACTTCATACTGGATTCCTCCAACTTCATTTGTTCTTCCTTTTTTGGCTTTTCTTTCAAGTTTTCCACCTTCAACTAGTTGTTTACCACTACTCATCTTCCCTTGTGAATCTAGTCCATATCTTTCATATAGAAATTTCAAATATCCAGACTGTTGTTTCCTCGCTAAGCCTTCTCTTTCCTAATCAGTACTCACATTCTTCGCACTTTTAGCCACTTCTTTATGCTGTTGTTGTACAAAACCAGTACCACTTCCTTTATTGCCAATTGCATTCCCCTTCACAGGAACCTTCATTGAGTTGTTCTCAACCTCTCTTGTCAATTTTATCAATTGTTTACCTTTACTACAACAAATTACAGAATTACTATCCTTTACCTGCTGCTTCTCCTTTACTGAACTCAAAACATACTTCTACCCACCTTTCATAATGGTGTACAAATTCCTTCTACCATCATAGATAGCCTCCCTGTCAAACTGCCAAGGCCTTCCCAACAACACATGACAGGCATTCATTAACATAACATCATGCAAGACTTCATCCTTATATGACCCAATCTGAAAACTAACCATACATTGTTCATTCACCACCAATTCATGTTCCTTTTGTAGCCAGGTAACTTTATAAGGACTAGGATGTTTTCTCTTTTTCAAACCTATCTTTTCTACCATTTCCTCTAAAACTAGGTTATCAGTACTACCACTATCAACAATTACTTTGCAACACTTATCGCCAAACTTGCATATAGTTCAAAAAAGACTTCTCTAAGATATTCCATCCTCCTTCACCTCTGGTTTCATCAACACTCTCTTGAACATAAGAGACTCTCCTTCGGGCTCTTCTGCTTTCGGTGATGCCACATTCTCTTCATCTTCTTGCGCCATGTGATTTCTGACCACACTTCTCTTGCTATTCTCCTGATGTAATTGTGGACACTCATACGCTCTATGTCCAACCTCTCCACACTGAAAACATTTCCCAAGGAACCCCTTGCTGCTACTACCACATCCCCCTACAGAGTATTCTCTTCCTCTTATTCCCTAACTTGACTTCTTATTCCATTTCGAATTTGTTTCTTCTTCCTAAACTTGTTTTCCTTTGTTGTTGCTTGCTTGTCCTCTCCCGACTGAGAATTTTCCTCTTCCACTTGCATTATTTTGCTGCCTTCTTTCTATATTTTCCTCCACTTTTAAAGCATACTAATATGCCTCTTCCATTGTAGAAATTTTCAGCGTACTCATCTCATCTTGTATATTAAATCTCAACCCATTAATATATCTGGCTACTTTGATGCAGAGATCTGATTACCATTTTATAAAATTCCTCAGTATAGTCTTTGACACTCATATCCTTCTGCTTCAGATTCCGAAGTTTTCTGAACATCTCCAACTCATAATCTTCAGGAATAAATTTTTCCTTCAACCAGATAACCATCTGATTCCACCGGGTTAATCTCATGTCTCCATTTGCTACTCTATCTCTTTGCAACTCTCTCCACCATAGGGCAACATGTCCTTTAAGTTTTGTCTATGCCAATCTCACTCTCTAAGGGTCACAAATGTTTTCAAATTCAAAATGTTCCTCCAATTCACCAATCCAATCAATTAACTCTTCAGGATTCAGTATTCCAAAAAAAGTTGAAATTTCCATTTTATTACCTCCTCCAATCTTGGCAAGTGCTCTCAGGAATTGTTCTTCTTTGGCATCTATGGGTTGTTTGTTTTCCCTCTCTCGTTCATCATCTACAATTTCTTCCTCATCATCAGCATAATCTTCCGCACAATCTGGGTTTCTTCTCAATCCAGCAACTAAATTTCTCAACTCATTCCTCATTTCAACACGAAATTGTTCGAACATATCCTCCATTCTGGGAACTCGTCTTGAGGGCATCTTCTCAAAATACAACCTTTGCTATTTTCTATCCACACACACCGTGGAAACAAAATTTCTTCTTCTCACAACTCCAACGTCTCCTTCAACCCTTAACAACTGCAAGACTCCTCTTCACACCTGCAATAACCCTCTTGAGTTTCTAAGACAATTATTTTGCTACTTCAAACTCTTTGCAACATATCACTTCCCAGCAAGAAAGCCTTGCTGATTGTAATGTCCCTTACCCGACTTGCCCTAGAATTCGCTTGTGAATTAGGTTTAGGGTTTCTTCTCTTTTAATGGGGTAACCTTGGGTTGAATAGATCACACGTTCTTCTGAATTAGTACCTGTAGCATCATGTATATTCAAGTCCATATTGCTACATGTTAGTTTTAATATCTAGTATTCATCAGTCCAACATAAACACACTTGCATTTTGAAACACATAGGTAAAAGAAAACATTCATCATGCCGGGGGAGGTAAACACATAAGCCCTTAGTAGCCTAAGGCCTACCGCAGTCCTATTGCCCAATCCCTTGACTCGGGCCTATGGGGGCTGGTCCTTTTGCCCAATCCCTCGTCTCGGGCCTATAGGGGCATGTTACAATGTGGGACCCCCATCCCTCCATGATCCAAACCCTTGACTTAGGCGTACGGGGCATAACGCCCAATCCTAATCTCGAGGCCTATGGGGATGGAACCTAGATGGGGTTTATAGGCAATCTACTAAGGTCTATGCATTCCCTCTCCTGGTTGAATTCATAAAATGCAATACATGCAGTCTCCACACACATTTCCAAAACATACAATTTGCCTTTATTATTATGAATGGTGTTATAAAGTAATATATGATACAACATGAGATATATTTGTAATGTCCCCATGCCTATTCTTTAATATTTATATATAATAGTATTTGTTATAATATTAATATCTCTATATTATATTATTATATATGTTATTAATAGTATTATATATATATATATTTGATTGCTTGCCAGCACTTGAATTCTATAGTTAGTTTATTATTAACATATATAATATATTATTATTCATTATCATTATAATATTACTATTAACATTTCCAAAACATACAATTTGCCTTTATTATTATGAATGGTGTTATAAAGTAATATATGATACAACATGAGATATATTTGTAATGTCCCCATGCCTATTATTTAATATTTATATATAATAGTATTTGTTATAATATTAATATCTCTATATTATATTATTATATATGTTATTAATAGTATTATATATATATATATTTGATTGCTTGCCAGCACTTGAATTCTATAGTTAGTTTATTATTAACATATATAATATATTATTATTCATTATCATTATAATATTACTATTATAAGTATATATATAGATATCATTTAATATATATATATATAATATATTATTATAATATTATTTATTATTGTTATTATAATATCATTATTATTATAGTGTTATCATGAATATAATTTTTAATAATGTTTAATCGTGCCAATCTCTATCGTACATCACATCCTCTATCTACTATATATATATATATATGTTTTTTTTTCTTGAATCATTCCTCCCATTTGCTGCTGATGTACATATCTCTATATATTAATTTATGATATCTTTCCTACCTATGACTCAGAAAAATATATATATATAATGCAGATCTAAATATATGTATTTATCGGATACTCTTTTTTTTATATTTTCTTCCTATGATCTTTTCCTTCTACCTCACAACCTTTATTTATTTCCGTTTCAAGGTATATGTTTGAAGAGGCACGTATCTTATTATGCTTGGTGGTAAAAGACATACTTACCCTCTTATAATTTTTATTACTTTATATTAATTCCCTTTTGTGATAAAACTAGTTCTAACCATACGTAACTCCCTTATCATAAGAGGATAGGTTAAAAGATGTTTATTTATATTATTATTTATTTATATTATTTGTATTTATATTATATCATTATAATAAATGATATATTATTTATTTTATATTATTTATATTATATCATTTATATCATAGTAAATGATATATGAATTATATTATATTATTTATATTTATATTACAATATAAGATAACAATAATTATATTTGTATTTATATTATTAGATATATTTATAATATATTATTTATTTATATTATTTGTATTTATATTATATCATTATAATAAATGATATATGATTTATATTATATTATTTATATGTGTTATTTATAAATATAATAATAATATATCTTGTTAATTGTTTTAAATAAATATTATTTAAATATATTAAATATATTCTATTTATAATATTATTCATATCTTTAATTTGAATGAATAATACATATTAGATTCAATTATAAATTACTAATATAGGGACATGACACTGATACCAAATGATGTAGATCTAATCCCAAGAATCTTATTAGACTATTGGAATTAGTAGCCAACACCAGTTACACAATTACAACATAAAATTGGTGGAAAACAATATCCACAATCACAACAATCTCTTTATTTATAAACAGTAATACAATGCTCAAGAATACACTACAATTCAAACACAATAGTGTTCTGGTTCAATTCGCCTTCACAAAAATCACAATTACTATGCTCCGAATCCCAAATTCATCGAACTCTCAAATATCTCTACTACCGAGCCTCCTCGTACCTTGTCGTAAATCCCGTCCCCTTACAAAATTTGTTCTTTGTCTTTTATATGTCTCCCTTGGAAGAAGTTGAACAATTTACCAGGAAGTTGAACTGTTTTTGCCGTTGAGCAACTAAAACGCCCCAATAATATATATTGGGTCTCAACCGTCAATCGAAACCATGATTTTCAGCATTCCATATATCGGCTTGCACAAATTCATGAACCCTTAATTCCTTCATCGGCATACTTCACTATTCACGAACTAACAAGTTCTACATATTAACGATTTAAAAGAAATTTCTTTTTCGGCAAGTTAAACTTTCAACGAACTATCCCATTGCCTTTCGGAAAATGAATACTTCCACGAACCTTGGAAGTTTAAATCATTTTCGGCAAGTGGACACTTCCATGAACTTTCAAATTATTATGTTTTGGTGAAAAAAAGACTTCACAAACCTATGCTTTCGGCGAACAAGGAAGTTTGCAAACTTGAGTTTGCACCGAAGATGAAAGGGAACAAGCCTTTCGGCAAACTATGAAATGTTCGAACTCCTTTTCGACAACTTTGCATCTCCACGAACCTTGGAATCCCCTTTCGGCGACAACAGGATTTCGCAAACTTTAATATATGCCGAAATATTTCCTTTTAAATTTCTTTCGACACTAACACAAACTTTCAAACTCAGTGTCGATGAAACTGTGTGTTTGAAAACTCAAGTCTTCGCCGAAATATTCTAGTTAAAGTCTTTGAAGATGTTTTTTCGTGACAAGTTAACTTTGCGAACTTTTGTTTTTGACAAACTGAGGAGTTTGGTAACTAAAAAGACTGCCAAAACAAGTGCCTTTCGCGAAAATTTGTTCACAAACTTGAGTCTTGGCCGAAACGTTCTTTCGGCGAACAGTTAGATTCACGAACTGAGTACTTTGCTGAAACAATCGAAATTCCTTCAAACGTTTCCCAAATTCCACCAAATTTGAACCATAGATACCCATTTAGTTCTTCTTCAAGGTCGTGTTTTGACTTGATCAAATTAAACTTAAAATTCTTCCCGAAGCAAAGATCAAAACCAACACAACAAAACTGAACAGAAACCTGGAAAATATTTTTGGTGGATGCAAGATTGCTCGTGAACTCGGATGCTCCTGCATCAGACACCCAAAGACAAAAACTTGTGAAGACAAAAAATGAATGTGGGCACAAGATTTGGTGTTAGGAGAATACTATGGAACAAATCATATGTTTGATCACAATTGTCTAATCCCTCTCAATGCATGTCTAGATCACATATCCTAAACTAGGACTCCGAATCATTGCTCCATAAAGAATTGAGACATTAATTACAACATAAAAGAGGCTGCACCTTCAAACCAATATCCCAAAAATGTATCTAAATACATTGGTGCTCAAAAACAAAGAGTGAGGCATATTCCTTGGAAAGACAATCAAGAAGTAGGTTTCACATTGAAAGATGGCAAAGTAAATTATACTCCCAAATAAGTAATATTGTCATGATCTCAACAAGCTAGCCTTAAAAAGAGACCTAAAATGTGCAAAGAGCATCCCTAGATGTAATAATAAACGTCACCTCAATTTCACTAAATTTTACCGCCAGCTGGCAGTGATCACAAAATCTAGCAAGACCTAGTTGCCTTTTCAATCCATTAAAGAAATGAGAAAGAAGGCTAACATCATCAACAAAAAAGAGAATGGTGATCAAAATATGTAAAGATATATTCAATAGCATAGAAGTCTCTCCTGAATACTGCTTGGCCCCTCACTTTGAGATTAATACCTTCCAAATGCTCATAAAGTCTCATGTCCAATAATTATATAATTAATTAGGTCTAATTTATCCATTAACTAACGAATGGGATGGATAGATTGTATGCTAAAACCAAGAGGGAGAGAATACCAAGAACACAACCTCGTAAAAAAGGTATGCCGAGAGAAAAGCATGTCAATCCACAACCTATATGTGAAACTCAGCCTAAAGTGCTTTCTAGTGCAAGGAACCTACAACCAAAATAATGGCAATATGCAAATATATGCAGAAAATAAGAGCAAGAGAATGCTTGTATATTATGTTCGCAGTGTCACTTCGAGGGGACAATACTCTCAGTCCTCCTAACATTGCCTCCACTTCCAAAAAAAACTTTGTCCTCAAAGTTTGACATGAGGAAACTTGGACAGAATGTTGACAGCGTCCCACATGGCATCTTCAAGTTGCATTCCTTTCCATTGGACTAAAACCTCTTCCATAACACAATTGCAAAGTTGTTATGTGCTTGTCTAAGATCGCCTCTAGTTCCATAAAGATGGATCCTTCTTCATACAATGTGGAGAGTTTGGTCAATAATCATGAAAAACTAGGTGGATCTTTGAAGAAGAGGGAAGTGCTAGCTTATACACAACCTCACCTTTTTGCTACACCGCCTTATAAGGGCCATAAAATTTGGCCTCAACTTATGACCCACCTTGTTGCATAAGGAAGGTTGCTTGTAAGATTGTAGTCATAGAAAGACCTAATCACCAACTTCAAAGATACACTTGGAAATATGTTGAGCCACCTACTACTTCATGCGGTTCTTTGCTTTCTGCAAATTGTCCTTAAGGATGTAATGTCCCCATTTTGCGCATAATCAATTTGAGAACAATTAGCCTATTTTGAGTTTTCCCGTAGGCTAATTGGTGGTGTAAGGGAGAACTCCAACTTTCTTGGAGAACACAAAGGTGATCATGTTGTGGTTTTATTAATAACAGTGAGTTCAGGAGATGTTAGTGAGCTCAATGACACTTTCCGAGTGTGATTCTATCTTTCTGAGAGCACTCCACACTTCTTGGAGAAAACGTGTGTTTAGTCATATGGGGTTTCTAGCAGTGGCAGTGAGTTCAGGAGTCCAAGAGGAATTCAATGATACTTTCAGAATGCAATTCCATCCTTTTGGGAGCTCTCCACACTTCTTAGAGAAGTAGGCTATTTTTGGAATGATGCCAAGTTGCTACAGTTCATCATCCTAAGTCCTTAGGAGCATTATGGTATGATCAGAAGTTTGTGTTTGATTCCTTTTGATGCTTTCCGCAACTTGGTTAGATAATTTAATTATTAAATAGTTGACTTAAGTTATCTAAAGTATTTTTCAAAAACACAACTTATGTGTAACTATTCATTGGAAAGGTTTTTAAGTTGTGCATACAAGGACGCTACGCTAACGGGAACTTTGCACACATGAACAACTTATTATTTTTGAAATAAGTTTTGGAGGGAAATGGAAAGTAAGATTTTATTCACTCCAAAAAGTTATAAAAGGAGGTTTGGAGCTCATTGTTGAGGTTAGCTTGAATATTGATTTTACTTCTATATTTGAGTGTGAACCTATGTTCCTCTCTTATTTTCTTGAGGAGGAAAACCCTCCTAGCTGGAAATGGTGGCTTCATCCAGAAGTTACATTTGTGCTGAAAAGGAGATCTTTGGTTTGTTGTTGTTAATGATTTATCTTTGATGCAATTTTGGAGTGTTTTATTGTGCATTTACAGATGATTGATTTCAGTTTGGCTTATTGTGATAATATTGCTTGAAGATTGGTTGTTTCCTCCAAGAGGCCGTACACATAGGGTGCTGGAAATCTTCTATGTATATCTCAAACCCTTATTGGTTGAACTCCACCCTTTCCTACCCCAAGCGCATGGAGTAATACTGCAGATTTGTGCAGATTAAGAGTTTATTCAAAGAGTAAATGCAGAACTAAGCTGGCCTTACAGGCCGTACCATTAATAAAAGGAGGCGTGAGGGTTTAGAGGACAAATCGCCTCACTCTTCTTTGGTATTTTGTGATGTTTGGTGGCGCCCAGATTTGAAGATTCTATTGGCATTAATTTTGGATTGAATAATCAGATTTGACAGAGTTTGGGGATAGTGGATAGAGTTTTATTTGCATTTTCAGTTATTCACTCTGCTGAAATCTGTATCAGACCTGTATATCAATGTTTGCAGTAACATTTAGTGCATCTAGAGTTGAGTTTTGGGCTACATTCTTCATCTACACCAACAAAGCTTCAATATGATTTCTTGTATTGATTTGAATGTTTACAGTTCTTCATTATCTTGATAAAATGTTGCAACAGTGCTGTTTCAGTTGGATCAGAATAATACGAGATTCTATTGCAGCCTATACATCATTGTTATATCTTGTATTAGTTGCAATAATCATATCTTGTAAGCCTTGGATGGTAGTATCGCCAGTGGTCTTCATGATCATGCATTTCATTTTGTAATAACTGGATGGTTTACTGCCAATTCTATAGCATGCTTTATGTTTTAGCACACTCCACTAAATAAGCGCAGATGAAGGATGGCTTAGCCGCCTTGTGTGCATCATTCTGCTTGCATCAAACACACTCCGCTGAATAAGTGTAGAGGAAGGTCGGCTCAGAGACCTTGTGTATTCATATTGTGTTGCATTGGCACACTCTGCCAAATAAACGCGGAAAAGGATGGCTTGTCATCTAGTGCGTCACAGTGAGCATTAGCACTGCATACTCTCTAGTTGCTACATTTAGTTGAGTTTGGGTTTAATCCAACACACTGTGTGCTCTCACCTTGCCCATTTCAGGATTTCAGAAGGTGTTGAGGGTCTGCATTGTAGCAATTATATTGCAGTTGAAAAATCAAAAAAAATTATGGGTGTATATTACAAAGGACCTTGAGAACTTTCTCCCAATGGGAAAGGGGCCTATCAACCACCTGGACCCTAGAAGAGCCTAGAACATAAGTAGCCAAAGAAAGTGGGGGCTAACCATAGAAAGCCTCATATGTGGTCATCTTGGATGCATTGTGATAAGTGGTCCTATACCATCATTCTGCTATTAGCAACAACCTAGCCCATTGCCCTTCTTGCTCAAACACAAAACATCTCAAGTAAGTTTCTAAGCATTTATTTACAACCTCTATTTGGCCATTAGCTTGGGGATGATAAGCTAGACTCATATTCAATTGAATGCCCTACAACTTAAATAATTCTTGCCAAAAGTTGCTCGTGAAGGCAAGATCACAATCACTAGTAATGGAGTGGGGCATCCATGAAGCTTGACGACTGCATCCAAGAAGTGTTGTGCCACGAGTGTTGCTATGTAAGGGTTGGGTAGGGCAAAAAAACAAGCAAACTTGGTTAGATGGTCAACAATGAAAAAAAATGCCCTACAACTAGATTTAAGAAGCCCTACAAAACCATAGAAACATCTGCCCATGCCATGTCTGGAACAGGAAGGGGTTGTTGAGATCCTAGCAATTCGATTGTAGCCCCTTTGTTGTGCTAACATACTTCACACTGGGCCACAAAAGTTTTGGCATCCTACTAGTCCGTCCAAAAAAAATTGGCTTGACATGCTCATATGTCTTCAAGAAACAGGAATGACTTGTTATGTGGGATGAATGAAGTTCCATAAGTAATTAAGGCTTGAGTTGGGAGTTATATAAATAAATGTGGTCATGATTGTAATGTCCCCTTATCACAAATCAAAATTCCTTTTACCTCGTTCACAAATTTCAACTTGCAACAAAAGAACATTAGTACATTTTTCATTTAAAGCCACATATAATAACATTGCCTTTATTCTTTCTATGATCAAATATCAACTCATAACTTAGTTCATCATGGATTACTATCAATACACGTTGCTATGATCAATGCTATGATTACTTTCAGATGCAATTCACTATTATTAATCTATGATCATTTTCTATGCATATCACTATTATTCATCTTGTAATTGCTTCCTAGCACATTATCTATCATTCATAATTCACATGCTATTCTTATGATCACTATGCCTTGCATATCTTTAACATTTCACATGTTACTTTCATGATCATTATCAATATGCCTTGCATATTCTTATCATGACATTTCACATGATCTATGATCTTCATCAATACAAATTCCAATCTACTTGTCTATATGTCATTTGTTAACAACCTATGGGAGATTAGAGGAGAGTTACCGTTATCCACCATGGGGCTCTAATATCTCTATCCTTAGACTCAATGTGGTATCCTCAATACCTAAGAGTCAAGGCCTCTATGAGACTCCTTGGTACTCTTATGATGCCTTACATCAAATAACCAAGGCCTATACATCACTATCCTTGCACTATGGGTACCTTCTACCTCATGTGACAAAGGCCTCTATAATACCCCATGAGTGGCCTCTTGGTACTTTTCCTTTCATCTCTTATATGAGGTTAACAAATCACATAACATTATGCATAATTGTTTACAAGTTATATCATTTAAATTATTGCATACTAGATACATTATAAAGGATCATTCTATATGACTGTCTACATGTTTATTATTCATGATGACTATGTACACACCTTATTATCATGAATAATGGAATATACACATCATATTGCTAAGAATGATTGTTCATAAACCAAGGTTATCATAATCGATATATTCATGAGTACATGCATATGACTGTCATATTCTTGAATGAATGACAAAGAGCTATAAGTAAATCTGCATACTTGATCATGTTAATTCGATCAGAATTATTGAAAGTACTTACCTGCTGTTAGTATAACAGCTGATCAAACAAAAGGAATAATAATATGAAGATGCTTACTTGCTGTTGTAAACTGGACTGCAGTCTTGGTTATTTGTTGCTGACGTCCGTACCTTTCAAATATTCAGATGTATTTTTCCTTGTTTGATCGATGATGCCTTCGGTTGTCTTAGACTCCTTTTATGGCCTTGGGGAGTCATCGGGTGGAGACTTTTGGCCATCGTGCCTTTTCATTAATTAATTTATAATTGCATTCGTCCATTATGAGGATCGGCGGTCTTTGCTAGTCTTATTCGATCCATATTAAATTGGTTTGTATTGCCTTTAAATATGGTTTTGTCCTTTAGTGCCAAGTCATAATCAATTTGTCTTATTTGATTGTCTTATTCTAGTTTGTCTTTTCCTCTTGCCATGAAATTTGGCTAACTTATGAAATTGAACATAAAGAGAGTTTATTATCATAAACATATGAAACCTTCAAGATCATACTGAGCCATTATAAACTAATCTTCTTTCCAATCTTTAATTGGAAAACTTCGAGCTATTATGGGCTGGAATTGAGGGATATGACAATGAGATTTCAGCACAAATTTAACTTGTAAAAGAGAACATTAGTAACATTAAAAATCATTAAATGTTAATGATAAGATTAGATAAGATCAATGATAAGGAATTCATTCCCTTGTTAAACGATTACTTATTCCCTGCTTATCATTTTAATTAACATCTTTGACTTCATATCCTATAGGTGATGCAAAGTGATCATGATGCATATTCTCATGTTCATATCCCTTTTCTCTTAACCTCCATCGGAAAATTAGCTATAAGGCACTTGGATACCCTTGCACAGAAGGAATTACACTGCCCCTCCCTATGACACCTCATAGGGCGCATGGATACCAATTCACGTGCCGGAATTACACCGCCCCTCCTTATGCTATTTCCGTTTAATTGGAGTGATAGAGAATCAAGTATATGATTGAGTATAGTTTGAGATCTATATCTTACTTCGTTACCTCTTCGAAAGGTAGGATTAACATGGCGTAGCGCTAAGATACCAATACATGGAAGGAATTACACCCGCCCCTCCTTACCATATCTATTCCATGATATGTAAGACGCCAAGTTACCAATTCCATGTAGGAATTATTCCGCCATTCCCCGCCATATCCATTATCCGTAAGAAATAGTAACTAAGGAGATATGTAGATGTCATAAACATAGATTAGGGTCGGAATATTCTTATGATTAGCATGTGATGTCCATTTGTGACCTCAATCATTTTTTTCTTTTATATAACATTTATATAGAATGTATTTTTTTATTTCAACTTTCCCTTATATTGTATACACAATATAGTTTCATTACTTTATATGGGTACATAATGGATTTTCACTCTTTTACATATAAATTTATTTAGCCAATATCTGAATGATATGCATACAGATTTCTATTGTAATGAGGATTAACCTTACACATATATATGTATATTGGTTCCTATGCACATAATACTCTTATTACTTAATTTTTCTTTAACCATAAATTACACAGAATCTAACTCACTTGATCGCTGCCCTTGCTGCCAATATTATCCTGAATTTGCTGTTCGCTGTTCAGGAAGTTTTCTGCACTTTAATATCTCCAAACTGCTGAAGACTCTCTTCTTTTTCCTCGTGTTCTTTTCTTGATGCTCCCCTTTCCTTCTTTCCTTCCTCCATGCCAAACAATGGACAGATTGGGCCTTATAAAGGCCACGAAGGGCCTCAAAAGTAAAAGAGACAATGATTAGTACTAGGTAATATTCATTTGCTGTTTGTGATTACTTCCTTAAATGGGATCGGGCTTCATGAAGTCACTTAAAATATTCTTATTTAGTATTATATTATTAAATAATAATAATAATATTTAGCTTTATATTTATAATTACTATAATATTTAATTATTAATATTTATCTTTATATTAATAATTATATTATTTATAATATATATATCAAATATATATTATCTATTATATTATATAATAATATATAATATCGATATCATATTAATAATTGCATTGATAACAATATCGAATTTATATTATTAATATATTTTTTTTATTTATATTTATTATTATTATATAATATAATAATAATATGTAAATTTATATTTATAATTATATCGGTTATTTATAAATATATTATATTTTAATTATATTAAAATATAATAATATAAGTTAATATTATTTATTAAATATTATATTATATATGTTTATTTAAATATGGTTAAACACCATATTTTATGAAGGTCTTATCATGATGTTTAAATCCTTAATTTAAACAATGCCTTATTATCGGAGCATGACAGTCCACCCCGCCCAAGATTGTTTGTCCTCAAGCAATCGAAATTAGAATACTTCTCGAACCCTTAGGATCCTAAATATAGAAGTGATTACACTAATTTGTAGGTTACATGCATTGCCATTTAATTACATAATAAATTGAAGTAGACAACCAAGTAGTTCAAGAACACAAGCAACCAGCTCAAGCAAATAGGCAAGTAGCTCAAGTAGACAAGTAAGTAGCTCAAGTAGACAAGCAAGTTGCTCAAGTAGACAAGTAAGTAGTTCAAGCACACAAGCAAGTAGGCAACCAGCTCAAGCAAGTAGGCAAGTAGCACAAGTAGACAAGTAAGTAGCTCAAGCACACAAGCAACCAGCTCAAGCAAGTAGGCAACCAGCTCAAGCAAGTAAGCAAGAAGCTCAAGCAAGTAGGCAACCAGCTCAAGCAAGTAAGCAAGTAGCTCAAGCAAGTATATACAAGAAGCAAATAAAGCATACATGTGAGTCGTAAGGTATACACTTAAATACATAAGTCTCATGAATACACAGCCTCAAGGTATACACGCGAATACAGAAAAGCCACAATGTATACACTTGAATATACATAAGTTACAAAATATACACTTGAAAACACTCGAATACAAGTTACACACATGAATACACTTGAATACATAATTCACAAGGTATACACTTGAATACATTTGAATACATATAAGTCATGGAGTATACACTTGAATACAAATACAAGTCATAGAGTATACACTTGAAGACAAATCATAGAGCATACACTTGAATACAAATACAAGTCACAGAGTATACACTCAAATACATAATCATACATGAATACAAAGGCATAGAGTATACACTCAAAGTATAGAGTATATAAATACAAATACATTCATCAAGTATACACTCAAATACAATTACAATCATAGAGCATACACTCAAGTACAAAGTCATTGAGTATACAAATACAACCATAGAGTTTACACTTCAATAACAAGTACACTCGAATGTTAGTATACCATTGAACAATTGGGAAGGGAATTCGGTGCACCCCATACTACACCGTGGACCCGTCCACCCTCCCAAGGTCATCAAGCCTACACGAGTATGAAGCATACACGTGAGTACACGCAAAACACAAAGTATTCACATGAACCTATGTTACAAAGCATACACATAAGTCACAAAGTAACCCTTTGAATACACTTGAATTCACATAAATCACAAAATATACACAAGATGGTAGGATGACTGCTCTGATACCACTTGTAATGTCCCCTAGTAGAGAGACAAATTTTCACAACCTTTCACACAAATTTAACTTGTAAAAGAGAACATTAGTAACATTAAAAATCATTAAATGTTAATGATAAGATTAGATAAGATCAATGATAAGGAATTCATTCCCTTGTTAAACGATTACTTATTCCCTGCTTATCATTTCAATTAACATCTTTGACTTCATATCCTATAGGTGATGCAAAGTGATCATGATGCATATTCTAATGTTCATATCCCTTTTCTCTTAACCTCCATCGGAAAATTAGCTATAAGGCACTTGGATACCCTTGCACGGAAGGAATTACACTGCCCCTCCCTATGACACCTCATAGGGCGCATGGATACCAATTCACGTGCCGGAATTACACCGCCCCTCCTTATGCTATTTCCATTTAATTGGAGTGATAGAGAATCAAGTATATGATTGAGTATAGTTTGAGATCTATATCTTGCTTCGTTACCTCTTCGGAAGGTAGGATTAACATGGCGTAGCGCTAAGATACCAATACATGGAAGGAATTACACCCGCCCCTCCTTACCATATCTATTCCATGATATGTAAGACGCCAAGTTACCAATTCCATGTAGGAATTATTCCGCCATTCCCCGCCATATCCATTATCCGTAAGAAATAGTAACTAAGGAGATATGTAGATGTCATAAACATAGATTAGGGTCGGAATATTCTTATGATTAGCATGTGATGTCCATTTGTGACCTCAATCATTTTTTTCTTTTATATAACATTTATATAGAATGTATTTTTTTATTTCAACTTTCCCTTATATTGTATACACAATATAGTTTCATTACTTTATATGGGTACATAATGGATTTTCACTCTCTTACATATAAATTTATTTAGCCAATATCTGAATGATATGCATACAGATTTCTATTGTAATGAAGATTAACCTTACACATATATATGTCTATTGGTTCCTATGCACATAATACTCTTATTACTTAATTTTTCTTTAACCATAAATTACACAGAATCTAACTCACCTGATCGCTGCCCTTGCTGCCAATATTATCCTGAATTTGCTGTTCGCTGTTCAGGAAGTTTTCTGCACTTTAATATCTCCAAACTGCTGAAGACTCTCTTCTTTTTCCTCGTGTTCTTTTCTTGATGCTCCCCTTTCCTTCTTTCCTTCCTCCATGCCAAACAATGGACAGATTGGGCCTTATAAAGGCCACGAAGGGCCTCAAAAGTAAAAGAGACAACGATTAGTACTAGGTAATATTCATTTGCTGTTTGTGATTACTTCCTTAAATGGGATCGGGCTTCATGAAGTCACTTAAAATATCCTTATTTAGTATTATATTATTAAATAATAATAATAATATTTAGCTTTATATTTATAATTACTATAATATTTCTTTATATTAATAATTATATTATTTATAATATATATATCAAATATATATTATCTATTATATTATATAATAATATATAATATCGATATTATATTAATAATTGCATTGATAACAATATCGAATTTATATTATTCATATATTTTTTTTATTTATATTTATTATTATTATATAATATAATAATAATATGTAAATTTATATTTATAATTATATCGGTTATTTATAAATATATTATATTTTAATTATATTAAAATATAATAATATAAGTTAATATTATTTATTAAATATTATATTATATATGTTTATTTAAATATGGTTAAACACCATATTTTATGAAGGTCTTATCATGATGTTTAAATCCTTAATTTAAACAAATGCCTTATTATCGGAGCATGACAAAACCTCTACACCAACTAAGAATCTTGTTCCAACTATCGAATAATATGTTGCATTTTGGTATTAGCTATCCATTTCAAACAAAATGCTACCATCCAAGTGGGTATTAGATCTAAGAGATAAGACAATAAACCTTCCTCTTCAAACTTACATGAAAGTGCATCGGCCACCTCATTTTCTTTGCCTATAAATAATTTCATAATCAGAACATAGCAGCTTAGCCACCCACTTCTATTGTTCAAGTGAGGACACCTATTGCCACCATAATTTAGAAAATGTTGCAGGAATTGACATACAAATAGAGTTGATCAACAAGTTTCTAGCTAATGAAGTTATGAGTGCTGCCTCCATCGATTAGAACACAAACAATTGGTGCTTGATCTAGCCAATGACTTTGCAGGTTTCAGGATAGAGAATCCTACAAGAGCTTGAATAAAGATGTGAGCTTCCTCTAGTGACTCAATGTCCAATAAAGTTGCCTCAACTTCCTCTTCTAAAGACTCCTTAGTGTCACTCGCCACCCTTACAGAATCAATGAGATACAACCATTGTTCTCTACATCTATGGCCTTTCTCCCATTTTTTATCACAGATGAAAAGATTCCTTCAGCTTTTTTCTCAACTAACTCCTCTCTAGATGACCTATGAATAGTGGTGGGCTTATTTTCTCTATTTGTGGCATCCTTCTTCAACTTGAATGATTGAGAAGAGAATCCCAAATCTTTTTTGTGGGTTGAAATCTTGTCTTCAGCTAGTTGGGCTATGGCAATAGCATCTTCCATCAATTGTGGAATTTCATCTTAACTTCAACTTGAATCTTAGTTTTCAAACCAAAAAAAAAGCAATTGCAAATACAGGTATCTAAGAGGCCTTGTGTCAAATTATACAACTCGAAATCAATGATATAGTTGGTAACAATTCCTGTCTGGACCAGCCCAAATAGCTTGCCTTCTGGATCCTCATAGATGCTCGGCCAAAGCAAGCTAGAAGGGCTTTGGAAAATTCATGTCATCTTGATTTGCCAAGCAAAGAGCAAGTACACCATACATACCATTGAGTTGCTACTCCCTTTAAAGTAAAGCTTGTTGTCATGGCACACTCCTTAAGAGGAACTTCATGAACATCAAGGTAATACTCCATCATGCCTAACCATGTGTCAACTCCTCTACAAAATATGGGCATGTCAATCTTTGGGGGCTTGGGAGGGATGCCCCATAGGCTATCGTAAAAGTGATCAATGGGAGCTAGAGTGAGTGTCAGCCAACTGATTTAGTGTAAAATTTAGCTATTGAACGTCTACTTGGCCCAAGTTAGCAATAAAGTCATTCGATTATCTTGGAGGGTAGCCACTTGAGACTGGAGGTCTTGTATGCCAACTTCAATCATGGGATCTGTTGAAGTGTTTTTATGCACATGCAAAACTCAGAATAAATTACTAAGGTAATCTATCCTCTCTTGAACAAAGATACCCAAAAGCTAAACAATGTGATCCAGTGGGTTATCTCCAAGGTTCCAGTACGTTGGTTCTCAACTTGCTCATAGGATAGCCTCAGTTAGTATGATGTGATATTGTCGTTTCCTCAAAGGGACTTACGTAGACTTCTTCTTGCTTCACTCAGCTTATTTCTCCTCTCAGTGTGAATGATGTATGAACTATGCCTCAATAATAAAGAAAAGGAAAAAGATAAGGGTTTAGAGAAACTAATCTAAGGTCAATGAGGCAATGATGATGCATGAAAAGACAAACTCCTCAAATAAACCTAACTCCACTTCGCCAAGAATGCCTACAACTATATGGAGTAGGTGCAATCTCCTAAGGTTAGTAAATGGTTTTCAAATCATGAAGGCTCATATAAGCACCCATTGGACAGCGCAACTCAAACAAGCATCCACAATTGAACTTAAACAAATTGTGATGAAGCTCAGACTAGCTTTACACAACACTCCACCAGCGATGGATGTCAAAAGCATGAGCTAGGAGTTGATCAAATATTCAATACATACATGCATTACATTAATGAGCTACTACTACTCTACTCCTAATCTACTTAGAAACATCTCTCCATTTCATCAAGATACAAGAAACTATGTTATTCCACAAGACAACACTTAGCACCAAGCTCCAATGCTCCAATGTCATTGCATGAATCTTGAGAAATATTTACAACAAATTTTCAAGTACTCTCAGAGAATTTTGAGAGTCTCCTACTCTACTCCTAATGATCTCTAATCTTTTCTAATCCCAACTAACTATTACAAATCAGGCAACAAGGCCTTTATATAGAGTTCCAGAATTACAATGAATGGCCTGGATCAATTCAAGTAGCCAAGGGCCCAGATCATGCCATCTCAGCAAGTAGTTACAACTTGCTATTTTTAGTACATAAATGAGGCAATGAAGGCACGTTTTCCAAGAAGATAAGGATGAAATGGAATCTTTATAACATCTTCCACATGGGCGTCCTCTTTGTCTTGCTTGTTGTAGGTACAAGTACAATGTACTTAGACAAGGATGATGTGGCAACATTTGATTGGTGAGGATGATGCGCATGCCACATAGGTGCCACCTCAACAACTCTTATGGATTCCAACAATTAATTCAATTTGCTTTTGGGCATATTCCCAAATTGCATCATCTGTGTGATGTCTTCGAATGTGATTGCTTTGATGAACTTGAACATTTGGGAATGTATCCTTGCTGATTTTGCCTTGTGTCTTTTGTAAGTCGGATGTGTATGATACATGTTGCTCATTTGTCTAACTCTGTGATACTTCTGTTCCTGACAGGATCTCCGTTGATCTTCTCTAGATGCTTCTTCATAGAGAGTAGCGTAGATAATGACGCTTCCTTCATATCATGGAGTAAGAGACTTCTCTCAGAGACTTGAAGATGTAAGAGCTTGAAGTTCGCTAGATGTCTTCTATGATGCAAAATGATGAAGTGTACTGGCATGATGAACTTGAAGTGATCTCTTGGAGTGATAATATGATGTCTCCTTTGCAGTGACTGCCTCTTGCTCGATGATCGATGCTTGAAGATGGTTCCAAGCACCTTGCTCCTTGTATGACTCTTTAGCTCCATCAATTCTCCTGCAACACAAACCAAGAAACATATCAATTCTTTGATAGGCATTTTGACCTTATAACACAAAGTAATCATTTTTAAACGTTTAATAGCCTTTCCAAGCATAGGCGCACATTTAGGCCTATGGAGATGCAAAAGTGCGCCTTCATACTTAGTCTTATATTTGCCATTTCTTATGATTTCAAACAATTGGCAATGACTTAGAATGTTTCTCTTTCTCAAGGTGCCCACTCAATGATGTGAATCCATATGCTTTTCTTTGAGGCACAAATCTAGGTTTGCAAAGGTGAAAAAGTGCACCTAGACTTACTTGATGCAATTTTATGATCTCAAACCCATGCTTTCAACTTTTAGGAGATCACTTCCTCCCTAGGCGCCAACTCTCATGGTTACATGCACTCTACTTCCAAGGCGCCAAAATTGGTTTGAAGAGAGGTGAAAGTGCGCCTAACATAGAGGTCTTATTGAACGGTGTTTGTTCTACTGAATGATGCTTCAAAGCGCAAATGTATGATTGTTTAGGTGTGAAAATGCGCCTTGGTTTAAGATGTGCATTTTGTGAGCTTGACCAACCTTGTGAACTTGAAGAATGTAATATCTCTTTAGGCTCAATTTTTCATAGGTTTAGACACTTTCATGTCAAGGCACCAAAAGGTGATTGTTCAGGAGCAAAGTTGCGCCTAGACTTAGAGATAGTGAACATGCTCAAATTAATGATTTCAAGCCAATGTATTGATGTCTAGAAGACTTCTTGCTTCAAGGTAATGCCAAATTTCATGATTCCAAGCCCTCCTTTTGCAAGGCGCATATTCATGATTCTCCAAGTGTGAGATTGCGCCCAGATGCAAATAGGTACTTACTTCAACTTAAATGAATTCAAACCATTGTGAAGGCTCAAGAAGAAGCCTTGATACTCAAATACTCTCAAAACTCATGGAATCAAGCATATTTTACTTAGGCGCAAAAAGATGATTCTACAAGTGCAAATTGGCAGCTAAGTTTAGGTGAGTGAGTTCTTTGACTTAGGCAATTGTAGGTGTCTTTAGGAAGTCTAACTCTTCAAGGCGCCCATTTCCTTTACAACTTCTAACATCTTCTTCCCAAGGCGCAAGTTGATGACTCTACCAGTGCAAATTAGCGCCTTATCTTCCTTGGTTAAGTTTGAATTTTCATGATGTTTCCAAACGTAAACTTGTCATTGTCAATGATGGCCTCACCAGTTCTTACCTTAGGCGCACATCTTGACATGTACAAGAGTAAATTTGCGCCTAACTCCCCTTGGTGTTTCTCAACGTTTTCTAAGTTAAACACTTCATGTTTCATCCTCAGGGGCACAAATGAGTCTCTAGATGATGTTTCTCTTCCACCCAGCCTAGGCACAGTTTGGTGATTGATTAGGAGCACATTTGCGCCTTGGGTTCTTAGGCCATTTTCCTACAAATTTTTCTAAGTCTAAACCATTTTAAGGGTCAAAACATCAATTTCATGCAGGGCGCCTTGGTTTGAAGTGATTATAATGATGAAAACCTCCTTCTAGAGTAAGGTGCACATTGCTTACTGTCAGACTCCTGAATTGCGCTTTAGTGTATGCTTACTACTTGTTGAGATTTTGTTCAAGTCCAGAACATGAGGATGTCATTCACACACCACCAACTCCATCATGAGAAAAAGTCCTAAAACATTATCCAAGACTCATGGCAAAGCATTGGAGCTCAAAAAAAGGGGGGTCCCCATTTGCAATGGGGCGATGTGTGATTAGGTCACAACAAGATCCATCTTGTGAGGCAATGCTACTATAGGATGTGATATTTTGAACTAAATGAAGTTACATAACAAAACAATTAGTGTGAAGCAATGATTGCAATGGGGTAGTGTTGTGACCTAATCACACCTCGCTCCATTGCAAATGGGGACCCCTATTTTTGTTTTGGCTTGTTGAGTTTTTGGCTTGGAGTTGTATTATTTTGACAGTTGCCTCACTCGAAAGCTCCTGCCTGAATGAAGAAGTTTGCAAATAATGAAAGGTCGTAGCAAAATCCATTAAATGCTTGAGGGAATCAATCACCGGAGGAGTTAGAAGGCACCAATAGACCCCTTCCCCAAAATTGAGTCATAAACCTAGATTGGATGAAATCTAAAATTTATCTAAGTCTGGAGTATTTGCAATGCGAATGACCTCAAAAAAAGAGCACTCCCAGGTAATAAGCTTCATGAGTATAACTTGTATGGGAACGTTGTCAAAAGGTATAAATTAAATGTTAAAATTTGTCTCAACTTTGTCAAGTTCCAAACTTATGCGAAGGCTGCCTAGGCGCACATATATAAGAGGTTTGCAAAGTGCGAGTTTAAAACATTATACATGAGAGCCTTGAAAGTTTGTTTAGGCGCTCCTAGGGAGAGGTCTCGCAACTTGAATTTTCAGCTTATACGAATGCGCCCTAAATGTCCATTATACATGACACTCTAAAATCTCCACCTAGGTGCACATCCGGGGTCACCTTGCAAGTTGTGAAATTTCAAATCATACATAGCATTCTAAAATCTCCGCCTAGGCGCACATCCGAGGGAGTCTTGCAATCTCCTAAATTTAGCATCATACATAGAACATGAAAAAGGCCGCTTAGGCGCTTGTCTAAACCAACCTTGCATTTACAAGTTTCAACTTATACGTAGACGTCCAAAAAGGCCGCCTGGGCGCACTTCCAACTTAACATTGCAATTCGTATTTTTAACTTATACACGAGGGTCCAAGAAGTCTGCTCTAGGCGCATATCCGTGGTCACTTTGCAAAGTGTTAAATTTCAAATTATACATGGCACACCAGAAGGTCTGCTCATTATTCTTTGGCACACATTTAGATCACCCTTGCATTATGAATACTATACATGGGCGTTAAGAAAGGCCGCCTAGGTGCATATTTGGGAGGGGCTTGCATTTACAAGTTCTTCAAGATATACGGAGGCACTCAAAAAGTCCGCTCAAGGTGCACATCCGAGAGAGTATTGCATTTTCTAAACTTAGTCTCATACATCAAAGCTCAAAAAGCCCGCCCCAAGCACACTTATATAAGGAGTTTATAGTTTGCATTTTTAATACCATATGCCGCCTTAGGAATTGTCTGCCCTAGGTGTGCTGGGAGGGAGTCTTCGAGGCTTGCAAGCTATTCGCCCATACACAAATTCGGCGTCGAGGATTCTTTGCAAATCTGCCAAGGTAAGAAAAGCATTTGAATATCAAACGAAATTGCTTAAAACCCTATAGCGCCAACCCAAATGACATTCAGCGAATATATGCAAAATACATTTCCTCATTTCAAGCGCAATTTTAGGGGCGGCTTTTAGCAACTCAAAAGAGGGCGAATTGGAGCTGGATTTGCCGATAGGGAGGTGAAGTTGTCAAGAATCAAGTCAAGTTTTTATTCTTGCAAAACTCCCATTATTGACTTTTCTTGTATTGAGGCGAGGTAATTTGAAGTTACATATTTGATTAATCCCTCATGCATTAGGCGGTGAAATTTGTTATTATTTTGCTCATTTATCTAGCATCACCCCAAGGTACTAACGTAAGATGTTCGTACAAGTGAATGATGAACGCAAAGGAAAGGCAAGCGATGATGAAAAGCGACTTGAAGGGAGTGTGGCTGGAGACCAGGATTACTTCGAAATGGCGAAATTTAGGCAACACCAACCTTGGGAGAGCCAACATGGACGAGATCAAACAAAATTTGTATAGGCCCAATCCTCCCGATTTAATCAGGAAGATGTTAAGAATGGAATTGTGCAAGCCGCCTGCTTTCCACCCACAATGTTGAGTCCTGAGTTGATGCTAGAGTGCGCCCAACATTATGATCATGCAAAAAGATGTATTGTGACAAGTGATGGCAAACTACTGGCGCACCTGACAAAAGAGACAATTGCAGAGGCTTTCGAAATTCCTCCATATAAGACCACCACATACTGTGATAAGGAGTTTGCCTTGCAGCTATACATGTCCGGACCAGAGAAATGCATGGAAGTGATTAATAGCAAGTGGTTGATATAGCCAAGGCCGCACATAAGCAGAGTGCCCAAAAAGCTTCATAAATCAGATTTTCACCAGGAGATTGGCTACATGGTTGTATTCTTGAGTCGAATTATGGGTTGTCCGCAGTCAGCGAACTTTGGGTCTTGGATGTTCTTTTTATAGAGGAGATCATGAATGGTAAAAGGATGATTGACTGGGTTGAGACAATTAGCAACAATATTGATGAGCAAGTCAAGAATCTACAGGAATCAAGGTCATTCTACATGAGCTCGTAAGTGATATATATGCTCGCAAGAAATGAAAGATATCCAGGGTTAACTTGCAAAGGAAGAGTTGGTAACGGTGACGAACAATTCAAGGTCTATGATTACTACCCTCAACTACACTTGCAGGCCATCGCCCATTCCATGAGGTTCAACAATGTTTTCTCCATGTACATTGTCAGAATGTTACAAGGCAACATATATAAGAGGTTATCAAAAGAAGCTATGAATTTAGTGGAGAAGTATGGAAAATGGTTCGTTCAATTTATGAGGTTTACCTACCTCCGAGTTGAAGGATACTCATCATTGCCCTACCGCTTGCCAAGATATCCTACCGACAGGATGGTATTGTTGGAAGTGACAAGACAGTTGGTGGCATTCGATAAAATTCAAAAGAAAAGAAAGAAAACTACAACCAAGTTTCTGATTGGCATTGGGAAGCTAGAGACTTGTTTGTCATTACAAGCGGCTGAGAATTTGGAAATAGAATTGCAAGCCTATAACATGGTGTGCCATAATGATGCCCGCAGCAATTTTGATCCATTCAATACAATCAAGCAGAAATTTGGAGGAAAATATGAGCATAGACCACAGCTCGAAGATCATTGGGATGATGCACGTGATGATGTGGAGATAAGAAGGAAAAGCTGCTATAGGTTGTCTTTGGACTTGGTTAGGGCAATAGGGGTAATAAATATCCCGGATCAGCTTGAAGATCACAGAAGATTATCACAAAGTTCATATGACCAGGAAAAGAATAAGTTGTTCACCATCAATTGGTCGGAGTAGGAGATCACGTGTAATGATGATTTAATGGTACCAATTGTGGCACATACAAGGAAATATGTAGACTTTCAAGTTCGAAGGCTTCAGGAGAAGAAGGTTCATCTCACTTACTATTTGATGGGAGGAGGTAGTGCACATCATTCCAGGGAAACCCTAAGTAGTGAATCAAACAGTGACTCCAGTGACTCTGAAAGTACAAGTGCTGATTCGAAGGAGGATTTTCAGCCAAAAAAGAAGGCGAAGGCCAACATCCAGAATGTGGCAAGTACTTCTTCAAGGCAAGAAGACAATAACGTAATATATATTGAAGGAGATGAAGCAAGGCAAAAAGAGCAAGTAGCTTCGGACATGCAAACTCGGAAGGATATGCATGAATCCTTGGAATCCACTTTGCAAGGAAATCAAACTGAGGAGGTCTTGTCGAATCCATCTAAGGGTCAAGATAAAGTCATGATTGAGGTAGATACAGAAAATCAAGATAACAAGGAGCCATATGAATTTGATGAGGAGGCTCTTCCTACTTTTCAAGAGAAGAAAGTTCAAGAAGAAAATCAAGAAGATTTGTCCGAATTGCCGAAATGGCTAAGGGATAAAGTCAGGGAAAGGTCTATTGTCGAAAGGGAGCCCATTTTGAGTTTGGAGGACTTACTGAGTCAAGCCAGACCAGACAAAGGAAAACAAAGGCTACCAAGTTTTCAAAGATCGTGAGAGATAGCTCTGTGTCAAGACAGGTGCATATCGCAGTCCCAAGAGTAAACATGGATGCAGATGAAGTTGTTCCAAGAAGCTATGATATTAATACTATCGACCTGGGTCCAACTACGGTAGAACAAGAAATGGAGGAGTTAGAAGATTTAGTTGCGACCATCAAGGAAAGATTGAGAAAGGAACGAGAAAAGAAAATCCAGTTGGAAAAAGATAATTTGGCATTTCAGCATTACATTCAACAATTGATGACACTTGTGAATCAAGCAGAGGGGATATCTGCACTGCCTGCCTTGCTTTCGCAAGAGTCTATTGCGCATTTGGAAGAAATGAGATCTTCATCCCAGGTATTGCAGGAATGGATAGCAAACTTCAAGGTCAAAGCTGATGGATTCGTGGATGAAATCGTGAAGTTATATAGAGAAGTTTCCTCACTTTTGGATAGAGTCCAAGCTGTTTTGGTTGCTTGTTCAGAGTTTGAAGTTGTCAAAGAAGAAATCATGCCGCAATTAAACAAGTTGATATATATTCCAAAATCCACCTTAATGGATGAAGGAGTGATTGAGCAAGGTTCATCATGTGATTTCCCTTCTTGGTATTGCACTTTAATCATAAAGGAACAGACTCTTGTAAAAATTGAGAGTGAAAGCATCCGAGCAAAGGACACTTCAGGAAATTCGAGGCAAAATACTCATTTCAATAAACAAGATATTTGATCCTGCTGGAGAAATTGATGAATCTATTTTGAAGGATAAAATGCATACATTGTATTTCTGACACACTCATGTTGTTTCTAAGGGGTTCTTGGATGATGTCTATGCACTCTCCACCTTCATGGGTACGTTTCAAGCATCCATAACTGGATGGGAGACGACACTTGTCAAATGCATGGAAGAGCTGCAAATTGCAGAATGTACCATTCAGAGGCTGCCAAGTGTCCCTATAAAAGAGATTACAAATGTTGTGTCCAGGTTCATGGAATTTACCACAAAGAAGGATAAGCACAAAGGAGGGCGCCCCACCTAGAAGATTCCTCATAATTGCATTGCCTAAAAATAGAAAATTTTTGTAACCACCTATCTATGTGGTGCAATAAGGGCCTTTGATTCCCAAATTTAATCTCGGTCATTCATTGTATCTTGAGGGCTATATAAACCTCACTTTGCTCTCATTTGAAAGGGGGGAATACTTTGAGAAGTTGTTGCCAAAAACTCTGCTGAAATAAATACAAATTCATTGTTGAGTTCTCCATGGTGACTTTGTGTTATTTTGGATGGTTGCATGATTTCTAGGTGTTCGCTCATAGTATAGGTTAAACTTAGTTTATTTTCAGCAAGTTTGTTTTATGTTCATGGAAGTTGTTATTGTTAATTCATGATTGAAATCCTTATGGGTTCATACCATTTATGATTTGTCAATGGCAAGTTGTAGTGCATGGTTAGTCTAAACTTTGTCTAAGCTTAACTTCGATTATCTTATGTCTATGGAAATTCATGTGCATAAGTAATTTGAAAATCTTTCGCTTTCCTTAGAAGATTGCATCACCTTTATGTAGTTGTTGTCTTATGGCGAAGCAAAGTGTGGTTGGGATTTCAGTGGATTAATGGTAATTGCTTGCATTTAGATTAGAGTTTCCTAAACCTCATCTCTTTTGCACTTTCTTAGAGTCCTATTAGAATTAAATTCAAGAGCTTTCATTGCCATATCCTAAGTTGACATATTGTTAGACCTTTTGAGGAGCTACATTACCTTTTATTCGAGAGAAACAAGTTTCCTATTGTTGAACATTTATGTAAGTCCCTTTGTGAGAACAGCATATATCACATCATTACCACTAAGCTATCCAAAATTGCAAAATCAAAGAACTAATATAAGAGAACCTTCGAATGTACTCATTTGATCACCTGGTTTACAATTTGAGTGATTTTGTTCAAGAGAGGATAGAGTACGTGAGTATTTTTATTCTGCGTTGTGTGTGCAAGGAAAACACATCAACATGTAGGTGCTTGGATGACGTGAAAACTGCCCAAGATGACCAAAAAGGGTTCCCAAAGTTATGTATCAAAACAATCGGCTCAAAGAGATGATCACAATGAGGCAATTACCCAAATGGGGTAAAAACAACACTTTTTTTACAATTAATGCCCTATGGGTGGATTTTTTAGATAGAACTATCAAATTTGTCCCAGTTTGGAAGAAATTTCGCCCAGAAGTTGCAAATTGATAGACTATACTGGAGTCAAACACTAGTGATGCTCTTTTATTTTCTTGTGATGCAAGATGGTTTGATGGAGTTGGATGTTTGATCGAATCCTAGGTAAAAATCGGAAGATTCAAAAAACTCTAGGTTGGGGGATGTTTTGTCTAATTGGCATGCCCAGGCAAAACTTTGGATTTTTCATGCACATTTGCACCTTGTGCAAAGTGCCTTCCTCCTTCCACTTCCGACTTCTCTGATCTCCCCTTCACTTTCTATTTTTTGTAGACTTTCGGAGTCCACAAGCATATTTGCACATTGTGCAAATGGCCTTCATACTTTTGATTCCCACTTTCCCGCTCTCCCCTTCACTTTCTATTTTCCTATAGACTTTTAGAGTCCACAAGCATATTTGCATTTATGAAAATGGCCTTCATCCTTCCACTTCTCGCTTTCCTTCTCTCCCCTTTGCTCTATGTTTTCCTGCAACCATTTGGAGTCCACGAGCACATTTGCACTTTGTGCAAATGGCCTTCATCCTTCTGCTTCCTGGTTTCCCACTCTCCCCACTTTTTGTCTTCCTAAGGACTTTCGAAGTCTACAAGCATATTTACACTGTGTAAATGGCCCTCATCCTTCTGCTTCCCGCTTTCCCACTCTCCCCTTCGCTATTTGTTTTCCTACGGACTTTCAAAGTCAACAAGCATATTTGCACTTTGTGCAAATGGCCTTCATCCTTCCATTTCCCGCTTGCTTTCTTCCTTACAAACTCTCAGATTCCACAAGCACTTTTGCATCTTATGCAAAGTGCACCTCAAGTCTCGCCTTCTAATGGCTAACCTATTGCAGACTGTTCTCTTCTTCCACCATATTGCCTCCGTGCTACCAAGCTCTACATCTCCATCATTCCATCGCATGCATGCCTTGCAAACTTTCAACATCTCCTTGCAACTGCCCAACGTACACCAAGTTCTTATTTCTGTCGGGATCACGATATAGACTTGTTGACCCTCCATGCACATGTGTAAACCCTAGTTCCACCTCCACCTCCAATCTTCGTTATTCAAGCAAAGGTTACTACCTACTCCCAAGCACATATAGGGACACCATTAATACTCTAATTGTAAAGCAATAAGGCCTAGGAAGGCGCTTAAAAGCTTGCAAGTAGATGTGGACCCCTCAAAATCATAGATTGAAGTGTTGGATCATGCCTTTGTTGAGGACATGAAACATGGCCGCCATGAACACGTGACAACAAGACCCTGCTTTATGCAACCTACAAATTAGTACCTCAAGGTTGTTGAGGCATGGGAAGGTTGTTCTTTCCATCCCAAAGGGTTGTTCAACGAATCAAATGGGGGATCCCACCTGCAGATGGACTTCCTAACTGATGTCATTTCTTTAGCAAACACTCCTACGACCTCCGCCAGATCAAGTAGATTTATAACTCATGTAATGAGATTCCTGCTATGTTTTGATGGATTCTCGCTGTCCACATGAATGTTAATCAAATTCCTACAAGATTTTCATGAAATACCTTAAGCATTCTGACTTAGGCTTGACTGTATATAACTGTTATGGAGTAAAATGTTTACCCTTGCCATTTTACACCTAGTTTAGCACTCGAGTGGACCTAAAACAATTAAATCTTAATCCCAATGAATAAACCCTAAGTGACTTTGGATTTGCACTAAGCACACTTAATTGAGCTCATCCCGGAGTTTATGGGGCTAAAGGACAAGGGCACCCAACGCCCTGGGACCTCCTTTAGCTCGAGGCTAAATTAAGGTCATGTCGGCTTAGGACATCTCTAATCTTTATTGATTATTCATGTCGGCCTCATTTGGTTTAATTCCCCGACAATCGATGGGAATGCATATAAAAGGAAGCTTCTCTATTCATTTGAACAACTAATGATTCTAAGCACCCTCTCTCTCTCTCTCTCATGCTCTTTATTCTTCTCTAAAGCTCTCTATGGTGGATTATTGTTGTTGTACTAACTTCTTGCAGGTCTTGTGAAGATCTCTGCTACACCAACTTCTTGAGTCAAGTTATGATGCCACATCAAGCAAGCTAGGGTTTCCATGCTCATGGTGACTCCTTTCCTTCATGTTTTATTGCAACATTCCATTCTACTTCAAATTTGCCTCTACCCTCCTAGGGCATGCACTGTTTGATCTCTTATCATTGCTATTGTGGAGGTGGAAACACCATTCACAGGGCTTGACTTAAGCAAGCTCCTAAATAGCACCAACCCTTTCTCTTCTTGTGTGTGCAGGTCGCATTCAAAGGAATCAGACGACAAAAGGTGACAGGAAGCGAGAAGGCAGATAAATGAAGACACCCATGTCAAAAGATCCCGCAAAACCCTAATTGGGTCTAGGGCGCCCAACGCCCTGGTACCTCTGTGCATTTAAGTCTAGATTACAGTTCTTCTGTCCCCTGATCTCTGCTATGCTCTCAATTTCTCTATAACAGTTTCCATTAGTTTGCTATTCACTGATCTTGCTCAATTAGGGTTTCCTACTTTACTCTAGTTTGGTTGGTTAGATTTGGTTAATACTCTTTTATACAGCAAAGGGACAAAACCCTTGTAGTTTGGCTCTCCTTCAAAGATAGAAGCTAAACTCGGTCTGTGTTCCAATGTTGATAGAAGAGGGTTTGGCCCAGTTTAGGGTTTTAAGCTAAGTCTCCCTTTTCCATCAAACAATAACTTGCGAATGTATATGGTAGTTAATACATCATTCCTCATTATTGATCGTCCACAGACTTCTACACCATTCTTGTTTGCATGGTTGAATGTATGCTGGCCACACAGGGATTGGTTTCAAAGGAGAGTTGATTTCTTCATGCTGGAGCAAGCTTATCATCTCTTCATACAAGTTCAACTCTTTTCTCCTCAAACCCTTATCTCTTTTGCAATTGTTTTTATACATGTGATTAGGATAGTAGTTTAAGTCTGAAAACTTGCATCTTGTTGTTGTAAAGTTGAAATTTCATATTTGCAAGTGCAATAATTGTTGATTGTGATCTTTAATGCAATGTTTTAGAGCAATGAAAGTTTGATCAATGTGTACATAGGAAAATCGATTAGGTGTGCAAGAAACCCCTTAAAGCGAGCTTCAACTTGACCTTTGCAGAGCTTCATAGGAAATTCTCATTAGGCCAGTTGTTTAACAACAAACATGTATGCCTTTGAGTTTGTCATGTCCCCTTTTTTTGGATTAAAATAATTAATAATATTATTTAAGTTGGGCCCGATTCTAACTTTAAGGGTCAACTTAATAATATTATTATAATTAAAATAAAAGGTGTTTTCATACACTGGTATTAAAATAAATAAAAATAAAAATAAAAAGTATTTCTAAATACTTAACATAAAAATTAAATTAAATTAAATTTAAAAAAATTTAAACACTTGGAGGGAAATTAGGACCCAAGGGCCCAATTCGAAAAGGTATATCAAGGAGGCGCCTATCTTCATTTGACAACCATTCAAGTTATATTTTTGCATCCAATTTTCAGATTTGAGCATTTTGTTTTATCTAGGGCATTCAAGGATGAAAACCTTTGGCTGCAATTTGTGATCTAGAAGGAGGAAAACCCTCTTAGGTCTCTTTTCCAGAGGTGAGGACAAAAACCCTCAATTTTCCAACATTGGCAAATCCACCTAGGGTTTGCATAGTGTGCTAATTCAATGTTTGTGCGGATTTTCAAGGTTAAGGCAATCAAGATTTGCAAGCAAATAATTATTCGGGATTTTTGGAGATATTCTACAAGGGCAGATTGTTGTTTGTTTAAGGATTTTTGGCATCATTTTGGAGGTCGCCCAGCTGCAACAAAAATTTTAAAAACTATTTTTAATTGGGGCAAATCATTTTTTGGAGGTATTTGACATTTGGAGGTCTGAAACTTCAATTTTACCAGCCGTGAAGATCTGATCTGGGTGCGCCAGCCATTGAGGAGTCACTATATCCCAGTCATACCACATCTACAGCCATTTAGAGGTCTTATTGCATCATTTTGGGCAGCCATCTAGGTCTGATTGGTGATTCCAGGGTCTGATCTGCATTACATCAGCAGCAAAGAGGGTTAAAAACATTTTATTTGATCATTGTAAGCACCTACTACAGCCGTACAGCTGTTGAACTAGTCCATACAGCCCTTAATCTAGCTGAATCAGCCAGCCGTACTTCTCCAATAAGGACTATGTGACTACACAGTTGTAATTTCAGATCTGATTTTGTTTCAAAGCAATTTCCAGCTTGTAATCATTGCGAAAAAATCAAAAAAAATCAGACTTTGAGGATTTCAAAATTTATGTTTGATTCTGATCTGAACATTTGAAGTGACCTAGCATTTGTATCAGCCACTATATTTATCAAAATTTGGTTCAGATTTGGCTTTATGAAGTGTTTGAGGGTTTGATCTAGGGTTTCTCATCATTTGTTTCAATTTCCAATTCGCATTTTCAGTTTGTTTGTTGTTCCAAAAAAATCAGAAAATTCAAAAATAGTATGAAGTCACAAAGAAATATATTTGGCACATTACAAAGTTGTCTAGTGACCAAGACCTAGTACCTCGAAGACCTTGGGGAGTTTCTCAAACTCCTTTCAAGAGAGGAATCAACTCCTTGATTCCTAAGTGCTAGTCTTACGTCATTTGGATACCCCAACAATTGGAGTTCCCTCCTACTTTTCCAAGGTCAAGTTCTAAGAGTTCACTTGAATCTTCAAGTTCAAACCAATGTTCCATGGCCTTGGGGGGCGGGGGGATGCGGGGATGCGGGGACAGGAGGGTGGGTCTCGGGGATGGGGGGACCAAGGGCCTAGATTTGGCGATGAGGGGGCGGTGGGGGAGTGGTGCAAATACATATAGTACTTAAAAAAATAGTTATAAAAAATACAAGGAATAACATGAAAATCTGAATTACTCAAACATATTGCATAATTACATTGAACAATGAAAATGTCAAATATCAATATATTTATATTATATTCAAAATCCAAATACAATTGGCCAATGGCCCAGTGCCTCAAATCAATGAATCATCATTCATCCCCAAAGTCCACTCCAAACTCCTCGTCACTCAAACTGTTGGACTTCTCAAGCTCAAGCTCCTCCAAAGTGATACCAACAAACCCTGTCTGTGTTGCATCTTCATCTACTTGTGTTGGCTCCTCTGGCTCTACATCCCATTGAACTACTGGACTCTCCTTGTGCGTAAGCATGTTGCGATCAACGAGACACAAGGCACTATGTACAGCCACAAGTTTCTTCGCCATCCTAGAGGTAAGTCTATTCCTCTTAATGGAGTGGATGAAACTATAAGTACACTAGTTCCTCTCAACAAAAAAAGAACTAGAAACTTGGGACAGCAGATGAATGGCTAGTGTGGTTGTCAAATAATTAGGCCCATAAAAGATTAGGGTTAGGGTTGGAGGCACACAAATCAAAATTTCTTTTTCTTTTTGTTTTTTTAAAATCACTTTTGATGCTTTATTCTGTGGGGGATGCGCAAAAGTCCCCGGGAAGGTCGGGGGACATTTGGGCATCCCTAGAACTTGAAAAATCAATTGGGACGTCCTGAAAACATCCCCGAATCTTGGGCGGAGTGGAGGGGCGGCGGGGGGACATTTCCCCCAAGTCCCTGCATCCCCAACGCAAGGAGGTGGGGACCATGGGGGACACATCCCCATGGTATACTAGTTTAAACCCACATACTAGTGACTCTCTTGACATTGAAGGAACCCCTTTTGATCTTAAAAATCTCTTTGTTAACCTGCAAATCAATCCAAACTATCAATTTTCAAACCCATGTGCAGCTTCTTTGACAATCAGCCCTACTGCAATTTTAGTGAATCCGCCTTCAAATTAGGCTGCAATGAACCAACAACAAACAATGGCATCAAACCCCACTTGGATGACTTGGCATAAATAGTCCACAACCTACCCAAGAATCTTGACAAATTCGTACCCAAGTTTCAATTTAATGAAGGCAGGACAGCTAAATAACACATCTATGCCTACAAAGATGCCTTGATCCATGCCCAAATTCATGAAGAAGATGTAGCCTATCATATGTTCCCTTACACTCTTGACAAGGCTGCGTACAACTGGTATTTAGCGTTACCTACAAGATCAATCATCTCATGGCATGAGCTTGAAAGTGTGTTCCTTAACCACTTTAGGCTGCTCATCGACCCTGCCATGGTTTATCACCAATTTGCAACCTATAAGAGAAGGCCCAACCAACCTTTGAGCATATTAATACAAGATTTCACCGACTCTACACAAGGTCAATAGCTCCCTAGAAGCCTACAAAGTCTATTGCTGTCCAAATGTATCTTGTTGCCCTTGATCCTCTTACTTCCATGTTTGTGAGAGTTCGGCTTCCTGCGATTGTAACATTGTCAATTACATATACGGAAGCTATGACAATAGAAAGGCAACTTGTCCCACAAGTCTATGTGGTAGGACCACTCCTCTATGACAACCAACAACATATAACCAAATACCCATGCTCAATGAGACACTTACTCAACATTCACCACTTCTTAGTCCAATTCCGAGAGTCCCTAATCAACTTCAAAATCAACCATAACCAAAATCAAATCTTCAACCCCAATCAGCCAAGTTATGCCAACTCCATAATTGCCTACACTTCCTTATTTTAAGGATCAATTTCCTCAAGTCAATGCAACTAACCAAGCCAACATTATGGGAAATCAGCCAAATGTTCCACTTTATTTGAACAATCAAATGTCTATCAACAATCCTCAAACAAATGCCGATAAGGGCGTGGTTGGGTGGTTAAGTCGCTCGGTTGTGGTGGCGGCCACCAGAGTTCAAACCCCTGCTGGGCGAACGAGCTCGCAGGCTTTACGCCTTCGCTGGGCCAATGAGCTTGCGGGTTTGAAGTGCTCTTGCTAGGGGATGAGGTCCCCCGTGTTGTGGCCTCACCGGTTCATTGCACCGAGCAAAAACATTCACGTGGAGTCAGAGGGCGTGTCGCACCAGCGTCGCCGGTCACATTAAAAAGTTTACTAGGCACATTATCTTTAAAACAAACAAACAAAAAAAAAAAAAAAATCCTCAAACAAAAATCCATGCAATGCCACAAATCAGCCTTCTACATCAAATGTGGACATGGATCGCATTCAATGAATGGTCCAAAAATTAAACAATGATATCCTAGATCTTCGAAGAAGGAATTCAATGAATCAAGAAATTGGGAGATACCAACCAAGAAACTACAACTATCAGCATAACAACCATCAATGGAAAACTTGCCCAAACAATGGTGGTGTTGATCCACCTCACGAAAACACAAATAGACCTGAAAACAATCATGGAACAGCAATTAATCTTGCTTACCTTGCCCTATTAAATGGATGTAGGTTTCGGTCCACCAATGACCACAATGAAATTGATTGCCCACAATTTCACATCGCATTAGATATAATCCAGCAAGGACTCAAAGAGAGTGAACAGCTGGTTGTACAAGGGAAAAATTCAAGGCAAGACTATATGAATCCTAGGAGTGCATTTGTATTAGAGACATGAATTTCTCGGAGAAGAAGAGAACGAGCCTCAGGGGAACATTGAAGAGATTTAGGCATACTGACAATATCAAAAAGGTGGAAACTATGCTCTAAGAAATAGGACTTAACAACTGTTGACAACGTTTGCTCGACCAAATGTCCTTCACACTCCACCTGACCCTCATGCAAGTAATAACCCAGCGCCACCAAAAGGACCAAATGCAGCCCAACAACCTAAAGGCAGTCATCAACCACCCAAATCCGATACAACTTTAGACCAAAGCAAATAAGGCTATAACATTGTTGAACGCTTAAAGCGGACTAAAGCTAATATTTCATTGTTTGATGTGGTTCAACTCTCAAGACAGAAAGAAATGCTAAACAAAACATTGATGAATCCTGAAAAACAACCTGAATCAAGTCAAACTTCAAGTGTCAATCTTTCAATATACAAGGAAAAGACTAAATTGCCTCCATTCTTGCTAACAAAATCAAAAAAAATGGCAAGAATTTACACAACTACCTTGTAGATTCGGGTGCATCCAAAAATGTGATGCCACATTCAGTTTGCCAAAAATTGGGCCTTACACCTGGTAAATCAAATCGAAAAGTCGTGCAATTGGTCAAAACTGAAGTAAATGTTGTTGGAGAGTAATACAATATTCATAGGCAGCTTGCTTCCGACCCCTGCATGAAACATCTTATAATGGAGTACAAGAAACCCAAAGAAATCATGTTGGTCGATGTAATGTCCCCTATTGGAACAATACTAATTTTACCCTAAAAATTCAAATCCCGCAAGTTTAGGGTTAGGGTTTCTAATTATTGGAACAAAATGGTTTGATAGGGTGCCCAAGAAACCCTCTACCCTAGGCCCAAGAGCGGGTACTTCACCCCTCTTGGCCCCATGTGGCCTCTTGCCATCCATATGGGGTGGCGTGCCTAGTGAGGCGTCCTATCACCGTTCCCCTTATCAAAACCATTTTGTTTCTCCTTATGATTCAATTAATCACTATGATGGGAGGTTGGGGGTGCAACTACAGCAGGGTGTCCCAGAAATCATTCCTTCTAAGCCCAAGGGCAGCCTCTCTTGCCCCCTTGGCCCACATGTGGCAGAGCTCAGCCATCCACCATGGGGTGGCGTACTTAGAGGATGATCCCAACGCCGTCTCCCCTCCTCGTAGGCCCTTAATTCCCTCATCATAACATTCACACAAGAATCCACATTAATGCATAATAAACTAATCACACTCATAGTTGCAAACAATCATATCAGCAATGCATTATGAATTATGATATGTAACTGATAATGTGCATGAACTATTGATGATGATATGCAAGACCACTAATCAGAATTAGACAATATCCTATAAACATTCTACCACAATTATATGAACTCAGAATTGCTGATGTATTTCTTGTGCTATCTGAATTACATATGCTTCCTTCACTGTATATTATATTTCTTCTTAAATCTCCTTCTAACTCTGCCCTTAAATCAGAAATATATCTTCATATCTCTTAAATATGTTTTTTTCTATCTTATGCAGATTTCAATATATATATTCTTAAATTCAGAAGATATATTCTTAATCTGTATGTAAATCAGATTATTCCCTTCATAGATCTGTCGTTTATGTCAAGACAGATCTGCTCATTATACATTTAATACACCCATAATTCTGTTGGCATATACTCAGAAATCTGTCCTAAATGATCTTCTATTTATACTCCATGTACAGGTCTGCTGGTGTCTGTGATGGTATCGCTGCTGTCTAAAGAAGCTCCTGGTGTTTTTCCCTTTGTAATATGAATTCCTTCGATGGTGTCTTCAAGTGATCCAAACCCCTTGCTTTTAAACCGTCTCAAATGATGTCTTTAGTGAATGATGGTGACTTTTCATAGAATACTGTCCCTCCATAAAACTAATCGCTGTCTTAACTATTTGTCTTGTAGCAATCGTTGTTTTTGTCTTTCTCTATGATTTGTCTTCTAGTGGGTTTTGATTCATATTCAATTTATTTGATTTATAATATTCACTTTATAATAATAATAATATTTATATTACTCTATAATATTTTATTTAAGTATTTTCGATCCATCATATTTAATTTAAATATATTCAATTTACGATATATATATATAATAACAGTTTTAGTGTCATTCATATACATAATTATAAATCATTAGCATAGGGACATGACAACCCTCCCTACTCAATTTTGCTTGTCCTCAAGCAATTATAACTATGATCCAATATCTCTCAATGACAAGAATGGGTACTAGTGATGTTCATAATTTAAGTTTTCTCTCTGTCTCAAAACATCTTGACCTTTGGTCATGAGATTCGGTCTTGTACTTGCCATTTTGTCGTCTTACCCTTTGGTAAGTTACTGACCCCAAAGATGAGTCATGTTCAATTCCAATGATGATAGGGAAAGATAACCATGTTTTGAGGAATAATTGATTATATGATGTCATAGAGAGAAAATTTGTGCGATAAGATGATTTCTTATGAGGAGTTTATAGGGTTGCGAATTACTTATCTTAACCAAATATCTCTTATATCTTTATGTACAAATCGCTAAATATTTAGTCATAATAGGTTTACTCTAATATTCAATTCTGTCCTATTTTTCAATTCCATTGGAGTTTTATCCTCCTCTTTACATATTTCTATGTTTTGGTACTAAATTTGTTCTCATATTTTGGGAAAGTATTTGTTTTATTGATTCAGGGTTTGGTAAATGAGAATGATCCTTACGTATTTTATACTGATATCCTTGATCTTTAATCATGAATGAAGGGTTACTCTTAAAAGAAGAAGATCCTCGGATGAAATGATCTACCCTAGATGTTACATGTAGAAAAATAAGACAACTTAGTTCACTATATCAATGTTATAGGTTACAAGGTAGATCATATGATATGGTTTGGATCGTTTCACCTTTGTTTCAATGAGTGAGTACATTTGATTTCGTTTAAATTCGATGAATATATCCTATTATAAATTTCCACATTTCTTTTAAGATCTCTCTCCCCATTTGTGGGTTCCTAGTTGTCTTTATTATGTCCTTTCAAATTTGTTATTTTGGATTTTAAGAGATTGACCCTCCTAGGTTGATATGATACCTTAGTGGTCCTAAATCTCAATTGAATTCTTTAATGATGTTTTGGATATCTTTCTTAGATGAAATGCTCTTCTCTTTTTCACCTCAAGGTCGAATGGTGGTGAGTGATCTCCTCAGGATGTTAAATATAGAAGTGATTACACCAATTTGTAGGTTACATGCATTACATAATAAAATTGAAGTAGACAACCAAGTAGCTCAAGAACACAAGAAACCAGCTCAAGCAAGTAGGCAAGTAGCTGAAGCACGTAGGCAACCAGCTCAAGCAAGTAGGCAAGTAGCTCAAGCACGTAGGCAACCAGCTCAAGCACGTAGGCAAGTAGCTTAAGTAGACAAGCAAGTAGTTCAAACACACAACCAGGTAGCTTAAGCACGCAACCGAGTAGCTTGAGCCACTGGAAAGACAGCATCTTTAACATTCTCATAGTTTTAAGCATAAAGTAATTATAAGACACATCTTGTTGAAGATACATGAAGTAACACATCAATACATGTGATACATAAAGTATAAATAGAGTATATACAAGAAGCATGATGCATATATGCGAATAATACATGAGGTATACGTATGAGTACATCAAGTCACAAAGCATACATGTAAGTCGTAAAGTATACACTTAGACACATAAGTCGCATACACATAAGCCACAAAGTATACACCTGAATACACTCGAATACACATAAGCCACAATGTATACACTTGAATACACATAAGCCACAAGGTATACACTTGAACACACTCGAATACAAGTTATATACATGAATACACATTAATACATAATTCACAAGGTATACACCTGAATACACTCGAATACACATAAGCCACAATGTATACACTTGAATACACATAAGCCACAAGGTATACACTTGAACACACTCGAATAAGAGTTATATACATGAATACACTTGAATACATAATTCACAAGGTATACACCTGAATACACTTGAATACATATAAGTCATGGAGTACACAAAGTCATAGAGTATACACTCGAATACACAATCATGAAGTATACACTTGAATACAAAGTCATAGAGTATACAAATACAAAGTTATAGAGTATACACTTGAATACATATTCTTGAGTACAAAGTCATAGAGTATATATTCAAATACAAATACTAGTCATAGAGTATACACTCGAATACAAATACAAAGTCATAGTGTATACACTCAAATACATACACTTGAATACAAAATCATAGAGTATACACTCGAATATAAATACAAGTCATAGAGTATACACTCAAATACATACACTTGAATACAAAATCATAGAGTATACACTCGAATATAAATACAAGTCATAGAGTATACACTTAGATACATAGTCAAGTCAAAGTACACACTCAAATAGAATTACAAAGTCATAGAGTATACACTTGAATACATAGTCAAGTCATAGAGTACACACCTGAATACAATTACAAGGTCATAGAGTATACACTTGAATACAAGTACACTCAAATACATAGTCATGAAGTATACCATTGGACAATTGGGAAGGGGATTCGGTGCATCCCATACTACACCATGGACCCGTCCACCATCCCAGGATCATCAAGTATACACATGAGTATGAAGCATACACGTGAATACACGCAATACACAAAGTATTCATATGAACATAAGTCACAAAGTATACCTTTGAATACACTCAAATAGACATAAGCCACGAAGTATACATTTGAATACCCATAAATCACACACAGGATGGCAAGAAAAATGCTCTGATACCACTTGTAATGTCCCCTATTGGAACAATACTAATTTTACCCTAAAAATTCAAATCCCGCAAGTTTAGGGTTAGGGTTTCTAATTCTTGGAACAAAATGGTTTGATAGGGTGCCCAAGAAACCCTCTACCTTAGGCCCAAGAGCGGGTACTTCACCCCTCTTGGCCCCATGTGGCCTCTTGCCATCCATATGGGGTGGCGTGCCTAGTGAGGCGTCCTATCACCGTTCCCCTTATCAAAATCATTTTGTTTCTCCTTATGATTCAATTAATCACTATGATGGGAGGTTGGGGGTGCAACTACAGCAGGGTGTCCCAGAAATCATTCCTTCTAAGCCCAAGGGCAGCCTCTCTTGTCCCCTTGGCCCACATGTGGCAGACCTCAGCCATCCACCATGGGGTGGCATACTTAGAGGATGATCCCAACGCCGTCTCCCCTCCTCGTAGGCCCTTAATTCCCTCATCATAACATTCACACAAGAATCCACATTAATGCATAATAAACTAATCACACTCATAGTTGCAAACAATCATATCAGCAATGCATTATGAATTATGATATGTAACTGATAATGTGCATGAACTATTGATGATGATATGCAAGACCACTAATCAGAATTAGACAATATCCTATAAACATTCTACCACAATTATATGAACTCAGAATTGCTGATGTATTTCTCGTGCTATCTGAATTACATATGCTTCCTTCACTGTATATTATATTTCTTCTTAAATCTCCTTCTAACTCTGCCCTTAAATCAGAAATATATCTTCATATCTCTTAAATATGCTTTTTTCTATCTTATGCAGATTTCAATATATATATTCGTAAACTCAGAAGATATATTCTTAATCTGTATGTAAATCAAATTATTCCCTTCATAGATCTGTTGTTTATGTCAAGACAGATCTGCTCATTATACATTTAATACACTAATAATTCTGCTGGCATATACTCAGAAATTTGTCCTAAATGATCTTCTATTTATATTCCATGTACAGGTCTGCTAGTGTCTGTGATGGTATCGCTGCTGTCTAAAGAAGCTCCCGGTGTTTTTCCCTTTGTAATCTGAATTCCTTCGATGGTGTCTTCAAGTGATCCAAAACCCTTGCTTTTAAACCGTCTCAAATGATGTCTTTAGTGAATGATGGTGACTTTTCATAGCATACTGTCCCTCCATAAAACTAATCGCTGTCTTAACTAATTGTCTTGTAGCAATCGTTGTTTTTGTCTTTTTCTATGATTTGTCTTCTAGTGGGTTTTGATTCATATTCAATTTATTTGATTTATAATATTCACTTTATAATATTTATAATAATAACAATATTTATATTACTCTATAATATTTTCTTTATAATAATAATAATAATATTTATATTACTCTATAATATTTTATTTAAGTATTTTCGATCCATCATATTTAATTTAAATATATTCAATTTACGATATATATATAATAACAGTTTTAGTGTCATTCATATACATAATTATAAATCATTAGCATAAAGGCAGTCATCAACCACCCAAATCCGATACAACTTTAGACCAAAACAAATAAGGCTATAACATTGTTGAAGACTTAAAGCGGACTAAAGCTAATATTTCATTGTTTGATGTGGTTCAACTCTCAAGACAGAAAGAAATGCTAAACAAAACATTGATGAATCCTGAAAAACAACCTGAATCAAGTCAAACTTCAAGTGTCAATCTTTCAATATATAAGGAAAAGACTAAATTGCCTCCATTCTTGCTGACAAAATAAAAAAAAATGGCAAGAATTTACACAACTGCCTTGTAGATTCAGGTGCATCCAGAAATGTGATGCCACATTCAGTTTGCCAAAAATTGGGCCTTACACCTGCTAAATCAAATCGAAAAGTCGTGCAATTGGTCAAAACTGAAGTAAATGTTGTTGGAGAGTAATACAATATTCATAGGCAGCTTGCTTCCGACCCCCGCATGAAACATCTTATAATGGAGTACAAGAAACCCAAAGAAATCATGTTGGTCGAGCCTGAATTAGGAGTCTATATACTTGAAGTCAAAGAACTTGGTGAAGCAAACACATCCACATTCTCCAACAATTGAAATCAGACCAAGACACAATGTGGATACTTAAGTTTGAGGGTTACAAATCCAAACAATGGGCTGGAGCAAGCGTACTACTTATCAATACAAGCAGAATGACCTACTTGACTACTTTTAGACTACAATTTACATGCACAAACAATACTGCAAAATTTGAAGCTTTGATTTTAGGAATGCAGTTAGCATTGAGAAAGAAGGTAAGAATGTTACAAGCTTTGGTGACTGAAAATTTTGTTACACTAATCAGATCACAATACTCTTGTCATGATAAGAAGTTGTCCTACCATCATAGCCATGCATGAAACTTAATTGAGAACTTTGATGCATTTAACGTTCAATTAAATTATTAATCCCACAGAAGGGCAACCATGTGGTTGATGCACTTGTTGTAGCAGCAACTTCCTTGGAACTAGTCAATAACTTTGGACTCAAGAACTTCACAGTTAAACTTGTGTAATGTCCCCTTTTTGGGACAACACTAATTTTATCCTTGCACACAATTTTGACTTATATGGTTGATTTCCTGCTTTTGTTATTGCTTGCTGATATAAGCTTCTTTGCGGATCTTATGACTGATCTGATACTCTTTGAATGATATATTGCTCCTTGAATCCTATGAAGGTACTCAGATTGCTGACGGAATGATAGATGATCTATTTCCAAAGTATACAGATGTGTTATGAGAGAATGATGATGAGATTCGATGATTGCCAAGGACAGAGATATGCATGTAATTCAATGCTTGACTGTCTCAAACGCAGTTAGGAGAGATGAATGTGATAGATGCCTGAGTTCCTGTTATTCGATGCTGTGATATTCAATGATTACTTCAATTGCTGCCTCTGGTCTATATACCTGCTTTGTTTAGTGTCAAATTGATCCACGGAAGTCTATCCAAGATGGCCCTCCACAACGACCTCTCAAACAAAGCCAAGGTTCCAATTTCTGCTGCCACCTACTCAGACTGATTGATGATTGATGACGTAGAATTGGTATTGCAGAGGTATGATGTGAATGCTGCTAGTCGATGATTGGATTCGAATGCTATTTTAACTCTTATATTCCATCTGTATTGGATGCTGAGCTTGAGTTGTTCAATGATGAGATACAATAAAGTTGATGGCTGTAATTCGATGATAATCCCCATAGCTAATGAGGAGATCCTATTCTTATATCCTAGACGTCTTGTAATAAGTTGCATCTGTTCCGCATGACCCTTAGCAATAACTAGCACCTCTTAATCATCCACTGTTGGCTTTCATTCATATAATCGTTATTTCATATTTGCTAATCATTCTTAATCGGTGGTACCTTAACCAGTCTCCCTTAATGGGATCGATTACTCTGTCCCAACCGAATCGGGACATGACAACTTGCTCCCACCCCATCTATCCCGGACAATATTAAAAACTTTCAAGTGCTTGATTATAACAAGCACATCATTGATTTTATAACCAATTCTGGGGTGTTTGAGAATCAAATAATTGAAGAAGATGACATAAAAACAGGGGAATTGGATGAAGATGGAATCCTGGACTTGAGAACTAATGCAATTCCCAAAGGAATAGTCACACTCGAATGTTTATATTATCATGGATTCATGATTTTCAACAAAAATCAGAAAAATCAACTGTTACTGCTACAACGGCATCAACCCGGATAGATGCTAGATAATGATTCAACAGCCAAATAGAGAAGAAAAAATGAAAACCATTCAGGGAAAGAAATTCAAATTTGTGACCCTTTATCACTGCTCCTTCATTGCTGCACCTTCGTCAGATTTGCAGATTATTACAGATTGATGGCTAACTGCTGTGAATGATAAAACTGCAGGACATGCTTTTAAAAGATTTTTTAGGGTTCATTTTTTATTTTTTGACGTTTAGAGTTTTTTTCTTTGGCAAGTGTGTCAAATTTCAGGGTTTTTTGTCGAGAGACCTGCCAAGACATAGGCAGGACATCTCCAATGCTGGAAGACATCTCTGTTCCAGTCTCCGGTACCAGAGATATGTCCCAGTCTCGGATATGCATCCCAAGGGGTGGGCGAGGTGTTTCCCTGCAACATTGATTTTAAGCAAAATAGAAATATGTACAAGAAGAACAAGCTTCCTAATAGGACTACATTTTTGCTACTCTGTTGCACCTCTTGCTCCCTCTTCTCTCTATTGTTGTTGTGTTTGAGTATCCTGTTTATATAGCAATTCAGAATGGGAGTAGCATTCAATGTAGATGGCTGCAAGGTGGGTGTGGAGGTGCCAACTCATGGTAGGAACCTATCAAATACATTCAATACATGTTGAATTACCATTCTAGATGATAGGTGCACATGTTCTAATTACTTAAACTAGCTTAGAAAATTAATCTTAACACACATTGTGGATTTATGCCAACACTAACTTGCCTTTCTCTTTCCTCTTTGAACTTTGTTTGGCAAGCAAGTTCAACAATCAAGGGGACCATTTGCCTTTTATCACTAGAACTCATTACCCATGCTCTTTAACTTGTTTCTGAAGGAATTGTTGGCAGGTCATGGTTTCATTCTTTAGGTTCGTATGTTTAATTAGAATATCTTTGTTCATGCTTCTAATTTCCAAAACTGCCTCTTAAAGATTCTGAATTCAAGATGCTGAGGTTATATGAAGCTATTCTAGTGGCAGCAATCTTCGCCTGCTGTAACTGAATTTGTTTTCCTAAATCTGCAATCATTTTCTTTTTCCAAAGATTGGTTCTGATGTTAACTTTATTTTCATTCTTCTCCATGTCAGAGGCTCAACTGAGGAGCTTCATGTAATAAATGCTCTGCTGAAAATTTTTCATTGCTTCTTTAGGATTCCTTGTTTTTAGGGTAAACAATGACAAGATTCAACTTTCTCCATTGTGTAGTCCACAGTTGAACTCATAAATTCAGATCTCCAGCTTCTGTAACTTTTGAGATCAAATTCTCAACTTGAGATCCATCAGAATAAAGTTACTCTGCACTGCTGGAAATTTCTAGTAAGAAATGTAAAGAACAAAAGATATATTAATATCATGCCCATGAATCTCAGAAAGGGCCATAAAGAGAACTTGGAAGATTTCAAAAAACTCAGAGTAGAAAAACATCCCTTTAGCTTACAGAAAAAAAACATACTTGAAATTTCACAACACGAAACCCTACGAATATGCTGTGAATAAGAAAATAAGCAAATAGAACAAGTAATAGAATACATTCTATGAATGTATGTCATGTACAAACCATTTAGGTAGGAAAGATATCTCAACCTAATACTGTTTGGCGATAACAATGGGTAACATGCATAGTGTCCATAGAGAAATCTCTAGGGCTAAATGGGGCAGGATGGACAATCCTAGGAGGAAACAGGGTACTCCCCTGGCAATTCTAACACCCAAGGCTGATGAACCTCTAAAGGTAGAGAGAAAACCAGTAATGCATAAAGAAGATAATCGGTCTGATATCCATACGGCACCCCTATGAATAAACGCGATAAGAGTACCTCTTCTATTACTTAATGATGTTTCTTCCTCTGTAAAAGATGCCTCTTTTCCTCATTATTTCTGCTTCTTCAGTAGCATGAGAAATGAATAATGAATATTCAGAAGCTTTGGGAACTTAGTAACACAAGCCATAAGATATAGAGTATAACGAAAGACCCAGCAACATAAAAAAGGAACATTTTGCCTTCAAGAATCTAGATTGATTCTGTTAACTGCCAAATATGCAAATCAAATGCAACTATACCATCAACAAATGAAGTCATATTGTCATAAAGAACAGAGAAGAACAAATTAATGGAATGCACCTGATGGTTCAGTCGTATGTCTTCAATGCTGTGAAACATACCTGAGCCATTTCGAAAATTTCATTATGGTCTTTATTTAATTCTGTAGGAACAGATCGAACAAGCTTTTTCTTCCCAATAGAAAATACTTCAAATCCACTCCCTAGCGCCTGCAAACTCCATTTAAGTTGAATTAGACACACACAAATTTTCACTACAAGCTATGGTAATAATCTGTAGAAGCAAAACATTCAAAATGTGAACACAAAGGAACCAAAAGAAAAGCAACTGACACCAAAAAAGTACTTCTTAATAACAAAGATAAGAAAAATGCTAGACATTATCAGACGACTTGCTGCACGGAATCATAAGTCTTGCAAAACTACATTTAAATCTTTTTAGACAATGAACCAGTCTAGATGCAAATACAAGGCCATACCTTGAGCTTACTAATAGCACGCAAACAATCATCTTCTGATATAACTTCACGGGATGATCTCCGTCTTTTTGAAAGGAGAGCTTGCAGCTCCTGTAGCTCAATCAAACCTCCATTGTGTGGTCTCGTTGCCAAACAAATATCGACAATCTGAACCCCTATTCCATTGATGTATATTACAAAGATAACTCCTTGACCCAATTAAATGGAGATATCTATTACAAAATAAGATGCCTCATAAATGTTGCTCAAGCACAGCAATCAAAAGCTCAAAGCAACATGGTAACGGATTCCAACAGAAAAGAGCTTTCTACATATTGTACAAAAGTGACAAGAGAAACATTTCAATTGGTTTTTTATATATACATTTACTGCATTAAAAATCAAAACAGTTGTTTACATAGTCATTTTCATCGTTTTTCTTTCAAACATTAATTTTAGTCTAATCTATGCATATAGCTAGCATGGAAAGAGTCATAGAAAGATACCAAGTTCATAATAGAAGTCACCAATGCCTAGCAGTTCAGCCCAAAATCCCTTGTTTGATGCAAGTGGATCCACCCCAACCTTGGCACACATCTCATGAAACTGTGACCTAAAAGCAGGATTCTTCTTTATATCATTCTACAATCAACAAAAAAAGCAATGAAACTCCAGCTTCAGTTATTTCTTCCTAAGTGAAATTCCAAGGGCAAAAGTCAAATCTTGCCAAGGTGACACCAAAGACAAATCATATCCAATCTATAAGCTAGTCTTCTTACCTGCCTTTGTATGGCCCATGACCAACAAAGTAAACAATTCCCCAGTGTCTGATGATAAAATTATCTTAGACTACTATGATAGGCATTCTAGAAATAAATAATAACTGTTTTCAGACTCATGACATAGGACTATTACAAGAATTTATTATTTGATGAGCTTTTTGGATCTTTCTCAGAATTTTGGCAGTGTTGTAATCATCATGAAACAACTCACTGAGATTGGACAAACAACAGAATATTGCAAAATAAAGCATCTCCATCCATACCCAAGCTCCGAGTCTATGAAACAAAATAAAGAATAGACAATGAAAACAGCCTGCATACCTTGTGTTTACGAGCAAAATCTTCAAGCTGTGTCCTAAAGGTAGAAAGTTGCTCCTTCAAAAGATCTGTTCGTATTTTAGCTACATTATCTCCAAGTAACTTGTACTGATCCTGTAGATTAAAAAATTATGAATGATTAGAGGTCAAGAATCAATACTATTACGAAAATCAATTCTATTTGGAATAATCTTCAAAACGAGAATGTGGCCATTGTCTTTAGTTAAAAACCCTTTGCAAATGACATGTAAACAGATTCAAAACAGGAAAGACATACACGAGCTGCAGCAGCAGTTTGAAGCCCTGATATTCCTGGTCGACGCCTCATATTTGACCTCTATCTCAACAATTCAAGTTAGATTCAATAAATTTGGGTGCTTTCAAAAACAAACAGTAATTAAAATGCATCCACCGATCAAAAATTCTCTGATATGGTAGACAATAAACTTTGAGTCAAAAGTTAATATATACATGCAACTTCTCAACTGCATTCTCAAAAAGACTTTTCTATCCAAAAGCTCACAGGATTTGGTCCAAAACGTCAATTGACAATTTACACACAGATCTTTCCCACATGCTCTTTTCAAATTTTATGGACCATGGAAGCTTTAGATCTGTAATTTTCTACCCTGTTAGAAGATGCAAAAATAATTTTAAGACATCAAATAAATGAAATACCAAAAAATTATGTTTAAAGGATGCATCCCCTCAAGTCAGTTAAATATTCAGGTCAGGCCTGGGTTGCAGGAAAACGCTACCCAAACAATGGTGAGGTCCCAGTTCTATCCCCATAGGTATCCTGTTGCACCCAGATTGTGTGAAGAAAGGAGGGAGCACATGGTATGGTGCTGCCAGCAGTGCTAGTGGAAAGAAGACAGCAACATTGATTGTAATATTCTATTGCAATGCTAAAAAGGGGTGTTCATAGCTCCCAAGGCAAAAAAGCATTTGCCCAATTTTCAAAAAAATATGTAGTCAACTAAACCTTCCTTAACTAGACAGAAAAACTGAGCAACAAGTATCCAAAACTATTGGTAATTACTATTAACATTCTAAATGGTAAAAGAAATATGTGGTATTATACTATTACATCACAAGAACTAATGTAAAAGGAAGAAAACTGTTCAAACTACTGCAGTCAAAAAAAGATTTATTATTTGGCTTTGGCCCAACCATCATGCTAGATTCCTATAAACATTAAAATGAGATATTCTTGTATAAATATACATAAAGGATATGCAATTTGCATCCCAAGCTAGCCACTTGTATCATTGTGCAGCAAAATTAATGAGATTAATCGATTCTCTACTTTACTAGTCAGTATCTGTTACACGTTTATGACCACAATATGTTTTCTACATGATATCAGAGCCATGTTTGTGAGCATATCCAGCATCCCATAAATTGAAAAAAAAAATGAAATACAGTACAAATTGAAGGCACTCAACAGGTCCACAAAATTGATGCCCTAGCAATCCCATTTTCCACTCTGAGGATTTTCTACCTGCAAATTTCTGTGAATGCCCTATAAAAATCTTTCATGCCTCTTGTGACGTTTTCACACATCGCCCCATTGCAAATGGGAACCCCCTCTTTTTCTCGCTTTCTATCTTTGTTGCTTTAGGATTTTGGTTATTCTCTGAGTTTGTAGGTTTGGTAGTATAGATTTGCCCAAGTCTCGCCAAGTTTCTTGTTTAGAATCCATGAACACTTGACTGAAGGGAAGAATTTCAACATATTGAACTCACAGGAAATTTGGAAGATACTTAAGGAATGTTGAAACAATGAAGTGAAAAGGTCGATTTTCCTAAGGACAAATTGAAGAAATCCATGAAGTGATTGAAGAAATTGCCTAAGGGATGGATATTTAACTAAGGACTCCATATGCCTTCACCCTGACTGATGTCCCTGAAACTCTGAAATTCACTAAGTATGATGTCCTGAAACCCTGAAAAACTGACTAAGTCTAAAATCTGGTGGATCCTCAAAAAACTAGAATCTGCATGTTAAATCCCATGGATCCGAGACCTATCTCAAACATTCTAACAATATATTTCAAAATATTTAAAGTATAGGAAATTTAAATACATTTTTAAATATTGTCAGGCAAGGACCTTCGCCTTCAAAATCTTGTTCGCAAAATCCGGTTCATCAAGAAATGTGCGCCTAAATTTGTGAATGAAATCAAGAAATCCCTGATTTTTCTTGTGCATGACTCCTCAAAAAGTGCGCTCAAAGTTGTGAACGAACATAAGAAAAGTGCGCCAAATTTTATGAATGAACTCGGGAAAAGTGCGCCTTTCATTGTGAAAGACTTCCCGAAATGTGCAACAAAAGTTGTGAACGAGTTAAGGAAATGTGCGACAAAAGTTGTGAACAAGTTAAGGAAATATGCGCCAAGAATTGTGAAAGACTTCCTAAAATGTGCGCCAACGTTTGTGAAAGAACTCATGAAAATTGCACCCAACATTGTGAATGATCCAATGAAAAATACGAAATTCCTTGAGCAAGTGAAATAGGGAACATGGAATTAATCCAAGACAAAGTAAAAAGTGTGAAAATTCCACAAGGTGACCAAACATGCGCTCTAGGAAAATTCCTTGATCCTCCAAAATGTGCGAAATTTCTCAATTCTCCAAAACTTGCAACATGGATCCAATCCTTAACAAGGCAAAAGGTGTGACTTTGAAAAAACTTCACAGAATGAAATAAGGAACATGAAATAATCCAAGGGATTCATCCAAGACTCAAAGTATGATCAAGAAGAAATTCCAGAACAACCTCCAAAGTGCGAAATTCCACAAGGGAGATGAAACATGTGACTTGGATTTTCCTTGACCCACCAAAAATACGACAAGAAAAATTCCATGACTTAGTCAAAATTGCGCTCAAGAATAAACAATCCATGATATACCAAAATATGCGACCAGGGTAGAGGATGGAAAGTTCCTTGACCTAATGAAATATGCGCCTAGGATAAAGGAAAATTTCCAAGGTCTAGTGAAAATTGCGCTTAAGAAAATCCTTGACACCCTTGAAAATGCGCCCAAAACAATCCAAGGTAAGGAGAAAATTGTGCCTTGAAGGAAACAATCCATGATGAATATGAAATGTGCGACTTGGAATTTCAAAGGAAAAATCCAGATGGACAAGAAAAGTGCGCTCAATCTAGTGTCAGAAGGAAAAATCCATGATGAATATGAAAGTGCGCCAAGGATTCCTAGCCAACTTGAACCCAAAGAAGTTAAAATTCAATGAAAATCTAAGGAAAATTGTGAAATTCCTTGCCTAAGTTGGCCCAGTTTGGACTAATAGCAAATGAAGAAAATCCTTTATTTATTCAAGAATTTGTAAATGAAATTGATCAAAATTATGTATTTTTCTTGAATTATGCAAGGCTATTCATGTTTGATCTTAGTATTCCATTGCATTAAGGATTTTATTTGCCTTTGCTATTCAAGGTTTTCCTTCATTTTGCAGGAATTGAAGACAAGGATTACATTCAAGGATGATCAAAGTCGTTCGAGAAGCATCAAGGAATTCCAATGCCGGAGGAGGAGATTACTTCCAATGACAAGGAGACTTCACAAAATTCCAATGAAGATGAAGGAAGTTCAAGACATTTCAATGACATAAAGAATGCTAGCATCAAGGATCAACAGAAGGAAAGGATACACTTCAAGTCCAACATCAAGGATTCTAGTGCCGGAAAAAAAGATAAATCCTCGGAAATCCAAGAACAAGAATCCAGTTCATCATTCATCAAGAGGATTGAGTTTGATATCAAGAAATCAAGAATTGCACCAAGAAATCAACGCCAATGCAAGAAATCCAAAGGAAGTACAACACAAAATTCCAAGTTCAAAGAACATTCAAGAGATAATCATGCTGAGGTGGCATCTAGTCATCGTCAACTAATCAAATTGTGCCACATTTATTACGCTGAGTAATTGGTAAAATATGATATATTAACAATGAGCACAAGCTCAGATAAATATATTTACAAATATACAAGAAAGGCAAGTTTCTAGAATAGAAACTTTCAGAAGATCGTAAACACGATCTTACTAAATAATTACAAACAGTTACATTATTGACCATTAACTAAAAATAGCATGAAATAATATTCTAATACCCTCCCTTAATGGTCAATCTATCAACTACACCAAGAGACCCCCTGAATTTTACAAACTTATCTGGACCAAGGGACTTGGTGAGGATATCGGCTGTCTGGTTCTCTGTCGGAACATACAGCAACTGAACTGATCCGTCTTCAACAAGCTTTCTGATGAAATGACAATGAGTTTCTACATGCTTGGTTCTTTCATGGAAGACTGAATTTTTGGCAAGTTTGAGAACTCCCTGATTATCACAGAACAAGGGAGTCGGACATGCTTGAGATATTTGCATATCAGCAAGCATCCGGCGAAGCCAAACTGCCTCACAAGCTGCCTTAACTGCTCCTCGATACTCTACTTCTGTCGAGGAGAGAGCCACTGCCTGCTGCTTCTTACTAGTCCATGTGACTGCACCGGATCCCAAACTGAACACATACCCAGAGGTGGATTTCCTGTCATTAACTGAACCTGCCCAATCTGAGTCTGTGAAACCACTGAGTCTAGGATCGTGACTCCTTGAGTAAAGAAGTCCATAATCAAAAGTGCCCTTCACATAACGCAACACACGCTTCGCTGCTACCCAATGAACAACCTTGGGGGCTGTCATGAAGCGTGAAATGTAGCTCACTGCAAAACTAAGGTTAGGTCTAGTGGTAGTGAGATAGATGAGGCTGCCCACTAGTTGCCTGAATAATGATTCATCCACTACAGGTGAGTCTGACTTGGCTGACAACTTAAGCCCTTTTTCCATTGGTGTGGAGGCAGGTTTGCAATCCTGCATACGGAACTTATCCAGAAGACTGCGAACATACTTGGACTGGGAAACGAAGATACTGCTCTCAGTCTGCCAAACCTCAACACCTAAACAATAATGCAAGAGGCCCAAATCTGTCATGTCAAATGTGCTACACAAATCCTGTTTGATCTCAGCGATCAAATGTGCCGAGCTACCAGTAATGATCAGGTCATCCACATAGACAACAAGGATCAAAATATCACTACCAGTGCGTTTGACATACAAATTAGAGTCAGATGGACTCCTCTGAAAGCCATGATCTGTGAGGTACTTATCAATCTTGATGTACCAAGCTCGAGGAACCTGTTTCAAGCCATAGAGTGCTTTGACCAATCTACACACCTTATGTTCTTGACCAGCAACCTTGAACCCTGGAGGCTGCGCCATGTAGACTTCTTCCTTCAACTCACCGTTGAGGAAGGCACTCTTAACGTCCATCTGATGGACTTTCCAACCAAACTGGGCTTCTAAGGCAAGGACAAGCCGAATTGTACTCATCTTGGCTGTAGGAGCAAAAGTCTCCTCGTAGTCAATGCCTTCCTTCTGTGAGAACCCCTAGCAACGAGACGAGCTTTGTACTTGTCAAGGGTTCTGTCAGCTTTGTATTTCACCTTGTACACCCATTTGCAGCTAATGGGCTTCTTCCCTGGAGGAAGATCAGAAAGGACCCAAGTGTGATTTTTTTGAAGACTCTGGTATTCAGACTCCATAGCCTTTTCCCACTCAGGAATTCCTTTAGCCTCTGAATGTGTCTGAGGCTCATAAACACTATGAATGTTAGCCATGAGAGCAAAGTTAACGGTATGCTGCTGTTTGCTCTTGTTTCTGGATGATCTACCCGCAATGAGCTCATCGTCATGAAGATCTCCTATAGTCTTAGCCCACCATGTAGGTCGAAGAGTAGAAGTGCCAACATTGGATGCAACAGGAGGAGCCGGAACAAGTGCAACAGGTGGAAGATCAACATCATCCTGAGGAAATTCGGGTTGAGCATCATCAAAATCAGAATCTGCATCATCATCCCTCCCATCAGGTGGACCTAACGGAAGATGAACACCCAAATCAGCAGCCTGCAAAGGCTGATCCTCAGAATGCTGCACAGACGAGGAAGAAAGAAAAGGTCCTCGTTCTTCATCAAAGACAACATCCCGGCTGAAGGTAAGATGATCAGTATCAATATCAATCAACCGGTAAGCCTTATGGTTGTCACTGTACCCTGTGAACATAAGCTTTTGACTCTTGGAATCCAACTTGGAGAGCTTGGCATCTGGAATCCATACATAAGCTAAAGAGCCAAATATTTTCAAATGACTGATCCGAGGTTTGCGGCCAGTCCAAGCTTCTTCAGGAGTCTTCTCCTTAACAGCATAAGTCGAAGACCGGTTAAGAAGATAGACGGCAGTGTAGACTGCTTCTGCCCAGTATTTCTTAGGAACACTCCTATGTTCTAACATGGAACGGGCCATCTTAGTGATTGTGCGGTTGCGCCGCTCTACAACACTGTTTTGCTGAGGAGTATAGGGTGTGGTTAACTGGCGTTTGATACCGTGTATGTCACAGAAGTTGGAGAAGTCAGTAGAACAAAATACCCCCCCATTATCTGACCTAAGAGTGACTATGGAACAACCAGACTCTTTTTCTACTAAGGCCTTAAACTTCTAAAATACAGTAAACACATCTGAGTTCTGTCTGAGAAAGTACACCCACATTTTATGACTGAAATCATCAACAAAAAGTAAGAATTACCTGCAACCAGTAACAGAAGGTGTATTCATTGGTCCACATACATCAACATGAACCAACTGTAGTACCTTGGAGGCTCGCCATGAGTCACAGTCTGGAACGGTGTCCGATGCTGCTTCCCAGCCTGACAAGCTCCACAAACACCATAATGTTGGGTCTGGATCTCAGGTAAACCGGCTACAAAGCCCTCCCGAGATAGCTGAGAAAGATAGTGCACATTTAAGTGCCCATAATGCTGATGCCAAAGACTGGTGATGGAAGAATTTCGGGCTGCCATGGCTAAATCTGGAGAATCACCTATTTCCACAAGTCTGTATAGACCATGATCCTCAATACCAACAGCCACAGTGCTACGAGTATCCCGATCAACAATAGAACATTTGTGTGTACTGAAAACCACATCCAACTGAAGAGAGTGCCGCATGATCTGACTGACAGAGAGAAGATTAAGTTCCATACCAGGAACATAGTAGACATTGAGGAATATGAGATTCCTCCCACTAGACTGAATCTGAACAATGCCCTTACCGACAGCTGTATATTCTTCTCCTCCACCAAAAATAACTAAGTCACTGAAGGGAGTAAAGTCTGTAAACCAATCACGTCGATGAGTGAAGTGACGCGAAGCACCTAAATCAATGTACCAGGCAGAGGACTTCACATGATCTACAGGTCTTTTAGCCATAAAAGCATAAAAGGCAGATTCCTTCTGTTCAGGGTGCTCGGCAATATTTGCTTTCTGCTGAAAACCTCCCTGCTTCTTTTGTTCAGAAGCCAAACGCTGACGACAATCCTTTTTGATGTGACCATATTTATGACAGTAATTACACTGAATATTCTTTTTCTTGTTGCTGTCCTGAGGGTGACCTGAGCCTTTCTGCTGCGGAGGCTGACTTTTGCCTTTATTCTGAGCCTGAAACTTGGCTGCAAAAGCCTGCTCTGAAGAGGACGAAGAAGCACTACTACCAAACTGTTGTTTCCAGCGATCCTGCTGCAAGAGGATAGTACAGAGTTCTGGAAACTTCAGATCAACATTAGCTGATGTAATGTTGAGAGTCTCAATGAAATGTTCATAGGACTTAAGTAGACTTTTCAAAGTGATCACAACCATGTCTTCTTCCTCCATTTTTCGACCAATAGCCTCCAGCTGGTCTCTGATCTCCTGGATCTTGTTCAGGTGCGTCTGCAAAGATGTCTTCTCATCCATCATGATAGAAAACAGTATATTTTTCAGGAAGAACGCACGGCTCTTGTCGGAGGTTTCATGCAAACCCTTCAGATGGTCCCAAATCTCCTTTGCTGTCTTTCCAGCCGGAATCTGAGGTAGCTGATCATCTGTGACTGATAGCTTAATGAACATGACTACTTCACGAGTTTGTTTGTCAAACTTATCCTGGTCTTTACTCGTCGTTGCTGGACGAGTAGTAGTGCCTAGAATGATCTGACCGAGGCAGCGATATTCAAAGATGGTCATCATTCGCTGCTTCCAGGTATTATAATTTTTGCCATTAAATCGCTGACTGCCTTCCAACATGATGTTGGTCAAACTCACCAATCTTGCACGCTTTTCGAGGCACGAAAAACAGGGTACTGAGAAGAGGCGGAATACACGAAACCTGAAGCACAAATTCCAATGCACAGGGTGCTGAGGCAGTTTATAGGCACAAACTTCAAGACAAATCCGTCGGCACAAATTTCAAGGCATGGATTTCAAGGCACCCAGAAAAATCCGACAGGTACCCAGAAATTGTCTCGAAAAACCCACCAAGAATCTACAAACGAAAAAAATTTCCGACTTGAACCAGAGGGTCAAAACCCTAGCCAAAAATTCCAGAACCCTAGGCGGCCATGAAAACACAGAAGGACTTCAAATGGCGTCAAGATTTTTCAAATCACAGCAGAAGACCTTTACAAATCGCGTCCAAACTCCCCGGAAAAAGAATGCACTTGGTCTGGAATTAAAAAAACGCGTCCAGATTACTGAAAGTCGCAGCTTGAAACCCAGAGGGTTTTTTTTTAAAACCCTAGCCGACAAATAGAGGTCGCGGGTTTTTTTTTCTTGCAGAAGATGCGTTTTAAAACCGCCCAGAACAAAAAGAATTCGCGACAGAAATCGCGTTCCTGACTGGTTTTAATCGCGCACCAAAAACAGGACGAAACATGCCTCAAAAAAAGCCAGAAATCTGCAGAAAAAAAAAATGAACCAGAAACCCGCACGGCTTTAACCACGGAAGACAAGTTTCTCAGACCCGCGAGTTTGATCAAAATAAAGTCGCAATTTTTGGCAAACACAGATCCCACGAATTTTTAAAAAAATTCGCCCGCTCTGATACCATATTACGCTGAGTAATTGGTAAAATATGATATATTAACAATGAGCACAAGCTCAGAAAAATAGATTTACAAATATACAAGAAAGGCAAATTTCTAGAATAGAAACTTTCAGAAGATCGTAAACACAATCTTACTAAATAATTACAAACAGTTACATTATTGACCATTAACTAAAAATAGCATGAAATAATATTCTAATAACATTGACATGTCTAGATACATCAAACCTGGTCGCCCAAGATAGAGATAAGAATGGAGCCTTCTAGAAGATCATGTTGTTAACATCTCATTGGTCGATGGTGGTAGTAGTTGTAACTACCTTCCATTATTGATGTGGTCTTAATCTTGGCCATTGATTCTAGAATCAATCTGGGCCCTTGGTTGTAATTTTGAGCTCTATATAAAGGCTCATTCTCTTCATTTGTAAAGGAGTTTGGACATAGATTAGAGATGGTTAGTTTTAGGAGCTTTTGAAGAGTTGGAGACTTTGTGAAATTGTTGTAAAGATACTACCAAAATCAATACATTCTCATTGAAGCTTGGTGAATTTGTGTTCTTTTTGGGATGTTAACATGGTTTCCAATTTCTTGAAGATGATTCAAAGCAAATCAGATAGATTTTAGTTGTAGTTCATTGATATGGTGAATTAATGTAAAGATATTTGACGAATTCCTCGGTTCATACTTTTTGTGGATTGCCAATGGTAATTTACAGTGCAAAGTTAGCCTAAACCCCATTTTGCAATAGTTTGATTGTGGATATTTGTTCAAGTTGTGCCAGCTGTGGGTATTTGAATGCATATTTGCAATAAGAAAATCCTTCATTTCCTTTGAAGATTGCACTAGTTTCGTGTAGTTGTTCTTCTCATGGCGAAGCGAAGCTTGGTTCAAAGGAATTTGTCTATCAAAGCATTGTTCATTATATCATTGTCCTTAGATTAGATTTCTCTAACCCTTTCCCCTTTTGCCCTTTTCTTTTAAGTTTGTTTGAAGGAGTTCCATTCATTCACACATCCGAGGAGTAATGAATTTCATCCATAAGTAAGGAGTATTTTAGCGTAAGTCCCTTTGTGATTACCAGCAAGATCACATCATTCCACTGAGTCTATCCATGTGCACGTCAAGCCCTGACATTCAAGGAACCTTGGAGTAATCTCATTTGATCACATAGTTTAGCATTTGAGATATTTTGTTCAAGAGAGGATAGAATACTCGATATTTTATTCTAATGTTGTTGCTATCATAAAAAACACATCACCAATGCTCTGGCCTCTGAAAAGTAGAAAATCTTTTTTCTATTTCCAAGAATGTTAGGCAACCCATCAATGATGTCATCCAAGTAGGATATGCCAGAAACCCGAGCTTGACTGCTGCTGCTGCTAGACAGCACGTCATCCAAAGGCCTCATCACATACCTAGTATCTACTGAAAGGGAGTTGACCACACCACTTTTGATAGAATCTAGAACCTATAGTAAACCCCATTACATTCTACTTCTACCTCATCCCCAATATGGTAAACCACCAGCTCTATTTCTGCGCCTATCCTCAGGAATCACAGTTCGAGCTTCAAGATTTACATCACGGCCAAAGATTGTTGTAACTGTAACTACAGAATTAAAAGTTCTCTTGGCAAGCATTTGGGTCCAAGGTTTGCTGTAGTTGGACACCAGTTAAGGGGAATAGAGGAGAGAACGACAAAAATTGAGGGACAGAACCAGGAAGTTGAATCTTTCTTTGGGATAAATCATTATTTTAATCAAGATGAAATGACTATGATAATGCTCAGAGTGTTCTCAAAACTTGAAAGCATGAGAATGATAATGGTCAGAGCATTCCCAAACTCCAATGCATGAGCATGATGCTGGTAATAACCTTGAAAGTAGAGGAACCCTGTGAATCTCCATTATTAAAGAAATTTCTCAGTTCCTCATTCAGGAATTTTATACACATAATGTCAATATGGCAAGAAGGATGGAACACACAAGACAACTGCCAGAGGGGATGAAATTGCACAATGTCCCAATTCCTGAACATTTCAGTTAATGTAGTCCAACTGTCAACATACAAATAGGTGCTGAACCCCACCTATAATCCACTTCAGTCATAGACGAAAAAATCATCTCTTAAGGTCATGTACACAGTTTTCCAACAACAAAATCTGAAAAACATTATGCAATGTAAGACTACATGGCACTGCAAGCTTATGTAGAACAAGACCAACTCTATCCAAATTCTCAAACAGTCTACAATATCTCTGCCAACATTTTATATTTATCCAACATCAACTAACTGCATTTTAGTTGTATTCCAATACTATGAGCACAATTTACCTAATAATATTGGGCTACATTGCGTTGCTGTTGAGCTTGCTTATGAGCTTTCTGTAGCTTCAAGCCTGTCACCAAGATACTTCCAGGAGCATTTATAATATGCTCTCAGGACTTGCTTTGTGGCACTGGACCTCAATGGAGACCTACAAATGAGGGCTTAAATGACGGGATCTGTTTCACTTGTGTGTGACATGATCCAATGGTAAATGGAAGGCTAGGAAACATAGAAGTAAATATAGAAAGTGTGATGGAAGCAGGTGTTGATGTAGGTGAATGCTTCTAAGAGATTTTAACTGAAGAAAATGTTGCTGATATGCTGTCAACAACTGCTGACAGTGCAGAAATGAGTTTCGCAAATCTGAAAAACTTCTTCCCTAAATAGAGGAAAAATTATAATTGATCGTCAAGAATATATGTTAGATTAATGGCAATTTTATCAAATAGGAATAAGGACTTTACTTCATTGTCATAGTTAATTTAATAGAATTGAGAAATGTAGTTCTACTCAATCATGTAATAATCACATATCTAAAATGTGAGCAGAATTTTCAGAAGCTATCCAGTGCACAATTTAACTAAGACACAGACTCACGTCATAAATATCATAAAAAAATTGAGCTAGTGAAGGTCTGGGTTCAAACTTCAAATGCTAACACATGTTTATTGAGATACCTGAGTTCAAAGCTTCACTTTAGACAAAATCTGCAGTAGGGGATATGCACATAATAGTGGAAGCTAAGTAAACCCAGTGGCTTTTACACCTGTTGCCCCATCCCTGTGAACAGGAAAAGCCATGGTCAACAGAAAACTCCAGCATAGGAGCAAGGATCTCATCCCCATCTTCTGGTGACTATACTTTTATATGATATAGTTGTATCCTTATTTATTTACTTCCACAACCTGATATGAAATGGTGTCCCCATCCCCATACCTGTACTCCCACCCTTCCACCATTGTGCCCCACACAACCATCTGTCCTCCAACCCCTGTCCCAGACAACCATTCGTCACCTACCCCCAAGGTCTCTAGGCCACCATGATAAGAAATCAATAGCTTAATCACTGCACATTAGGCGAGAGTGTGCGCCCTACCCAATTGGGTGTAAAGCTCTTTAAGCAAAGGCAAGCTAGTAATTAGGCATCCTATAGCAGCAAAAATCTTTTGGGGAAAAAAATCAGCAAACCAAAAGCATAATATTTTTTCAAAAAATTGGGATTTAATCAGGAAAAAAATGGATCCAAAAAAAAAGGTAAAAAAAGGCAAAAAAAGAAAAAGAAAAACCTATTGTTTTTTTAAATTTAAAGGCATTTTAATAGCATAGAGATATGGAAAGAAAATAAAACTGAGAGTTTAGCCCATGAATTGTGGAATATAAATTTTTGTCATTTATGTTCATATTGCTGATGGTGCATAAATAATAACTAGATGCTAAAAGTTTTCAAATTTTCAATTACAATCTACTTTGTGCAAAGTCAACCTACATCAAAAATATGCATCATGGAGGCATCAATCAGTTTTGCTGGCAAAGTCACAAGAACAATTTGGCTCATCCATGACGGTCTATGTGATGTCCTGATATCGAAGAATTGTTTAAAATTTAAATTAAAGATTTAAACAATCATGATAAACGATGAAATTGTTTTCTTCAAATATAATGTTTATAGTATTCCTTCCATCGTCAATTTAAATGATAATTGTGTAAATATTTAATAAATAGTATTATTATATAAATATTTAAAATATAATGTATTTATTTTACAAGATACAAATATAAATATAAAAATATCAATATTAACAAGTTAGATATTATCATAATTATAATTATTATATTATAATATATTAATAAATATATTTATATATATAATATATATGAAAATGAATAATAAAACAAAATAAGACAAAAGTGTCTTATCCAAACTATTCGTATAAATTTCATATAATTGATAAAGGCAGCAATGACTTGAGGTAGCGAATATATGAAAGTCAAAACAGGCTAATCTCCACGCAGCACTTATATCAAACTGGGAGTTAATAAAAATAATTTAAATAAACAAAGGCAGCGACTAGGAAATAATCATGTCTTTTAAAAGGGACACCACCCTTAGAGAAGTTACGTCACTTCATAGAAATATGGAGATATAAAATGATATGAAGGGAGGGTATGAAGAAGAAAAGTAGTATCAAAAATACACATTCAGATCTGCAAAGAAGAAATAAAGAAAATAAAGTCTAAAGGTAGAAGTAAATATCTTTCAATCTATCAACTTATACATCAAATAAATTTAGTTCCTATTGTAGGAACAGCAGTAAATAAAAGGGATATTTTCAAAGTTAAATGAAGATTTAGGAAAAAAGAAAGAGAGCATAAATAAAAGGAATGTCAAGGAGAAAAAGGTCTGAGTTATATACAGATCAGCAAGAATATTTCTGAGTTGGAAAGGCATACTTGGAAGCAGATCTAGAATATAAAGATACAGCAGTATATTGGCTGCAAAGAAGAAAATCCTTAAGAGTTCTAAGGATACAAAGGCAAGAATTATCCTCCTGGTATGATGTATCTAACCCTATGTTTCTTATGATAAATGTCATATGATAAATAATGACAAATGCATATAATTGAAAGATTATCATTAGTGTCATAAGCATTGTGAAACTTGCTATGAAATATAGATTATCTTCACAACACACTCGATATGATTGCTTGCAACTATGAAGTTTGATTAGTTTATTATGCATTAATGTGGATTCTTGTGTGAATGTTATGATGGAGGGAATTAAGGGCCTACGAGGAGGGGAAACGGCATTGGGATCATCTTCTAAGTACACCACCCCGTGGTGGATGGCTACCACATGTGGGCCAAGGGTGCATAGGAGGCCGCTCTTGGGCTTAGAAGGAGTGATTTCCGGGACACCCTGCTGTAGTCACACCCCCAACCTCCCATCATGGTGATTAATTGAATCATAAGGAGGAAACAGAATGGTTCTGATAAGGGGTTACGGTGATAGGACGCCTCACTAGGCACACCACCCCATATGGATGGCAAGAGGCCACATGGGGCCAAGAGGGGTGAAGCACCCGCTCTTGGGCCCAGGGTAGAGGGTTTCTTGGGCACCCTATCAAACCATTCTGCTACAGGAAGAATGAATTAGAAACCTAAAAGATTTCAATATATTTATGACATGATATTTGTTTCTCGTTATAGATGTTTACTAATCTATTTACAGGTCTTAAACAGGTAGTTGTATCACTAATGAGAGCATCATATAATACTATCTTGTAAATATTTCCTAACTCTGTCTTGCAAGTACCCAATCAAGTTATAAACTTCCCCAAAACCAAGTTGATTAATTGAAATTGATATATTAGGGCAAATTTAGGGGTTTTCCAAATTTGGGGACATCATAGTCTATTAATCTGTAAGGGGTAAGCAAACATTTTCCCAGACTCCCGGATGCTGTAACACCATTTATTTGTCAATATTGACCAAAAAAGTTTCCCTTGTTTTAGTTCTAAGTTCTTGCTCAGCAAATTAATAAATTTTCTTCTTTTAAATCATGGCAACCTGCAGTCAAAGCTACGGCCTGAGAGCTCACAATAAAGCAAAAAACATGAAATGTATTTAAATACTAAAATCCATAACCTTTGCACCCAATTTTAAATACCTCCATTCTGCAGGATGACTTCATATGAGAGACACAATATATAAGCTAAAAAAGACATCATGCAGTTGGGAAGGAAGACATGCATAGAATAAACTACGTAGAAGATAGATAGGTTGTTAAGCTATGTTCTCCATTTGTAATGGTGTCGTTACATGTATTGTTAGATTGTCACATAGCATAGTTTGTTATTGTCAAACGTAGGTAGTAGATGGATTTCTATGACCATAGTGGTTATGCCTTGAATAGTTTAAATAAGTAACAATCCTCACTCTGATTATTGGTATAGGATTACTCCTCTATCGATTACAACAGAGTTGAAAGAAAATCAGGCAGCTTGCCTGTGCATGGCATTTACATATTTTTAGTTTTAACTAAAACAAGAGTCAGTTAAGTCCAAAATGATGTCTACAAGTTTCACTACCTATCACTTTCTATTTTTCTCAAATTTGTTGAGTTCTTCTACTATATCTTTTCATATTCCATTTACCATGCTTGAGAAGGGCAAGCATCTTTTGACAGTTTTGTTTAAAATGTCAAGAAAAAAGCATCTCTCAAGGTTGCCTCCTTGGGGCAGCAGCTAAACAGTTCTGAGATGCCAAAACCTAATTCCAAGGTAAGCATCTTGCCAGGAATTTTGTAGATTTGCTCAAGATTTGCTCCAGTTTTTGAAGGGTGAGGATTCATATTCAGCACAGTTACACCCAAGATACAAGTAGAACAACAATATGGACAAGAAGCATCATGGGACAGAAGAATCACTAAAGAAATTTGTGAATGACACCAACAGTAAATTATCACAAAATATTAATAGACAGAGACATGTCTTTACAGCTCAGGAAAGTCATAAATGGAAAAGATAAAATCATAGCTAAAATTCCTTTCATGGAACTGTGGAAGGCAGATTTATATCATTATATACTGTATCAAACGAATTTTTGATTGACTTCTGCAAGTACAACTTTGAAACAGACATTCTCTAATCAAATCAGGAAACAGAGTGAAAAGTTTACAGACTACCTTCTAAATAATATAGCTCAAATGCGTATCCTGTCACCACGTTGTCCAAAACGTTCAGAAAAACAGCCCAGCCATAAAAAATAGCAGAAAACTTGCCCACTCGTGTCGTCCAAAACCTGCTGTCGAAATGGTAAATAATGCATCCAAAAATGCCTTAAAACATTCGTCTAAACGTCGCCTAGAAAACAAAAAACCCTAAATGACAATAAATTTTAGGTGGGTAGGGCAAAATGTGTTGAAAATTCATGGGAGACATTTTCTGCAATTTAAATCAGTTCTAGCAAAGAATTCCAATCAGTTCTAGCAAGCATGGAAGTCAAAGAAACTAAAATAATGAAGAAACTAGAGGAGGCCAAGTCATGGGCTCAAGTGGTAAAAGAGCCGACAGAGACACAAAGAGAGCTCATAAAGAAGCAAATCAAGTTGCAAATGTGGGAAGAAAAGGACAGGTAGGACAGAGCAATAAATATAATATTTAAAGGGATGAAAAAGCACAAGGAGAAATTACCAGCAGGGTAGTAAGTGACTTCTTATTAGATAAACTTCAATGGGCAGGGAACATCCTACAAGCAAACAGAATTGGACAAATGACAAGGGGAGAAAAGAGCAGAAATATAAGAGTAACATTGAAAAATCGGAAAGATAAGAACAAAATATTAAGAAACAAAAGGTTCCTCAAAGGTACACAGTTTTATATAGACGAGAATCTAACCCCAACATAGTTAGAGGAAAGGAAGAAGGAATGGGAGAAAGTTGTAGCAGCAAGAAGTGCGGGAAACGAGGCGTAGTTACATAGGGGAAAATCCCAATTTAGTGGCAACACGATCCAGAATAAATAAGAAGACAACCCCCCCAAGACCACCTCACAATAGTAAGCTGGAATTGTAGAGGCTAGCCCTAGAGGAGGGGTCCTGGTTTAGGGCCCATAGCGGACGTAAAAAACATCATCGCCCTTGTTCCAAATAACCAATATTTATGGATGAGGATAACAGATAAGGAATCTACAGTTTGGCTTGTAGCTTGTTACTTTGCCCCGTATGGATCTAAAACGTAGAAGAAAAAGAACCTAGACCAAGAAGATCTCTATGAAGCACTCAAAAAGGGCATAACAACGTATTGTTCCACAGGCGAGGTCATATTAATAGGGGACTTTAATGAAAAAATAGCAAATAACCAAGCTTTTTACCTCAGTATGGAAGAGGGGCAGAATAGCAATCCGTTATGGCTAGAGAAAGAAGAGAATCAGAAGTGGAAAAGAGTATCTTAAGACACAAAAGGAGGTATTTCACATTTTGGAGCAGAATTGATGGGGATTTGCAGCCTTCATGATTTGATCATATGTAATAGCATAAGAGTGTGGCCGGGCTCAGAGAACATCACGTCATGCCTACAATGGGCAAAACGTGATGGACTACGTCATTTGCTTGCAGAGTGCTATACCAAAGATAATGAAGATTGAAATTGGGCGTTGTCCTATAGAAATGAAATCTGATCATAGCCCTATATACGTAAAGTTTGGTATGCAAAAAGGCAACCAACAAAGGACTGGTCCTCAACTATGTAAAAAAGCAGACTTTCGAGGCAAGACTATTTTAACTCGCAAGAATCAAGACATCTTTAAATCAACACTTGAAAAACAGCTACATGAAATAAAAAAATACAAGCAGCCCCAACAAAAAATAAAGCATAATAGACAGTGACAACTTGATGGCAACAATTCACAAGGCTCTCACAGCATGCAAAAGTTCTAAGGCTAGAAGAGCCCTCAAAAATAGTTTCCCAGCGAATCCATGGTATGAAGAACAATGTAAAGCAGCAAAAAGAACATTGAAAATATTAGGAAGGGAAAAAAAAATTTAAAATGTATGAAAATTAAGTGAGGTCGAAAAAAGAAGAGTACATAAAAGTAAGAAGGAAAGAGTTAATTTCTCTTGGGAAGCTTAATTCGAGAGGGTTTTGGAGAGAATTGCAGCAGATTAGAACAATTGTTGAGAATAATATCACTGATATCCAATGGCTACAATATGCTAAAATGTTGTATGAAAGAGACCAAGATAAAACCCTCCCTCTGGTGATCAACACAAGAGCCAAACTCTTCTCCACAAAGGATGTCAAAGAAGGAATTAATAAGTTGGCAGTGGGCAAAGCTAGGGACATAGATGGCTTACAAGCAAAATACTTCAAATAGGGCTTGGAGGCCTTCGCACCACACATCAAAAGAACTTTCAACAAGGTGATTCAACATGGTTGCCCAACAAACTGGACAACAAGTGTTGTCATCCCTCTCCACAAGAGCGGGGATGTCAACAACCCGTCAAACTATCATACTATAATGCTCAATCCCCTATTTGGAAAACTCTTTGGAAGCATGGTGGAACAAAGAATTAGCATTTGGGCAAAAAAGGAGGGTAAGAGGGCAAAAGGACAAGCAGGTTTCAGGCCAAAGCACTCCACAATTGACCATTGCGTCACTCTCAGACATATGATTGAAAAAGTTTAAGGGACAAACAAGGGGATAAAGTTTTTTGTTGTTTTGTCTATTTCAAAAAGGCATTTGACATGGTGCCTAGAAGCAAACTTTGGGGCAAAATGAAAGAGTTGGGTATATCGGAAAAATATAGTGCAACAATCCACAAACTTTACAACTAGGTTCAAGCCAAAATTAGAGAAAACGATGGCCTATCGGAATGTTTTGGGAGCAACATCGAAGTCAAAGGGTGTCTGTTGTCCCCTACTTTGTTTGGGTTATACATAGACAAGTTAGAGGAGTGGATAGACAAGTTGGGTGGTGGGGGTGTTCACTTGGCCACTTATGTGGTCAAGTTGTTTCTATATGCAGACGACCTTACGTTAATGGCAAAAACGGCGCATAGTCTGCAAGAACACCTAAGCGATCTAGAGTTATTCTGTCCAGAGGTGGGAATGCAAGTGAACATTAGCAAAACCAAGGTCATGATCTTCATTTTGAGAAGAATTAAGAAGCAAATAAATTTTTTGAGTTCAAAGGTTGCTCCTTACAAGTGGTAAATGAATACAAGTATTGATTTCCACAATAATCTCAGCTGGGAGACGTGCAGGACAAAAAATATACAAGGGGGATAGAAAGCTCTATGCATGCTTCAAAACAAATGTGGATCAGCTAAGCTATGGGGCTAGAAAACAAAGAAGAATCTATTTGGGCTGCTTGTTACGCCTGTAGTACTGTATGGCTATGAAGTTTGGGGCAGCAGCACGTCGGCCTCGAAATGGAGACAAATAGAAAGATTATAGAGACACCTAATCACAAGTAGCTTCAAAATAAAAAGCACAGTCCCGTATGAGATTGTCAATAGCCGAAGCTGGAGCTTTTCCAGTCGAGGCGATGGCGCTAATTTGGCTGTTAGGTTATTTGAAGAGAATTGAGAACATGGAGGGACACCGTTGGCCCAAAATTGCGACAAATGAAAAGTTCACTAGAAGGAAGAATACGTGGATGAAGCAAAATGCCAAGTGGATGCATAAATGGGGCATTAACATACATGAGTGCCCATACAAACGTGGAAATCAAAAAGTATGTAAGAAAGAAAGTCAAAGCAACCATGTGGATTAGACAACTCATGCGAAAAAGAGAATTTTATGTCAAACAATTTAATCCCACACGTGACCACAAGCAAAAGTACTATATAGGAGTGGATATAAAAAGGAAAACTAAACTGCTAATAGCCAAGCTTAGAACTAGTTCACACCATCTTAGGTGTGAAACGATAAGGGGAAAACACCCAAAGAAGAGTGGGTGGATAGGATTTGTCGTCTCTGCCCGTCGGGATTAATGGAGACGGAATGGCACTACATCATGGAGTGTAAGGCATACCAGGACATCTGGATCAAATACACAAATATTCTAAATGTTGGGTCTTTAACGGGCTTGTTTGAATAGGAGAGGATAGAAAAAGTGGCAGATTACTTGATCAAAATCCATAGCAGAAGAACCAAGATCAGCAAAGAAATAGAGGACAGTCAGAAGTAGTGTTGTGGTTGCCAATTGATGCTTTTGTTTGAGCAGTTCAATTTTGCTTTTGGGTCCCATAGACTGCATGGTCTCATGGACGTCATTAAAAAATTTCATTTCATTTCAATGTGATTTGCCAGAAAAAATGGGTCAAGTGTTGTTGTGAAAGGCCGACATGTTGTTCTTGAAGAGTCATGTCTCTCCCTTCACATTGTATATATACTCATTGATTGTAACTCATTTGATCATCCATTCATTCTTTGTTCATTCTCAAGTTCGAATATTCAAGTGCGAGTTCTTCACCAAGTGCAGATTGATATTGTAGAAGGCTGAGTTTTATCATCAGCGAATTACACAATTGTGTTTCTGTAGTTGCATCAGATTGTGGTGCTTTACTTGGCCTTCATATCAGCCTCTATTGTAGAAGAGACATTCTATGTAATTCAATAATATAAGTAATATTATTGGCTGGGTTTTTCTCCCTCAAGAGGAGGGTTTTCCCAGGATATCTGTTGTGTCTTTGTGTTGTTTTTGAATTAATTTTCTGTGCATTACATCTGATCATAAAACTAAGGGTTTTTCTCCCTCAAGAGGAGGGTTTTCCCAGGATATCTGTTGTGTCTTTGTGTTGTTTTTGAATTAATTTTCTGTGCATTACATCTGATCATAAAACTAACATAAAGATAGTTGACCTCGGTTTTTGTTAAAATCAGGAAGAAATTGCGACTGGCGGCGATTCACGATTAGTCGTGATTTTTTCTCATACTCTGCATCCTCCCATTATTTTAAGGAGTCCTAAAATATGTCAAATTCCAAACCACCGATATTCAGCATAATGCAATGAACAGGTTTGGATGTCTTGAAGCTAAAAATCGTGTTTCACTTACTCAAGCTGAAGTAACGGACAAACCTTATTTTCAAAAATTCACTTGAAGAAGTTTTAAATGCATTGAAAATTAGGTCCTCCATATCTTGACCCATTTTTTCCGGCAAATCACATTGTCCGTTAACCACCCAAATTGTGACACAGCTTGAGTGATGCCATACGAGTCTCATGAACATGCTGAAAACAGCCAAAAAAAATTAGCAGCTTTTGCATCCTCTTTCACCGTTAACATGTCATACATCTGCCAATTTCTCTATCAAAAGTTAACATGTTCTTGAATTAATCAATTTCTACTCCAAAACCATGTCAAGAATTGGTGGATCTCTCCAACTTCTCCTGCCTAATATTTTGCATCAAACACCAGTGCTATGTTCCTTGGGAATCCACAGAGTCTGGATACATAAAAACAAAACTGGCAGAGAAAACCTCAGGTAAAAATGCACCCACCTACGGTGCACATTTGGGAATAATTCTATATGATTGATGACATGCAAATTTTCACATAAAAATTACTTAAAAGGATTGGAAGCTTCAACGCATAATTGAACAAAACCCCAAAGTAAGCGATGTACATACTTGGAGAAACCCTTGAAATCGAAGAAGAGGCTTACAACCTTCCAATTGCACTCTCAGATCATGATGCCCTGCCCTATTACCTCTTTAGCAGATGCCCACCATAAATTTAATTTAATTTAATTTAATTAATTAATTAATTCTTTTTTATGTTCAAAAACTTTCTAAATTTAAAAACATCCCTATTAATTAATTAATTCCTTTTTTATGTTCAAAAACTTTCTAAATTTAAAAACATCCCTCTCATTTAACTTTCCTAAATCACGTGACTTTTTAAAAAAAATTTAAAAATTTAACTTGTAATTTGGTAATTTTAAATATGGAGTAATTAATGTTCTAAATTAATATAATTGTAGTGGTGAAATGTACATATCCATGTCAATTTCTATTTAATGGACTTATTTTAAGTGAATGCCTTAATATAATTATATAATAATATGTGGCATACTTTTGTGTTAAGTTTGGCTCTTTCCTCAACCCTTATCAATCTTCACTTACAGTTTTTTACACACATTCCTATACATGTAACACTATCCTTGTCTTATCTACACCTATTCTCACACATTCCCCTCATTTATTTGCCCATAATTCCACATATTCATTTCTAATCCTCCTGGGTCATTTCCACATCTCGTAGGAGTGATCCCACATTGCACAAATTTGACCTAAAATTTAAATGTTAGAATTCCAGATGTCAACTCATGTCCTTTCCTCGTAGTTGTTGGGAGCCAACTTAGTACTTGTTTGTGGGATGATTCATTAAGTCGTAGTGTTTAAAGACATTCATTCATTATGTCTTAGTGTTTAAAGACATTCATTTGAGCATTATAACACATCTAAAATTCATCTGATTATCATTTGAACGCTTAAGACATTCAAGGAACATTCAATAGGAACATTTCAACTTGGTGCATTAAAAAGAAGACTATCTGCATCAAAATTTGCATCTTAGATCATTTACTCACTTGCTTAAAGTCTAGCCACATTACCAATGTAATAGCACCCCATATAATACACAATATCATAATAAGTATATGAATTGCAACAAAGCACTCAACACATGACCATCATTCATAAGGGTATTGTTATGGAGTAAAAAGTGGACACTTGCCTTTTTACCTCCTAGTTTAGCTCCTAGGTTCCATTTAGTACATTATGCATTATAATTGATCATCTCAAAGAAAATTGCCCAACACCCATGACATTTTGGACCCTTGGGACCTCCTTGAGCTTATCTCAGACCAAAAAGGGCCCCTTAGACTTGGGCACCAACCGCCCAAGTCCTCCCTGATTGGTCATGGTAAACTTTTAGTGTGTCGGCTTGGACCCTTCCAAAATGGTTGTCTTTGTTGACTCTTGTGGTTTAATTTCACGATTATTAGCGGGAATGCATATTTAAGAGTGTTTTCTAATTCATTATTAGCCTAAAGGAACCTAGATGATTAGAGCAAGCTTGAAGTATTGGAGCAAAGAGAATTCAAGGCATTCATGTGTTACTAGAGCAGATTTGTGTTGTTATTGTGTGTGTTGTTGTAGGTTTGAATCCATCATCTATCTCCTTGTGAGTTGAAGGATCTTCATCTCCATGAGGGCTTCACCGCTAAGGTGATATCATTGTCATTTGAATCATTCAATTATCATTTTATTTTAGCCTCTACCCTGCTAAAGCATGCTCTCTCATCTAACAACAGTGTTGGAAGGTTTGAATGCCATTCCGGGGTTTGACTAAGGCAAATCCCTAAACACCATAAACCCCCAAACCCTCTCTTGTCATCTTGTGTGCAAATTACAGGTGTGGGATTCGGGAGAAGTGAAGGTACAATGAAGCATAGCAGGGATTAAGCTTTCAAGATCCAAAAATAGTGTCGAAATATCCTCTACCAGGACTTGGCCACCCCTAGGCTCCCTAGTCTTTTGGGCAGTTTGACCTGAGATCTGGGTTTTGAGCATCAGTTACAACATATTTGTAGTTTTGATCGTTGGCATATTCACACTTTAAGGACTTGGGTGGTTTCTATTTCATCCTTTGACACCTCTACTTCTGGAATTAGGTTCTCCTTTGTTCACTGATCTCTATGCTTCTTTCGGATTGTCCGTATCTATCACGGTTTGTCTGTTATGCTTTGATCATCATAGAACTAGGGTTTTGTGCATCATTGACCTAGGGTTTGATATAAAGGCTTGATTAAATATATTATTTCCATAGCAAACAAGAGCACAAGGTATATAGCTAAGTCCACCTTCACATGCTAGTTAGTTGACTCGACCTTGTCCTTGAATGTTATTGTGGAAGAGGGTTTTGATCTAGTGTATGTTTATTTCATCATTCCCCTCTTTTACACTTAACAAGTATCTAAGAAAGTAAATCTTATTTCACTGACTCCATACATGTGATACACTATGAAATCATTAGTTACATAAGGCATCCTTGAAATAACTTGCCATAGTACCCTATCTCATCAACGATTACACTAGTAATCCAATATGGTAAGGAAAACTCATATTCAATAGTATAATAAGGCTAGAGAACTAGCCTGCATCTTCTTCTACCTAAGTAACCAATCAGGTGCTTTACCTCACCAAAGATCTTAAAATTTACAAACACAAAGATGGGCACATCCTAGGGGCTAGACCTATGCCTTGGGGGTTCATCCCTGGTGGCCTTGCCTACGTAATGCATAGAGGCTTCACGGTTTGACATCACAACCCTTCATCAAGTCACACAATGTTTTTAAACAAACTATTTTTCAAAACATATGGTCTTAATAGATTTATAAAATCATGTTACACATATCAATGGTCACAAGCCCCACAATATAAGAATGTCCTAATCATCTTACCATGATATCTTTACATTCAACGGGATATATATATATATGCCCATATCTAACATTTAATAGAATGGATAACATCCCTAGAAAACATAAAGTCCAACTAAAAGTGACACTTATTGCATACATGACACCAACATCTTTCTAGGTCCTGAATCACAACCTTTAGGTTATCTCAATGAAGAACATCATTCGATCAATGTGATAACATCAAGCCTACTTGGGAAATTACCTAAGAATGTTATAATACAAGGGCTCTTCTTAACCATTAAATAATCATGGTTTCAAGGATAATTTAACCATTTAAATGTCAAAAATTGACACTGGTTCTAGTATGAAAGAGAAATTATTTCAAAGAAAATAAAAAAAAATGCCAACAACTTAAGTTACATAACCAACCAAATGTAACTTACATATGAAAGACTTTCAATTAATTCACTAAATAGGGACTTTTAATTTCAAGTCCATTCAACATCTTGACATTTAACCATGAATATTATCAAAATCTATAACTTCCATCAAACAATAACTGGCAAGTAATTGATATACCTAAACAGTATATCAATTACTGTTTAAACCTTGCTTAAACAGTTGATAGTCCGTCGAGGCTATGAGGCTGAGGACGTAGAACTTTATTTTATCAGTTGAAAACTTGTCGTAGCCAATAAAGCCGAGACCATTGTTATATCAATGATAACTGTGAGACCAATAAGGTCAAGAATGTAGAATACTACTATAGAAATATATGAATAAGCCTACGGCCATGTTATCAGCCGACACTTTATTAACCTCCATTCTAGACTGTGAAGTCTGTATATAAGAATGTATCGAAAGATTATCACTATCCATGCTTATGAGATAAGGAAAATGGTTTATTTATATTTATAATTGATGACTGGCCGAGAGCCACACATTTTTCCGAAGTGCTAGGTCATGCTTGGAATATTGTTGTAGGCAGAACTTTAAGTTACTTGAAATGGGTTATATGTTATAAAGATTTCTTTAAGTTGTCATCTTTACAAGCCTTCAGTTATTTCTTGTTAAAAAGGGAGCAGCAGGCTACTTAGTACTTATTAAAGTTAAACTGGGATGGTATTGTTACCATTACTGCACTACGAGTGCATATTTTAACCTTAAACACAAGGCAATATGCATAGATATAGTCTTGCATTATTCTTGAAAAGGAAACAATAGAGCTTGTTAGCTCAATAACTATGTTATCGGTTTGGATATTTACTTATAAAGATGGTAATAACTATCTCTCTATTTAGTAATGATGAGAAGGTATTATAACCTTTCAAGTCTCTAGTAGACTAAGAATGTTATTATTGATGGAAAATGATATTTTTCTTATCTTTTGGTAACTAAAGATTTTATAATGGCGTCGGGACTAGAGAAGATAGATCTCTAAGTATACCCCTGACACATTTGGCAAAATGTGAAACTTGTTCATGCAATTATATTGTCAACTCGAATGGGTTTTGTTTTAGTCGACAAGGATCAAACGAAGATCCTTAAACCAAGCTAAATATTTAAACTCATCTCATGGAGATGTTGACCACAACCAATCTTGTGGATGGAAACCAAGAACTATTACACCAGAAATAAGGAATAGAGTGGCGGGGAGTCACAGATACCATGTTGTAGATGCAACAAGAAACCTATGAAATGTACTCCAGGAAACAAAGTTGGAAGTCCAAGATGATGGACTAAATCCACGACCAGGAATGATCAACCTAAAACACTGTAGGATGAGATAACTTCTAATTCAAGTTAGAGGTGTGTGAACATTCGACTACATTCATTGCGAAACGTTTATTTATATTAAATCTTTGGCTAAAGTAATGCATCCGTCTTTGCATGCAATAGTCGGTTCACTGTGCTGCAGATGGCATAACCATCCAGTAATGTCATACATACTTAGAGTGGATCTATATTTGTATGATCGTGATGAGTTATGAAGGACATGACACTAGAAACTCAGATGGCAAACCTTATGGTTCCTTATATCTACTTCCTTCGTGAAGGGTAGGGCCACTTCCAGGAAGGAATTTGTGTGGGGGACCACCGGTCTGTGGTTGGAGGAAAAGCACTCAAGTGATGCTCTCCTTCCCAAGTAGATGACAAGCCGAGACTTATGAAGGCAGATATCAAAACTCCAGATGCAGTATATTCTATTATATGACTTGACAATCAAGGACTTATCATTATTGCCATGAGCAAAACATTATGATTGTAAAGTGAAGAAAATCACTAATATGTTATCTTTGAATATTTCGTAAATTTCAATTTTGAAATTATTTAGAAAAGATATGCATCGTATATAATGATTATGTAAATGATTATTGTTAAGGAAAAGTATGATTATGATGATCATGATTATTTAATTGATGGTAAATTGGAATGTTAATCCGGGTAATATGAGGTGACATGTTACATATGGTATCAGAGCTACCAAGTTCAATACATGGACCTATGAGCTCACTACATGAAATCTTCCTCAAACATTAATAGTTGCTAATGTTTGGATATTCTTTTGCCAGAATGGTAAGAATAAGAATGACTCCAAGGAAGAAGGTAATGGGAAATGGACATTACCTAAAGGCTATGAGGGAGCGAGCCTCAAGAATGAAAAGCCTAGGCCAAATTGGTTACCTGGAAGGCACATGTTTATTTGATACTGAAACTTTTGTTGATGCTATTAAACACATCAAACAGGAGAAGGACAAAGTAGGCAAGGCTATTATTCCTACCTCTAAAAATGAATCAGTGAGACCCTCTGCACCTAAGGACTTACCATTTGGTAGTTGTCTTAATGCTCCTATTATCACTTAGGAGGTCATGGATCAGTACCTGCGAGTACATCCACCTCCTAAGTTTGATTTAGAAAACCTCAAGGATGAGGATAAACATGGGAAGATCTCCCAACCTGAAAAATGACTTACAGTTGCAAGATGTGAAAATTTGTAATAAATGAAGGATTTTATGTAATCCGTGGATGCTATAATGCAATTTTGACAAAACTTTCCTTTCTTGTTTAAGATTGCATAAATGAGAATGGATTTATGTTTATGAATGGATTCAATAGTATGAGAAAAACTAATTGAATGCTTACCCTGTAAACTTTAGGAGAAGTAGATTGCAACATGGTTCAGACAAGAGCCAGCATTGGGGATAGCCAAGAGGAAGGGCAACCTTCAGGCCACTCCGATTCAAAACTTGACCAGATCCTTGCTATGCTCCATGAGATGAGGGCAAGAATTGGAACTTTAGAGCAGGAGGTCAGGGGTCAGAATGGACCTAAGCAAGAAGGCCTCCACGGGGGTGAAGACGAGGAACGTCATGAAAACACCACGCAAAGTGGACGAGGAGAGAATAATGCCGAAATGAGACAAAATGAGGATAAATGGAGACACTTCGCTCTAGAATTACCTAGAGATAATGAAAGAGGTTACACCTCCCAAATTTGATGGGACTATAAGCGAAGATGTCACAGAGACATGCCTTATAGAAATGGAGAAATACTTTGAAATAAGAAACTATTCTGAAATCACCAAAGCGATATGGGGAGCATACCAATTGGCAGGTGAAGCATCCACCTGGTGGATGAACAAGAAGATGGAGTTAAAATTGAACTCCTTGAGTCTAACCTGGGAAAGGTTCATGGAACTTTTCAGGCAAAGATGGTTGCCTCAGTTGTATTTTGACTAGAAACTTATAGACTTCCAAAATTTGAGACAGGTTGTCTCATTTGTGAATAAGTATTGGGAGAAATTCACTCGTCTCCTCAAATATGTTCCCCAATATCAACAAGATGAGATATTTCACATCTGAAAGTTCATCATGGGCTTAAACGCCCAAAATGGAGGTGAAGTTAATGTACATGGTCCTACTTCAATGGACCAAGTTTATGAGAAAGCTATTAAATAAGAACAAAAGTTGAAATCCATGTCTGCATATAGGGAAAGGAACCGTAAAAAGTTCAGGTTGTCCCAATCCTCCTAGTCATTTAAGAAAAAGGGCAATAAGTAGGAATTTAATAAGAAAGGTGACAAAGGATTCAAGCATAACCAGAATTAATCCAAGGGTGAGAAGAAAAATAATAATAACTCCAAGAAAAATAGAGATAATTATTGAAAGCCTTATGAAAGGTGAGGACCCGCGAGAGGGTGTTATTCATGTTTTGGAGACTATTATGCCAATCAGTGTCCCAATATGACCCAAGGGACTCAACCACGAGGAAATCCTTTACCCTCACAATAGGCAGCATTTCAACAGTGGATACATGCAACCTTGGACAATAGGTAAGCTGAATATCAAATCACTCCAATTGAAACCACTGGTATTTTATCTAGTATCCCAATTTTAGTTTTGATAGATACTGGTGCTACAGAATGTTTTATTTCTCCAAAAAGTTTTAAATTAGATTTCTAGAAAAGCTAGCTACATGGCAAATACTTGGTCAGTTGAATATGCAAATCAAACCAAAGCTCAGGTAGAGCAATGTTTGTTTAAGGCTAAGGTTGAACTTCCGAGTTTCTCCACTGAAGTGAACCTTTATGTAGCCCCATTAGGCTCATATGATGTCATCCTTGGAATAAATTGGTTATGGAGGCAAAGGGTTGAGGTGGATTGTTTTTCTAAAACAATAGAGTGTCTAGATGACCTTGGGAATTAAGTTTTTCTTCAAGGTAGCCCTAGAGAGGTTAAACTGAGACAAATATATGTCCTAGAGATGAAAAGATCCCAAAGAAAAGGATGTCAACTTTTCGCCATTAAAATGGAGAAAACAAATAATCACAAGGAATCTATTTTCTAATATGATTTGATGTTTTATGAATCTCATAAGCTCCAAGGTGTTGAAGAAAGAGAATCCATAGACCAGGAGAGATCAGATATGGATAGATACCCCTTTCTTCAAGATTTTGAGGATGTATTCCCAGACAAACTACCGGGATTACCTCCTAAGAGAGCTTTTGATTTCTCAGTAAATATAATTCCAGGATCAGAACCTATATCTAAAGCTCCTTATAGAATGACCACAACAAAGTTAATGGAGCTAAAGGCTCAAGTGCAGGAATTGGTTGATAAAGGACTGATAAGACCTAGTGTTTCATGCTAGGGAGCACCAGTATTTTTTGTCAAAAAGAAAGATGGTACATTGTGACTATCCATAGATTATTGTATACTAAATAAGGCAACGATAAAGAACACATATCCATTGCCCTGTATTGATGATCTCTTTGATCAAATGCGAGGGGTAACTGTGTTTTCAAAGATGAATTTTTTATCAGTATACCATCAATTGAGGCTAAAAGATGAAGATATTCATAAGATAGTCATTAGAACAAGGTATGGGCGCTATGAATTTACTATCCTACCCTTTGGATTAACAAATGCACACACAACATTTATGAACTTAATGAACAGTGTGTTCAGAGACTGTTTGGACAAGTTTTTCCTCGTTTTCCTTGATGATATTTTGATTTGCTCCAAGAATGAAGAGGAACACCTTTAGTGCATCTAAGGATTGTCCTACAAAGATTAAGAGAGCATAAATTGTATGGCAATCTCTCAAAGTGTACTTTCTTTCAAAAGGAAGTACAATATTTGGGTTACATAATTTCAGCTAAGGGAATTGTTGTGGACCCAGCAAAGATTAGAGCCATTCTAGAATGGCCAACACCAAGAAATGTGCATGAGGTCTGAAGTTTCATGGGCATAGTAGGATATTACAAAAAAATTGTGGCTAATTTTTCAAAAATAGCGTATCCTATCACTTCATTACAAAGAAAAGGCAAAAGATTTGATTGGTTAGAGAAATGCTAGGAGGCATTTGACCAACGAAAAGAAAAGTTGACTACAACACCTATTTTGAAGGTACCTGACCCAGATGGTCAATTTGTAGTCATCACCAACACATCAGGAGAGGGATTACGTGGTGTACTTGCTCGGGATGGGCAAGTTATTGCATATGAGTCCATAAATTTGAAAACTTATAAACATAATTATGCCCCTCTTGATCTGGAGTTGGCAGCAATGGTTCATGCACTGCAAATGTGGAGACATTATTTGTTTGGAAAAATTTTTGAACTAAAAACACACCATCAAGGACTCAAATATTTGTTTACTCAACTACATTTGAATGCTCGCTAGAGAACGTGTTTGGAGTTAATATCATATTATGATTTTGAGATTAAATACATACAGGGTAAAGAAAACCAGGTGGCATATGCCTTAAGTAGGAGAAAACGTATCTCCTCGATGATCTCCATACATTCTAATTTTAGGAATCATGTATTGCAAAGATCCAAAGGAGATGAATACTAGGAGCAAGTAAAACAAGCTCTTGTGGATAATCCTCATGATCCTAGGTATGATGGGTTTTATTTTGAACCAGATGGACTATTAAGGTTTAAAGGAAGGATGTACGTTCCAAACTCTGAGGAGTTAAGGAATATCGTGTGGAAGGAGGTTCATTCCGCACCTTATTCAGGATATCTTGGAGTGATGAAATTGCTAGCTGATGTAAAACCATTATATTTCTAGAAAGGAATGAAGAGGGATGTTGCAAGATTTGTACCTGGATGTCTGGAATGCCAGAGGGTGAAGGCAGAACACCATCACCTAGCAGGACTTCTATACCCTCATGAGATTCCATAACAGAAATGGAAAATCATTAGGATAGATTTTGTGCAAGGACTTTCCATGTCTAGAAATAGATATAACGCTATTCTGGTTGTGGTGGATAGACTCACCAAGGTAGCACATTTCATACCTGGGAATTTGATAGATGGAGCACCAGGCATAGCCTACAAATTTGTGCAAGAAGTATTCAGATTGCACGATATTCCTGAGAAGATCATCTCATATAGGGATGCCCATATGACATCAAAGTTTTGGCAAACCTTGTTCCTTGTTTTCCTCACTTGGAACTCAACTGAACATAAGCTCTACTTATCATCTTGAGATGGATGGACAAACTAAAAGAGTAAACCAAGTGTTAGAAGACCTATTGAGAATGTATTGCATGGACCAACAATACAAGTGGAAAGATTATCTTCCTCTTATGGAATTTGTTTACAATAATTCCTATCATTCTGCTATCAAGATGACTTGATTTGAAGTATTGTATGGAAGAAAATGCTGAACTCCTATAAGTTGGGATACGCTAGAAGATAAGATTAGCCTTGGTCCAAAAATGCTATCAGAAATGGAAGAGCAAGTCCATCTGATTAAAAAAAGGCTAGCAGAAGTGAGTGATATGCAAAAAAGTTATGCGGATGCCAAGCACATCACAAGACATTTCTCAATGGGAGAAAAAGTCCTTTTAATGGTTAAACCACAAAAGAGTTCTATTAAGTTTGGAAAGACATCCAAACTAGCTCCTAGGTATGTGGGTCCCTTCAAATTTCTCGAAGAGGTCAACCCAGTTACATACAAGATTGCTCTAGTGCCAACTCTTGCCATGATGCATAATGTTTTCCATGTTTCTTATTTGAAAGAGCATATTATAGGAGATAATCATGCTCCTATTCTTGATTAGAATGCCATACAGGTGAAGGACACATGGGTGGTAATGATTGAGCCCATCAAGGTGCTCGAAATATGTAAGCTACACTTGTGTAATAAAGAGATTACTCAATGCAAGGTCCAGTGGGACCAATATGTAGAAGAGAATGCCACCTGGGAGAATTATGATGATATTTATCAAAGATTTCCTCATCCCTTTTAATCTTTCTTTATGATGAACAAAACCCCTTTTATGTTATAAACTTTGGATACATTAAATCATCGAGGACGATGATTCATATGGGGGGAGATATGTTACATCCCCAACTTTGACTATGTTTAACTTTTACTTTTCATGTGATTAATTGGATAATCATAGGTTAATGATTTGATGTTTGTGGAAAATGTTAGGATAAATCATTGGTTATATGGATTATGATTAATGTTTTAAATTAGACATGAGATTACATGTTGTTGGAATTATTTTAATATGATGTATAATAATTTGATGATGATACACTGATCATGGTTTGAATCACTGTGAGTGTAACTAGGAAAAGAGACTTCCAATTCTAAGAAGGGAAGGAGAGTATCATCTGGGAGAAGGAAATAGATGTTGTGGAAAAAGTCAAGTTGTCATCTGGGTTTTCAAAGTTGTTCTTTACATGAACCTTTGCAAGACAGGGTATGTAATGGTCATCTTCCCTTGTTTAGTTGATTTCAATTCAACTATTGTCGTCTTGTTGATTTAGGGTTTCTCAATGTCATCTATGTCGATTTGACTAAATAATGTTCACGGAACATTATTATTGGTTAGAAATTAACCATTGTCTTTTGTTAGAGTTTCCTTATGCATATTTATATATTAGGTTTGTGTACATCGATTTAATTATTCTAGATATAGTATAAGATTGTGAAACAGGGAAGTAAGCCTCGACCCCTTGTTCGCATTTTAATGCATGTTCGATGTTAACATCATATTATTGATAATGCTATTTTGGTGACAACATAGATTATTATATTATACTCATAGTATATATATGTGATGTATATGAATAATCTGGGTTATAATTGCTTAACCACCTTTTGTTGTGATGATCATCTAGTGGTCTATTACCACTATGTGCATACAATGAACCATACCCCCATATTCCTCAAAGGTTGGAATGGGTGGGAAAGTGTTGATGGCTTAGCTTAACCAATCCATGTTTATAGCACTTTGTGTGCTGCATGCTCTCGCAAGAGGGTTTTTAGAGTATTGGACCAGATATTCCCGTGGGGAGTGGTGTGGTAGCTGTCGTGCCTTCAGCCAAGGAAAAGACTTTTGGTATCACATTGTTGTAGGGAGTGTGAGTTAGGTTGGGAAGAAAGAAGAGCTCTAAGTCGAGCGCTGGAAAAATAATAGAGAATAATGTGAAGCTCGTACGAAAAGACATAGCCTCAAGCTTAAATTCGTTGACAGTGCATATATATACACTCAGGTACATTACTGACTGTGTTAATATGTAATATAGCATGGCATTATGATATTAAGCTTTAGTTGATGGTGAACCTTTAAACATTGTTGCTTACACAGTTGATAGCCCGTCGAGGCCATGAGGCTGAGGACTTTTAAACCTTGCTTTAACAATTGATAGTCCGTTGAGGCCATGAGGCTGAGGACTTTTAAACCTTGCTTAAACAGTTGATAGTCCGTCGAGACTATGAGGTCGAGGACGTAGAACTTTATTTTATCAGTTGAAAATTCATTGAAGCTAATAAGATCGAGACCATTGTTATATCAATGATAATTGTGAGGCCAATAAGGTTGAGAATGTAGAATACTATTGTAGCAGTATATGAATAAGCCTACGACCATGTTATCGATCGACACTTTACTAACCTCCATTCTAGACTATGAAATCTGTATATAAGAATGTATTGAAAGATTATCACTATCCATGCTTCCGAGATAAGGAAAGATGGTTTATTTATATGTATAACTGATGACTGGCTGAGAGTCACACATTTTTCCTAAGTGCTAAGTCATGCTTGGAATACTACTGTAGGCAGAACTTTAAGTTACTTGAAATGGGTTATATGTTATAAAGATTTATTTAAGCTGTTATCTTCACGAGCCTTTGGTTATTTATTGTTAAAAAGAGAGCAGCATTGCTTATTATTTATTGAAGTTAAACTGGGATGGTATTGTTACCATTATTGCACTACGAGTGCATATTTGAACCTTAAACATGAGGTAAGATGCATAGTGTTGTTCTCAAAATCAGCTACACTCATCTTTGTAGACCACCCCTATGAAACTTGTCCATTTCGTAGTCTACACTCTAAGTTTGCGAATCGAGACAGGTTCTCTTAGCCTCATGCGAAGTCGTCTGACATCGTTAAAATAGCTTATGTCATTCCCCTTAGTTGATTTATCGAAATTCACGAAGTTTGACTAGGATGCAAGCTTATCAAAATATCAATTTTGACCTTTTAAAGGTGTTAGAAAAAGTTTTAGGTTTATGTGTTAAGTCGGCAAATTTTGCCGCTCTTACATCTATCTTTTTGTTTCCAAGTGCAAGGGCAAAAAATTTCGCCGCCCATGCATTCCTTTTTTTGTTTTCATGTATAAGCGGTAAAAAGTGCCGCTTTTACATGCTTGTATGTTCTAGAAAGATACATTGTCGGTGAATTTTGCCGCTCCCGCATCTTTGTCTTTATCTGTTGAACCGGTAAAAAGTGCCTCTTATACATGCCATTAATGTCACCACGAGTTAACTTGTGTGACATTAATGGCGACTTTCTAGTTTTGTTTTAAGTTTTTAAGTGTCTTAAATTACTTTCATTATGTTTTTCTTTTCATCCTGCCTAAGTCGACCTCATTACAAACTGTGGTGACACCTTCTTGAGTTCGTGATTTTTGTGATCTGAAGGTTTCATTGTGAAAAGCCAAGATTTGAGTCATTTTTATCAGGTAGGGATACATTTTAATTTTTTGTTTCTTTATATCTAGGGTTTGCTGATTGTTTAGAATAATTGTATTGTAAATTTGTTTCGTTTGTTTGACTTGTTTAAACGCGACATTGTTTATGTTTTGAAACCTAGGGTTCTATGTTTCTTTTGTTGATTGATTTATTTTCATCATGAGAACCCTAGTTTTTCATTCTAGCTAGCCTGAACTTTCCCGACTGTATTTTAGTGCTCGGGACTTAGTTTTCTTTTAGGTTTAGGTTTTTTTAGATATTAAACCGGTAAAAATTTCTGATTGTGCTTTGTGTTTCGATTACCCTCATGTAAGGGTGGCAAATTTTGCCACCCTTACACGAAAGCTTTGACGAAGTGATATGCACCATCGGTGGTTTTTGCCGATTGAACACCAAACCCATCCTACTCATGTAATGGCGGCGAATTTGGCCGCTAGTCCATGAGTTACTTGATTTTTGCATAAGTGCTAAGTCGGCAGAAATTGCCGCTTACGCATTTGGAAGCTTTACCCCCAAAATGTATGGGCGGTGAATTTCACCACCCTTACACGAAGAAAACTTTGAAACATCCAACCTGCGAGGGCGGTAAAATTCACCGCTCAAACACTTGCAATGCATACCTCATGCGATGTCGGCAAAATTTACCGCTCAAACACTCAGATTATTCCAAAACGCAAAAGCGGTAATTTCTAACGCCGATACATTTGCATTTCAGCCTACCTGCAGGGGCAGAAAATTTTGCCACCCGTGCACCGTTTCTCTCAAAATTTTCTAACTCTAAGACATTTTCAATTTTGCTTTTCCCAAACCTACTTTCCTCCATTTTTTGACCCGCTTGCGCTCTAGCCCTTTCAAGCATATCTCCATAGTCGTGATTGTCGACATGCAATTTTCCTAGATTACCAATATTTCCCCTAATTGCATGATCATTGCTTTTTGTTGCAGTTTCTTCTGCGGATTTTCTCTCTTCACCAACATCCTTCTGGTGATAGCTTTTTCAGATGACTGAGTTGTCTCCGAAGAAGTCGAAAGCGATGAAGTATAAGTATCAAGGTGTTTTTCCAATCACCTCAGTTACTTCCAATGTCGATGACATTCGGGATACAGAGATTGGCCATGTGGACATGGCTGAATTTGTGGAAAGAACCAAGTCCAATAATCCTAGTTCTACAATGAAGAAGATTATTGACAGTAACATTCATTTGGTGTCATATTTCCCGGTGGCAGCCCATAGCATAGAGTTTGTTCTTTAGAGTGCTCAGTTTTACAACAGAGATACTAGGGCAGTGATGGATACAAATGGCAATGTGATAATCAGATTAGATCCTGAATTCATTGATAAAGTTTTCATGTGCCCTGCTGTTATAGAAGTTATAAAACTAGATTTTGCTAAAGCCCAAAAAGAGTATGACAAAAATCCTGAGAAAGCTAAGAAGATAATCAATACTAAATGGCTCAAGACTTCAAGGTCAAACTTGTCTAGGTGGCCGAGGAGTTTTCCTAGAAGTGATTTTGTAGAAGAAGTTGGTGATCTTATAACTCTTAGCAGGATAAGGGGGTTAGCCTCTTCCTCACTTTTTCATGAGTGGATGTACCCTTTCATCAAGGTAATACTCCAAGGTAAACAAGCCAACTTCTGGGGTGAGCAAATCAGTAATGCTCTGCACAAGCAATTGACCAAGGTATCTACTACCTTCAAATTCTATATGACTTCTTACCTGGTGTATATAGCAGCCTCCATGAGAATCTTTCCAAGTCTAACATCAGAAGGAGATAGGAGGGTAATTCCTGTATATTAGTATTATTCTCAATTGACATTGAAGGGTTCTATCCACCACTTCAGGAGGGTAAATAATGCTTTCTTCGCAGTGTTCTTATGCCTTTTTGACCCTCAGTTAGAGCAAAGAAGAGTTTCAGGCGAAGCTTGGTCAGTGGTGAATGATTATGGATGCATGTTCTTACAATTTCCTTCTTTCTCATATTTAAGAGTTAGCTTTTTCCAAGGTCATCCTTATATGTTGCCAAGGTTTCCCTCAGACAAACTTGTTTTAATGGAATTATGTAGACAAATGATTGTCGTACATAATAAACAAATGGAGCTCAAGAAACCAGGTTTCAGGTTTCCAGTTGAAATTGGCAGGTTTTTAGTATCAACTGTTGCAAAGGCTAGAGCCATGGAAACTGAAATGCAGCTTGTAACCATGAAACAATTCAAACGAAGGCCAAAGTTTGATTACAGGGGTGTGAAAGACAAGATCAAGAGAAAGACCCAGTTTCATGAACCTATGGTTGAGGACGTCTAGGTGGATTTGAGGACAGAAGAAGAGTCAGAAAGTTGGATTATAGCCGGTTATCTCTGGAGTAGATTGAATATCTAGGATTGGTTGATATTCTTGAAGACCTAGTGGATGATGAAGAGTTGATTGATGATAGATATAACACTGAACAGGTTGTTGGTTCTCCTCTTCCTCCTATTCAATGGTCTCAAAAAGAATTAACTTCTCTAAGGAAAAGGTTTGAACCTATACTGGCTAATACTAACAAGTGGTTAGCAGATAAGGGAATTGCTTTGAAAGAATTCCTTACAGGATCAAAGACTGAAATTCAAGAACAAACAGGTAAAAAGGTGGAGAATAGGACAAAGAACAAGAGTGACATTCCCTCTTCTTCCAAGCCACATAAGCCCAGGATCAAATTTGTGACGAAGAAGTCAAAGGCTATGGAGAAAGAGTCTAAGATAGAAGATATGGAAATTGAGAAATAGAATACTGAAGAGCCAGCCACCGAGGAAATGGAGGTTGAAGATAGACCTGCAGATCAACAAGGAGAGGAAGTTTTGTCTCCACAGAAGAATGTACAACAAGAAACAGGAGTCTCTTCTCCTTTGCCCGACACACCTGTTTAGTTCCTCTGTCTGTCTCACCCATTGATATCCCCTCTTCTGAATCTCCATCACCTTCCAAAACAATTTTTGACAATCCTCAAAATACTTTTGAAGATGTTCTTCATTCCTCAGAGTCTATTCCTAGCTTGTCCTCCTCGTCTTTTGATATTGGGGATACTTTTATATTTGATCATTTTGTAATGAATTATGAGCAAGTCTCTAATGTGAATGTAATAGGTGCAGTTTTTACTAATACTCCACCTATTGTTTCTACTTCCAATGCAAGTGCAATTCTAGTAACACCAACAATGGGAACAGATCCTAATGTGAGTACTTATGTGCTTCCTCCATGGTTGTCAGCATATACACCAAAAAGGAAGAAACAAGCCATCTCTCCAGATGACTTTGATTTTAGTAAGTTGGTGCCTGCGAAAGCTAAGACCTCGAAGAAGCCAAAGATTCTTTCGAGAATGCTTGGAGACAAGGGACACAAATTTCTGGAGATTGCAAGACCTCTGCAGGATGCAACAATGAAAATTTTTAGTATGAATGATTATTCTATCTCGAGGGTTGAGTTAGGCAAAATAACTCATGAAAGTGCAAAGACTAACATGCAGTCAACAATGGACATTCTGATTTAGAAGTTTGACAAAGAGAAAGAAATGAAGGATCATTACAAAGCAATGGTTGAACAGTTGACTGCAGTGGTGAGGAAAATTACTTTGAATTTAGAATCAGTGACTCCTGAGGCAGTTTCTGTAGAAGACCCTATCATTCAAAAAGCTGAAAAGACTCATCTTAAGGGAAGAGTACTTAAAGAATATCTGGAAAGGATGCGCACACAAGGAATCTCTCTGCTTACAAAGCTATCTGAGAAGACAGACAAAATGGAGAAAATAAGAGCAGAACTTGATGACTTGATTGATGTTATTTCTCAAGATATCGAGTGCCTAGAACAGAATCATGATAAATGGGTGGAGATGAGAAAGCTGAAAATAAGCGCTCTCAATCAATTGGTGTCATTCCAAATAGGGATTTTATACTGAAACCAAAGAGGCATTGACATATCGGAGCCGTGTGTTGAAAGATTTGATCAATGATCTGGAAACTGCAAGTAAACTAAGTGATCAAAGTGATGTTAGTCTTTTGCATAAATTGGAGGAGCTGTCGTGCAATCTTGTGTCATAGGATAACCGATTTCTTTTTGCAGAAGAGATGATTCAGGAATTTGAAAATATGTTCTGGAAAGAGTTCGAGGACAAAACATTTTCAGTGACCTCCATGGATAACATTCTTGACAATCAGTTAACTTTGGATAATCTGAAGGCCAAGTTAACTAGTCATGCAAAATCAGTTACCACAGTCAGAGATGCAATAGTTAGAGCCTGGATGATTTTCAAGAACACGGTTAGTCTGGATAGTCTTGGGATGCAAGCAACATTCACTATGTATGATTGCCACATGAAGAAAGAAGGAAATACAAGTTGAAGCAACTTTTCGATTACTTAGTTTATTTTCCACTTTTCAGATGTACTTTTGAAATAATTTTGGACATATTTACGTGTACTTTTCTCATATGTAATTACATGGAAAAACATAGGAAGTCCCAAATCAAAAATGACTCCTTTGTTGAATAAGTCATAGTTAGTTTTTCTTTTCCTATTTTTGCTCTCGGTTCCTCTTATAAATGAAAGGACCCCCATTGTAAATATCATCTCTTTTCTATTGCAAAGAAACTCTACCAAATTGGAAAGCATTCTAAGACTTTGAGCTTTTTGTGTTTATCATATTTCTCAAAGTGAATATCAATATAAGCAGGCAATTTGAGTATCAAACTTTGAGTTGAATCATATTGTTTTATGATATCAGTGTTCTTATGTCATTGGTGTTATATTATATTGGATCATTGTTAGAATCGTGGAGTTTATTGAAATTTGAGAGGAGTGTTCTTGTTTTGAGTTGAATAGACTTTGTGCTATTTTTCTCATTGCGGGAGTTTGTGTTTATTTGTGAAAAAGGAATTGTTTAGAGACTTTGTGCTATAAACTGTTGTGTTCAAGTTAGTTATATCATATTAGGTGAAAGTAAAGACTTTGAGCTACTATTATCTTTTGTGATCATATATTTTATCGTAGTATTCGGTGAAGACTTTGAGCTGCACCTTGTCCTACTTAGTTCTAAATTGTAAATCAGTAAAAGAAGCAATGATAGACTTTGTGCTCTCGTGGGTTTCTTGGTTATTTCAATTTGTATCGAGAAAGTGCTATTTCATTTTGTAAACATCATTTCTGAAAAAAGAGAAATGGATGATATGGTCTCACCCCCAAGTTAGTATTTAGTTTAAATAAGTTTGTGATAGTTGATAGGGAACCTCCCCTTGCTGAGAGGAGAGATTTATCTCATTACACTGTGGTCGATATAACCATTTTGCCTTCAGTTAGTTGAAGACAAAATATTCACCCAACACATAGATATAGTCTTGCATTATTATTGAAAAGGAAACAATAGAGCTTGTTAGCTCGATAACTATGTTATCAGTTTTGATATTTACTTATAAAGATGGTAATAACTATCTCTCTATTTAGTAATGATGAGAAGGTATTATAACCTTTCAAGTATCTAGTAGACTAAGCATGTTATTATTAATGGAAAATGATATTTTTCTAATCTTTTGGTAACTAAAGATTTTATAATGGCGTCGGGACTAGAGAAGATATATCTCTAAGTATACCCCTGACACTTTTGGCAAAATGTGAAACTTGTTAATACAATTATATTGTCGGCTCGAATGGGTTTTGTTTCAGTCGACAAGGATTAGACGAAGATCCTTAATCCAATCCAAATATTTAAACTCATCTCATGGAGATGTTGACCATAACTGATCTTGTGGATGGAAACCAAGAACTATTACACTTGAAATAAGGAATAGAGTGACGGGGAGTCACAGATTCCATGTTGCAGATGCAACAAGAAACCTATGAATTGTACTCTAGGAAATGGAGTTGGAAGTCCAAGATGATGGACTAAATCCATGACCAAGAATGGTCAACCTAAAACACTGTATGATGAGATAACTTCTAAGTCGAGTAAGAGGTGTGTGAACATTCGATTACGTTCATTGCAAAATGTTTATTTATATTAAATATTTGGCCAAAGTAATGCATCTGTCTCTGCATGCATTAGTCGGTTCACTGTGCTCTAGATGACATAACTATCCAGTAGTGTCATACATAGTTAGAGTGGATCTATAGTTGTATGACCGTGATGAGTTATGAAGGACACAACACTAGAAACTCAGATGGCAAACCTTATGGTTCCTTATATCTACTTCCTTCATGAAGGGTAGGGCCACTTTCAAGAAGGAAGTTGTGCAGGGGACTACCAGCCTATGGTTGGAGGAAAAGCATTCGGGTGATGCTATCCTTCCCAAGAAAATGACAAGCTGAGACTTATGAAGACACATATCAAAACTCCAAATGTAGTGTATTCTATTATATGACTTGACAGTCAAATTTTATGTAAACTTATCATTATTGTCATGAGCAAAATATTATGATTGTAAAGTAAAGGAACTCACTAATATGTTATCTTTGAATATGTTGTAACTTTTAGTTTTGAAATTATTCAAAAAAGATATGCACCATATATAATGGTTATGTAAATGATTATTGTTAAGCAAAAGTATGATTATGATGATCATGATTATTTACTTGATGGTAAATTGGAATGTTAATCCAGGTAATATGAGGTGACATGTTACAACCTGATCTCCCTTAAAACCCTTTTATCTAAGGAATTAAAGAATAGTTCCACATGTACAATAAGATTCAAGGAATGAGGCAATGCAAATAAATTTTGGCATATTTTAAAAGGTAGTAATAGTGTTTTTATTTTATTATTTTTTTTGTGCTTTAAGAAATTGCAGCAAAAATATTTTAGTTTGTGCACTAGAAAACAAGGAATTGATGCAAATACCTAATAAAATTTCCCTTACTACCTTAGATCGATTCCTCAAAAGGTGATCTTTGTTTTTTGTTTGCACTCCCCTCCGTCTTACCTCCCCTCCTCAAAAACTTCACCTCCCCCCAAAATAAAAAAATTCTCCCCTTTAATTGTTTTTCCTTCCCCACATATGCAAAGATGTCAAAGAAAAACCAAAGAGAATGCGGTAAAAGATTGAATTCCAACATGAAATACGTGTATCATTGTGGAAGCAGCAACAAGGCACTTGGAAAGATTGAAGAGGTGTCATCACATGGAAGGCGATGACTTCCGTGTTTGAAGGGAATAAATACCTATCAAGGAAAACAAAAAAAAATCTTATATATTTCTCTTCCTAGTGGCACCCCTTATATTCCTCTTCACATTAAATAAAACTTATAAGTGGCCCATTTTACGTGGGTCCCTGCATATCTAAGAAGTGTAGAATAAGAACTTCTTCAATGCGATAGCACTCTATTTATCCCACAATTATCATAATGAAATAATGACCATATTACATCATATCATCATAAAAGCATGATTTATCATTGTATATCCATAAGATGAAAAGTAAACCTGTCATAAAATATGATAGAAGAATTTTCAAGGGAGTGCAAATTTTGGTTAAGTCTTTCACCGACACACTCATATCCCCTAGCTGGATGTAACACATCTGGATATTATTTATCAAACGAAGGAAAAAAAACTTAAATAGGAAAAAAAAACGAGATGTGACATCCAAGGTCGTAAAGCTAGCCATTTCTAGGGGTTGATTGAGGAGAATGTGAACCCTCACAATTTAACAATCTCCCAAGGTGTTTTTAAATATTGTTAGTCCTTATGTCATAGCATACAACAAAGATTGGAATGAATTAAGTAGCAAAAGTACACAATTTGTCAAACCAAATCTATAGGTTATAGATCGAATCTACACTGCATGAAAGTGACCAAGAGCTGTGAGATTGACCCACATAGAATCCAATGACATTTGGCACTCCAAGATCATCATTTTCCTATATTGTAGTAAATCACTTCTATAAGTCATCAACATTCATAAGTCATTCTTGAATCAAGAGATAAGTACACCACATCACTTACTAATTTCCTAAAATAACATTTATTATTATGATATTTACCCAACTATTATTTAGGTTAATTATGTCTTTATTGTTAGCATTGATTAATTAACCTAGGTAGCATCATAATAAATTGCATTTTCTCCATTTTGGTGAACTCGTCTAATCTTACACCACCCTAGGGTTTAACCTTAGAGTTATACCTTCATTTCTTTAAAGGATTTCATATATGCATTTTATAATTGCAATATAATTTTCTAGATCTTACTGGAGTTTTTAATCCTAATCTTTGTTATACTATTGCTATATACCTTTACTTCGTCTTTGTGCTTTATTGTAACCTTCATTTTTGCCCACCCCACGCACCCTCAAATATTTTATTAAGGTTTCATTTTTTAAATCTAATATACCACTAATTTTTTTTTATTTTTCAAATCTAAAAGCGATCTACGATGCCTTATATTTTTATCTTTCCTTGTAATAATGCATTGTTTATGCCACAAGCTAATCACAATCCTAATCATCCTTTGAGGAGTGCTTGTTTAAACCCTATTATGGATACCCATACCAATAGTAATGAAATCTTTTGTAATGCTCATGTTGAGAACCACTTTGATGATCCAAAAGACTATGGTCATGAGACCCACTTGGCTAAGAAAGATCTCTCACTTATTGGGCAAGAACTAATTGATGCATTTACTCAAGCTAAATCTCCCTATGAATTGGTGAGTCTCTTTTATAAGACATTGGAAGGATGTCCCTTTGGCATAGATGTTTTACATGATTTTGGCTCTGTATTGACCTCTTCTAACAATATATCCTCTTGTCCCTCTTCTTCTTTTGATCCTACCCCTAAAACCACCATTCCCATGATCACCATTGCTATCCCTAGTGTAGCTCTTACCTACACTTTCCCTTCTATATTTTTTATTGTATTTGTCTCTCAATACGGATTGCCACCTAATTATACCCCTTCTAACATACCTTCTTCCAGTGCTTACATCCCCTCTAGTGTTCCATTTGCATCCCATCCTTCTACTCACATAGCCACTGGTGGGCCACATCCTTCATTCATGTGTTTCATAATATTGCTCCTTTCTAACCCATGGCTTGTACTACTACTCCATCTCACCCATTATTAACCCTTCCTATAACGTGATCCATCCATCCATGGCTATGTCTTCACTCCTTACCTCACAACATCACTATACTTCCTTTATTGTTTCACATACACCTAACACTACCCTTGTTTCTACCTCTTCCCTGGATACATTGTTGTGAGAAATGACCAATCTTAACAAGGAAATCAATAACAATAAAAGTGGTTCTATTGCTTATAATACACCACATCACATGCCATTAGCATTTGAGGTGGTTACATATCTATTGTCTATTAGTTTTGTGTCCCCTAGATTTGAACTATATAATGGAGAAGGATATCCAAGTGTCCACATACAATCTTTCACTGTCACATGCAATGATTTAGCATATGATGATAAGATTTAGCCAAGTTATTCCCATGAACCTTGAAGGGCTATGTCATCCAATGATTTTATACTTTACCTCCTAGTTCTATACAATGGTTTAATGATTTAGCTACAACCTTCTTGAATTATTTTCATATTAATATGGATTTGAAAGTCAATGTGATTGACTTGAATAGATGCACCCAACAAAAATTAATGAGCCTATAAATGATTATGTCATATGTTTCCAATAATTGTGTGGTAAATTAAAGAATCAGTTTGATTATGATGACCTACAAATTATGTTTATTAAGAATAATGTGCATTTAAGTAGCTTTCTCACTTTTAGAGATCTATGTACACATTTGAAAAATCTTGAGGCCAAACTCTAGTATTTAATATGCTTAAATATAGCTCTTCATCTCAACCTTCTTACCTTTCTATGTTTCAAAATCCAAACACTTTCTCAAAGGGTAATGATGTGAAGGAAAATATTAACCAAGTTCCTTATACTTCTACTTTTCCTTCCTTCAAACAAAATGCTCCTAAGAAGTTCACTCGGCTACAAGAATCCTTAGATGATGCTCCTAAAAAAATATTAAGTGCTAATTTGATTACTCTTCATTTGGTACATCCATTGGATCCAAAGAAACCACTTTCTAGAACCTATAATGATCAAACATTTTATAACTTCCATAGAATTAAGGGCCACACCACACAATTATGCACAGGTCTCAAGCAAAAGGTACAATATCTCACATACAACAACATGATCCATGTGGAGGGTATACAATGATAATGGAAATCCTTTGACTGCACCTACAATAGGTGATTAGGCATTTACACTAATCCTTTTCTTGGTCATATGAATAATATTGAGGCACATGATATCATGGTACACGAGGACAATGATAATATGGATGATTGTCACATTGAATCTAATGATACATCACATTCGCATACTTTTCTAGGAGCTATTGAAAGTAATACTACATCTTCTTCTCGTCCTCCTCATAATCCTTTGATTGCATTTTTTGGTGATGAGACACCACTAAAAAATCATTATGGGCCATTGGATGTATTAGGGTAAATACATGATCATGTTATTAGTGATATTCCTAGTGATGCTACAAACCAATAAATGATGGGATAGGTGTGTAATACACCTTGCAATCCCAATGCTTGAAAATAATTAATCAATATAGCATTTATTTATTATTTATGATCCCACATAGAAAAGGAAATCCCACTTATGACTTGGCCACTATGTCAAGTGTATGTCTTATTATGACATGTATAATGTTGTGTAAGAGAGTATCTTGTCATGAAGGATGTGTAAGAGCATCCATGACAAAGATATCGGTGTAAGAGATATTATAATGCATATGAACTTGATTGTAGAGGAGTTACATTTTTATTACGAATATTGACCAACTATATGACACATGTTATGACACATAATAGAGCATCCTTTGAGAGAGATTATGGAGCCAAAATGGAGCACCCAATTTGGTGAGTAGATTATGACAAAGTTATTGAGCAATTATGACAATGTAAGAGCATCTACTATTTTTAGCATGTTGACTCATCATGGAGGGGGCATTATAATTTAGGCCCTAGATTTCAATGTCATATTCAGGTCATGGTATTGGGCCATGGTTTGTGGTTTACCACATTTTATATATTAAATATCCTATATATTGGGTGCTCGGGTTGGAAATATGTATGGGTTGTATGATTAATTTGTAGGTATTATTATGCTATGAGAATTGCTCTAGTTTTACATGTTGGAGATACTCATGTAAGGACATGTCCATGGATATTGTATTATAACCTTTGTTGTTGATGATATAGTTGGTTCATCCTTTAGAGTGTGGGGTTTTCTCATAAAAGATTTTCCCCGCGTAAATCATCTTGTTTATGGTATAATCTTGTGTATTCTTTTCTATCACTATAAGATTAATTATTTTTGTACATATCTCCCCTTAAAGTTTAGTGTAGGAAGCATATTTCACAGTTTCCTTTTAATGTAACATATGTATGAAGGAGTTTCTAGTTCATAAATATCTAAAGACAAATTTGTATGCTTATTAGATATTCTCCCTATACATGACAAATGGATTATTAAGTAATACTTTGGGTTGTGTTATCCTACAATTAAAAGTTGGACCTAAAGAACTATAAATCTTGTGTCATGTAATTCCTTCTTCAGATAGATTTTCCATACTACTTGGTAGGTCATGGCTAGAACACTTGAAAGTGGTACCTTCAATTATACATCAATGAGTAAAATTTATATAGATTCCACGAGATTCATATGAGCCTATTGTGGAGAGCAATTAGATGCTTACATTCTCACTCCAAAGGAACCTTTGTACAAAGTTGAAATAGATCTCTGTGGTGTGTACCAAAAGCCATTACATGGACAATAAGAACATAAGAAGATGAAACAAAAGGCAAATCATTAAGAACCTTATAATGAACAAATCAATCATGAACCTAAGAAAACAACAACAACATATATAGAAGTTATATAGAAACCAAAGTTTCGTGCCTAGAGCACTACTTGGATACTAAAGAAAAGCATTGTGGTGCATCATGTTGAGACTCATATTTTCATGCCTTAAAACTACTAAGTCTTGTCCAAGTTCCTCGAATATTTGCCTAAGTGAAAAATGTTTAGGATCATGTAGGTCCAATTGAGATTGTGTCAAAGTAAAAAGTGCATCATGTTAAGAAGCCAAATGGGTATCTGTAGTTCAAATTTAGCAAAAAACTGATGATTTTTGGCAGAGTTATGATCATCGCTCTATCTAGATGTCCCTATATCATGTTATGCTTCTATGTATTACTATCAAGTCAATTTCATGTCTAGATCTAGTTGGGTTTCTTTATATCTCTAAGTGGATATCGAGTTGTGTTTTAGTATCCATTTCCAGTTGCATTAATGAGTCAGGTTTGACTGGGACAAGTGTATTGGGTAAGATATGTTGGGTTGGAATGTGATGTCATGATAATTTGCCTACTTGTTATGAAGCTTGAAAGGTCCAACCTGATGTTTATCTTCACTATGGGCCAGTTGCTCGATATCCAAATGGAGATCGGGTTCGAGTTAGTATATAAAGTTCATTAAGAAAGTTTCCAGATATGAATTTCTTTATATATTAACCAGATGTGGATCTTCCAAGGGAATCAGATATTACGTATTTGTAATATCATGTCTGATTGGAAGATTAGGTTATGAATTGCTTTGTTCCATGGAATTAAATTGCATTTAAGATTTTCTTCAGGTCCGGAGTTTATTCTAAGAGTTGTTTTAGGTGCTTAAGGAACTACCTCCCATTAGAACCTTTTCAATATGCCATGTTGCAATATCTTCATCCGGATGTGGATCTAGATGTGGATTGTCAAGCTTTCTCATGTCATGTTCGGTTAGGATGTCCAGTTGGACATCCGATTGAAATAACTTCTTCATTTTATCAAATTTTTAGAAACTTCCAAAAGTGACCACGGCTAAAATTTGATGCTCTTTCTATATGCATCCTCACTTTGAGCATTTGGAATTTAGAATTACTACTTTTGGCAAACTACAAAGCAAGGAAAGATGTTTGGAGAAGAACATAACTAGAGCCATGGAGTGAGTTTTGACGAGGTACAAATTGTAGTCTACTCGCCGCCAGTTTGTAGCAATGATGGGATTGAAAATGACTCTGTCAGAATGAAAAGGGAAAATTTGAAATTGTTTCCATAAATGTTATCAAATCAATCTTATCCGATGACATGAGAAAAAAGGCTAGTTACAATTATGGAAATGGATAAATTTCCAAATTTGGGCTCTAGTTGAAGGGGCTATATAATGGAAATTAGAGGTACTTGATCGGATGTTGAATATTGTGTTTGTGTCAAAAAATTTGAAAGTGTGATGAACCACAGGTGACTATTAAATGAAGGCTTTAACAGGATGATCCAAGAATGTATGATATGACGGTATATCCAAATCATAATGAGATTTTACTGTCCATTTCAGAATTGATAAGCTGATTAGGTGGTCTGAGCACTGGCATTTGGGATGGCACATTTCTCTTAATAAGGTTCATTTATGGAAATGCAGGTATATTGGTTTCTAGGTCTGCAACATTGGTTCACATATTTGGTTATAAAATGAAATAAAGTATTCTACATCAAAACATTTATCATTCTCAGTATGATGGCTATGAACGTCTTCCACATCCCTGAGGTGTAGTTTATGTTCAGAGAAATAATGTCTAAGTATTCTTAATTGCGTGCCTTCAAGAAAAAAGAAAATAGAATGCCTTCTTATGGGATGGAGGGTTCAGGGAAAGTGAGATGATTGTCTTTGCATCAACCATTAGTTTTCATCAGTTTTCTCTTCCAATGGCTGGGACTTGATAGAGAATGGGTATTGTTGCTCAACCGTTCCAATTGCATGCAGCTACCCATTGGACTACACAGAGAAGTCCTAATTTCCAATGGGCAACGTTGATTGGCAAAATCATATGGGTGGGTGGGGATTCTCTTTTCCAATCCCCTTCCTCCTTCTCCTTGGTGCATAACAGAAGGAGGGCATGACATTCAGGTGGTCCAAAAGCAGGTAACTATTTGGGGATCTATTCGCAAGTACAAGGGAATGAGTGACAGGCACCTAGCCTCCTCTTCATCCTCATCTTCATACTGAGCAAGTGCTACCAAATCAGCTTGGGTGGGTTAAGAATAATTCATGGGCTTTCCCCATGACTACCTAACTACCCACGATCAGTCATCATGCCATTTCAAACAGAATACAGTTGTTTCAGTGGTCTAAGGGAATAATATAATCGCTCATGTGCTATGCGCCTTGAAGGATGATCATGGTTTTGTGCACGTGTCCCCTATCTAGAAATTGTAAAAGGCTCCCTTATTCTATAAAAGGGATGTATTCATTGTTGCAAAGGGTTGGTTGGTGAAAATACAAGGGATATAGCTTTGATAGTATGTAGTCTATGTTTTAGGAAGATAGGGGATTTGGATTAGCAAGTGTCTTTGTATTGTACTTCATCAGTTGATTTTTTCTGAATATTGTAAACAATAGTTTAAAATTAATAAAATCAAGGATTTGTTGATTTTCCCATAACACATTTGTTGTTATGAATGATTGTGTGTGTTAGTATCTATTTAAAGTAAGCAGTATAATTCTTTCATGTTAAATAATATTACTTCACAGCGCAAAAGGATTTTAAAGAATGTTTTGGATCATGTTTGCCAACATTGATAATCAATATTAACGTCGAGGCATTGATATCTGTAAAAAGGATAAATTGATTTTAAACTTGTGAGGTTTTCATTATAAAGTCCTACAAATCACATTGACTTTGTTTTTCCCAGAACAATCACTAGTCTCAGAGTTATGTCAACCTCCCAACCATCCAAATATATTTCAAGATGATAGATCTGTTGGAAAGAGACACTGTGTGGCTTCATAAGTGTTGTCATTAATGGCAACAAAGTCTATCCCACACATCCGCAACACATAGTATGCCTATACCGGAAGTCAAATTGAAGAGTGTTTTGGTCTGGTGAACAAGAACAGAGCATGCAGCAAGGTCTGACAATCAGGTCCGGATCTCTCAGATGGTGTAACTCAGCAAGTTGCAGACTTGGACAAGTCCAGAGGAGTACCATGACTACTACATTCCAGAGATTGAGCCTCCGGTGATGAATAAGTGAAAAGATATGAGCATCTAAGTGTTGGGTTCCTGACAGGCAGAGTAGAGTGAGGAAGAACTGACCGGCAGAGCTTCAGACTTTAATCTAGATGAGAAATTGATGGTGATCAAGCTATTTGAGGGATCATACATGGTTGGCCGACATGATTGATGACTTCTATGTCTATGTCTTTGATACGCATCACATATTAAGCATGGATTCAGCCAACAGATCAGTGTTTTGTAAATATCTTAAGTATTCTGATTGTTGACTAGAAAGATGTTGAAATCCTTGATGCGGATATATATACCAAATGGATTTCGGTATGAAGGGGTGTGAAGTATGAAATAGTGTGCGAGGAAAGGCAGAGAGAAGTGTGGAAGCAACAATACAAGTCTAGTATGTAACAGAACAACAACACTAGAACAAAGGAAGAATGAAGTGCATTAAATCAGTATATTGAGCCTAATCGGAACTGAACCTCAGCATTAGCAAATGCTTCTCATCAGTTCAAACACCTGGTTACCTTCTATAAACTTTGTAGACAGTGAGTCTCTTGTAGGCAGTGTGCCTCTTGTGAGCAGTGTGCTCGGGCAGTGAGCCCTAATTGGCAAGTGCCATTTTGTACTTCTTATTCTTTTAACAGAGAATACAATCTTGGGTTAGTCACTCCGTGGTTTTTCCCTTAACAGGGTTTTCCACGTAAAAATCCTTGTGTTATGTGTGTTGATTTTATCTCTGCTCTCATGATTATGTATGCTCTTATGTTTTGATGCTGCTCTAATATTAAAGAAGAAAAGAAAGTTAAGATATTCAAGATAACTGATTCACCCCCCCTCTCAGTTATCTGCCTTATTTCCAACAAGATCATGCTCACCATGTAATTCATTTTAATTATTTTTTGCTTTCACAACACTAGTTGAAGGGCAGAAAAGAGTATTATTCACAAGTTCAAACACAGGTTAATCTTTCCATTTTCCCCGTGAAATAAATTTGTTATCTAACGTTGCATTTATCAGTTAGATCATATTTTTGTAACCAGTGTTTATAAGGGAAACCTACCCAGGTCTTGCAGATACTGAAGTGTAGAGGATATCATCTTTTAGATAAATATCTTGTTTATTGGCCATTTTCCACTGATTTTGTATAAACAAAAGAAAAATAGTTTTAGAATTGGTGGGGTACAATTTGGAGCACCAACAAATTGGTGACTCTATTGGGGAACTAGTTGTAGTCCTTGGAATATTGTCATTGATCATTTAAAAGTTGCCAGTCAGTATTAAGATCTGTTGATCTTTCATATTTTAATCCCTTACTATCGGTCATTGGGTAATTGTCATTCTCCCTACATTAATCCCCAAGGCATTGGGTGGTGACTCTGTAAAGTTAAGAACCAATAATATTTCATCCTAAAGAAAAAGATGGATGAGAGAAGATCGTTGCATCAAAATAATTTGAATAGGAGGCTTCTCAAAGATGTAAAGAGCAAATAACACATATCTTGGATGCCTAAGAACACAAGTAAGTCATCGAATCCTCTAATAACTGTTGAACATCTAAATAATAAGGAGAAGTTAGTAGGATATGAAAGTGATGTTTCAACCAGTAGAATAATTATGTCCAAAGATGAGGAAAGATGGCGCACTATAAAGTGCTAAGAATTGATCAAGAGGAAGAGACAAGAAGCCTCAAGTAGATTTGGTGAACATGTGAGAGATAGGGCTTCTCCCTCAAATTTCAATGTGATAAATATGGGTTCTCATGGAGAACCTGAAGTTCAGCCTCAGGGTGGCAGTAATGTTGTAGACTGGTATAAAAAAATTAGATGAGTGGTCGTTATGAGGAAGATCATAATGTTGCCATTAGTGAGAAAGATGAGGAAAATTGTGATGAGCGATGACCCAGAAGAGGAAATTCTCCCAGAAATCCTGATCGATTAAGGGAGATTGATTTCCTCGAGTCTGAAACTATTAGGTTGGAGGCTGAAAGAGAATTGACTGAATTGAGAAGGAGAATTAACCTTGCTAATAATGCCGGCCAAATGAATCACCCTGTTGGGGGTATGAATGCTAATGTAGGGGCTCAAAATAATTTTGGTAGAAGACCGGGTCAACAGAATAATGTGAGACCACTTCTCAATTTGGCTAGATACATACAGTTGAATTTTGTAGGAATTCCTGGATACCTTAACCCTATTCCTAATGAGTTTAGATCTAAACTTGTAAAATTCCTAGGGACCAATGTTGTGTCAGGGGAGGATCATCTTAGGTATTTTGATAATTTAACTCATGATTTTGATATTGAGGATGAGGATGTCCTCATGAAATTATTTGTACAGTCCCCAGATGAGTCTGCTAGGGAGTGGTCTAAGAGCTTGCCAGTATCTAGTATCAATTCTTGGGATGAGTTCCAAACTATCTTCAAAGAGCACTATGGAGATAAAATTGATGTCAGGTTTACAATAAATGAGTTCAACATTATTACAAAAGGAATGAATGAATCTATATTAGAATTCAACAACTGATTTGCTAAGGTAATGGCTAAGATCCCACCCCACATGAGACCAAATGAATCAATGTGTTTGGTTTTGTACTATAATGCATATGATAGTAAGATGGGGTTCATGTTGAGAGACAAGGATCCCAAAACATTAAGAGATGCTTACAAGGTGGTGTAGACACCTAAAATTGACATATCTTGTGATGTCACCTTTTGACATCTCTTGAGACACCTTATGACACATTTTGTCCTAGGACCCTTGCATAACCCCTTCCATCATCCAATTAATTAAATAAATTATATTTGTTTAATTAATCACCTTTTTAATCCCTTCTATCCAAATTAATTAAATAAATTATATTTATTTAATTAATTCCCACTTTTCCTTCATCATCCAATTAATAAAATAAATTATATTTATTTAATTATTCATCTTTTTAATCCCTTCTATCCAAATTAATTAAATAAATTAAAGATTTATTTGTTTAATGTTTTCCACATCATCCCTCTCCAAAAACTAAATAATTTTACTATTTAATTCCCCATTTGTCTTTGTCCTCACATGACTAGAAGATTCTAGAAATCCTTATTACAAGGAAGCTTCTAGGTGATTCTTAATCCTTATCCTTGACTTAATCCTTCTCATTCAACCCTCATGTGACACTTGTCACATGACTACAACTCTAAGCCTTGATCCATGTCTCACTTAATCCTCGCCATTCATCATTAATCCAATCCTATTCATCCAATCCAATCATCCCTAACAATCCTAATCATCTTAATCATTCATCCTAATCTATCTATCCCAATCATTCCAAATCATCTAATCTCATCATCCTTAATTACCCTAGTCATCCACCTAATCATCCAATCCTATCATTCCTAACTATCCAAGTCATCCTCCCTATTCATCCTCATCATATTAAGCATCCAATCCCCCATCCTAGTCATCCTAATCACCCTTCTTATCCACCTCATCCCTAATCATTCTAAGCCTCCATCATAATCTAAATCAATCCCAATCTATTCATAATATAATAAATTTCATCCATCTCATCATCCTAATCATAATCCCATATCCTCCTACATCATTATTTTAATCCAACTTCATCCACATAATCTTCATTACAATCCATTCTTCATCATTCCTAATCATAATCCCATTATTAAGCCCCATCTAATCCATCACTTGTCAAAATGGTTGTGATCATTAAGAATCCTAGGTCAAATCCAAAACCCAAAATCTAAATCCTAGGAGGTCCTTGATTTCCTCCCAATGATGATGAACACCTTGTAGATCATGATGCATATTTTTAAGAACAAGCTGATATACAAAGACTTAAGTATATGTGTAAAACCATCCCAACACTAGAAAACAAGAACTGAGAGCAAGATCGTTATGGTGTCCAAAGAATGTTTGATGAACTTAAGAGATTATATAGAAAGGAACAAGTCACTACCCCACCACAACATCAACAAATTCAACAACAACAAGTCCTAGGCCAAGAGATCATTTAACAACAACAATACACCATCCAACATCAACAACAAGCCCTTTTCCAACAATTCCTAGCCACCCACCAATCCCAAACACAACAAACACAAACACAACCTTAATCCATTCAACAAACACAACCACAACCTTCATCGAACACATCATCCACTATAACTTTATCCATACAACATCAACAAATTCCCCCTCAATCCTATGTGTTATCCCCCTCAACTTCATACCAACCTAATTCATCCACATATCATGTCACTTCTACATTAATCTATCCTACTTCTTCCAAATATACATATCAATCCATACCCCAAGATCATCCAACTAATTATCCCAACATTTCATCTCACCACCAAATCCATTCACAAGACTATCAAGTTCCTTCACAACAAGAACATGCAAGTCAAAGTTACCCTTTGGACCAATATCAAGTGTCCTTAAGTCCTCATGCTATCTTTGACAAGGGGAACACCACTCTAGCTTATGCATCCTATGGGTATCCTCCATCATCATCCAATCATATGCCAATCCAAGAGCCTACTAGTCCTTTATATCAACACCACCATCTAATCCTAATCCTCATCCATTGGCCCATAAACCTTCTAATCTATCGACCCCTTTAATCCCTTCATCACCATGTTCCTCCAACCCTCAACCAAAGGATACCTTGGAGATAACCCTACAAAAATTGTTACAAAAATTGGTCCAAGCAAAATTGATTGAGCTACCCCTGATAAAACCATATGATCCAAATGTCATTAAACCCTATTGGTATAATGAAAATGAATATTGTGCATACCATCGGATTAAGGGCCATACCATATCCACTTGTGTAAGACTTAACAGATTGATCAAGAACCTAAGAAATTGTGGTAAGATTGTGTTAGATAATCCCAATCCATCCAATCCCATTATCCCTCCATATAATCCTAATCCTAATCCATCCAATCCCATTATCTCTCCATTTAGTCCAAATCTTAATCCATCCACTCCCATTATCCCTCCACCTAATCCTAATCCTAAGCATACAACTTCTACCCTTATTATCCATTCATTATATTGTCCATCTACCCATACTTAGAGGATGTTACAATGGCCATTAGATAGGAATCAACCATCTCCATGTCATCAAACACCTATCCTTGAACCTATCAAAGAACCTTCAAATACCATGCCTATTCCTCAAATACCATCATGTATTCCAAAACCCATCAAGTCTATTGAAGAGCCTCCCACCATGAGTCCAAGTCAAGATCCATTATACCTTCATGTTGTTGAGCATCTAGAACCTATCAAGCATATCCAAGAGTCTCCCACTTCCACTTCCATACAAAATCAAGAGCTATGTCAAGAGTATATAATCTAAAGCATGTGGAAACATTAAACCCCTCATCCAAATCAAGATCAAAGCATATCCATCCAACCTATCCATAACCTATATCTTTTTTATGATCAAGATATTATCTATGATGAAGATCCTATCCATGAGCAATTCATCCCATCCATAGCACACTTAATCCTATCTATGATCAAGATCCCATTTATGATCAAGATCCTATCTATGATCAAGAAAGCCATGATGATCCTCTTAGCCAACTTTATGTATTCCATGGTCAAGGGGTTATCACTCCACCTATCCATAATCCCATAACTATCCATGAGAAAGGTATCCAAACTACTCTTACCCATCCTCCACCTATTCCTATCCATGATCCAACAACATCCATTTCCCTTGATGAGACACTTGGCTCCCAAATGAACATAGATGATCAGACAAATAGATTGGATCTTAATGAGCGTAATGATAATCAAGATCCTTTTGATCCGTCATCACCCACTATCGACCATATTTCAAATCCAACATCATATCCGCTTGGTCTTACTACCTTCATCCATGAATGTTCTTCCTTAGGAAAGCAACAACTACTATATACCACCTCACCTTCCCCATCAAATAATGAGCTCACGTCTTGTGTTCAAAACACCCATAATCCCATTGTACATCGCATACTCCAAAACATGAATTATCAAGGTAAAGGCTTAGGCCTTCATGAACAAGGTATTTTGGAGCCCATCCATGTCAAAGTCCCTCCACAATCACATGGACTTGGTTATATACGCCAAGAAAAACAATCCCAATATGTTGGTACTTCTTCCATGCCCTCTAATTACGCTCCTTTCCATCATAAACCACATCATATCCCCAAAATACATGGTTTCATTCCTCCTCCATCGTCCTACAAATCCCAAAAGCATGTGACCATACATCTCCCACCATCTAATGTACCTCCAATCCTTCCAACTCCTAACATCCCTATCCTCCAATCCACCCTACCTCCACTTCTTCCAACTCCTAATATCCCCATCCTCAAATCCCCTCATCCATTTATCCATAAGTCTACTTTTAATGCCTCTACTCATAAATCCCCCCACATTCCTAATCATGATCAATGAATGCACACATCAACCAAACATGAAGCTTCCACCATGTCCATGGGATTCAAAAATAAAAATTTGGATGCCTCCTTTCATAAAGCAAAACATCCTAAAGATCTTAATGCTTTAGGGCACCAATGCAAAGAGTCAAAGCAAAATCTATCCAAAAGGCTACCCAAGCCCATACTTTCAAAAGAAAATTCCAAAACTAAAATGATTTGGGTCCCTAAGAAAAAATAAATCAAGTCAAATGAAGCATCTCAAAAATCCCACTCCATTCAAAAATCCCAAAAATCCCACCCCATCCAAAAATCTCCAATTCCTTCATCCACACTCAATGCAAAAATTATAAAAATCCTAAGTCTATGTCGGTCCCTAAATTCCTAAATAGACCATCCCTTAAGGAAACATGTACATTGCTTCCTACACCTCCTCCAAATCAAAAGCTTCAATGTTTATCATGGTGTGTGCAACCGTTGGTTCTGGTTCCTTTTCATCCCACAACATTCCCACATACCTCCATCTCCCCATCTTTCATTCACTATCCCACATATTTCACCCATCATATCCCTATGGTCCATGCTTTTGCATAATCCTTCCATCCATAATGCACACCATAATCCACTATCCTCCATCCATAATCCACATCATAATCCACTATCCTTCCATACATAATCCACTATCCACCTAATCCATCTCCCTCTCACACAATCCTCTACCAACATCTATGAGCATAATAACACTTACCATGGTCCATGTGTGACATCCATCTCTAATGGGACTATTCCCTTGATATTGAGCTAGACGCTTGAGTCCTCACCACTCTTGTCCATATCCACCTATCCCATCCAAATATCCCAAAAACAATAAAAAAAGAAAAAAAAAAGAAAAATAGTAAAGAGAAATCCCTTTGTCCAATGGTGAAAACCACCTTGGTGGCACCTTGAATAAGTACCATGATGAAAACTTGGTAAACATGCATCATGTGTAGGTTGATTATCTATGTGTCTTACACTTGGGGGCACGTTGTCTCATCTAACCTATTATTTCCCATCCTATCATTTTCCATCTCATCTTACCATCCTTAGCCATTATACCTACATACCTATCCCATTACATTATCCATCCTCCCTTTCTCCTTCTAATCTTGATAAAGACATAGGGGAAAAATGTTGAAGAATGCTTTGGATATCTCTTGATATACCTCATTCTTTCCAACCAATCCTATCATCCTATCGTCATAAGATTTGTCATGTAAAATCCTAAGCATTACACCTATAATGGGGTATGTTATTCTTATGTGACACAGTCTTTGGAGATCACATCCTAAACCATTCATCCATCCCATCTACTAATGCCTATCCTTTTATCAATCCATCTATCACGAGTCTTCCATTCCATACACTATTTCCTATCCTCTTCTCCATCCATCTATCATGAGTCATCCATCCCATTTACTATTGCTTATCCTCTTATACATCCATCTATCATGCATTTTGCATCTCATTCACTATCGCCCATCCTTTGATCCATCTATATAATCCCACCTCCGTCCTTGCATCTAGACTTGGTTTTCCCTTGTCATTGGTATCTATCATTTAGGCTATCCAAATTGTAATCCAATGCCATCCCAAAACAATTCAAAAATAAAAATAAAAAAAAATTTCCAAAAAATACAAAAAAATCAAAACACATTTCAAAAATACAAAAAAAATCAAATATCCATGAAAATCTAAGCAATAAATCCAAATGCAAGTCATGTTTAATCCATACCAATCTAGTCAATCAATCTAGCCAAATTATCCAATTGCATACATCTATCTAGTCAATCTTTAATCCGATTTGGGGTTTTAGGGACCCAAATAGACTTAGGAATTGTTGGATTTTTAGATGGGGAGTGAGATGTTTGGGATTTGGCGGTGGATTAAAATTTGGATGCCTCATTCGGATTGTTTGTTTTTTCTTGGGAACCCACATCATTTTTTGTTTTTTCTCTTTCTTTGGATGGTATAGGTTTTGTTAGGCTTTTGGATTTTTCATTTTGCTTGGATGGTAGAGCATCTTTAGGTTTTTGTGGATTTTTCTCTTTATACATGGAGGCATCGAAATTTTTGTTTTTAAATCCCATGGGGTTTGTGATAGCTTCAAGTTTGGTCAATGTGTGCTTTTGTTGGTCATGATGAAGGATTTTAGGGGATTGGGATTTATGGGATGAAGATTTATGGATGGGAGTTGGAAGGATGGGAGGATAAGGGGATTTGAGGATAGAGATATTAGGAGTTGGGAGGATGGGAAGTAAAGTAGATGGAGGGATATTAGGAGTTGGAAGTAGTGGAGGTAAAGTTGATGGGGGGAGATGCATGGTCACATGTTTTTGTGAATGATATGATGATGGAGGGGGGATATCGACATATGTTTTGGGGGTACAATGAGGCTTATGATGGAAAGGGGTGGATTTAGAAGGCATGGAGGAATTGCCAACATCTTTAGATTATTTTTCTTGGGATGTATATCCAAGGCCATGCAAAGATGAATGGAATGTGGTATGGATGGGCTCCAAAATACCTTGTTCATGAAGGCCTAAGCCTTTTCCTTGATACTTCATGTTTTGGAGCATGCGACATGCAATGGGATGTTTGGTGCTTTCGAAACAAGATGCGAGTCCATTATTTGTTGAGGAAGGATGGGTGGTGGATGGGAGTTGTTAACCTCCTATGAGAGAGCCACCATGGATGAAGGTGCTTTGTCCAAGTGGATAAGACGATGGATTTGGAATGGGATTGATAGATGGTGGTAAAGGATCAACAGGGGATGAAAAAGGGGTGATAAAAGGTGATGTGGGATCAATAAGGGGTGTTGTGGTAGGGGTGATGGGGTTGGTGTGGATAAGTTGATCAGTAGATGGGAGAGGATCGGGGATGGGGTTAGATGGAAGGGGAATGGGGGTGGGATTAGATGGGATGCTTAGATCTTGATTAGGATAGGAGGTTGATGTTTTAACATGCTTTGAATTTGGCTCTTGACATAGCTCTTCTGTTTGGATAGAAATGGAAGTGACTTGGATGGATGTGATAGGTGTTTGGATGGGCTCATCAACATGGCTACATGATGGTTCTTGACTTGCGTTTATGGTAGGAGATTCTTCAATACATGATGGTGTTGGGCTGCATGATGGTGTTGGAGAGGTAGGGTATTTGGGGGATTCCATAGCTTTTCTTTTTTAATTTTTTGCTAATGTTCTTTGAAGAAAATCCCTTAGGGATTCTTGGGTTGATGTATTAGAACTTGGAAGGTTTAATGGTGGATTAGATGGTGGATGGGTGATAAGGGTTGATGGATTGGGAGATAGGTAGATCAAAGGGTTAGATGTAGGAGGATTGATGGGATACGATGATGGAGGGATTGGAGGGATTGATGGATCGTAAGGTGGGGGATGCAAGCTTTCAAGTTGGGCCATAAGTTGCTTGGTAAGATTGTATGCTAGGTTGGTGTTCCCTTGATCAAAGGTAGTATAATAATGGTTGTGGGATGGATAGCTTGGAGGTACTGATTGGTTGGATACTTATGATGGTGTGTTGCATAAGGTGATGAGGGTTGATATGATGTTGATGGAGATGACATGTAGGATGAAGGTGTGGATGAAGGTTGATATGAGGTTGATGGGGAAGATATGTAGGATGTTGATGTGAATGGAGTAGGAGCTTGGGAATCTCCAATGATGAGGTGTGCTAAGGGGATATTACTAATGACATTTTTGCATTTTTCCTTAGTGATAGGATCAAAATCCTCATAAGCATATTTAAGTCTTTGTAAATGTTGCATTGCTACATAAGGATCCATGTTGTTGGAGGGATATAGAATGATGGAGGATAATGGATGATTGTGATGTAGGTTGGGGATCATATTTCAAGACCTTAGAATGATTTGATTTGATTTGAAGGATGGATGATTCTCTATACTTAAGGTAGACTAACGAGCTTAAGCAAGAGAGTTGATTTGATTGGATATTGATGAGATTTGATTGGATGACTTTCTTAAGATAGACTAATGATCTCAAGCAAGTTTGGATAAAGGTTGATGATGATCAACTAGGGTCTTGATTTTTTGATTGGATGGATTGGATTTTGGATGAAAGGTTGATGGAGGATGAAGTAGACTAAGTCCTTAACCAAAGTTTGATTTGCAAAGGATAATTTGTTGATTAAGGATTAGGGGTTGGAATGTTTGATTTGAATAGATAAAGGATGATGGATGATGTTAGATTTGGATTGAAGATAGATTTGATGAAGGTTTGAATGAGATTGATTTTGATTAAGTGATGTTGATTTGGGCTTTGGCTATGGCTTGGAAAATGTTGAGCTTTTGATTTGGAGGGAGACTTTGGATGAAGGTTGGATGAAATGTGATCAAGTGGATAAGGGAATTGGATCAACATGATTATGATGCATTGGACTAAGGATGATAAGTAGATATAATGGATGACTATGATGATTGGGATGAATAGGATATGATGGTTAGGATGTGATTTGGATAAGTTGGATGATTGTGAAATGAATAGGATAGGTGGTTAGGATTAGGACCTTGCCTTGACTTGGCAAATTGATTGGGATTAGAGTCTAATGATGATGGATTAGGAGAATGATCTGGATGACTAGGATGATGATAAGGATGAAATTGGATAATTAGATGAGTGATTAGGAAGACAAGGGAATTGGATTAAGAAGATTACAAGGTGATTAAGATTGGATAAATGGATTAGGATATGGATTGGGAAGATAATGGATATTGGATTAGAAAGTGATTAGGATGACAATATGGGATTAAGCTCAAAGATGGGGATTAATTAAGCTCAAATGATGGGATTTGATAAATGGGTTTGTAAAGTTGATATTTTTGATGGAAATTTTGTTTTTTCGGCTTCAAAGCTTCTTGGCAAGAAATTAAACATGCAAGAAGACACATTGGCTTGACTTCAATGGGTGAAATTAGATTTTTGGCTTATACGGGTTTCAATAAAGAATACACGCCATTCACATGAACATCCTAGAAATTATTCAAGTGGGAGTGAATCCTAGTGTGGAGCCACACAATTGAATACCTATCGGAGTGATTCCTAGTGTGGGGCCACACAATTGAGTACCTATCCGTGTTCTTACCTAACTAAGAACACTTCACCCTACTCGGATAGATAGGGATAAGGGTGTTGAACCCAATACCCCTTTCCTTGGAGGCTTTCAAACCCTACCCAAAGAAGACTTCTATATCGACATCAAGGAGGTATAATGGTGAGTAACTTTAGGGGGCGGTCTGCATCCCTTGCACCATACTAGAAAACGGTTGAAAGGTCTTAATCTAGGATTGAACAAGCTTGCTAAGGAGTCCTTGATATATGCAAGGTACGTGAGGCCCAAACCGTGAACACTAGCCTGTTGAAGGGATGTGGCAAGCCACTTCACTTTTTGTCTAGAATTACCTAGGGCCCCAAGGCTATCCCAATAACTATGCGACTAGATTGGGGTACAAGTTTCCTTCTCCCCCCTTTGATATACTTGACTGGTACACATGGTTGAGGTTGTTCCTTGGGGTGATGAAATCCCCAAGCAGGCCTCCTAAGAAGAAATTATCCCTTGCTTTTGATCACCCAAAATTACACTAGGCACGAGGGGAGAGAATACACAATAAAGATAACCCCTTCGGGATACACTTAAAAGCAATAAAAGTTTGCAAGTAGACTTTTGATCCCCAAGATCACCCTAAGGTGCGATGTGAGAGTATACATCCACAAGCAAACAAGACACGACCATCAAAGTTAATTTTCAACTAAGCTAACTTTAGTGCAACTAATGCTAGTGATAAAAACAAGCTTTGACAAGTGATTCTGCACCAAAGAAGTGCTACAAGAAGTACCAAAATGATGCTAATTCAGGAATAATATGGTTATAAATGGAGCTAATATGGGGATAGATGGCGCTAATATGGAGACATATGGTGCTAATTTGGGGACAGATGGCACTAATCTGGGAGATGGCACTAATATGGGAGATGGCATTAATTCGTGGACCAATTGCACTAATCCGTGAACCCATTGCGCTAAAACATGGATTTATACCTATATGAGGCCAGAAAGACAAAAATGCTGCTATGGGGACAAGAGGTGCTAATCTGGGGACAGATGGCGCTAATCTAGGGTCAGATGGCACTAATATGTGGACTGATGGTGCTAATCTACAAAACAAAGATAGTTAACAAAAAAAGAAAAAGTAATTGTCAGTTATAAATGAAGGTGCCGACAGAGGATGATGGCGCTAAAACAAAAGCTGATGGCGCTAACAGAAGACCCGAAGGTGCTAAACCAAAGGTTGAATGCGCTAAAGCGACCTCCAACATCAAAATCTTTACAAAAACTCATGAGAAGGTTAGATTCAGGGACATGGGTCCCACCGGGCGTGCCAAATGAAGATGAAGAAGATTAGCAAAGACCAAAAACATGAAAGGAACTCAAATAAACTAGCATTATACCTTTCAAATCTTGAAATCTCCTCCACTCCTTGATAAGGTGGAGGAGCTTGCACCCAAGTAGCTCCTAGCTTTACCCAAGATGAAGTAGAGAATGTGGATTGCTCTTGATGTTCAACACAACAAGGATTCAAGTGGATGATTTGGTTAAGGATTTGGCTCAAGATTTGAGAGATGAGAAGAGATGAGATTGAAATGAGATGGGATGAGAGATCATTTTGGCATGGTAAGGATGCTTGAGAGATGGCTAAGGAGAGATTTGGGCAGCATAAGATTGGAATGAGAAGTGTTGTGAAATATGCTCGAGAGAACCTTGTATTTATAGGCAAATTGGAGGGGATTTTGAATCCAACGGTGGAGATTCAAAGTTGAGATCAATAGTGGAGATGAAGAGATGAGATGAAGGGTTGGGATTTTATCAACAAGATTGGATGGCTCCCATTATTTGTGAATTTTAAATTCACATTGGGAAGGATGAGGAATGAATAAAAAATTCATTTCCATGGGAGAGTGTGAGGATGATGTGGACTTATCAACAAATTAAAAATTTATTTTTGTGGGGGATGGTGTGAATAAAAAATTAAGGTTTATTGGTGAGTGTGTGGACATGTGACACATGTCTTTTGGAAAACACATGTGTGAGCTCTTTGCATAAAAAAGGCTCTTACATGGAAATGGAAAGGTGAGTTGGAAGGGTCATGTGACCCCTTTGAATAAAAAATTGGTTTTTATTCAAAGTGTGTGGGGATAAGGGTTAATCAAGGTTTGACCATATTAATTAAGTGTTTAACTTAATTAATATGGCTATTGGGAATTAGTGAGGGGGTTAATTTTAGGTTAAAATTAATTAAATAATGATTTATTTAATTAATTTAGGTCTAGGGGATAGGTAGGTTAGACTAGCTAATTAAATAATTGATATTTATTCAATTAGACTAGGTTTAGGCTATAGGTTAGGGGGGATTACTTAAATAAGTATGTTTTATTTAATTAATTAGGATTAGGAAGATGGATAAATTAACTAAATAAATATTAGAAATATTTATTTAATTAATTGATGAAGGATGTTGTAAGGTCTAGTAATGAATTAATTGAATTAATTCATTATTAAGGATGAATAAGATGAATGGTTAGGGATAAATGGTTTAGGATAAATTAATTAAATAAATTGATTTTATTCAATTAATTAGAGGAAGGGATAATTAGTGATGCGATGATGCAGGAAAGTGGCTTGCAAGGGCAAGTCATTTTTAGGTGTCTAAACCACCATTTGATAGGCAATGGGTATGACCATTCATGTGGAAGACCCTTTCCTATTTATATAATAAATTTTGTGGGCAATGCCCAAAGTTTCATGTCTGACTACTAAATTTGTGATTCTTTCTATTGCCAAGTTTTTTCCATTTGGTGTAGCTCTTGTAAGTTTTGTCACCTTTTGGTTCCTAAAATTTTTCTTTGATGGTAGGTCACCTTTGTTCCATAATCTTGTTATAGCATGAATTGCCTCCTTGGTGATGTGGTAGGGTTGGTCGAGGTACACATCATCCTGAATTCTACTAAAAATGATCTTCACCCAACCCTCTTTGTGGAAATATCTAGAAAATCCTTCCAAATGTTGAGCTTGAATGTACTAATTTGCTTGTATTCGTCAAGATATTCTTACCGTCTATGTTTTAGTAGGGTTTGCCACAACTACTCAAACTTTGTGTGGTTGATTTTAGTAAGTATTGTATGAATATATTTCCTTGTCTTCAACATAGATCACATCTAGGGGAACGTTTGAGAAAGCTCCCTCTGGGTCCACCTCCATTTATTTGATTGGATACTTTTTATACTTCGGCCATGGGTTGTTTGTCGCATCGATGAGAATGGGAGTGGCCATTATTTCAACTTCCTTCACTTCTTTTTTGTCCTACAATTAGATTCTTAGGAAGGAATTCTCATTACTATCTTGTTGATGCCTAGGGTTCACAGCAAAGGTCTTAGAAATTTTTTCACAAGTGAGTTTTTCTTCAGATTGAATCACCTTTTATAGATTTTTGATAGAGGGCATGCATTTATTTCACTTACCTACCCCTTGTACACCATCTTTCCCTTGGGTACATTGCTTGGTGGTTACACTACAATAATATACACTTATTCTATTAGACATATAATACATTTTTTTGGTTTTTATTTCTTAAGTGCCTTCATAATAATGTTTTCATCTAGCGTCATTCACAGGTCTACTCAAGATGTCATCCTGCAATGTTTTTAATTTTACGACCCCATACTCTACTATCTCTACAATTTTATATAGTCCTAACCATTGCATCTTCAGTTTGTCATGTTCCTCGAATTTGATGTCATATAGGTGAACCATGGCACCAAGTTTAAATGTTTTGTGCCACAAATTTCTATCATGCCATGCTTTTTGGTGTCTTTTCTCTAAAGTTTGGTGATAAGCTACTAGTAGCCTTTTCTCATCTAATTTTTCTAATTCAATCAATCTTTCTTGTAAAGATTCTTCCTCATCTAACCATAATGTAGTAGCTAGTGTTAAGTTTGGTACAATATATTGCATAGCTAGTGACACATCAGTTCCATATACTCGTTTAAATGGGCAATATCTAGTTAATCTTTTGTAGGTTGTTATATAAGCCCATAACACTTCCAATATTTTGATGTCCCAATCTATAATGTTACTAGTAAGCACATCTTAGTAAGAGTGGTGCCTATAATCTTATTTAGAGACTCACTTGTTCCATTTGCTTGAGGATGGTAGGGACTACTTCTATTGTGAGTGATCATGAAGTTTTCCAATAGTTCCACAATTATCTTGTTCACAAAGTTCTTTCCCTAATCACTTGTTATGCTAAGAGGACAACCAAACCTTGTTATGATATTCAGATAAATGAATCTTGCAATAGTTTTAGTAGTAAAATCCTTTTTCGCCTCTACTTTAGCCCATAGTGTAATGTATTCCACCCTTGTTATGATAAACCTTGCTTTTGATTTCTTGGCGGGGGGATCAATGGGTCGAATGAAATCAATTAGACATTTCTCGAATGGGGCTTGTGCTAGTATTGGATGAAATGACATCTCATCTCTTGCAGTAGGTTTCCCTACCCTTTGGCATACATCACAATGTCTCATCTATTGGTTTGAATCTTTGAATAGTGTAGGCCACCATAATTCTACCACCAGTACTTTCCTTGTAATGCCTTTGCCGAAGTTATGTCCTCTGGATATCCCTTCGTGAGCTTCTCTCATGATGTTTTGCCTCTCATGCTCAAGCACAACTCTTATAATTCCATCTCATCATATGACATGAAGTTCTCCTTCAATTAGTGTTTACGATAAAGGCTTCTACAATAGTTAGTTTCTCTCAATTTTGGAACAGTTCTCTGGAAATTATCTTGTAAAGAGTAGTTGGACTACTTCTGTAAGTTCTTCTACTACTACATAATTTACTTTGAACAAACTTACAATGGGTAATTCTTCCTAGGAGAACCTTAGCTCTTCTCCTATATCAATCTTAGATAGATATTTCAACCATGTTGGGTCCTAAAACTATAACTCTAAAATCCTAAAGTATTTCCTACCTTCAAGGCCAGGGGTGTCTTTAAGAAGGTAAGGCAAGGGATCGTCAATAGATGGTGGATAGTTTGAGGCTAATTATTGAGAGTGGATAATCTCTCCTACACTTTGAGCTTAGCTAAACTCCAGAGGTTATTCCCAAAGGTATTCCTTAACAGGATTTGATCACAATGATAAGTGAACAAGATGAAACTTTGTAGCTATACCCAATGTACACTTGACCCTTATTATTTGTCACTAGGTCAAAGACTAACTAGCTTCTTGTATAACCTCTGATTAAGTTGATTACTACTCCTTGCAGATATACTCATAAATGATAACAATATGATATACCTCAAGATGAATCCATTTAACTTCACATACATAATTTGTAAGGTGTGGGCATGCAATATATGATTTATAAATGATATTGCAAATGTTTGAGATTGCTTAGAATGTTCCCTAAGTTATAACAATGAATCATGAGTGTATGTGAAACCCTAATCTAATACAACTAATAGGATAGAGGATGATAAAATGAAAAGTGTTTGGTCCTTCACCAATTAGACTGGTGCCTACTCCATTAGGCAACATAGTCATAGAATGCAAGGAAGTAGAAGATGTGGTTGCAAAACAATACAACTGGAGCAAGATTTGCATATATACAAATCAAAGATAACATACATATAATAATGTATATACTCAATAACCCCTAATAGAACTGTAATAACCCATGTGAAATGAAGAAAAGACCATTACAAAAGAGCTTTTTAATGCATTAGATGTTGTCACACATACATCAAATGCTCATTATACTCATACCAACAAATGTGGCAAAAGAAAATACATAGTTGTGACTATGTATTCCCTTGAATCATTACAAATTGCCATGGAGACATACCATTACATGCATATGCACATTAAAAACCCTTCCTCTAATTTACAAGATGTATTCCAACTTTTTGCAGATCAAACTGATAATTTTTTATGCCATAGATCCACCTTTAAACACTTGTAGGTCCAAAACTGGCTCAATGATCAACCCTTTGAAAGATAAAAAGAGTTATAACTTTTTCACTTTCATGCCCTAGGTCATTCTTGTAGAAATTCGATGCACTACCGCATCTCCAAAGCATTGAATGAACACCCACTAAATCTCATGAAATTCGCCTCAAGCCATGTCCAGGTTGAGCAAGGAGGATTAGAAAATGTTTTCCTACTCAAATGGGTGATTGTAGAAGTTAAAATGATCATTAATGGTGTCCTGGGAGGTTATTGGCACGTTCTGGGGTGTTTCAAAACATTTATATAAATCCGATGCTGTACTAGATATGGAAGGAAGGGTCAGGTCCAATAGGATGTGAAAGTTCCAAAAAAGGGGAAAACCCAAGCAAAACAAGATATGCAATAGTAGATCGAAGTTCCACATCTTGCAATAGGTTGAATTTCTAGAAAAGGGGAAAAAACAAGCAGAACAAGATATGTTGTAGTAGGTCAAAGTTCCACATCATGCAATAGGTCAAATTTCTACAAAAGGGGAAAAACTAGGTAGAACAAGATATGTAGTAGTAGGTCGAAGTTCCACATCCTACAGTAGGTCAAATTTCTATAAAAGAGGAAACACTAGGCATAACATTATATGCAATAGTAGGTCAAAGTTCCACATCCTACAATAGGTTGAATTTTTGCATAAAGGGAAAAACCATGCAGAATAGGATATGCAATAGTATGTTGAAATTCCACATCCTGCAATTGGGTGAAAACCTGCAAAACATAAAAAATGCCATCAAAAGTTAAGGAAAAAACCTTCAAACTTAGAATAATTTTCGATTTTGCAATTCTTAACACATCAAAGGATCATGAGGGGAATGAAAGGATAAAATTTAGGCAAAATTCACAAAATAAGCAAGGACTTAGGTAGATTTGGAAAATTTCAGACTGGGTCCCAATGGGCCCTCATTGGCTTTTCCTAGTTTTACCATAATTTTGACTTCAAACTCTTGAAATAGGAGCAACCATCTAAAAATTCTTCCTTGTATAACCACTCTATTCATTAAGTATTTAAGTGGCTCATGATCTGTGAAGAATATGAATGGAGTGGCCAAAAGGTAGTGTCTAAACTCTTGCAGTGCATACACCACAACTAGCACTTCTCTTTCTATTGTGCTATAGTTTTTTCTGCATGTGACAGTTTGTGACTAGCAAACACAATTGGATGGTCCTTGTTTACTCTTGGTTGTACCAACACTACTCCAATTGTGGTGCCTAAGGCATCCACATGGACATGATAAAGGATGTTCCAATATGGAAATACCAGGATTGGTGTCTCTGCTATTTTCTTCATAAGTGTATCAAATGGTTCTTGTCATTATTCTATCCATTGGAATGTTTTGTTTGTCTTTTTTTCAGAAGTTCTTCTATTGGCCCAACAATCGCATTATATCCTCTTATGGACTTCCTATGATAACGATATATCTTAAAAATATTTTTTACTTTAGTTACTATTGGGGCTAGAAGATTTAGGATTATCTCTACTTTCAATGGATCAACCATTAAGCCTTCCTTGCATATTATATGGCCCACTAGTGTACCAAAAGGTACCATAAATATACATTTCTTCAATTTTAGTGAAATTTATAGACTTCTGCATCACTCTAGTATTAATCAAAGTACTTGGACATGATCTTTAATTAATTAGTATGTGGTCCAATCATCAAGATATACTTCCAAGAAATTATGAATAAAGTCCTAAATGCATTGATCATTATCCTGCTAAAAATATGAAATGTGCATTCTTTAGTCCAAATGGCATCATAGTGTACACGGATAATCCCCATTCAATTGCAAATGTAGTTTTAGGCTAATTTTCTTCCTAAACCTTCACTTGATGGTATCCTAAGAATTCATCTACAAAAGAGTAGACTTCCTTGCCTATTGACTTCCCTGCGTGCTACTAATTCAAGCACTTCTTTTGTAAATGGAATGGTAAAGGCACCATGTACACAAACTTTATTGAGTTCCCTAAAGTCATTGCATACCCTTATTTCACCTATTTTATCATGTTGTACAACCATAGGACTTATCCATTCTACATCTTCTATTGGTTTGATTATATTGCCAAGCAACATTTTATCTAGTTCATTCCTTACTCTAGTTTTCACACTAGGATTAAGTCTATAAGGTCTTTTATTTTGTGGCTTCACACCTTCTTTCAATTGAATTTGCATTAGTCTAACCTTCTCCTTGATGCCCTTTGGATCAATAAAAGTGTGGTGAAATAGATCTTGATAATCTTTCAACACTTTCACAACTTGCATAACTTGCCTCTCATCCCAATAGTCTCCAATTTTAGCCAGTTTGGGGATCCTTTTTGTTGCTAGATTTTCTTCTCGTCTTTAAAGGTTGATTAAAGTACTTATTTTCTAGCACACTTGAAGTGGCTATCTCTCTTTCTCCTTCATCCACATATACTTCCAAATTTTGTGGGTCTTCTTCCTTGTCATCATTTATCCTCCTTGATGTATAACATAACTACTGTAGTGAGATTTTCTCTCAATCCATCCCTTCTATAAGTTTACAAATACATTTTTCTTCCAGTGGGATGGTTTGATATCTTTTATCTCTACATATGTTTCCAACTTTTGCTATTGGGGATAAGATTATTTCCTTCATCCTTTGCAATGTGTTGTGTATAAGTCTTTTGAAGTTGTAGAATGAAAAGGTTTTACAAAAGTCAATTTGTATCATATCCCATTCTCTGGTTTCTCCTCTCTTCTCTTGGTTGATGTACCATGTTTTGCGATGGGTAATAAGGTCCAATAAAATAACTAAGTGTAAAGTCTATCATCATATTCTCTTTTATTAGTCCATTCCCTATTGCATTTTTGCAAATGTGTCTCAAGTTCTATTTCATCGCAGAATTTGGATGTAAGCTTCCAATCTCCTTCTTCTGGTAGGAATTTGGTTTTTATCAGAATTATAAAATCCTTCCAAGTAGGGATATGTGGTGTCACATACCTAAGAGAGTCATATAAAAAAGAATACAAATTTATTAGAGAGGTCTTTGAGAAAAAAAGATGGAGGGGACAAATTTAATTTGAGGGCACGGTTACCTTGGGCGCCTAGAGAAAAAGATGGGGGATTTGTTGTTGTGCCATAATGGAATGGCATCCCCTCTCCTCATTCATCATGCCAACAGGAAAGGACAAAAGACTAGTGTGCAGGGTCTAGACTTCATCAACACATTAAATCGATTTTACTAAAATTTGGTGGAAAAAAAGATGTCCATCAAAGCTGAAAGGATAGAGGAGTTTTGTCAAAGAGAGAAGGAAGATTAATATGCCCATCCTCTTTTTTATCTTTATTGCCTTATTGGTGTGGTCAATTTGCATTTTGGAGAGGGGCTTTGATTTTGTGCAGGTTCCACTTATGATCGATGAAGTGATAAGAAAGGGCATGAATCTCAACCAAATCAACCTTAATCCTCTCATTCTTGTGTGCAACCATAAGGGATGCTTACAAAAGATTCACCACCTCAGGGTGTGTACCACCAAATATATGTTAGAAATGAAAAGAACACTACTTCAATGGAAATCTGATTCAAGATAAATTTCAGCAATCTTTAAGTGTGCATTAACAATGAAAATTGTAACAAAACATAAAACCCACTACAGAGAAAATGTCAAACATGAAGAACTCAACACAAGACACAATGACATAGTGTTTAACGTGGAGAAAACCCTTGTAGGTAAAAAACTCCACATAGGAAAGAGGCCCAATGTTTGTGTTAATCTGCAAAAGATTGTACAATACAACAACACCACCAATCTCTCCTTCAGTCTTCAATCTGACAACATTCCTACAACACCTAAGGACCTAAAATTTGTATTGGAGCAAAAAATGCATGGCCAATACTTACAGAAATATTTTCCAACTCATCCTAGGTGTTCACCTTCTCTCTCCTAAGATTCTCCAACTTGTAAACATTAATTACCATCTTACAAACATCTTACACTCGTCCAAAAATAGTCATGCAAAGGTTGGGCGCCCAAGACTAAATTTGGCCTCTTACAACATCTTATAACACATCATAACCGTCATAGATTCCACAAAAGAGTATCTTCCCAAGATAGGAACCTTGGGCTAAATATAGCAAATATACAACTAACATATCTGTCATATGCGTCATAGAATCACAAAATCTTATGAAAAACTTGCAGCTGTCATAGATTCACTTACCAAACATTATGAAAGTTGTCATACATGCTAAATATAGTAGATTCCTCAAGGGAAAATGCCTACCCTCATTTACAATGAGTTTTTATATTTGCCAACAGTAAATGTCACTCCGTAATTACCTCGGTGACTCCGAAATTACCCCTGTCGGTGAAACTAGTACATCTCCTTATGGATAATTACAAATTACATATAATAAATGGAATAAATACAATATTGGGATTTACAAGGTTAATGGCACCTTATCCCAACATTCTCCCACTTGACATTATACATTGTAAATCAACCCATAGGAAATCAAATGAAAATAATTAGGCACTAGAAACAAGGCCCATAGCCTCTTTGCACCATACGAACTTCTTTGTGTTCACAGGCTTGGTTAATGAATCTGCAACATTCTCTTGAGTGTCTATCTTCTTTAGCTCAATCTCTCCATTTGCAACCAACTCTCGAACAAAGTGATACTGAACATCAACATGCTTAGTCCAAGCATGATACATGGGATTCTTGGCCAAATAGATAGCACTCTGGCTATCACAACTAATCTGAATGTTCTGCAATTAAAACCAATACCTGTACATAGTCTCTTCAACCAAACCGCCTCCTTAGAGACATGAATAGCAGCCATATATTTTGCTTCTATGGTGGACAAAGCAACTGTGGGCTGCCTCTTACTCATCCAACTCACTGCACCTCCAAACAGAGTAAACACAGCCACTAGTGGACCTTCGACTATCCAAGTCACCTGCCCAATCTGCATCAAAAAAACCATGTATGTCCAAAGATTTATTAGCACTATCAGTACCAGAATAAACTAAACAATGATTAGGAGTACCTGCAAGATATTTAAACACCCTCTTCGCATAGTTCCAATGTTGTCTACAAAGGTCAAACATAAATTTGCTCAAAACTCCCACTGCTTGGGCAATATCTGGTCTAGTGCAAACCATTGCATACATCAAATTCCCTACAATACTAGCATATGGCACATTAGACATATCCTCAAGATCATCCTCAGTCTTTGGACACATATCTAATGAAAGCTTAGTACCAATGGGTAAAGGAACTCTAACTGGGTTACAGTTCTGCAAACTAAACCTCTGCAAAATAGTATTCACATACTTACTTTGTGACAACCAAAGCTTTCTGTTAACTCTATCCCTTTTGATCTCCATTCCCAAAATATACCTTGCAGCACCAAGATCCTTCATCTCAAATGCACCTGAAAGTTAGGCTTTAAGCTCACTGATCATACTCTTAGTATTGCTGAAAAACATGTCATCAACATACAAAGCAATAACCAATATAGAATCATCAACACAATAAATGTAAACAAAGTGATCCTCCTCGCTTCTAACAAAACCCAATTTCAAAACAAATGAGTCAAACTTTTGATATCACATTCTGGGGGACTATTTTAGACTATAAAGAGACCTTTTTAACCTGCAAACCCAATGTTCTTTTCCTTTTACCTCAAAACCTGTAGGTTGTTGCATATAAATTTCTTCTTCAAGATCTCCATGTAAGAATGCAGTCTTAACATCCATTTGCTCAATCTCCCAATCATAAGCTGCAACAATGGATAAGAGAAATCTAATAGAAGTCAATTTAGCAACATGAGAGCATATCTCACCAAAATCAACTCCCTCTCTCTAGAAGTAGCCCTTGGCTACCAGTCTAGCCTTGTACTTCTCCAATGACCCGTTTGTTCCAAACTTCTTCTTGAAGACCCACTTACATCCTATGGCCTTTCTTCCTTTGGGCAAATGAACAAGATCTTAGGTGTTACAAGAGTCTAAAGCCATCATCTCCTCCTACATGGCTAGCTATCAAGACTCACTATTATCTACAGAAATAGCTTCCCCGTAGGATCTAGGTTCATCGTTAGTACTTAATAAAGCATATACACAACGAAAATCTAGTGGGCTATACCTGTCAACTGGATATCATTGTCTTGTGGATCTCCTCAAGGGTGGAATAAGAGACTCTACTCGTTCTTCTACATGATCATTTGCACCAACTTCTTCTGTAACAACAGACTCATCTTCATCAGAACTACTTGAATCTTCTTCTTCTTCACCCCCCAATCCATCATTCTGTTCTTCCTGAGATGCATCTTGCTGCTCTAAATCAAAGTGCACCTTCTTTACCTTTTCTTCTTTCTCTTTTGGCTGCTCAGATTCAGAAATAGCTCTAAGTTCCTTGAAAATAACATCTCTAGAAAAGATAATCTTGCGAGTAAGTGGATTCCAAAGCTTATAACCTTTGGCATTATCACCATATCCAATAAATGTACACTTTTAAGCCTTTGGATCCAACTTAGATCGCTTTTCCTTAGGCACATGAACAAAAGCCTCACAACCAAAAACCCTTAAATGTGAAACAAAAGGTTTCTTACCTGTCCACACTTCATAAGGTGTCGAATCAAGAGCCTTACAAGGAGATCTGTTTATCAATTAGCAAGCAGTACACACAACCTTTGCCCAAAAGCATTTATCCAACTGTGCATCACTAAGCATACTTTTGGCTCTTTCCATAATTGTTCGGTTCATCCTTTCTACAACACCATTCTGTTGTGGTGTATACGGAGTTGTCTTTTGTTTGATTATACTTGCATACTTGCAAAACTCATCAAATTCCTTAGAGCAATATTCCCATCCATTGTCAGATCTTAATATTTTTATCTTTAAACCTGATTGGTTCTCTACTAAGACTTTGAATTCCTTAAATTTAGTGAAAACTTCATATTTATGCTTCATAAAATAAATCCATGTAAATTTAGATACATCATCAATGAAGGTTACAAAATAACGAGATTTTCCGATAGATTCATTATCCACAGGTCCAAACACATCCGTATGAATAATTTCTAACTTCATTTTTGATCTATTGCTTTCTGAAGGAAATGATTTTCTGTTTTGTTTACCAAACACACAATGCTCACAGAAATTAAATTGCTCATCAGAAAAAGAGAAACCATCCAACAAATTTTTATTCTTAATAGTTTTTAATGCATTATTACTTGTGTGGCCCAATTTATGGTGACACAACATACATGTATTTTCAGTAGTGGCCTCAGATACATAGGAGGCATTACAAACTGTAGTGGATTCAAGCTTAAACAAGTTCCCGAATTTCTTCCCTTTCGCTACCACAGTTTCCTCTCACCAATCCGCAGCCATGCTTGTCAAATGTAACATGCATTCCCAAATCATTCAACTTCGAAACTAAAATCAGATTTCTAGCTAATTCAGGAACATGCAAAACGCCAAGGAGAGTTTTAATCCTCCCATCACTGAAACACAACAATACTTTTCCTTTCCCAACAATCGGATATGAAGAGTTGTCACCAAGGTATATATTACCTCCATCATATTCTTCATATGTGGCATTCCTTATGCGGGGTCATATGAAACGAGCATCATGAGTCAACCAACCAATGATCATTAGAAACAAGATTACATGCAAAAAGTAAAACTTCTTCACCTGCATTTAAGGATTTATCTGAAGGACTCTCCCACTGTTTCTTGGGGTTTATGCACTCTTTTTTCACGTCCCCTTTTACCGCAGTTCCAACACTTAACTCTGTTCTTTTTATCAGGACTCTTAGACCGACCCTTAGACTTGTCCTTAGCCCCTTTTTTATCTCCCTTTGGTCCTCTTTCCTTAGACCTTCCCCTGATACTGAGAGCATCACCTGAACTATCTGAACTCTTCTTCCTCAATTCCTGTGCTAGGAAAACTGCAATAAGAGCATCCAACTTCGGATCTGTGAGGTTAGCAGTGATAGCCAAAATGACATTTTCCTATGATTCAGGTAAAAACAAAGAAGCAAGATACATTAATCTTCCTCATCAACTTTAACATCTACTGAAGCAAGTTGACTCATCAACAAATTAAAAGAATTTAAATGCTCTGCAACCAACTCACCCTCTTTCATTTTCAAAGAAAACAACTTCCTTTTTAAATAAAGTTTATTTACCATACTCTTGGCTTGGTAGATCTCACCCAACCAATTCCACAATTTGTATGCGATCTCTTCCTTTGCGACATTCAGCAACACATAATTTGTAAGACACAAACGGATGGTCCCCATGCCTTCTTATCCAGTCTAGCCCACTCATCCGAAGAGACATCATCGGGTTTCTTCTCTTTTTGAACAACCAACTATTAGTTTCTTTCTTCCAACAAATCTTTCATTTTCAGCTTTCACAACTCATACCCCGTTCCGTTGAACTTCTCAATGTCCATTCGAGAGGTTGATGCAATGGTGGATGCAACCATAATAACAACACAAGATCTGCAAAACAAACACAACCAAATCTCCCACTGCAGCTACAACTTCCACACTACCACCCAAGAGTCAAAGCTGGTCAGACTCTGATACCAAATGTTAGAAATGAAAACAACACTACTTCAATGGAAATCTGATTCAAGATAAACTTCAAGAATCTTTAAGTGTGCATTAACAATAGAGATTGTAACAAAAGATAAAACCCACTATAGAGAAAATGCCAAACATGAAGAACTCAACACAAGACACAATGACACTATTAAGATATTCCTCTAAAATCATCTATTTTTAGTTAATGGTCAGTACCGTGTAAGTGTAATGGTCACGTAATAATTTCTTGGATCGTGTGTCGATCTTTGACAGTTTCTAAATATAGAAACGTGCCTATTATTATACATCTTGTAACCTATATATTGAGCACTCGCTCATTGTTAATAGCATCCAATAATTTACCAATTATCTATGTAATATGGTATCAGAACTCGAAAAAATTTTAGCCTTCCTATGATTCAGTTTTTTTTTTCTTTTTGCCTTTTACGGCTTCTGCCTTTGGGCAGTTCTGGGTCGCCGTTTGTTTCTTGAAAGCACTTTTACTTCTGAAAAAAAAAAAGTGTTTTTTTGCTATTCTTGATCGGTGTTCAAACTTCTGGCATTTTTATTACATCCCTTGGCTAAATCGTGGGTTCTGTGCTGAGTTGAGGTTCGCGATCTGTTTTTGCCGGGATTTGGTGTTTGTTTTCGTCATCTCTACTTCTAAATCGCTTTCTTCTCCTCAAAATCGTGATTTTTCAGAGGCTGCATATTCTGGTTTCGCGTCTTCTCTGTATTCCTGGTCGCGTTTTGGTTGGTGATCCCCTACTTGGCGCCGTCTGAAACCCTGGTGTGACAGCATGTTCCTAACTGCGACCCTTTCTAGTCACTTTTTTTGCTGTATCTGGAATCGCGATTTTTGCTATGCCTTGCCTGTGGATTCCTGGCGACATTCGTTGTGGTTTTTTTCGCGATTTCTGTGCATTTTGATCTCGTTTTTCATCTTGGCCGCGGGTTTACTGCGTTTTTGGGTCGCGTTTTTTTATGCAAATCGCGATTTGAAGTCTGCACCCATGCATTTATGGTCAATCATGGCTACCATGGCCGCCAAGGGCATCTACATCTTCAGCTAGGGCTTTGACCCTCATTTTCTAGTCGAACAATTTTTCTGATCACCGATTCTTGGTGGGTTTTTCGAGACCATTTCTGGGTACCTATCAGATTTTTCTGGGTGCCTCGAACTCTGTGCCTTGAAATTTGTGCCGACGGATTTGTCTCGACGTTTGTGCCTATAAACTGCCCCTGTGCATTGGAATCGGTGCTTTGGGTTCCGTGCATTTCAGCGTCTTCTCAGTACCTCATTTTTTGTGCCTCGAAAAGCGTGCAAGATGGCGAGTTTGAACATCATGTTGGAAGGCAGTCAGCGATTTAATGGCAAAAATTATAATACTTGGAAGCAGCGAATGATGACCATCTTTGAATATCGCTGCCTCACTCAGATCATAGACGACACTACCACTCGTCCCGCAACATCGGGTAAAGACCAGGATAAGTTTGACAAACAAACTCGTGAAGCAGTCATGTCATTAAGCTGTCAGTCACAAATGATCAGCTACCACAGATTCTGACTGGAAAAACAGCCAAGGAGATCATCTGAAGGGTCTGCATGAAACCTCTGACAAGAGCCGTGCGTTCTTCCTGAAAAATATACTGTTTTCCATCATGCTGGATGAGAAGACCTCTTTACAGATGCACCTGAACAAATCCAGGAGATCAGAGATCAGCTGGAGGCTATTGGTCGAAAAATGGAGGAAGAAGACCTGGTTGTGATCACTTTGAAAAGTCTACCTAAGTCCTATGAACATTTCATTGAGACTCTCAACATTACATCAGCGAATGTTGATCTGAAGTTTCCAGAACTCTGTACTCTCCTCTTGCAGAAGGATCGCTGGAAACAACAGTTTGGTAGTAGTGATTCTTCGTCCTCTTCCGAACAGGCTTTTGCAGCCAAGTTTCAGGCTCAGAATAAAGGCAAAAGTCAGCCTCCACAGCAGAATTAGCAGAAGGGTTCAGCGCCATCCTCTGACAATGGCAAGAAGAAAAATGTGCAATGTAACTATTGCCACAAATTTGGACATCTGAAGAAAGACTGTCGTGCACGTATCGCTTCTGAACAGAAAAAGCAGGGAGGGTCTTAGCAGAAGGCCAACAGTGCAGAGCACACTGAGCAGAAGGAGTCTGCATTTTACGCCTTCATGGCTAAACGACCTGTAGACCATGCAAAATCCTCTGCCTGGTACATTGATTCAGGTGCTTCGCGTCACTTCACTCATTGTCGTGACTGGTTTACAGAACTCTCCCCCTTCAGTGATTCAGTGGTCTTCGGTGGTGGAGAAGTGTACACAGTTGTTGGGAAGGGCACTGTTCAGCTTCAGTCTGGTGGGAGGAAAATCATATTCCTCAACGTATATTATGTTCCGGGTATGGAACTTAACTTGCTTTCAGTCAGCCAGATCATGAAACATTCTCCACACCTTGATGTGGTGTTCAACGCTCACCAGTGCTCGATCATCGATCGGGAAACCAATTGCATTGTAGCTGTTGGCATTGAGGACCATGGTCTTTATCGACTTGTGAATTCGGATGGTCCTCCTGAATCAGCCCTAGCAGCTCGACACTCTTCGGTTACCAGTCTCTGGCATCAGCAGTATGGGCACCTGAATGTGCACTACCTGTCCCAGCTCTCCCAGCAGCACCTTGTAGATGGGCTTCCTGAGATTCAGTCTTAGAACATCGGTGTCTGCGGATCCTGTCAAGCTGGCAAACAACACCGCACTCCTTTTCCGACTGGTGGCTCCTGACGTGCATTCAAGGTCCACCTGATGGGAGGGATGCTGATCCTTCCTCCGACTTAGATTCCGATGAGTCTCAGCGTGAAATTCTTGAGGATAATGCAGAACCTCCTCTTGATGCACATGTTCCAGATCCGGAACCTCCTGTTGAACCTGATGGTGACCTTGATGTTGGCCCCTCTACCCGTCGACCAAAATGGTGGTCAAAGACGATTGCCGATCTTCATGATGATGAACTTGTTGAGGGTAGATCTTCTCGGAATAAGAGCAAAAAGCAGCCTACAGTCAATTTTGCTCTCATGGCCAACTTGCACAGTGTCTTTGAACCTCAGACTTATTCAGAGGCTAAAGACATTCCTGAGTGGGATACAGCGATGGAATCAGAATACCAAAGTCTTCAGAAGAATCACACTTGGGTCCTCTCTGATCTTCCTCCAGGGAAGAAACCCATTAGCTGCAAATGGGTGTATAAAGTTAAGTACAAGGCTGACGGAACCCTGGACAAGTACAAAGCAAGGCTTGTTGCTCGGGGTTTCTCACAGAAAGAAGGCATCGACTACGAGGAGACCTTTGCTCCTACAGCCAAGATGAGCACCATACGGCTTGTCCTTGCCTTAGCAGCCCAGTTTGGATGGAAAGTCCATCAAATGGATGTGAAGAGTGCATTCATCAATGATGAGTTGCAGGAAGAAGTCTACATGACGCAGCCTCCTGGTTTCAAGGTTGCCGGCTAAGAACATAAAGTCTGTAGACTGGTCAAAGCACTTTATGGCCTGAAGCAGGCTCCCAGAGCATGGTACATCAAAATTGACAAATACCTCACAAAACATGGCTTTAAGAGGAGTCCATCTGACTCAAATCTGTATATCAAACACACTGGCAATGATATCCTGTTAGTTGTTGTCTATGTGGATGATTTGCTTATTACTGGCAGCTCAGCACACCTAATCAATAAGATCAAACAGCACCTGTGCACCACCTTTGATATGACAGATTTGGGACTTTCTCACTATTGTTTAGGTGTTGAGGTTTGGCAAACTCAAAATAGCATCTTCATCTCTCAGTCGAAGTATGCTCGCAGTCTTCTGGACAAGTTCCGAATGCAGGACTGCAAACCAGCCTCCACCCCTATGGAAAAGGGACTTAAGTTGTTAGCTAAGTCCGACTCACCAGTGGTTGATGAGTCTCTGTTCTGACAACTAGTAGGCAGTCTTATCTACTTAACTGCTACTAGACCAGACATCAGTTTTGCAGTCAGCTACATCTCCAGATTCTTGACAACTCCCAAGGCTGTTCATTGGGTAGCAGCTAAGCATGTGTTACGGTATGTGAAGGGTACATCTGACTTTGGTATCCTTTACACAAGGAATTCCGATCCCAGCCTTCAAGGCTTCACAGATTTAGATTGGGCAGGTTCAGTTGATGACAGAAAATCAACTTCTGGGTATGTGTTCAGTTTGGGATCTGGTGCCGTCACATGGACTAGTAAGAAACAGCAGGCTGTGGCACTCTCCTCAACAGAAGCTGAATATCACGGTGCAGTGCAGGCAGCATGTGAGGCAATTTGGCTTCGCCGGATGCTTGCAGATATGCAACTATCTCAAGCAGGACCGACTCCCTTGTTCTACAACAATTAGGGAGTTCTCAAACTTGCCAAGAATCCGGTCTTCCATGAGAGAACCACGCACGTCGAGACATTGTCACTTCATTCGATCGCTGATTGAAGACTGCACAGTTCAGTTGCTGTATGTTCCAACTGAGGATCAAACAGCAGATATTCTCACCAAGTCCTTGAGTCCTGACAAGTTTGTAAAATTCAAGGGGTCTCTTGGTGTTGTAAATAGATTGACCATTAAGAGAGGGTATTAAGATATTCCTTTAGAATCATCTATTTTTAGTTAATGGTCAGTATCGTGTAAGTGTAACGGTCATGTAATAATTTCTTGGATCGTGTGTCGATCCTTGGCAGTTTCTAAATATAGAAATGTGCCTATTATTGTACATCTTGTAACCTATATATTGAGCACTCGCTCATTGTTAATATCATCCAAAACAAACACAAGATCTGCAAAACAAACACAACCAAATCTCCCACTGCAGCTACAGCTTCCACACTACCACCCAAGAGTCAAAGTTGGCCAGACTCTGATACCAAATGTTAGAAATGAAAACAACATTACTTCAATGGAAATCTGATTCAAGATAAACTTCAACAATCTTTAAGTGTGCATTAACAATGGAGATTGTAACAAAACATAAAGCCCACTATAGAGAAAATGCCAAATATGAAGAACTCAACACAAGACACAATGACACAATGTTTAACGTGGAGAAAACCCCTGCAGGTAAAAAACTCCACACAAGAAAGAGGCCCAATGTTTGTATTAATCTACAAAAGATTGTACAATACAACACCACCAATCTCTCCTTCAGTCTTCAATCCGACAACATTCATGCAGCACCTGAGTACCTAAAAGTTGTATTGCAGCCACAAATACATGGCAAATACTTATAGAAATGTTTTCCAACTCATCCTAGGCGTTCACCTTCTCTCTCCTAAGATTCTCCAACCTGTAAACATTAATTACCATCTTACAAGCATCTTACACTTGTCCAAAAACAACCATTAATTACCACTTTTTTTGAAAGAATGGCTGTGAAAGTTGATTTAACAAGCAACTGATTCATGGATGATGCAATGCTGAAACACCAAATGCATAAAATTCAATGTTCTATTTCAGGGAATTGACCTCAATGATTTCCCAATGGTTTGTAGGGGATATAGATTGATGTGCTTGTTCCGCTTCAAGTTATGGTGGATGCTACCTCATGTGGGCAACTGTGGCAAGGACATACCTGTGGAATCACAGATATTTCTGTTAGAGGCCAGACAAAAGTGTGTTGTGGATCAGAACAATGGGGACCATAGTTGAAAAACTTGCCAAAAGCAAAAACTTGCCAAGCCCGAAAATCTCGACTCGCCAAAAACTCGGCAAAAAACTCGGAAAAACTCGGCAAAAAACTCGACAACTTAAAAAATTGTTTAAATTTCATTAAAAACGCATTTTTTTTGCAAAATTCAATGATAAGATGCATCTAATGAGTCAATAAATGAGAAACAAGTTGAGTCTAGTTGTAATTGATTAATTTCAAAGCAAATTGTGTACAAAATGGCATCCTCATGTGGAATGCGCTGATACTGATAGTCTGAGACAAAATGAAAATAGCAAATTGCTTTTGTAAAATTGAAAGTAAATACTAAATACTACATCTTCCTCTTCCCAAGTCTAGTGAAAACTAGGGGAGTGGTAGAACTAGAGGGTCTAGTTCTTAGAATCTGCTGTGGCTCCTCCATCCTCGGCATGATAGACCGTGGCTCAACCTCCTTCTTGGATGTAGATGCTGGTAGTGGTACTGGTGCCAATGTCTCCTCATCCTCCTCATCCTCAATGTCATCCAATGAGAATCCCAATCCACCAATTCCACCCCCTTCATTCCATTGCTTGTCTCTCCAAATCATAGATCTCATCCTCGGAAAACAATGAAGGCTACTCATTCCGCCTTGTCCAAGGGCTCCGATGTATCCAATGACAAAATGTATCCAATGAGTCCATAAATGAGTACATAAGTGTTTTCTATTAAATTTGATTGATTTGAATGCAAATTGAGTACAAAATCGCATCCTCATGCGGAATCTTGATGGCTGATTCTAAGTCTGAAACCTTGGAACCCTGAATTTGGCTAAGTCTGAAACCCTGAAACCCTGAAAATTTGGTTAACTCTGAAATCTGATGGATCCTCCAAAATCTAGAATCTGCATGTTAAATCCCATGGATCCGGAACCTATCTCAAACATCCTGACAGTATATTTCAAAATATTTAAAGTATAGGAAATTCAATATCTCAACATATACTTAAATATATTTTGAAATATACTGACCAACTATATTCCTAATTTTTAAAGAGACTGAAATGCCCAAATGCTGCTCTTTTTGCCGAGTTTTTTTACAGACTCGGCGAGTTTTTACCAAAAACTCGCCAAAAACTCGCGAGTTTTTCACAAAAACTCGGCAAGTGAAATAGGCGAGTTTTTGCATGAACTACTCGCCATCAAAAAAAACTCACGAGTTTTTTGAAACTCCGCAAGTTTTTCGCGAGTCTTGCATCTATGATGGGGACTATACCTCTGATCATGTATTCTATATCCTGTTTTTGCTTGTCTTGGAGGGTCCATTCAGAAGCAGCCTGCAGGGTAACGAGGCAAATGATTTAGAGTTATGTGTAGAAAGTGGTGAGTTGTTAATTTGAAGAATTGAGCCCAATTGCCTACGATTTTAAAACTATACATTAATGGTAAAGGATTTCTATCATTTGCTCCAGGTTATACCTTTCGGGAATGACAAATAACATGTGAATACTGTAAAAGAGGGTCAAAAAATGAGAGGAGGTTATAGAAAATTCCAAATATTGGAGTCAATATTTAGAATGCTATGAACACATGTTTTTTTACTTGTTTTATGATGTAACCGTATGATTATTTGTGATTCCACTCAATTCCTATAACTTATGTATTCTCTCTCTTTAGGACACCCTACCGTGCAAACCACAAAGGCATTGCAGGCCGTATTTGTCAATGCAGGGGAGAATCCATTTGAGCTCATAATCGAGTCTTTCAAGTAAGCTCACAAGATCAATTATTTTGGTTTATGACACTTGTGTGTAAGATCTGCTTGACAACTCTTCTCTCAGAACTACACTCAACCTTTTACTGTTTATCAAATTTTTATTGAATTACAGGGCTCTGGACTGTTTATCAAATTTTTATTGAATTACAGGGCTCTGGAAAAGCAAAAGGGCACATTTGTTCACTGTGAAAGGAAGAAGGTATGCATAATTTACTTATCTATTCGAGTTTCATTTGATGGAAGACAGATTTTAGGTATTGTTATATAAAGGTGGCCATGGAAACCATATTTCTAATTTCCATAAACCTGTGGAAAGGAATTACAATAGTAACAATGGAAGCTTGAATAATCTGAATACCTCAGAGCCATGTCTTTGATAAATTTGGATCTACTTGAGTATTTCATCTCGTTAGATTGATTTCATATTGGCTCCCTTCAACAGATGCCTGGAATCCTTGGTTGGTTTTTGTGGTGTACATGGGATGCATTCTACACCGATGTCAATCCAGAGGGAATAAGTCAAGGTTTGCAAAGGTAATTCTTAATCATGAACAGTTATGACTCTAAAGTTGATGCACATACTCATTTTCTCTCTAAATAGCTCTGAAGTTCTTACCACTTTTTATCTTTTGGTCTTAGTCTAAATTCCTAGATTGAAACAAAAATTCATCTGCTCACCATTGGTTGTTATGATCAACTTGGCAGAGGGAGGTACTCCAGCAAGGTTCCTTTTAATTGATGATGGCTGGCAAGAAACAATCAAAGAATTCAAAACAGAAGGAGAACCATTTATTGAAGGCACCCAGTAAGTTTCCTAAGTTGTTCTCCAAGGGAGATCTTTAATGTCTAACTATAAGCAGAGTTGGTTGGCATATGCATGTGTCATGCCAGATATAATACTAAAACAGAATGACCATTTTAAAACATATTAAATACAGCCAAATATAGTAGAGAAATATTTCCATCGAAACTATGAAAACTAGACAAATTTTTTGAAAGAAATTATTTGTTGTTCTAACTGATTGTTTAAATCAGCGAGCGAATATTCAATTAAAAAACTAGCAGTCAGATTACGGCACTCTTTTTTCTAGCCTTCGGTTTTAAAGAGTAGGGAATTGTGTTTACTATCCCTGAGTCAGCTTTGTAACATGTGTATCCTTAGGATTCCTCTATGCTAGCTTTATTCGGCAGAGCCTCTGTTTTGGATACCAAGGGTTAAAACAAAGCTTTTGAATGACTAATTACCTTTTTGGGATTCCCAGGTTTGCAACAAGGCTAACTGACATCAAGGAAAATAAGAAGTTCCGGAAACACAGTCAAAAGGGTTCTGAAGAATTGGTTGATGGTTTGCATCAAATTGTTAAGCATTTCAGAGAAACCTACGACCTCGAGTAAATGATGATAATTCTTAGTTCCTTCATATTCAAAGAATCTGGTCTAGACAACAACTTTCAAGTAGTTACTTAAAAATTACAACATATTTTTTTCATTTTTGCAGGTATGTATATGTATGGCATGCCCTAGCAGGTTACTGGGGTGGTCTTCTGCCATGTGCTCCAAATCTAAAGAAATATGAAGCAACCTTAAATTATCCAGTACAATGACCAGGAAATGTAAGCAACTTGCGCGATGTAGCCATGGACAGTATTGAAAAATATGGAGTCAGAATCATTAACCCCAACAAGATTGGGGAATTTTACAATGACTTGCACAGATATCTTGCTTCAGCAGGGATAGATGTGCAAAATCTAATTGAAACCCTTGGTGCCGGATTTGGAGGTCGAGTATCTCTAACTCAAAAATACCAACATGCTCTGGAAGATTCTATAGCCAGGAACTTCCCTGAGAATGCCTGCATATCTTGTATGAGTCACAACACTGAGTCAATTTACAGTTATGTCTTCTTCTTCAGTTACATCATAGCCAACTACAGTGCCCTTCTATTTATGGCTTTCAATTTTGTTGTTGAACATTTTGGATAGGAAACTTATATGTAAGGAATTTATTTAAGGTCCTCGTGTTCATGTATCTCTTTGGGTTATTTCTTTCCTACATCTATTTATGATGAAGAAATCATTGCTGTTATCCAAAATAACTTTTAAGAAAGGGAAACAGCCCAAAGTTTGCAGAGGAACTGCCTACCTGATTTAAAAACCCAGAAAATTATAAAATAGCAATGTGGTAGCTATTTTCTCTACACCCTCCTAAGTTTTGCATTTTTTGAAACTGAAACCCCTGCTTCAGAGTTCAGAGACATGGTCATGGATAAGTTTTGTTGTTCATCTTTTGTTAATTCGTTGAACCATGAAATTTCTAATCCAAGAGTCTAAACTGAAAATCAGAAGCTAAACTTGATCTGAATCTTTAACTGCTGGAGGACAGATTTAATCCCTAATTTTCTTGCAAGAGCATAATTAAATTATTGATTTTGGGGGCAGATTTTTATTGGGGAAAATGAATGGGATTTGTTTGGTCTTCACATTATATTTTGCTCACATGCTTTTATGCAAAGCCCTACCAAGTGGCTACAAAATTTTCATTGTCCTTTCTTCAAAAAGAGCATATATTATTGATGACGATTTCTGAAGAAAAATTAATAGTGGTAAATTGGACTTCTCATCTTCCTGCCAAGAGCTACACTTAATGCCAAGGAATCTGCAGAAAGTTCTCCAATATTTGCCAGTCTCTTCGGCAGAAGATTCTAGACCTACACTACTAAAGAACATGGTTGTTCTATTAAAAATTTGACTCAATGCTTAGACAATAGTTAAAATATAATCATAGTTTTGGATTGTTTTTCTTATCAGAGATAGTTTTAAGTAAGTTTTATTCCACTCAATTCTTCCCAGCATATTTTTGTTGGTATAAAATTCTCCATGAACTATAGCTAAGCCGAAATCCTCAATGTCGAATCTATTCAAACAAGCAAAATATATAATAATATAAACCAAATATAGATTCTGCCTTTCTTTAAATGAGTTTAACTCAGCTGGCAACTTCCATTTAAATAGCAGAATGAAATAATCTGACAAAAAAACATTATTTTTCGAGGCATCAGTCATGAAACTCAATCCTTAGAAATAATTAACTTGGAGGGTTTTTCTGCACAATGTACCGTCAGTTCATAATATTTCTTATCACTGCATTTTTTATTCTGATAATCTAACCTCATTAGAGATATAAAATTATAAATAGTTAAGGAATTAAGATTGTTTACATTACGTAATTAGAAAACTTTGACATCTAACTCTGATGAAGTGCCTAAGCAGTTCCAAGAAGACTGCTATTGTAAGAGCATCAGAGGATTTCATGCCAAGGAATCCAAACATCACAAACTCTCCATGTTACCTCTATGGCCTTCAACAGCCTACTTTTGGGAGAGGTTATGTTGCCTGATTCGGATATGTTTCATGTAAGTGTGGACTTTATATAGCATTTCCCCGTGGTTTAACAGAAAGCAACATTAAACATTTACTCACCTAATTTTTCTTTCATCTGAATTGTAGAGTAAACATATTGCAGAAAAATATCATGCTGCAGTACGGGCTGTGGGAGGCTGTGGAATATATGTCAGGTATGAAATTATTACCATCTGACTGCTCACTGTTTTAGAGTAAGAGTTTATGAGGATCAGGGCTGAAATGTTAATGCACTTTAATTATGACCGCAGAGTTCAGTGTTCATTAGGCCTGTTCATATCTTTGTGTGCACATGAATATGTGCATGCTAGTTATTATAGTATAGGTTCTCATGGCTTGAGTAGAAATTCTTGTAACCAAAGAGTATCTTGAATTTTACAGTGATAAGCCTCATGATCATGACTTCAAGGTCCTGAAAAAGCTTGTCCTCCCTGATGGATCAGTACCTCGAGCAAGATTTCCTGGAAGGCCCACACGTGATTGTCTCTTTGTTGATACCACAGGGGACAAGAAAAGGTGATTTTGATATCACTTACTCTGTACAAGCGATGACTTTGTCTGTAATTTATGTATTGTACTGTTTTTTTCTATGATCATCTCTCATTTGTTTGAAATGTGTTTGTGAGTTGGTTTTACAGCTTGCTTAAGATATGGAACATGAATGCACGCACAGGAGTTGTAGGAGTGTTCAATTGCCAAGGAGCCGGATGGTAAGATGAGCATAAATGCATTGAGGCCTATGACAATCCTCCTGAATGTGTTACAGGGTGTGTCCATCCAATAGATGTGGAATCTTTGGTGGATGTTACAGAGGGAGAATGGAATGGGGATTGTGTTACTGAAAAACATAATTATATTAACTGAATGAGATTATTACAATGAAGAGCACAGCTCTATTTAAAGGGAATTACATGATGTTTCTAAATAGAGAATACAGCTAATAAAGCAAAGCTAATAGAAACATTCTAAACTAAACTAAACTAAATTAAGACTGAAATAGAAATATCCTAAGATGACCATTAATAAACTATATACTTTATTTTAATACCCTCCCTTTTTGGTCATCGTACAAACAAAAACCCATAACCCTATGGAGTGCTGGTCCTCAAAATGCAAACTCCTCAGTATGCTCCGCCACTTGAGCACTTTGCTGAGGCTTTTCCTGGTTGGACTTCTCATCAGCCAGCCGCTTTCTGCAAAACCTCTTGATATGACCAGTCTTCCCATAGTAATGGCAAGTAAAAAACTTCTTGGAGTCCTCCGAATCGCCTCGTCCTTTCTGCTGAGTGGACGTGCCTTTGCCAACTTCCTTGGCAGTAAAAGCTTGTTCAACACTAGGAGACTCACTACTACTCCCAAACTGCTTCCTCCACCTATCTTGTTGCAAAAGCTTGTTACACAGCTCATCAAACTTCAAGGTAGCATTGGTGGACGTAATGTTGAGCGTTTCGATGAAGTGCTCGTAGGAACGTGGCAAACTTTTCAAAGTGATCACCACCATATCCTCTTCAGCCATCTTATGACCAATGGCCTCCAGTTGGTCGCAAATATCCTTGATTTTCGTCAAGTGCCCCTGCAAAGACACTTGGTCATCCATCATAATAGAGAATAGCATATTTCTTTAGGAAGAATGCCCCTCCCTTGTCTGAGGTCTCATGAAGATCTTTTAAATGCTTCCAGATCTCCGCGGCAGATTTACCAGATGGTATTTTTGGTAACATCTCATCGGTGACAGACAATTTTAGAAGCATAACTGCCTCCCTATTACCTTCATCATACTTGCCCTGATTCTTCCCAGGAGTAGCGGGACGAGCTTCTGTACCTAGAACAATCGAATTCAGACACCAATACTCAAAGATGGTAAGCATCCTCTACTTCCATGTGTTGTAATTCTTTCCATTGAACCTTTGCATATTTTCCAATAGAATACTGGACAAAGACGCCATCCCTCCCATTTTCCAAAGCACGAAAAACGAGGTAACTCAGCTAGCACAAACTCTGGACAATCAACTGGCACCACTTACGATTTTTCAAAAATCGTCTAAAAAGAGGCTCAGAAAAACCTTCAAAAGTAAGATTTTTGTAGAAAAACCTTCAAAAAGTAAGATTTTTGTAGAAAAACCTTCAAAAAAAACTCTTTGCAGAGTTTTTTTATTTTTCCCAGACAAATTCCATCAAAACTGGCTCATAAGACGAACTCTTCACTTTGCCATAAAATATCAAATCTCCCAAAACGTGATGAAGCACAAATTGCTGCCCAATAAAACTCCTGCCAATGCAAAAAGAAAAGCAACCGATACCCACGAAAAGTCTTGGACCAACGATATCATGACCCCGTCCAAAAAATTGTGATTTTAATGGTTGCAACGACGATTATTGAGTACACAGCCCATCAAATCCTGATTTCAAAAACAACGGTGGATATGTGGTAGCCCGCTTTAGCACCAGGGATGGGCACATACATCTCTCAAAATCTTTGCAGGCAATGTGGGCATTTTCTGTCAATCGCACAAACAAAGAATGTGAATTGGAACCGTCAACCAGAAAAAAATGTGAGCAGAGGAAAGCTCACGAGCAGGGGATAAACCCTTCAGGAACCCACAACAACAACTCTAAATGGCGCTGTGGAAACTTGCAAAGAAAAACGCGATAGCAAAGGTCGCTTTCAGAAGACACGAAATCACGTCAGGAAAAAATGCGAACCATGACTGTAGAGAAGCAGGCGCTAAAACGCGAGTTTGCAGATATAGAACGTGAAATCCTGCCAATCGAAAGAAACGACCACATATTGCTTTAAACTTCTCCAGAATACAGAGAATTGCGACGCCAATCAAAAACACCAGACAAGATTGCGCGGAGAGCACAGAAATGAAATCGCGACCTGGGAGGAAGGAAAAACGCGATTCGCCACAAAAATGCCAAAAACCCTACAATGAAACCCTCAAAAAATCTTCAAGCAAGATGTCACGATTTTCCACCAGAAAAACCCTTGAAAATCTTCCTTCAAAAATTTCTTCAATTTTTTTTTTTTTTAAAATCAGCGAAAAAAAACATTTAAGAAATTTCTAAAAAATTCCTTAAGAAAACGACCAAAAGAGACCGAGCCTAAGCTCTGATACCATGTTACTGAAAAACATAACTAGCACTTGCACCCACAAGAGGTTCAAGGAATATGCCGATAGGAACAACCGTTTAGAAAATTTTCCGGCGTGATTTTTTTTAACGATGTGAGACAATTTTCGGAACACTATAATACTCACATATAAAAGCCTATCAACTAATTAAGACATAATCCTATTCTCATCCCTGTATAAAAATTGAATTAAAATGACAAAAAAAAAAGTCTTGGCCCCCTGTAATCCCTAAAACCAAAACCTGCAGAAAGGAAAGAAAAGAACACAACCCACAAAGCAAAATCATTTTCTCCCCCCAAAAAAGGGGGATAAAAAGTAATTATATTGAAGCAGTATCGTACAGAAGAGGAGGCTAAATATGAACGTCAAGTTCAAACCCTCTTTAGAAAAATGACAAGTTCAAATCCTTTATAGAAAAGCTTTCCTTTTTATCTCCCGAATATAGCAGGGAAGAAAGAAATGAAGATCTTATATCTTATATACACTGAAAACTATATTGAATATACAGGTAACGATGACGGATCTATTTATATAACTATCTATTCATAGATAAAGCCCAGGCCTTCTCCTTCATACCAAGTGGCGAGGGCATGACTGGCTTGGAATTATTAACAAAAACATCCTTCATCTCAGTTGTTAGATGCAATATAGCCACACGATCCTTGGACGAAATTTTGCTCTCTCCTATATTATTACCGATATTCTCATCTTTCGCCTTGATTCGTATCACTTGGTTGTGCAGAAGGGGTCTCTATTTTACTGAATCTGCCTTGTAAAGCCGACTGCCCATTCCTTTATAATGGCGGCAAAAGTTGGACGGTGTAGAATAAGTCGGCCGAAGAAATAAAGAATAAGTCAGTGAGAATTTAAGGCTAAAATCTGATATACAGATTTGATCTTTGATATCATAATATCTGATATGGATTTGATCTTTAATAGTGATACAAAGTAAAAGTTGCATTTTCTCCCAAGAAGATAGGGCGGTAGAGAAACACATTTACCAGCTGCCGGGCGGGAAAAAAATACGGCGTGAGACAATTCCGAGCACTATAATGCTCACAACTAAAAGTTTTCATTATTAACTGACTTTGATGAAAATTTTCCGTCGTGAATTTTACGGCGTGACACAATTCCGAGCACTATCATGCTCACAACTAAAAGCCTATCGGCTAACTATATTAACTGAATGAGATTATTACAATGAAGAGCACAACTCTATTTAAAGGGAATTACATGATGTTTCTAAATAGAGAAATACAGCTAATAAAGCAAAGCTAATAGAAACATTCTAAACTAAACTAAACTAAGACTGAAATAGAAATATCCTAAGATGACCATTAATAAACTATATACTTTATTTTAATAGATTGTGCAATGTATGCCCATAATATAGGTCTGTCATTACAAAACATTGTATTTTCTTTTACTATGATATCTAACTACCTACTCATAAAAGTTTTTGAAAAAAGGAATCAGGGATAAGTTTAAATTAAAGGTTTATAAAGCACTACATACACTAAAAGGTTTGCCAATCTGGAAGTAGTCTTGGGGGTGCAAGCCCCTACGTTGATGTGTGAGGATCCTCTTTCTCTGTCCAAGGAATCCTACTGTTCTCTGGTATAAAATTTCAATGCACTATAATATCTATCTTTTACTGCAAATTAAGGTCAAAAGTAGGTAATGGGCATTTTTCTGCGTGGAACCACCTCTTTTCAAGATAATCGCCTTGCAGTAATTCCTATTTTATTGCCAAAAAAAGGCACTCTTGGAAACAAATACAAAGCAAACAGCATAAATCCCAGTTGTTATTAATATGAACATACACTATGGGCCAAAATCCATATGCAAAAAAAGAGCTCACTATTCATTTACAATAATGTAGGGAAAAAACAGTGGCTGATTTTGTTTTTGCTGTCTCTTTTTACAGGAAGCCTTACAAAACTCTCAAAAAAAGGATCTTTGACAGTGTCACTTAAAATTCTAGAATATGAAGTTTACACAGTCAGTCCCATAATAGTTAGTTTGACTTACTTTTTAGCTTTTCCTTCATTCATGCAGTGCTTTTAATTCAATAGGGTGTAGAGCTATAATGAGATATGAAAACAGTTATATTTGTTTGGATTTTTCAAGTTCAAAAGAAAAAAGTTGTTTGGCAGATTTTTACATTGATGTTCTAGATCACATTCCTGATCCATTTTACCCTGTGATTCAAAAGGTGGATGTAACAAACTGTTACAAAGTTTTCTCCAAAAACTTGAAAAATCCACTTAAATGAACTGTGAAAATCTAATGCTACTACATATTTTTGTTGAACTTATTGCAGGATTATAAGAATAATGTTTGTTTTGCACCTTTGGGACTCATTGATATGTATAATGCCAGAGGGGCTGTTGAGACTATAGACTGCTTTGATGAAGACAATAATTTTTCAATTAAGATGAAAGTGCAAGGCTGTGGAAGATTTGGAGCATATACAAGCAAGAACCCAACAAGCTGCCTTGTGAATATGAAACAAGTAGAACATTCTTATGAAAGTACCAATTGTTTACTAACTCTCATTATTCCAACTTATGTTGCCCCAAACAAAATCATAAGTGTTATCTTGGGTTTTCACCTCCACACTCTTAACCCCTTCCTCCCCATCCTGGACAGGGTTAGGGTGCATTGGTGGTATTTCACTCTTATCTGCCTTTTTCATCCTCTGAGGAGTATTCGCATCCCCCACTTCAACCTCTCTTATTGCCTCTTTCTCTTTCCATATCTTATTATGCACTTTCGGCTTTTGAAAAGGGCATTGTTTAGTCCAATGCCTTGCTTTCTTACATTTGAAGCAGGCAAATGGGATAGTTTCAAACTCCACTGCCTGTTTCCAATCCCTCAACATAAATTTAATGATAATCGATGAAGGGAGATTAGTAAACTGTTCCACACAGACACACATCCTGGCATAAACAATTCTTTTTCTTGTAACTGTCATAGAGTCTATGTTAAGAAGCTGTCCAAAAGCACTAGCTATACCTCCGAATACCTCCTCGTCCCAGAATTCAAGGGGTAGTCCAGGTAAGCGGATCCAAACAAGGGTCATATTGAAAGAGCTCTTTGCAGCATCAAATCTAGTATGCCATTTTTTCAAAGACAAGGTTGACTTACTGATGGTCCAGGGTCCTCTCACCAGGATATTATTCATATCTTCCATGCAGACAAAGGAGAATGAGAACCCTTTAGGCATGGCTGCTATATCTACCTGACCTTTTAGTCTCCATTTTTTTGCTGCCCAAGCCCTAACATCTTCAATATTAGGTCTTGGTCCTATCAATTTTCCTATCAAGGTCATCTCCATTTTGGAAATGCCTTTCTTAACAATGTTGTCCAACACATTAATGGATAGGGCACCCGACTCCGGATCAGAGACAACCTTCACTGAAGACGACACATATTTCCCTTTGGTCTTATCACCGAGGAGCGATACCCAAGACTTAGGCACAGAGCCTTTATCTAATGAGTTTCCCAACAAATTAGAAAATTCATTTTTAGGATCCAAAGGCTTCTTAAACTTAGAGGATTGACCATCTTCCAACAAGATGTCAATCTTCTTGAAGATCTCTTTTGCACTTACCTCAATATGGCCCGCCACTGATTAACACCCAGGGTCAGGCAATTCATCCAGGTGTCCTAGTAACCTCCCAGACTTTACTGAGACTATCGCTTCAGAGTCGTCAGAACCACCGTCAATAACCACACAACTAGCCGCAAAACAACCCCCTAAACCACTGCTTCCCTCCGCCTTCCGTCCTCTACAAGCAGACCAAGCTACGTCATCCATCTTCATTTTGTTTCGTAAGTTTACCTATATTCTTTCAAAAACATGTTTATCATTACAATTCTAGAACTTTTTAAGGATTGAAATTATGAACAAAGTTGAGGTATTACAATGTGATTCTTTATACAACAAGAGGCATCCAAATTCCCCCACCTAATGCACATCTAGGCACACCCAACCATTAGATATGTTGGGGAAACGTCCTCATACATACACAAGCAGAAGCACATTTTTGAGGCATCTTTTGGTCACTTCTTAATTTTCGTAATGTGAGTGTTTTATTTTGCACATTTTAGTGTGACGCAAAACGGAACAGATGTGCAGTAAAACCGCTCTTCAGATTAGAAGGGGAACCTCCCTGTAAAATAAAACCTAACTTAAAATTACACACAATGTACTTGCAATTTACAAACTTTACAATGTTTTATGAGCTATTTCATGTTCATGCTGAACAAAACATAAAAATGCAATATTTTTGGTTGCGACGTGCAAAAGATAGAGGCGCACTTTTAATCACGAGGCAAGGATTTTGTGCTTTTGACTTGAATCAAAACCTACAACTATATGCTTGTGCTATTCAGCTAAATTCAAAGGTTGAGCAGGGCAAGTACACATGGATTGGACTGATTAACACATAAACACATAATCACGAATGCCATGTTTAGATCGCATATAAGATGGTACAAAGCCACGACTTATATCTTCTATTTCACCTATGACACAAAGTTTGCAAATTCATTGAAGTGACTTAACTTTCAGCACAGATAACACATTTCAATAAACATTCATCAGCAAAAAGACATAATAAATGTCATTGAATGAATAACAGAATCACAATTATGTTGAACACCATGTGACTAACAACTCCAACAAAATGAAGGCATGAGAATTGCCATTTTATTGATGTTCATTCACTAATACAACTAATTTCTCTAACTCTGATACTGAATAATAAATCTATGAATAATGAATACTCCTCCCTAATCTATGTGCAAAAGCACTTATTTATAATGTTTACAAAGCTATCGCATGAAAAAAAATTTAACTCCTATCTTAGCTGAATATTGTTTGCATGACATGCAAACTTTATTACTGTTTATCTACACCACTCAAACTAAAATTACAACCATGCAATTGTAGCTCAACTGATGATTAAGATCATGCAATTATCTTTTGAAAGCTCTCATCTCTCGCATAACAGTCGAACATAAGAGATCGATGTGTTAACTCAGATTAACGCTAAAAATAAAAATTGCTAAAAACAAGGGCAATAAATAGCTTCAACTAGAAATAGCAAGTCTTTGAGTATGCTCTTCTCTTTGAAAATGGTGACCTGCTAAAATAGCAATTCTATTTTTAATACGGGCTAAAAATAGTCCTTTGGGTACGCGGTTGTAGATGACTTTGATAATTTTGAGCAAACCCTCTAAAAAACCTTGAAAATCTATTCATTCATTTCTCCTTTCTATTAGCACGTTTAGATGCACAAAGGTGCGCCTTTCTCCCTGTATAGGCGCATGAGACGTCAATCAAGCGCGCTTTTCTCTTTGGACAGGCGTGTTTGGCATGAGATAGGTGCACTTGTACTCTTCCACGATCACTTTCCTTGTTTAGACACGCTTTAATCCTTTTTGGCATGCTTTTCCTCACTTTCCTTGCTTAGGCACACCTATCTCCACCTAGGTTCGCTTTTGGTCTATCTTTGCAAGCTTCAGGCACACCGAACTTCTACCATACACACTTTTCTTCATTTTGACGTGTGGATTTGCAGGTGAGCGCGCTTTTTGTCTTTGGTTAGGTGCATCTGGTGCCTTGAAGGCGTGCCAATTCTCTTAAAATTCTCCTTTTCCTTTGATGCAACACATTTGATCTGAGAGGTGCACTTTTGTTCACAAACTCATGTTCACTTGTTGAGGCATGTTTGGACTTAGGTGGGCGCGCTAATAGTCTAAAACTTCTTCGATCTGGCAAAGATAAGTTCAGATGCTTTTTGGCACACTTTTGCACTACAAGTTCTTCCCCTAAAACCTTTGAACCTCTTTCCTCTATTTAGATGTGTGATACCTTGAGGGGATGCGCTTTTACTCTATTTCTATTCTTCCCATGTTCTAGCGTGCGCCTTTGGTAGAGAGCGCACTTATACACTATGGAATCATTCTCCTTGTCCAAGCATGCTAAAGGTCCTACAAGCATGCTTTTAGTCTTATACAAACATGTGAGAGGAATGGAGGCACACTTTTACACTACATAGGCGTGTGGGAAGATCATCTAGTGTGCCTCAACACTTGAAACTTCCTTCACTTTGTCCAAGTGCATCTAGTGAACCCCAGATATGCTTCCAGACCAAAGGCGCACCAAAGTGACATCAGGTGCACTTTTGCTTTGGTTAGGCACATGAGGCTCCAGGGAGGCATGCTTTTACAATGCACCTACTTTTTTCTTTGTTTAGGCACGCCCAGTGACTACCAAGCACGCTTTTGCACTGGATCTTATTAAAATAAATTCGTTAGTTTCTATAATGGTCAATCTTTGTTTCCTATTAGATAGGTTCTTTTTCCATCTTTAGTTCTGCTTTGTTAGCTGTAGCTTTTTTACAAGCTATCAGTCTATTCTTAGATAGTGTAACTTCTCTTTAAATAGAGCATCGCTCTATCCTTGTATGTAACTTATTTTGATAATACATTATTCAGTTTCTAAATAATGTAACATGGTATCAGACCCAGGTTCGGGCGGGTTGTATGGACGCCTGTATGGCCTCCTTAATTTTGGCATCTGATTTCAAACTTTTTTGAATCGCATTTTTTTCCTTCTACTCTAGTTTTTTGCGATTTTCTTGTTTCTGGACGCAGTTTTTTCTGATCGAATTCGGATTTCTATGCATTTTGTGTTTTCGTTATACCCTTAGCAGGTTCTGTGCTCTCTACAATCGGTGCCTTTCTTGTCTTGTTCTTTTTGGTGTTTCTGGGCGGATTTCTGTAGGTCGCAATTTATTTCGTGGCGTCGTTTTTCCCTTGGTCGTCAGGTTTCCTCTAGCAGCAGACATTCAGAAATCTGCATCTGCGTTTTTTTTCTCAAAGTTTTTTTCGAGCGCCTTTTTTAGAAGGGTTTTCGGCGGATTTTTTGGCGCCTTTTTGCTAGTCTGAGGTTGCAGTTTTTCATTTGCCTATGCTCACGTTTCTCATCCTGAGGTCGCACAACCGTATTGTGCCAAGTCGCGGCCAGCACATGGATATATCCACGCCCACGGTTTCGTTTTTAAACGATTTTTCATTAAAATCATGATATTTTCTCAGTTTTTTTGGTAGTTTTCGTACAAACCATGACTGGTCAAGAGCTATGGACACCATTTTAGGAGGATTTCTCAGAAAATTGCGACTCAGTTTATCTTTTTTTGGAACGATTTGCTACAGGTCACGATTCTGTTGTAGCAGTTTGTTCGCAGTTTTATGTTACTCGAAGGTGTCTACAGCCGCTAATCTCTACCTTTTGGCCGCTAATCTCTGCCTTTTGGCCACTTATCTACTTCTGCATGAGGTTTTTTTCTCTATTTCAAGACCGTTGGTTCATTGTTTGGCTCCAACCTTGCATTTTGGTCAATGTTCGTTATTTGCCTTAAGCGGCAGTTTTGAAGTTTAGTTGGTATTTGTTTCTTCCTTTTGTGGGCAGTTGTATTATGAGTAGTGGGTCCCTTCTAAAAGTTGTGGACTTCTGATTTTTTGGAATATGCTTTGGACTCCGTGATCTCTTGGGTGATGTGGAGTTGTCTTTGTATCTAGCAGTCACTGTGGTTACTTGCCCCCAGTTGACATGAAATATTCCTTTCTATCTCGAAATCCGTGTTCGGATTCTTTAAGTCTGCTTTCCGTTCTCTCAATATCTATGTTTCAGATTTATTCCATGTTTTCAGAATCGGTGCTTCATAACCCGTGCAAGGGTTCTGTTCAACATCTGTGCCGTCTATCTACTTCAATATTCGTGCCATCCGTGCCTCGAAAAACGTGAAAAATGGCATCATGGTCCCACAACAGTCAAAGGTTCAATGGCAGCAAGCTTTTTAATTGTCAATGTTCTCTACAAGATCTCGTCAGAGTTGAGTTCCTGTTCCGTAGCCCTTTGAATGGGGTTCTGTTTTCTTGATCAACGGCTTCCTTGTTTGGAAATGTTTTTGCCTAGTCGTTGTTTCTGGAGAGTTTAATCTGTGTTTTCGCTGTGGTTTGCAGCTTTGAGGGCTTCTTTGATCTGCGCTTACAGCGCTTAGCCCCTTCTAGTCCCCAGCTAGATCAATGGTCAGCATTTGTGTTTGGCAGGCGGCCATTCTACTTCTTTGGATTCCTTGGGATTTGTGTTTCGACACCCGTGCTCGGGTTCTGTTTTCTGCTTATGCCATCCATTTGTCTCAGAAGACAGTGTATTTTGGGAGGGCATCTTGGTATAGTTAGGAAATTGACCGTTAAGGAGGGTATTAAAATAAATTCGTTAGTTTCTAGAATGGTCAATCTTTGTTTCCTATTAGATAGGTTCTTTTTCCATCTTTAGTTCTGCGTTGTTAGCTGTAGCTTTTTTACAAGCTATCAGTCTATTCTTAGATAGTGTAACTTCTCTTTAAATAGAGCATCGCTCTATCCTTGTATGTAATTTATTTTGATAATACATTATTCAGTTTCTAAATCATGTAATAGATCTTTTTCAAAATTCTTTGCTCCAATGTGTATGGTGATATTTGGATGCACCTTTACACTGAATCTGCAATCAAATGGATGAAATGTTATCCTTGAATTGGTTAAGTGCTTTGATGCCTCTGCAAGGTTTAGTAAAATCAACAAAATGATATACCAGAAATGATTTTTTAAAACAAGTCTAAGGCAAACAAACAAGGTTTTTTTTTGACAAAATTGATGACATACAAATGTTTTGTATGGGTACAACACGTAAAGTCTAAAATATTTTTGATATCCCCATCCACAAAATGCAAGGGATACAAGAAACACCTCATGATCCCGGTGACACATCCCTTCCAAAACACTATACTATTTCACATCCTTCTGATATGTTCTAGTTCTATGATATAGGCCTTCATTGGGTTTATAGGGGCCCTACTTGGACCCTTTATCTCGCCCCCCTTTAGGCCCTCACCAATTTTGGAGGTTGGGCATAACTCTTTTTCCCCTCAATATAGATTTTCCTATTGGTAAAATGAATAAATGTGCCATGCACAATTGGATTGTATTGATGTTCCAAACGGACAAAGCCAACAGAAATACATCTTGCTCAGTTAGGAAAAAAAGCTTTAGTTCAGAGTATGCTGCGATACAACAACAGTCACATACAATTTAATATGCCAACATTCTTCCAAAGCAAATAACAGCACAAAAACATAGTAAAATCCCAAACCAGAGACAATCAAACATAATTAAACAAAAACTTGGAAAAAGACAGACACTTGGGGATATTTTTGCGAGAACGTAACTTACACCATTAAACCTAATAATAAACTAGATGGTTGTGAGCAAGCTAGCTGGCATAGAATTTAAGTATGACTGAATCATGTGATCTGTTTACTCGGCTACAAATTATGCTTTCAACCATAAAAAACAATGGTAAAATTCAGAGTGTAATATACAAAATTCTTATAGGACAGACTAGTTCATTAGAATGAGTGAAACCTTTCAAATAAACGTTGAGTGAGATTATTTATCCCCTATAAATGAATCATTATGGATAAATTTTCATGCCAAATACTTAAATGAATCTTGATCTCTTAAGTATCTTACACATAAATGTGAGTCTGGCATTCTTGTTTGCTACCAGCTCATCTTGTTTATTCAATCATTTCTAACAAGAAAAGGTCTTTTTGTTATAAGCTATAGGATTATTCATCAATTAACAATTCATTTTTTGTACTCCATTAATTATATAAAGCTGATAAAATCTAATTGATATCAATTTCATAACTATATCCAATGCCTATTTTTCATGCAAAGCAAATGAAATCACATAATGAGTATTTTCTGGCACTGGCATTCAAGTTTTGCTATTTCATTCAATCTCATAGCCTTGATCTTGGAGTTCTTCAATGACCTCATTCCGCATTCTAAGCCATAACTTTTGTGATTCTCTTTCAAATTTTTCTTCCTGATGTTTGATCTGAGGACTGTCCCCAGTTTTATCCACAAAGCCTTTGGGCCCTATTGTTGTCCCAAAGGAACCACCCTTTGCAATGAACTCTCGAACTGCCTCCTCGTCACCAGGGTAAGGAAATTCTCTACGCTCATAAAGATGTGCCATTTGTTTTTCTTCCTACTACCAAATGTTCATCAACTGTAAGTGTATAATTTATGCTTATTTGTAAAACGCAAAAGATGAACACAAGTTTCTCAAACAAGAATGAATAATTTTTTAGCAAACAACCACAAAGGAAATAACATCTATAGCCTATCCTCAACAAAATTGAGTAGCAGATCACAGGTAAAATAATGAATGCTAGACCTTAGTTCTAGGCTTTAACGTCCACCAACCAAGAGGTGATGTTTCATTCCATAACCATGCTGCTCCACCGATAGCATAGGCAGTAAGAAGCGCTTTTCCCATTTTTCCCATTTGCTTCCAACTCCAGTCAACCATCTTTCATGTAGGTTTTCTGCAAAAATTCAAACATCAAATATCACATAATTACATAGTTGCCATGTTTATAAAAAATTAATCAATCATCTTCAAGGAATATTTTTCTTCTGTTTTTATTTCTAATCAGGACAAGGCAAGAGATTAAATTAGTACGGAATTACATAAGAATCAAAATTGAGTCCTAGCCCATGGAGGGGGAATCTTACATCCTCGATGGCAGATCATAATAAATCCTAAACAAAAAAGAGTTTACTGACTTCTTTGTTCTCTTGAAATCAGGATTGCATACAATGTTACAAATTGTAGACAAATTACAATTACTAGATGTTTTATGACACACCTTAAACCTCACCAAATGAGAACCAATCAAATTGATTTAATCCCATTCAAAATTTGGGAGGACTACACTTAGGAATTAAACAGAAGAGAAAAACTGATGCAAACTATCAAGCTTCTTCAAGAATTCCATATCCAGTTATGGAAATCTGCTAATATTCCATCTCCTCTGTTCTGTAGAATTTCAGTAATGAAGCCCTAGTCCTACAGAAAATTGCAGAAATCATTGCCAACAAAGTTCCAAAGATCAATTTCGGCATGAAGAGCCTAGTCAACTGCTAACCCTTTACTGCTAATAAAGCACTAGTTTTGTGCATACTTATAATTCCTAGAATTAAGAACTTAGCATTACCTGTGCTATGAAACTTCCAACTTCATCCGAAAGCTATATAAAAGGTATACGAGAACGCCTCAGATCCTGCTGCCTTTAGCTCGACTAGATAATATGTTTGTCTGTACGCCGCGAGGTTTTCTACAGTTGTCGAGGGTCTTCAGGGGTTGTGGTGCCGAGGGTTTTAGTGATTAATATTTTGAAATTTATTTAACTTCAAATATTTTAAAGTTTATTTTACTTTTAATATTTTTTTATAATTTTATAATTTTTACTGTAGTTATATTTATTTAAATATTAATATTTTGAATATATTTAATTTTTAATTTAACATTTATATTTAAATAGAAATAAAAATACTTTTAAGTTTATTTTTGAGTTTATTTGATCATCATATAAGTTTATTTTATAATACTAGCATATCTATATTTAAAAAATATATTTAAAGTACTTCGAGAGATATCTTTCTCGAGGCACCTATTTTTTAATCACCAATTCTAACATTAGGCGCCTCTCGGCGTACTTTAGATATATTTTGGATAGTGGTCGCTATAAGGTAATTGAGGTTGATAATAAAAAGATATATGTTGTCGTAAACATGCTTCCACCTTGTAATATTACACAGCTTTGCAATTTTCAAGGTAAGATCCAAGTTATTCTATGCTTTATATCATAGTTTGTCAATCATATTTTTTCTTTTAACGAGCTATTAAAGAAATACACCTAATTTGAATGGAATGTTGACTGTCAAAAAGCCTTTAATGATATGAAACAATATTTGATGCATCCACCAATACTTATGCATGTTATACATGGCCAACCATTATCATTATACATTTTAGCTACAACATCAGTCATTGTTGAATTATTAGGACAAAATAATGAGAATGGGAAAGAGAATGTTGTTTACTACATTAGTCTCACATTATTGGACATTGAGACATGATAAACTCCTATTGAAAAATTATACTTAGTTGTGGTGTTCTCTTCAAATAAATTGAGGCATTGCATGTTACACTTAGATGTGCATGTGATAGTTAAAGTGTACCCTCTAAAATTGATCTTTTCTAAAGCAAATCTTTTTGGTCATGTGATTCGATGGGTTAAGCTACTTATGGAATTTAATCTCAAATTCATCTTTTAGAAACTATCAAGGGTTAAGTAGTGGTAGATCAATTGGTAAAAGCAATATGTAATGCTCATACATTTATTGATACATCCTTTCCTAATGAGTATAAATTGCATGCTTAATTTTCTTCCCCTTGGATAATGTTCATGGATGGTTCTAGATGCATGACTAGTTTAGGGGTGATGGTAATTTTGATTCTACCTTAAGGAGATTTGATTCTATTATATTTTCAACTTGATTTTCTATGCACTAATAACATTGTTGAATATGAAGCATTGAGTGTAGGTCTTTGAGTAGCTATTTCTTCAAAGGTTAAATTTATTGATATACATGGGAATTCACAATCAATGGCTAGGAAATTTACAAGTGATAATCAGACTAAGGGTTTCTAATTGACACAATATCACGAGTTAGCATTACAATTACTGAATTCTTTGTATTATTTTACTATTGATGCTATTACTCATAAGGATAACAGATATGTTGATGTTATGGCTAGTATGACACCACTTATAAAAATTGATGATGGTAGTCCTCATTCCACATTGATTATTCATCAATTGCAATAGCTAGCAATTCAAGTTAGTGATTTATAGGTTTGTGCTACTTTAATATGTGAAAAATAGCTCCATTATATGTATACATATTTGGATTCAAGGCATTTCCCCTAATTGTTCTAAAATTTCTCTCATCCACATTCGTAAATATACTACTAAATATTTGATTATTATGGATGTACTTTATAAGCATTGATAAATTACTTTGTTACTTAGATGCCTAAATGATCATGAGAATATATTGCTCTCCACGAGGACCATGGGGGCATATGTGGTGGTCATAGTGCTAAACTTTTGGTTCATAAATTATTGCATATGGGATATTTCTAGAGTAAGATGGAAAAGGATTCATATGATTTTGTTCACATGTCAAACATAGTAATTTGAAGCATGCACCTTCTCATTATTTTTAGTTATTTAGCTCTCTTTAGACATTTTCTATATGGGAGTTAGGTTTGGTGGGCAAGATTGCCCCAACTTCTTTAGATGGACATACTTTTATTATCACTACTACATATTATTTTACAAAGTGGGTTGACTCCATCCCCCTTAAGTCTACAATAGCTTCCAATGTGTGTCTTTTTTAAAGAAAATATCATTTCTAGATTCAAATTGCCTCCAACTATTGTTACAGACAATGATGCATCTTTTAAGAAGAGAGAAGTAAAAAAGTTGAATAAGTTTTAGATCCAGTAATGATTCTCATTTGCATGTTAGCCACGACATAATGGTCAAGTCAAGGCTAAAAATAAAACAATTGAGTGGATTTTGAGAAAAATAGTAAACAAACATGGTACCAATTGGCATACATAGCTAAAGTCTCCACAATATGGACTTATTGTGCTAGCAGTTACACTCCTGTGAGGTACAATCCTTACTCATTAATTTATGGTACGGAGGCCATTATATATCTAAGTTAGATATTCCAACCTTGTGTATCTCACTATGCAGCATTATTGATGACATGTAGGGAACAAAGAGTATAGGAACTTGAGATGCTTGATGAAAGAAGAGTACAAGCATTAGATAATCTTCACACATTTCAGAGACAGTTAAGGAAAACTTATACAAGGGCATCATTGAGAGATATTTTGAGATTGGTGGCTTGGTTATTCATGCCAACTCTAGAAATCCAAATGCAAGAGAAGAGTTAAGGAAAATTTTGACCCAATTGGTTGGAACCCTTCATTATCACTTCCTGGTATGGAACTAGAGCATTTGGGTTTTCTACTTTAAATGGAAAGCAATTGAAAGATCCAATTACTATCATGCATTTGTGTTGATACTATTCTTGAGGACTATTGTTTCAAAAGAGTTTACTTATAGAGGGTTTTCAATTTTACTAAAATGTGGTTACATTAGGTTTATAGTTGGCTTATAACTTGTATTGGCTTCAATTTTAGTTGATTATGGTTTCAATGGAGTTTCATCTTTTTAAAAAAAATTAGTTCTAGTTGTTTACAATGTTACAATTACAAGGGCAAATTTAAATGGTTACAAATTCTTTGGGCTCACTCTCTTGATCTTATTTGTCACATATATGCCATCATTGCTATATCATTGATCTTAGGTAATCGTATCCTTACATATGCTTTGGACCTTCATGGCTACATCTTTCTGGATATACCTATATTCTATGATTAAATGCTTTCATCTTCTATGACATATATTTGTGCTTCCACATGATTTACCTTTATAAGCTTATGGTTTCTTCATGCTCTCCATTGGGGGTAACCTTCCCCTAAGTTGATACATATTCTTACATGATTACATCTTGATACATTGATTTCCTTGTCACATGATGTTATTGTTGACATCTATTACATGCTTATTGGGTTTTACATAATCATATATTTTCTCCTCTCCTCTCCTCCAATTCCTTGCATGCTTTGTATGAAACAAATTGAAGGGGGGCATATCCTATAACTAACATTCCTTGATGACTATGATGAAGTGACTAGCTAATGATTATTTCTTGTGCAAAACAAAGCCCTATTTTCCATTTTTAAATGGAGACATGTTTTCATGGTACTAGATAGACTTTTTTTTCCATGTTCATGTTCAAATTGAGCCTTATTTTTGTGTTAAGCAAAGTCCTATTTTTGTTCCAAACAAAATCTTTATTTAAGTACAAGGTAAAATCTCTTTACCTTTTTTCTTTTCTTTTTTATTTGTTGACAATTTTCGTAGTTGTGTTTATGCCCATTTTCAAACTGTTAATAGATGATACTCATTGAAAAATGTTTGTTGTGCTTGTAGGTTTCTAGATGGAGCACTAATTACGAGGAGAGTACACAAAATTGGCATACATGGCTATATATTTTTATGAGTGTCTAAATATTTACTTTTCAAGTTGACTACTTGTTTTACTCTGATGTGCATCTTCATAGTAGTTCACTTGCAAGCCAAGGTGGGGGTAAAATGTAATGGTGAAAATTCCATACCCTACACTTTTCCCATTCATTTTGGACCTACTTCAACCCATTTATCCATAATGCAATGACTAATGTACAAGTGATGTACTCTAGCATAAACATTGGCAAATACCCTAATCCTAATCTAATTCCATATGCAAGCATCCCCATAGTCTAGGCTCAAGCCTCAAATTACCCATTCATCATCTTGAGTCAAATATGTGAAAATGAAACTAAACTAATTCTATTCTTCAAGTGCATATAGAGACGTCAAAACTTTTAAAATTTAAAATTCAAATTGGGTGCAAGCCAACTCCCTCCAACTAGCTGTTGTAAGCCACTTAAAGCGTAAAAATTACTAACTTGAGTTTTAATGTGTTGTATAAAAGGACAAACACTAATTCATTTGAAGAGGATGAAAAATCATTATAGAACTCCAACAAACATTACATCATCACAAGAGCTCGATATCAACATGAAATCAACATTCTAGGCATACTGCATAACTCTATTTTCTTTGATCATTGTTATGTACCATTGACTTAGTATCAAGGGTTTGACAAAGGAGAAAACTCTTAGCCTAGCAAGCTCCTAAACAATGTTTATTGACACCACCCCATATCAAACACAACTTGAAGACATCAAGGTGACTAGATTCTAAACATCAAAATTAGTGAAGATCATATCCATGGGTATAAGTTCAATTATGTGCATAGATTGAGATCTACATTCTTCAAAGTGAACTAAGACAGTAAACAAGAATATTTTCTTAGTCCAAAGATTTCATTTAACATATTGCTATTTTGTGACACATTGACAAAATATTTGGTTACATAATTCAACATCAAATCCAAAACTAAATACCATTATTTTATTTATTTACATTCCACCATTTATCAATGTGAACTCTTTATCCTAAGTTAGATTGTTTATTCACAATAACTAAAATATGCTAAGAGGTGTAGCCTGCGCTGAGAGCATAAGAAAAACTATATATATATAACAAGAAAAGCTTGATAACTCAATAAAATTACTATATTTTGTATTTTGTGTGCATTGTTAATATAATTTAACTATAGTGAATAAAATAATTAATGAAAATAACTATATACCTTAGTAAATAAAATAGTAACTAGTTATGTGCTTTAAAAATATTTTTTAAATGGGGCGGGGCCCTAGCTCGATTGGCTAAAAATTCTTGTTGCGGTAAAGGAGGTCACAAGTCCTACAAGTTTACCAGGGACACTATAGTTTACCAGAAATAAAGTAAATATTATTGATAAAGTATATATATCTAATATTTGACTATATTTTTAAAAATCAAAATATAAGTTTGATAACTTTATCAAATTACTACATTTTATATTTGTGTGCATGCTTATTTTTATTTAACAATAGTAACCCAATTAATTAATTAAATAATTATATATTTTAATAAATAAAATAATAAATAACCATTAACTATGCATTTTAAATAATATTTTTATTAAAAAAATAGATATTATTCATTTAGTATAAGTAGATTTTATATTTAAGTTACAAATGACTATACTTTTGGAATCATTTGTTTTCATTTAACCTTTTAAAAACTTATACAAGGATTGCATTGCTACTAAAAATAAATAAATATATATATATATATATATATATATATATATATATATATATATATTCGACATTAACGTATATATATATATATTCTACATTAACGTATATATATTTATACGTATCATTTATGTGAGGTGAGTTGTGTTCCCTTACAGTAGAAACTTCTGGAGCAGTCATATTCTAACGTGTCAACCTCACGACTGATTTTTTTTCGTTCCACAGATTAGGTAACTCTGTCTGGCCCAATCATGTAGAGTCTAGAAGTTGACGCGTCCGACAATGATGCAACTCATACGCGTGACACGTCAAATACCTGTTACTCACCCCAATCTCATGGTCAATCTCACCTGGACTCTAGGAGATGACGCAGTGGCAAGGACCCACTGTTCACGGCCTCCGCATTTAAATTGTGATGGAATCTGTAATTCAACCCTCATCTTTGAACTAAATATCTCGAGTACCAAACAACATTCAATGGATATGTATTAAAAGCTAGTTATTTTATTAATAGGTCATTGTTGAGGAAAGTGACTGTGTTTGGTGGAATTAAGACAGGATTGATATCTGTGCTGCACCACACCTCTAGGCGACCATATTTCTATTTTTTAACAATTAAAATGTTCGCGTGAAAGGTTGATGTTTTTCAAATGATAGGTTGTCTTGGTACACAAACTAATTTACTCTTAAACTACCAGAGCAGTGAACGAGCATGGATTTGAATTGAATCAATTCAATCTTTCCCAGTTTTTATATGGAATATGTTTGGTGATCAATGACTTTGACAGATTTGACATTCACGTATAGTATTCATCAGTTTCCTAATTTTCAAAGAAAGACTCGGACAGCATTTTGTTAGTTCCCTAAGTCGCACAACTTCTTAACCATCTTTTTGCCTATCTGCATTTTTTTTTAAATTGAACTTATAAACAGCTAAATACTTCCTCTTCTTGCACCTCTGACCCTTAACCATAATGCTCTGTAACACTCTAGTAGATCCCCAGAAATACGCACACTATGAAAGGTCCTCTTAAAATCTTAAAATGAAAAGATAAAACCCCCACATATGATAATAGTAACTGAGGACTGAGTTTTCAGTGACACACAGCATTTCATAAAATTTAGAATGGGAGAAAATCTTACTTTCAAACAACTTTTCTCTAGAGGCAACAAACCTTCAGAGTGAGGTTGACAGTGAATGCAAAAACAAAGGGACTCTCAAGTTGCTTAATTGAGCTGCTTCATTTGAATGCCCTTTGAATTCAATAATGACAATTTGACTTATAACTTGAAAGCCAGATTTACACGTCGTAACTGTTGAGATGTTTGAGCTGCATAATGGTGCCACTACTCTTCACTTGACATGGTTGCTCATGCAGGCAGATGCCTATCCACTTCCATAATCAAATACTTGAATGAGAGCAGGAAATTGGTAAATCAAGACCCTTAAACACTATGTTCATAGTATGTAGCATCCGTATTGACATACAAATTACTGAATCATACAGTTTTTAATGGAAGGATTGCATTTTATTGTGTTCTTGAAAGCAAAAGGCTTCATCTCCTGTTGGCATTGCTTCCCCTGCCACCAGCTCCTAACTGTCTCACTTATCGGACTTATCTATTGACTTTAGTAAGACTCTGGATTTCGAACTTATCTTGGTACCGATACCAAGATGTAAATGCCACAACAAAACAATTTAGACTGCCTTACAACAAAACAAAGCAACCATGTGCTTGCAGTTACTCGTAAGTGTAACACTCTACAACAAGATATGTTTAAGTCTGCACTACAATATCAATCTGTTCAGGGGCATTCTGGAGACTGACACATTTTCATCCCATCCGGTGCCATCGCAGCCTACTGCATAGCACAGCCTCTAGTTAGAAAGGACGAAGAACACTGTTGCTACTAGTTGATTTCTACAAAAAATGAGTTGAACTCTTTTGAGCACAACATAAATTATGTAACTCGATTCCATTGCAAGTGTAAAACCAGCAATTAGAAATGGAATTACAAAACTCCATATAACTATCAATTCATTGGATAGAAATACTTCTATATTCATGGCAATCATAACAAGTGGGTCCCAAAATGGAATCAAAGCCTCCAACAATATTATAACTATCAATCCACTGGATAGAATTACATTTGTTTGTGGTAATTATAATGAATAGGCCGTCAAAGGCCCTTCAAACTAGAATTTCATAACAAAAATTTCCGCAGGATGAAGAGATGAACTATTAAGTAGTCCCTAACAACTTAACATTGATCTATTAAGTTCTGTCCAAAGTACTCCATTTAAATTTGGATGATTACAAAAACATAAAAAATACATCCATTAAAATGCATTGTATTCAAAGCCTGTAGAGTTATAAATTTGCGTTGGGCCAAAATAGGCAATATACATGGTGGCCCTAAACCAGCCTCTTGTTCCAAACTCAATTCTGTATCAAAATCCAAATTGCCAGCTCTAACTTCCAGCTAAATAAGGCGAACAGAATATTGGAATTAGCACAAAATATTAGGAAAAAGTTATTTCCCACATAAATTTATGGTGCAGTATACACATGTAAACGGAAAGCCCAAGATTACAAAATACTATACAACAGCGGCAGTAGAACATTCTGCTATACAACAATCACTTCAAGAACACTGTCTTGAATGTGCTAGAACCTAAACGACTACAGTAAATTGATACATCTTCTAGGATTCCTGATCCCAAAGCTCTTGAATGCTTTTAAGTTCTTCTATATTTTCCCTGCTACAATCAGGATGCTACCAGTTAAATGCATATTCCATGGATTCCAACTTGATCAGTGATACAGCATTCTATAATCTATCCGTCCCAACCTGTGAATTTGCCGTTAAATATTCCCATACTCTTCAAATGCTTGCAAGTTTGATAATAGTAGAAGACACCACCATCAGTAATAGAATGAAGTTCTATCTGTAATTTTCTGCTGTCATATTCTTTGGGAGATCTAAATATTTAGCAGTGTCCAGAAAGAAAATATCATGCTGTTCATTTTAAGAGCCCTTGTGCAACTAAGAAAATGTTCTCTCAGAATGCAACCCTTATCCCATACAATGAGAACAAATCTTCACTGGGACTTGCAAAATATTTGTAGAATTGAAAAATGTGCCATTTCCACATTTCAAAGCCCATATTTAAATTATGGCACAACCGCTTCCAATTGTCTGAAAAGCCTAACAGCTTTCTGTTGCCGTGATGATACCCTGCTAGTACAAAGAGCTGTCAGAGACATCTTAACCATTTTTCCATACATTTCTTTCATGCCTGAATGCCTGAGAATCACTTCAAATAGATCAATACATTTTTCAGAGCAGGCATGGGAGTTAGACTGAATCAATGGAAACAAATTATCAATTGCTTTGCACTTATACAAGATTTGTATGCCATGCTCTGGCATGCTTTCCTCTACTATTAATGAATCCAAAGCCTTCAACCCAGCTAAAGCAACTTCTGGATTTTGATCCTTCAGCATCTCCACAATATCTGGAACCACTCCAGCCTCAACAATGCAATCCTTTGAACTACATTTTCCTTTGTGTAGCTTGCAGGTTACAGAAGGTTTTCTGGAAAAATTGAAAGTCCACTTATGAGGTTCTCTACTTAGTCTTGCAGTGCTTTTAGATATGTTTTCCAGAAACTTGCATGCTAAAATTTTGGCCTCTGCGGTTCCAGACCTTAGCACTTGTTTCAGACATAAAATAGGACCCAACTGAATCAATGACCGCTGTGTTTGGATGTCAAATGAATCAGTTAACCTTACTAGAAATCCCAAGGCATTAGCCTGGCCTTCCCTGTTTTGCCCAGACACAATCTTAACTAATGCTGGGAGCACATTCTCAGTGGACATAAGCCTGTTCAAGTTATTTTCAGATAGCCGAATGTATGACAAAATTCCTGTTGCACCTGCTTGAACACTTCCCTCAAATACCTCATTTTTTATTCCATGCAGTAAGACTTTCAAACAGTCATCATCATCCTCCACAAAAGACACGGTGCTTGGATCCTTTCTGCACAAGCAAAAGACCAGTTGTATAGCCTGATGCTGCAATGGAGGCTGTCCCATTTTGACAAAACCCAGAATGGTTTGAAGGTGATTATCATTGTCCTGAATCAGTCCTGAAACTTCACTGGCATCTGAAGCTTCCATCAAAGATAACAACACCTTCATTGCATTTTCTGCAATTGGTAAACTACAGAAATTTAGAATTCCCATAATGACTTCTACAAGCTTGCGGGCTTCCATTGGAGTCTTATCATCACAGAGAAGAAAAGACATCCCATGCTGCATAGTTAAATCTGCTAGAATAGCTGTAGCTTTGACTTTCATATCCAGGTGACGCTTCTCTAAGAAGTGAAGTAGCAAAGGAACCCCTCCTGCTTCTGCAAAACATTTTTTAGAATTTGCATGCAAAGAGAACTTCTGTAAAGCCTCGAGAGCGGCATGCTCTAAACTAAACTGTCCAGACTTCAGCATACCAACCAAAGCATCAATTACGTTTTGTTGAATCAAGGCCTCTCTTCTATTGTCATCAAGCTGCAATTGTGCAAGCATTCTGACCATTGCCAACTTGCACTCCTCTGTACCTGAAAAATAAAACCCCAAGGAATGTTCAGGAGTCTGCTTCATCTATTTTAACTTCAAGTATCCTTTTTGCTAACATCCTTTCAGATTTTAGAGCCAATCCTAAATACCAAGTCTGTGAACAGAGGTGTATCTTGCATCAGTACAAAGAGAATAACAATGCATTACACCAAAAAGAAAAAAAGAGCACTGCGAAGCTATGCTCCCTGGGGACACATTCCCTGCCCAGAATGAGCCCATCCCCCATAGGAGACGTTTTGGGGACTTGGGGACAGGTAGGAAACGCCCCCCTCCTGTCCCCTTTTTTTTTGAAAAAATTGGAAACGTTCCCAGGATGGCAAAAAAAAATTTAGGGGATGCTGGGGTACGTCAAGGGACGGCCAGGGCCATCCCCAGCCTTCCCCTAACGTACCTAGGCATGTTCTTAGTGAATTAAAAAAAAACACAAATTTTAAAAAAAGGGGATTGGGGGGGGGCCACAAGGTTTGTGCGGTTTCAAAGGTTTTAATTTAGGCTTGGTGGCAGGGGCTCCACCCCTTGACCCCACCCTGTATCACAACAAGGAGCGCGTGAGGGGCACTACCCCTCAATCCCACTGGGGGCGCAGTGCCCCTTGGGCACTGTGCCTATACCTCTGCGAGGGGCACTGCGCCCCTTGACCCTACTTGCAACTTCATATAGTCAATGAAGAGGAATAGGCTTACCTCTTGAAATTGGAAAAGTTGGTGGTTGTGCGTGGTGCCTTGCAACTTCAAGATTGATAAACCACATGTTGGGATATTGATCCCGAAGATGCCATATAGGTTGATGTGGAGGAGACACAAGAGGGATTGGCTGGGGTTCCATTGGATGAGGTAGTCCTCATTGTACCAATGACTTAGACTCAAACTCCGATATTGAATTTTTTATGCAATGTTAGTAGATGCTGATTACGGGCGGCAGCATATTTTCTATGTTTTTGCCATTTTGTAGTTGAAACTTGCAGCATTTGGCCATTTTGTTGTAATTTTTATACAATATATATGGACATTGACAATGAAAGCAATTGAATTTTGTTAATTTGTTTGTCAACTCTCATGTGAAATCTCAATTCAGCTCTAATGTTATGTATTAAGGTTCTATAATGTATATGACGAATGCCTTGTCAATGTTATCATATGAATATTTTAAAATTTTGCCTATTTTTTTAATAGCCGTCCCCTAAAAAATGACCTCCCAAAAAGCCTGTCCCGGAAATGTATCCCCCTGCCCCCTTCCATCCCCGTCCCGGAAACTTGGGGCAGCATAGCTGCAAAGCCTTTAAAAAAGAGTTTCTCAATGAAATTTTCACAAACTTTGTAACACTCTCAGTTATAAAGTTTAACAATTTTGCCAAAGATTTCAGCTTCACATGATTTATCACAATAACCATTAAACAAACTCAAAAAAGTTAAAAAAATTTCCATTTTCCACAAATCTGGCTCACACATTCAATAAGCACCTTCTGAAGATATTGTATGTCGAAAGCAGTGGGGGAAGTGAATAAGGAAATTTGACCATGCACTCAACAACCTCCATGTAATTTGGACCTAACCTATTAGGGCATCACTAGATTGTCTGTTCAGTCAAATGTAACCACAATTTTCTTCTTATTCCTATGCTTATCCTATGGCGAGTCAACATTATCTGTAAATGTCTTTTCAGATAGTTTCCCACTGGCATTGGACATTTTCATTGACAGTTTCCATTATTAGAGTGGAGACTTGAGTTCACTGCCTCAGCAATGTGCTAAGTGTTTCATTGATCAATCAATCAGAGAAAATATTCAAATAATTACAAACTTTTGATAGATATTCAAATTTAATTTTAGGATTTACTATTATTTTGAAAATCACATGAAATCCTCGAAATTCCTAATCAAACATTCAAATTTAATTTCCAGATCCACGTCAAATACTTTTTAACATTAGATTTAATTGAAAATTGAAGAAAAATCTTAAAAGTTTAATCAAATTTCAATTACTGGCACTTAATATTTTATTAAATTAGGTAATATTATAGAGCTGTCCCCAGATATTATTTCTTATTCACTGGACTGAAACAAATCTATTTTTTGCTCATCGCTTTCAAACATAAAGAAAAAATTGGTGAACCTGCAACTGGGTCACATCCTTCAAATATTGGATAGAAACTTGACAACAGAAATCTTATCAAAGCCAAATTTTAAAGAAATAGCCTAATACATAAATTAAACAGCAATTTCTTTTGGAGTAAATTAATTGGTAACTGCATTGACTCTCAAAATTGAAGTTAAATTCTCGTAGGAGCTAATCTAATTGCACTTCTACATTCAAAATGTTTTTCAGAATGGATCATTGGCACTGGCATTGTACAAAACAGTCTGTTAAACATAAAGAAAAAATCATTCCATGTACCTGTGCGAAGGCAGTGAGCAAAGGATTTGCACCAATTAAACTGAACCATTGATCTAATGTTGCCTTCATTATAAGAGTTTCCATCATAAGAGAGCTGATTGAGAATACTCTCAATATCCATCATCAACTCTGGATGATTGCCCCTAACTAAAACTGTAACAAGTGTCAAAATAGCACCACGTTGTTGGCCCAGCTGCTCCAGTATATTCTTATTTTTCGTCAACTCTGACAAGAGGTTTATAGCGGCCCTTGTGAGGTCAGGGCTCAAGTCATTCAATAGACATTTAATGATCTGACTAAGCCCCTTGGCTTCAACTAGTTTTTCCTGGTTATAAATTACAACACAAGTGTAAGAAGACTCACAACATACATACAGACAAGTCCTACCAGTTAAGAAAGTACAATCTAGATCAGAATAAGCTACAAGAACAAAAAATACAACGAAAAATTCTCACCTTTCCATGATCATTGTCTTGCACAACTGCCATTAAAACTGAAAAACAAAAAGCCTTCAATTCATTATCATTAGGCTTCAAAGCTGCCACTATTAATGGGAGTAAAGATTCAAAGATTATCCAGTTTTTATCATTGGTACTCTCTTTGCAGAGTTCTGACAGATCAGCAAGTGCTCTTTTTTGCTCAGCACATGTTTTTGTCTCCAACTTTATCTTTGCCTTCAAAATCCTTGCCACATAGTTCTGCTGCCTCCAGAGATTTATAGTGCAATACAAGGCATGATTCGGTATAAGAATGGAATTCTGGAGAACCATGCCAGTAATGGGATCCTTTGGCTCGCCTCTTGCAAATTCATGCTCAATTGCTTCCCTCTCAAAAGTATTATTACTTGAGATCAAAACCGGATCATTCATCACTTTCCCTGTGAGAGGACACTTAAAATGTGAATATGGCTCATGAGTAATGAAATTCTCCCGAGACCTACTAACTGCTCTCCTCAATTCCAAGTAACGCTTGCGAGAGGTTTCCAATGCCATCTCAGCATCTGCTTGAGAAAGAAGAGCCATGACCTGCTGCATATACTGGACATCCTGGAGCTCCTTTTCCCTTTCAGCTTCCTCGATATCCCTCTTAAACTTATAAAGTTCACTTGATATATAGCTAGGGCTTTGCCCAACGCCCTGGAATAGGAAAATTTTAGTGAATAAAATTTTACCAATTTAACATTTTCGTTAACTTTTTCAAAAGCATTTGACATTTAAAAAAGAATATTCCTCTCCAGTCCTTTAGAACAATACTTTTTCAGAACCCAACAACTTTATGTTTATAACAAATACACTCTTAAAGAAATTAGGCAGATATTTTTAGATTATCAACAATTTTGACAAATTCCCTACCTGAGAAAAGGCAATCCTTTCAAGAAGCTCTACGGCAACGGCCTGAGAGGCCCTACCTCTTTCACTTTCCATCATCACTGTTTCTAAAACCCTTAGCATGTCCTCAGAAGCCGTGACCTTAGCATGAACCATCTGACTCTCCAATAAAGTTAGCTGATACTTGACTTCTTCATTGATTTGAACAGTGTAGAGGTCAAACATATTGAGGGTATTCCCAATATCTCTGATGGATTGCTGAACCTCCTCGCAAATTCTTCGGCAATGCAAGAGATTTGATATCCGAGACCTTTCTTTGTACTTTTTCACCAGAATCTCAGCCTTGGTCACTTCATCTTTTAAACTGTTCAATCCCCTAATTACACATGAATTCTCATCTATTGTCTGGGTTTCCAATTTATGAAGAATAGATTGTATGGATAATAAAAAATTTGCCAGCACAATGAAACTCTTCTCATTCAGAATATCGCGGGCAGCAACTGCTGTTTTAATCAGCTGATCGGAGACTATGTTTACCAATAACCCCACGGGCAGTAAATCTAGAAAGACAGTAGGCATCTCTGCAAACTGGTAAAACCCTAGAAATTCCTTCAAATCCTAAAAACTTCAGGTTTCCACTGCTTAAAGCCCCCAGTTCTAAACAAGCACAAAAATGATTTTCTATAAAACCCCAATTCCTGGCCCTTTTATCTGCGTTTCCTCGTTTCATCAAACAAACCTTAGACTGCAAACCCTATAAATTCTAGGTAATTTCCAAGGGTTTGTGGTTGGCAAACCCCATTTCTGAACAAAAACGAAAATGACTCCCATAAAACCTTAATTGCTACTTTTAAAATTGTTTTCTTCCAACAAGATCGAACAAACCCTCGACTGCAAAACCCTAGAAAACAACAACTGCTGATTTTTTAAGCTTTTTCTACCATGCATAAAACCCCAAATGCTGATTTTTTTAAAATCTATTTTAACTCTGGTCGTAAACAAAGCCTTGACTGCAAAACTCTAGTGAACATCCAATTAATTCCCAGAATTCCACAATTTTAATCTCTCCGTCCCAAACGAAGAAAAGGGTTTCTTCACAAAAAACACACGTGACAGAATCTAAAATTTAGTGCTTGTATCCTCAACAGCTAGCGAGGTCTTACCTATGAATTTCCACCCGACATTTTTTTGGGGCGGGTGCGTGGATCTCCTTCACAGCCGTCATGACGAAGGATACTAAAGTCTAGTTTAAGAAACCAACCAAAAGGCCAAGTAATTATTTCTTATGCACTTTTATGACATTTTCGAGGAAGTTGAATTTAAACGCTGACCCAAAAGCTAAATTTCCAGGAAATTAGCGATATTATCCGCTCACCTCGATTGAAAAAATTATATTTTGTCTGCATACGTAAAACCGCGTCCCTCTAGTGTCTGAATTAGGACCAGTCATGAATTTTGTCGCCGAATAATCCGTATGATCAACAAATATCTGTTAATTTAAACTCTGACGAAAAATATCTTTTCACCCAGAGAAGTCTCTTAAAGATATAAAGGTAAAAATCTTTTGATGAAGGGAAAAACAATATACATTTCTTATAAACAATGTATTAAGATAAATCAAAATATAGTTTATTTGCTCGTCATTCCAAAACAACATTCAAATCTTATAAACAATGTATTAAGATAAATCAAAATATAGTTTATTTGCTGGTCATTCCAAAACAATATTCAAATCAAAGTGCTTGAAAGTTTGAGAACTCTAATATATCTAAAATATGTCTTGTGGAAATATTCCATTTATATATGACAAATTGATTACAAAAGAGGCGCCTCAAGAAGGATATCTCTCCATATATTTTAGATATACTCTTTAATAAATATAAATATGTTAGTAGCATCCACAATTGCAAACCTAACCCTAACCCTTATTCTAATTGTAACCCTTATTTTAACCATAACCCTAACCCTAACCCTAACCCTAATTATTCCCTAACCCTAAGTTTGACCCTAATCATAATTCTATCCCTAACCCCAGCGCTATTCTAACTCTAACCCTAATGATTTTCTGGTTATAATTATTTGCCCTAATTGTAACCCTAATTCTAATCATAACCCTAATTCTAATCATAACCGTAACTCTAATTCTATCCCTAATTCTAATTATATTGCTAACCCTAACTCTGACCCTAATTCTAACCCTAATGTGTTTTTGGTTATATATATTTGCCCTAATTCTAACTCTAATTCTAATCGTAACCCTAACCCTAATTCAAAACCCAACCCTTTGGTAATATATATTTGCCCTAATTCTAACACTAATTCTAACCCTGACCCTAACCCTAATTATATCCCTAACTCTAATTCTATCGCTAACCTTAATTTTATCCTTAACCCTAACCCTAATTCTAACTCTAACTCTAATGTTTTTTTAGTTATATATTTCCCTAATTATAACCAAATCCATAACCCTAATTCTATCCCTAACCCTAATTCTAATTATAACCCTAACCCTAACCCCAATTCTATCCCTAACCATAACCAAAACCCTCATTATAACCCTAATTTTATCCCTAACCCTAGTTATATTGCTAACCTTAACCTTAATTCTAACTCTAACCCTAATTCTAATCCTAATATTTCTTTTGGTTATATATATTTACCCTAATTCTAACCATAACCATAACCTTAATTCTATTCCTAACCCTAATTTTAATTCTAACCCTACCCTAATTCTATCCCTAATCCTAATTCTAATCATAACTCTAAACCTAATTCTAACCCTAAACTTAACGTTAATTCTAACCCTAATCCTAATTCTAACCATTTAACCCAAACCCTTATTATAACCCTAATTGTAACCCTAACCTTAATTGATTAGGTTAGGATTAATAATTGATTACATGTTAGGATTAATAATTGAAGTTTTTATCATCTGGAGATAGTTAACAAATTCTTATTATTCTTGGCGACAAATTATAACCCTCATTACAACCCTAATTCTAACCCTTACCCTAACCTAATTATAACCCTACCCCTACCCCTAATTCTTTATTTTGGATTAGTATTTGTGGAAGTAATTTAGATCACCTCCATAAATTGAAAATGACTATTTTTTTCCTTAAAATAAAATTTAAATTTTGGTTTTAATTGTTTTCACTCCAAGTGATGGCTATGAGCCAACTTAAAGTACAAAATAATTGATTAGGTTAGGATTAATAATTGAAGTTTCTCCCATCTCCAATTCTTATTGTTCTTGAGGACAAATAAAATGGTGGAAAATAATGGAGAATAGAACAAATAAAAGCCATAGATAAGGTTAGGATTAATAATTGATATTAATTTGATTGGCTATGAATAGTCTCTAGCTCCTCTGTGCATCTTTCTGATCTCACTTGCAATGGTTGATTTTGTTATCACAGTACTTTGTAGGCTCTTTTTTTTGTCTTTTCTCTTCTTCTTAGTCACCTCAATTATTATGCTCCCCTTCCATGGGTCTGAAGCAATTACTTTTATTCTCTTTCGATATTTATTATGGGAGTGGGCCCTAATCCAACATCTTATGGATCAAAACTAATAATAATAATTGATATTAATTTGCATATAGATGAGATTTTTTATTAATTTTCTTTAGTTATGTTTTTAGACTTTTTTTGTATTTGTCATATATATATTTTTAAATAAATTAATGAAATTAAAAAAGTTACACTAAGATATGTGATGAAATACAAATAGTTTTGTTTGTTATTTAAATTTTTTAGATATCCCAAATGTCTTCATAAATATCTTATAAATGTAGTTTAAAATAAACTCTTATAAGTATTATATAATAGTATATTATATTATAATGTTATCTATTATAATCGATAATATAAAAGATGGATAAGCTTTATGAAAAAACATAAAAGATGTCCATTGGCTATATGAAAAACATTGGTTGTGATTAAGGAATACTAAGATTTTTGATTTATGGAAAAACAACTTAATCCTTTACATCCTTTATAATCATTGGATAATCAAAATGCCAGTTAACCTCACCCTCAATTATTGTCTAGAGATTGCCACTTTTCACATGAATAATCCCAATTATCCCTGTATTTTTTTTTTCTTGTAGCCTTTGCTTCACAAACTTCCATGAATTTTCAATAATCTTAAAAAAAACTTTGATGCCTTTTTATTAGAATAAATTAAAATTATGAAAAAATAAATAAAAATTTAGTTGATGCAAAACCAATTTTTCATCTCTTTCTAATTTTCCAATATGTAGATTTGTTATGGAGTAAAAAGTGGACACATGTCTTTTTACCTCCTTGTTTAGCTCCTGGGTCCTTGTGAATACATTATACATTCTAAATATTCATCCCAATGCAAAACTGCCTAAAACCAATATAAATTGGGAATAAGGGGCCCATTTTTAATCTTACCCCAGACCTAAAAGGAGCCTTGGGACTTGCCTCCCTGATTGGTCAGGGGAAATTTAATTACATGTTGGAATAAGACCTTTAAAAGGGTTTCTCCTTGTCGGCTCTTTTGGTTAATTTGACGAATGTTAGCGGGAAAGCATATATAAGTGTGTTTTTGAATTCATTATGAACCTAGATGGAGATAGCAAACTTGAAGCATTGGAGTAAAGAGCATTTAAAGCATTCATTGTGATTCTAGAGCAGATTTGTATTGTCATTGTGTGTGTTGTTACAGGTTTGAAGTTATCATCTATCTCTCCTTATGAGTTGAAGAGCTTTCATCTTCCTAAGGGTTTCATCACAAAGGTGATATCATTGATGTTCATCATTATTTGATTTTATCTCGATGATTTGTGATTAGCCTATGCCCTACAAGGGCACACTCTCTTTATCAACAATGTTGGGAAACTTGAATGCTATCCCGGGATTTGACTGAGGCAAGTCCCTATACACCATAACCCCCAAACCCCTTCTCTCTTATTCTTGTGTGTAGGTTACAGGTGTGAGATCTGAAAAGGTGAAGATACAGGAAGACTGAGCAAGGATCAGGGTTTCAGGATCTGACAACAGTTCAAGAATATTCCTCTATAAAAGACTTGGGTGTTAGCTCCCTAGTCTTCCTACCCTTTTTACTTCAAATCTGGCATTAGGGCAGTCTTTGTAACATTTCTCCAGTTTGCAGCTTCTGAAGATTCTGACTTCCAAGACTTGGGTGCCCCTGAAATAGTCTTCTGACATTCCAATTTTTGGGATACATGTTCCAACATCTTCCTAATCATTCTTGTGCAATTAGTTTCTAGATATCTATTGTACATCTTCTGTTATAATCATATCTTCATAGAACTAGGGTTTTGTGCATCATTGACCTAGGGTTTGACAAAAAGGCTTGATTAAATCAAATCTTTCCATAGAACTCTTGAGTACAAGATCTGTAGTTGAGTCCACCTACGTTTGGTAGTGATTTAGCTTGGCCTTGTCCTTGAATGTTATTGTGAAAGAGGGTTTGATCTAGTGTGCATGCTAGTCTTCTTCATTCACCTTTTTCATATATAACATTTTGGTGAACCTGTAGCTTCGAGCATTTACATCTTGCTGATAGTTAAAATTAGATCTTGCATTGATTTGAATTACATCGTTATCAACATTCATTTGAAAATCTTGCATGATCTTGGAAAAAATACATATTTAGGCCTTAAAAAGCTTGCATTTTGATAAAATCTTACATTAGGGTTTCAAAAATTCTCTTGCATAATCATATTGGTTGCATTAAATATTCATCAAATCTGATTTGGCATGGTAATCTTGCATTATTTCACATCCTTGATTTTAAGATTTTGTATCATTTCCCATCATAGATTTGAAAATTCATACATTTGTAATTACACATTGTGTATTTCAACATAAGAAGTTTGACATCTCTTTTACATTTCCTTGCAAGAAATCTTAAAGTTGCTTGTATTACCTTTATATACAACACCTTTAACATCATAATCACTATGTTTGTAGTGACACTAGTGTGTTTTTTATCTTTGCAAAAAGCTTAAAAAACCTAGTTTTCTCAAACTAGTGTCTTAGTGTATAAAAGTCTCTCATATTGGTGATACTCGATTAATGTATAGATCTGATTATACATTGTTGTTCCATATCACATTATCATTTCATTATGGATGCTTCTTGTTATTCATCTTTGGAATCTTTGTTTGCATACATTATAGACTTTGAAACTTTTGTAAAATTCACTAATATGCATCCTCATGTTTTAGATCACATAGCATCCATGTATGATATTGATGTATCTATGTGTTCCATATATGAAACCCTTTGTTATATATCTAATTTTGATAGCTTCACAACTCTCATGGGCGTATATCCTTCGATATTAGATCTCACTGAGTTCATCTCCATGAATGAAAGATGATCATGGTGGTTCTTCTTTTACTTCTACTACAAGTCATGATAATTCCATGGATCTACTCTCTAATACATGTGATGGTAACCTAGCTTTGCCTATTTCACCCCATGATTTGGATCCCTCTCCCAAAAGTGTTCCCACTTATGAGGACATTTTGGCACAAGAGGATGAAATCATTGACACATCTCTTATTAGCAACGCTTTACCCTCCCTTCATTCAAATACTCTCCCCTCAAAGGATGAAGCATCAGTGAATGAAGAACCTCCTCTTATGAATGATCATCCATGAATAGATAATGGGCGTTCATCTAATAATCTTAAATCTCATCCTATAGATCTACCGCCTTTGATTAAATGTCCAAATACATTGGATATCACTAAGGAAGTGAAGAGCTTTGATCTTCCTCGTTTGGTTGAATGTCCATGTACCTTGGATATCTCTAAGGAAGTGAAGACCCTTGATCTTCCTCCTTCGGTTGAATGTCCATGTACCTTGGATATCTCTAAAGATGTGAAGACCATGGATAGTTCTCCTTTGGTTGCATGTTCAAACCCCTTGGACATCACTAAAGATATAAATATCAACAATTCTCTTAAAACAACACTTTACCTTCCCTTCGTTCCAATGCTCTCCCTTCAAAAGATGAAGCATTGGTGGATGAAGAAAGGTCTCTCACATTAAATCCTTTGGGGATGGATGTTGAGCTTAATCATAGTGAAAACAAAGTTAATTCAATCATCATTAATAGACTTATTCCACCCACTAAGGGGATAGTGAATAAGTGTACTAATGTTCCTAAAATCATTGTGCATGAGGCACCTAATGCGCCTCCTTGCTTCAAACTGGTGATCACGATTCAAGGTACTCCAACACCACCTCGACCGAAAGGAAAGGGAATTTTTGTCAAGGTTCCTCCTCCTCCATCCTTACAAGGATCGGGAGAAAACCTTCATGAACGAAATTATCTATCACAAAAACATAAAATCAATTTTGTACCGATTTCCTCTTTAGAAATGCCAAAGAATGTGGAAAATCATGAACCCTTGATGGTAAACAAAGATGAAGATCAAGACTTGGAAGAAGATGATGTGATTAAGGACAACAACTAGCAAGTAAGTATTTCTCCCTCATTGAGCCACACTTGATGTAGCACTTCTTTGAGTTGCTCTCAAGGGTGGCCTCCTCCTACGCATTTATGTGTATGTGTTGTGTTTCCCCCATATTGTGTTAAATGTTGTTTAGGTCTCCTTGGATGACTCGATACTCTTGTAAGGTCAAGGATACAAGGAGACCACCTCCATTGTGACACTTCTTCTATTTGTTTCTCTATTCTCCTATCTCTTGTTGCAATTGTTGTGTGTGGTGACTTAGGGGCATAACATTGTGGAGGTTGTCTTGGGGGCATCTTCCCATGTTGTAAACCTAAGTCACTTTTGTCTCCTCTCACATTTTTCATGTTTTCATTCTTCTGTGGCTCTAATAGTCAGTGGATGATGATAACAAATAAAAGTTGATAAGGACCGTGTGTCCCTACAACAAGAAAACAAAATGGACCTAGTCCATATATGAAGATGGGGTTGATATGTTACTGACGCTTGACTAGTAGAATCACTTTGTGTTGTGATGTGATCATGTATCATATTGTGAAATTCTTGTAACAAACCTTTGCAATACTCTAAATCTACCTCCAGGCACTTTGGAATGTTTTGTATCTCTCACCTTGTCGCTACACTCAGCTTAGAGATACCTGAAGTATAACCTAACAGCTATACTCAGTTCCAAACCCGTAAGTGTAGCCTTGGTTTGTTTATGTGGTATGTTACCTTATTTCTGTATCAATTTAATGAAATGGTTTGGTTATTATTTTATCTTAGATTTTCTAACCAAAGCTTATATATTGTTGATCAATGGTTGTTAGCAAATGATATTGATGTGTTTATTGGGAACAATCGGTGATTGTTAGCACATGTCACTTTAGGGCATGGGCTTTGCGAAAGATCTTGTTCCCTCGCGTGTTTTTAACTTTACCTTAAACGTGATTGCTACCGGTAAGCGGGATCAACCACTTTAAGGTGGGGGCATATATTGTGGTATTATGTTTGTATATTTTAGAGATTATTGATAAAACGTGTTTGTGTATGCTTCATTTTCAATGTAAGGCATATCCGCAATGCAGGTGGGGTTGTGTACTTTGTTTTTATTTTACATATACTAAACATTTTCACTATAAGGCATCTTCGCAATGCATGTGGGGTTGTATACTTTGAGCACATGCTTCCTTTTAACTGTAATGCATCTATGTGATGCAAGTGGGGTTGCATTTTGAAATCCTTTCTGTGGAAGGTGGGATTGTGTATTCCCTTGAGTGGTTGCACATCCTTTTAAAAGTCCTCTGCGGAGGCAGGGTTGGATCTTGAGTTATTCACCCTTATGCGTGTCTTTGGCGGCTGTGGTAGCATAGCTCAACCATCAGGTGTGTTTGGTGTGTCTTAGATAGTGGAGTGTAGCGATGATCTCCTCCCTATTGCCCATGTTCACTATGTATAAAACGTATAGTGTGTTGATGACATACTCTACTGCGCTCGTGTATTCTGTGTGTTTTTCGTGTGTTTTCTGTGTCTTCTTTATGTGTCTTGCATGTTTTAGTGGTGGTGTGTAGTGATGAGCTCCCCCCACACTGTGTTTTTGTGTGCTTTTAATGGCAGCGTGTAGCGATGGGCTCCCCAATCGCCTAGTTAGGGTTATATAATTGTTTAATAATGTCTTCTCTTCATGTATACCTTGTGTATTGCATGACTACATTCTTGTCTTCTCCGTGTATTGTGTGCCTTGTACTGTCTTCTTTGTGTATTATGTGCTTCTTCACTATGTCTTACGTGACTTTCAAGTGTTTTCTTATGTTTACCTAAGCTTGGGGGCTAGAAATGGTTCCTTCAAACTTAGGGTGTGTCTTCGCTCTAGTGTTTGATGTGTTTGATATGCTTTAGTCATACTTTAATGCATGTACTAATCGTAAGATCATACACACATTAAAATGAGGGCTAAATTTTATCAAGTAAAAGTGGACACATGTCTTTTTAGCTCCTTATTTATCTCCTAGGTCCCTGCGAATACATTATACATTCTAAATATTTATCACGATGCAAAATTGCCTGAAACCAATGTAAATTGGGAATATGGGTCTCATGTTTAATCTTAACCCAGACCTAAAAGGAGCCTTGGGACTTGGGCGTCCGCGCCCAAGTCCTCCCTGATTTCTCGGGGCAAATTTAATTACATGTCGGCATAAGACCTTTAAAAGGGTTTCTCCTTGTTGGATAATATATAATCTATCTCTCCTTACGAGTTGAAGAGCTTTCATCCTCCTAAGTGTTTCATCACATAGATGATATCATTGTTGTTCATCACCATTTGATTTCATCTCATTGATTTATGTTTAGCCTTTGCCCTGGAAGGGCACACTCTCTTTATCAATGGTGTTGGGAAGCTTATATGTTATCCCAGGATTTGACTGAGGCAAGTCCCTAAACATCATAACCCCCAAACCCATTCTCTCTTATTCTTGTGTGCAGGTTACAAATGCAAGATTCAAAAAAGTGAAGATATAGGAAGACTGAGCAAGGATCAAGGTTTCAAGATCCGATAGCAATTCGAGAATATTCCTCTACAGAAGACTTGGGTGTTCACGCCCTAGTCTTCCTACCCTTTTTGACAACAAATTTTGCATCAGGGCAGTCTCTGTAACATTTCTCTAGTTTGTAGCTTCTAAAGATTCTGACTTCTAGGACTTGGGCATCCCCAAAATAGTCCTCTGACATTCCAGCTTTCGAGTTACAAGTTCTGACATCTTCCTGATCATTCTTGTGCAATTAGTTTCTGGATATCTGTTGTCCATCTTCTATTATAATCAGATCTTCATAGAACTAGGGTTTTGTGCATCATTGACCTAGGGTTTGACAAAAAAGCTTGATTAAATCAAATCTTTCCATAGCACTCCTGAGTACAAGATTTGTAGCTGAGTCCACCTCCATTTGGTAGTGATTTTGCTCGGTCTTGTACTTGAATGTTATTGTGAACGAGGGTTTGATCTAGTGTGCATGCTAGTCTTGTTCATTCACCTTTTTCATATATAACAAGATCAAATTAATATTGTTTTTCAAATAAATGAGGCTATTGCTTAGTCTTATGGTACCAACATCTAAAGACAAAGATTAATTATCCATGCTAACAATTTTTGAGATTACATGATGCATACTCCAAATTTGTTTGTTTACGAAGCACTAATGTTTTCATTTTTCTCTTTATCTTCACATGTTTACGCTGATAAGTGTTCCCTATGTGAGGAGCACATGATGGATTATATAGATGAAAGGTCTAGATTAAAAGGACTACGATAAAAAAGATCATGTCCACTTAATTTGGGATGACATCACAGTATTTATTTTAACAACACAAATTTGATTTGACATCAATCTACATGGATGCGTTGGAAACTAAAATAAGTGGGAAGCTTCTCTGAATATTCACAAGGGGAGGGTTAAAGTGATCATCAATGGATAGGTTCTAAATGCCTGCAAGCTTATTAGCAACTCTCTCACTTTGGTTAACAAGCTACATGCTATTGAAAGGGTTTCTTCAATCTGTGTTGCACTGTAATATTATGTATGCTTTTTTACACCTCTAGTAATCCCAAGCAAGGGAAACTAATGAAAAATTGTTTACAACAATCTTCTCTAAAATAGTTTTGTTCGTTGAAGCTACAAAAATGTAACCCCAATTGTTTACTTTCACCTATTGATAACAAAATGCATTAAATATTATTTTCTTCATCAGGAGGGTTTTGGGACTTAACCACTTTACTCTTTGCATAAATCAGCCCATTTCTTAGTTGGGTTTCACACATTTCTACCGAAGTCAAATCTTTTTTTTGAAGTGGGTATTTTTAGATCTGAATGGAAATTTCAACATGAGTAGTGGGTCTTAAAATCCATGATAAGTGGGAATGGCATTGGAATGGGTAGTTCTTAGATATACAACAGGAGAAAAGGCCATCATGCTTATTTTATTAACAGTGTCTGGTCCAGATCATCTGAGAAAGGGTCTCATTGCCATGACTCGCAATGCACTGAAACCCATTTTGCTTGTTTCTGCTAATGGACATATATTGGAAGTATGAGACAAGGCCCACCTATGAAGGGCATGCTTGCAGCCCCAAGCACTTGCACCATTAGAAGTTAGTCATGAAGAGCTAGAGGAATGCAGTTCTCATTGCCTCTGCCCTCCTACTTTATTGGCTTCTGTTTACAGTCACAAGCCTGCTTGTCAAGATCAAGCACATGAACGAGCACATCAAGAAGCTCAAGGAGTCTGAATAGGAGATTTTAGGTTGGCTCTAGATTTGGGTTGGTTTTAGATTATTTGTTTTAAAAAGTTTGATTAGGGTTTTTAGAATTTTTTTATTTCTCTATCTAAACAGGGTAGGAGATGAGAATGGGGGTTTTCCCTCGTTTAGAGAGATAGTTGTGTAAGTTGCTTGATTTGATCAGTCATATGCCCATGTGTTTTTTTTTTTGAGAATTGTAAGAAATAAATTATACCCACATGACTTCTGGTACCCTTCAATTCCCATGAAACAAGTTTAAGCTACCTTATTGTAATTGAATTTTTTTCAGTTCATGTTAGACACAAATATGATGCTATGTACGCTGCTAGATCTATGTCCACATGTTGATTTTATTAATGTTAGTTGAATTATTTCAATGGTATAGTCATTGGAATTTAGTAAGGCCTATTCCCTAAGCCAAATTCTTTTTGAGCTGGTGTGTTTTAGGTCTCAAACATATTTAAGTGAGAAATGTTTTGTTTCTTAAGAAGAATTGAAGAAAATGAATTGAAGAGCCACATTTGTGGTTCCCTTGCATGTGCAAAGATTTAAGTTGCTCTATTGATATGTATTGTTAATGTTAGATTACTATGGAGGAAAATATGTGTTGTTTCAAATTGATTTTTCAACTAGATTTAGTATTTGGTAGGACTTTACTATTTTTGGTGTGATTATTTCAGTGCAGTATTATGGTATAGGCATTGGAGTTTTTCCAAGCTTGTTTGTCAATTCCAGAGCCAGTTTCATATTGAGCTGCAAAGGATTATGTCCCTAATAATACTCTAGATTTATTACTGTACTGAATTAAAAGCTTGGAGAGTTCCCAACTTTGCAGGTGTTTAATGGTTGAATGCTATAGTACCTGCCTTGCCTTATTTTTTATTGATATTGAGATTATTTGTAATGTAATGTTTTGAGATATACTTTGATCATTTGTTAAACCTAATTTGCTTATCTATAATACTATATATTGGCTCCATATTAGTAACCATTCTCTGCATGTTTATTAGTTGCATATTCTTTGTCTATATAAATTTAGGAACTTTTTGCACTTGAGAGGTCCTATGGATTTAAAGTTTTTAACCCATCTTTGTGTTTAAAGGAGCTATATCTGAGGCATGATCAACTTATAAGTTTTTCTTTAAACGAAAAATTCTCCATTGATGTCAAGAGGCAGCAAATGTTTTGAGCTTTATTGCAAAACTTTGCCCCCCAATCCCAAAGCTACTAACAATTTATTTACTCCCTTCAATAAAATATCCCTTTAAAGAAAAATTCTCTATGTTGTCAAATGGAAGTAAATGTTTTAACTTTTAATCCATGACTGTAGGACTTTAGGCTTCTCAAATAAAGCTGCTAAGAGTTAAATTTATAAAAGGTAGATGCGCCTATTTTGAAAAGAAAGATACCCATATTTGGCAATTCATTACCCTTCATTGGACTGTTTGAGATTTAAAAATTGGATGTGTAAATCCCTACGAAGGACCACTTTCTATGTGCTATGTGTCCCATGGTTGACATGTCTACCCTTACGAGCCTATTGTCTATTGGTAAACCTTTGGATGCCACACGTTGAAGAGCATTATTATTTAGTACAAATCATCATTGTGTCAATTTCATACTATAAACATTCACAAATTAGATTCTTTCTAAAGCTATCCAACACTTTCTTCAAGTATGTGTAATGATCAATAATTTCTGCAATTTATTTTTTGAAGCTGTTAATTCAGTCTATTGTTTAACATATATCTCTTTAGTTATCACCGTGTAACCTTAATATGGCTATCTTCTTGTGTCATATACTAATGTTCTTTTCTCTGAAATGACATAGAATTAGCATAATAGATGTTATATATAGCTTCTTCACACATTAGCATAATTTACTATACACACTATAGTTTCTAAAGAAATTATACCAATTCCAATTCCATAGGGCATCCAGCTAGTTACACGGTCATTGCATAGGGTATTCCATAGGGTAGTGATCAGGTATGTTGTTTATTAGGGAGCAACTTAAGCCTACACTGTATTATTTGAAGAAATTGGGGTTGGGCATCTTGTTGGTTACAAAAACATCTTTATTGAGATTGCAAGAGCTCTAGTTTTCACTCTGTTGTTAATAATATATTGGTGACAATATTATTAACACTAGAATTTGGAGGCTAGACGACAACCATTTTATATGTGTATGTCATATAATAACAATATACTAATAGACAATAGCCTTAAAACTATAATAAAATGGTTGTGTGGATGTCATATACTAATGTGGATATAGGAAAATTTTGAAAGGGGAGTTTAATTCATTTTGGTCAGATGTAGTTTTCAGTGCCTTTTTAGATGTGTACACAAATTGTTCACACACACACAAGATACAAGGCGTTTAATAAAGGGGCTTAAATAACCAAATGGTGTAAGGTGTAGATTCATTTTCTGCAGCTTGGAGTGCCTACACACCATGATCACGTGCTTTTGAAAACATCCATTTTCCATGTACAAGTTATCTATAGCCAACTCACTACTATACATATCCATCCACCATACAGGTGTGTGAGGAAAAATTGGGTTAATAAGATCAAGCATTACAATCAAAACCCTATCTTACCACCTTCAAATAATCCATCTAAATGACACAAAATGAAAGCAAATCAAAGAACAATGTCACCTAGATTGTATTGATTCCTTGGTTGGAATGTGGATTGCTTCTCAATAGTGAACAACCATAGTTGTCAAAGTTGCCATGATGATAGATAATATGCTCAAAGTGCTTAATGGATGCTCAATGGATGTAATATGCATGAGATGATAATCTGGACGCTATCAAGATTGTGTGGGATATGATTGGAATGAGGTGAGAGGGTGTATATATAGCTCTCAACTAAGATTGATCAACAATGGAGAAAAGGTGGCTATATGAATGGTTGAGATTAATCAAGAAGCTTGGATGAATGTGTACAAGACATGTGTCCATAGGAAAAGCTTTTATTAAATGATTGTAGTTGGTTTGTTGGTAATGGTAAGATTGATTTTCTTAAAATAGGATGTTTTTCTATTTCAAGAGTTGGATGATATGGATGATTGATTTTAGAACCAAATTGAATCATTTTTTATATTTTATTTATGAACAAGGCCGACTTGTACACAAAAAAAAGTGATAAGATAAGGAAAGGATGAGATAAAAATAAATTAAAAACAAATAAACTCATTTAATTTATTTTTAAATGAGAGGAAAGAGCTAAATTTAGAAAATTGGAAGAATAAATATAAATTAAATAAATAAATTTATTTAATTTATATGCATGATGAGAAGACAAATAAATAAAATATTTAATTTTTTTAAAATTTTAGAGGAATAATGGAATAAATAAATAATTAAAAATTATTTAATTATAGATAGAAAATAGAAGAAAATAGATGATGATAGATGAAATTAATTAAATAAATATAATTTATTTAATTAATGATAGAAGTAGATGGTGTAGAAGAAAGTCAATAATTGATACAAATGTGCTAGACAAAATCAACATATGTAATGGTGAATGATGCGGTAAATTGACAAATGATGTGAAGGGTCAATTTTGGGTGTCTACACAAGGATCCAACAACTCAATGACCTTACCAACAATCATATGCCAAGTCAGCCAAATACAACAAAATGAACCTGTAAAATGTGACAATACATCATTCGATACATTATAAGGGAATTTTTATAATGAATTCTAAAAATAATTTGTTACAGGCTACATACCTCTATTATTAGTCTATGAATAATATTCTATGTGAGGTAAGTCTATAGAATATTCCAAATTGGGGCTAGAGATTGGGATTACTGGTAAGGTTGTTGAGTTATAGCACAACTACAGGTAAAATACATTTAATTATTCTCAGGGACTTGGAATTATGAGACAATGTAACATATAATACAACCTCTAATTATATTATAAATTTGAGAATTGTTTTTGACTAATATTGAGATTATTTCTAAAATATCTTAGCCTTTAATCCAACCCCCAAATGTCGAAAGCACTTTAAATAAACCAAGGCTCAAGGCACGAAGGACAAACAAAGCATGGGCAAACTAAAGACCCTGTTACTAGAGCTGGAGGTTTGGATCTACTAGGAGAAGGGTAAAATAAAAATATAAGTTAAGATCTACTTGAGCATCCCTTTTAGAATTGCCTAAAAAGGCTCAAATTTCCTGTCACTTCTTTTGTATGAGACGTTGTACATGCACTCCAAGGTCTCTGGAATGCATCTGCACCTTATACGTCTGGGAATTTGAGCTCCTTTTTTCCATCACATATTACTGTATAACAACTCTCCCATCGTCCTAAATATGAATGACGATTAGTTTTCATGCATTGTACTTGTGATTCTTTTGTAAATACAAGAGATCTTCCCAAGCACAACATTTTTGTATTCTAAATTTTCATCACAGGATATTTCCATGGATAAGCGCAGGTGATTGGAAACAGTTTATGTGAGCGCGAGGAGATGGCCTTTTCATTATTTAAAATCCATGAATTTTTATACCTATCTCTTTTAGACTTGGCATACAGTAATATGCCAAGATTAATAATATAACTAGCACTATATATTACAACTGTTATACTTCATATAGTAAGGAATAGTACTATAATGTATGAAGAAGCTATGCATAACATATATTATGCTAATTTTGTGTCATTTCAGAGAAAAGAACATTAGTATATGACACAAGAAGATAGCCATATTAAGGTTACACGGTGATAACTAAAGAGATATATGTTAAACAATAGACTAAATTAACAGCTTCAAACTATAGTGTGTATGTAACATCTTACATAGACTCATCAATATATAGTGTCTACACTATATTGTCACCATTTGGTTATTTAAGCCCCTTACATACACACTAATCATTAAAGTTATATTTATTAAAAACAATCTCTTATACATAACCTCTTTCTTATAATTGCTATACATGTGAAAAAATTAACATAAGTAACTCAAACAATTAACATTCAAATTATTATAATGGAAAATAATCTTTAATGATATATGTCTTCTAATTGTTAATGAATTTTTCTCTCTTGAATCATGAGCCATGTCTCATTGTAAAAAAAAATGAAGTACAAGTGGTACCATTACATTATAGCATAGCAATAGTTATAAATGCCTTCATTATTGGTCAACTAGCAAATGTAATGGTGATGAACTTCAATATGTTTGGTTTTGGCATGCTACTTTGGATTCTTCACCATCTTGAGCAGACTTGGCCATAAAAAAGTAATGTTGGTGTTATTTGGTCAAGTTGGAGATTGGCCAATGTACTCTACAAAGAAATGAAAATAAAAGGATGAAAAATTAAATTTGATATTAAAAACTAGAAAATCAAACTTAGAACCTACTTGTGGTTAGTGAGATTTCCACCACCAAGAAACTTGCCTTTTCATGAAGAAAACTTTCAAATTCTACCAGGAGTATTCCAATTCCACCACACCCTCTAAAATGTATTCATGTTGAGACCAACTATGATACTAAATTCAAAATTTTAGACATGATATAATTTAATTCTAATAAATTTCATATGGAATAAAATTTCAGCTATAATACATGATTTTTAGTTCTAATTATTTTTCTATTACTTCACAATAAAAGTTATTTCATTGATTTCTATCCTACAAAGAATGCATTTAATAAACTGTATATATTTTGTATCATTTCCCATGTAATGAAGCATTTGACTATGAAAAATTATCTATCTAACAAAATTTTATTGTAATAAAAATATTATCTCTCTAAAAAATTTACTATCTTTGATTAAAAAAAAATTAAAAAAATTACTAACTTCGAGAAAAATAAAATAAAAACCTCACATTGATTAATTTTTTTTTTAAATATTTAATTGCCTTCTATAAAAAAAATGCATTGTTCCATGCCATTCTAGTGTTCCTTTTTCTTTTATGGTAAAGATTTTTGTTAGTCACCGAAATTGTGGACTTTTTTTTTCATCAAGTAGATTTTCTCTATAGGTAAAAAAACAGGGCCAAAGTGAGCTCGTGAAGGTAGCTAAAAGTGAGAGATGTTGTGGAAGTTTGCAACCGCCTCCAACCCTCTAGGTCAGGTTGAGAATAACAGTAGGGCCCAACCTCTTATCTAGTGATTCTGAATTTTTTATAACATTATCCTAACCATCCTCTAGAAGCACCTCCATAGGAATAGAGATCATTTGGACCATATCACAATTGTTCTGTAGAGAGAGTTCATTGTTGGCTTCCAATATGTATTGTAAGTATCATCAATATTAAGGAATGAGATGGGAAATCTAATAGATGATGTCAAAACATGATGCAGGAGCATCCGGGTTCACTAACAATCTTGTGTCACAAAAAAAAAATGTTTTATTTCTTAAGTTGTTTGGCTTTGTTTCCTTGCAATCTTAGTTTTTGTGTTTTAGGAGCAGTTTTAGTAAATCTAAAGACATCATCTTGTAGAAGACCGAAATGGGTATCTGCAGTCAATTTGGTGAAGATTGGATGAAATTTGGTTAAGTTATAGCCAGTTAGAGAAATCCTAGGTTTGCGAACTTATAAGTTCACCGACGGCTCAGTTCGTCGGTTCTGTCTTTTCCTGATTCACTGACAGGCCTTTGTTTAAGTTCATTTTATCTTCGCAATGTTGAAAGAACTCCCTATTGACAAAGTTTTAAATTGTAGAACTTTATCGGCAAAGTTTTGAATTGTAGAACTTATCGGCAGTATTGTGAGTTAGAGAACTCATAAGTTTGCCAATAGCCTATATCACCGACGTGCTTCTTTTTATTCAAAGTTCACTTTTCAAAATATAAAAACTTCATAGTGTGGATAGTGATCATTATCAGTGAAGTCTAGGGTTTCAAAACTTTATCGGCAATAGTGTGAGTTAGCGAACTTATTAGTTCGCCAATAGTCTTTTCCACCAACAAGTCTTGCAAGTTGAAGTCATGAATTCTTTGGTTCGCGATGACATAAGATTGTCGATAGAAGACTATGGTTTGGAGTTTCGGCAAAAGGCCGATAGGCCGATAAAGGCTTAAGGAGTTCTATTTTCCCCAAAGTTGCCGATAGTGCGGAAGTCAACTATTGACTAAATTTTGAGTTTCATAAAGTTCAACTTTGCCGATAGAAATAAATCACTTAGACGGCGGAACTTTAGAATTCCTAACTAGTTCGGGACTTCTACAATTTACCGATTTACCGACTAAGTTCGGATAAGCTTGATTTTGTCGACAAGATGAGGAATGGTTCAAAGAAGGGTTTGGAAAATCATCTCTTTGCTGATAACATAAAACTTTTTGCAAGTTCATGGAAATGTGTTGTTACCGACAATACATTCAAAGACTTGGTTCGTGAATAAGTAAACTCGCCGATAAGTTCCAGAAAGTGGATATTTGCTGATAGGCACTTATATCTAAAGTTCAGAAAATATAACTTTTGCCAATAACTTGGGCAAGTGACTAAGTTTGTAAAACCTTTATTTTGTCGATAACAAAGGGATGTTCCCAAGTTTGTGGAAATTGTATTTTCTGACAAGCTAGTCAAAAGAAAGGTTCACGAATGGATCAATTCACCGACAAGTTCTTGAAAGTGGACTTTTGCCGATGGGCCTTTTTATGTTCGCTTTGATAGGCGATTCCATAGTCGCGAAAAAGGGTATTTTGGCCAATGATTGTGTGAGTCGAAAATGTCTAAGCTAAATAAATTTGCAATGGCTATCCTTATGGAAGAATCGATGCTGGCAGTTGGTTCAGTTCAGACAGTTTTGGTCAATTATGTAACGATTTGGGTGGTTGAACTATTTTGAGTGAAGGGATCATAAATACGAATGGGGAAACTAGATTGGGGGTTGGCAAGGATTCGATAGTGAATCAATTGATGAACTAATTATGTCTTGGTTTGATCTCTTGGAGGAGAGATATGTTGGAGAAATCTCTGTGAATGAAGATTGATGTATCTAATGACTATGTAATGACACTTTGTACTCCTATAACCATTCTATTGCTGATAATAATAAAAAATCATTTTTGTGGCGTGGTGTTTGTATTGTTGTTTGTATTTGCTGCTTAACTCAGTTGTGGTACTTGTTTTCAATGTGGGGAAATTGGACATAGGGCATTTAAGTTCCCGTAGATCCAGCATAGTACTAGAAAAGGAGAGGAAGCAAGGGTGAATGTGGCACACAAAGAATACGAAAGTGTGGCTTCATCGAAGTATGGAGAGGATCCTGACGATGGAGAATCCTTGATGTTGAGAAGGATTTTGTTAAATCTTGAGAAAGAGAAATCTAATCCTATTCAGAGGAGAAACTTATTCTGAACCAAATGCAAGTCAAGTGGTAAGTGTTGTAGAGTGGTAGTAGACAGTGGTAGCACATACAATATTGTGTCTGAAGAAATGGTTAACAAACTGAAGTTGAAGTGGTTGAAGCATCCCAGTCCTTACAAAGTTTTGTGGTTGCAGAAAGAGCATCAATTGGTGGTAAGTGAACGATGCCTAGTTAACTTTCAAATTGGTAGTTATAAGGATGAAGTCTTGTGTGATATAATGCTAATGGATGCATGTCATATTTTGTTGGGTAGACCATGGTAGTTTGATAGACATGTTGTACGTGATGGAAGAACAAATACCTATAAGGTAAAGAAGGATGGGAAGGAGTATACTTTGAATCCCATGAAGGCTAAAGGAGATGAAGTAGAAAGTAACCACCCTAGACTTTGTTTGATTTCTGGGAAGAAATCTCTAAAAGAATTGAAGAAAGGAGGATCATGTTTTGCCTTTATTCCTAAACCAGAAGTGTTGCTGACAACAGAAAAATAGGAAGAGCCACCGAAAAAAATTCAAGAGATGTTAGAAGAGTATTCAGAAATCATTATGAAAGATTTTTCGAATGGATTGCCACCTATGAGACATATTAGTCACTGTATGGATTTGATACTTGCGACAAGTTTACCACACAAGGCACCGTATAGGATGACACCTGTGGAAAATGAGGAAATAAATAGGCAAGTTCAAGAATTGTTGGATAAGGGACTGATCAAGGAAAGTCTTAGTCTATGTGCAGTACTAGCAGTGCTGACACCAAAGAAGGATGGAGAATGGCGAATGTGTAGAGACTTACTTGGGATATTAACAAAATAAGAATCAAATAAAGATTCCCATTGCCATGGATGGATGATATGATGGATTGTCTAAGTGGAGCGAAATATTTCACGAAGATTGATTTGAAACATGGATACCATCAGATCAGGATCAGAGAAGGGGACGAGTAGAAAACTGCTTTCAAAACAAAAGATGGATTATATGAGTGGTTGGTGATGCCTTTTGGGTTGACAAATGCTCCCAGCACTTTCATGAGGTTGATGAACAAAGTGTTGAAACCATTTCTTGGTAAGTTTGTTATTGTATATCTTGATGATATTTTGATTTTTAGTAAGACAAAGGAAGAACATTTGCTGCATGTTAGGGTAGTATTGCAAAGGTTGAAATAAGAAAAGTTGTTAGTTAATTTGACAAAATGTAGTCTCTGAAGGAGTTGATTTATTTAGGATTTGTAGTTTCTGGTGATGGCCTAAAGATGGATCCAGAAAAGGTCAAAGCAATGATGGATTAGCCTTCACCTTGCAGTATGTTTGAAGACAGAAGTTTTCATGGCTTAGCAAGCTTCTATAGGAAGTTCATTCAAAATTTCAATGAGATTTGTGCACCTATTACTGAGACAATGAAGGGAAATATGAAAGATTTTGTGTGGACAGTAGCTACTGAGAAGAGTTTTAAAATTTTAAAGAATAAAGTGACTAAACATCCAGTTTTGGAACTCCCTGATTTTGGGAAAGTCTTTCAAGTAGATTGTGATGCGAGTGGGAAAATGATTGGAGGTGTCCTTAGTCAAGAGGGAAGACCAATTGCATACTTCAGTGAGAAGTTGAATGAAGCAAAGAAGAAATATTATGTATATGATCAAGAATTCTATGCAATTGTATAGGCACTCAAGAAGTGGAGACATTATTTGCTACCGAAAGAGTTTGTATTATATACTGATCATCATGCTTTGCAGTTCATTAACAACCAAGGTAAGTTAAATCAGAGACACATAAAATGGGTGAATTTCAGATGCATCTAGTTATTCTTTTGTTCTGAAACATAGAAGTGGAAAATATAATAGGATAGCTGATGCATTAAGTAGGAGATGTCTGTTATTGAATGAAATGAGGATGAGTGTAGTTGGTTTTGATTCTATGGGAGAATCATATAAAGATGATGTTGATTTCAAGGAAGCATAGGTTGCTTGTTTGAATCTAGTAGAGAAGGATAGAACACCCTAGTTGGACTATTTTATCGAGGAAGGTTTGTTGTTCAAGGGGAAAAAGTTGTGTATACCTCAAGGATCAATGAGGGATAATTTACTGAAGGAAAAACATAGTGGTGGTTTGGGTGGACACTTCAGTGTTGATAAGACGTTGGCTCAATTGAGTGAGTTATTTTTGGCCTGGTATGGCTGCAGATGTGAAGAAGTTGGTACAAGTTTGCAGAATTTGTCAATATGCCAAGGGAGTCAGACATAATACTGGTTTATATCAACCATTGCCTATACCAGAGAGACCGTGGGAACACATAAGTATGGACTTTGTTTTGGGGTTGCCTCGAACATAGAGAGGTAATGATTCTATCTTTGTTGTTGTTGACAGATTTTCTAAAATGGTTCATTTTATAGCATGTCAAAAGAATAATGATGCTTCCCACATTGCTACATTATTTTTCAAGGAGGTAGTTAGATTGCATGGCTTTCCTAAAAGCATAATTTTAAATTGTGATGTAAAATTTGTTGGGCATTTTTGGCATACCTTGTGGAAGAAAATGGGTACACAGTTGGGTTTTAGTTCAACGTACCATCCTTAGAGTGATGGTCAAATGGAAGTTGTGAATAGAAGTATGGGTAATTTGTTAAGGTGTTTGGTAGGGAATAAGCCTAACCAGTGGGACTTAGTTTTGGCTCAGGTAGAATTTGCTCATAATAATTCAATCAATGGAGTGTGGGGAAAAGTCCTTTTCACATTGTGTATGGTTACAGACCAAGGGGGTAGATGAATTGCGAGATAGTGTTGATTTGACTCGTAAGGGTACTATAGCTAAAGATTTTGTAGAATATATCCATGATTTGCATAGACAGGTGAAAAATGAGTTGGAGAAAAGTGCCACCAAATACAAGGAGCGTGTTGATATTGACAGGAGAGAACAAGAGTTTCAGATGGGAGATTTGGTTTTGGCGCACTTGCGGAAGGAGAGGTTCCCACAGGGAACATATAATAAACTCAAATGGAATAATATTGGACTTTGTAAGGTCTTATGTGAGTTTTCATCCAATGCTTATTAAATTGAACTTCCACTAGGTGTAGATATTTCACCCATTTTCAATGTGGTAGATTTGTATTGTTATTATGAAGAGGAGTCACACACACCAGCAAAATTTAGTTTAGCTATTTAGGATAAATGTGAATGGATTGATCAATTGCCTAAAAAATAGTTTGAACAGGTTGATCATGTGATTGACTCTTGTGTGGCTAAATGAACAAGAGGCAAAGAATACACATGGAGTGTGTATTTGGTCTGATAGAAAGGTAAACCAACTGAAGAAGCCTCTTGGATGTAAGCTTCTGAATTGGCTAAGTACAGGATTCCTATTCTAGACTTACCAAAATGTTCTTAAGTTGCAGCCTTAAGAAACATTTCTCTTACCTGACGTGTCTGATGCAGGAGCATCCGGGTTAACTAGAAATCCTGTGTCACCAAAAAAAGTGTTTTACTTCTTAAGTTGTTTGGCTTTGTTTCCTTGCAATTTGGTTATTGTGTTTTAGAAGTAGTTTCATTCAATCTAAATACGTCATCTTGTAGAAGACCGAAATGGTTATTTGTAATCAAAATTTGGTGAGGATTGGATGAAATTTGGCTAAGTTATAGCCAATCGAAGAAATCCTGGGTTCACAAATTTATAGGTTTGTCGACAGCTCAGTTTGCTGATTTTATCTTTTCCTGATTCACTGACAAGCCTTTGTTCAAGTTCATTTTGTCTTCGCAGTGTTGAAAGAACTCCCTATCAACAAAGTTTCATATTGTAGAACTTTATCAACAAATTTTTGAATTGTAGAACTTATCGGCAGTATCGTGAGTTAGTGAACTCATAAGTTCACTGATAGCCTATATCACCGACAGGCTTCTTTTTATTCAAAGTTCACTTTTCAAAATATAAAAACTTCACAGTGTGGATAGAGATCATTATTAGTGAAGTTTAGGGTTTCAAAACTTTATCAACAATAGTGTGAGTTAGAGAACTCTGTCTTTTATGCCAACAAGTCTTGCAAGTTGAAGTCATGAATTCTTTGGTTCGCGGTAGCATAAGATTGCCGATAGAAGACTATTGTTCAGAGTTTTGGAAAAAGGCCAATAAGCTGATAAAGGCTTAAGTAAGGAGTTTCATTTTCCCTGAAGTTGTCGATAGTGTGAAAATCAACTATTGACTAAATTTCAAGTTTCATAACGTTCAACTTTACCGATAGAAATAAATCACTTAGTCGGCGAAACTTCAAAATTACTAACTAGTTCGGGAATTCTACAATTTACTGATTTGCCGACTAAGTTCGGTTAAGCTTGATTTTTCCAACAAGAAGGGGAATGGTGAATAGAAGGGTTCAAAAAATCATCTCTTTGCCAATAACATAGAACTTTTTGCAAGTTCGTGGAAATGTATTGTTGCCGACAATACATTCAAAGACTTGGTTCATGAATAAGTAAACTCATCGCTAAGTTTCGGAAAGTGGATATTTGCCGATAGGCACTTATATCTAAAGTTTGGAAAATATAACTTTTGCCAATAACTTGGGCAAGTGACTAAAGTTTGTTAAACCTTTATTTTGTTGATAACAAAGGGATGTCCCCAATTTCATGGAAATTGTATTTTACTAACAATCTAGTCAAAAGAAAGGTTCGCAAATGGACCAATTCGCCAACAAGTTCTTGAAAGTGGACTTTTGCCGATAGACCTTTTTATTTTGGCTTTGATAGGTGACTCCATGGTTGTAGAAAAGGGTATTTTGGCCAATGATTGTCTGAGTCAAATATGTCTAAGCTAAATAAATTTGCAATGGCCATCCTTATGGAAGAATTGATGCTGGCAGTTGGTTCGGTTAAGACAGTTTTGGTTAGTTGTGTAATGATTTGGGCAGTTGAACTATTTTGAGTGAAGGATCATAAATTCAAATGGGGAAACCAAATTGGGGGTTGGATCCGGAAGGATTTGATAGTGAATCAATTGATGAACTAATTTTGTCTTGGTTCAATCTCTTGGAGGAGAGATATGTTGGAGAAATCTCTGTGAATAAAGATTGATGTATCTGATGACTATGTAATGACATTTTGTAGTTCTGTAATCATTCTATTGTTGATACTAATTGTTGGTCTCTTACAATGATTTAACAACTGAGCTCTTAAAACTGTAACTCAGAGATTGGACATCTAACTTGAGTAGCTGTCTTAATCACTTATGGAGATGCATTTCACTTGTCAACCCAGGGACGTGAACTTGAAATGGGTCAGCACGGTATGTGCACTAAGAACTTCCAAAGTAGCCACATTCATTCTATAGCTAAGAAAGACATAATGCTGAAGATAAAATACTAAAAAGGACATAATAGGAATGATGAACATTAACCAACAACTATTCTAGAATCAGGTACATGACAGAAAGTAAAAGTCTAGGCAAACAAACAGGAAACTACTCTGTCTACTTTGGCTGCACGAACAGACACAAAATAGAATTCTAGTGGCTGCAGGAACATTTAATGCCAAATTTAACTAAATGCTTAACAGAAAATGTAACTAAACTAGAGGGTGGAATTCTCACCAAGTGGGCCCCCTTGGATGAGTATTCCCTAAGACAAATGTAAACTCAAAAATGCGAACTTACAACTTCATTTTATTCATTCGAAAAGATGAGTACAACTGAACATTATAACTGTATTACCAAAAATTGGATAATGCAAGTATAATATCTAAATAATCAACCCCTTAGAAGGAGCATCAGAGTCTTATTTATAGAAGGAAAACTACAAAACTAACTACCTAGCAGGGCGGTCAACTCCAACAGAATAGGAGGATGCCTCATTATGGAAAACATAGAAATTGGAAAGGAGGTTACGCATGCAAGGGAATCTGGTCAAGCGAATTGCTTTAACGCAGATCTAGCATAACAATAACTCCTAAATTTGCTCAATAGGTATTTAATATTAGTTACAAAGTGGTTGTCTTCCATCCATTTGACATTTGAACGATCACCATGTTTGACTTTTATGGTAAGCAACCAACTAGCAGAATCTTCCTCTTCTTTATGGATGTTGATTATATCTACATAACAATATTAGTACACACAAATAATTTCACATTCGTAACTACCTTGGAGTAATATTCATTAACCATATGTAAAATTAACATAGATAGTTCATAAAGCATGTTTTTGCCATAAAAGGATATAAGAAATGACCTATGCTCAACAAGTTATAGCTTTGGGGTAATGACATAGAAAGATCGGGATTAAAGTACTAAAGTCCAAGATAACTACAGCAAGTGGATAATAAAGTTTAACAAAATTGAGTCATAAACTAGACTCATCACTCTTCCCAACCTAAGACTTTGCTAGTCCTCCAGCAGAGGAAGGGTTGTTCTTTTGCTTGGTTAATGCCCTGAAATTAGCAACTACCAATTGTCCTATATCAGTTTCTCTGGTGCATGAGGTAGGATCCCAATAGAACCCTTGCTACCTATCCAACTTGCTCCATCTTTGTCTCTCTTCAGCAATATCATACTGGTAAAATCTATAATTTGGCACAGGCCACAATAGAATAGGTGATTGAAAGATTAAGGGAAGCCAGAATTGTCCCTTTGTCCTCCCAATCTATATATATCTATCCACTCTTTTACATGCTGCAACATAATTCTGCAGGGAGTGAGGCTCTGCTTGTTTTAGCTCATCATATAAACTATTCCACTTTTGTGTCAAATGTCCCTTCACAGATTCTCCAATAGTGTGTGTAATCTTTTCATATTCTCTGTAAGCTGCTTCTCTTTCAGGCAGGATTCTGTTACCATAGCTTGGCCTATAAAGCATCCTATGCCAATCATTGAAAATGCTTCCTGGATTTCCAGATTCAGCTCTAACAGGCAATGGAGTGTTGAATTCTAATTGCTTATAAGCCCTGAACTGTTGTCCCCAACTAACCTCATTTTGCATCCAGGACATAAATGCCCTCAACTGAACATCCCCAACATACAATAAGGGGTTCCACTCATGATCTTGGGACACAGCAAAATTATGTAAATAAAATTCACACAACAAATTCTTTATTTCTGGAGAAGCAATCCTAGAAGCATTGAAAAATTCAAGAGGAGATTCAATGGAAGGGTTCAAACCAGAAACAATCCTTGCTAACTTAAAAGAGAGGTATCTTTCCTTTAAATGCAGAGCATAGACTCTCGGGGGAGTCCTACATTCTAATACCTGAGGCACCAAAGTTGCCATACTATCCACTCTCTTTTAAAGTTGCAATTTCTGCATTCTTTTCTTTAATCTCTTCATCCTTCTTTTGAATTTCATCTTTTAATCTGCGTTTCTCCTTCTTCCATTCTTCTTCTCTCCTCTACATTTCATTCCACAAATTCATGGCTACAATGTGCATTGAAAAATTAGGAGGTCTGTGTATTCCTACCAAAAGCTTTCTTGGCACAGATGGTTGATCTTCATGTAGCATAGGCTGTAGGGTTTCTAATTGCTCAGCCAATTCTGGCTGCAGGATGTCTTGCTGTAGGAACTCCTATTTATCTTCATGTTCCTGTCTGTCAATATGCTCAGTAGTAGCGGCAAGGTCTGCTAGAGTTACATCAGCTGCTTCTTCAATTATGTCTTTTTCTACATCATTCACATGCCCCATTGGGGCCTTTGTATCCTCAGCTGTCATTTCTTCAACCCTAGGGTTTATCTGTGTAGATGCACTAGAGGCAGGATCAACATGTCTCGATTTACTAGAAGGACTCTCATGTTTCTCTTCTACTGCAGGAAGAACAGTGTCAGCCTTCTGTTTCCTAGAGCGCAACACCTTCCTTTCTGCAGTTTGCTTTTTGGTTTTACCCTTCTTTATTTATGCCCTTCTTCTCTGTGCCCTAGTTTGAATTAAATTGCTAAGAGGAATATCCTCATTTTCAGAATCTAAAGAACTTTCTTTGTCTGCATGCTCTGCTTCAGAAGAGCTAATCTCAATAGCTTGTTTTGCTGTAGGAGGGTTTGCACTGGAAGTTGAAGTTCCCGAAGTAGTTTCAACAGAACACACCCTTCTCCTAGTTCTATGATGTTGCGGCACAACCACAGGTCACAAATGGCTTGGTCTTATTTGATCAATTTCTAGAAATTCCTCCCAAGTCATATCAGACACATCATGCAGAGACTTTTCAACAATTAATTTGATTAAACAATGGTGAGAGACAGAATTAGGCCTACCTTTTTAGGTCTCAGCGGCCATAATTGAGAGAAGGTGATAAAGCATGTTTGGCACATTCATTCTTCTCCCGTGCCTCATATGATTCAACAATTTGAAATGCATAGAATGAAGGTTTGACTATCGACCTTCACAAGTAATGTACTTCACCACATGGATAGCTACCTGTTTCCACGGTTCAGGCAGAGAGGTTCTTTTGGCTCCCTGCTTGTCTATAGTCAATGGTGGATCACTAGGTTCTGTAAACTCAGCTCTAGTTGACTTGGCATCTCTGGCAACAGGGTAATCTTCGCCATCAACAGGCAGACCTATAACTTCTGCAATTCTTGCCTCAATAGCCAACACCTCCAAACCTCTTACCATGGCTTTACCATTAGACAATGTTTGAGCAAATTTTAACGCAATATTTTCATCAAAACCATTTAACTTCAAGAAATAGTCCATCCATCCACAATTTCTAAATTTAGCCTGGCTAAGTGCATCCTACAATAATACATCATGAACTGTGGGTTCATTCCAAATTAATCCTCCTCCCATTGACTTAGCTGCTTGAAAATAATCACACTGCAAAGTTTTTTTCTCTGCAAAAAGTTTGAAAACTAGCTTCACCTTCCTGCAATCCTGTTAAATTTTCCATAACTCATGCTATCTATATTTTCCTTTTCGGCTTCTTTTCTTGGGAATGAAAGACAAGGGTGGTACATGCATTAATGAATGATCGATGAAGGTTGTCATCTCACACTTCCGAGCCATCACCTCACTCATAATTCAAATCATTCAATTTTAAAAGTTTACTGACATTCAGGCATAAAACATATGGATGGACTGACATGTGGACATCATATTAACACTCCCTCCCCAACCTAAATTTAGGCATGTGTCCACACATGTGGAATAGTGATGTGTGACAGGACAAGGAAGGGAATAATGACATGCTACGAGAAATATCGATATTAATGTACAATAATTAAATGAACAAACCACAAGATAATTAAGAGAGAATTATTAAAGTGTGTGTACCTTTATTTATGGAAGATTGGTTACAAAAATCATGGAGAAATGTAAGGCCTACTTTTTCATTCCCATATATTTGACTGCTTATTTTACTGTTGGTGATACATTTAGACTTATGGGACTGTTGATCCCGATTTGCAGGACCTTTAGACCTTGACATTGGTTCACTGACATTGTTAGACATATGGTTTATATTATGATGCTATTGGGACTATTCCTGTGATGTCAGTTAGAAATTTGTTAGGTCATTCAATCTTGGGAATGGATGTTTGAAATGCAAAATTTAGAATCTAATTGTAATGTGACTTCCTTGATGCTTATATGAACATGTGATGTTGTATGCGAGCGTATGTTTCAATTTGCTTCGGCTATTATATACATGTGGAATTAATATTTCATCTGAGTGCGTAGGTATTTCTAACGAAGCCACAGAAATTCATAGATCATCCCACACACTTTGTTGTTTTCCCTTGTGAAGCCGATCTAGTTCCAAGAGGAACCAAGATCATCTGTGTATTGCATGATGAATTTTCGTAATGTTTGTGTATGGTGTCCTTTGGGCTAGGTCTACCCTTTTTTAATTGATTGTATTATGGTGTTGTAAACGTGTAATGCTTATTTGACTCAATCTTTGTTTTATTTTTTTGGGACCCCTTTTCATGTGATTTTCTACATCCTAAGGTGCTAAATTTGGGTTAAACTTGACCCTGGGCTGTACCCCTAGGGTCTAGGGGTCATTTGGACTTGTGTAACCCTAGGTAAACTTCCATTTGGTTACTTTAACTTCACCCTGAAGTAAAGTGACGAAAATGAAAGCTTGGGAGGGAAAGGATGAGTGGGTCAAACACTCAACCTTTTCCTTTCCTCTTCCCTAGGATTGGGGGAGTATCCAAGACCCCTTAATTGTGGAGGACTTTACTCCAAGTCTCTCTCAAAATCGGTGAGGGTACCTTGGGGTTGTGTGGTCCTTCTTAGGAGGAGAGGATAGGGGTACATGTGGCACCCACTCCCTCTTAAGCTCCACTTTTCTCTCCCACATGTTTTAGAGAGGACAAGTGGAAGAAAAAGAGACTTGGTGGATGGGTGAATGACATGTGTCACCACCCATTCCAAGGGTCTTGCTTGTAGTTGGGAGAAGGAGTGAGGAGGTGACATGTGTCACCTCCCCATTCCTCAAGGCTCATGAGAAGAGCCTATTTTAATCCCTCTTGGAGAGAGAGGGATAGGGTTTTTGAATTTTTGACAATTTTATTGATTTTAATTATTTTGGGAAAAAAGTTGGAGAAAATTTGGTAGCTCAATTTGGAGAAGGAGTTAGAGGAGCTCTACTCAACCATCTACTAATTAGGATTTTTAAGGTAGGTTTCAAGGCTAAGGCCTTCCCTTATGTATTTTATTTACTTCTGTGATGCTATGTGTAAGTTTCTATTTTGAGTTTTTTCTTGTTGTGGGGAAAAATTGTAAGGGAGTTGTAAGAGCCTCTCCTACTTGGGAGAAGATGCTCAACAAGTGTGGGGTGGGGGAGGAGTGAACCTCCTCAGGGTCATTTCCTTGATTTTGTGGAGTTATAGCCTTGAGGGCAATATGTGAATATGTGCAATATGTGAAATGGCTTGAGAGCCAAATGGAAGCTTTGTGAAACTATGTTAAAGTGTTGGCTTGAGGTCTTGAGAGATATTTGTATTCGGAAGTATTAGGAGTGGCACTCTTGAGTTGAGTGTTGTCCACTCCCCTACCCCATTGAACTCATCCTAAGTGAGTTCTTGTGTTGTGTTAGCCATGGGAGTAATTTTGTGTTGGTTGTTGAATGCATTGTTGTGTTGTGGTTTGAGTTTCCTAGTGTGAGGATCACCTCCTAACTCGGGGGTGACTCATGAGTGAGTCAATGGTAGGGAGGAGAGCAAGTTGTTGTGGCTTCTTTCCCCTTTTTGTGTTATTGCAGGATATTGAGAGCTTTGTGAAGTTGAAGAAAACACCATTGTTCTTGGAGTTGTTATCTTAATTTTTAACTCTTAAGAGAGCAGGGTCTTGTTAGGCCTTTGTATTATTTCTAGATTTCAAAAGAGGAGAACCTTGTTCTCTCTCTCTTGTTGAAAAAATATATTTTTACTTGTGTGTATAAGCTATCTACATTTGAAATAGAAATTTTAATCTTGCTGATTTAGTTGATATGTGAATGAAAAATATATATATATATATAAAGAAATGAAAGAATGATATGGTCTCATTGCTATTTTGCTTGTATGTTTACTTTTAAAATAAAGAAGTTTAGTTGATGCTATGTATTAGAAAAATTTGATTAAATGCATTGTTTTAAAAAAAAAGAATAATACTATGGATAAGTTCTTTGATGGAATGATTATGTGGAGATATGTGATTACAAGAAAAAAAAAATGCTCCTTTGCTTTATGTAAATTTGATAAAAAAAATATATATATCTTTTGCTTATTGTTCTTAAAAGAAAATTTGTAAGTGTTGAAGGAAAATTATATTTGAGAAAGAAGTTATATATGTGTGTGTGTGTGTGTGTGTGTGTGTGTGTGTATTTAAATATAAATTGCTTTTATTTATTCTGTTAAACAAAAAAAGGGGGAGACTACATTACATACACAACAGTGTGTGTGTGTGTGTGTGTGTGTGTGTGTGTGTATATATATATATCTTGTTATATTTTAATATTCAATAAACTATATTTTGAATTGAATTGTGAATGTTTGAGAGCATATATATAAATGTACATATATATATAAATACACACACACACACACACACAATGAAAACATTTAAAAATTGCTGTGTAAATAAAAAAAGAGAAAAAGACTGTTTTCGAATTATACAGCCACAGGCTTTATGTTTTTTAAAAAAATGTATATGTGGTGGGGGGTTCGAACCCCCCACTGTTTCCTTTTATATATGGGTGTGGGGAGGGGGCGGAGCCCCCATCGCACACCCCCACCTCCCATTACCCCGCGGACCCCCCAGTAACCGCCGCCAACCCTTCACACCTCCACGGCTCCCTTCGCTCCGCCGCCGGTCTCTCCTCCCCATTGCGTTGCCAGCACAGTGCCCTTCCACTGCTCCTGTCCCCGTTCCACCCCCCTATAGCCACCATACAGTCCCAACACCTCACCTCCGCGGGCGGTGGCCTCCACACAGCTCCTCTCTCTTGCCTACCATAACAAACATGGGGTTTTAGCAAACAAAAAATAAAAATGCCCATTTATCATATATATATAGCATATTCACTACTTGGTGTGGACATGTATGGCCTCCATTAAACCTGCAAACACAAATCTAAAACAAAATAAGAGAAGAGAGGAGAAAAACAAACAAAAGAAAGAGAAATGAGAGTGGAGAAAATAGGGTTAAGGCTTTTTGTCCTTAAGGCAATTAGTTTTCTATTTGAGGGCATTTTAGGGCTTTGAAATTTAAAATTGCCCTTATTTTCTTTTCCCACTCTTTTATTTATTTTGTTCATTTGTTTTATGTTCTGAATTTATAATGGGGTTTTGAGATAAATAATAAAGGGGGTAATCTTTATTCCTTTTTGGAATGTTATTTTTATTTGTTAGTGGCATGATAATATATAGGTTAGTTTATGATTAGAGGGAGTTTATACTATTATTAATTTTTTTAATTTGATTATTTCGAAAAGGGATTTTATTGTTTTAATTAATTCTTACACCTATCTAGGTATTGAGAGGTATTTATTAAAAAAAATGGGTTTAAACCTTTGCATTCAAACCAAACTTGACGACGTTAATTTTAAGCTGGAATGTTATTAATTTAATAATTCCTTTTTAATTATATCTAAAATGATTTTATTAATTGATAAAGACGTCGTTCAAATCAACTTGGAAAGCTAGTAAACTATTTAAGCGAAGTTAGTTTAACATGTTTCTGTGATCTGATCTACCAAGAAATTAGGAATAATGTAAAGGATGCAGTGATAACTCTGATTGATAGAAAACGTGAAGAAGAACAAATTGATTGAGTTTTGTTGAAAAATGTTTTAAATTATAGAAAACGTGAAGAAGAACAAATTGATCGAGTTTTGATGAAAAATGTTTTAAATTATAGACAACGTGAAGAAGAACAAATTGATCGAGCTTTGTTGAAAAATGTACAATTAATCTATTTGACTGATCTCCTAATTTAACTGATGTTATGTAGATAATTTAACACCAGCCCAGTAAACTTTCGATCAAAATTAGATTTAATATAATAAACCCTAATCACGCCCCTAAGGCGTTATGCTGCCTGATTTTTCTAGAATTTAGGGTTTAGCTAGGTTAGTGAAATTTAACCTTGTTTAGGATTATACTATTATTTTTTGCCAAGTATCGACATTAGATTTATGTATTAAATTATACCTTTCTCATGCACTTGAATTTGGCTCTTGATTTTGACTAAAATCCCATCATTCACATAGGTTAACTTAGGGTTTCAATCGTTGATCCTAACCCTATTGGCGACGTTAACTGCGTCACATCGACCCCCTAGTTGGCCTTCATTGCGAATGGTATGTGCAAGTGAATGCATTACCCCACATTCAACTGTCATGTTTACGACTTATGCGTAACGCCACCGAGCATGCTTACGCATGCGAGGGGGTTTCTAGGGAAGCGTGGAATTTTTTTGATATTTCATGTCATGACCACATGACAAATGTGGACATGACACATGTGATGCGTGTCATGACTGCATGGGAAATGTGGGCATGGCATTTGCTATCAGAGCCCAAGTTTAAACACTGGGCTTATTTTGGCACATTACTTATTCTGCAACTTTGATTAATTAGTGCCTACCTTATTTTGTAGGATGCCTCCCCAACGAATTCAGCGAGCGCGATCACGTAACACTGCGTCCACCGAGGTGCACAGTGATTCCTCTGCAGAGGGTCAGGTACCAGCAGCCTTATCAGATCAGCTAGTACCATAGGTACCACCAGGACTTGATATAGGGCCTCAGATTTTACAGACATTACAGGCCATGTTAGAGAGGCTATCGCCAGTTATACTAGCGCCACGTGATGATCCCCACATTGATCTGTGAGAGGAGCCACGTGAGGAGCCGTGTGCTGAGTCGCGAGCTGAGTCACGTGTAGAGCCCCATGTTGATCCACGAGAGGTGCCACATGTGGAGCCATTTGTAGAGATACCATATACTACAGTGGAGCAGGTAGAGTTAGCTTACAGAGTAGGAGTCCTCTGCGACATGTGAGACGAGATGAGACTGTGAGGGTTGAGTAGGTACATCATGGACCTTATGAGTATGGTATGGATGAGCCGGTCATATGACATAGAGACAGAGGAGATCTCATCAGAGACCTACTTAGGCTTAATCCACCTACCTTTGCAGGAGCTACAGAGGGAGCCAAGGCTGAGGCTTGGCTCATCAGTCTAGATAGATGCTTTGCATTGTGACCTTATGGGAGAAACACAAAAGCCCGCATGGCAGTACACCACATGAGAGATGCAGCAACTACTTGGTGGCGTACTAAGGAGTGCAAGAGCCAGTTATCATTAGACACACTCACATGGGACACATTCATAGAGCGCTTTAATGCGCGCTAGTTGTCAGACCATTATAGGCAGTGCTAGATAGATGAGTTCTATGACTTACAACAGAGAGGACTCACGGTTGCACAGTATGAGAGTTGATTTATTGAGCTTTCACGTTATGTAGAGTATCTCCACGATGAGAAACTTCTGGTGCATAAATTCATCAGAGGTTTGAATCAGGGGATAGCAGGACCAGTGTGTATGGCAAACCCCCAGACTATGAGTGAGGCTGCCGAGAAGGCTTATATTGCAGAGGAGATTCAGGGACGAGGGCAGGGATCACGCCCCCAGTTTCAAGATCGAGGGTAGCAGTAGTACTAGCAAATCTTTCATAGACCACCACCACCACAGAGAGGAGGATTTAGTTCTCAATCATTACCTCCTAGGCCTCCACAGCAGCAGCAGTAGCATCAGCAAAGGTTTAGACCCCAACAAAGGGCATAGGGAGGGCAGAATCATGGTTGGCAGCAGGAGGGCCTGCGTAGGGATCAAAGACAGCATGGACCACCTGCGGGACCCGCGAGGTCACAACAATCGTATAGAGGTTCACAGGGGTCCACAAGACAGACTGGGCAACAACAAGGTGCTAGGACTCAGTCAGGACAGATACAGGCTAGGGGCCCATGTTATGTTTGTGGTGGGGGAGGACATTTAGCCAGAGAGTATCCACAGGGTTTCACGGTAGGGGGACAACCCCGTTCGGGAGGGTCAGAGCAGACTGTCGGGGATGTGGGCAAGTCCCACCGCATGTTTGCAGCGGTTGATAACCACCAGGCTAACTATCAAGCATCCGTGATTGAGACATCGGGTATGATTTGGGGTGCCCCCATCTCTATTCTTTTTGACTCTGGAGCTACTAATTCTTTTCTATCTACATCGTTAGTGGAATGTTGCAGGCTGGTGGCTTTTAGGCAGGACATTAGGTGGGAGGTTAAGTTAGCCTTTGGGGCCAGGATGTCAGTAGATACCTTGGTTCAGGATTGTGAGATTTCTTTGGGTTCCCTCACTACATCTTGTGACCTTAGAGTTATGCCATTAGGATCCTACGGTGTGGTTTTGGGTATGGACTGGCTTGCGGCTCATGGAGCTAAGCTAGATTATCGCTGAAAGGCAGTTAGCTTCTTAGATGATCATGGTGCATCAGTTGAGATAGTGGGCATTCGGAAGCCTATGACAGTTCATATGATATTTGCTCAGTAGCTTAAGCGCTGCATGCAGAAGGGATGTTAGATGTTCGCCATCACAATTAGTGACAGATCAGAAGACAAGCCTGAAGCATCATTGGATGATCACCCTATCTTGAGAGAGTTTGCCAACGTGTTTCTGCCAGAATTACCAGGTATGCCTCCACGCATAGAGGTAGATTTCCACATCGATCTAGTGCCAGGCGTAGAGCCAGTGTCTCGTGCACCCTACAGGATGACTACACATGAGCTCATGGAGCTCAAACTGCAGTTAGAGGAGTTACTTGAGAAGTGGCACATCCTACCTAGCGTTTCACCATGGGGTGCACCGGTTATCTTCGTGAAGAAAAAGGATGGGTCTCTTCGCTTATGCATAGACTATAGGCAGTTGAATAAGGTGACGGTGAAGAACCTTTACCCTCTTCCTAGGATTGATGACCTTTTTGACTAGATGCAGGGAGCCAGAGTGTTCTCAAAAATTGATCTGAAATCTAGGTATCACCAATTGCGCATCGCAGAGGCAGATATTCATAAGACTGCCTTCTGAACTAGATATGGCCACTACAAGTTCACAGTGGTACCCTTCGGTTTGACGAACGCCCCTGCAGTGTTTATGAGTCTCATGAATAGGGTGTTCCGCACTTACTTGGATCAGTTCGTGATCATTTTTCTCGATGATATTTTGATCTATTTGTGGACCGAGGAGGAGCATGTGGATCATTTGTGTTAGGTTTTGCAGTGCTTGCGAAAGAAGTAGCTTTATGGCAACCTGGCGAAGTGTGCCTTCTTCAGGACAGAGGTACAACACTTGGGGCACATCCTATCAGGCAATGGCATCTCCGTAGATCCATTGAAGATCAGAGCCATCAGAGATTAGCCAACACCCACAGTGTGATAGAGGTCAGGAGTTTCATGGGATTAGCTGGTTACTACCGCAGATTCATAGAGGGCTTTTCCAAGATGTCGCACCCCATCACTTCCCTTCAGCGGAAAGGGAAGAGCTTCACTTGGACCAAGCAATGCGAAAGGGCCTTTGGGGTCCTCAAGGAGCATCTTATCAGTGCTCCCATATTGTCGGTTCTAGATCATGCAGAGGATTTTGTAGTTTGCACAGATGCACCACTTGAGGGTTTGGGAGCCGTGCTTATGCAGGGTGGTAGGGCGATTGCATATGAGTTGCGTAAGCTCAAGACACATGAGTTGAACTACCCTACTCATGATTTAGAGCTCGCTGCAATGGTACATGCTCTTGTTCATTGGAGACATTTTCTTTTGGGTCGTCGCTTTGAACTTCATTAAGATCACCATAGTTTGCAGTATGTTTTCACACAGCCGAATTTGAATGCCCGCCAGCGGCGTTGGATGGAGTTTCTATGTGAGTACGACTTTGATGCCCACTACATCAAAGGGAAGGAGAATGTGGTTGTTGACGCTTTGAGTCAGAGATGCCACGAGATCCTGACCATAACCTTGAGTGTGGACTTGAGAGAGTGCATCATTCAGCATCTGCCTGAGGATGAGTGGTTTCTTGAGGTGCAGCAGGAGATCCAGAAATAGAGGGCCCTTAAGGGCAGATTTGCAAGATATTCCCTTGAGTCAGATGGTTTGCTTAGACATTAATGGCGCATCTATGTACCCTATGTGGGTGATCTTTGTGCAGTGGTTCTTTCAGAGGCTCATAGAGCACCTTATGCAGCACACCAGGGGCGAAGAAGATGCATGCTGACTTGCAACAGTTATACCATTGGGCAGGTATGAGACGAGATATTGCATAATATGTTGCTCGTTGCCTTGAGTGCCAAAGGGTTAAGGCCAAGCATCAGCATCCAGCGGGTCTTTTATACCCTCACAAGATACCTAAGTGGAAATGGGACACCATTTCAATGGACTTCATTATTGGTCTTCCTATGTCATCACGCCACCATGATGCCATAATGGTGATGGTTGACAAGTTGACCAAGGTGGCGCATTTCTCACCTGTATGCATGACGTACAATCCACCATCTGTGGCAAGAGTATTCTTAGATCAGATTGTTAGATTACATGGGGTACCTCACCGTATCATTTCTGATAGGGATTCAGTGTTCACTTCAGCCTTTTGGAGAGCCTTACAACAGACGTTGGGTACACAACTCAACTTTAGTTCCGCTTATCATCCTGAGACCGATGGACAAACAGAGAGAGTTAATCAGGTTCTTGAGGATATGCTCCATATGTATGCCATGGTTCATCAGAGTAGATGGGAGGAGCATATGTCTCTAGTTGAGTTTGCCTACAACAATGGGCATCACAGCTCGTTGGGTATGCCTCCTTTTCAGGACTTTTACGGCAGACCTTGCAGGACACCTTTGAGTTGGGACCGTATTGAGGACAAGGTTGCGATAGGGCTAGAGTTGGTTTAGGCTATGGAACAGCAGGTGACGTTGATTAGGCAGAGACTTCAGGAGGCACAGGATCGACAAAAGAAGTACGCCAATGCTAAGATGGTAGATCGGAGCTTCTCAGTTGGGGACAATAGTCTTGAGAGTGCAACCGCACGAGAGTCCAATCCGTTACGGAAAGGGCTCTAAGCTCACACCTTGTTTTGTTGGACCTTTTGAGATCTTGGAGCGGATAGGACCCGTAGCCTATCGTCTAGTCTTGCCACCTAGCCTATCATGTATCCATGATATTTTTCACGTTTCCATTTTACGGCGTTACATATCTAATTTATCTCATGTATTAGATTGGAGTGCTCTTCAGGTAGAGGTAGATGGTCAGATGGCTTTGAAGCCAATTTGTATATTGACTCGTCGGACATTGGGCCTTCGAGGTCGAGAGCTGGACCAAGTTAGGGTCCAGTGGGACATGTATGATGAGGTCATGACAACGTGGGAGGATGCAGCGAGATTGAGGGGCCTTTATCCTCACCTCTTTGATGACTTCTAGGAGGAAGTACAGTCTTAGGGGGGAGGATGTGAGGCCTACTTTTTCATTCCCATATATTTGACTTATTTTACTGTTGGTGATACATTTAGACTTATTAGACTGTTGATCCTGATTTGTAGGACCTTTAGACCTTGACATTGGTTCACTGACATTGTTAGACATATGGTTTATATTATGATGTTATTGGGAAACTATTCATATGATGTTAGTGAGAAATTTGTTGGGTGATTCAATCTTGGGAATGGATGTTTGAAATGCAGAATTTAGAATCTAATTGTAATGTGACTTCCTTGATGCTTATATGAACATGTGATGTTTTATGTGAGTGTATGTTTCAATTTGCTTCGGCTATTATATGCATGTGGAATTAACATTTCATTTGGGTGCACAGGTATTTCTAATGAAGCCATAGAAATTTGGAGATCATCTCACACACTATGTTGCTTTCCCTTGTGAAGTCGATCTAGTTCCAAGAGAAACCAAGATCATCTGTGTATTGCATGATGAATTTTCGTAATGTTTGTGTATGGTGTCCTTTGGGCTAGGTCTACCCTTTTTAGTTGATTGTATTATGGTGTTGTAAATGTGTAATGCTTATTTGACTCAATCTTTGTTTTATTTTTTTGGGACCCATTTTCATGTGATTTTCTACATCCTAAGGTGCTAAATTTGGGTTAAACTTGACCCTGGGTTGTACCCCTAGGGTCTAAGGGTCATTTGGGCTTGTTTAACCCTAGGTAAACTTCCATTTGGTCACTTTAACTTCACCCTGAAGTAAAGTGACGAAAATAGAAGCTTGAGAGGGAGAGGATGAGTGGGTCAAACACTCAACCTCTTCCTTTCCTCTTCCCTAGGATTGGGAAAGTCTCCAAGACCCCTTAATTGTGGAGGACTTTACTCTAAGTCTCTCTCACAATTGGTAAGGGAACCTTAGGGTTGCGTGGTCCTTCTTAGGAGGAGAGGATAGGGACACATGTGGCACCCACTCCCTCTTAAGCTCCACTTTTCTCTCCCACATGTTTTAGAGAGGACAAGTGGAAGAGAGAGACTTGGTGGATGGGTGAATGACATGTGTCACCACCCATTCCAAGGGTCTTGCTTGTAGTTGGGAGGAGTGAGGAGGTGACATGTGTCACCTCCCCATTCCTCAAGGCTCATGAGAAAAGCCTATTTTAATCCCTCTTGGAGAGAGTGATGGGGTTGTTGAATTTTTGGCAATTTTATTGATTTTAATTATTTTGAGGAAAAAGTTGGAGGAAATTTGGTGGCTCAATTTGGAGAAGGAGTTGGAGGAGCTCTACTCAACCATCTACCAATTGGGCTTTTTAAGGTAGGTTTCAAGGCTAAGGCCTTCCCTTATGTATTTTATTTACTTGTGTGATGCTATGTGTGAGTTCCTATTTTGAGTTTTTACTTGTTGTTGTGGGAAAAAAATGTAAGGGAGTTGTAAGAATCTCTCCTACTTGGGAGAAGATGATCAACAAGTGTGGGGTGGGGGAGCAGTGAACCTCCTCGAGGTCATTTCTTTGATTTTGTGGAGTTGTAGCCTTGAGGGCAATATGTGAATATGTGCAATAGGTGAAATGGCTTGAGAGCCAAATGGAAGCTTTGTGAAACTATATTTAAAGTGTTGGCTTGAGGCCTTGAGAGGTATTTGTATTGGGAAGTTTTAGGAGTGACACTCTTGAGTTGAGTGTTGTCCACTCCCCTACCCCATTGAACTCATCCTGAGTGAGTTCTTGTGTTGTGTTAGCCATGGGAGTAATTTTGTGTTGGTTGTTGAATGCATTGTTGTGTTGTAGTTTGAGTTTCCTAGTGTGAGGATGACCTCCTAGCTCAGGGGTGACTCATGAGTGAGTCAATGGTAGGGAGGAGAGCAAGTTGTTGTGACTTCTTTTCCTTTTTTGTGTTATTGAAGGATATTGGGAGATTTGTGAAGTTGAAGAAAACACCATTATTTTTGGAGTTGTAATCTTAATTTTTAACTCTTAAGAGAGCAAGGTCTTGTTAGGCCTTTGTATTATTTCTAAATTTCAAAAGAGGAGAACCTTGTTCTCTCTCTCTTGTTAAAAAAATATATTTTTACTTGTGTGTATAAGCTATCTACATTTTGAAATAGAAATTTTAATCTTGCTGATTTTAGTTGATTTGTGAATGAAAAAAATAAAATATAGAGAAATGAAAGAATGATATGGTCTCAGTGCCATTTTACTTGTATGTTTACTTTTAAAATAAAGAAGTTTAGTTGATGCTATGTATTAGAAAAATTTGATTAAATGCATTGTTTTAAAAAAAAGAAGAATAATACTATGGATAAGTTCTTTGATGGAATGATTATGTGGAGATATGTGATTACAAGAAAAAAAAAAAAATATAGTCCTTTGCTTTATGTAAATTTGATAAAAATATATATATATATATATATCTTTTGCTTATTGTTCTTAAAAAAAAATTTGTAAGTGTTGAAGGAAAATTATATTTGAGAATATAATTTATATATAGATATATATGTCTGTGTGTGTGTGTGTATTTGAATGTATATATTTATATGTATTTAAATATAAATTGCTTTTATTTATTCTGTTAAACAAAAAACAAAGGGGGAGACTACATTACATACACAACAATATATATATGTGTGTGTATATATATATGTATCTTGTTATATTTTAATATTCAATAAACTATATTTTGAAGTGAACTGTGAATGTTTGAGAGCATATATATAAATGAAAACATTTAAAAATTGTTGTGTAAATAAAAAAAAGAGAGAAAAAGACTTTGTTTTCGAATTATACAACCGCAGGTTTTATGTTTTAAAAAAAAATGTATATGTCGTGGGGGGGTTCAAACCCTCCACTGTTTCCTTTTACATATGGGTGTGGGGAGGGGGTGGAGCCCTGACCCACACCCCACTATGTGGGATGTGGGGGGAGCTCCACCCCCTCTCCACACCCCCACCTCCCATTACCCCGCAAACCCCCCCATAACCGCCGCTGACCCTTCACACCTCTGTGGCTCCCTTCGCTCCACTGCCGGTCTCTCCTCCCCACTGCGCTGCTAGCACAACGCCCTTCCACCACTCTCGTCGCCGTTCCACCTCCGTGCGGTCACCAAACAGTCCCAACACCTCTCTATCAGCCTCCACATAGCTCCTCTCTCTTGCCTGCCATAACAAACATGGGGTTTTAGCAAACAGAAATAAAAATGCCCATTTATCATATATATATATATATATATATATTCACTACTTGGTGTGGCCATGTATGGCCTCCATTAAACCTACAAACACAAATCCAAAACAAAATAAAAGAAGAGAGGAGAAAAACAAACAAAAGGAAAAGAAAATGAGAGTGGAGAAAATAGTGTTAGGGCTTTTTGCCCTTAAGGAAATTAGTTTTCTATTTGAGGGCATTTTAGGGCTTTGAAATTTAAAATTGCCCTTATTTTATTTTCCCACTCTTTTATTTATTTTATTCATTTGTTTTATGTTCTAAATTTATAATGAGGTTTTAAGATAAATAATAAAGGGGGTAATCTTTATTCCTTTTTGGAATGTTATTTTTATTTGTTAGTGGCATGATAATATATAGGTTAGTTTATGATTAGAGGGAGTTTATACTTTTATTAATTTTTTTAATTTGATTATTTCGAAAAGGGATTTTATTGTTTTAATTAATTCTTACACCTATCTAGGTATTGAGAGGTATTTATTAAAAAAAATGGGTTTAAACCTTTGCATTCAAACCAAACTTGACAAGGTTAATTTTAAGCTGGAATGTTATTAATTTAATAATTCCTTTTTAATTATATCTAAAACAATTTTATTAATTGATAAGACGTCATTCAAACCAACTTGGAAACCTAGTAAACTATTTAAGCGAAATTAGTTTAACTTGTTTCCGTGATTTAATCTACCAAGAAATTAGGAATAATGTAAAGGATGCAGTGATAACTCTGATTGATAGAAAACGTGAAGAATAAATTGATCGAGCTTTGTTGAAAAATATTTTAAATTATAGAAAACGTGAAGAAGAACAAATTGATCAAGCTTTGTTGAAAAATGTTTTAAATTATAGAAAATGTGAAGAATAAATTGATCGAGTTTTGTTGAAAAATGTACAATTAACCTATTTGACTGATCTACCAATTTAACTAATGTTATATAGATAATTTAACACCAACCTAGTAAACTTTCGATCAAAATTAGATTTAATATAATAAACTCTAATCACGCCCCTGAGGCGTTATGCTACCAGATTTTTTCAGAATTTAGGGTTTAGCTAGGTTAGTGAAATTTAACCTTGTTTAGGATTATACTATTATTTTTTGCTGAGTATCGACATTAGATTTATGTATTAAATTATACCTTTCTCATGCACTTGAATTTGGCTCTTGATTTTGACTTACGTCAAAATCCCATCATTCACATAAGTTAACTTAGGGTTTCGATTGTTGATCCTAACCCTATTGGCGATATTAACCGCGTCGCATCAACCCCCTAGTTGGCCTTTATTACGAATGGTATGCGCAAGTGAACGCATTACCCTGCATTCAACTATCATGTTTACACCTTATACGTAACGCCACCGAGCACGCTTACGCGTGCGAGGGGGTTTCTAGGGAAGCATGAATTTTTTTTGATATTTCATGTCATGACCACATGACAAATGTGGACATGACACGTGTGATGCATGTCGTGACCACATGGGAAATGTGGGCATGACATTTGGTATCAAAGCCCAAGTTTAAACACTGGGCTTATTTGGGCATGTTACTTAGTATGCAACTTTGATTAATTAGTGCCTACCTTGTTTTGTAGGATGCCTCCCCGACGAATTCGGCAAGCACGATCACGTAACACTGCGTCCGCCAAGGTGCATAGTGATTCCTCTGCAGAGGGTCAGGTACCGGCAGCCTTATCAGATCAACTAGTACCGCAGGCACCACTAGGACTTGATATAGGGCCTCAAATTTTACAAATGTTATAGGCCATGTTAGAGAGGCTACCGCCAGTTATACCAACGCCACGTGATGAGCCCCACGTTGATCCGCGAGAGGAGCCACGTGAGGAGCCGCGTGCTGAGTCGTGAGCTAAGCCACATGTAGAGCCCTGCATTGATCCACGAAAGGTGCCACGTGTGGAGCCATTTGTAGAGATACCAGATACTACAGTGGAGGAGGTAGGCTCAACTTACAGAGCACGGAGTAGGAGTCCTCTGTGACATGCAAGACGAGATGAGACTGTGAGGGTTGAGTAGGTACATCATGGACCTTATGAGTATGGTATGGATGAGCCGATCATAGGAAATAGAGATAGAGGAGATCCCATCAGAGATCTACTTAGGATTAATCCACCTACCATCGCAAGAGCTATAGAGGGAGCCGAAGCTGAGGCTTGGCTCATCAGTCTAGACAGATGCTTTGCGTTGCGACCTTATGGGAGAAACATGAAAGCCCGTGTGGTAGTACACCTCTTGAGAGATACAGCAGCCACTTGGTGGCGCACTAAGGAGTGCAAGCGCTGGTTATCATTAGACACACTCACATGGGACACATTCATAGAGCGCTTTAATGCGCGCTAGTTGTCAGACCATTATAGGCAGTGCTAGATAGATGAGTTCCATGACTTACAGCAGAGAGGACTCATGGTTGCACAATATGAGAGTCGATTTATTGAGCTTTCACGTTACACAGAGTATCTCCACGATGAGATACTTCTGGTGCACAAATTCATCAGAGGTTTGAATCAGGGGATAGCAGGACCAGTGCGTATGGCAGACCCCCAGACTATGAGTGAGGCTGTTGAGAAGGCTTATATTGCAGAGGAGATTCAGGGACGAGGGCAAGGATCACGCCCCCAATTTCAGGATCGAGGGCAGCAGGAGTACCAGCAGAACTTTCGTAGACCACCACCACCACAAAGAGGAGGATTTAGTTCTCCATCATTACCTCCTAGGCCTCCACAACAGTAGCAACAGCATCAAAAGAGGTCTAGACTCTAGCAAAGGGCACAAGGAGGGTAGAATCTTGGTTGGAAGTAGTAGGGCCCACATAGGGATCAAAGATAATAGGGACCATCTGTGGGACCTGTGAGGTCACAATAGTCATATAGAGGTTCACAGGATGGACTGGGCAGCAATAGGGTGCTAGGACTCAGTTAGGGCAGATACAGGCTAGGGGCCCATGTTATGTTTGTGGTGGGGCAGGATAATTGGCCAGAGAGTGTCCACAGGGTTTCACGGCAGGGGGACAACCCCGTTCAAGAGGGTCAAAGTAGACTGTTGGGGATGTGGGCAAGTCCCACCGCATGTTTGCAGTGGTTGATAACTACCAGGCTGACAATCAGGCATCCATGATTGAGACATTAGGTACGATCGGGGGTGCCCCCGTCTCTATTCTTTTTGACTCTGGAGCTACTAATTCTTTTCTATCTACATCGTTAGTGGAACATTACAGGCTAGTGGCTTTTAGGCAAGACTTTAGGTGAGAGGTTGAGTTGGCTTCTGGGGCCAGGATGTCAGTAGATACCTTGGTTCAGGATTGTGAGATTTCTTTGGGTTCCTTCACTACATCTTGTGACCTTAGAGTTATACCATTAGGATCCTATGGTGTGGTTTTGGGTATGGACTGGCTTGCGGCTCATGGAGCCAAGCTAGATTTTCGTTGAAAGGCAGTTAGCTACTTAGATGATCATAGTGCATCGGTTGAGATAGTGGGCATTCGGAAGCCTACGACAATTCGTATGATATCTGCTCAGTAGGTTAAGCGCTGCATGTAGAAGGGATGTCAGATGTTCGCCGTCACAGTTAGTGACAGATCAGAAGACGAGCCTGAGGCATCATTGGATGATCACCCTATCTTGAGAGAGTTTGCCGACGTGTTTCCCCCAGAATTACCAGGTATGCCTCCACACAAAGAGTTAGATTTCTAGATCGATCTAGTGCCAGGTACAGAGCCAGTGTCTCGTGCACCCTACAGGATGACTACACATGAGCTCACGGAGCTCAAACTGCAGTTAGAGGAGTTACTTGAGAAGGGGCACATCAGACCTAGCGTTTCACCATGGGGCGCACCGGTTATCTTTGTGAAGAAGAATGATGGGTCTCTTTGCTTATGCATGGACTATAGGTAGTTGAATAAGGTGACGGTGAAGAACTGTTACCCTCTGCCTAGGATTGATGACCTTTTTGACCAGATGCAGGGAGCCAGAGTGTTCTCAAAAATTGATCTAAAATCTAGGTATCACCAATTGTGCATCACAGAGGTAGATATTCATAAGACTGCCTTCTAAACTAGATATGGCCACTACAAGTTTACAGTGGTACCCTTCGGTTTGACGAACGCCCCTGTAGTGTTCATGAGTCTCATGAACAGGGTGTTCTTCACTTACTTGGATAGGTTCATGATCATTTTTCTCGATGATATTTTGATCTATTCGTGGACTGAGGAGGAGCATGTGGATCATTTGCGTCAGGTTTTGCAGTGCTTGAGAGAACAACAGCTTTATGGTAACCTGGCGAAGTGTGCCTTCTTAAGGACAAAGGTATAGTACTTGGGGCACATCCTATCAGGCGATGGAATCTCCATAGATCCATCAAAGATCAGAGCCATCAGAGATTGGCCAGCACCCACCAATGTGACAGAGGTTAGGAGTTTCATGGGATTAGCCGGTTACTACCGCATATTCTTAGAGGGCTTTTCTAGGATAACGCACCGCATCACTTCCCTTCAGTGGAAAGGGAAGAGTGATGTAGAGGTAAGGTAAGAGTAGTTTGAATCTCACTCAAGGAACTAAACTTCCTTCTTAGAGGTTTGCAAAGTGTTTGTGACCACAAAGCCTACACAAGGCTATTACTGAGATTTATCTAGCCTAGGACCACTATCCAATGTCCTTCAAATAGGCTGCCCAACTCTTACCTTGAAGAGTTGCTATTCAATCTCTCCTTTGCACACAACCACCTTGGTTTGACTCACAATTTTCCTACCCATACCTCTACCAACATGGACAGCAACATATACTGTCTTATGACATGCATGAAATTGACCTCAACCTCTCACTACACTTCTCCAACAGCAGAGGACAGCAAGTTTCTGTATGACTGTCTTTTGGACAGAGATAAGGAAGCTTCTATCATGTGCCTTTATGAACAAACTAGTGTGATTCCACTATTCATAATAACCTTCCCATGTATCTATTAAGGACAGCAACAACAAGAGTTTCTTTGACAAAAAGGTTATGAACTATATTGGACTGTTCACAAAAAAGACTGTCTTGTAGCATATAAAAAGAGGAAACTCTCCTCTTGAAGCATAACAAAGACTTAACCCTTCAACACCCTTCCAGGACTTCACAAGACCATCAATGTTTAATGCCTACCCAACATTTAATGTGATAAAACCACTAACTACTTATGTGCAGGTCCACACAGTGTTTAAAAAGGTAGAGGACAGCAAACAAGAGGATGACAGTCCTATGACAGTTTTGAAATTTCCATTGCTTCTTACCTCCTTTGAGAAGGCTCCAAACCACAAAAACTCCTCCAACAAAGATCATAACACCACATGCAATCAATATGATAGATCCTTACTATTTTGACACTCACCTCAGTGCTGTACTGTCATGAAAAGTACGGCAAATTTGTTGTTTTTAAAGAAATAATGCTAAAGATCAAGTAATCCTTGCAAACAAAAGACAATTGACACCATATTAGTCATTCACTGACCTTCTATGACCTTCATTGGTTAATGCAAGAACCAAACAAAAAATTTGAAATATTTTATTCTCTATTAGCCCTGCAGGCCGTACTATACCATGTGCAAGACAGCAAACTGTCTTTTTCTGTCATCTGTTGGTGATTGCCCTCCAAGGATTGTCTAGTTTAGATGATGGACAAGAGGTGTATTAAGGAGTCTTATCTGGAGTGTAGAACTCTTATACAGACCTGTATCCCTCTTAAAACAAAAAAACAACTCCATCTTATCAACACTATGACTGTTTTTTCTACATTTGCTGTCCCAAAATCTCTTCTCCACTAACTAGTCACTGTTTGACTAGATAGAGACATGCCAACCACTGAGAAAGAAGGAGAACAACTTATCTAATAACAAGAACATGCAAACTAATCTAAATTCCTCCATCTCCTCACAAGATGACTGTTCACCTTCAGAAGACAGAGGAACAAAACTCCATCTTGCCTCAGAACCCTAGATAAAGAGGGTTTGATACAATATTTGCAAACAGAAAAAAAATGAACACCAACTGTTTCAAAACCTCAAATCACCTGCAAAAGGAAGCTTCAACACAGAACTAAAACATTGAAAGAAATTCACTTCACAAGCAGCCCGTACTTGGCCGTACCAAGGCTGTTTTAACAGCAAAAAATAGAAAAATACTCTTTTTCTAAAAAAAACTCCTTCTTGCTTTCTTCATTTTAGCATGTTTTTTCACAACTGAGATATGTAGGAAGTTCTAAAAACTCTTCCTCTTCCCCTTGTCCGTACAACTGCCTAGGAAGGCAGAAAATCAAAATAAAAAGCAGTTTTCAATAAAACAAAAAGTTTTTAAAATAGAAAAACCTATAAAATAGGTATTTCAAATCTTCTAGTGGACTAGTCAAATCAAGTAGACTAAGTCCTTATTACAACACATCAAAAATGGCTTCTAAGCCCTTAGATAAAACCAAAAATTAACAAGGTCATTAAAATATAATATTTGAAAAATAGTTGTAAATTGAAGCTCCTGCACCAAAGAGCTTCACTTGGACTGAGCAATGTGAGAGGGCCTTTGGAGTCCTCAAGGAACGTCTTATTAGTGCTCCCATATTAGTAGTTCTGGATCATGCAGAGGATTTTGTAGTTTGCACAGATGCATCACTTGAGGGTTTGGGAGCCGTGCTTATGCAGGGTGGTAGGGCAATTGCATATGAGTCACGTAAGCTTAAGACACATGAGTTGAACTACCCTACTCACGATTTAGAGCTCGTTGCATTGGTACATGCTCTTGTTCATTGGAGACACTTTCTTTTGGGTCGTCGCTTTGAACTTCATTCAGATCACCATAGTTTGCAGTATAATGTCACACAGCCAAATTTGAATGCCCGCCAGTGGCGTTGGATGGAGTTTTTATGCGAGTACGACTTTAATGTCCACTACATCAAAGGGAAGGAGAATGTGGTCGCTGACACTTTGAGTCAGAGGCGCCACAAGATCCTGACCTTAACCTTGAGTGTGGACTTGAGAGAGCGCATCATTCAACATCTGCTTGAGGATGAGTGGTTTCTTGAGGAGCAGCAGGAAATTCAGAAACAGAGGGCCCTTAAGGGCAGATTTGTAGGATATTCCCTTGAGTCAGATGGTTTGCTTATACATCGACAGCGCATCTATGTACCCCATGTGGGTGATCTTCGTGTAGTGGTTCTTTCAGAGGCTCATAGAGCACCTTATGCAGCACACCCAGGGGTGAAGAAGATGCATGCCGACTTGCGACAGTTATACCATTGGGCAGGTATGAGACGAGATATTGCAGAATATGTTGCTCGTTGCCTTGAGTGCCAGAGGGTTAAGGCCGAGCATCAGCATCCAGCGGGTCTTTTATACACTCACGAGATACCTGGATGGAAATGGGACACCATTTCCATGGACTTCATTGTTGGTCTTCCTATGTCATCACGCCGCCATGATGCCATCATGGTGATGGTTGACAAGTTGACCAAGGTGGCGCATTTCTCACCTGTACGCATGACATACAATGCACCATCTGTGGCAAGAGTATTCTTGGATCAGATTGTTAGATTACATGGGGTACCTCGCTGTATCATTTTTGATAGGGATTCAGTGTTCACTTTAGCCTTTTGGAGAGCCTTACAACAGGCGTTGGGCACACAGCTCAACTTCAGTTGCGCTTATCATCCTAAGACCGATGGACAGATAGAGAGAGTTAATCAGGTTCTTGAGGATATGCTCCGTATGTATGTCATGGTTCATCAGAGTAGATGGGAGGAGTATATGTATCTAGTTAAGTTTGCCTACAACAATGGGCATCACAGCTCGTTGGGTATGCCTCCTTTTCAAGCCTTGTATGACAAACCTTACAGGACATCTTTGAGTTTGGACCTTATTGAGGACAAGGTTGCGATAGGGCCAGTGTTGTTTTAGGATATGGAGTAGAAGGCTACGTTGATTAGGCAGAGACTTCAGGGGGCACAGGATCGACAGAAGAAGTATGCCGATGCTAAGAGGGTAGATCAGAGCTTCTCAGTTGGGGACATAGTATTCTTGAGAGTGCGACCGCACAAGAGTCCAATTCATTACAAAAATGGCTTTAAGATTGCACTTCATTTTGTTTCACCTTTTGAGATCTTGGAGCAGATAGGACCCGTAGCCTATCGTGTAGCCTTTCTACCTAGCCTGTCACGTATCCATGATGTTTTTCATATTTTTTTTTTACGGCATTACATATTTGATTTATCTCATGTATTGGATTGGAGTGCTCTTCAGGTAGAGGTAGACAGTCAGCTGGCTTTGGAGCCAATTTGCATATTGACTCGTCAGACGATGGGCCTTCGAGGTTGAGAGTTGGACCAGGTTAGGGTCCAATGGGACATGTATGATGAGGTCACGACGACGTGGGAGGATGCAGTGAGATTGAGGGGCCTTTATCCTCACCTCTTTGATGACTTTCAGGAGGAAGTACAGTCTTAGGGGGGGAGGATGTGAGGCCTACTTTTTAGTCCCATATATTTGATTTATTTTACTGTTGGTGATACATTTAGACTTATTAGACTGTTGATCCCGATTTGTAGGATATTTAGACCTTGACATTGGTTCACTGACATTGTTAGACATATGGTTTATATTATGATGTTATTGCCCGAAACTATTCATGTGATGTTAGTTAGAAATTTGTTAGGTGATTCAATCTTGGGAATGGATGTTCGAAATGCAGAATTTAGAATCTAATTGTAATGTGACTTCCTTGATGCTTATATGAACATGTGATGTTTTATGTGAGTGTATGTTTCAATTTGCTTCGGCTATTATATACATGTGGAATTAACATTTCATCTAGGTGCGCAGGTATTTCTAACGAAGCCACAGAAATTTGGAGATCATCCCACACATTGTGTTGTTTTCCCTTGTGTAACTGATTTCCAAGAGGAACCAAGATCATTTGTGTATTGCATGATGAATTTTCATAATGTTTGCATATGGTGTCCTTTGGGCTAGGTCTACCCTTTTTTAGTTGATTGTATTATGGTGTTTTAAATGTGTAATGCTTATTTGACTCAATCTTTGTTTTATTTTTTTTGGGACCCATTTTCATGTGATTTTTTACATCCTAAGGTGCTAGATTTGGGTTAAACTTGACCCTGGGTTGTACCCCTACGGTCTAGGGGTCATTTGGTCTTGTGTAACCCTAGGTAAACTTCCATTTGGTCACTTTAACTTCACCCTGAAGTAAAGTGACGAAAATGAAAGCTTGGGAGGGAAAGGATGAGTGGGTCAAACACTCAACCTCTTCCTTTCCTCTTCCCTAGGATGGGGGAAGTCTCCAAGACCCCTTAATTGTGGAGGACTTTACTCCAAGTCTCTCTCACAATTGGTGAGGGTACCTTGGGGTTGAGTGGTCCTTCTCAGGAGGAGAGGATAGGGGCATATGTGGCAGCCACTCCCTCTTAAGCTCCACTTTTCTCTCCCACATGTTTTAGAGAGTACGAGTGGAAGAGAGAGAGACTTGGTGGATGGGTGAATGACATGTGTCACCACCCATTCCAAGGGTCTTGCTTGTAGTTGGGAGGAGGAGTGAGGAGGTGATGTGTCACCTCCCCATTCCTCAAGGCTCATGAGAAGAGCCTATTTTAATCCCTCTTGGAGAGAGGGATGGGGTTGTTGAATTTTTGGCAATTTTATTGATTTTAATTATTTTGGGAAAGAGTTGGAGGAAATTTGGTGGCTCAATTTGGAGAAGGAGTTGGAGGAGCTCTACTCAACCATCTACCAATTGGGCTTTTTAAGGTAGGTTTCAAGGCTAAGGCCTTCTCTTATGTATTTTATTTACTTGTGTGATGCTATGTGTGAGTTTCCATTTTGAGTTTTTACTTGTTGTGGGGAAAAATTGTAAGGGAGTTGTAAGAGCCTCTCCTACTTGGGAGAAGATGCTCAACAAGTGTGGGGTGGGGGAGGAGTTGTAGCCTTGAGGGCAATATGTGAATATGTGCAATATGTGAAATGGATTGAGAGCCAAATGGAAGCTTTGTGAAACTATGTTTAAAGTGTTGGCTTGAGGCCTTGAGAGGTATTTGTATTGGGAAATTTTAGGAGTGGCACTCTTGAGTTGAGTGTTGTCCACTCCCCTACCCCATTGAACTCATCCTAAGTGAGTTCTTGTGTTGTGTTAGCCATGGGATTAATTTTGTGTTAGTTGTTGAATGCATTGTTGTGTTGTGGTTTGAGTTTTCTAGTGTGAGGATGATCTCCTAGCTCAGGGGTGACTCATGAGTGAGTCAATGGTAGGGAGAAGAACAAGTTGTTGTGGCTTCTTTCCCCTTTTTGTGTTATTGCAAGATATTGGGAGCTTTGTGAAGTTGAAGAAAACACCATTGTTCTTGGAGTTGTTATCTTAATTTTTAACTCTTGAGAGAACAGGGTCTTGTTAGGCCTTTGTATTATTTCTAGATTTCAAAAGAGGAGAACCTTGTTCTCTCTCTTGTTGAAAAAGTATATTTTTACTTGTGTGTATAAACTATCTACATTTGAAATAGAAATTTTAATCTTGCTGATTTTAGTTGATTTGTGAATGAAAATAAAAAAATATAAAGAAATGAAAGAATGATATGGTCTCATTGCCATTTTGCTTGTATGTTTACTTTTAAAATAAAGAAGATTAGTTGATGCTATGTATTAGAAAAATTTGATTAAATGCATTATTTTTTTTTTAAAGAATAATACTATGGATAAGTTCTTTGATGGAATGATTATGTGGAGATATGTGAATACAACAAGAAAAAAAATAATACTCCTTTGCTTTATGTAAATTTGATAAAAAAAAAAAATATATCTTTTGCTTATTGTTCTTCAAAGAAAATTTGTAAGTGTTGAAGGAAAATTATATTTGAGAATATATATATATATATATATATATATATATATATATATATATATATATATATATATATATATATATATATATATGTATGTATATATATATATGTATGTATATATATATATATATGTATATGTATATATATATATGTATATATATATATATACATGTATATGTATACATATGTATATGTATATATATATATATGTATATATATATATGTATATATATATATGTATATATATATATATGTATATATATATATATATGTATATATATATATATGTATATATATATACATATAAATATTTATGTATATTTGAATGTATATATTTATATGTATTTAAATATAAATTGCTTTTTATTTATTCTGTTAAACAAAAAAAAAGGGGGAGACTACATTACATACACAACAGTATATATATGTGTGTGTATATATATATGCTCTAAAACATTCACTGTTCAATTCAAAATACAGTTTATTGAATATTAAAATATAAAAAGATATATATATATATAAATGAAAACATTTAAAAATTGATGTGTAAATAAAAAATGAGAAAAAGACTGTGTTTTTGAATTATATAGTCACAGGTTTTATGTTTTTTTAAAAAATGTATATGTGGTGGGGGGGTTCGAACCCCCCACCGTTTCCTTTTACCTATGGGTGTGGGAAGGGGGCGGAGCCCCGACCCACACCCCACTGTGTGGGATGTGGGTGGGAGCTCCGCCCCTCCCCACACCCCCACCTCCCATTACCCCGCGGACCCCCCCGTAACTGCCGCCAACCCTTCACACCTCCGCAGCTCCCTTCGCTCCACCGCCGGTCTCTCCTCCCCACTGCGCTGCCAGCATAGCGCCCTTCCACCACTCCCGTCGTCGTTCCACCTCCCTACGGCCACCATACAGTCCCAACACCTCACCTCTGCTGCCGTCGGCCTCCACACAGCTCCTCTCTCTTGCCTGCCCTAACAAACATAGGGTTTAGCAAACATAAAATAAAAATGCCCATATATATATATATATAGCATATTCACTACTTGGTGTGGCCATGTATGGCCTCCATTAAACCTGCAAACACAAATCCAAAACAAAATAAGAGAAGAGAGGAGAAAAACAAACAAAAGGAAAAAAAATGAGAGTGGAGAAAATAGGGTTAGGGCTTTTTGCCCTTAAGGAAATTAGTTTTCTATTTGAGGGCATTTTAGGGCTTTGAAATTTAAAATTGCCCTTATTTTCTTTTGCCACTCTTTTATTTATTTTGTTCATTTGTTTTATGTTATGAATTTATAATGGGGTTTTGAGATAAATAATAAAGGGGGTAATCTTTATTCCTTTTTGGAATGTTATTTTTATTTGTTAGTGGCATGATAATATATAGGTTAGTATATGATTAGAGGGAGTTTATACTTCTATTGATTTTTTTAATTTGATTATTTCGAAAAGGGATTTTATTGTTTTAATTAATTCTTACACCTATCTAGGTATTGAGAGGTATTTATTAAAAAAAAAAGGGTTTAAACATTTGCATTCAAACCAAACTTGACAAGGTTAATTTTAAGCTGGAATGCTATTAATTTAATAATTCCTTTTTAATTATATCTAAAACGATTTTATTAATGGATAAAGACGTCGTTCAAACCAACTTGGAAACCTAGTAAACTATTTAAGCGAAGTTAGTTTAACATGTTTTGGTGATCTGATCTACCAAGAAATTAGGAATAATGTAAAGGATGCAGTGATAACTCTGATTGATAGAAAATGTGAAGAAGAACAAATTGATCGAGCTTTGTTGAAAAATGTTTTAAATTATAGAAAATGTGAAGAAGAACAAATTGATCGAGCTTTGTTGAAAAATGTTTTAAATTATAGAAAACGTGAAGAAGAACAAATTGATCGAGCTTTGTTGAAAAATGTACAATTAATCTATTTGATTGATCTACCAATTTAACTGATGTTACGTAGATAATGTAACACCAACCCAGTAAAATTTTGATCAAAATTAGATTTAATATAATAAACCCTAATCACGCCCGTGAGGCGTTATGATACTAGATTTTTTTAAAATTTAGGGTTTAGCTAGGTTAGTGAAATTTAACCTTAGTTAGGATTATACTATTGTTTTTTTTCGAGTATCAACATTAGATTTATGTATTAAATTATACCTTTCTCATGCACTTGAATTTGGCTCTTGATTTTGACTTACGTCAAAATCCCATCATTCACATAGGTTAACTTAGGGTTTCGATCATTGATCCTAACCCTATTGGTGACGTTAACTGCGTTGCATCGACCCCCTAGTTGGCCTTCATTGCGAATGGTATGCACAAGTGAACGTATTACCCTGCATTCAACTATCATGTTTACGCCTTATGCGTAACGCCACCGAGCACGCTTACACATGTGAGGGGGTTTCTAGGGAAGCGTGATTTTTTTTTGATATTTCGTGTGATGTGTGTGATGCGTGTCGTGACTGCATGGGAAATGTGGGCATGACAAGAAAGTAACAGGTAATGCTTAAGAATTTATTGAACAATTAATGAAAGTGGAGTGGGCTGAAGCGAGATGGGATGAAGTGTAATCAATACACGTGATGGAAGATAGAAGAATGGATATGGGTGGGTGGATGGGCGAAGAAGTGAAAGAGTGGACTCCCACGAATGTGGAAATCTTTATTATGACAAGTGTCGTACCTTGGTTAGCTAGGAGGGACACTAGGTCCACTACCTTTAGCTACAGGAAGTTCAGGAGTTGTATGCTGAGTGAATTGCTGCAGGAATTCTTCTTTGGAGGCTGGCTTGTGATATAATCTGAGTCGATGACCATTGACTAATTGCTTAAATTTGACAGGGTCAATAGTATTAAGCTGGATAGCACCATTGGAAAAAACTTCAGCAACTTCATATGGCTCTAGCCACCTTGTCTATAATTTTCCTGCATTATCTTGATACCTTGAGTCATAAAGCAAAGCCTAGACACCAGGATGGAATTTCTTATCTTTGATGTATTTGTCATGCCACCTTATTCTATGATTCTGCACCACTTCTGTATGATGTAAAGTTGCTTTTCTCATTTCATCCAAAGCATTGAGCTGCATGATTCTTTCTTTTTGTGCTTTAGATATATCCATCCCCAAGTCAAGTGCAGTCCGAAGAGTTTTATGTTCAAATTCAATAGGCATCATGGATGTTTTGCCATACAGCAACTCAAAAGGAGTAAAACCAGTAGTTGTTTACCAGGTTGTCCTATAGGCCCAGACAACTTCTGGCAACCTATTTGCCCAATCCTTCCTATGGACAGCCACAGTTTTGGTCAAAATGGCTTCTATTTCTCTGTTAGTCACCTCAACTTGGCCATTAGCTTGGGGGTGATAAGGAGTAGATTTCTTGTGCCTTATGTTGTATTCCTGCACTAATGTTGCAACTAGAGTTGAGGTGAATTGAGCTCCTTGATCAATCACTAATTCTCTAGGAACTCCATACCGTGTAAAGATTTCCTCATAGAGAAATTCTGCAACCTTATTATCTCTTGCATGCTTCATGGCCTTAACTTCTACCCATTTAGTTACATAGTCAGTGCATACTAAGATATAGGATTTACCATTAGATGGAGGATCAATGGGTCCTACAAAATCTAATCCCCACTTATCAAATGGAGTAATCACAAGCTGAGGATAAAGGGGCATCTCATCAGATTTTGTTGGCCATCCCATTCTTTGACAACTATCACATTTCTTGGTATATCTTGCTACATCCTTGTATAGTGTAGGCCAGTAATAACCTGCATTCAAAATCTTCATTGTTGTTCACTTTGCTGCAAAATGTCCTCCATAAGGTTCATTGTGATAGGCATGCAAAATGTAATATGTTTCATCTTCTCTCACACATCTCCTCATGACATTGTCTGGTCCAGTGTAGAACAAACATCCAACAATCCATGAAAAAGGAAAAGATTTTTCAATGAGTACCCTTCTTTCCTTAGGAGCGAAGTGAGGGGGAACTCTTCATGTTACTAGATAATTGACTGTGTTAGCATACCAAGGTGTTTGCACAGTGAGTGAAAACAAATGTTCATCAGGAAAAGAGTCATCAATGACTTGGTTATCTTCTGATGTAGTCATTCTTGAAAGAAAGTTTGAAACCACATTGGCCTTTCCTAGGTTATCCACAATAGTGATGTCAAATTCTTGCATTAACAACACCCATCTTGCGAATCGACTAGATATGAGAGGTTTGTTCATGAGATACCTAATGGCTGCATGATCTGTGTGCACAAAGATTTGATAACCGGTTATGTAGTGCCTAAATTTATTAAGTGCATAGATGACTGCTAACATTTCCTTCTCTGTTACTGTATAGTTGAACTTAGCACCCTGTAAGTTTTTGCTAATAAAATAAATAGCATGCCCAATGACTCCTTCTTTCTGGCCTAAAACTGCTCCTATGGCATAATCAGTCACTTTTCCAAGCATGATGTTAGCCAACTGTCCCACCACATGGACTATAGTGGGGTCTTTCCTTTTTCTACCTGGCTTCTTAAGGCATGCTTCTTTAATTTCTTTGCCATATATAGGAACATCTTTTATGGCTTGAAATAGAGGGATCTTGACACATACATGTTTCAACTACTCTAGAATATCAAAGGTGGTTTCCTCTTCTACTACCTTTTGTTTCATAGTTTCTAACCTTTGTGGAAATGGTGGTTCTTGGGGAGTTTGTTTGACTGTCATTGGTTCAGGATTTTCAGGTACATCTGATTGAATGGGGGTTTTGTTAAGTTCCACTTCCTCCTCAGAAAGATCAGTAATGACAGGTCTTGAAGGAGCTGCCAAGGTAGTTCCTGAACGCAGATGTATATCACTTACATTCACAACATATGCAGAGAATTGATTTGGATCAACAGAATATACTGGCTGTTGCTGTGGTCTATTATTTGGGTTAGGTGAGGGTTGAGCTGGTAACTGAATAGGTCTAGGTGTATTTGAATTGGAGCTAGCAGGTGGAGGCATTATAGCAGGATGTTGGGGCTGAGGAGGTGACTGCATGTAATTAGTGGTCTGATTTGGCCATTGCTGTCCTCCTCTCCATTGAGATGTTTGTTGCCAATTTCCTGGAGGTGACTGCCAATTCCCCGGAGGCTGCTGCCACTGGGGTGCAAGGTTTTGGTAATTTAGCCAAGTATTTTGAGGTTTGTTCCAAGGATGAGGTGGATATCCTCCATAACTGGATGGAAATGGCTGTTGCCATTGGTTACCAGATGCATAAGTATTAAAATGTGGTCCAGCATATGATAATGGATTTGGTGACATACCTTGTCTTAGAGCCCATGGCCTCCTTTTTGCAAAATAGAAGACTTGATCCTCTTCAACTTGTAATGGCTTGAACTCAGGTGGAATCTGCTTGCTGTCAATGTGAGCTACCAACTTGCATCTGCAGTCCCTCTTCTTTTGTCTGCAATGAGGACAATATTCGGCCAACATTGCCTCAACCTCTTCATGCTTCTTCTTTGCCTGAATTGTGTCCAACTGGGTGGCCATATTGTTTATAATACCTTGCTTAAAATTAGATAGCAAGTGGCTTATCTCCATCCTTGAAACTCCATTGGTAGAGGTTTTGCCCATAAGGGAATGGGAACCTCTTCCTTTCTTCATGGTTGCTCTAGAATAATTCTGGCACAACTTCTTAATATCATCCCAAGACACTTGGGTAATATCTCCTCCTCCCATTAAATCCAAGGCATCTGTGCAACTCTCACTTATTCCCCTGAGGAAGAGCAGTTTCTGAGAGTCCTCAATGAGTGCATGATGGGGAGACTTTTGTAAACAAAATAGGAACCTTGAGATGTAATCCTCCAAACTTTCATCTTCTTTCTACTGCATTCTAAAAATATCATTTCCTCTCATATCCCCACTCCTATAGTAGTCTTTATATTTCTCAAGAAATTTATCTTTCATTTCTTCTCAGGTATTGACAACATCACTACCTAGACTCATAAACCACCTTAATGCAGCTTCTTTCATGGTAGTAGGAAACAACTTAAGTTTATGAGCATCAGTAGTGTAGTCATAGCTTCTGCAGATGATATCAAATTCAAACAAGAAGGTGTCTGGGTCCTTTGTTGCAAGTCCATAGAACTTGGGGAGAGCTGAAGCAGGTATGTTCTTGAGATTATCCACCTCATTTTGAAGAGCAATCAGAAATGGAAACGTTGGTTGATTAGGTACATTTTGGGCAGCCATGACTACTGGACCTATTATCAAGGCAAATGGGTTTTCAACTAGGTTTGGGGTATCTTGCTCTTCAGAGGATATTTTAGAACTATTCAAATCAGGGAATGCATCAACGAAAGGATTCATTTTTGCTTCTTCTACTGGGTAAGTTGAATCATTAGGAAGGAATCTCCCTAAAGCATCTCTTCTCCTACCTCTATGCATGCAATATACTCAGTATTAACCACTTCTTACAAAAAAAATGTTGATGGGTTGTAGATGGTTTCTTCCTAACTAAAACACATTTTAAGGAAAAACTACAAGGAATAATACTAAAGATGACTCCAAAGATCTTTGTAGTTTGACACCATCGCCGACAACAATGCCAAAAATGTTGGTCTCTTACAATGATTTAACAACTGAGCTCTTAAAACTGTAACTCAGAGATTGGACATCTAACCTGAGTAGCTGTCTTAATCACTTATGGAGATGCATTTCACTTGTCAACCTAGGGATGTGAACTTGAAATGGGTCAGCACGGTATGTGCACTAAGAACTTCCAAAGTAGCCACGTTCATTCTATAGCTAAGAAAGACATAATGCTGAAGATAAACTGGTAAAAAGGAAATAATAGGAACACTGAACATTAACCAACAACTATTCTAGAATCAGGTACATGACAGAAAGTAAAAGTCTGGGCAAACAAACAAGAAACTACTTTGTCTACTTTAGCCGCAGGAACAGACACAGAATAGAATTCTAGTGGCTGCAGGAACATTCAATGCCAGATTTAACTAAATGCTTAACATAAAATGTAACTAAACTAGAGGGTGGAATTCTCACCAAGTGGGCCCCCTTGGATGAGTATTCCCTAAGACAAATGTAAACTTAGAAATGCGAAATTACAACTTCATTTTATTCATTCAAAAAGATGAGTACAAATGACCATTATAATTGTATTACCAAAAACTGGACAATGCAAGTACAATATCTGAATAATCAACCCCTTAGAAGGAGCATCAGAGTCTTATTTATAGAAGGAAAACTACAAAACTAACTACCTAGTAGGGTGGTCAACTCCAACAGAATAGGAGGATGCCTCATTATGGAAAACATAGAAATTAAAAAGGAGGTTACGCATGCAGGGGAATCTGGTCAAGCGAGTTGCTTTAACGCAGATCTAGCATATTAGTAACTCCTAAATTTGCTCAACAGGTATTTAAGATTAGTTACAAAGTGGTTGCCTTCCCTCCATTTGACATTTGAACGATCACCATGTTTGACTTTTATGGTAAGCAACCAACCAACAGAATCTTCCTCTTCTTTATGGATGCCGATTATATCTGCATAACAATATTAGTACACACAAATAAATCATTTTTGTGGCATGGTGTTTATATTGTTGTTTGTATTTGTTGCTTAACTCAGTTGTTTGATAAGATCCTTGAGTTTAGTCTTGCATCAAAACATGTCAATATTTGTGCTCTATTGAGTTCAACAATGAATTGAACCATAGTTAGTAGTGCTCAAGTAGGCAAAAAATGATCACACAAAAGTTGGTGTAGAGAACATATAGCCAACAACAACAAAACAATCAAAACGTGTTAAAACTCTACAAAATACTTGTAACAAATATTATAATTTCTTTTAAAAATTATCAGTGTGCCCATTGAACCTATAGGTCCAATTTCTAGTCATTATACCATCCAAGACAAAATTATGGGTGTAAAGAATAGTGAGCAGCAAAGGTGTATAGGTTATAAACCCTTACATCTTAGATAGGTGTAAAGGTGGGCTTTGAGAATTCACATCAAGTGACAAAAAGGAGAGGAGGGGATCACAACCCTTGTAAAGTATCACACCCCAAATTTTGACTATATTTTACTTTTTACTTGTATGTAATTAGTAGATAATTTTGCATGGATTAATGATTTGACGTTTAGTGGAAATGTCAGGATAAATCAATGATTTCATGAGTTAGAGTTTATATGTTTAGAATTTAGACATGTGATTATTTGATGTCAAGATTATTTATTCATAAGGTTTATGGATTGACTAATGATACACTAATCCTAGTTTGGTGATTGTAAGTTGTAATCAAGAAACATGTTTTTCCACCCTCCAAGAAAAGAGAGGGAGAGCATCATCGGAGAGAAGTGAATAGACGTATGGATAAGAACAGGTTGTTTCCATCTTAGTCTTGTGCTTGCACAGTTAGTGAACCTTCATCGAGTTTGGTAAGTTGTACTTGAACCATTTTGTCTAAGTTGGTTTCGACTCGTTAGTCGTCGATTTGTCGTCAGGATCTATTAGTATAGGTTTTTGTCGAGAATCAAGTCAGGAAAGTATGACCGTCAACAAGGATGGTCGATAGTCATTAGTTCTTGTGTGTTATGAATATAGTTTATATTTAAGAGAATATATATATGTGTGTGTGTTAGTGGTTAATTATCTCATTTTGGTAATTTCCAGTTGAAATTCCATTATGGTATCCTTTCATGTTATTTATTTTTGGCTATTTTGCCATAAATACGAGATAGAGAGGGGAGAGAATACCTCGACCCCATTCTCGTATCTTGTTAGTTTTTGAAACAACGTAAGTATATGTTGTGTATACTTTCATTACGTTGTTATATATATATATATTTATATTTAACGTGATATATAAGTGAGGCCTTTTGTGTTGAGGTCGATAAACTTCTTTATGGAAGTGGTAAAGATTTCATGATAGTGCAAGCTACTTTTTAGTTTCTGGTTGTTCAACCCCCTTTACTCTCTAATTATTTTAGAGAGTGGAGAAGCTTTTTGACCAGTAAATGGAGTGGTCCTTTATGACCATCACCTCCTTTAATCTGCATGCCTTTGAGGAAATTAAGAGAGGCATTGTTATAGGAGTTAATGGATGTAGTTATAGAGGAGAGTTTTATTTATCACCGCAGCAAATTCTTTTGAGACACACAAAGACACAAAAATAACTCTACTTGAAGCTTTTGCTGTGAGGGATGATGATGGGAAAAGAGGTTTTGGAACTCATTGTAGTTTAAAGGATAGAGTTTGCTGAAGGATAAGAGAAGCCTTTCTTATTCCTTTGATCTCATAGGTTCATTCTTTTCTAGAAAATTTGAAAACCTTCTGTATGTATTCAACCCTGATGATATGTTAAATAGCACCATGTTTTTGAAATATATAAGGTTGGAATATCAGTGTGTTTGTGATAAGCTTAGAACATCGTTGTGTTTATATAGTCGATAAGCTTAGTGAATCATGGTGTATATAAGGCTGTTGAACTTAGAATATACTTGTGTTTAAATAGCTGATATAAATAGAGTATTTCTGTATATCTAAGGCTGACTTACTTAGAGTATCTCTTAGTGTTTGTATGGTCGATAGAATTAGAGTATATCTGTGTTATATGGCTGACAGTCTTAGATTATCTTAGTGTTTATATGGTCGATGAACCAAGTATATCCCAGTGAGTATAAGGTCGACAAACATAGAATATCTTTGTGTGTATAAAGCTAATAAGTTTAGTATATTTCTGTGTTTTTATATAGTCGACAAGTTTGTATAAGTACTAAGTGATCATATGGTCGAGTAGCTTTTACTCTTCTATGATCCTTTATTTTCTTTCTAAACCTTTAGTAGCCAAGACCACTGTATGTAATCTGTAGCATAGGTAAGCTATACAGGTCGAAAGGCCAAAGTGATCTAAGTAAAAAAAATGTGTTTGTTATATAGTAACTATACAAGCTGAAGGCCATGTTAACTGGTGCGTAATACACCAAGTGTAGTTAAGTGATTCATGTCAGGCCGATAGTATGTATAACCCTGTTATGGGCCAAATCAATTTTTATAATCATGTCTCTACTAAAAGGATAAGATAAGGCAGAGGTAAGGATGAGGTGTGAAGGAATAACCATTGTTAAACCAATTCAACAGAATGCTATATGTATATACATGAAATTTAGAGATCGAATCATTTTAGTTCACTGTTTTTAAAGGTTGGAGTCAAGATGAGTAAGTTGATAGAGATAGATATATCTCTCTTGAAGACTTATATGTATAGTTTTATTGTTTTTAATCACAAGATTATGAGATAAGTTACTCACTTATTTAGAGTTTACTAAAAGATAATGACATCTTTGGAAACACATAAGGTTAGTGTTATAGTTTCACATAAGTGTTTATAACAATGATAGGTATTATCATTTTACTCTAAATAAGTTATTTGTGAGAGAAAAACCTATTCCTTATTGAGAGTCGATGGACTTGAGAAGACCATGAGGTCAATAATAATAGTGTAGACTCAAACTTATCAAGGAGAAAGATTGAATAAGTCAAAGAGTTTAGTTACAAAAATGATAGCATTTTTTATGAAGAGGATAAACCTCGAGTGCGATGTCTTTTCACGTTACATGAAATGTGAATTCTTTAATGTTCAAGAGGTCAAGAGTAGACCAGTGGATTTTTATAACTTATTATCTTTGGAAAACAATAGTTTTTGATATTACAACGTATTGGGTTAGAGAAATTTAAACCCTAGAATCAACTTAGATGAGTTTAGAGAACTTAAAATCTCCTAAGATGGATTATGACATTGGTTTAATCTATTACATTGTATAGTCGACAGATAAGGGTTGAGAAACCATAGTGTAGACACCTAAAATTGACTTGCTTCACACACCAATTTAGCGTATCTCTACACCACCAATTATCCCCCTATTAATTAAATAAATTCATTTTATTTACTTAATTTATCCCTCATCATCTACCTTGACCATTTACCCATCCTTTGTGATCAATTAATTCACTTAATTTATCACTTTACCTTATAACTATATCCTCATTGATTAAATAAATATTCACAATATTTATTTAGTTAATTTGTCCATCTCCCTAATCCTTGGTAATTAGATAAATCATGCTTATCTAATTAATCTAGCCTATTAATCAACCTATCCCTATCCTAGTTAATTAAATATCAATTATTTAATTAGCTACCCTAGCCTACCTATCCCCTAGACCTAAATTAATTAAACTTAACACTTAATTAACCTTGCTTATCCCATCCTCCCACACATCAATTTTTTATTCAAAGGGTCAAATCCTCCTTACGACTCATTTATCACCCTCTTACACATGTAAGTGTACATGTGTCCTTCAACCTTCACATCTCCACATAAAAGTGAATTTTTAATTCACACTCCCCCATGAGTTGAATTTTTAATTCACTTGTCATATCCACTCTTCCCAAAAATAAACTTTTAATTCATTTCTATCCTCCACACTTCTTCCCAATGTGAATTTAAAATTCACAAATAATAAGAGCCCTCCAAATCCATTGACCAAATCTCAACCCTTGATCTCTCTCATCCACTCCCCTTGTGATACTTATCACAAGGCTATGACTTTAATCCAAACCCTAACTCTCAAGCATTTCTAGCCCTTAATATCATCTTTTAATCCTCACCCTCCATCCATTTTCCAAAAATCTATAAATGAGACCCTTCTCTAAGCCATTTTCAACATCTTCTTCTTGCATCCTTACTATGCCAAAATCTCTCCAAAATCTTCTTATCCCAACATCATAATGCCAAAATCATTCCTCATCCCCATCTCAATCTCCATCTAAATCTAAATCTCTCATCCTATTGTGTTGAATGCATTGAGCAAATCCACATTCCATTCTTCATCTACTTGGGTAAATCTAAGGAGTTTGGGTGCAACTCCTTCCACCCTATCTTGGATTTGTAGGTCACATGTGAAGGTATATCATTTGTTTTTGCATTTGATTTATATTTTTGGCTTTCATTTTGACTTCATAGATCGCATTGGCACGCCCGGTGGGACCCACAAGGTCCCAATCTAACAATCTTTTGAGTTTTTTTGTTGTTTAAGACGTGTTTTTTGCAGATTAGCGCTATCTCTCTGCGCAGTGGCACCATTTTACCCACATTTTGGCGCTATTTTCAGACTGTGGTGGCACCTTTTTGCCACAACAATGCTTGATCATTTGGACTCACATATTTTGTGTTTTTTTTGCCTTTTCAACATCTTTTGTGTCTTTTGCTCTCTATTTTTGTAGGATTTTATGCAGGGACAGAGGGAGACTATGTCAATTCTAAAATCAAACCCTTGACCCTCACTGCGTCGTTTTGGTGCTAAACTCACCCAGTTAGGTGCTATCTTTCTCACTACAGAAGAAAAACTAAGGTAAAAACACAGTTTGGTGCTATCTTGTATCTGTATTGGCGCTATCTTGTATCTGTATTGGCGTTATCTTGTATATTGGCGCTATCTTGTATATTGGCACTATCTTGTATCTGTATTGGCACTATATTTTATATTGGCGCTATCTTGTATTTTGGTGCTATCTCACCTCTGTATTGGCTCTATCTTTTCTATTGGCACTATCTTGTATATTAGCGCTATCTTGCCTTTGGATTGGCGCTATTTTCTATACTAACTTAGGGATCTCTGCAGGGTTGGGCCCCTTTTCTAAGGGATATTTCAAATCATCCTGGGGCACAATCTAGAAGCTACTAACATCTTTTGCAGGGATTTCTTAGCATAGAGAACACTTTATCTTGGTGCACCTAAAAAGAACCTTTGTGTACTTAGCTTAGAAAACACTTAAATTTGGTGCATAAAATCAATCTTGCTTGCAAAATAATCTACAATTAAACATTTCACTTTGGTGCTGTTAGTGCTTAAATTTGCAGGCACCTTCCTAAAGATTCAAGCATTCAAATATGCAAGCCCCTTCCCAAAAAATCCAAATATTCTATGTCTTTCGGCCTCTGCAGTGCTAAAAAATGCAAAAAATTAGTTAAAATGCATGTCTTTGTATATACAAAGGTGTTTGTATATACATGTAGGTAAAATGTGCATTGGCGGGTCAGAAAACTCATCGCCCTTTGAAAAATTGAGTTTAGATACATTTTTGAATGTATATCAGGCTCTAAAAGGTGCATATACAAAGGGGGAATCTTTCACAGATTCCTAGGAATATTCTTGCTTTGTATATCGGGTCATATACAAAGCAAGATATACAAGGAAGTGAAATATACATTTGCTACAGTGGCGAGGCAAAGATGCATGTGGTGGGGCCCGTGGATATACAAGGTGGAATGTATATGCAATATACATTCGGGCGCACATACAATGGTTAGATACATTGCAGGAATATTATGGAGAAGATTCCTTGTTTGTATGTGCAAGGGAATGTACATTGAAAATTATACAAAGGCTCGTGACATGCAAAGTGAATAGTGCAAAGGAGAGAGAAAATGGTCAGGCCCACCAGTTGTATACAAAGGCAATTGTATGTATGCCGATGTACATTCAAAGCATACAAGTGAAATATGGATTCCGGAACCGAAGGAGAAGTCAGATGTGGCGGATAAAAGTTTGAAATCCGCCTTGTATATATGAGGCGATGGATGCAAGCAAGGGGACATACAACCCGGACGCGATGGAGGAATAAAATGCAGTGAACAAATATTTCAGGTCCGTGGGTTGTATAAAACGCTTGTATATGCCGATATACAAGCCGATGTGCAATAGAAGAGATACAAGCTAGACTTCAAAAGGGGATACGTTTTGATGCATAGTGATTTGAAGTCCATGGCTTGTATGTATGTATGTGTTGTATATCATGGATATACAAATGATGGAGATGCAAGCTGGACTCGATTTGAACTTCAATTTGCTCTATAATGGTTTGGGGTCCGCCTTGTATAACGAACAGTTGAATATGCATTTGCTCTTGCATATACAAGGATTTTTGACAGGGTGAACAGTAGCAATTATATATGCATTCAAACATGCATATACAATGGGCAAAAATGGCAAAATAATGGAAAAGTCAGCGATGGAGGAAAAAAGCCGCCTACGTGGCGCGATATCATTCGCTCTTGGCTTTTCTGCACGTTTTTGGGTGCTGTTGATCCTGGCGACGGGAGGTGATTGATGGCCATGTTTTGAACCTATAGCGAAGGGTTTTTCCTGTGAGTGTGCGGCTGTTTTTGGGCGGGAAACTTCAAAGGCGCGCCATTACTGCATTCCAAAGGTTGCAAGTAGTTGAGGCTTTAATGGCAGATTGTGCAGGGAAATATGGGTCGTGTTGACAAGTCAACCACCTGAATTGATGAAGAAAATCTTGGAGCGGCGGCTCAAATCCTGAACATACCTACTCCTTCTTCTTTGTCCCTCTGCCGCATTCAATTTTAAGCACCATTTCTTATGCATTATATCTGGCAGATTTTTGATGTGCCATGTAATTAATGCGGAGTACACTTTCTTGCTGTATTAAGCAGACTGTGTTACTCAGTCTGTTGTTGTTGAAGACTTGGGCAATTTTTGTGTAAATAATAAAAAATAGAGCATTTCCTGGCGGTTGTATCTCTTTCTGAAGTTTATGAGTTGCATTTCAAATGCATTTTGCACATTCTTTTCAGTTTCATATCAATTTTATATGAGAAATGCTTATTTGCATGTGTTTTGCTGTCTGTCTCCACTTGTTGTATGCATTTCTTCTTCTGAATCTGGTTGCTAAGGGTTACTTGGATTCTAGGGTATAGTTTTCTGTACCACATGCTTGATCTTTTGACTTCCATTCAAGGAGTGGATTAAATTATTTTAGGTCAATCATGGGGAAGTATGTATGTCAGCCAGAATATCTATAAGTATGGGTAGCTAAAATACCCATTCTTGGGTGGTATTTGTAAGGTGAATACCAGCTTTGACCCCTTGAAACTTGAATACAGTTGCAAACCATTCACCTGTATACGTCTATTTGACTTCTTGCCCTGAGATAGGCACTGGTCTGCTCTTGTTTAGTACTTATGATCCAAAAACCCGCTGTCTTGCATCCAAAGTATAAATCAATCATTTCAATATGTCCAATCTGTTAGTGTAGGAGTAGGAATTAGGAACCCCCTGCATGCTCTCATCCTTAACCAGACAGACATGTCCAAGAATGTTGCTAACCTTGTGATTTGTCACACAAATCTTGGTCCACACATGAGAGCATTCTGCCTGTTATCACAAAGCTAAATCTTTCTGTCATAGGGCAAGTCAATGTTACATCTTTATCAAATAGGGACACCCCCTTGGTGCGGCAGAACTAGAAGTGAAGGGGAGGTAGCTCACGCAACCTCCCATATCTATTGGCCGAATCTGCCCATGCATTGGAACTGGCAAACCCTCTGCCAATTTGGGAGGTAACAGGGGCATTTAAATAGAACCCTTATTCTTGCTTCAAACATTTATCTTTGGTGCACTTAAAATGAATCTTGTTTGCAAAACAATTTTAGGCACATTTTGATTTGGGCTTAAAATGAACACTAGCTTTTGTTTGCTGTGTCTTGTGCACTTGCACGTTTGTGTTATCCCATAGGGTAGAATCAAAGTATCCTCTCCCCTTGCCTTCAAAGGGATCTTAGGTGAAGAGAAATGGTTCTATTCTATTTTTCTTTTTAGGACATGGGCCTACCCTTGAGACACATCCATTCAGAGAACTCATTGGTGATCCCAAGTGGTACTTTCATCTGGTCCGCTATACAAAATAGGATAAGGTGAAAGCCAAGTCTGAATCGGTATGAGTGCTTACCATTCAATTCTAGCTTGAGAGGGAGTAGTACCTTGTGTATATGAAACCCCTAGTAGAGCTAGTCAAAACCTTAAGTGGTTTATCAGATGCTCATAAGGTGCCGATCCCCTGGATGTTCCCCCACTACGAACCTTTGTTTTAGTGGCCCAAATCCCTCTACTTGATCCACAAGTATTGTCCTTGCTTCGCCTTAGGTTGTACGTGCTTGATTATCACATTTTCATAAATCAAACCTTTGGCCATTATATTCTCTTGTGTGAAGTGTTTGCATGCTTGCCAAGAATCCCATCAATTAAGCTTATCCAATCCCTTTATTTCAGCTTAATCAAAATTTGTCATAATCCACTTCCTGTCTAGTCATAATCTATCTTCATCATTCTAATTATTCTTATCCACTTCATCTTAATCCAATCACCCATATATCCTAATCATCCTAACCACCTTATCCATATCATCATCTAAACCATTCAATTCAATCTTATCTCAATCACCCTCATCATCCTTAATCCAATTCATCACCATCATTTTAAATCCCATTTCCCTCATCCACTTGACCAATCTGATCCAAATCACATCCAAAACCCAACCAACATCAATCCATAATCTTCCAAACCATAGTCCAAATCCAATCCAAAATCAACATCGATCCCAATCATTATCCAAATCCCCCAACATCATTATCAAACTCCAAATCCAAATCAACCCAACCAAAAATCAAGACCTTAATTGATCATCCAATCCAATCAACCCAAATCAACTCTATTACTTAAGTGTCATTAGTCCACCTTAAGTATAGAGAATCATTCATCCTTTGAAACAAATCAAATCATCCTAAGGTCTTGAATTTTGATCCCCAACATCGCAATCGTCCATTTCATCCCATACCTCTCCAACAACATGGATCCTTATGTAGCAATGCAACAATTACAAAGACTTAGAAAAATTTATGAGAACATGGATCCTAATGCTAAGGAAAAATGCAAAAATGACATTAAAGATATCCCCTTAGCATACCTCATCATTAGAGAATCCCAAGCCCCTACCCAACCTCCATCATATCAACAAACATCTTACATTTCACCCCCATCCACATCATATCAACCTTTACCCTCATATCAATCTTCATCCCCTTATACATCCATGCCATCATACCTACCCCACCAATCAATACCTCCAACTTATCCATCACCCAACCTTTGTCATGCTAACTTTGATCAAGGGAACACCAATCTACCACACCTCATGGCCAAAATTCAAATCTTACATCAACAACCATTTCCCCATGCAAATCCCCCATCCTCTAATCCCCATCCTCCAATCCCTCCATCACAATATCCTTCTAATCCTATCAACCTTAATCCATCACCATACCTACCTTACAATCCATCAATCGCTATCCCCCCACCACAATATCCCTCCAATCCTATCAACCTTAATCCATCATCTTATGTATCTCCCAATCCATCAACCCCTATCACCCATACACTATCTAATCCACCATTAAATCTTCCAAATCCTAAGCCCATGACATCCAAAGAATCCTTGTGGGATTTCCTCCAAAGAACATCAAAAAATGAAAGCAAAGCTATAGAGTCCTTCACCTCCCCCACCCCTCCAACACCACCATCTAATCCCACACCTATCCTTGAACCCATCCAAGAACCATCATTACCTAATCCTATCACCCACCTATCCAATCGCAATCCTAATCCTACACCATCCACCATCATTATCCATCCATTACATTGTTCTTCAACCCATACACTCATGAAGGATACCATCCATTGGCTATTAGCAAGGAATCAAACACCCTCATGCAATCCAACACCCACCAAACCTCTTGAACAATCTCCTATCATAACTCAAGAACCATCATGCAACCATGTTCAAGAACCCATAAGTCAAGCACCTATCGCATCCATCTAAACACCTATCACATCCATCCAAGCATCCACCACATCTATCCAAGTCACTCCCACTTCTATCCAAGCACACGAGCTGTGTCAAGAATCAAATCCAAAGCATGTTGAAACATCAACCCCTTCTCCTAATCAAGATCTAACCATCCCATCTAATCCCATCCCTGATCCCCTCCCATCTATTGATCAACTTATTGATCTCACACCATCTTCTACCACCCCTTTACCAGCCCCCATGAATCCTTTACTTTCATCTACCAATCTCATCCCAAATCCATTCTCCTATTCACTTGGACAAAGCACCTTCATCCATGGTGACTCCCTCGTAGGAGGTGAACAACTTACATCCACCATCTATCCTTCTCTAACAAATAATGGACTCACGTCTTGTTTCCAAAGCACCAAACATCCCATTGCATGTTGCATGCTCCAACATATGAACTATCAAGGAAAAGGATTAGGCCTTCATGAACAAGGCATCTTAGAGCCCATCCACACCGCATTCCATGCATCCTTGCATGGCCTTGTCTATACACCCCAAGAAAAACAATCTAAACATGTTGGTACCACCCACGTACCTTCCAAAATCCATTCATCCAATCCTAAACATGGTGAATCTCATCGCACCCCCAAAGCATATGTCGCCATCTCTCCTCCATCATCATATCATTTGCAAAAGCACATGACCATCCATTTTCCTCTATCAAATTTACCTCCACTACTTCCAACTCCAAATATTCCTATTAAATCCACTTTACCTCCTATCCTACCAACTCCAAACATCCCTGTCCACAAATCCTCTTATCCTCCCATCCTCCCAAACATCCCTATCCTCAAATCCCCTCACTCGTTTATCCATAAATCCACTTTTTACCCCTCCACCCATAAACCCCCTAAATTTCCCAATCAAGACCAACAAAAGCACACATATTTCAAATATGAAGCTTCCCCCAAATCCATGGGATTCAAAAATTTGAATGTCTCAACTCATAAAGCACAAAAGCCTAAAGATGTTATCCCTTCCAAGCAAAATCACAAATCCAAAAGGCAATCAAAGCCCACACCATCAAAAGAAAAAGCAAAAAGAAAAATGGTGTGGATCCCTAAGAAAAGATCAATCAACTCTAATGAGGCATCCACCTCCCAATCTACCCCAAAATCCCAAACGTCCCGCTCCCCATCTAAAAATCTCATAATTCCTAAGTCTATTTGGGTCCCTAAAACCCTAAATCGACCATCTAAAAATCCCTTATCCTGATCACTACCCACCCCCATCCAAAACATAAGCTTCAAAATATACCACAGTGTGTGCAATCGTTGGTCTTGGTTCCCCTCCACCACTTGACATTCCCACATATCCCCATCTCTCTATCTTTTGTTCACTATCCTACATATCTTCCACATCACATTCCTATGGTCCATGCTTTCGCATAATCCACATCATAATCTACATAATCCAGATCACAATCCGCATAATCCACATCATAATCCGCATAATCCACATCATAATCCACTACCCACCATACATTCCATCTTCTCCTATCTACCAACATCTATGCAATCATCATCCATAATGCTACCCAACATGGGGCCATCTTCGCCTTGCTATGGAAATAGACGCTAGAGTTCCCATTCCATAAAAAAAGCAAAAAATAAAAAAAAATCAAGAAAATAGTAAAGAGAAAAAATCTGTCCAATGGTGAAAACCACTCCTCGTGGCGCCTTGGGCAAGTACCATGATGAAAACCCCTTGTGGGCATCATGTGCAATCCCTTCTCCATCCATTCTATATCCCTACACTTGGGGGCAAAATCATACCTGACATCCACATCCATAATATCCTTTGCACACCTCATCCACTATCTTATCCTTACCCCATCATATTCCTATCCCCCACCCCTTAGTTATCCTATCATTTCCCATCCATCCTATCCACTATATCTTCCTCCTTAGATCTTGATAAAGACAAGGGGCAAAATATCAACAACTTGTTTTGGACACCTCTCGGCATACTCCCTTTCCAAGCATATCCTCCATCCATTCAAACATGAACCCATCACGCAAAATCCTAAGCATTAGGGCATATGATTCCTTGCAACATAGTCCTTGGAGTAAATCCTTATCCCAATCTCTCATCCATCTATCTTGTATCCCTATCTCTATCTTCCAATCCATCTATCATGAATCTCCTCTCTATCACCTTCCACTCACAATCCCTCCATCTACTTATCATGTATCCCTACCTAATCCTTTATCCCCCATCCTACTCGTTATCTACATGTATCTACCTATCTATCAAAATCTACTATCCATTATCCTTTCATCGCCAATCCCCCAACCTAACCCCATCACCTTCACCTCTAGACTTGGTGTTCCATTGTCATTGGTATCTAGCACTTAGGCTATCCAAATGAAATCCAATGCAACCATCTCATAATAAACCATTCCCTTTTGAAAATCACAAAAATCTAAAAAAAATAAAAAAATCCATAAAATCCCAAAAATATCCATCCCAAAATCAACATCGTTCCATCAACATCTCATCATCATCACTCATCTCACATCATCATCACAAACTAGAACTACATATCATCACCACTTGCATCTTAATGTGCCTTGATCCCGTGGATACAGGGTATGTAGGCAGTCTGGAATACGAAGGAAGTTTCCAATACTCAGGTACATAAGATGCACCCATCCAACCCGCTTGGATGGTCCCTACCCACTGAGCTTACACTAGATCCAAACACAATATTCCAAGCATCACATTAACTATGAAATCATCATCCCTTAACAAAAATCATCAACTATCAAATCAACATCAACCACAACTTGTCACTATCATATCTTGTGCCAATCCTACAACATCATCTATCGATTCTTGCCTTAGGATATATCGTTCCTATGAGAGGTAGAATCCATCAATCATCATCCATCTTGGCAAGAGATACAATGGCTATTTGTTTGGTTTGTTGGTCTTTTGGTTTTTTATTTTTATCTTTTGTCCTATTCATAGATCACATCAAAGTTACCTTGATCTCACTATATCATGGTATGTGGCAAAAACATCTAAAATGGGGCATAGTCTTACTTTTTGTATGCTGTGCTTGTGGGCTGGTCTCATTACTCCAAGCTAGTATTCATATCTTGTCGATCATAGGGTCGGTTCTAGCATATTGATCTCCTTGTGCATCTAAGGTTCTTCATACCTTCTGTGTATTAAGGGCTTATGCTATGAGTCCCCTTCCCCCGTCTAGACAAGGTTGTACTATCTTGGGTACACATGGGATCATTGCTTTGCCTACGTGTCTAGTCCATGCAAATGCTGGATAAACATCATCACCCTAGTCTTCTATACCTTGGTGAAAATATCCACTTTGCTATAACAAACTCAGGATTGCTCTAAATCATTTTCAGCACAATAATCTTCCATTTCCACTCCATCTATCATCTAATCATCTACCCAACATCATCAATATTTCATCTCACTCCTTATCCTCCAACCACTTCAACCAATCCGCTTCATCCATTTCGAGAGCACACCCGTGTTCTTACAACCCGCATGTCCTCTCGAGGGGGCATCACCCTTACCAATCATCCCTAAACCTTATCCTATTCTTCTAAGCTAAAACTTTTTTCTATCCAATCCAACTCTATATTTTAACTTTTTTGAAATAGTGTTACTTAGCTGCAACACCATTTCAAAGAGGGGCAAATGTAGACACCTAAAATTGACTTGCTTCGCAAACTAATTTCTCGTATCTCTACACCACCAATTATCCCCCTATTAATTAAATAAATCCATTTTATTTAATTAATTTATCCCTCATCATCTACCTTGACCATTTACCCATCCTTTGTGATCAATTAATTCACTTAATTTATCACTTTACCTTATAACTATATCCTCATTGATTAAATAAATATTCACAATATTTATTTAGTTAATTTGTCCATCTCCCTAATCCTTGTTAATTAGATAAATCATGCTTATCTAATTAATCTAGCCTATTAATCAACCTATCCCTATCCTAGTTAATTAAATATCAATTATTTAATTAGCTACCCTAGCCTACCTATCCCCTAAACCTAAATTAATTAAGCTTAACACTTAATTAACCTTGCTTATCCCATCCTCCCCCACATCAATTTTTTATTCAAAGGGTCAAATCCTCCTTACAACTCATTTATCACCCTCTTACACATGTAAGTGTACATGTGTCCTTCAACCTTCACATCTCCACATAAAAGTGAATTTTTAATTCACACTCCCCCATGAGTTGAATTTTTAATTCACTTGTCATATCCACTCTTCCCAAAAATAAATTTTTAATTCATTTCTATCCTCCACACCTCTTCCCAATGTGAATTTAAAATTCACAAATAATGAGAGCCCTCCAAATCCATTGACCAAATCTCAACCCTTGATCTCTCTCATCCACTCCCCTTGTGACACTTGTCACCAGGCTATGACTTCAATCCAAACCCTAACTCTCAAGCATTTCTAGCCCTTGATCTCATCTTTTAATCCTCACCCTCCATCCATTTTCCAAAAATCTATAAATGAGACCCTTCTCTAAGCCATTTTCAACAACTTCTTCTTGCATCCTTACTATGCCAAAATCTCTCCAAAATCTTCTTATCTGAACATCATAATGCCAAAATCATTCCTCATCCCCATCTCAATCTCCATTTAAATCCAAATCCCTCATCCTATTGTGTTGAATGCATTGAGCAAATCCACATTCCATTCTTCATCTACTTGGGTAAATCTAAGGAGTTTGGGTGCAACTCCTTCCACCCTATTTTGGATTTGTGGGTCACATGTGAAGGTATATCATTTGTTTTTGCATTTGATTTGTGTTTTTGGTTTTTATTTTGACTTCATAGATCACACATAGATTAAGATATATCTTTAGAAAGAGTTTAAGAAGCTTTTTTGATAAAGTTTATTGATTTCATGTTAGGGTCGAAACAAGACTTATGGTACAAGGAATGTTTGATCCTTGAGTCATTGAGTAGAATGACAGGAATTCATACTCTTATGGTTGCAAGAACGCAACTAAAGACTCTCTGAAGAGTTAAATCTTCTAATCCTATATATATATTAGGATTAAATTCTAATTCAGATTGACTAGGGATTAAATTTAACCAAGACAATTTATGTCTAGAGTTACTAGTTAGACAAATCAACTGTAGGATGAGATAGTTACCAAGTCGAGTTAGAGATGTGTGAACACATGACTACATTTATTGCAAACGACTAATATATAGAAACTTTGGCCAAAGTAATGCATTTGTCTCTGCATGCAATTATCAGTTCACAATGTCTAGATGGTGTGACCGATCAGAAAGATCATACTTAGCTGAAAGATTGTCTAGAGTTGTATGGTCAATTGAGTTACGTAGGACACAACACTGACTCAAATGGCAAAACCTGTTGGTTCCTTATGTCTATACTCTTCGTGAAGGGTAGGACCACTCCTAGGAAGGAAGGTGTGCGGGGGACCATCGGTCTGTGGTTGGAGGTAAAGTACTTAAATAATGCTCTCCATCTGTAGCAGAAGACTCACCGAGACTTGAGTGACAGATATCAAGATTCCAGTTGTGGTATTCTTTATGTGCAACATAATTGTAAATCTAAAGTGAAATGTTTTCACTGCGATTTATCTTTGAATATATTGTATTTCAAGGTTGAAAAATATTTAGAAAAGATATGTGTTTATTTCTATGTGAATATGCAAATCATTAAAAAAAAATCTCATGTTTATCATATTCTTTTACTTTCTTAGTAAATTGTGTGTAATTCTGAGTAATATGAGATGGCATGTTACATACAGACAATCTATACAATGGATAAGCAATCCACTACTTTGGTTCACTCCCCTATAAAGTGCTCACAATGGATAAGATAAACTAGAAAATAGATTTATTTTTCTTTAAATGAAGAGAACTTACAATTCTTTAATTGCAAAAACAAGACACATAAGAGGATGCAAGGCTTTAGGAGGGGCGGGCTGAGGAGGTGGAAGCAATTAAAACCACTCAACGAATGCACCAAAATATTCCTTAATTGCATTCTTCCTTCTATACACCCCCAAGAATATCCCTGCTAGTCCCTCTCCCACCAAAACAATAATATTTGTGGCAAACGACATTTTTGGTGATCAATTTTGCCCTAAATTCAATCTAAAAATGTATAAAACTTATTAAAGCCCTAAGATAATTAAATCCATTAGAAGCCCCTCATAAAATCATTTACAAGGGATAAGAAGTGACAAATATAGATGGACCATCTCATTTGTCAAAATAGAAGGCGTACCGAAGCAACCAAAGTCAACATGGAAGTTTCACAAAGTTGTTGCAAATTGGAGAAGGTAGTGTATTCACTAATCATTCCAAAATAGCATTTAAAGCAAAGGGATTGAAATTTATCGTATTCCATAAGAGATCAAAAGATTAAATAACTAAAGGCTATATGAAATATCATATGCTTGGTCATTATGAATACAAATGACACAATTCATAATGTTTCATACAAAGGTCTTAAACATTTGTGTGTATACCATTTGATAGCACTCTTTAAGTGTTGTTTATAACAAAGAATTGACTTTGAAGGTATTTTAATTTATTAACATTCATGATTATGTTCAAACATACCCAAGAGTATCACAATAAGTATTAACCATAAGAACTTCAATAAATATAATTATATAAAGGCTTGTACTTATTCATTATGGGTAGTTACAACATATAACATCTTGCATAGTCACACAAAAAAATTTGTATAGTTTTCATAATTATATAAAAATAAAGTTGAACTTGACTTTTATATAAAATTTCAAACACAAATTCACTTACCTTATACACATAGTTGCCATGATGAATGCAACTACTTTTATGAGTTTTCCCTTTACCAACTAGTTTCAATATACAATAAAAGTATTGAATACATAAATCTTGACCAAGACATTGAAATAAAAAAGAAAACATGTATAATAACAACATGAAAATACATGAACTTTATGAATGTACCTTTCAGGAAATCATTTTAAGGTATCATATCAAATAGTTAGCTATGTGAATATAACATCACATTAATAATATTATTTTACACAATTACGATTACATGGACACAATATAAAGACCATTATCAGCACCATCTATATTTGCTATTTAAATGATCATTATCAGCACCATGTGATTCTATATGTTGAGTCTATGCAAATACACTATGTGCAACTGACATGGTGATTGACTTTAACATTATCTTATTGGTGGAACATGAACATACTATTTGTGGCATATAAATGCATAGATGCATCAAATGTTGCATGCTCCTCAACACTTACCAAGACATTTGTTTGACCCATGAAGATTTTCCAATCATCATATGTTACAATTGTATTCCTAATGTTTGTTAACATCTCTCTAAATCTGATTTGTTATGGATCATGCCCTTGTTGACAAAAAATTGTGTCCAAGTCACAACTATTTGGAATGTAGTCCATCATGCTTTACCATAAGTGTTGCCTACAAACACATGAAGTACAATTTTCTAAAAAAATATTTTTCAAAATGTCAAACACTTAGTTTACACCAACATTTTTTAGTAAGCATAGAAATACAATGGGAGACACATGCATGTAGCGGTATGTCTCGAACAGGAGGTAACTGGACAAGTTCAACAACAAGGATAATTGATCTTCCACCAAAATATTTTGTGCCATGTGATGGAAACAATTGTTTCAAGTGTTTGTTGATACAAACAAACAATTTGGGGCCTATAAACTCATTTCATCAATGAGAATATATCAGATATGCTTGTCATCTTCCTACAATGCAGCTAGTGATTGACAACTCAAAGCTTGCATATTTTTAATAGGAATTTTTTAAGGGTGAATGAATTATAGTGGCATGTATATGTTGAAAGAAACAACTCTTATTGGTGCAAGTAGCAACAAGGGTTTTTTTTCATTGGTATACTAACTTTTATTCTAAGGTATGCCTCTTTACAATTAGAGTGTGTTTGAATAATAGATAGTTGATCTATTGTATTGTGAAAAAAACTTTATATCTTTCACATAAGTTCTCATTGATTTTAACATGAGAATGACAAGCAACATATGGAATGGTGTAGATTCAAAGCTCCATCACCATTAGAGGTGTCCATAGATGTAAAGTTTGTTTCAAAGGCATTCATCCACATATCAATATCTTTAGACAAATCAAGACCATCACATAGTATTTTCATGTAGAACAACCTCTTCATCATAACAATGTGAGAAAAAAAGTTTGGATTGTCAATTATAAGGGTCCACTTCATTTGGATGTGAAAAAGACCACACATATTGGTCATGACAAATTGATTTAACTTTATCCCTTATTCTCACCAGTTGTTAAATGGTGGATGTGACACTTCCATGGGAATGGAAGATGAATTTGGAGGTGTGCCTTCAGATGATCTATTAACAAAATTTCATTGCAAGCATTATTGGTGAGTGGGAGAAACATAAATGTCATGAATCATGTCCATGTTCTCAGTATGTTGTGAAAGATGAAGATCGTGCATAATACCAAATGACATTATTGTGTGAATGTCTGAGAGATAAAAAATAATGTCATTTGAGGGGAGGTATAAAAGTAGTACGAGGAGAATGCATAGAATGAATATTGCTTTCAATAGCCAGGTTTTCACCATTCACCCTATTTGTAAAGTACGCATTCCATAACAAAAATTACATAAGTAAATAATCCACTTATTTACATCCACTCAAGTAAAAAGATAAATCTCATAAACATTAATCAATAATATCATTAAATCTTACAAATCACGTGCTTAATCTAGGTATTAGCACTATAAATAATATACAATGTCCATTGGCTCTCATGCCATAATTCATCCAAAGATACTTACTGTTGTCACATAGAATTGCACCCTGCTTGGAGAGAGTCCAAGCATTCTAATGACACAATGGGAATGATCTCGAAGTGTGGGACCTTGCAAACTGAGATTAGACATTCGAAGAAAGCTGGCTTCTTGATTCTAAGCCTAATGCTTAGAGGAATATATCTAAACTAGTGCTAATGCTGCAGGGGAAAAGGGGTAGAAGGAAACATAAATAGAAATTAGGTGATACACTAGGTTGAATAAAAGAACCCTCACAGAACTGAGGCACAAAATGACTAGATACAACCAATAAACATACACAGATCAAGCTAATTTTAACAAAGGCAAGGAGCAAGAGATGATTAGAAGGAATTAAACATTCACAAATAAATCATTCTTAGATCACACAGAGTCAAAATAGCATGAAGAGGTAAAATAACCAGCATGTATTTAATCAGAAGGCAAGGTTATAGTAGAGGAATGCTCTGTTTGGAATCAGAAGCATAGATTACTAAATCTTCCAACCTCTTGTACATCTCATGTTTATGCATATATAGCAATTTTGCATTTGACCTAAGTTGGTTATAATGAATTCTCCCCATGGGCTCTATCAGAAAATATCATCGCTAGAAGGGACGTCCACCTGCAAGAAGTTATGGAATAAAATATCTTCAATCCATTGTATGTGACTTTGTATATGCTTTTGTATATAGGAGATACAATCAAATGTACATACAACTATGGAATTCAATGGATTATCAACCAGAAAGGAACTTTAGAACAGGTCTGGCCTTGCATATCGGTGGCTCAGTTTGAGGTCTCTCCGAAGGCCGATAAAGATGTAAATGTTCAGCAATGGGTCCCAGGTTCAGCTCAGCGGCCAATTAGATAGTGCCGCGTGTAAGGTAGATTCAGAGGCTCATTTCAGATGGTGATTCATATCGCATATACAATGGCCGATACAAGATGAAATACACATCGATGAGGTACTTTTCGAGGTCTCCCCGACAGCCCGATATATACAAAAGTTGTGTATGCAGAAAAGTGAAGAAGATTTTGTATGTTGCACCGAGTGAACCTAAAAGTGCATGTGCAATTGTATATACAATTTCAAGATACAACAGTATACAATTGCAGATGCAAAGCGATATACATATGCAAGATGTAGTTGACCGTAACTTTGATCGCCCATATCTCCTTCATCCTGAGGAATTTCTGCACGCTCCAAAAGGCAAATGTGCTTGTTTTTGCCTCCTCTTTCATTCGGCAGGCTTTCAGGAGGATATCTTCTCTTTCAGAATTTGATGCAAATCTGCAGGCTCGATTGACTGGATGTTTTAGTGACCAATTTGGCATATGCAGGGGCTGATATTGTTGCATTTATTCCAGTTGGTAGCCTTTGCAAGTGGATTCATGGCAGATGGCTTCACTCTTTAATGCGTATGGGCTCTGTGTCTTGCTGGTGGATCTTCATGTGCAGTTTTGGTGATAAGACATCTTAGCGGCCAAATTAAGTTTTGCAGAGATCCCTTAAACACAGAATCGATGAAAATACAGGGAATTCAAAGGGTCAGAGATTTAAAGTGTTATAAAACCTTTGTCAAGGGGTGATATGTCCCATCCACCATCAATACAAATCCAATCTCTGAATTGCCATGCTTCAGATATTTTATGTATTCATTGTTGAAGACAGATGTTTGAGCTGCTCACATTTAAGGCCCAAAATATCTTCCACCTGCCCTGTTCCAGATATTTTATTCCATAACTTCTTGTAGGTGGACGTCCCTTCTGGCGATGATATTTTCTGACAGAGCCCATGGGGAGAATTCATTGTAACCGACTTAGGTCAAATGCAAAAATGCTATATATGCATAAACATGAGATGTAAAAGAGGTTGGAAGATTTAGTAATCTATGCTTCTGATTCTAAATAGAGCATTCCTCTACTGTAACCTTGCCTTCTGATTAAATACATGCTGGTTATTTTACCTCTTCATGCTATTTTGACCCTGTGTGATCTAAGAATGATGTGTTTGTGAATGTTTAATTCCTTCTAATCATCTCTTGCTCCTTGCCTCTGTTAAAATCAGCTTGTTCTATGTATGTTTATTGGTTGTATCTAGTCATTTTGTGCATTTTCTCAGTTCTGTGAGGGTTCTTTTATTCAACCTGGTGTATCACCTAATTTCTATTTATGTTTCTTTCTACCCCTTTTCCCCTGCAGCATTAGCACTAGGTTTAGATATATTCCTCTAAGCATTAGGCTTAGAATCAGGAAATCAGCCTTCTCCGGAGGTCTGATCTCAGTTCGCAAGGTTCCACACTTCGAGATCATTCCCATTGTGTCATTAGAATGCTTGGACTCTCTCCAAGCAGGGTGCAATTCTATGTGACAATAGTTACAAGATACAATAATCATGTACAATATAAGAAATAATAAATCAAACAAACTCTCCAGTTGCCACGAACCCACATGGTCCTCTTGCGATCCGAGAGACGGGAATATGGATGAAGCACTTTTCCACCCAACCATGAAGCAATTACACTTCCCTGGATCCCTTGATAACATGAAGGAAACCCAACCCTACACAAAATGTCTAGCAACTTGGAAATAACTGACAAGAGGGAACACCCGATGCAACCTAAAGTGTAATGTGCAAATCTAAATAATGATATGCAAATTGTCTCACAACAAGATGTGGCAGAGGTATATATAAATAAAGTTTTTCTAGACAAATATTCAGCTAATTTCAATGAATTCCCAACTTAGGCCTAAGCATTTAAAATAGTTTTAGGTTCAATTCCCGAAAAGAGGAAAAGCCATCTCTATTGTTCCACATTCGGCATCCTAGCCTAGGAAGTAACCCCAAACACACACACAAAAGATAAACTACTTTCTTTCAAACTAATTCTTTTCTTTTGCACAATATCACTTCTAATCAAATAATTCTAATAAAAAAATTAAGCATGTGTTTACTCAAGATACATAATTAAGACATAAACTAAAGATAACTTAACCCATATTCACCTATAAACCATTCCTAATCCCTTTCCTTTACATATTCTATGGAAGCACACTTTCAAGCAAGTAATATATAGGGGCATCATTTATTCATTTAAATTAGAAATATAGTAGAACTGGAAACTGGTTTATTCTATAATCTATATTCCATTCCTTTCAATATTTAGAAGAAAACTAATGTTAAATACATTCCACCCAAGTATATCATTTCACTTAAAGAAAGTTTGTAAATAAGACAATGGTATATCCACATTAGATTTCCTCCATTCACAACAAATATAATAGAAAAAGTTAATTTAACCTATAATCTAATTCATTCAAAGACCTTGCTGTCCGCTACGGGAAGAAATAACTAACTGTGACAGGAAGTGAGACAGGAAGCTTAAATAAAAGAAACAAAATTCCTAGAAGTCTGCTACAAAAGTTTAACAATCTCTGACAGGTACACTACAAGCGGTGACATAATTAACTAACCATGGAAGGTAATATAGTAAAATAATTTCTATGATAGGAAGTTTATAGATCTACTATAGTAAGAAGATAGATAGTAAACAACTGTGACAGGGACTATATAAGTCTGTGACAAGAACTGTATAGGTCTATGATAGAATATAAACTGACTGTGATAGGAACCATATAAATGTTTAGTTATCTAAATCATCACCCAACAGTAGTAAAAATATGCATATCCAAAACAAGCATCTGTAACAGGGGTATTTTGATAAGCTAAAAATAATTTGCGTCAATTACTTATAAGTATGATATAGCCATAAAATAGATAGAAATAATAGCTATAGAAACTGCCAAACTAGCGACTGGAACTTACAACAAGCTACAGAAACTGTCAAACTAGCAATAGGAACTTACAAACAAGCTACATAAACTATCAAACTAGTGACATGAACTTACAAACAAGCTACATAAATTGTCAAACTAGTGATAGGAACTTACAAACAAGTTGCGACAAAGATATAGTAACAACAGCTACGGAAACACAATATGGTTGCAACAGAGATATAATAACAGCAGCTACGGAAACATAATATGGCGACAGAGATATAATAATAGCAGCTACGGAAACACAATATGGTTGCGACAGAGATATAATAACAACAACTAGAGAACTAAAGCCCACTTTGCTAAAGACTGACTTAGAACACTACTAGGGCAACAGTTTAATCTCCATAGTAAATTAAAAAGTTGCTATGCCAGAAGTAATTATACAACAGTAAAAAGGATTTATATAGATCGGGGGGTACATGTCATAAAGAAGCCACAACAGAGAATGGTTAGAAGGAAGTTGTGACAGGAAAAACACAAGCTGTTGTGACAGGAATAACATAGTCAAATGCGACAAGAATGACAGGAAGCTGCGACAGGAAAAACACAGTCTACTACAACGGGAATGATAGGAAGCTATGGCATGAATTCATATGCGGTGACAAGAAATAACCAGAAAGGAAGGAAAAGAACCAGGCATATTCTTAACAGTATACATAGTCAAAATTTAGTATTAAATTTAGAAAAACAGTACTTGATTTCTGCACGATTTCTCTATAGGTTGAAATTTCCCTTCTAATGTTTGATCCTTTCTTCTTTTTCCTTCTAACATTGCTGCTTGATCTCCATTCACAGAACCTTCTTTCTATTGTTAAAACAATGGTTCGCTCTCCCTCTTTTTATGAATATCTCTCTAATATTATCTTCGTATATTTAGATTTGAGTTCCTTATTATGAACTCCAGTTATCTTTGTTTTTGCATGCCTAGACTTTAAATTAAAATATTAAAAACTTTCTCTTATTTCTGTCGTCCATATTTGCATCACAAGATTATTTTATTAAATTTAGATTCCTACTTATAATAATATATTTTTAATACTATATATTTATAGTTATTAATGCATATTTATTTTTAACAAAGAAATATATTATTAATCAAATTATTTAAATATAGAAAACACTTTTATTAATTTATAATAATAAAATCATATTATACATTATTATATTTAGTTTTGAATAATATATTCTCGAATTTATTTATCTCCATTCTTAATAAAAATATATTCTTGAATTAAATAAATATATTTTAACTAATATATTTTTAATTTTAACCTATCAAAGATATTATTTTTCAAGAAACGATAATATATATATATATATATATATAATAATTAAACTATATATATATATATATATATATATATATATATATATATATATATATATAATAAACACTTTTAATAATTAATGAATAAGTCAATTGAAAACAACTCATATAATTTTTATTAAATCTAAAGTCGAAGAAATTATAATTACATGACTAACATATATAACTCAGAGAACATTATGCAACAACAAAAACACATTTTTATCTAGGCATTCAACATCAATTACATTCATTCACTATATAAAATACACAACCAAGACTAGCAACCACAGAATGATGCACAAATAAAACCATTCAATGATGCAATATGATATGAACTATGTGAGTGTGTCCATGCATCAAGTTTATCCATCATGTCAGTTCTTGCCGAGTGGCTAGAACATCTCTACCTCAACCATGTTCTTGTCTTCGACATTTCTCCTGCACTCAGTCGCACTTAGATTTTCATTAATATATTAGTTCCCCAAAAAATCATAGCTGAACCAAAAATGAAATGTACATCCATAATAGTACCAATAATATTCATTTATTAAATTGATTTTCAAAATTATGCATAATTTATAACATTCTCGACAGTTACTTTCACACACGCGAAAAAACTCAGTGAATTAGTCATAGTAAAATGTTCAATGATCTAATTTATAATAAAGTCCAAAAACAAGATGTGACACTATTGGAGTATGATACCATAATACTTCATGCTCTTGAATGTCTCTTATGACTTGTTTTTCTCTTGCTCTTCTTAGACAATAATTTCCCATCTTCACATATTTATATCTTCATGCCTAGAAGCATATAAAGATTGATAATGTGCATTTCAATGTTGCCATGCAAAATTTACACTATCCTCAACATCCACATCAACAATAATAGGTACAATATTATTGTCAACTTCTATTATGTTTCATGATGTTATTTCTCTTCTTTACAATATTTCTCCCTTCTTCGCCTATTTATATCTTCACACCTAGAAGCATAAAAAGATCTTTGAATTGCATTTGTATGTCATCATGCAAAAGTTACACCATTATCAACAACAATACTTATTGTATTTTCTTAATTTAACTTGTCAAACTCCGTAGGTAAGAGAATATTTGTGGTCAACATATGAACAACATATCTCTATATCTTAAGATTCATCCACTAACTTATTCATTTAATATAGGGGACACACTATTTTGGCATATGACATTAAAAAATTCAAGCTAAGATTTTAGTTTTGTATCTGTAAAGACACAACATATTAGTATTGTTTAAGCTATTAATTAGTGTGCATTGTCTCACGTTAATAAAACAAATACATTGATTTTTGAGGTAATGTTTAAGCTATGTAAAATTATAGACATTTATTTATTAAATATGCACATAGTAAAGAGACTACTTATATAATTACTTAAACTAAAAATGTTATATATAGCAATCACACATGCAACTTAATTGTAAGAAAGCACATGAATTGATATTCACATAATATATATCACCATTAGATACATGATATAGAATCAATAACTTCTATACAATGTATACAAAAAGGAGAAACCATATTGAGAAATAAGAGTATAATTATAATGGATGAAGAATAGTAAGAGAATTTTTGACCTAGATATGTGAGATACACAAAATAATATTGCTATCATTTTTATTTAAACACATAGAATCATACATCTATTAGTCAAGATTATCTACACAGAATGTTTTTGCCTTTGTTATTACACATTAACCACAAGATCTAAATAAAAATTATCTAATTTGGCATGCATGGAGAACATAAAAGGCCTAAACAACAATTATTGTTTGACTTTTCAAGGATCCATTTTATGATTTTGAATGTTAACACACAAATATCTAGCTCTAAAACCTAACATTGCGATACCTACATCATCAAAATTTGTTGCCCATATAGAACCAACATAGTTTTAAAGACAAACCATAAATATGTATTTATAATCACATTCAAAAAAAGTTTTTACACAATTGGAACAATTCCATCCACCACCTATAACTTCGATTACTTTTCATCATCATTGATAATTACTATTCATTAATGGGCCCACATAGGATAATTGATTTTTTATCTCATTGATAAGACCAATGTTGCCCTAAGAATAATCCATTGTGGTTTGTCTATGTTTTTTACTCCTTCATTTTGCATTTCAATAGTAGTCATTCATGTTAAAACATGCTTAGGAGCTTGAGATGGGGTTGTCAAATAAAATGGATTATTTTTTCCATTATCATTATAATAATTTTTTAATTTGTATGAATCTTCGATGACAATATTTATAAATATCTTGCTTGTGGTGACTATTCCTATGCAGATCTACCATGGAATTTTGACACTTGTACACCCTTAACAACAATGGCAAATAATTTCCCATTTTGTAGTTGGTCAAGTTTAGCCCCTTCTTTCATGCAAATTTCTTCCCACATGGTTTGCTCAATGCTACAGTCTATAATATCTCTAATATATAAACTCCTTTTTTAATTCTCCTCCATTCTTTGTGAATAGAAAGACAACCACTACGTCAAAAGTTTGGATTGTTAGTGAATGGCACCCACCAGCATTAAGGGTGAGGTTTTCGTTCCACCAGAGCACCACACAGGCGAACCCCTTCATGGACACATGGCTACCAAGTGATCATGGATGGGTCCCAACCCTAGGTACATGCACAATATGAATCCAAACCACCATAACATTTAGGATGGGACATCACAACCCACCATACTCCACAGGGCTGGACCTCGAGACCTCAACTCTGATACCAAGCAAGACAACTACTACATCAAAAGCCTAGACTGTTAGTGAATGGCACACACTAGCATCAAGGGTGAGGTTTTCGTTCCACCAAAGTGCCATGTAGGTGAACCCCCTCATGGACACGTGGATGCTTGATCATGGGTGGGTCTATTGTAAGGGCTTACTTCAGACACAACACCAATGACATCAATGATTGAATTTAGTGGCATCTTCTCAATTTCACTTATTAAAGTAAAAGTTTTTTTCAAATGAAGTGAATAAATCATCACTAAATAAAAGACCTATACTAATAGTCTTATTTAGTGTTATCTCATAACCACATAATAAATTATTGATTCTTTTATCTGCCAATTATAATTTTCCATTTAATATATGGTATAATAGACCCAACTTTTATTTCTTCACAAAATTTGTTAGCAAGTTCATTGAAACAAATTATGTGAATCTCTCCACCATCCTTGTCAACACCATCAAAACTAAACACCTTGCCATGTCCTCTAGTATTATTGAAGTGTCAAACTGCCACCTTGTTTGTTACTCTACATTTGATAGTCCATCTTACATGAAAAGGTGTCAACATAGTTATTAAAATGGAATGGATCACCTTGTTTACCATGTGCACTATGTTGGTTTTTTCCCAGACTGGATGCTTACTCCCAGATTTTCCTACAAGGTAGCCATCAATGATCAACAGGATCTTTGGGCCAGGGGCCAACAATATAGGAGATAGACTCTATAAATATCTCCTCTTCTTCTTCAGGCTCTGCAAAACCTAGGGGGGTATTCCCTATTCAACATCCATGAGAATATGCATGCAAAGGCTGGGATGCTGACATGAAGCAGATAAGTCCTCCTGTAAGTAGACCAAAACTGCAAGATAAGAGCAAAGGGGCTAGCTTTGGGCCTATTTTCAGTTGTAGACAGAGGACTTGGGATCCTAAGACTAATTCTACTGTCCTAATGATTGTTTTAGAGTTTGATTTTGATGTTGTGTTTGGATGCAAAGCTGGACCCGGTGTATAACCTCAACACAGAGCTAGATTGGTGCCTAGCCAGGGCTTGGAGTCAGTAGACATACACATGAAATGTTCAGCATAAACATAACAAGACTAGATTTTAAGGGGATTTCATCATATTTGCCTTACAAATATATCCCAGAATAGAGTGTTTATACATGTCTACTTATGATATCCTTACTGCAATATACTTTCCTCAATACTTGACCTGAAAATAGTTTAATCTATCCCTTGAACAGAAGTTAAGAGATCAAGCATTCAATATAGTAAACCTATATCATAGAACCCAAGACACCCCTTAGATATCCAGATTCAAAAGGAAAGCATATTCAATATAGGAGACAGACAACAAAACACATGCAATATAGCATTACTCATCTAAATCAGCATGAAACCAATGAATTTATGCACAAAACATAAGACATGAGACTCATAAACTCACAAAATCCACTGCACAGAGCAACCAGGTCAGTTGTATTGTATTATAGAGCCAGAAAATGTCCAACTTTCAACAACAACAAATGGGTCACACAGTCCTCCTTAAATAGCAGGAAGATGCACCCTCCTTACATTAATTGCAGGCAACCCCCCAAAGATATGACCAGATACAAAGCATTGCCAGGGGCGCCAGAAACATTCAATGTAGCCGCACAGATAGGAAGGAAGGGGCAGGTGAGATCTTGACCTGCATCACCTTGTCATGATTTTCTGTCTAAATCGAGTAGGTGGCATGTCCTTTCGACCCATAACTCTGTGCAATTTCGCCATTAATGGCATACTAGCTTGCAGCATGGGGATGCAGCAGTTGCATGCCTTGCAAACCACTCCCGCCAAGATGCAAATGCAGGGTTATAGAAGAAACTATTTGCTTAAGTGTAGCTGTTAAAACCTTTCTTCCCACCAAGACTCATGGCTTAAATCGTGCTGCAAGATTGGCGCCAATAATACTGTGCCATGTAGACATTTGAAGATTCAACCGCTGACCCTTTTTCCTTACTTTTCCCCACTGAGAGCCTTCTGCCGAGAACATGCGTGGAAGCCACCACGTGGCGAGCTTCGCGGCATCCTTGAAACACATAGAAAATCTCTTCAAAACATAGGCAGAAGCTGACACGTGGCAGGTTCCGCGTCACTACCGAGGGACACAAAAGAGTCTAATGAAACTTCGCGGGAGCCGACACCTGGCGGGCTCCGCATAAACCTTGAAACACATAGAAACTTAAGAGAAACAGTCCTTAAGTTCTGGGATCCTCTGCCACGCGTCACCTTCTGACACATTTGATACATTTGCTAGGGCCCACCTTAATGTTTCGTTTAACAATGCAACATAAAGAAAAGTCCCACGGAAGCTGACACGTGTCACGCTCCGCAGGAAGCATAAGGGACAAATGGCGCATTCCGTGCGCCCGTTGAAACATACAGAAAGTGCCCCCGCCGTTTGACACTTGGCACCTTCCGCACTTGCAGAAACATTAGAGAAGAGGGGCATTTTGAAACTTGGCACCATCCGTGGCAGCAACTGTTAACTGGGACCCATCTCGTCTGTGCCACACTATGAAACAAATAGAAACTACACAGAGGCTAACACGTGTCAGCTTCCGCAATCACAACCAGGGGCACGTGGCAGCTTCCACTGCAATTTAGAAACCTTTAGAAACATGCCTTCGCACGTGACACGCAACACTTTTTGCGCGAAGAAACGAGAAACTGTGTCAGAAACATTAAAAATACGTGGCACAATCCACAGCTCTCAGACCCTTCATTGGGACCCACCCTGCCACTACTTGCTTTGTAGGAAACAAAATAGAAACTTACGTAGAAGCTGACACTTGTCAGCTTCTGCAGCAACTACAAGGACACGTGGCATGCTCTGCCCCTACTTAGAAACTTTTTAGAAACTTTAACGGAGAGTGACATGTGGCGCTTTCCACGAAATCTTGAGAAACATAAAGCATCCTTCGGAAACTCACGCGGATGTCGACAGTTGGCACCGTCTGTGGGGCTTTGAAACATTTAGAAACTTATTGAAACTTCGGCAGAAGCCGACATGTGGCGCCTTCTGCACATCTGGGACTCATGATTGGGACCCACCACCATCTTCACTTAGCATCGAAACAAATATGAAACATAACACGGACACCGACACTTGTCATGCTCCGCAGCAACCTCAAGGGGCACATGGCATCTTCCGCTGCATCTTAGAAACTTTTTGAAACTCAAACAGACAGCGACACTTGGCAAGCTTCGCATAGACCTTTAACAAACATTAAGAATCCTCGAAATATTGGCGTGGAAGCTGTGAAACTTTTAGAGTCTCTCGGGTGCCTCCACGTGGTGCCTTCCGCACTACTTTGAAACATTTAGAAACTCTATCAAAACTTTGGCAGAAGCTGACACGTGGCGCCATCCGCAGCGAGCAGCTTGAAACACAAAGGAAACACTTAAAGGGTCATGAAACACAAGTGGATATTACACATGTCAAGTTCTGCGGCCCCCTCATGAAACATAAAAGAAACTTTATTGAAACCATGGCGGAAGTTGACACGTGGCACCTTTCGCGCTCAAGGTGGAACTCTAAGGGGCTGCTACCGCCGCTGACACGTGGCACGCTCCGCGGGAAGCAAAAACAAAGGCGCAAATTTAACTTGGGGCTCAACACATGATGAATCACGTGGCACTGGCACAATGAGACCCTCCTAGCCACTTCTAGAAACATTTAGACATAGGAAACCGTAGCTAGGTATGCATTCAGGAATGCATATGACTCATTTTATCATTTTTCAAGGGCTGACAGTGATTCAACAATAGAACAAGATCCCGCAACTCAGAAATTTCAGGGTTTGAAGGAGAAAATTAGCAAACATTCAAGTTTAAAACCCTAGACATAAATAATTACCAACATAGGCTCCGATTGGGGACATGCAGGCGTAAGACTGCAGCGAGGACCAGACAACTCCGGGCAAACCAGACAAAAACCCAAAACCCAAAACACGACTGACCACACAAGGTATGTACAAAATATTTACAACTATTTTACATTGTGCACACAAGTTACTTATTTATGTGAAAAATTCTTTAAGGAATTTGCTGTGCACCGGCAATTCCATTAGTTCACCACTTAGGGTTTGGAGAAAGTAGGAGTCTCCTTCATAGATATTGCTAATTTGGTATGGGCCTGTCCACAAGGGTTCAAATTTACCATGTTTACCCTTATCCTGGCTCCTTGCAGTCCACATAAGGACCATATCACCTATCTGAAAACCTCTCTGTAGCCCTTTTGTCAAACAGGTATTTCACCTTTTGTTGTTTCTTGATGTTTATTTTTTGTGCCTCTGCCCTGATTTCATCTAGCTCAAATAGTTGGTTGATCCTTTCAGTCATTGAATCATTAAACTCCCCATCATTCTCTTGTATGAACTTGTAAACTGGCAGGAGGTTATTCACAGGCAATCTAGCTACTGTACCATACACTAATTCATAAGGTGACCTTCCAGTGGCTCTTTTCACTGTCACCCTATCAGCCGATAATGCCAACTTCAGTTTTGAATCCCAGGATTTCTTATTTTTATCCAGCATCCTCTTGATGATTTTCATTAGGCTTTTGTTGCTTGATTCTGCTTGACCATTTCCTTGTGGGTGGTATGGTGATGCATATGATAAATTTATCCCATGCTTGTTGCAAAAATCAACAAATTCACCAGATCTGAAGCACATAGCATATGTGACTATCTTGAATGGTGTTCCAAACCTGATGATTATATTCTTTAGGATAAAATCCATCACTATCTTACTTGTAGCTCTTTTAGTTGGAATAGCCTCAATCCATTTGGTGAAGTAATCAGTAGCTACCAGAATCCAACTATGTCCTCCACTAGATTTCTCTGAAATTTCCCCTATGAAGTCAATTCCCCATTGCTGAAATGGAGCTTCCACAGTTATAGTCCTGAGGGGCAGTGCACCTTCATATTTCAACTTTCCTGAGAACCTTTGGCAAGGGTCACATTTCCTTACCTGCCTTTGTGCATTTGAAAAGACAGTGGGCCACCAATATCCTGCCCTAAGGATCTTATGAACTGTTGTTTGGGCAGTATAATGTCCACCACACAATCCTTTATGCATGTCATTCAAAACATTGTTAGCTTCATCTTCATCCACACATCTCAGCAACACACCATCAGGGTTCTTCCAGTACAACTCACCTTGAACAATAACATACCTGATTGCATGTAATTTTAAGGTCCTCTTTTGACTGTCACTGAAATGGGAAGGACAATTTAGATTTTGCAAGTAATATATGATGTCCTTATACCATTTAGATTTTGATACATTGACATTCTCATTCTGGATTGCATTGACTTGGCATGCTTCCAAGTTTGACTGTGCCATCATCTTGGCTAATCCTTGTCCTCTTACCAACTTGGTAATCTGTATCTCTATATTGAATTCCTGTAATTTGTTTATCCACCTGCACCTTCTTCCAGTCACCTCCTGCTGAGTGAAGATGTCCTTGACTGCAGCATGAGGCACATATGCAACTATCTGGGATCCTACCAGATATGGCCTGAAACTCTTGACTGCTCTGACTAGTGCATATGCCTGCTTCTCCATGATGTCATACTTTAACTCAAAAGCCTGCAAGGACATACTGAAGAAAGCAATGGGCTACTCAAAACCATCCTCATTTTTCTGAAGTAAACATGCAGCAACAATATGGAAAGAAGCAAATGAAAACAATTGAAATGGCTTAGAAAAATCAGGAGATTTCAGCACAGGAGCCATCTTGATTGCTTCCTTGATGTTCTGAAATGATTCAATTGCTTCATTCTCCCAATTAACAGTTGCATCCTTCATGTTCCTTGTGGTTTCTACAAAGTTGGGAACAAATCTTCTAACAAAATTTATTTGTCCAAAGAAGGACTGGATTCCTTTCACTATTTTTGGCATCTGGATCCTGTCAATTGCAGCTACTCTTTCAGGATCAATCCTAACTCCATCTTTGGAAACAATGTGCCCAAAGAGTTTTCCTTCAACTACACCAAAAGCACATTTCTTGGGATTAAGAGAGATGCCATACTCCAGTGCTCTAATGAAAATCTACTCTAAGTGCATACAATGCTGCTCTTCCTTCTTAGAATAGGTAGTCGGATCATCTTGGTAAACAGCCAGAATTGAGTCAATCAACCCTGCAAAAGCAACATCCATTGCTCTTTGAAATGTAGCACTTGCATTTGTCAATCCAAATGGCATTCTCACATACACATAGGTTCCCCATGGAGTGGTGAAAGAAGTCTTGTATTGTTCTGATTCCTTTACCTTCACCTGAATGTAACCTGAGAATCCATCCATCATGGATAGGAGTTCACAACCAGTCACTTTCTGCAACATAGCTTCCATATTAGGCAATGGGTAATTATCCTTTAAGGATGATACATTCAAATTTCTAAAATCAACGCAAAGCCTAATATCACCATTCTTTTTTCTAACTGGGACAAGGTTAGACACCCAGGTTGAATGTCTAATTGGCACAATTATTCCAGCCTCCCTAAGATTCTTGAGTTCTTCTTGCATTTTTGGAGCCAAGGTAGGATTAATAGGCCTTTGCTTATGTCTAAATGGCTTAGCTCCAGGCTTTAATGGGATCTCATGCTGGAATAAATCCTCTCTATAGGCTTTTAGGTCCTCATATGACCAAGCAAAAACATGCTTATACTTTTTCAGTAATGCAATCAACATACTCCTAATGTGTGGTTTGAGCTGTTTACCAATGTATACCTTCTTGGGGGCCTGAGATGTCCCCAACTTTATTTCTTCCAAATCATCTTTATTTGTTGGAGATGTCTTTGTGACCAATTGGTCTCTATTGTCAAAAGCTCTTTCTAAAGCTACCAACCCTCTAGGGATTTTGTTAGTCTTCAGCTGAATTACTTCTTTCCCCATAAGAGTTTCTTTTCCATCTATAATTTCTACAAAGTTTTGAAAATCAATTTCTTGGTTCTCATATTCATCTATGCAGTGCAAAAATCTTAACAAGTCCTTGTCATCATCAAAAACTTGTCAACTGCATATGTTTTCTGGTACTGCAGGTCTGATTTTAACTTCAACATTTGTAACACTAGACAAAGTGATATCATCTGGTCTTATTGCTACATTAGCTAAGAAATCAGCCATGACATTTTTTGATCTCTCTACCCAACCTATTGAAAATGCATCAAATAGTTCAATGGTATCCCAAACAACATGCTTATATTGTTTTAATCTTTTATTCTTTGAGGCATACCTATCTCTAACTTGGGAAACAATCAACTCAGAATCTCCAAAAACTCTCAACATCTTGATTCCATGTTTGAGGGCCATATTCAATCCCAGCAACAAAGCTTCATATTCTGCAATATTATTTGTACAGGCAAACTTCAGCAAGAAAGAGAATTTTAGAAGCTTACCAGTTGGAGACAGGAATACAACTCTAGCCCCAGAGCCCTTCTTTGCACAAGCTCCATCAAAATACATGGTCCATAGACCCTGCTGGTCCAACTCTTGAATGCAAAGGTCTTCCTTTTGGCTTTCTTGATTACTTGAGACAACTCTAAAATTCTCACAGTCAGTGTCTACAAAACATATGTGTTCTTCTGAATCTTGATCTTCAACTGACTTCCATGATCTTTCTTCTCTGATCAGCTTGACATCCCTGCCATTCATTGGGATCATGGCATATGACAGGTCCAACTGCATACTTCCACCAATCAGTGCTGCCCATCTCCTTGATAACAACATGCCATATTGTGGCTTTATGTCAACCACTGTTATATTTTGTAGGTCTTTTCAGGATATGCCGCCAGTCTGAAATCCACATCCTATATGATTCCAATAACAGGTACCTCCCTGGCATCCATAGCATAACATTTCCCACATGCCTTGTCTATTTTTAATCCTGCTTGTTGCATAATGGCTAGAGGCATGATGTTTGTTGATGCTCCTGAATCAAGCATACAATTTCTGATCACTTTTCCATTTATAACCATGGAGACATAAAATGGTTCCACTGTAGAGGGACATTTTGTCATGGTCATCCCTAGATATACCTTAGGGGCTTCATCTTCTTCAATATATAGGGCTTGCTTCTTACCCTGAGACTCACCATTTTGCTTGGCCTGGCAAGGTACTCCTGAAATCAGAGACAATGCCTTGTCCCTGAATTCTTCTACTTTCATTAGTTCCATCAGTGGAACAAAAACTTTTATCTGTGATAAAATCTAAGTTATATCAAATGGGGCATGATTTTGAATAACAGTTGTAGCTTGCTCCACTGTTTTACCTTTATCCTGAGATGACCCAGCCTTAGTTTTCATGGCTACCTGACTGTCATTGCAACTCTGAAAGTTTCTACTTTCATTCTCAACCTAGGGAACCACATTTTCTGCCTTTTGAGAGTCAGAAACTATTTTCTGCTTAAAATTTTGCTTATTGCTACTCCATTGTTTCTTTTGTGTTTCAACCCCTCTATGATTATGCATTGGTTGGCCCACAAAAGTGTTATCTGGTTGAGGTGTACCACTTACCTGAGCTTTACCTCTAAGGTTGTAATTGCTCTTGACCTGGGCCACTGCTGGAGCTGTAAGGGCCCTTATCTCTTCATCAGAAGGTCTCTGCAGGTTACTTAAAAAACTGTGTGAATTCTGAGCAAATGCATAGCTATCTTCATTATCTTCATCATAGAAAACCTGCTAACAGTCCTGAATCTCATTATCTGTACTCTCACCTGCATCATGGGAAGGATGCTCCCTACTTGTGGACAGCATATTAACATCATCATCCTGTACATAATGTGGCTCATTGCATTCATTACAGGACACAGCATTATCATACAAAGACTGAGCAATCATGCATTAGGACTGGAAATGTGGCATCTGACAGATTATGCACCATGGAGTATCATCAGCAATATTTACAGTCTTCTTCAAAGGATCAGGAGTTTCCTTGGTATGTTGAGCTCTCTGATTTGTGTTGTTATGTGGCAATACAGGCCTACCATTATGCCAATTGGTATTATATGGCATATCATGCAATGATGGTCTCTTTTCCTGTCTTTGATAAGCTTGCCTATCAGGACCTATTCCTTTTTCATTCCTAGCCAGTCTATAGCTTAGATCCTTAACAACATTTGCCAATTTGTCTATTTTATCTTCAGGGGCAGATGTACTACCTTGAGTGTTTTGAGGTTTGTTTGGATTCTGCAGAATTTTCACATCATCCCTTTTGTTTGTCTTGCCTGATGCTTTCCTGTTATTCTCAATATTTATTGCTATCTTGAAAGCATCCCTGAGAGTAGAAGGACCCTTATCTCTTAACCCATATGTTGTTTTGGCATCAAAAGCATTTATATATAATATTATGCACATTGGTTCATTTGGCCTCATGTGATGTGGCAATTTGTTCAACAATTTAGTAAATCTTGCATTAAAATCTGCAACCTGCTCATTTGACCCTTTAGTGATACTAGTGAACTCATTTACGAAAAAGCTAGGGTTAGTTTTATCACCATATTGCTCCTTAAACATCCTTTTGAAATCATCCCATGATGAAATGCTCCGATCTGGCAGATTTTTGTACCATTCCCTAGCCTCATCAACCAAAGATTGCATGAATGATTTCATAAAGACATCCTCATGCTCAACCTCAAAGTTGTCCATGACATTTTGAAAAGCCTTTAAATGATCCTCCCCTAACACAGTGTTGTTTCCTAAAAATTTTGGCACTTGAAGCCTTACATGCTTGTCAATGGGGTTAGGATAACCCGGGATACCATCAAAAAGAAGTTGTCTAAATCTATCTAGTTGCATAGGTTGTCTACCAAACTGATTAGCATTAACATTTCTATAAGCATTCTGATTTCTTACATTATTAAATGGAGCTCTTGCATCATTTGCACTCTGTCTCTGATTATTTTGCTGATATTGGACTTCATTTATATGCTGATTCCTCAGGATGTCTACATTATCTAGAGTGGGGACCACATCCTGCTAAGCTATCCTCAGGGCTTGTACCTTCTATCTCATATCATCTTTAATTTTCACAGCCTGAAGATACTCAAATTCAGCTCTCAAATTCCTGATTTCTTCAGCTAATTGGTCATCTTTGGGCATGGAAGAAGATGGTCTCATACCATTCTGGTCATCATCTTCATCATCCCTCAGAGATTCTGCCTCTTCAAATCTTTCACCATGATCTAGGAAAGGGCATTCTTAAAACACCTCTGACCTCATTCTTAAGCTACCATTTTGTTGCCTTTCATATGCCCCTCGAATATCAGCTTCTGTATTTGAAAAGTAAGGCACATGCTGTCCTGATGGTTTAGGGTTATTTTGGGCCTCATCATTATTTCTAGGAGAGCCCTCATGACTGACTGAGACAGTTCCCTTTTTCCTATACATCATCTTTTTAAGTAACTCTTCTAATAGAGGATTACGCAGGGATCTTCTCCCTTGCATACAAATTGTTATTTTACCGGTTTGGGAGATTGTTCGGAGTCGCCACCTATAACTAGGAACTATTTTCTTTTAAAAAATCAGGGTTCTTTCACAAGCTCCCCAGCAGAGTCGCCAATTTCTGTTGGTGACTCGGATGGGCCACAAATACTTTTTTTTTATCAATCCTTCCCCAATAGAGTCACCAATTTCTATTGGTTTTTTCCCAGACTGGATGCTTACTCCCAGATTTCCCTACAAGGTAGCCATCAATGATCAACAGGATCTCTGGGCCAGGGGCCAATAGTATAGGAGATAGACTCTATAAATATCTCCTCTTCTTCTTCAGGCTCTGCAAAACATAGGGGAGTATTCCCTATTCAACATCCATGAGAATATGCATGCAAAAGCTGGGATGCTGACATGAAGCAGATAAGTCCTCCTGTGAGTAGACCAAAACTGCAAGATAAGAGCAAAGGGGCTAGTTTTGGGCCTATTTTCAGTTGTAGACAGAGCACTTGGGATCCTAAGACTAATTCTACTGTCCTAATGGTTGTTTTAGAGTTTGATTTTGATGTTGTGTTTGGATGCAAAGTTGGACCCAGTGTATAACCTCAACACAGAGCTAGATTGGTGCCTATCCAGGGCTTGGAGTCAGTAGACATACACATGCAAATGTTTAGCATAAACATAACAAGACTAGATTTCAAGGGGATTTCATCATATTTGCCTTACAAATATATCCCAGAACAGAGTGTTTATACATGTCTACTTATGATATCCTTACTGCAATATACTTTCCTCAATACTTGACCTGAAAATAGTTTAATCTATCCCTTGAACAGAAGTTAAGAGATCAAGCATTCAATATAGTAAACCTATATCCTAGAACCCAAGACACCCCTTAGATATCCAGATTCAAAAGGAAAGCATATTCAATACAGGAGACAGACAACAAAACACATGCAATATAGCATTACTCATCTAAATCAGCATGAAACCAATGAATTTATGCACAAAACATAAGACATGAGACTCATAAACTCACAAAATCCACTGCACAAAGCAACCAGGTCAGTTGTATTGTATTACAGAGCCAGAAAATGTCCAACTTTCAACAACAACAAATGGGTCACACAGTCCTCCTTAAATAGCAGGAAGATGCACCCTCCTTACATTAATTGCAAGCAACCCCCCAAAGATATGACCAGATACAAAGCATTGCCAGGGGCGCCAGAAACATTCTGTTGGTTTTTCTTCTGAATCAGCATTAGGGTTTGCCACTTCTAATGCAATGCAGATTCAGCCAACTAAATACAGGAGGTTGCGTGAGCTGCCTCCCCTTCACTTCTGGTTCTGCCGCACCAAGGGGGGTATCCCTATAACTCAAGATGTAACCTTGACTAGCTCAAAGATAGAAAGATCTAACTTGACAACAACAGGCAGAATACTCTCATGTATGGACCAAGATCTGTATGATAGATCACAAGGCTGGCAACATTCTTGGACATGATGTCTGGTTGGGTATGAGAGCATGCAGGGGGTTCCTAATCCTACTCCTACAACTAACAGGTGGAAGTATGAAATGGTTTAGTTTGAATTTTGGATGCAAAGCTGGACATGGTGTATAACCTCAACACAGAGCTAGATTGGTGCCTATCCAGGGCTTGGAGTCGGTAGACATACACCTGTGAATGATCAGCATGAATAGCTAAAACTGGATTTCAGGGGGATACACATGATATCTGCCTTACAGATATCTCCCAATGAAGAGTGTTAAGTTATCTCTACTTATGGCATCCCTACTGCAGTATACCCTTCCCAATGTTCAACCTGAAAACAGTTTAATCTACCCCTTGAGCAGAAGTTAAAAGATCAGACATTCAACATAGGAATTCTATGCTCTAGAATCTAAACATTACCCAAATATCATGATTCAGAAGAAGAATACATGCAATACTGGAGACAGAATTAACACAACACATGCTAAGATAGCATTACTCATATAAGATTAACCATGAAATCAGTGGATTCATGCCAAATCGTACAACAGGAGATACATAAACTCACAAGTTAGACTGTACAGAGCAACCAGATCAGTTGGTTTTGGATTACAGAGCCAAAAATCCTCAACTTTCAACCACCAAAAATGAGTCACACTCCCTGCTTATAATAGCCAGGTAGTGCACCACAGCAATTAATCACATGGTTGACCAAAAATCCCGCCAGATACACAGTATCAGGAAAATGGCGCTCAACGCATTACCAGATTGGCGCCCAAACATGAATGCAGCAGGTAGGGGAGGAGACAGGAAGATATCTCGAGCCCTGCGCCACTGTCCGCTGATGTACACCTTCAATCGGGTACCAGATCCGCCCATACCTCTGCAACCTTCGCCATTAATGGCGCACCAACCCGCGGCCTTGGGAAAAACATCTAACAGTCGATCGCAACCATTTCCCGCCGAGATTCATTATCATGATATTTGAAAATGCAGGATATCAATTATCCCACATGCACCCCGCAGCAACCTCTTTAACACTTTATATACTAGGTCATGAGCATATATGATGTCGGTGCTTTTGCTCCTGACGACACTAGTATAAGACTTCATCATCATCATCCTCCAGCAGCATGATATCCTGTCGCTTGAAATATCACCCTGACGTCAGCATCATATCGCAATATAACCTGCATGATAATCGCCGTCATCCGCACAACCTGACCCATCGGAGGAACATCCTCCTACTGAGCCTATACCAAAAGTCTGGCCGATGAACATCCTGATGACGTCATCATCATATTTGCAAATATCGGGGGATCTCCACAAGATGATCAGTGTTAGAAATATGACCCCCTCGGACCTTGATGACGTCATCATCATATCGACATCAGGATGATATTCGGAAGATAACCGGATATTTGGAAATATCATCCTGATGCACAAATATCAGGTTGCACTGTAGCTCCACTATAAGATCGGGGCGATAGATGAATATGATGATGCTTGAAAAGATCACCCCCCACTAGATAATGCACGAAGCCGGCAGGCAGATATCTCCTTGATATCAGCATCATCATGACGCTGGAACAAACATACACCCGAGTGATATGGAAATATCACCCCCTCCTTCGGAAATATCATGATGCAGATAGGCAGAGAAATAGATATCACCCTGACATAAGAATGACGTCAGCATCATCAGGATGATAAAACAACGAACATGAAGTGATACAACATCATCAGGATGATATTGACTAAGATCATCCTGACGTTCAAAATATGATGACCCCAGTGAATATCGGGTCGCACTTAGAATTCTTCAACAACATCATCAGGATGATCATAACCAAGATCACCCGATGATAAAAATATCACCCCGGCGAAATATCATGAAGGCAGAAAATATGATGACCCCCGCAAGCAACACGGTGATAACTGGAAAAATGATGATGATGACGACGACCCTTAAGAAAAAACAAGTCAGGTCGAACAACTCAAGGAATAACCCCTTCAGAATATCGGGGCAACATCATCATCATGTTTGGGCAAGGTGATAAATGGAAGACCACCGGGTACTTGAAAAATCACCCCCGCAAGCAAATCAGGGTGCACTGTAGCTCATCAGCAGGATCAGGATGATATCCAAACATCACCCGATAATAAAATATGATGATCCTGATGAGAAACCGGTCGACAGAAAACATGATGATGCTGACCACCATCGAACCAAATATGATGATGATGACCTCCTCCTCAAAGAAAATATGATGCTGCAGCTGAAAAATGCTGAGGAGGTCCAACACTTAGAACATTTTTTGGATACTTAGGGAAAGTGCCTGCATGAAAATTGCTCAAAAACTGTCAGTCAATTCAGGCACTAACACTGGCTCTGTCTGGGGACGTGCAGGTGCAAGACTGCAGCGAGAACCCCTGAACTCTGGGATGCAGACCAGTGCCTTATCCATTGGGCACAGAGTCAAATACTGCACTGACCTGCATCACCAAACACATTATTTTTAAACATTATTTTGGCGGCCCCGGGCAGCCAAAAAGAAAAAACCATAATTTTTTCTTGTCAAATGCCTGATTCCAAACTGAAAGATCCCAATCCCAACTGAAGAGATTGACATAATCTGCCCATAATGTCATCTGCTTAAAAAGATATTCCACCAGTTTTGAAAGCTTGCCACCATCATTTTCAGCTCTGTCATTTTGGATTTCAGAATTAGACATATAACCATACACATAATATTCTTCAACATTAGGCAACACATGTATGTTATTTCCCTCAGACAGTAGATCATACTGCTCTTGGCATTCTTTATCATTTATCTGGCTGCTGCACATTATCAAGCACTCATCCAGCTGATCCAACAATTCAAAATACTCAGAAAATATGAGACCCCTAATATCTACTGATATTGAAAACAAAACCTGATCCACACACCCAATGTTGCACATGTCTGAATCAGGTGATGATGAACATTCATTATTCACAGTTTGCAAATCAGTATCATCATCCTCAAACAAAGGGTTAATCCTGTACCACTGAAAGTCAAGACTCACAACATCATATGCATCAGCAGGCTCATCATAAAGGGGATTAACATTCACTGCAAAGGCCTCTGCTTCTTCTTCATTATCATCAGATCCAGAGTCATAGGAAGAACAAACCTGATCCATGAATTGGTCATGGATATCATTTTTATCATCTAATTGCCCCGCATACAAGATTTTTGCTGTTTCAATGTACTCTAAAGTTGAACAATCTGCATCATTTTCCAGCCCTCCAATACTTCCTGATGAAACTGATATTGATTCTTGATCCATATGATCACAACTCTGCACAACTGGATCATTTAAACATGAAGGCTCTTTGTTTAGGACTGGTATGCAAATATTACTTGAAAAATTATTATTTTCAACTTCACCTGCTGGGCAAAAAAGGACATCCTCCTCTATGATAGAAACATCATCTACTTGGAATGATGCAAAAACTGGGACAACAGGGGTGTGAGTGCTATGACATTCATTGTCAATACCTGAATTAAATCCTTCATTAACACTGGGGGCTGCAGGACAACAAAAATTTTCAGAGAAATAACCCTTTTGTATTCCATACCTCCAATTGTTTTCAATATCAGTTGCAAACTGATGTGCCTGATGCAATGTGGTGGGCTCCTTGTCTCTTAATCTGTAACTCATTTTCTTATCAAAGGCTCTCAAATAGATAACTAGGCACAGTGCATCATTAGGTCTCATGCATTCTGGAATTCTATTCAATGCCCTCATAAATCTGAGGTTAAAGGCTGGGATCAACTCATCTTCTTCAATATGGATGTACATGAAGTCACTAATAGCTGCATATTCAGAAACTCTTTCACCATACTGTACTAGAAATGCAGATTTAAAACCATGCCAAGAGTTGACAGAGTGAGCTGGAAGGTAGGAAAACCAGTCCCTTGCATCTTCATCTAGAGATTGAACAAATAATCTCATAACCACATCCTCATGGTCAATCTCAAAGTCATCTATCACATTCATGAACTGCTGCAAGTGTCTCTCAGCTGATTCATCCTTTATACCCTTGAATTTAGGCAAAAAATTTCTGATTTTAGGTGGAAAAGCATTTGGATAGCCACAAATGCCATTGAAATCTATGGGCTTATATCTGTCTATGTTGAAACTTCTTTTATTACATTGTTGGGACTGACTACTATACATTTTTGCATTTGACACTTCACAAGGGTGCATAGGCAGATAATACATCCTTTATGTTATTGCAACCCTCCTCTCTACTCAGATTTTCTACAAACAATGACTTTAGGCACTCAAAGTTCAGGCTGTTTTTTCAAACTTTCCTAAAGTCCTTTAAATGAGTCTTTTGAACAACATTGCATGCCCTTTGAAATACAGTGTAAGTTCCAATAGAAGCATGCAAGCTCTGCTTTCACCAATGTTCCCCTTTTAACCAGTGCTATCTCACCAAATAGGGAGTCTGTCAAACAATATGAAATACCTGGATATGTTGCAGAAGCTGCAAATTCTTCTCTGGCTGATTTTGTTCTTTTATCAGGTTCTTTGATGCAGAGTTGCCACCTCCTTGAAGAGGAATGAGCTTCAAACAAGCTGAAGCTGCAGATTGATTTCTTTCATTCTGGGTCATCCACCAGCAGAATCACATATATAACCCTTTTCTCTGCTGCAACAAACAGTTCCAGGTCTGATTTTTTTTTTTTTTATCTTGTAGACTCAAACTCTCATGGATATGACATTGATGTCCCCAGCGGAGTCGCCATTTTGTTGGTTTTTCTTCTGAATCAGCATTAGGGTTTGCCACTTCTAATGCACAGGCAGATTCAGCCAACTAAATACAGGAGGTTGCGTGAGCTGCCTCCCCTTCACTTCTGGTTCTGCCGCACCAAGGGGGGTATCCCTATAACTCAAGATGTAACCTTGACTAGCTCAAAGATAGAAAGATCTAACTTGACAACAACAGGCAGAATACTCTCATGTATGGACCAAGATCTGTATGATAGATCACAAGGCTGGCAACATTCTTGGACATGATGTCTGGTTGGGTATGAGAGCATGCAGGGGGTTCCTAATCCTACTCCTACAACTAACAGGTGGAAGTATGAAATGGTTTAGTTTGAATTTTGGATGCAAAGCTGGACATGGTGTATAACCTCAACACAGAGCTAGATTGGTGCCTATCCAGGGCTTGGAGTCGGTAGACATACACCTGTGAATGATCAGCATGAATAGCTAAAACTGGATTTCAGGGGGATACACATGATATCTGCCTTACAGATATCTCCCAATGAAGAGTGTTAAGTTATCTCTACTTATGGCATCCCTACTGCAGTATACCCTTCCCAATGTTCAACCTGAAAACAGTTTAATCTACCCCTTGAGCAGAAGTTAAAAGATCAGACATTCAACATAGGAATTCTATGCTCTAGAATCTAAACATTACCCAAATATCATGATTCAGAAGAAGAATACATGCAATACTGGAGACAGAATTAACACAACACATGCTAAGATAGCATTACTCATATAAGATTAACCATGAAATCAGTGGATTCATGCCAAATCGTACAACAGGAGATACATAAACTCACAAGTTAGACTGTACAGAGCAACCAGATCAGTTGGTTTTGGATTGCAGAGCCAAAAATCCTCAACTTTCAACCACCAAAAATGAGTCACACTCCCTGCTTATAACAGCCAGGTAGTGCACCACAGCAATTAATCACATGGTTGACCAAAAATCCCGCCAGATACACAGTATCGGGAAAATGGCGCTCAATGCATTACCAGATTGGCGCCCAAACATGAATGCAGCAGGTAGGGGAGGAGACAGGAAGATATCTTGAGCCCTGCGCCACTGTCCGCTGATGTACACCTTCAATCGGATACCAGATCCGCCCATACCTCTGCAACCTTCGCCATTAATGGCGCACCAACCCGCGGCCTTGGGAAAAACATCTAACAGTCGATCGCAACCATTTCCCGCCGAGATTCATCATCATGATATTTGAAAATGTAGGATATCAATTATCCCACATGCACCCCGCAGCAACCTCTTTAACACTTTATATACTAGGTCATGAGCATATATGATGTCGGTGCTTTTGCTCCTGACGACACTAGTATAAGACTTCATCATCATCATCCTCCAGCAGCATGATATCCTGTCGCTTGAAATATCACCCTGACGTCAGCATCATATCGCAATATAACCTGCATGATAATCGCCGTCATCCGCACAACCTGACCCATCGGAGGAACATCCTCCTGCTGAGCCTATACCAAAAGTCTGGCCGATGAACATCCTGATGACGTCATCATCATATTTGCAAATATCGGGGGATCTCCATAAGATGATCAGTGTTAGAAATATGACCCCCCCGGACCTTGATGACGTCATCATCATATCGACATCAGGATGATATTCGGAAGATAACCGGATATTTGGAAATATCATCCTGATGCACAAATATCAGGTTGCACTGTAGCTCCACTATAAGATCGGGGCGATAGATGAATATGATGATGCTTGAAAAGATCACCCCCCACTAGATAATGCACGAAGCCGGCAGGCAGATATCTCCTTGATATCAGCATCATCATGACGCTGGAACAAACATACACCCGAGTGATATGGAAATATCACCCCCTCCTTCGGAAATATCATGATGCAGATAGGCAAAGAAATAGATATCACCCTGACATAAGAATGATGTCAGCATCATCAGGATGATAAAACAACGAACATGAAGTGATACAACATCATCAGGATGATATTGACTAAGATCATCCTGACGTTCAAAATATGATGACCCCAGTGAATATCGGGTCGCACTTAGAATTCTTCAACAACATCATCAGGATGATCATAACCAAGATCACCCAATGATAAAAATATCACCCCGGCGAAATATCATGAAGGCAGAAAATATGATGACCCCTGCAAGCAACACGGTGATAACTGGAAAAATGATGATGATGACGACGACCCTTAAGAAAAAACAAGTCAGGTCGAACAACGCAAGGAATAACCCCTTCAGAATATCGGGGCAACATCATCATCATGTTTGGGCAAGGTGATAAATGGAAGACCACCGGGTACTTGAAAAATCACCCCCGCAAGCAAATCAGGGCGCACTGTAGCTCATCAGCAGGATCAGGATGATATCCAAACATCACCCGATAATAAAATATGATGATCCTGATGAGAAACCGGTCGACAGAAAACATGATGATGCTGACCACCATCGAACCAAATATGATGATGATGACCTCCTCCTCAAAGAAAATATGATGCTGCAGCTGAAAAATGCTGAGGAGGTCCAACACTTAGAACATTTTTTGGATACTTAGGGAAAGTGCCTGCATGAAAATTGCTCAAAAACTGTCAGTCAATTCAGGCACTAACACATTCAATGCAGCCGCACAGACAGGAAGGAAGGGGCAGGTGAGATCTTGACCTTGCATCGCCTTGTCATGATTTTCTGTCTAAATCGAGTAGGTGGCGTGTCCTTTCGACCCATACCTCTGTGCAATTTCGCCATTAATGGCATACCAGCTTGTAGCATGGGGATGCAGCAATTGCGTGCCTTACAAACCACTCCCTTCATGGCATCCTTGAAATGCATAGAAACTCCCTTCGAAACACAAGCGGAAGCTGACACGTGGCAGGTTCTGCGTCATTGCCGAGGGACACAAAAGAGTCTAATGAAACTCCGCGGGAGCCGACACCTGGCGGGCTCCGCATTAACCTTGAAACACATAGAAACTTAAGAGAAACAATCCTTAAGTTCCAGGATCCTCTGCCACGCGTCACCTTCTGACACATTTGATACATTTGCTGGGGCCCACCTCAATGTTTCGTTTAACAATGCAACATAAAGAAAAGTCCTGCGGAAGCTGACACGTGTCACGCTCCGCAGGAAGCATAAGGGACAAATGGTGCATTCCGCGCGCCCGTTGAAACATACAAAAAGTGCCCTCGTCGTTTGACACTTGGCACCTTCCGCGCTTGCAGAAACATTAGAGAAGAGGGGCATTTTGAAACTCAGGCGGAAGTTGCCACTTGGCACCATCTATGGCAGCAACTGTTAACTGGGACCCATCTCGTCTGTGCCACACTATGAAACAAATAGAAACTACGCGGAGGCCGACACATGTCAGCTTCCGCAGTCACAATCAGGGGCACGTGGCAGCTTCTGCTACGATTTAGAAACCTTTAGAAACATGCCTCCGCAAGTGACACGTGGCACTTTCCACGCGAAGAAATGAGAAACTATGTTAGAAACATTAAAAATACGTGGCACGATCCGCAGCTCTCAGACCCTTCATTGGGACCCACCCCGCCACTACTTGCATTACAGGAAACAAAATAGAAACTTACGTGGAAGCTGACACTTGTCAGCTTCCGCAGCAACTACAAGGACATGTGGCACGCTCCACCCCTGCTTACAAACTTTTTAGAAACTTTAACAGAGAGTGACACGTGGCGCTTTCCGTGAAATCTTGAGAAACATAAAGGGTGCTTCAGAAACTCACGCAGATGCCGACACTTGGCACTGTTCGCGGGGCTTTGAAACATTTAGAAAATTACTGAAACTTTGGCAAAAGCTGACACGTGGCGCCTTCTGCGCATCTGGGACTCATCATCGGGACCCACCACCATCTTCACTTAGCACCAAAACAAATATGAAACATAACGCAGACGCCAACACTTGTCACGCTCCGCAGCAACCTCAAGGGGCACGTGGCATCTTCCGCTGCATCTTAGAAACTTTTTGAAACTCAAGCGGACAGCGACACTTGGCAAGCTCCGCACAAACCTTTAACAAACATTAAGGATCCTCAAAACACTGGCGTGGAAGCTGTGAAACTTTTAGAGTCTCTCGGGTGCCTCCATGTGGTGCCTTCCGCGCTACTTTGAAACATTTAGAAACTCTATCGAAACTTCGGTGGACGCTGACACGTGGCGCCATCCGCAGTGAGCAGCTTGAAACACAAAGGAAACACTTAAAGGGTCATGAAACACAAGCAGATATTGACACATGTCGAGTTCCGCGGCCCCCTCGTGAAACATAAAAGAAACTTTATTGAAACCATGGCGGAAGCTGACATGTGGCACCTTCCGCGCTCAAGGTGGAACTCTAAGGGGCTGCTGCCGCCGCTGACATGTGGCACGCTCCACGGGAAGCAAAAACAAAGGCGCAGATTTAACTTGGGGCTCAACACATGATGAATCACGCGGCACTGGCACAATGAGACCCTCCCAGCCACTTCTAGAAACATTTAGACACAAGAAACCGTAGCTAGGTATGCATTCAGGAATGCATACGACTCATTTTATCATTTTTTAGGGGCCGACAGCGATTCAGGCAACATAACAAGATCCCGCAACTCAGAAATTTCAAGGTTTGAAGGAGAAAATTAGCAAACATTCAAGATTAAAACCCTAGACATAAATAATTACCAACACACTAGACCCATGTTCAAAGAGAAACCACCATGCATATTACTCGAGCCACTAATATTTGAGGATGACACTGTAACATCATTGCAATATAAGGCTAAAGAGGTATCACTTCTAGTTAAGGTTGTGTCATCGATGATATGATTGAATGATGCAATATTAAAAATTGATTCAACAACATCCATCTTGAGAATGATCATGAACTTGTCAAATTTTAAAAGTTATGTTATTAATGACAACACACATTACATGTTCAATTAATTAATGTAATTGACAAATTTTTTTCATGTGACTGTGTATATTATTACATGTATAGTTGTTGATCTACAATATTGTCCCTCTTTTGAGAATCCTAGAAATAACAAATTCATTGCAATCAACTAGTAATAAAGGTAAGTGTCTTTCAAGATATAACACACAAAATCTATCTTATGAATTCTCTTTACTTATTATTTTCTTGATATCCAAGCTTTGAAGTATGGGTTTGAGACCAAGAACACCATTCTTCAAATTGGAAACAATTGCTTGAGAAATAGTGGGTGCCATATTACCATATAGGATTTGTGAATGTTTATAGAAAGAAATAGTTCACAATCAAACAATTAAATAATTGTAAGTTATGCTAAATCAAATATATGCAATTATACTAAAGGCACTTTTACAAAATAAAATTAAATTTATTTGAAGTATATGGTATGTACTCCTATGATCAAATAAACATAAAGGAATTGAGAGATATGCGTATTCTAGAAATCTAGGATTCTAGAGGGGATCCTATAGATAGTAGGGATCATCAAGAATGTTGAATGAGAATAGGACTATTAGGGTCCCATCTTCCATAAGATTGAATGCCCTATCCTCCCTACTATAGTTGAGGGTTGGGTAGTTGTATACATGGGATTGATTACTGGAGCATTAAGGAAAGGTACGATAATAATAAAAATAACTTTGTAGAGGACGAGAAAAAAATGTTCACTAAAGGGGATCAAATAACTTTGAGCATTTGAAAGTATGATTTTTGGATCATTTGAAGTCATTTTTAATATTAGGGTTCCTTATCTCTCTAAAAAGGTTCATGTTGTCACTAGGATTTGCACCCCGTGTTGGAGGCTTTCAAGGCTCCAACAATCCGGTGAAACATTGAGATGATCTCCAGGTGTGGGACCCTGCAAGGAGATCAAATCTCCAGAGAGAGGTTGGTTCCTTCATTGAATGGGAGATTCAGCTATTGTTAAGACTAACCTAATCTATCCACTGTCGAGGAAAAGGAGGAGGATAAAACTGAAATGAAAAGGGGGTGATACACCAAGTTTGAATATAGAACACTCACATTACTAAAATGCACAAAATAACTAGATACAACTGATAAATCTACACAGATCTAGCAGATTCTAACAGAGGTAAAGACCAAGAAAAGGATTGCAAGGTATTAAACATTCAAATACAAACCAGTCTTAGATTACACAGAGCTAAAACAAGCATGAAGAGATAAAAACAATTAGCATGTATTAATCAGAAAGACACGGTTACAACAGAGGAGGGTTCTGTTTGGAGTACAAAAATGTATTTGTATCCAACCCTCATTACATCTTTTTTACATGTATATATAGCAATTCATTACATTGACCTAAGTCATTTCTCAATAAATTCGCCCCCATAGGCCTGTCAGAAAATATCTCTGCAAAGGGAATGTCTGTCTGCTAGAATTCAATGTAGAAAATCTCTTGGATCATGGAGTAGCTGGGAGATATTTATGTCTTCAATGCAAACAGTTGATTTATCAACCTACAACAATTAATGCAAAATATCTAAAAAGGAGTAGTTGAGCAGATCAGATTCTGCATTAATGGTTGAGGAGGAAAACCAAAATAGATTTTCCCTCCATAATCCTTTTTCATAGAGCTTTTACAACACTTTAAATATCTACATTCAAATATTTAAAGTTCACAATACATTACAAACTATGTTTCACTGATTTCTGCATATCTTAATTTCTAGCCTATATTTTGCCCTATCGGCAAAATCTACTTATTACAAACCATTTTGTCTTGCTCTTTGCATGTTTTTATCTTCAGTCGATAACTTTGTCATTTTCTGAACTATGGTTTGTTTCTTCCATTTTTGCCCTTATCGGCAAAAATCCATTTCTCTGAACTATCCTTGGTTTGCCTCTTTAATATCACTTTTGCTTTATCGAAAAAACTATCTTTTCTCGAACTCTTTCTAACTCATCTTTTCATCTCTATTTTGCCTTCTCGATAAAGATCATCTTTTCTGAACTATTCTTGGTCATGTTTTGCCTTATCGGCAAAATGTTCAATCTTTGAACTTCACTTGGTTGTCTTCCTTATCGACAAAATGTTACTTTGTGGAACCATTTTGCCTTGGTTCCTTTTTGCCTTATCAACAAAATCTTCATATCTCGAACGAAGCCTTCTTTTCTTTTGATCACCTTTATCAGCAAAGTCTTACTTTGCTGAACCATTCCCTTTGTCGATTCTTCACTTTGCTTTCCTTTATCAAGACTTTGCCCGATCGGCGAACCTTAGAATTTTCAAACTTTTGCTTTGAGTTCGCCATTTAGGAAAATCGCAAATAAGGCATTCCTTTTCCTTCCTATGCCTTAGATAAAAAGCCCACTCTCTACCTGGCCCTTTGTCAAAAAATCACCAAGTTGGCGAACTTGAGAAATTCCAAACTTTTGAAAAGTTCACGGAGTATGAAACTTGCTGACAAAGGGAAAGAGTTATCTCATGCGGTAGTCATTTTTCACCTTAGTTCATGAACATGAAACTTTGCCGACTAAGGCCCAAAAGGGCCAAAAAACTAAGGCAAAAGCTTCAATTTTTTTGGGTTTTCCTGGGTTTTTTTCAAGGATTCTCCATAGGGATTTATGCAAGGAAATACATTAAAATTTGAAGGATTTTAGGCATATAGAGTTAAGTTTCAACAAGATTTTCAAGGTGGGCTATTCGACTCTGGGAAGAGCAAAATAGGTCAACAGTTCCTTTTCTATATATTGGCAATCTGATATACTAAACCTTTCTACATACCTACCCTTCCAATATACCTATCAAGGCTTATCTCACACACTCTAAGGTTTGACTCCCTACGTGGCTTAAAAGTCTTATCTTCATTTCTATTTTCTATTTTGTCATAACCACTACCATGGTTATCACTATCATGGTTAAGTTTAACTTTTTTATAATTCTCTCTCACCCAATCCAACAATCATAGTCATGGTCGAATTTGACTTTCCTTTTTTACTACCACCCAATCCATTATTCAACATCAATGTGAAAATTTTTAGTGCTATATTGATGCACGTGCATATATATATATGGCACACACTCATTTTCTATTCATTTTTTTGCACTAAAAGGATAAAACTCTATACTCTCCTCCATGATAGAAATGCCACATCCATCCATCAATTTGTGGTGTGTGGGGGCAAATATGGCATGTATGAAGAGAGTGGTGGTGAAGGCAAAACATCTATGCTTCAAAGCGGTGGAGATGGTTCAATTCTATAGGATTTTGGCTTCAAATTGGACCATGATGTGGTTAATATACACATACATTCAACATTCATGTGGAAGGAAAGGAAAGGATTTGCACATGACCATGCTAATGCAGATTGCTATTCAGATATCCAATTGGTTCCACAAGCACTGTTGGTTGTGAAGTCAAACTACTCTGTCCCTTCAACTTCCTCTTCCAGTGACTCTTCGTTGTCCTGAAGAGAATCTTGTAAATATGTCTCAATCTCATTGCTAGATTGATTAGAACATTATATTTGTTCACCACTACAATAATAAAGAAGTTGCCCTTCTTTTCCCATGAATGTAGCCAGTACTTTGGTGAACCACGTTTTTTCTTGTGTCATTATTCTATATTTATTTTGTTGTTCTGTTGTTTTATTTGGTTTATTTTTTCTACTATTTATACTCAACAAGTGGTATCAGAGTTGAGGTGAAATTATGAAGAGATGGAGGATGGAGATAGGTTCAAAATTGAAAAGTTCTCGAGCTAGAACTTTGGCATGTGGAAGTTGTAGATGGAATCCTTGCTAATTCAAAAAGACCTCTCAATTATGCTAGAGGGAAAGTCCAAGAAACCTATTGATATGACGGATGAGGATTGGGATAGATTGGACAAGAAAGCGGAGGCAACCATCATCTGCTCTCTTAACAATAATGTTTTGTTTAATGTTGCAATGGAGAAGACAATGAAGGGTTTATGAGACCGATTGTCAGGTATGTATGAGAGGGCTTATGCTGCTAATAAAGTCTTCTTGATGAAAAATTGTTCAATCTGAAAATGAAGGAAGGCAACAACGCTTCCAATCATTTAAATGAATTTAATACTGTAATTAGTCAATTGATTTCTGTTGACATTGATTTTCAAGAAGAAATCAAAGCCATCTTGCTTTTGTGTTTTCTTCCCAATAGTTGGGAATGTGTTGTAATGACAATTAGCAATTCGGTATCCAAAAATAAAGGATCCAATGAGAATGGAAGTGGGTTAAAACTTGATGATGTGGCTACAATTCTTCTCGGTGAAGACATGAGAAGAAAACATCAAAATACTTCATCCAAAGAGGCTTTGATTTTTGGCAATAGGGGGGGATCCCACGAACGGGGAAGAAATAACAATAGAAGATCTAAATCTTTCAAGAGGTCTAAGTCTAGGGCCAGAAATTTAGGTTGTTGGTTTTGTGGCAAGGAAGGTCACATTAAAAATAATTGTTGGTCATACAAGAAGGCGAAGAATCAAACAGGTAAATGCAGTGTATGAAGATGATGGAGGTGCATTAGTTTTATCTATTGGAGAAGGTACGACTGATGTGTGGGTGTTGGATTCTAGTGCCTTTTTTCATGCTACTAAGTCATGTTGGGAATTTTTCAAAAACTATCAAGAAGGCAACTTTGGTAAAGTCCACCTTAAGGATGATAAACTTTGCACCATGATTGGTAAAGGAGATGCGTCATTAAAATTAAAAAATAGAAATAGTTGGTTAATGTGGTATGTGAGACACATCCCTCAACTCAAAAGAAATCTAATTTCTGTGGGACAACTAGATGCTCAAGGTTGTAGCATCACTTTTGAGTCAAGTAGTTGGAAGGTGACCAAAGGAGACTTATTAATTGCAAGAGGAAAAATTAGGCACTTTCTATGTGCTAGAGAGTCACGTTGAAGTGGGAGCTGCGATGTCAATTGTGGGCAGTGGTATGAAACTTTAACACAAGAGGCACAGTCATATGAGCAAGAAGGGCCTTGAGATTTTGCATAAACGAGATCAACTTCCAGGTCTGAAATATGTTGATTTGGATTTGTGTGAGCATTGCATTTATAGCAAACAAAGGAGGATCAACTTCTCCAACATGGCACATGACAAGAAGTCTACACCGTTGGAGCTAGTGCATTTAGATGTCTCCGGTCCTATGAAGGTAACTTCTATTGGTGGATATAATTACTTTGTTACTTTCTTAGATGATTGTACTAGGAAAGTGTGGGTGTACATGCTAAAGAGGAAATATGAAGTATTTAGCATGTTCAAAAATTTTAAAGCACTAGTTGAAAATTAGACTGGTTACAAAATAAAGTGCTTCAAAATTGACAATGGTGGTGAGTTTTGCTCTTTGGATTTTGATCAATTTTGTGCAGATAATGGTGTTAAATGGATCAAGATTGTTCTATCACCCCTCAAGAGAATGGTGCATCTAAGAGGTTGAATTGAACAATCTTGGAGAGAGATCGCAACATGCTCTCTAATGCAAGTTTGGGCAAAGAATTTTGGGCAAAGGTTGTTAATTCAATGGTATATCTAATTAACCGAGGTCCATCATCTCAGTTAGATTTTGAGATTCTCGAGAAGTCGTTGGGAAGGCAAATTTCTTACAATCACTTGCGGGTGTTCGGTTGTGAGGCCTTTGTTCACACCCCATAGGAAAAACATACAAAGTTAGATGTGAAATCAAAATGATGTATCTTTGTTGGATATAGTGATGAGAAGTATGGTTATCGGCTGTAGTATCTCGTCGCGAAATAGGTAACTCGCAGCAGGGATGCCATTTTTAATGAAAAAGTTATGCCTAGTCTGGTAGAATAGGGGATATATGTAAAAGAATGTCTGTAGAAGATATCTCCAATGACAGAGATGTGTTTAAAAATCATCAGCATAGTTTGCCACATAATACAAATTTGTGTCTGCAGCCAAACACACAATGTTTACCACAAGTTACATCTCAGAATACAAATCTGCCATTTGGTATGGCACATCAAACTTCAAATCTATCGCCATATTTCTCTATGCAACCTATTATAATTTTGACACTTCCCTCTCCAATTTCAATGCAGTCAAAGGTGGAGAAATGGCCTAATTTACCTTGAATGTAGTATGATGGTCATAGTCTGCCACCCAATTTCATTAATTTACCTATGCTACCCTCCTCAATTCCAATGCAGCCTATTTCACATTTCCCACAGCCCAATGCAACTTCAACACTGCCTACATATATCTAAACGCAACCCTTTTCAACTTCCACACAAAACTCAACACAAAGTTTGTGCTTTAATACAAATCCAATGTTAGGAATTACTATGCAACCCATTGCATTTGAATTGCCTAACTCTATTTCACCAAGTCTACTGCAAGAAAATGTAAATTCTAATTTGCCACCTTGTATATCTGCTAACCTGCCTTCATTTTTTGAAAATGGATCGTTGAACAATGAAGGACAGGAAGATGTTTTTTAATAGGCACATCATGAACAGAGGATTTCACATTTGATGATTGATGAGTGCCAGGTAGCACCCATGAAATACATCTCTTTACCTCTCTTTTTCTCCTTTCTGATTCCATCTTCTTGATGACTGCACCCGAATAGGCTAGCAAGATTGTTCTAAATAACAATTAATAGGAGATGAATTACTTAAGATCATGATTTCTGATTAAAGGACTAATATGCATGGAATTGATGGAAATATGTAGAAAAACTTCTCTTTTTGAATCAACAGTTATAGATGTTTGGGTTGGTAATTTTGTGCATCTCCGGAGGTAGTCCTAATGATCTCTAGAGACAATATTAGAATACCACGACATCAAAAGTTTTGAAGTAAAGAGGAAAAGCATCTCCAGAGCTGGACTGAAGTCTGGAGCATCTTTGGAGCTGAGGAAGAAGGCCACAATTATATCTCTGGAGCTACAGATAGTATATCTCCAGAGCTGCAAATAGAGACATACATCTTCAGTGCCTCTTTAGAGCAGAGCAGATTTCCAGCACAGCTGTTGGTCAGACACTTTCAGTAGTGATCGTGATACTCCTGGTATTACTCAAATCATCACCTAAGTGATTAAGGGTAATCTATAGTTAACTACTAGGAGTTTTTATCTTTTTTTAGTTTTTGCATGAGTTACTAATGAAACTAATTTAATATCCATATTTTCAGGGCCTCGCTGCCTAAATGTATTAAGACTCAAACTTAGATTCAGAGTGGACTTCTGTTCCACCCAATCTATTTTTATTGCATGGTTATTTTCTATAGTTAGATAGCTAGTATAATAAAGAGATGGATGTCATCTCATAGAAGAACTGGTAGATAAGATAAGTGATATCTCATCATTAATTTTATATATACTTATAGAAGAAGTAGAAAAGAAAGTGATTTATTATTCTGATCTCTGTAATCTCATTTTGATATCAATATTTCTCTGAATACAAAGCGAATGGAATTGGACTGAATTAAGTTGTGATCTTATTCTTTTGTGCTGATTCCTTACTATAGTCTTCAGCCCTAAGGGTGTGGAGCAAGGGCCCACTCTCACCACCAAGGCAGAAGGCTAGTACCATTATTTTGTCATTTCAAATTTTGCTTTACATAATACTTACTAATTTTGATAGATAGATGCATGTTGCAGTTTATAGATTTGCTTTAAGTAATTTACTGTTCAATTCTGTTTTCAACATTCTTTGAATTCATTTAGTAAGCAGATAGATCAATCTGTTTAAATCAGTAAAAGTCATTAGAATTAGCTAGAGAAAATTGGTAACTATAGAATTCCTAATTGCAGATAGCTGAGGACACAACCCTGGATTTGACATCTGAAATATGATTAAATGATGAGGTACAATGACCCTTGTCATTTTTGGTGCCGTTGCTAGGGATATTGTGTTAATTAGGGAAACTTAGCTAAGTAGTTTTAGGTTAGATCTGTCTGGTTAGAAATATAGATTCAAAAGGAAGATACATAAAACAGACACCCCATCAACAAACTATAGGAGAAAGCAGTGGGGTGGCACAAGATCTTGTTGAAGAAAGAAACCTAGAACCTACCTTGGAAGCTGCACCTCAAATCAATAATCTCTTAAATCCTCCAAATCTTGCACTTGCTGATTATATCCAAGAATTACAACAAAAGTTCCAGGCAAATCCTTTGATAGAACCTAATTTCCTAGAACCTCAGAGAGAAGAACCAGTACTAGACATGGATGATAATAATGATAATCATGAAGAGGAGGAAAATCAAGCTCCAAGAACCTTCTCATATACCATTGTTCTAGCTGTTGGAGACAATGCTCATATGAAAAATATTTCACCAACATACTTGCCAAATTTCAGAGGTCTTTCTTCTGAGGATCCAGATTAGTTTTTGTTTGAATTCAAAGTGGTATTCCAAACTTATGATTATGGATCAGATAACCAAAAACTCAAACTATTTCCTTCCACCCTGAAAGATTCTGTAATGAGATGGTTTATGGGTTTACCCCAGAACTCTATCCATTCCTGGGATCAAATGGAAACTGAGTTTTTAGGAAAGTACCAAGATTACTATAGAGTTAATAATAAAAATGAGGAATTGTTCAAAATTAAATAGGGAGAGAAAGAGACCTTAGAGGACTATGTGGACAGATTTAACTTCACCTTGAGAAGGTATGCCAACCCAGTAAATCACTCTTTGGCCAGAACCCTATTTGTAAAAGGATTGGATAAAGAATCAAAACAGGCACTAGATCTAATGGGAAAAGGAAATATCAACAAAATGGATAGACATGCTATAGAAGAACTCTGTAGGAACTATTCGAGAACCCAAGATGAAGTGAGATCATCCAAAACCTTCAAAGGGAAGAATGAAATAGGACAATTAATGGAAGAGATTGCAAATCTAAAAATAGATATTTTAGTCCAACTCAATACCATATTGGATGGGATTCAGGCAAAAACTAGAACAACTGATCAAAATAGAACAACTGAACCACTCTCCATTTATTGTCCTAGGTGTAGAAATAAGCATCTGTTGAGAGAATGCCCTTTAGACAAATCAGAGATCTGTGACATGGAACATCCTACCAGTTAATGTAGTCAACTTCCAGCCCTAAAAAGGTTGAGTAAGAAGAATGCCGTCATAGAAGAAGAATTGAACTATGTGGGATAAAAACAGGCTGGAAATTTCCCTTATAATCAGTATCCAAACCGGCCTTCTTACAGGGGTCCTTCTAATTGGGGAAATAATCAATGGAATCCAACTTGGCATGGGCCTCAAAATAATCCTCCTTGGGGATAGTAGGATTGGCCAAATCAACATTAGCAAAACCAAAATTGGCAAAATCAGCATTGAGGGAATCAACAGTGGCCACCACAGTTTGGATCACAAAACATGCAACCTCAATGGGGTCATCAACAGGGATATAATCAACAATACCAGGGAAAACTTAGACGTTTCCAACCTCAACAACAAGCATTACTAACTAGACCCTCCAACACACAAGGTCAATCACAAAATGAGCCAGTTAGCCAACTACCCTTACCAGCTCAAACTATACCAAACCCACGAAATAAATAGGGAGCAGTTGTTTACATGATAGAGCAAGAAAACATGGATGGTATTAACACTATATATCCAAATAATCTCCAGCTGCATTCTGGGAAAGCATTCCCAAGACCATCTCCTCCAACTATAGTTAAAGTAACCAATGATGAGGAACCTGAAAAATTCATCCACTCGACTTCCAAAGGAGATTACTACCAAAAAAGTGCTAAAAGAATCATCCTTGGATAACTCCAGAGTTGCTCCTAAAAGACTGACTCCGGAGAACATTCCTGGACACACTTTTGATAAAATCTCTGGAGATGGAAAAACTAGCACCACACCCAGAATGGCTCAAACAACATGTTCCCTAGAAAAAGATCTTACAAAAACAAGTCCAATCTAACCTGGAATCAGAACGTTTACAAGAAATCAGGCAACTGAACATTGAAATTCCTCTCCTCCAAGCAATCAAAGATGTGCCAAAACTGAATCAATTCATCAAACAACATTGTGTGAAAACACAGGGTAGGAAGAAAAACATTCCTTCTACAATCTAGGTGGAAGAGAAAGTAGTAGATCTATTGATGGGAGAAATGCTCCTTCCAAAATATGGAGACCCTAGAAATCCTGTTATAACTGTTTTCAACTCAGGGGTAGAAATTTTAAATGTTTTGGTTGATTTGGGAGCAACAATTAATGTGATGATAGTTCATACAATGGACAAATTAGCCCTAATAGGTATCCAATCCACGACTACAATCCTTCAACTTGCTGACCAGTCAATAGCTATTTCGAAAGGGGTAATTACTGATGTTCCAGTTATAATAGAATCATGGGAATTTCCAGTAGACTTCCTGATATTAGAACCAAGAAACCAGAAATGCTTATCCACTGATATTAGGAAGACCATGGCTGGCTACAACAACAACATCTATTGATTGTTGAACTGAGGATATGGCCATTTCTAATGGGATAGATTTAAAAAAAATTTCTCTATATCCTCCAGCTAAACCATTAATACATTATACAGGAAGAGTATGGGTGGATGAGCCAGATACCATGGACAACAGTGCCTTAGTAGCTATGGTAACCATCAAGGAACATTTGGGAGAGTTGGAAGAAGAAACCTACTATGAGACAACAGAAGATATTACCCACATCCTAATCAATGAGGATGTGATGAATCTTGCCCAAGATTTTAGGAGAGAACTTCTCACTTCTACTCATTGTACCCTAGCAAATATCATTCCTTGTGGGGAGACCTTTTACAGAGACTTAGCCACATTCCACATGTTGCTTCCACATTCTTGTCCCCTCAATACCATGACTCCAGTATATGGATTAACTATATCCATGGTTCAAATCACAAAATAGGTCATGATTTTACTAGGGAAAACACTTAACATCAATACTCAGTTAACAACAAATCAGGAAGAAAAACTTATCCAACTTCTGATTTCCCATTCAATAGCTTTTGCTTAGGAATACCAAGCTATGAAGGGAATCCCTCCTGAGATCTATACCCATCATATATGCATTGAGGATATCAAACCTATTAGACAACCCCTAGAGAAGATTGAATCCTGCTTTAAAAGACATTGTTAAGACTGAAACAGAAAAATTACTGCAAGTAGGGTTTATACATCCAATCTTAGACAGTCAATGGGTCTCACCCCTAGTCATAGTGAATAAAAAGAATGGGAAATGAAGGGTGTGTATTGAGTACAGGGTGCTAAACAAAGCTACAAAAAAGGACTACTTTCCCTTACCATTCATTGACCAAGTGCTGGACAACCTTGCTGGGAGAAAGTATTTTTCTTTCCTAAATGGGTTCAGTGGGTATAACCAAATTCAAGTAGCACCTGAAGATCAGGACAAAACCACTTTCACCTGCTCTTGGGGAACTTTTGCTTACAAAGTTCTTCCATTTGGACTATGTAATGCCCCAACTACATTTTAGAGGCTTGTTTTAGCCATTTTTGTTGAATTAGCTAATGAGTGCATGGAGGTTTATATGGATGACTTTACTGTGTATGGGGACAATTTTGAAGAAGCTCTCACAAACTTTGAGAAAGTACTGAAATGCTGTGAGAAATATCAATTATCCTTGAGCCATGAAACGTGCTTTATGATGGTGGAGGAAGGAATTGTATTGGGACACCACATTTCAGCAAATGGGATCAAAGTGGATCAAAACAAGATAGAAGTGATCAGATAGTTGCCTTCACCCAAAAATCATACAGATGTTAGAAGTTTTCTGGGTCATGCAGGCTACTATAGGAGATTCATAGAAAACTTCAGCGTAACAACTGCCCCCCTGTTTACTCTGCTTAACAAAGACACATAATTCCTATGGATAGAAGACTGTCAATCAACATTTGAAACCATAAAAGAAAAGCCTACTGTCACACCTGTTTTGGGAGGACCTAATTGGACTTTACCATTTCACATACAAACTGATGCTTCAAATGAGTCCATTGGGGCAATTTTAGGACAGAAGGAGGAAGGAGAGAGTATGCATGCCATTTATTACATAAGCAAAAACCTTACCTCTATCGAAAGAAATTACAGCACAACTGAAAAAGAATTCTTGGTAGTCATCCATGCTATAAACAAATTTAGGCATTATATCACTGGATATTAAATATTTGTACATACTAATCATGCAACCATCAAGTACCTAATGAATAAGCCAATAGTAGGTGTAAGGATCATTAGGTGGTTATTGCTATTGCAGGAATTTGACATTAACATAGTTCATAATCTAGGCAAGTTTAATTTGGTTGCTAATTTTCTGTCAAGATTGCATACAGGAGGAGAAAACCAGCCAGTGGAGGACAGGTTCCTAGATGAAAATCTTTTTGCTATCTCCTCTACTGTACCTTGGTTCGCTGACATAGCTAATCTTTTAGCTACAGGGTTGTATCCATCCCATTTTACCTCAAAATAGAAAAAATGGTTAGTTAAGGAAAGCTTATCTTACAAATGGTTAAATGGGTTGCTGTTTAAATGTGGTCCTCGTTTCATTTTATCCAGGTGTTTAAAAACTGATGAAATTTTTGATGGCTTGAGAGCATGTCATGATGAACCATCTTGAGGGGATTATTCTTTCCACAGAACTATCCACAAGATCCTAGGAGCTGGTTACTACTGGCCCTCTCTTCATAAGGATACTAAGAAGTATGTGCAGCAGTGTGACCAGTGCCGAAGGATGGGACAACCAACCTTCACCTAGGAAATGTTACTACATCCTTAAGTAATGATGGAGCTATTTGAACAGTGGGGTCTAGACTTTGTGAGACCAATTTCTCCACCATCATCAGGCAAGGAGTATATTCTAGTATGCATAGACTATGTGACTAAATGGGCTGAGGTTCAAGCATTGCAATTTGCACGAGAAGAGAAAGTTGCCGATTTCCTTTATAATAAAATTTTCTTGAGGTTTGGAGCCCCAAGATCCATAGTTTCAGACAAAGGACCTCAGTTTACTTCACAAGTAATCAGAGCATTCACAAATTTATATCAAGTCAAGCATAGAAAATCTTCACCTTACCATCCTCAAGCCAATGGGCAGGTAGAAGTAACTAATACGGAACTTGAGAATATTCTGACAAGGACAGTGGCAATGAACAAAAAAGATTGGGCTAACAGATTACCTGAAGTAGTTTGGGCTTACAATACCACTTGGAAGTCCACAACAAAATTCTCACCATATGAATTAGTTTATGGGAAAAACCTATTCTGTCTATAGAATTTGAACTCTAGACACTTAAAACTGCATTGGATATTGGTCTACCATTGTCCATAGCCCAACATAACATAATTCTTCAGCTCAATGAGTTGGATGAAATCCAGACAGAGGCCATTCAACAAATAGAACTGGTTCAGTATCAAAGGAAGTAATGGCATGACCATCACATCAAGAGGAGGACATTTCAACAAGGTGATTGGGTTCTTCTTTATGATTCTAAATTCAAAGAGTTCAAAGGAAAACTACAGACTCACTGGATGGGTCCTTATCAAATAAAGAAAGTTTTTGAAAATGGAACAGTACTGTTGGAACCTATTGATGGAAGCAAAGACACATTCTTAGTAAATGGCCACCGAATTAGACTCTATAAAAGGCCATCCACTAAAGAAGAGTTCCTCAAAGATTTGTGTTTTGATACAGGGGACACTTCCTCTGTCACAGTTTTGGACTGAATTGAAAAAAAAAAAGAAAAAAAAAGAAGGTTGAAAACCAGCAAATGGTGGCCTTCTAAAAACAAAAAAAAAAGAGAAAGAAGGTTGAAAACCAGCAAATGGCAGCCTTCTGAAAAAAAAAAATAGAGGAAGATGGAAAACTAGTAAATGGCTATCTTTCTCGACCAAGGGAATTGAAAACCAGCAAATGGCGGTTCCCTTATTCATGCCAGATGAGAATAATCAAGCTATGGAGGTGATCAGGTGTCGAGAGTTACTTAAACACACATCTGGCGCTCGCAAATCAGGAGCATCTCCGATGCTCACAAACTAGGAGCACCTCCGGCGCTCCACCAATAAAAAGATCTTCATAACCATAATAAGTGGGAGGGGACCCACCTCTCCAGACAATAAAGTAGAGATGTCATTTGATGAGGTCATCATGACTCATCCTCCACTTTATGGCAGGAACAAAGATGAAGCAACACGCATCTCAGGAGAAATAATTACTCTCATTTACATGAGTACTTACAAGGACTGCACTGACGACACCTTGGATACATGGATTCTCGAACCACTCAGCGAGAATGATTGCAGGTTGCGTGACAATAAAGATGATTGACACCATTTCATGCCACAACAAGCTGCTTCGGTGCCATGTCACGTCCAGTCTCATCAATGTCACAGCATCTCAGCTAAGTACATCACGCCCTCATCATTAAGACTGGTTCAGGTAATTCTCTCTTAATTAAGCATTAATTAGCAACTGTCTTGTTGTTTCTATTTTTGGGTGCCGTCATTATGACACGTCCTCCTGCCATTATTTTCCTACAATCTCCTCCCAGCTGACATACAATCTCCTCCACACTCAACTTAAAATGATTTAATCCACTCCTTGAATGGAAGTTAGAGATTAGGCATGCAATACATAAATCTGTATTCTAGAATTTGAGAAACCCTTAGCAACCAAATTCAGAAGAAGAAATGCATACAACAAGTGGAGACAGACAGCAAAACACATGCAAGAAGCATTTTTCATATAACATTAACACTGAAACTGAACATATATGCAAGATACAACTCAGATACAACACATAAACTCCACAGAGATACAACAGCTAGGAAAATGCTCTGTATTTTGTTATTTTTCCCCCAAAATTGCCCAAGTCTTCAACAACGACAATGAGTAACACAGTTTGGCTTTTATACCAAGACTGTGAACTCAACAAAATTAATTACAAGGTAAATCAAAAATTTGCCAGATACAATGCATGATCTGAATGGCGCTCAAAATTGAATGCGACAAAGGGACAGAGGAAGGAGCAGGTGGAATCGGATCTGCACCGCCGCTCAAGGACATTAATCCTCAATCAGGTTGTTGACCCGTCCATCATCGACCCAAATCCTGCAAATGTTGCCATTATTGCTCAGCTACCCGTAGATCCTGAGTGGCGTGTCATTGGAGTTCTTCTCGCTCAAACGCGGCCGTAGATACAAAGAAACCCATCACTGTAGCAAAATACAAAACCAACCGTCGATCTACTCCCATCGCTGAGATCTGCAGCTCGAAACACGCCCTGAAAGTTGCCAACCAGTGAGAACGTGCCACGTAGGCACCTTATGTTCTATCGCTGGCTTTTCTCCCCATATTTTGCCTTTTTGCCCTTGTATATGCAAAAACATATGCATATATAATCGCCACTGTTCACCCTTCAAAATCCCTTGTATATGCAAAATGCATATACATGCAATAGCACCTGGACACATGGCAGCCTCTTACTGGCTCTCTATCGCATGGTATTTTCATCTCCATCGGCCATCAGAACAACCCTGGGAGCATCCGCTGATGTGTAGTCTCTCGTCGATGAACTAATGCGCCTTTTCCTTTTGCATCTAAAAATGCATGTGGGACTGTATATACATACAATCGCCCTTCATACAAGGCAGACTCCAAAACATCATAGAACAAATTGAAAATCAACTATTGGGTTCGCTTTGCATCATCTTTCCTCGCATATCTCAATGTATATCTGCATATACATATAGCTCATACATACAAGGTGCGGATTTCAAATTATCATGAAGCATGCTAAAGTTGCTTTGAAATCCAGCTTGTATCTAACTCCTCTTGTATATCGGCATGCATACAAGCACTCAAACATATGAGCCGTGGATGCCAACCCTGAATTTGCTGAATTTGATCTTTGCATCGGATCCGGCTTGCATATTTACCTTTGTATATTTGCTTGTATGTCACATATACAATGCAAACATACAAGCCAAATATACAAACAACGGACCCCAAATTTTATACACTGCTGTTGATTTCTTCTTCAGGTCCGAAATGTATGTCTTCTTCTGTATATCGACTTGTATGTGCAAACATACAAGCGAATGCATATACAACTGGTGGGCCCCATTTCTGACATTGACCACTACTGACCTGTTTGCATGTTTTACCTTGTACATTTCCTTTGCATGCCGAATATACAAATACACTGTACAAGACCCAATATACAAGCGGGAATCATTTTAGAATATACCTGCAATGTATCTTTTCCTTTGTATGTTTCTCTTGCATATTCTACATACAAGCCTGATATACAAGCAGGGCCGATATACAAATGGCAAATATTCCCAAGAATTTGCGAAAAATTCCCCCTTTGTATATGCACCCCTTTGGACCCGATATGCATTGCGAAATGCATATAACTAATTTTTTCACCATTCTTTACAACTGCAGAGGCCCAAAGAGTTAGAATTTTGGATTTTTTGGGAAGGTGCCTGCATATTTAAATGCTTGAAACTGGACTGCTCATGCAGGCGGTAACATAGGCTCTGATTGGGGACGCATGCCTCTTGCAGGCATGGCGAGAACCTCAGATCTCTGGGATGCAGACCAGTCCCTTATCCATTGGGCAACAGAGTTGAACATGCACCAATCTCTACACAAATTATATTTTCAATCATTATTTTGGTGGCCCCAGGTAGCCAAAAAGGAAGAACCACAAGTTTATCCTGTCAAATGCCTGATTCCAAACTAAATAATCCTAACCACAGCTGAAATCATTAAAACAATCTGCCCATATGCTGATCCGATCAATTACATGCTTCACCATTTCTGAAAGCTTGCCACTATCAGCACTGCCTCTGTCACTCTACATCTTACGATCAGACATATAATCATACATACTAGAATATTCTTCAGCATTAGGTAACATAGGTATGTTATGATCCTCAAGCAGTATATCCTCATATTGCATTTGGCAATATTCATTATCTACCTGGCTGTTGCATATAACCAAACACATATCCTGCTGATCCAAAAACTAAAAACACTCAGAAAAAATGAGACCCTCAATATCATTTATATCACTCATTGACATTGAAAACAAATCCCGATCTACACACCCATTGCCACCACTACACATGTCTGAAACAACTGATGCTAAGCATTTATCATCCACAGTTTGTAAATCAGTATTATCATTTTCAAATAGAGGGTTAATTCTGCACCAATGAATGTCATAACTCACAATATCAAATGCATCCACAGGCTCATCATAAAGGGGATTCATACTCATTGCAAAGGTCTCTGTTTCTTCTTCATGAAAATCTATTTCTTTTTCATTATCAAATCTAAAGTCATAAAAAGAACAAACCTGATCCATGAATTGATCATGGATATCATCTTTATCATCTTTAATCTCTGATTGCCCCACATACAAAATTTCTGCTACTTCAATGCACTCTGAAGTTGAACTATCTACATCATTTTCCAGTCCTCTAATGCTTCCTGATGAAACTGATATTGACTCTTGATCCATATGATCACAACTTTGCACAACTAGATCATTTAAACATGAATGCTCTTTGTTTAGGATTGGCATGCAAATATTACTTAGAAAACTATTGTTGTCAACTTCATTTGCTGGGCAAAATAGGACATCCTCCTCTATAACAGAAACATCATCAACTTGGAATGATGCAAAAACTGGGACAGCAGGGGTGTGAGTACTCTGACGTTCACCTCCAACATTTAAACTATATCCCTTATCAACATTGGTGGCCCTAGGGCAGCAAATTTTTTTAGAGAAATACCCTTTTTGAATCACATACCTCTAATTATTTTCAATGTTAATTGCAAACTGATGTGCCTGATGCAATGTGGTGGGCTCCTTGTCCCTTAATCTATAGCTCATTTTCCTACCAAATGCTCTGAAATAGACAACTAGGCACAATGCATCATTAGGTCTCATGCATTCTAGTATTCTATTCAATGCCCTCATAAATCTGAGGTTAAAAGCTGGGATCAACTCATCTTCTTCAATATGGATATACATAAAATCACTAATAACTGCATATTCAGAAATTCTTTCACCATATTGTTCTAGAAATGCAGATTTAAAATCATGCCAAGAGCTGACAGAGTAAGCTGGAAGATAGGAGAACCAGTCCCTTGCATCTTTATCTAGAGATTGAACAAATAATCTCATAACTACATCTTCATGGTCAATCTCAAAATCATCTATCACATTTATAAACTGTTGCAAGTGTTTCTCAGCTGATTCATCCTTTGCACCATTGAATTTGGGCAAAAAATTTCTAATTTTAGATGAAAAAGCATTTGGATAGCCACAAATGCCATCAAAGTCTATGGGCTTATATCTGTCAATGCTGAAACTTCTTTTACTACATGATTGGGACTGATTATTATACATGGTTGCATTTGACACCTCACAAGGGTGCATGGGCTGACAATACATCTTTGTGTGTTTCTGCAACCCTCTTTTCAACTCAAATTTTCTTTTACAATAATGACCTTAGGACCTTAAAATACAAACTGCTATTTCAGCTTGCCCAAAGTCCCCTAAATGAGTCTTTTAAACAATATTGCATACTCCTTTTGAAATGCAAACTAGGTCCTCACAAAAGTATGCAATCTAATCACCAATATTTCCCTTTTGACCAGTGCTATTTCACCAAATAGGGAACCTTTCAAAACTTATGAAAATACCTGGATATGTTGCAGCAACTACAAATTCAACACCTCTAGTGTCCTCTTATCAGGTTTTATGATGCAGAGTCACCACCTCCTTGCAGAGGAATAAGCTTCAAATAGGCTGAAGTTGAAAACTGATTTCTTTTGCTTTTTGGGTCATCCACCAGCAGAGCCACATATATAACTTTCTTCTTTGCTACAACAAAGCACTTCCAAGTCTGATTCTTCAATCCTTTAGACTCAAACCTTCATGGATATGACATTGATCTCCCCAGCAGAGTCGCCAATTCTATTGTGACTCAGATGGGCAATAATTTACCAGTGATGAAAAGATAATACTTTCACTTCACCTCACCAGTGGAGTCACCAATTTTATTGCTTCCCGAATCGGCAGAGGGTTTACCAATTCCAATGCATAGGCAGATTTGGCCAATAGATACGGGAGGTTGCGTGAGCTGCTTCCCCTTCACTTCTGGTTCTGCCGCACCAAGGGGGGTACCCCTATAGCTAAAGATGTAACCTTGACTATCCCAATGACAGAAAGATTTAGCTTGACAACAACAGGCATAATACTCTCATGTGTGGACCAAGATGTGTATGATACCTCACAAGGTTGGCAACATTCTTGGACATATTTGTCTGGTTGTGGATGAGAGTATGCACGGGTCCTAATCCTACTCCTACAACTAACAGGTTAAAATTATGGAATGATTAGTTTGATGGATTAGATGCAAGACAAGGGGTTTTGGATCATAACTACTTCACAAGAACAGACCGGTGCCTTATCCCAAGGCAAGGAGTCAACTAGACGTATACATAAGAGTGGCTTGCAACTGGCATTCGAGTTTCAAGGGGTTAGATTGATGCTTGCCTTACAAACATCACCCAAGAATGGGTATTTAACTATCTCTGCTTATGGATATCCCAGCTGACATACAATCTCCTCCACACTCAACCTAAAACAATTTAATCCACTCCTTGAATGGAAGTTAGAGATTAGGCATACAATACATAAATCTGTATTCTAGAATTTGAGAAACCCTTAGCAACCAAATTCAGAAGAAGAAATGCATACAACAAGTGGAGACAGACAACAAAACACATGCAAGAAGCATTTTTCATATAACATTAACACTGAAACTGAACATATATGCAAGATACAACTAAGATGTAACACATAAACTCCATAGAGATACAACAGCTAGGAAAATGCTCTGTATTTTGTTATTTTCCCCCCAAAATTGCCCAAGTCTTCAACAACGACAATGAGTAACACAGTTTGGCTTTTATACCAAGACTGTGAACTCAGCAAAATTAATTACAAGGCAAATCAAAAATTCGCCAGATACAATGCATGATCTGAATGGCGCTCAAAATTGAATGCGGCAGAGGGACAAAGAGGAAGGAGCAGGTGGAATCGGGATCCGTACCGCCGCTCAAGGACATTCATCCTCAATCAGGTTGTTGACCTGTCCATCATCGACCCAAATCCTGCAAATGTTGCCATTATTGCTCAGCTACCTGCAAGTCCTCAGTGGCATGTCATTGGAGTTCTTCCCGCCCAAATGCGGCCATAGATACAAAGAAACCCATCACTATAGCAAAATACAAAACCAGCCGTCGATCTACTCCCATCGCTGAGAGCTGCGGCTCGAAACACGCCCTGAAAGTCACCAACCAGTGAGAACGTGCCACGTAGGCACCTTATGTTTCTATTGCTGGCTTTTCTCCCTGTATTTTGCCTTTTCGCCCTTGTCTATGCAAAAACATATGTATATACAATCGCCACTATTCACCCTTCAAAATCCCTTGTATATGCAAAATGCATATACATGCAACAGCACCTGGACACATGGTAGCCTCTTACTGGCTCTCTATCACATGGTATTTTCATCTCCATCGGCCATCGGAACAACCCTGGGAGCATCCGCTGATGTGTAGTCTCTCGCCGATGAACTAATGCGCCTTTTCCTTTTGCATCTGAAAATGCATGTGGGACTATATATACATACAACTGCCCTTCATACAAGGTGGACCCCAAAACATCATAGAACAAATTGAAAATCAACTATTGGGTCCGCTTTGCATCATCTTTCCTCGCATATCTCAATGTATATCTGCATATACATACAACTCATACATACAAGGCACGGATTTCAAATTATCATGAAGCATGCTGAAGTTGCTTTGAAATCCGGCTTGTATCTAACTCCTCTTGTAAATCGGCACACATACAAGCACTCAAACATATGAGCCACGGATGCCAACCCTGAATTTGCTGAATTTGATCTTCACATCGGATCCGGCTTGCATATTTACCTTTGTATATTTGCTTGTATGTCACATATACAATGCGAACATACAAGCCAAATATACAAACGACGGACCCCAAATTTTATACACTACAGTTGATTTCTTCTTCGGGTCCGAAATGTATGTTTTCTTTTGTATATTGACTTGTATGTGCAAACATACAAGCGAATGCATATACAACTGGTGGGCCCCATTTCTGACATTGACCGTTGCTGACCTGTTTGCATGTTTTACCTTGTACATTTCCTTTGCATGCCAAATATACAAATACACTGTACAAGACCCAATATACAAGTGGGAATCATTTTAGAATATACCTACAATGTATCTTTTCCTTTGTATGTTTCGCTTGCATATTCTACATACAAGCTTGATATACAAGCAGGGCCGATATACAAATGGCAAATATTCCCAGGAATCTGTGAAAAATTCCCCCTTTGTATATGCATCCCTTTGGACCCGATATGCATTGCGAAATGCATATAACAGATTTTTTCACCATTCTTTACAACTATAGAGGCCCAAAGAGTTAGAATTTTGGATTTTTTAGGAAGGTGCCTGCATATTTAAATGCTTGAAACCGGACTGCTCATGCAGGCAGTAACAAGCCTAAGCCGTTAAATGAATTGACATAATCATCCTCATTCAAAACTGCAACATACCCTGAAGAACATAGTCAGTTGAAATAGTTCTCCAGAGCCTATGGAGTGAGGAAGGATTGTAAACACAGAGGATAGGAAAATAATTTATAAATGGGGGTTAAGAAGAAATCAGAGCCAGAAAGTGCTACAGGCCTTTTTCAAGATGATGTTGCAGTAGACATTCTAAGGAATGCACGATGGTTGGAATTTCTGGAAAAGTTTGAAGGGTTTCAAGAAGATATTGTTGATGAGTTCCTAAGAAACCTGAGGGACAATCAGACAGTTGTAAGGGGAGTTCAAATCAATCTCTCTGCAACCACTATCAGTCATATTTCTGGTTTTCCTGAACAAGGTGAGAGGTTCTATCGTCTGAAAACTCTATATGCTAATTTGATTAGGAATTTCTTTGTTGAAGGTGAACCTGCAATACAATTGCATTTAAACAAAAATGAGGTTAAAGAAATTCTTAGGTCCTCACTTCCAAACCCTTGGCAATCTGTAGCTACATGGATGATGAAATATTTCACATGTGATGGCCAAATTTCCTTAGTTCTAGGACCAATAATGAAAATGTTGATTTTTCTAAGGTATGGGAATGGACACCCTAAATTCAACATAAACATTCCCAACTTTCTATACTCTGCCATTAGGGCAACTATAGAAAAATATCAACAAAACAAGGGTCCTGTGAAATATCATGGCCTCATTTTTCTGATAGTTAAACACCACTGTCTGTCTCAAGCTAATGGGGAAGAATTATGGCAGACATTTCTTGAACAAAAACCCCAAGACAGAGAGTCGGAGAGGGCACAGGAAGAAGGTGAGGGTTCCTCTACCCAACAAGAAGAAGAGACAGAACCTTCAACCTCCTCTACAGCTGTTGAAAAGGAAAAAAATCCTCACTAGAGGCAACTTCATCTGCAACCCCTGTTTCTGATAGGAAGAAGAAAGGCAAAGAAGTTAAAGAGCCTACTCTTGAGCAAACTCCATACATGACTCACTCAGCCGGGAGGAAGATGACTCTAGCTGAGGAATCTTCTCCTAAGGGACTAACAGGGGAGAGGTCAGGTTAGAAAACAAAGAAAACCCCAAAGAAAGCTGACTCTAGAATACACTATTGGGCTGAAGAAGCATCTCATGATTCTGATGAGATCCCTCTAGTGAGGAAGAAAAGATTGAGAGAAGTTTTCCCAGAACCATCTGTCCATCTGGATTCAAGTCCAACTTCAGAACAATCTCCTGCTCTGGAGACAGAACACAAGCATACTTTTACTATTTCCTTAGATTCTGAGGATGAGATACTTGCTTTGGAGGCACCTGCCCCACCTATGCTACAGAGAAGCAAAGAAAAAGGTAGCTCTCCCAAACTGAGAAAGATACTACTCTCCTAGCTGAAGTGCTTCTGGGTTTTAGAACTTCTGAGGAGAAAGCTGGGCCTTCATCAGTGCCAGCAGAAATAGAGAAAACCCAAGAAGAACCTTAGGACAGGGAGGCTACAGGGAAAGATGAAATAGAGCAATTGGGTGCAACTGACAGTGCAGGACAGATGGCTATGGAAGACCCTGATGTGCAGCAAACAAAAGAAGAAACATGAATTTTCTCTCACCCCTCTGATCAAGAGGATATTGAGATTTCAAAAGAGCAGCAAATGTTGGAAGAAATTGATAATCTAAAGAGATTAATATGGGGGAAAAAACTTGATAATCACTGACCTCAAGAAGGTCAGAATGGAGATAGAGATGGAGCAAAAATAGGTAATTGAAAAATTGCAAATAGAGCTCTAGAGCAAAGACCAAATAATTTAGGAGAGGGAAGCAAAATTGGAAGCCCAGAAGACTGAGACAGCTAAAATCATGAAGGAAAAGGAGATAGAGGCAGTACAAAGTATTTCTGATCTTACTAAGGCTAGAGAAAATGGTCTCATAGTAATTACAACATTAATTGAGAAAGTACAGAGCCAAGATAAACAATTGACTTGGGCCAAATACAAAATAGATGATCAACGGGAATATATTCATGAGTTAGCTGGCCCAGGGGCAACTAGTGAATAGGAAGTATAAGCAGATCCATATGTGGGTCCAATCCCCATTGATATTCCTAAGGCCCTGTTTCATTGGGAAAGGAGATGTAGAGAATATGAGGCTTCTAAGCCTATGCTGGAATTATAGAGGGCAGTTACTGCCATGACAAAAAGAGTAGAAACCTTAGAGGAAAGAGTCATTCAGATAGCCTCCATTTCTTTTGAGATTTTATCTTGCAGGCCTCCAGGTGCCAGTTATGCTATGTTTTTACAAGAAAGGGTCCTACAAAGAAAGTTGTCTTCAGTCCTGTCTGATCTGCCTGAGAACACAAAAACAACAGAGGGATTCATGGAAGCCTATACAAGGAGTTCTGATGAAGACAAAAAATTTCTATGTGAATTATATCTGCATGGATTTTGTATTGACAATATGACCTTCATTCTTAATTATTTTGTAGGGGATTGCTAGCTCAAAGCATTCATGTCAATGATGAGGAATCATCAGATTTAGAATGAGCGAATGGAGGCTCACCTCAAGAAGGATACAAAAACAAATCTTTTCATCAGAAAGGAGTGTCCAAACCCTCATTCTTTTGAGGTCCAATTCAGGCCATATGTCTATCACCTTGAAAGTCAGAACAAAATTTTGCCATTATACCTGAAAAATCTGCAAGATTGTTCCATTGATTTTGGTCTTTTTATGAATAGTTCAGCTAATCCAGTGCTTGCAATAGCAAAGAAAAGGTGGAACATTTTGACCTTAGAGCAGAAAATGAGAGAAGTGGTAACCCCTGCGAACTTAAGGTTATTTATGAGGAAGGCAAGGTTAATATCCAAAATGATGGATAAGCATAAATAGGAGTGGATAGGTGGGCGTTTCAGGCCCCCTCTCATAATTGAGCCACTACCTGTCTGGGCTAAGCAGATGGAAGATGATAAGTTGCAGGAGTGGTTGAAACAGGTTGATCAATACAGGGGAAATAGTAATACCAACCGCACCACTTGGACTACCTATGCACAAGATTACATCTTGATTGACAGACTACTCCACCAGAATAAGTCCAGATTATGAGAAGCAGGACCTACTAACCCTTAGGTATGGGGGGATGATGAGTGCCAGGTAGCACCCATGAAATACATCTCTTTACCTCTCTTTTTCTCCTTTCTGATTCCATCTTCTTGATGACTGCACCCGAATAGGCTAGCAAGATTGTTCTAAATAATGATTAATAGGAGATGAATTACTTAAGATCATGATTTCTGATTAAAGGACTAATGTGCATGGAATTGATGGAAATATGCAGAAAAACTTCTCTTTTTGAATCAACAGGTATAGATGTTTGGATTGGCAATTTTGTGCATCTCTAGAGGTAGTCCTAATGATCTTCGGAGACAATATCAGAATACCACGACATCAGAAGTTTTAAAGTAAAGAGGAAAAGCATCTCCGGAGCTGGACTGCAGTTTGGAGCATCTCCGGAGCTGAGCAAGAAGGCCACAATTATATCTTTGGAGCTACAAACACTATATCTCCAAAGCTGCAGATAGAGACATACATCTTCGGTGCCTCTTTAGAGCAGAGCAGATTTCTAGCACAGCTGTCGGTCAGACACTTTTAGTAGTGATCATGATACCCTTGATATTACTCAAATCATCACCTGAGTGATTAAGGGCAATCTATAGTTAATTGCTGGGAGTTTTTATCTCTTTTTAGTTTTTGCATGAGTTATTGATGAAACTAATTTAATATCCATATTTTTAGGGCCTCGCTGCCCAAATGTATTAAGACTCAAACTTAGATTCAGAGTGGACTTCTGTTCCACTCAATCTATTTTTATTACATAGTTATTTTCCGTAGCTAGACAACTAGTATAATAAAGAGATGGATGTCATCTCATAGAAGAACTGTAGATAAGATAAGTGATATCTCATCACTAATTTTATATATACTTACAGAAGAAGCAGAAAAGCAAGTGATTTATTATTTTGATCTCTATAATCTCATTTTGATATCAATATTTCTCTGAATACAAAGTGAATGGAATTGGACTGAATTAAGTTGTGATCTTATTCTTTTGTGTTGATTCCTTACTGTAGTCTTCAGCCCTAAGGGTGTGGAGCAAGAGCCCACTCTCACAACCAAGGCAAAAGGCTAGTGCCATTGTTTTGTCATTTCAGATTTTGCTTTACAGAATATTTACCGATTTTGATAGATAGATGCATGTTGCATTTTATAGATTTGCTTTAAGTAATTTACTATTCAATTCTGTTTTCAACATTCTTTAAATTCATTTAGTGAGCAAATAGATCAATCTCTTTAAATTAGTAAAAGTCATTAGAATTAGCTAGAGAAAACTGGTAACTATAGAATTCCTAATTGCAGATAGCCGAGGACACAACCCTAGATTTGACATCTGAAATATGATTAAATGATGAGGTACAATGACCCTTGTCAATGATTTTGTGCATCATCTATTAATCTCTGATCATGCAGAGCCAACAACATTCATAGATGCTTGTATTGACAAGGATAGTGAGAAATAGACGGCTGCCATGAGAGAAGAAATGGGTTCATTGATGTCAAATCACATGTGGGACTTGGTACATCCTCCTCCAAATCAGAGAACCTTGAAAAATAGGTGGGTTTACAAATTGAAGGAAGAAGATGGTGGCAAGAAATGGTATATAGCTAGATTAGTGGTCAAAGGATATGACCAGGAGAAGGGTGTGGATTTCAATAAAATGTTTTCACCTGTTGTGAAAATGACTACCATCCGAGTAGTTTTGGGTTTAACAACTGTATATGACCTTGAGTTGGAGTAGCTTGATGTTAATATAGTGTTTCTCCATGGTGACTTGGATGAATAATTGTATATGCATCAACCGAAAGGTTTCAAAAAAGAAGGGCATGAAAATTTTGTCTGCAAATTGAAAAGAAGTTTGTATGGGTTGAAACAAGCCCCATGACAATGGTACCTCAAGTTTGATTCCTTCATGGTTGAGGAATAGTTTACCAGGTGTGAATTTGATCCGTGTGTGTATTACAAAGTTTTGGAGAATGGTGAGTTTGTTTTGTTATTGTTGTACATTGATGATATGCTAGTAACCGACACTAGTATGTATATTGTTAGCAAGCTGAAACAAAATTTGGCTAAGAAGTTTTCGATGAAGGATTTGGGTGCAATGAAGAAGATTCTTGGCATGAAAATAATTAGAGATAGGTAGAAAAAATAAATCAAATTATCACAAGAAAAATACATTGATAAGGTATTGGACAAGTTTAGCATGAAGGGTGCAAAGGCTGTGAGTACACCTCTTGCTGATAATTTTTGGTTATCCTTCGAGATGTGTCCCAAGAAACTAGAAGACAAAGAGTACACGAAAGGAGTGTCTTACTCCTCTACTATTGGGTGTCTCATGTACGCAATGGTATGCACAAGACCGGACATTGCTCATGTACTGGGAGTAGTCATCCGGTACATGAGCGAACGAAGTAAGGTTCATTGGAATGCAATAAAGTGGATTATGAGATACCTCAAGTGCACTTCTCATTATGTTTTGAGGTTCAAAGGTAATGATGCACAACTGAAAGGTTATGCTGATTCCAACATGGTTGGTGACTTGGACATGAGATGCTCTACTTTTAGATATGTGTTCACATTTGCAAGGACAGTGATCAGTTGGGTTTCAAGATTGCAACCTGTTATAGCCATCTCCACTACCAAAGTGAAATACATTGCCATGACCGAAGGAGCTAAGGAAATGATATGGCTGCAGTGTTTATTGGGTGAATTGGGTTGCAAAAAGCAAGTTTTCACTCCATTTAGTGATAGCAAGAGTGCTATTCACTTGGCAAAAATCCACCCTTTCATTCTCGCACTAAGCACATAAAGCTTCAGTACCATTTCATCCAAAGTGTTCTTGAAGAGGGCAAAGTCAAGTTGGAGAAGATACACACTAACTTGAATTCTACAGATGTTTTCACAAAGCCTATTTCACAAGAGAAGCTAGAGTTTAGTAGAGCTTCTCTTGGTCTAGTAATTAAGTGACATTGTGCTTGGAAAACTGGGGGGACAACTCTGTATATTGCAACATGGTTTGGACTTCAAGTGGGAGATTGTTGGTTGTGAAATCAAACCACTCTGCCCCTTTAGCTTCATCTTCCTATGACTCTTTGTTTTCCTGAAGAGAATCTCATAAACATGTATCTCAATCTCTTTGTTGGATTGATGAGAATATTGTATTTATTCACCGCTGCAATAATAAAGGAGTTGCCCTAATTTTCCTATGGATGTATCCATTACTTTGGTGAACCACATAATTTCTTGTGTCGTTGTTCTATGTGTTCTATTCTATATTTATTTTGATGTTTTGTTGTTCTATTTGGTTTAATTTTTCTGCTCTTTATACTCAACAAGCACTACTAAGGTAAATACTTGAGGGACTAGATTTCATAATCTCTATAACCCAAACCTACTCACATCTCTCTCCTTGCATCTAGAAACTCACTAAATTTATCTACCTTACAGGCTCAAATATTGCATCTATTACAAGTCAGTACATCGACATAGAGCCCGTCGGGGATGATCTTAAAAGATCTATTGTTGAACAACTCAAATATAAATGCTTGGTAGAAGAAGACGATGCGGAAAATTATAGAGCAAGATTGGTGTCCTATGATTTCAGTTTGGAAGTAAACAAATGTGAAAATCTCAAATGGGCCTCACAACAGGACCAGGAGCATAGTCATCATATGGGAGTGGGAGAGCAGTGAGATGAGCAATGTATATGGGAGATGATTGTATCATATTTTCTTAGTTGTATTATAAAAGGTAAATCTAGTTTATACGCGCATGTGCAATAGCTTTGAATCTAAGCAATAGATTTTTGCACAAGTGAACGACGTTGTGCTTCCTTCGATTTAACAACTTGTATGTGTGTATACATATATAGTCAAATATGTATATATGTATGTGTACCTATTGTAATATGGTGAAATTCATAGGAAATAAATAAAGGATGTATTTTTTTGTTTTTTTTGTAAAGTTAGATTTATATTTGTATCTTTTTTTTTTTATAAATAAGTGCTAGTAGGGGGTAGCTCCCATTGCATTAAAACTTGAGAATAAAACAAAGGTTGTTCAAAATACCACCATTATTCATGGTGCCAAAGGACCCAAAGGCCTTGTTAGGAATTGCATGTAGAAGATATCAATTAAATGCAAATAAAGATTAAACAGAGGAATGAAAAATACATAGAAATAATAATAGCGAGAGACAATTTTTAACGTGGTTCATCCAAACTCGGGCTACATCCACCAATAGAGATTCCAATATTATTATCTAGCAAATCAAACCAATTACAACCAGCAATCCTTGCAACTCAATACCGCTACAAATGCTACAATACAATATCAACAGAAACCCTAACCCTTAGCCATTTTTATCAAGACTTATGTCGGTTACAAAATATATATATGTCAGCCAATAGAAAAATAACTCCTGACGCCTTTATAAAATAATAAAAGTCATTTGAGGTTTCAGGGGCACTGCCCCTCGACCCCACCCTATATCGTGACAGGGAGCTCGCCAGGGGTGCTGCCCCTGGACCCCGCAAGGGGCACTGCCCCCAAACCCGCGTTAAATAATTTGGGGGGAAACCGCACCGATAAAAGTGGGAAAAATTTAACCTCCGAGTTTGATTAGGCTCCATATAACAACAATCTCTCACTTGGAGACTGATCAGACTCCATAACATATCATCTCCCACTTGGAGACTGATCAGACATCGCAGACCTTGTAGCTCCCACTAGAAATAAACACCCTGGACCCTATTGTTCTGATTTTATTGTTAGTTTTGAAGACAAATCGAAGCTAAAGAGGAGCTCAACTTCTCCCTTGTCACAGCCTTCGTAAACATATCTGTTGGAATTTCATCTATATGTATCTTTTCTAGCTGTAACTATCCATCATCCAACACTGACCGGATGAAGTGATACCTTAACTATATGTGTCTAGTCTTTGAATGCAAGGCATAATTCTTTGCAAGTTGTATGACACTCTGACTGTCTGTAAACAAATAATTGTTAGCATGTTGTTTGTCTAATTCTTCTATAAAAGATTGTAGCCATATTATCTCCTTGCTTGCCTCTGTTGTAGCTACATAGTCTACCTCCGTGGTGGATAAAGCAACCAGCTTTTGCAACATGGAGATCCAACTCACCGTTGTCCCACCTATAGTAAAGATATAACCTAGAGTACTCCACCTGGTATCAATATCCCCTACCAAATCTAAGTCCACATAGCCTGCTAAATCAGTATTAGAGCCCCCAAAACATAAATGTTTATTTGATGTACCTCTCAAATATCTGAGAATCTATTTTACCGCATTCCAATGCTCCAATCCAGGATTACTCATATACTTTCTTACAACTCCTACAACATGTGCAATATTTGGTCTCGTGCATACCATGGTGTACATTAAACTTCCTGTAGCTGAAGCATATGGTACCTTAGACATTTTTTCTTCCTCCTCTTGTGTCTTAGGACACATCTCCTTAGTCAATTTCAAATGACTAGGCAAAGGTGTGCTGACAACTTTTGCATTCTCCATATGGAATCTCTGCAATACCTTTTCAACATAATCATCCTGAGATAGAGTCAATTTTCTATTCTTCCTATCTCTGCAAATTTTCATACCAAGGATATGTTTTGTTACCCCAAATCCTTCATAGCAAATGATTGTGCTAACTGTTGTTTTAACTCTCTTATGCGATCCATGTTAGACCCTGCTACAAGCATGTCATTAACATATAAACATAAAATAATGTATTTGTCATTATCCAACCTCTTAAAATAAACACAATGGTTAGAATTACACCAACTGTAGCCTTGCTCAGCCATAAAACTATCAAATTCCAAATACCATTGCTGAAGTGCTTGTTTCAATCCATACAAACTCTTTTTCAATCTGCACACCAATTTCTCCTTACCTTTGACCTCAAATCCCTGTGGTTGTTCCATTTATATCTCCTCCTCCAAATCACCATTGAGAAAGGTAGTTTTCACATCTAGATGTTCCAAATGCAAATCTTCAATAGCCACAATACTTAAAACAATATGAATAGAAGTCATCTTAACAATCAGAGAAAAAATCTCATCAAAATCAATTCCTTTTTTCTATGCAAATTCTTTTACAACTAACCTGGCTTTAAATATTTTCTTACCTCCATCTTCCTCTTTTAGACTATAAACCCATTGGTTTGGTAAAGCCTTTTTACTTGCAGGCAACTTACATAATTCCCATGTTTGATTTTTCAGCAAGGAGTCCATTTCTTCTTTCATTACAAGCTCCCACTGAACCTTTGTATCCACCTACATAGCTTCATTATACCCTTTCGGTTCACTAACATCTGTTAACAAAATAGAATACAAAGAAGGAGAAAACCTTTTAGGAGGTCTACTTAGCCTTGTTGACCATCTAACATTCACTGGAGTTTGTGGTATTTCTTGTTGCTGTTGCTGAGCATGAGGAACCATTGGAACATCATTATCCGGAGTGTCATCCAGCACCACATAATCATTTTCTTTCTTCTCATGCTGTTGCAACTGATCTTTGTACAACACCTTCTCATTGAATTCAACATCCCTGCTTCTCACAATTTTTAGATTTTCAACATCCCAAAGCCTATAACCAAATTCATCAATGCCATATCCAACGAAGATACACTTTTTTGATTTTGCATTTAGCTTGGTTCTATTTTCAGAATCTACATGTGCCAATGCTTCACATCTGAAGGTTTTGAGAAAAGAATAACTCACCTTCTTACATGTCCATACTTCCTTTGGAATACCACAACCCAAAGGAACTGAAGGACCTGTATTATTTAAATATACAACGGTATTGATAACCTCTGCCCATATTTTTAAAGGCAGTCCAACATGCAATCTCATGCTCCTTGCATGCTCCATTATTGTCCTATTCATGCGCTCAGCCACTCCATTTTCTTGTGGAGTCCCTAATACCATTTTGTGCCTACGAATTCCATTAAAGGAACAATAATCCTTAAATTCTTTGCTACAATACTCACCACCATTATCAGATCTGAGACATTTTTATCTTTTACCTGTCTCATTCTCAACCAAGCTTCTCCATTTCTTAAATGTTTCAAATACATCAAATTCCTGCATAAGGAAATAAATCCAAACCTTCCTAGTTGCATCATCTATGATGTAACATAATACGAGAGCCACCGAGAGAAGATACCTGAGTCGGTCCCCATACATCTGTATGCACAAGCTCCAACTTTTCATCTTTCTTTTATTTCCCATCCTTGAGAAAACTAACTCTCTTTTATTTTCCATACACACATCTTTCACATAAATACATATTAATACATTTCAGACCTGGTAAAACTTTCTTAGAATGAAGTACCTTCATACCTTTTTCGCTCATATGCTCAAGTCTGTTATGCCACAATGTTGTCTCAGAACTTGTAGCAACTATTTCAGTCTCTTCCTACGAACCCGTAGCAACTGTTCCTAAACCTGTTTATTTTTTCTTTGCAACAACTAAAGTAGAAGGAACAGTATGACCTATACAAATATATAAGGTGCCTACTTTCACACCTTTTACTACTATTAAGGCACCTCTTGAAACCTTCCAATTTTTATCATTAAAAGTAACTATGCAACCTTCATTACGTAGCTGCCCTACTGAAATTAAATTCCTACTTAGTCTTGGAACATGCCTTACCTCTTGTAGTAGTCAATGATTCTCATTCTGTAACTTAATCTTAATTCTTCCCTTTGCAACAATCTGACAAGGTTCGTTATCTCCCAAATAAACCATCCCAAAATCCCCCTGAACATAATCAAGAAAATAACTTCTATGGGGCGTTGCATGAAATGAGGCCCCTGAATCTAAAACCCATGAATCATCAACATTATCTAGGGAAAGAATCAAAGCATCATCTTCAGATTTATTACTTACCACATTTTCCTCCTTATTGCCTTCTTGTTTGTCTCCTTTATTCTTCTGAGACCAGCAATCTTTCTTCAAATGACCTAGTTTTCCACAGTACCAGCAATCTTTCTGTCCTCTGGATTGGGACCTCTTGTCCTTTGATATTCCTCGTGACTTCACATGACCTCCAGAACCTTTTCCTCTCTCCTTTGATCTGCCCTTGCTTTCTGCATTCAAAACACTACCTGATGTTGACCCTCCTGAGCTTTTCCATCGCATTTCCTCGCTAAAGATAACACCAACAACATCATCAAATTTCAAAATATTTGAACCAGAGACAGTTACTTACAACCATTACCAAGCTATTCCAACTTTCTAGCAAAGAACATAAAACCAAGAGAGCCCTCACCTCTTCATCAAATTTACCTTTTACAGAAGTTAATTGACTGGTAATCGTATTAAACTCATTTAAATGATCTATCACAGATCCGCCTTCAATCATTTTCAGATTAAACAAATGCTTCATGAGAAATACCTTATTTGAGGCTAAGGGTTTTTCATACAATTTAGTCAAAGCTTTCATTAGTTCATTTGTTGTCTTCGCTTCTATTATATTGAATGCCACAAATGGTGCCAAGCACAACCGAATGGTTCCCAGTGCCTTTCTGTCCAGAAGTTCCTAATCCTCATCAATCATTGTTGCCGATTTCTTGGCAATTCCTTCCAATGACCTCCAAAAATCTTTCTGATAGAGATAATCCTCCATTTGTATCTTCCATAACTGATAGTTCCGTCCATTGAATTTATCTATCTTCAATTTACCCTCGTCCGCCATTGCTCCCACTTAACTGTGAGACTCCCACTCAACCGTGAGACCTTCCTGTAGACGATAATCGAACACAACCCACTCTGATACCACCTGTTAGGAATTGCATGTAGAAGATATCAATTAAATACAAATAAAGATTAAAAAGAGGAATGAAAAATACACAGAAATAATAACAGCGAGAGACAATTTTTAACGTGGTTCACCCAAACTCGGGCTACATCCACCAACAAAGAGTCCAATATTATTATCCAGCAAATCAAACTAATTACAACCAACAATCCTTGCAACTCAATACCACTGCAAATGCTACAATACAATATCAATGAAAACCCTAACACTTAGCCATTTTTATCAAGACTTATGTCGGTTACAAAATAGGGTTTTTTTTTAATATGTCAGCCAATAGAAAAATAACTCCCAATGCCTTTATACAATAATAAAAGTCATTTGAGGTTTCAGGGGTGCTGCCCCTCGACCTCACACTGTATCACAACAAGGATTGCGCAAGGGGTGTTGCCCTTGGACCCCGCAAGGGGTGTTGCCCCTTGACCCTGTCTTGGGGGTGCTTCCCCCAAACCCCCATTAAATAATTTTTAGGGAAACTGCGCCGATAAAAGTGGGGAAAATTTAACCTCCGAGTCTGATTAGGCTCCATATAACAACAAGCCTTTGGCCAGTTCAACAACCTGCTCTACTTGGGAAGGGGAGAGAAGATCACCATATTGGCTGACAAACAAGGCATCTCCATGTTATTCCTATGAATACCTTCCATGTAAAGCACCAGGGATTGAGGTGATACTTTATTCTTCCCAATAGTTGTTGCATCGAAGACACTGGCCATAATCTCATACTTGGGTCTCTTGTTGAAAGTCGAGATAGTAGAATATGCAGTTGCCTTCATGTCAGCTTTGACAAAGGCATTAGCCATGATCTTGCCGCAAGATTTCCTTCCCAGGATCAACACAGTATTCACAAGGAATTCTTTGTAGAGGACGTTGTCATGGATATGGTCCCCCGCGAAGATATGAGACCCAATTACCTTCCTTATCCCTTCCGCCACCTCATCAAACTTAGCTTGGAACAACCACTTGATTTGGTCCACTGGAGACTCCTACTCTTCTGGTTTCACTTCAAGTTCCACCTCGGCCTCCTCCTTAGAGTTGTGGCCAAAGTTCGAAGACATTTAATGGCAAATACAAAAAAATTCAATCTCCATGCACTACGCCATGGTTTGAGAAAGAGCAGGCACCCAAAATAAATAGGAGGTGGGTCACGAGGTGTGGCACTGGATTGCATGCATTAGAAAATAGAAAGGGCAAGAGATTGCAATCCAACATTGCCTGCATCAAAAGACTGAAGGTGGTACTTGAATATAATCCATGAGATCTACTCAGAGACATCCATTTTGAAATTGATCTACAAGTTTACAATGGCAAGTTTGGCCAAGATGTATGAGAGTTTGAAATGACTTCATCCTTAGTTTGTTTGCAAGTGCAGCTGGCAAGGAAATCTACAGCTTTATTCCCTTCGTAGTAAACATGTGAAATGGAGGTATCATCCAATACTTCCATCAAGTCCCAAATTGCCTTGGCCATATATTTTAACCGCCAATTCAGAACATGTTTGTTAATGATCATGTTGATACAAATCAAGGAGTCCCCCTCAATGTCAATATTGGATATGCTGTGATCTTTGTAGAATTGGAGACTATAGAGAAGATCAAAGAATTTGGCATCGTTATTGGTGTCAATTTTTTGTAATTTTTTAGAAATTGTCTAGACCAATTCCCCACAGTCATCCCTAATGATGATCCTAACCCTTGAAACTCTCAGATTGCCCCTTGTCACACCATCAAAGTTTAGTTTCAGTCTTCCCAAGGGCGAACAAATCCATTTGACAGCTGACCTATTCAGATTTGCACCAATGGCTTGCCTAGAGGAGCACGCTCAACATGAAATCTTAAGATCTACTAATTGTTTCATGACCTCCCCGTCCCAGCTGGAAAACAGTGTCAGGGAGGATCTTTTATTTTTTATTTATATATTCTCTCATGTATTTGGCTCTATGACAAGGGTCGTTGTACCTTGGCATTTAATCATTTTTTCATGTGTCAAATCTAGGGTTGTGTCCTAGGCTATTTGCAATAAAGAACTTCATAATCAATAGTCCTCCAGCTAATCCTACTGATTTGACTATTTAAGGAATTAATGCTACGAATTTATCTGCTGTGAAATGAAATCCTGAAAACACCAAAATAATGCTAAAGTAGTAGATTGCTAAAAATGGCCTATTCTGATCCACACAAAGCTAGAAACATTCATTTACTAGAAACAACTATTAAACAAAAATAAATCTATCTTTTAAAAGCAGTAAAATTGTACTCCTAGTAAAATTTGTAAACAAGACAATGAAGTAATAAATACTAGCCTCTTGTCTTGATGGCAGGAGTGGGCCCTTGATCCATGCCTTCAGGACTGAAGGGTAAAGCAAGAACTCAATACATAAATGTAATAACACAATATTTCCTTTAATCTAATCTCATCAAGGTACACTTGTATTCAAAAAGTATATCTATTTGAAAATGGAAATTACAATAATCTAATAGCCAAAATTTGTATATGTTTCTGTTGCTCCTACCTAAACATATATTAGTCCAAGCGATAAGATATCTTTTGGAACTAACTGTTCTATCCATCAGTTCATCTATGAGATACAACCAATCTCTTATTCTAACTAAAACATACAACTGTTTAACTACAGAGCATAATCATGCAAATTGGAAAAGGCTTTAGTGGTATAGAAGTCCCACTAAATCTGGAGTCTTAACTTAAATAATAATGGGCAATGAGGCCCTGAAATATAGGTCTTAAATAAGTCTTTTAAAACTCATGCAAAATCAAATAGAAATGGAATCAAATCCCTGGCAGTCAATCAGAGTCTTCACCGAATCATTTTGGTGTTGGATGGGTAGACTCCAGAGCACTGCAGTTGCCTTCGGAGATGTAGGTTGACAGCAGCGCCAGAGACTCTGTACTATCGCCAGCAGCTTCGGAGACTGTGTGTTGTTGCTAACAGCTTCGGAGATGCATCTACCCCTTGCTTTCCTACTCCTTCTTTAGATCTCCTCTAACACTTTGGGAAAACGTTGGAGTCTGGTGTAGTATCCTCCATATTGGCTCCAGAGATCATTAGGACCATCCCCGGAGGTTGTCAAAATTAATTGCCTTCGCCTATATAACTGCACCTATGGACCCCAAAAAAAAGAGACTTTTCTGCACATTTTCATTAATTTGCTGCAACATTAGTTCTTTCATCAAAAATAATAATCTTCAGTAATTCATCTCTCATTAGTTTAATTAAAACAAGTCTTTACAGTTTCTATGGTGCAATTACTAGGACAACCGAATGAAAAGATGGGAAAAAGGGGAGTAAAAAGGTGTGTTAATTTGGGTGCTACCTGGCACTCATCACTATATCTTATTTATATTTGTACATATTCTTATATATATATTACTTATTATGTTTATTATTGTTCATATGTTCAAACATTCATACTTCATTGATATTTGTATTTCTTTATCTAAGTCAATTTTGGAGTGTGTATGCTTAATCTCGCACATACAAAATTGACCCAAAATTCAAGAAATTCAAATATCAAAAGTCTTCACCAACTCTTCCTGAGTTGGCCTGTTGGTGAAAAACTTGCCCTCTTGAAAGAAAGGTCACAGGTTCAAATCCTGCAGGGGGTAGGGTATGTATGCCTCATATTAGAAGAATAGTTAGGTGCCTCTTGCATATTGGGAATATGAGGTACTCTCATATGTCATAAGCCACCTGTAGACCCAAAATCAAGTCACCCGACATCGTAGACTATAAAAAGATTCATTCCATTCATTCATTCACTAGCTATTATGAGTTGACTTAGTACATGTTTACACAATTAATTGTTATGCTAGGTATGTAAAAGCATTCAATGTGCATTTATCCACATTTGATTCATATTAAAAAATCCTATGCATTGAAAGAAAATCATGCTAGGAACACTTCCCTTTGTAGCATTAAAATAAAACCTAATTGGAATGGATCAAATCATTCTAAGACATCTATACAACTAAAGCAGGTTATCTTTGATCTTTTCCATGACTATAAAGCTGGTCCAAACAGGGGTGTTGACCTAAGAGAACTTGGCCCTTGCAAACTAATGATTTTCCCAAATCTTATGCTAGAGTAAACATCATAGTTTTAGGTAACACATGTCATAGAAGTCCACAATGTGTAGTATTTTTAGTTTTAGTTTTTTTGATAAGCAAGTGCTGCCAGTGGGGGCAACTCCCTTTATATATAAAAGCAAAAGAGAAAAATCTTTGTCAAAGTAGGGTTACATCATATCCAAACTTTTGAATAACCCTGCTATCTTTCTTCATTTCCTCCATCCTAGCCAGTTATTGTGGGGAAAGGAGACCAAGGTTATTTGTTACAATTTTCCAAAAGTCCTCAAATTTGCCTAAGAGCAGGCCCATTGTAAAGGCTTCATAGCACAATCACATGGTATTGTTGTTCTTGATGTTCTTCCTGTTGAAAACACCCCTAAGACCACTTTTGAGTGCTTCCTATCATAGTTTGAGATGGTTGCATAAGCCTTCTTCACCAGATTGTCGTTGAGACAAAGGTGAGCAACAGTCTTGGCAAACATCTTTTGTCCTAGGTATCATATCCACATAAATTGTGAGAAAGTAACCAATCAAATAAAAATCATGTATGTGCCCAGCAACAAATCTTACAACTCCAATCACTTCCATGATGGCAACCTGCATCTCCAAATTCTGCGATTTGAAGAGGTGTCACAGTTGGACATAAACCTCTTCTCGTGTGCATTGACACTGCATATCATCCATGACCACTTTTTCTTCCATGTTGTTGACTCATCGCCATTCAATTCATTATTAAATAGGCAGCTGAACATGAAGCATGTGTTATTATGCACAATTCTATATAAGTCATCCTTTAATATCTTTAAGGACTTGGTGAATCTACACTATCTCCTCTTGAGATTTGCTCTGCACTTAAAATTAGTTGTAGATCATCCCACTCCTTTGGCTGATTTGAAATTATGGTGGTGTTAGGTTGATTACATCAGTGATTAGAAGGTTCACCGCCACATTTGCCTCTAAACACATGCCTAACCGAGTAGTCATTCAACTGACTTTGAGGCGTACCAATGGCATCCACCTTTTTTTTAAGCTTCCAATTTTGCACCTTCTTGGTTTTGATCACATTTAAGCTCATCATTGAGTCCCTCGTAATGTCGATATAATCAAGCTTGTTCGATATGCATAATTATAATCCATCTTACAAGGCTTCTAACTCTACTTCATTATTTGTTTCGAAAGGAATATGTTTTGAGGACACCCAAATGAGGATTCCCATTTCATTTTTGATTATGCATCCAACACCAAAGATCCCAATATTGCCTTGGGAGGCCCTATCAAAATTGATCTTCAATCGTCTTCTCAGGGGGCCAGCCATTTCGCCTTCTTTCACTTTTCTTGTTGCTCTATTTATGTGAATTGTATGCTTCGCTAGGAATTTTTAGAAGCTTTCATCTATTGGTTATTTCATCATCCCATATTATGAAGTATTTTGAGCCAAGGGTGGTGTTCAAAAACTCGCCTATTCCAATTTCAATTATATTGCATACTTCTTCCACCTCTAGGGACTGGTCATTAAATATCCTCTAATTTTGTTCTTTCCATATGTGTTAGATCATCATGGAGGGAGCCGCGACCCAAATCCCACCCCCATAATGTGTTTTCTTCAATCTTGGCCAATCGTTGAATAGTTCCAACAGGTCATGATGCAACAATCCTTGACAACCATTTTTTCTTGTGAGCCATGACCAACACTTGTATGCAAATGGACAATTGAGTAGCAAGTGATCCATTATTTCTTCATCCACATGACATAGTGGGCATTGTGAAGGACCTAGTATCCCAATTGTCTTAAGGCTGTCACCTGTCAATATTCTTTTGTGTAAGGTAGTCCAAGCAAAGGCACCAGCTTTGGGAAGGACCATTTCCCCTAGCATAGATATGATGGCCATCTTATGTTGCCAATATTCTTCTCCTGCATGATAAAGCTCATTAACAGTATATCTCCTAGATTTGGCATCTGTCCATATGATTTTTTCCTCTTCTTGAGTCAGATTAACCTCCCTACTTGCCAAGATCTCCTTTAATTTAATTTTTGCATTCTATGGCAGTTGTGCATCGTTAAAATTGTGCCATTACCAACTCGGTCCATTTGTCTTCCTCTCCATGCAATTGATCACATTGTCTCCCCAAGCTTCAACCATTATATCCTTGCATCCCTATAGTTTTAGAATTTGGTCTAGGATAGGCTCTCCCTTCCATGAATTAATCCAAAAGCATGCAGACCATCCATTGCAAACATTTCAAGATAGGTGGCCAGTTAGTATATGACAACAAGACATCATGAATTGTCATATTTGTGAACCATGTGGAGGATTTGATGTTGTGAAGATCTTATTAGCATTCACATTGTCTAGATATTTCTTCTGGAGAATCTAACTCCATAAGGCCGCGAGATCTTCGTATAGTTTCCATACAAGATTAGAACCCAATGCCATATTATGTTTTTCAATGCATCTAATGCCTATGCCACCTATCTCCTTAGCCTTCTAACTGTGTCCCAATTTATTAGTGGGATTCTCCTAACTTCAATTGACCCATCCCAAAGAAAAAATTTCATCATTCTATTGAAGTCTTGGGCTGCCCTTCTAGTGAGAGAGATGCAGGACATCATGTATATAGGAATTGTGTATAGGAAGGCCTTGATCATTGTGATCCTACCTGCTAGAGTGAGCCATCTGCCTTTCCATGTTTCAAATTTCATCTTGCAGGAGCCAATAGTATCTTTCCATAAAGTAGTCTTGGTAACTCCTTTGAATAAGGGGATGCCAAGGTATTTACTGTGGAGAGATTCAATCTTGAAGCCTAAGATGTCAAAAATTCTCCACCGGATGGCTTGCTTCGTATTGAAGAAGTGTATGCTAGACTTGTCCCTGTTTATTATATGACCTGAGGATAGTGAGTAGAGCTCCAAATTTCTTTTGATGGATGTAGCCATTTCCTATTTGGTGGCACCATATTGAATTATGTCCTTGGAGAACTGTTGGTGTGTGATTGGGTCAAGTATCCCGGCAACTTGAACCCCATACCATTCCCCAACACTAGCCTTTCTTTTGATGGTTCTGCCAAAAGCCTCCACCATGATTACAAGTAGGAAGGGGGGCATCGAGTCTCCTTGCCCGAGTCCTCTTGAAGGCTCAAATAAACCACATGGGGTTCCATTTACTAGGATTGAGTATCTTATTGAAGAAATGCAAGAAAAGGTCTAATCCAACCAAGCCTACTCAAAGCCAAAGGCTTTGAGGATGCACATGAGAAATAGCTAGCTTACTCAATCATAAGCCTTACTAACATCCAGTTTGATGGTTGTGCTCTTTTATTTGGAGGTAATGATTGAATGAATTGCTTCATGTGCGATGATGATTCTATCTATAATGGTCATCCCAGATGTAAAGCCACTTTGCTCGCTAGATGTAATATTTGGTAGAACACATTTCAGGCAATTGGCCATTACCTTAGAAATAATTTTGTATATCATGTTGCATAAGGATATAGGCTGATAATTGGTGAAGGAAAGACATTCCATCTTCTTGGGGATGAGGGTGATATTAGTGTTGTTGAGATCCTTAAGAATTTTCTTTGCCTTGCGTGAATCTTTCACCACCCTCCATACATCCTGTCCCACAATGTCCCAGAACTTTTGATAAAAGAAAGAAGGCACTTGGGCTTGGTGCCTTATTTGGATGCATCTGCAAGACAACATTCTTGACTTCCTCTTCTATTAAAGATGCCAAGAGCATTCAGTTATTTTCTTTGCTAATTAATCCAAGGATGTTGGCAAGCAAATTGTTCATCTCTCTCATATTGTGGGCTCCATCAGGTGCCAGTAGATTTTTAAAATGTGAAATTGCAAGCCATTGGATTTCATCTAGGTAAAAGGAGGAGGACCCATCCTCGTGCTGAGCCTTAGAGATCTTATTTTTGTATCTCCTTACCTTTGTTGAATTGTAGAAGAACTTAGTGTTTGAGTCGCCGTTAGCCAACCAAACTTCCCCCAACTTTGATCTCCAGAAGATTTCTTCCCTAACAAAGATTTCAACATGCTTCGCCATCAATTATTTTTCCTTCACATAATCATTTTGGAACATTCTGTGAGTGATTACATCTTTGTTAAGAGCCTCCAACTCCTCAATCTTTTATTTTCTTCATTTTTGAAGACAAAAATTGTTCCAATCCACCAATTTGACTTTTTAGTACCCTATGAATGTTCGCCTTCATCCACCATTTCCTTATTAATTTAGGGAGCTCCTTATTGCGCAACCACATCCTTTCGAACATAAATGAGGGCATGGTTGGGGGTCGATCCTCAATCAAGGATATCATAATTGGGAAGTGGTTGAACCCAAAAATAGGTAAAATTACTGATTCCAGTGATGTGTTGGAGTTGATCCAGCCCGCCGAGTGCAGAAATTTGTCCAAGAACTTCGCAATATTGGTAAATCCATCTCTCTTGTTTGTCTAGGTGTATTGGCCCACCTTTGGAACTACATCTATCATGTTTGTGTTGGCCACAAAATCCTAAAATAAGATATGGGATTGGGAGGGGACAAAGGATTCCCCCTGTCATCTCTTCGTAGGACAAAATCGCATTGAAGTCACCACTGATAATGATTTTCACATCTTGTAGTAGTTGCCTAAAGCCAAGTAGCTCTTCCCAAAGTCAAGCTTTCTCATTAATCGTCCCTAAACTTGAAAGAAAACTTCTTACCCGTCTGGCAATCCAAAATTGGGAGGAATGCAAAGATTTGATAGAGAATTTGTTTGTGAGCCATAGGATATCAAGTCCCCTAGCCGAACTAGCAGCGCCTTCAAAAAGGCCATCCCATCCTTTACAGTGGTTAATAAACAAAATTGCCTCCTCACTATTCGGCTTCGTCTCCTAGAGTAGAACTATATATGATTGCATGCGGTCAAAATGGTGCTTGGCCACACGCCGTTTGTGATTCTAACATTCAAGGTTGTGACCCTCATTGCTTGCTAAGGCAGGGGTTTCCTCCCTTAGATCTCAAAAGATAATTATTTATTGAAGATTGTCCCTTAGCTGAGGCCGTCTCCTCTCGCTTTTGTTTATTGGTTTTCCTTCCTCACTTTTTTCCCAGACGTATTTTGGCCTTCAGAATCTGGGAGGCTGATTGAACAATCCTCTGAATGTCAACCGATCCAAATTCCTTTACTTCTTCATAATCAAAGTCCAACCAGTCTTATTTCGCTTCTTCCCATGTTTCTTCAATGGGATTGTGTTCGTATGGAACAATCACCTGCTCAAAATTTGTAGGCGATGTAACTACCACATTCATGGCCACATGATGATTCTCAGATTGAGTTTTGACTTCCTTGTCTATTATGACCTCTTTTTCCTTAACCACCCATTTCTTGGCAATTTTCACCTCTTTTGTGCACGTATAATCCAAGTGGGTGTAGCTATTACATTTTAGGCAAAACATTTCTCTTCTTCGACTTCAACTTGTTGCATCCATTGGGAAAGAGCAATTTTCTTCAGGATGTTGTGGATTGATAAGATCCTTATTCATGCATCAATCTGGTTAGTGAGATCGAGGGCGTCTTCTATTCCGGTGAGTCTATCCATTGACCAGAATTCCAAAGGCAAATTATATAATCTGATCCACCTTAGTCGATCTTGTGGCGCACATTTATTCAGGTCAAATTTTGGGCACCATCTTTTCAAGTACAAAGGGATTTCATATGCATATTAGGAGCCCTTATTGATGGCTACCTCATGGGAGGTTTTTGAATCAAAGGTGACAACAAAAAACCTTTTGGTAGAAACAAGATGTTGTCATGATGCCAATTTATCAATGACCAATGCAATAGTTCTACCCCAGATAGCCATTTATCATTTAGATATTGTCCATAATGTGTATTATTTCCATGGGTTTTAGATCATTTTTGCATGGCAAATTATTTCTATAGCAAGTGGGATTGATCCTCCATAGAGTAGGTTCAACCCTCAAGTAGTTTCAAAACTGTTATAGTCCCAATACAGATCTTAGATCGAGAGTACTTTATCTCCAATACTAAGGCGCATTGAATCTATGTTGTATCTAGTTTCATCTTCATCATTGTTCCACAAGTTAAGTACATAATCCCTCAAATTTCCTAAAATATCATTTAATTATTTTGAGTTATCTACCTAGCTCACGTATTTAGGTTAATTGTGCATTTATCTTAGGTAAATTAATTATATTGTAATGATAACCAAATTTGACCTAGGATAATAAGTTAGGACTAGTAATTGAAATTATTGTTGCAATTAAAGCAAAATTAAAATTAATTCAAATATGATGCTTAGTTGGATTTCAAAGGCAGGAAAGTGGACTTGACAATGATGGGAATTAATTTGCCATAGTGATGTGTTTTTAAGGCTCACTCAAGGGGAAGGTTCAAAATTCACAAAATTGATTATAACTTCACTTTGGTTCACCTATGTGGGTGTGGACTTGATCTCCATGTCTGTGGACATGAACCTAGCACACGTATATGATTTGTAGCTCGCAAGACTAATCTAGTAAAAAGTGGATTGTTACAATTCACTCACCTTGATCTCTAATATTTGAATTTACATAAGGACTGGTGGTGTTTAGGAACACCTTTAGGGAATTTGCTAGATCGTGAGGGTCAAGTTTTCCTTAATTAGATCCATATTGGGCAAACTTTACAACTCTAAGCGAAAGATTCAAAGACAAAAAGAAAGTGTGCAATAGACCTAGGATGATGTGTGTTGATATGATCCTCTAATAATGCTACTATATTCTTTTTACCCTCTTTACAAATTGAAATCTAGATATGTTCAATAGATTCCTAAATGATTTCCAATGAATGAATGAGTATCCTTAAATACAACAACTAAGCACAAAATTCAACATAATATATGTTAGTTTGACTCAAAAAGGATAGTAAGAGGGAGTCATGAAATAACATTTAAATTTAAATTTTGAAAGTTTAACTTTCAAATCTATGGATGCAAGCATTCCTATATCAAATCCCAAATTTGATTTAAGTTATTAAATGAGAGGTTTAAAAATCATATTCAAATATTTAAAAATAAGTGATAAAAGAAATCAAGATGAAGAAATGTCATGGAACTTTCACACAAAAATATATTATTTATATACTTATTATTACATTTACAATACTCTAATCAAAATGAATCCAATAAAAAAACATAAATATATAATTTTTACCATTACAAAATTATCAATATATTTATCTCCAATTTAAAAATTAAAATCTAAATTGATTTAGATAAACACTCATAAACAACACCCTTGTTGAAACCTTATTTTTTTAGGAAAGCGAGTGCCTCGTAATTTATTGAATGGAATGATAATATTGTGCGAAAATCATACATGAAAAGGGACGGGGGAGACGAGTAACAATAACAACCATTCTTTGAAATATTATCACGTACATTCACTCTTTGAAATATTAAAGAGTGAACATGGACCATGTAACTTTCATTTATGACTACTTTGGAAATTTTGAAGATATCATTCGATTGCGTTCACATTACATGTTCTTTCTTACATTCTTCACTTCAACAAATTAATTTGAATTTGAATGTTCAAAATGTTTGGCTAATGAAAGCGGATAAATGAATGAGAGTGAGTGGAAAGGAAAATATCCTAATATTAATTAAATAAATATAGGTAAATCAACATAATTTAGATTAATTAAAAGATATTTTGTGTTTATTAAATAAAGCAAAATAGTTACAAATAAAGAGATGTAATCAAGAAGATTGTATAAAGATAGTTGAGAAAGATAGTGTAAATTAGTATTATTTTAGGAAATTAAATGTAAAAGGATATGTGTATATAGTGTTGGTGTTCCAAGTTGTTTTTTTATGTTTTAATGGATACACTTCAAAACAACTTTGAGTCTTAAGGATAGAAAGTCAGGCTAAAAGATAAGGTGACCCTTATAATCAAAACATAAGCAAATTGAACTAATTGATAAGAGTTGTATACACCTAAAAATGACACAACTCTATCTAGATAAATATTTTAAATATTTATTTCATTCTAAATTCCTCTATCAATAAATAAATAAATCAATTTATTTATTTGATTCACATCTCTCCAAAAATTATTTATTTAATTAAATCATCCAAATTCTTCTAAGATCATTCTAAATTAAATAATACCAAATTATTTAATTAATTCTGCTCATTCTCTATATTTAAATAAATTCAAATATTTATTTAAATTATCTATTTCCTCCAAAATTGAATTAATACCAAAAATAATTCAATTAATCCACGTGCACATGTAATTAAATATTTTCAATATTTAATTAGTTAATATTCCCTCACCCACATGTCATATTTCTCCTCCAGTCAAATTAGTTAACTCATCAATCAAATCTGTTAACTAGTTAGTCATCTAAGTTCACTGTTCAATCATCTCAGTCACCCAATCAGCCCACTTATCTCTCCAATCAATTATGTTAACTGATCAATCCTCTCAGTTAACTCTTCAATCTATTCTGTTAACTCCCCTGATGCATGAAAGAGCAAGACACTTGTCCTCTCCCTATTCGCGCACATCCTCTCAAATTTCCTCTACCGTTGATCTTCTTATTCATTCTACACTGTTGATCTTCTCTCTCACAAATCTATAAATGCAACCCTTATTCCTCCATTTCAATCATCCAAACTTTTTATAAACTTACTCTACAGGAATCACAGCGCGCCTTTGGCATAAATCACTTCATAGCTTGAGATCAACTATCATCATTATCACCATTATCATTGTATTGTGAAGATCCTCTTCATTTGCAAAATCTATAAACAACCATTCTCTATTGTTATCTTGGAAAAAAACAAGGAAGTGCACCTTCTTAGGGCTCTATTCATACACGAGATCAATTTGAGATAGGCGACCAATGGAAGTCACGAAATAGAGAGGTTTGCAAGATATTGTGTTCTTTGTGTTTGATCTTATTTATTTCTAATTTCATTGAGATTATTGGATTATTGATAGTTTAATACTGTTGACCACATTTTCTGATAACAAGAGCAAGTACAACTCTTCTACAATTGAAGCTAACTAGGCTTGGGAGGATGTTCCCCCATTAATCTCATAGGACAATTAAAGAGAAATGATCAAACACATTGCAAGAAAAGACAACCTTAAATGACGCATGGTAAATCCAATTATTTGTCATTAACTTCCTTTAGTGCTAGCCAAGTTATGTTTTTAGAGCTAGAGATCTTAGCTTGCATAACTATAGATTACAACTAATAGATGTAAAATTAAAGAATATCGAAGTGGTTTTTATGTGTTAATTCTTTATACCTTTAGACACAACTAGTAGATTTATGATAGCACAAATTACGATGAGAAATATAAATTTTATATAAACTTTAATCAATAACTACTTAAGATCAATGTGTTCTTCCTTGGGAGATAGAGTCAATATTTATAACATAAATGCAAATAAAATGTAAATTCTTATGCCCAAATGGCTTAAATGTAATTCACTCACTTTATCTAAGAGTTTATGATCTCAAAATAAGACAACTAATGATTTCCATATAGATTCTTAAACAATTTGTTATCAATCAATAGTACCCTATACATTATACTTATATGATCTCAAAATAAGTGGCTAGTTGAATCTTTGAGATACCTTCCCCTGGGATTTTGTTGGCTACTTTAAGTGGCACATTAATTTTCTTGAATGTTTTTCTAATATTTATCTCCTTTCATGTAATCATGTGACTCCTTGGTCCATCTAAATCATACGAATCTTATCATTGTCTAGTTGGCTTGTTTGTCGATAGTGTAATTGAGTGGGTAATTTTGCCATTTTCTAGATACATGGAAATTCTCTCAAATCCAGGATTACTAATTCGAAGTGCATTATCCTTAGTCACCATCTTACTATTGTTTTTTGTAATCAATTTATTCATGTTGTCTTTGATGCATGACACTTGGCCTCTCAACCCACACTAGTATGCTCTATTTTTTCCCTTTGCTAGACCACTCATACATCTACACCAATCCAAGATCCTCTGAAGTAGTGTAAACCCCTTCTTGGTTAGCTTGGTCCATGTCAATAATTACATGTTCACTTAGATAAATAAATGTCAAGACATTATGTTTAAATATATATTACATAAAATAATTTGAGAGATCTAAAGACTAAATAAATATTTCCCTTTTTGGTGGAAGTATTGTCAACTCTTCTAAAAACACATCTACATACTCTTGTAATAAGGGGTGATCATTTAATGTTGGTCCTTGATATGATTCTACAACAACTACTACATATACCTGACAATTGCATCTAGCTTCCTTCCTCAACTTAGTCACAAACACTAGTTGTGTTGATATTGGTTGATATATACCTTGTAATTCTAAGGTAGCTATTTAGTCATTTAAACACTCAACAACTTTCTATTATAGTCTATGCTAGCTTCATTTATTTCTAATTTGTCCACGTGATATATTAGATCATATGGTCCTAATTGGGTGATAAGAGGAGTGATTTAGGTTTCTTATGCTCCCACTCTAAGAATACAATTATGTATCTAACTAAGAACTGGTTGTTTAACACCTAAGGCCACTTCTACCATTCCTAGCTTAGAAATTGTTAAACTAGGGGTAAGTGCAAGAAGATGGGGGGCCAAAAAGTGGCTAAATTAATTTCAAAAAAAATTAAGTCATAACGGCTTGGTAATGACGAGCCTCAGGCGCGTTATAACTTCCTATAAATTACAAAAAAAAAGGTTTCCAATCTCATTTTTTTCTGTTTTCTCCTCTCAACCCGCGGCGTGGAAACCCTCGAAAGCACGCTCGCGTTTTGTAAAACACTATTCAACACAAAAAGTTTATCAATTCGTCGCCAAAATGCCGCCACGACGTCGAGCATGCCAAAGGGGTGAGTTATATTTATTTTTTTGTTTGAATTTGTTTCTAAATAGGTAGGTTTTTGTTGATTTTTGATGTATATTTCGTTAATTGTCAGGAAATGTTAATGCACCTCCTCCTCCTCAAAATCCACAAAATCCTGAGGAGGAAATACCTGCAGAACAACAACCTCCTCCATTCATTCCTCGACATGCCCCTGGAACACAAGAAAATATAATTGGGCAAATTGAAAAGAACAAAAAAGAAATTGAAGATATAATTGCAAGGTTGAAAGATCCTTCCACTTCAACCTTGCATAAGTCCACGCTTGCCGAATCTCTTGAGTCTATGTTATCAAATGTAGATTCAATTAGCAAGCAAATAACTAGTTGGACGGATAAAAAGAGAGAATTTAGAGATTACTATGCAGACAAGTTGTCATACCAAGATGTCAAAAAATTACAAATTACAAAATTAGACTTGTGTTCAATTTTCACAAACCCACAAACAAATCAACCTCCACCCATTACATGCAAGAGGTTCCCTATCCATTGGTGCAACAACCAAGCGATAAGGGACAATTTCGGGCAAAGGTGGTGGATGGTTTTTGACCATCCTCCATGCAATAATAATGAGGTCCCACAATACTTTTGAGGAAACTCTACTGCGAGTTTGTCCTCAATAAAGTGCCAAACTATTTTGATATGCGGGACTTCCAGGGTAGAGGTGGGGGTCAGCACAAGATAGACCAGGGGCACGTCTTGACCCACAGCGGGTAGTGAGACAAGTAATCAGCAGACCAGCCCACGAGCATGTTTCTATCCCTTCCATTGTGAAGGAGAGTGTTGAGGTCGATACACTTCAGTCGATTAGTGCCTTGACCCAGAGCATCATAGAGCATGCCGGTCCTGCAACACAGAGTGGGTTGGGAGATAGTGCAAGGAGTAGGGTCCCACCGCATACTTGCCAGGCTTGTGGGTCAGCCTGTGGTTATGACCCCATGGACAGTCAGGACACAGGTGCACAGGCTACATCTGCAGCTGAGCAGATGGTGATGACAGATACCCTCCTGAGTGAGACTTTCAGCCTTGATACTCAGGTAAATATTAGCAAGTTTATTGAATTTAATTTATTAAATTTTATTTTTGAAATACAAGATTAGCTAATTTAAATTGATGATTTTAATGAAATTTCAGGGTCACAGCATCGATGCAGTTTTCAGTGGTTCTCCACCTGTATTTTTCACTAGATCATCTACTGTCGAGGTATGTAACTAGTAAACAATTATAAATATTACATGTGAATAACATCGTTATATGAATGGTATTCTAATTTCTGATTTTGGATGTTGAATAGGTTAATACTGTAGATTTCATGGCAACACCTGCCAGCGGTGGTGGACTTCAAAGCTTTACGGAGGTAATAAAATAAATAGTTTAATGAATGAATTGTACTTACTAATTTATGTATGTGATTTGTGTGCTTTATTGTGTGTACTTCCATGTTTAGATGAATGTGTGTGTATGTTAGGAGCCATGATTTGCATCACTATTATAGTTTTCGTAATTGAATAATGTTGTTTTATTTCCAGATGATGCAGGCTACGGAGACATCTCCCCATGTTCATAGGGCAATGGAGCAGGGTGTGGCCTCTGCGATTCATAGCTCCATGGCATTGACAGGGGTATGAGGTAGATTAGTAAATTTCAATTTACATTCATTGTTATAGTTGTCTATTTTTGAAAAATCAAAAGATTATTGATTTGAAGTTTAATTTCTAGCTGGATGGTTTCTATAGGACATGACATCACCAGGGCCTATTCCTACTACTGAGGCAAGCGAGGAGACAGATTATATGTTAGCGGTAAGTGATTATTTTGTTAAATGTTTCATTTTTTATAACATGTAATTACTATATATTAATGTCTATACTTTTTATTGTAACAGGTAAAGATGCAGGAAGACCTAAATAGGAGGAGTAGCCCTCGGGTTCGTAGTAGACCACCCACATGCGCGTCTCCATCCCCTAGAAGATCAAAGGCTGCTCGTGATTTATTCTCTTCACCAGCTAGAGGGGAATGACTTTTTATTGTGTTCTTTTGTTGTATGCCTATATGGCATTTGTGGACATATATTTTGTATTGTACATAGTTGACATTGTATGCCTATATGGCATTCTTGTAAGCCTATATGGCTATTTTGTATATATGTTATACTTATATCGACAGATATTGATGTATGCCTATATAGATATTTGGTTAATACAAATCTTTTTTATTGATGGCGTCCATACTTGCATTATAAATCCACATTTGAATGGATATTTGTAGATGGCTACTTCAAATATTTAAAGGCCGATTGTATTACATAGGATGTTTGCATTTTCTTTGATAGGCTTGATAGACCATGGATTAAATGATGGTGTTTGATTGAAAAGTATGGTACTAGAAGACTCTAGTTCATTCTTAATAGGCTTGTGATTGATAATATCTTTGCATGATTGCACTTGATCTTGGATCATGGGCATGTTGTTAGGATTTTGATTGCATTGTGGTGTTTGATGGATAGGCATGGTACTATGTGACTTTTGGATAGGCTTGGGAGAGGTACACTAATTGAATTTGTGATTTCTAGTTTGAGATTTTTCCTCCACTAGAAGTCCTTGGAGGAAATCTAAAAAGGATGATTTGGATGTAGTGGGTTTGGATTGATGGGATAAGTTGGAATGTAAGGATTATGAGATGGAGGATTTGAATAGGATACATAGGATAAACAGTTCTCACATGCGGTTGGGATTGGAGATATGAATTGAATATGAGGACCTTGGTCTAAAGTGGTTCTTCCCTTACCAAAGGTACCATAAGGATGACCATTAGATGTGTATTTGGGATTGACATGATAGCTAGTGCTAGTCATTTCTTGTTTGAAATATTCTTGCATGTTCATGAGTGGGAGATGAAGGTTTATGGAAAGTTTGCATGTAATGATCTCATAGTTAATGCTATTGTCATCTTGATATCATCTTGATCTACAGGACTATCATCATCATCATTGTCAAAGGGATTTTTTGATTGATTTGGATAAAAGATCTCATTTAAAGGATGCATGGTTTGAGGACCTATTTTGATTGTGATTTTGGGTTTTGCATGAGCCTCGCACAAGGTAATAGGCATAGGGTTTTTATCTTGCATAATGATTTTTTCAAACCAAGGGTCTATGATGGAAATGATTAAGGATGACAGAATATTTGGATTTTGGACTTTGAGATGTTTATGGTTGTAAATGTTTATTGTTTGGACTCAAATTTTGTTAAATGGTTGTTTAAAAGAGGACACATCAAACACAACAATAAGATTGGTTTAAGTATGGATGCAAATGATGTTTACTAGTTTATTAAATGAAGACACATCAGGTACATTAATTGCCTATTCTATTGAAGTGGGTGTATCAATCTCCATGGGCTCAGCAATATTCTGGTTTGAGGACATGGTTGATACATGTGAGACTAGGAGTCTTGTTTCAGTGGGATTTGAGCATAGGTATAGCAATGATGATAATTATGGTGTCATGGATATGTAGGTACATTTGAGCATTGGCAAGACTTGACCATGTTTGTAGTTGATAGGTATGGGTTATGATGTTTGATTCATGATTACAGGTGGTGTTGTGGTTTGCTTTTAGCACATTGTTCTTATCTCTTAGATGCTTGATTAGTTCCTTAACTATGATTACTCATTTGTAAACTTGTTTGGAAAGTTGAATCTATGATTGATTTGGTGAAGTCTATAAGTTATATTATTTGATATCTCAGTTTGGAAGTTACTAATGTGATGATGATTTTGCATGTTTTCAATGGTTGGAATCTACAAGTTATGCATTTTTTTGGGATGCACACCTCATTGATTGTAGTGGGATGACTTGAATGCATATTACCTATATCCACAGGATTGATGCAGTGTTGATGTAGACTTTGTTATTTTTCCTTGTCTATGCTCATTTGCGCATTGGTATGTTGCATTGGGATGAGAGGATGGATGATGAGAATGATTGGATAGTTGGTTATTGGGACTTGTAGCATGTTTATCATGATGTCATGGATATCTTAGTTGCATAGTTTAGTGTGAGCTTTTGACAGTAATGATGGTTTATCTTCTTAGATTGGAGATATTGGTTCTACTTTGGAGTTATTAGTATTATAGTTGAGTGTGTGTGGACCATGGTGATCTTCATTTAGGAGATGGTTATCACAATGCCATGTGTAGTTCATATCATGGTTCAGTGGGAGCTTTGAGAGTGATGTGTATTCGTCACCTAGTGATGGATGATCTTATATAGTGGTTGGGTGTAATGGACAAACTCTTCGATTATGATTATTATTTGTAGTGAGAGTGCTTTGACATCTTGGCTACTATTTTTAGGAGATGGTTATCTTCATGTGGTTGTAGATGTTGATCCTTGGTTTAGAGGTGTTTGGTAGTGTGTCTTGATGGACTCTTGATTCTAGATTAGAGTATTAGCATGATACAAGTTCTCTTGAGACTAGGATGTCTGTATTGGTGCATGTGATCTTCTAGGAGGAGATGTTAGATCATGATGTCATGTTTGGATACCTAATTTTGTAGTTGGAGTTTTGACAATGGTCTTGTTGGTTCTCTTGGTATTGAGTACATTGGCCATGTGCTTGGGACCTTCATGATAATGTGGTGTTGCATTTGAAGCTTAACATGGATTGATTGGTTGTAGGTTCTCATACATACTTCAAGACTTGGGTGAGGCTAGAGTTCTCTTGGGATTAGAGACACTTGTTGAGATGGTTACCCTTTAGATGTTTTAGCAGGAAGACCAAGGAGACTTTCACTTGGATATGGGCGTGAGTTAATTATGGACCTAGAGAAGATTCTTATTGGAGAGAGTCATTGTGGCTTGGTGTATCTTCGAGGAGCATTCTCATTCCCCACTCTTGGTCTACTCGGCAGACTATCATCTAAGAGGTATTTCCCATCCTTTAGATGAATTTTTTTAATGCTTTATCTTCTCATGGTTATGGATCTTGAGCTATGGTTATTGGTTCTAGAGGGTTCATTCGAGGGGTGTCTCGAAACATGCTTTTTCTTAGGTGCTAAACTGGAGTTGTCTAGATGCACAAGTGCGCCTCCCTCAATGAAGTTTATTTTGTTAACTTAATTCATCCTAGTGACTCAAGGGGTTGTTTTATTCTTTAGGTGCAATCTTTCATAGACTAAAACATTCACTCCATGTTAAGGCGCTCAAAGGAGGCTTTGGAGATGGAAAATGGCACCTTAACTCACTTATGTAAATTTTGGACTTTTAGGCAATTGCAAGATGTCTTGGAGGGCTCAATTCTTCAAGACGCCCATTTTGTTCACCACTTGTAGCATCACTTGTTCAAGGCGCATGTTTGGGATTCTCTGGCGCGATGTGTGATTTGGTCACAACAGGCACCTAGAGTGAATAGGCTTTCATCCTGACTTAATACACTGCCTCCTTCTGACGATTTTTGGGGCAGCAGAAAACCTTTCACCACGAGCAAATGTCTCATAGATATAAAAAACTGAGAGAGGTTATTGTAGAGGCACTCTACGTGATCGTGTTGCCTCAGATGGAATGTTTGTAAGTGACACAGTTTTTGAGTAACATCTCGTCAAAGATTTCTACCTTTTTGCACTTTGGACTCTTCAGGGATATCGTTGGTACAATGTAGCTCAAACTGTTTCAACATGTTTGGGTGAAAAATAGGACCATACCTAGCATAAATGTACCCATTCAGACGCGTTGGAATAGTCAGTTTGGTCGCATCAGGAGCAGGACAAAAGTTACACCCCTTTGCAACTTTAACTGCCTCCTTCTAACAATTTTTGGGGCAGCAGAAAACCTTTCACCACGGGCAAACGTCTTAGATATATAAAAAACTGAGAGAGGTTATTGTAGAGGCACTCTACGTGATCGCATTGCCTTAGACGGAATGTTTCTAAGTGACACGATTTTTGAGTAACATCTCGTCAAAGATTGCTGCCTTTTTGCACTTTGGACTCTTTAGGGATATCGTCGGTATAATGTAGCTCAGACTATTTTGACATGTTTGGGTGAAAAATAGGACCATGCCTAGCGTAAATGTACCCATTTCGACGCGTTGGAACAGTCAATTTGGTCACATCAGGAGCAGGACAAAAGTTACACCCCTTTGCAACTTTACACTGCCTCCTTCTGACAATTTTTGGGGCAGTAGAAAACCTTTCACCACGGGCAAATGCCTCAGAGATATAAAAAATCGAGAGAGGTTATTGTAGAGGCACTCTACATGATCATGTTGCCTTAGACAGAATGTTTCTAAGTGACACGATTTTTGAGTAACATCTCGTCAAAGATTGCTGCCTTTTTGCACTTTGGACTCTTTAGGGATATCGTGGGTACAAGTAGCTCAGACTGTTTCAACATGTTTGGGTGAAAAAAAGGACAATGCCTAGCGTAAATGTACCCATCTGGATGCGTTGGAACAGTCAGTTTGGTTGCATCAGGAGCAGGACAAAAGTTACACCCCTTTGCAACTTTACACTGCCTCCTTCTGACGATTTTTTGGGCAGTAGAAAACCTTTCACCATGGAAAATACCTCAAAGATATAAAAAACTGAGAGAGGTTATTGTAGAGGCACTCTACGTGATCGTGTTGCCTCAGACAGAATGTTTGTAAGTGACACGATTTTTGAGTAACATCTCATCAAAGATTGATGCCTTTTTGCACTTTGGACTCTTTAGGGATATCGTCGGTACAATGTAGCTCAGACTGCTTCGACATGTTTGGGTGAAAAATAGGACCATGCCTAACGTAAATGTACCCATTCAGACGCGTTGGAACAGTCAGTTTGGTCGCATCAGGAGCAGGACGAAAGTTACACCCCTTTGCAACTTTACACTACCTCCTTTTGACAATTTTTGGGGCAGCAGAAAACCTTTCACCACGGGCCAAATGCCTTAGAGATATAAAAAATTGAGAGAGGTTATTGTAGAGGTACTCTACGTGATCATGTTGCCTCAAACAGAATGTTTCTAAGTGACACAGTTTTTGAGTAACATCTCATCAAAGATTGCTGCATTTTTGCACTTTGGACTCTTTAGGGATATCGTGGGTACAATGTAGCTCGGACTGTTTCGACATGTTTGGGTGAAAAACAGGACAATGCCTAGCGTAAATGTACCCATCTGGATGCATTGGAACAGTCAGTTTGGTCGCATCACGAGCAGGACAAAAGTTACACCCCTTTGCAACTTTACACTGCCTCCTTCTGACGATTTTTGGGGAAGCAAAGAACCTTTCACCACGGGCAAATGCCTCAGAGATATAAAAAATTGAGAGAGGTTATTGTAGAGGCACTTTATATGATCGCGTTGCCTCAGACAGAATGTTTGTAAGTGACACAGTTTTCGAGTAACATCTCGTCAAAGATTGCTGCCTTTTTACACTTTGGACTCTTCAGGGATATCGTCGGTACAATGTAGCTCAGACTGTTTTGACATGTTTGGGTGAAAAATAGGACCATGCCTAGTGTAAATGTACCCATCCGGACGCGTTGGAATAGTCAGTTTGGTCGCATCACGAGCAGGATACCAAAAATGCAAAAGTTGCTTTGTGCAACTTGACAACATTGACACTTTTTTGTAACATGACTCAAAGACTCAAACTGGCCCCAAATGACTCAAAGTGACTTAAAATCACCTTGATTTTGGTGCCCAATGTACATTATAGAGGTCGAGGTGCTCCTTATCATTCAAACATCTTAGATGAGCGCATAGGAAAGGAAAAAGCTCTAAGTTTCATCATCATGAGCACCTAATATCAAGAGACTTTAATGGCTCAAACCTTAGCATGGAGTCCTAAGGCGCATTTCATGTCTCCTTTCATCCAGTTTGGCACCCTTATGTAGATTTTTCAACTTGATTTAGCACCCTGTATGTGAAGGAAGATCTAAAGGCATGAAAGTGGATGTCATATTGCAAGAGTTTGGATCATCAAAATTGAAAGAAATAAGTCTATTAAGCTTGGGCGCCCTTGGTCTTCTTTTCATTCATTATGAGCGCCTTGGGAGAATGGTATATAGGTCATCATCATGATTGGGCGCCCTGGATCCAGAGTGTTGGAGAGATCATCAAATGGTGTCTAGAGGAAGTAGGGTGAGTTATGAGTTTGGTCGCATCAGGAGCAGGACACCAAAAATGCATAACATGATGATGTAAAAATGTGTACATATGGGTAAAAATGCAGGAGGAAATAAAAAAAGACAAACCTTACAAATTCATGTGCATACTTACAACTCAATGTAACATAACTTTACAAAATCAATGTGAATACTTACAAATTAATCCAATGAACCATCCGGGTCTGCTCTACTCTTTATTGTGTCAAGTATTGCTTCATGGTCAGACTCACGCACCTTCCACAATATTTTGTTCAAAGATCTACCCCGGTACTTTATCAAATGAACATTGGATGCCATGACAAGGTTCTAGTAATGAAGAATCTTCTGATGTGTGTCAAAGTCCTGAAATAGCCAAATATTAACACTCTTATGTGGGTACCTTATAAGCCATGTTCCAGTAATAACCACTGAGCCTGTAGGGTATTTGATGTTTTCTCCATCTGTAACAGGGGCCTCCAATTTATTTTTGGCCTCAACACAACGACATAAGTAATAATATGTTCCCTCTTCATTATCTTCATCTGCGATAACTGCATATACGTGCCCTACATTGATATGTGTAGCAAATTAGATGAAATTAGTCAACATTACAAAAACACTACAAAGTAAGATGACATTACCTGGTTGAACTAGATGAAATTAGATGCATATACATGCCCTTTATTACCTGGTTGAACTAAATCTAATATGTGGTCAAAGTCAACTGACGATTCCATCTGTGTTAGTTCCAGTGTCGTCGGGGGTCGATACGTGTCAAGTGGGCTAGATAACTTAACTGCCATTCGTCAACCCACTCCTTTGACTCACACTCATCCCAGACTTGAATTGTACAGGAAGAACAAAAGCATGACATCTTTCGTGTATGGATACTCCATGAACCTGCAATTGAGCTTCTGAAAGAGTGCATCTCATTTGATCCTGTCAGTGTACAACAATCCTCATATGGTGCAATGTTAGTATCATCTGTCAACCAAAAAAATCTACGAACTAAAGACTTACCTTCATTACTTGGACCCATGGAAGCATTACACCACTCGACAATCAATTTTGCATCTGTCAACTTTGCATTGTATTTATACTTTAACTCTTCTCGTGCTATGGCTCTTTTGATACATGCTCCTGCACCATCATGCTCCCCCTTTCCATGCCCGGCCTCACAAAAGTTCCACATATGTTGAATACCTGTAAAATTATGCCTCCTACTCAGCCAATAGAAATTCTGCGAGTTCTTGAATTGTGATGCACAGTTATTCGACCATATGATATGCTGATTGAATGATATGCCCCTTCTAGCCAAATCATTGTAGAACACCTGAAAGCAACCTTGCACGAACTCTGTAGAATGCGTGCGATCATCACAAATATAGAAATTATACTCCCTTATGATCTTTATGTCATCCTCTGTACTATCATTCGCATGAATGAATGCGATGTGCACAAATATAGAAACCTGTGTGGAGTTGTAATATTGTGATTGCACCTCACACTGTGGCTGTAGACTATAGTTCTCTGCAAAGTCAACGACTGAAACAATTCTACCAACCGGAAATGTGTCCTTGTATAACTTGAATTGCAAGTCCAACCATCGAGCTCTATGGGCATGTCTTGCATACTCATACACTATGCTATCACGAAATATAGGCATAAACTGATACACTGGAATCTTTTCAATAACTAATTCACACCTCTTTGCTTCTTTACCATCTTTTGTATTGTATGCCACTATTTTATACTTGCCAAACTCTACTAGTTCATTTCCAACCGCATGTGTTATTTCCATATGTTCACATATTGGCAAATGTTGCAAGCCACCGCAATGATGACATGTGCCATCCAAGCATAATTTCTTGTAGAATATTTGACCTTCCTCTCTTTCACATAAAATTCTTGGTATGAAGTCTCTTGAAGATATTGGTGGGGCACATATGGCACAACCCTGCAAATCATTATTAGTATGCATATCTAAACATATAGACCTATAAGCATCAAAATGGTTAGAAAATTCAATATGTAATCTACAACAACAAGTAGTGCGTGTGTGATTTATCTTAACATAGAAAGGTTTTAACAATTCAAAATATCTTTGATAAATTTTAATTTGAGGATACTTCTCTAGAAATTTACCATAAAACTGTGTTTGAGTCTCATCCAAAAAATGCTTTGGATGTGGCTCGCGGTTCTGACTACCGATTCTCCTTCTTATCACATCCCTTTGATTCGGAGATACCCTTGTGTAATTCTTCCAAAGGTATTCAATTAGTGATCTCAATGCTTCGATAATTGGTTTATCTTTTCGTGGTAGTCTCCCCGAGAATGCCCATAATTCATTGGCATTAGTGTCCTCAATTCTTTGGCATCTTCCAACGGCTCTTGATAAAGTTTTCCTATTAATTCTCAATTCTTGACTTGTCTTTCTAATGAGACGAGCTTTCCTCGTTTGACTACTTACTATAGTCGATGTAATCACACGTCGTGTTGCATTACTATCTTTTGTGCGTGAGGTGTTACCCACACTCTCATACGCACTCATTAGATTCTTCGCAATAGATTTTTCACTTGAAGCCTTTGATGTTCTCAACCCAAGAATCTTCATGATAGACCTATACTTTATACTTCGCATCATTTCAACGAATAGTTGACATCTTGCAATCTCATTTAACTTTTCAAAGAACAATCTCCAAATCTTATTAGCATATCTTCTACAAGTGCGTTTTAGAATCTTACCTTCCATTGGCTGCAAAATATTCTCATCAATATCAATCAAATACTTTGGCTTTCTATGCAAAATTCTAGGTGGTGTCAAGTTAGGTAAATTCATCTCAACATTAGGAATTTCATCAATATTTAAATGAGATGGGTTAGATGGCATACCTTCGATCGAAGATGGAATAGATGACATACCTTGAGGTTGAGGTGGGAACGATGGCGTACCTCCTTCATCACATGTGAGTGATGATGTACTCTCAACTTGAGATGTGGTAGATGGTGTCCCTACATGTTGACTTGCGGTAAAGGACGTGTCTCCAACTATGGTATTCAAATCTCTCATACCACGAAGTTTTTGCATTTGTTCTCTTTGTGCTGCCAATACCATAGCTCTTTGTGATGGTTGTGGTTCCTCTTCAATTGGTATGTCTTCATTTATCATGTCTAATTTCCTCTTCTCACGAAGTTCCCTCATAGCCACTGCTTTCTTTGCATCCTTACCTTCTATCTCTTCCTGTGTTGGTTTAATTCTTGATCGTTTCCTCGGCATGACAGAGAATTTGTCTGTAGCATGATAAAGAGACCAATATTAGTTCCTAAGAAATGAATACAAGATAATAGTGCGATTGTATTTTTTTATGTTGTAAGGATTTATTCTTGTATAGTTTGACATCATGGTATGTTAAGGTTTGTTTATTACACATAATTATTAAAGAGCCCAAGTGTAGAAAATATACATGGCATCATGTAAGATTGTAGGTTGCTTTCTTGATTGGGAATGTGTCTATTTTAAACATGTATGATAAAGCATGATAAAGTAATTCAATCCAAAAAAAAGAAAATGTAAAGAACATGTATGTAAAGACTTGACATACCTAAAAAATAAAGATTTGCATGGAGAGAGTACCCAATTATGTAGTGTTTTTATCTTCTTGCATCAAACTCCTCAACAATTTGAGTTTTTCACCACTTGCTTCCTTTTCAATGTTAAATTGAATAACACTCAAATATCATTACTAACAACAATACTATTAACCAATCTATAATGTTAAATTCCTAAAATTGAATCACAATTAACATTGCAACACTACAAAAATTAAAACTTGAATAGATATATATCAAACTTGGTGTGAAAACTATGTTATTTCCTCCTTCTCAAGTTGGCAAAGCAGAAAAGGTGGTGGAAAGATCATGCAAAGGTGGTACAATGTGTCAAATGTGCATGTGAACTTCCCAACAACATGAAAGCACTTCTTTTTTGTCAGAGCACGCGCAGAATCAGTAAGAAAATAGAGCATGTGGGCCTGGATCATGGGGGTAACCACTTTTTTATCGTTTCAATAGAAAGACAAAATGCGAGCGCGTTATTTGTCCTGCTATAGATTCATCACATCCTTTGCATTAATCACATCTCTTTCTTGCAAGAGCTTGCCAGATGCTCCGCCATATGATAGGCATAACAATGAAGGGGCAAGCCCTCATAATCAAGTTCTTGATAGAAAATGCCCTCAACCCTCAACGTCAAACCCTAATCCCTCAACCCTTAACTCTAATCCCTTAACCCTCAACATCAAATCCTAATCCCTCAACCCTTCACTCTAATCCCTCAACCCTCAACCCTATCCCTAAACCCTCAACCCTCAACGTCAAATCCTAATCCCTCAACCCTAATCTGTCATCCCTCAACTCTAATCCTTCATCCCTAAACCCTAAATGCTATCCCTAATCCTACACCCTCAACAGACTCGATACTATACCTTAAACTCTAATCCCTTATCCCTAAACCCTCCAACCCTATCCCTAATCCTTACACCCTCCACACTCTACTTTAACCCTAATCCCTTGAACCTCAACCCTATCCCTAAACCCTTGACCCTCAAACCTCAACCCTCGATGTCAAACCCTAATCCCTCAACCCTTAACTCTGATCCCTCATCTCTCAACCCTAACCCTAAACCCTAAACCCTCAACCCTCAATGTCAAATCCTAATCCCTCAACCCTTCACTCTAATCCCTCAACCCTAAACCCTATCCCTAAACCCTCAACACTATACCTTAAACCCTAATCCCTTAGCCCTTAACCCTAAACCTTATCCCTAAACCCTAATCCCTCAACCCTCAACCCTAATCTATCATCTCTCAACTCTAATCCCTCATCCCTAAACCCTAAATGCTATCCCTATTCCTACACCCTCAACAGACTCGATACTATACCTTAAACCCTAATCCCTTATCCCTAAACCCTCCAACCCTATCCCTAATCCTTATACCCTCCACACTCTACTTTAACCATAATTCTTCGACCCTCAACCCTATCCCTAAACCATTGACCCTTGAACCTCAACCCTCAACCCTCAACGTCAAACCCTAATCCCTCAACCCTTAACTCTGATCCCTCGACCCTCAACACTATACCTTAAACCCTAATCCCTATCCCTCAACCCTTAACCCTTAAAACTTAAACCCTATCCCCACACCCTCAACACTTGACACTATATCTTAAGCCTTAAACCCTCATCCCTAAAGCCTCAACCCTCAATCCTTAAACCTTCAACCCTAAACCATATCCCTAATCCCTCTACCCTCAACACTCTAACCCTAACCTCGACATTAAATGCTAATCTGTCAACCCTAAACCCTAATCCTAAACCCTCAACACTATACCTTAAACCCTAATCCCTCAACCCTCAACCCTAAACCTTATCCCTAAACCCTAATCCCTCAACCCTCAACCCTAATCCATCATCCTTCAACTCTAATCCCTCATCCCTAAACCCTAAATGCTATCCCTATTCCTAAACCCTCAACAGACTCGATAATATACCTTAAACTCTAATCCCTTATCCCTAAACCCTCCAACCCTATCCCTAATCCTTATACCCTCCACACTCTACTTTAACCCTAATTCCTCAACCCTCAACCCTATCCCTAAACCCTTGACCCTCGAACCTCAACCCTCAACCCTCAACGTCAAACCCTAATCCCTCAACCCTTAACTTTGATCCCTTGACCCTCAACCCTCACCCTAAACCCTCAACCCTCAACGTCAAATTCTAATCCCTTAACCCTTCACTCTAATGCCTCAACCCTAAACCCTATCCCTAAACCCTCAACACTATACCTTAAACCCTAATCCCTCAACCCTAACCCTAAACCTTGTCCCTAAACCCTAATCCCTCAACCCTCAACCCTAATCTGTCATTCGTCATCCCTCAACTCTAATCCCTCATCCCTAAACCCTAAACGCTATCCCTATTCCTAGACCCTCAACAGGCTCGATACTATACCTTAAACCCTAATCCCTTTACCCTCAACACTCTTATTTAACCCTAATCCCTTGACCATTAACCCTATCCCTCAACCTCAACCCTCAACCATCAACCCTCAACCCTCAACTCTCAACATTAAACCCTAATTCATCAACCCTAAACCCTAATCCCTCAAACCTAAACCCTATCCCTAAACCATCAAGCCTCAACACTATACCTTAAACCCTAATCCCTATCCCTCAACCCTTAACCCTTAAAACTTAAACCCTATCCCTACACCCTCAACACTTGACACTATATCTTAAGCCTTAAACCCTCATCCCTAAAGCCTCAAGCCTCAATCCTTAAACCTTCAACCCTAAACCCTATCCCTAATCCCTCTACCCTCAACACTCTAACCCTAACCTTGACATTAAATGATAATCCGTCAACCCTAAACCCTAATCCTAAACCCTCAACCTTCAACACTATACCTTAAACCCTAATCCCTCAACCCTCAACCCTAATCCATCATCCCTCAACTCTAATCCCTCATCCCTAAACCCTAAATGCTATCCCTATTCCTAAACCCTCAACAGACTCGATACTATACCTTAAACTCTAATCCCTTATCCCTAAACCCTCCAACCCTATCCCTAATCCTTATACCCTCCACACTCTACTTTAACCTTAATTCCTCGACCCTCAACCCTATCCCTAAACCCTTGACCCTCGAACCTCAACACTCAACCCTCAACGTCAAACCCTAATCCATCAACCCTCAACTCTGATCCCTCGACCCTCAACCCTATCCCTAAACCCTCAACCTTAAACCCTCAACCCTCAACGTCAAATTCTAATCCCTCAACCCTTCACTCTAATCCCTCAACCCTAAACCCTATCCCTAAACCCTCAACACTATACCTTAAACCCTAATCCCTCAACCCTAACCCTTAACCTTGTCCCTAAACCCTAATCCCTCAACCCTCAACCCTAATCTGGCATCCGTCATCCCTCAACTCTAATCCCTCATCCCTAAACCCTAAACGCTATCCCTATTCCTAGACCCTCAACAGGCTTGATACTATACCTTAAACCCTAATCCCTCTACCCTCGACACTCTTATTTAACCCTAATCCCTTGACCATTAACCCTATCTCTCAACCTCAACCCTCAACCCTCAACCCTCACTCTCAACATTAAACCCTAATTCATCAACCCTAAACCCTGATCCCTCAAACCTAAACCCTATCCCTAAACCATCAACCCTCAACACTATACCTTAAACCCTAATCCCTATCCCTCAACCCTTAACCCTTAAAACTTAAACCCTATCCCTACACCCTTAACACTTGACACTATATCTTAAGCCTTAAACCCTCATCCCTAAAGCCTCAACCCTCAATCCTTAAACCTTCAACCCTAAACCCTATCCCTAATCCCTCTACCCTCGACACTCTAACCCTAACCTTGACATTAAATGCTAATCCGTCAACCCTAAACCCTAATCCTAAACCCTCAACCCTCAACACTATACCTTAAACCCTAATCCCTCAACCCTCAACCCTAAGCCTTATCCCTAAACCCTAATCCCTCAACCCTTAACCCTAATCCATCATCCCTCAACTCTAATCCCTCATCCCTAAACCCTAAATGCTATCCCTATTCCTAAACCCTCAACAGACTCGATACTATACCTTAAACTCTAATCCCTTATCCCTAAACCCTCCAACCCTATCCCTAATCCTTATACCCTCCACACTCTACTTTAACCCTAATTCCTCGACCCTCAACCCTATCCCTAAACCCTTAACCCTCGAACCTCAACCCTCAACCCTCAACGTCAAACCCTAATCCCTCAACCCTTAACTCTGATCCCTCGACCCTCAACCCTATCCCTAAACCCTCAACTCTAAACCCTCAACCCTCAACGTCAAATTCTAATTCCTCAACCCTTCACTCTAATCCCTCAACCCTAAACCCTCAACACTATACCTTAAACCCTAATCCCTCAACCCTCAACCCTAATCTATCATCTGTCATCCCTTAACTCTAATCCCTCATCCCTAAACCCTAAACGCTATCCCTATTCCTAGACCCTCAACAGGCTCGATACTATACCTTAAACCCTAATCCCTCTACCCTCGACACTCTTATTTAACCCTAATCCCTTGACCATTAACCCTATCTCTCAACCTCAACCCTCAACCCTCAACTCTCAACATTAAACCCTAATTCATCAACCCTAAACCCTAATCCTTCAAACCTAAACCCTATCCCTAAACCATCAACCCTCAACACTATACCTTAAACCCTAATCCCTTTCCCTCAACCCTTAACCCTTAAAACTTAAACCCTATCCCTACACCCTCAACACTTGACACTATATCTTAAGCCTTAAACCCTCATCCCTAAAGCCTCAACCCTCAATCCTTAAACCTTCAACACTAAACCCTATCCCTAATCCCTCTACCCTCGACACTCTAACCCTAACCTTGACATTAAATGCTAATCCGTCAACCCTAAACCCTAACCCTAAACCCTAATCCTAAACCCTCAACACTATACCTTAAACCCTAATCCCTCAACCCTCAACCCTAAACCTTATCCCTAAACCCTAATCCCTCAACCCTCAACCCTAATCCATCATCCCTCAACTCTAATCTCTCATCCCTAAACCCTAAATGCTATCCCTATTCCTAAACCCTCAACAGACTCGATACTATACCTTAAACTCTAATCCCTTATCCCTAAACCCTCCAACCCTATCCCTAATCCTTACACCCTCCACACTCTACTTTAACCCTAATCCCTTGAACCTCAACTCTATCCCTAAACCCTTGACCCTCGAACCTCAACCCTCAACCCTCGACGTCAAACCCTAATCCCTTAACCCTTAACTCTGATCCCTCATCTCTCAACCCTAACCCTAAACCCTCAACATCAAATCCTAATCCCTCAACCCTTCACTCTAATCCCTCAACCCTAAACCCTATCCCTAAACCCTCAACACTATACCTTAAACCCTAATCCCTCAGCCCTCAACCCTAAACCTTATCCCTAAACCCTAATCCCTTAACCCTCAACCCTAATTCGTCATCCCTCAACTCTAATCCCTCATCCCTAAACCCTAAATGCTATCCCTATTCCTACACCCTCAACAGAATCGATACTATACCTTAAACCCTAATCCCTTATCCCTAAACCCTCCAACCCTATCCCTAATCCTTATACCCTCCACACTCTACTTTAACCCTAATTCCTCGTCCCTCAACCCTATCCCTAAACCCTTGACCCCTGAACCTCAACCCTCAACCCTCAACATCAAACCCTAATCCCTCAACCCTTAACTCTGATCCCTCGACCCTCAACACTATACCTTAAACCCTAATCCCTATCCCTCAACCCTTAACCCTTAAAACATAAACCCTATCCCTACAACCTCAACACTTGACACTATATCTTAAGCCTTAAACCCTCATCCCTAAAGCCTCAACCCTCAATCCTTAAACCTTCAACCCTAAACCATATCCCTAATCCCTCTACCCTCGACACTCTAACCCTAACCTCGACATTAAATGCTAATCCGTCAACCCTAAACCCTAATCCTAAACCCTCAACCCTCAACACTAGACCTTAAACCCTAATCCCTCAACCCTCAACCCTAAACCTTATCCGTAAAACCTAATCCCTCAACCCTTAACCCTAATCCATCATCCCTCAACTCTAATCCCTCATTCCTAAACCCTAAATGCTATCCCTATTCCTAAACCCTCAACAGACTTGATACTATACCTTAAACCCTAATCCCTTATCCCTAAACCCTCCAACCCTATCCCTAATCCTTACACCCTCCACACTCTACTTTAACCCTAATCCCTCCACCCTAAACCCTATCCCTAAACCCTATCCCTAAACCCTTAACTCTTGAACCTCAACCCTCAACCCTCAATGTCAAACCCTAATCCCTCAACCCTTAACTCTGATCCCTCGACCCTCAACCCTATCCCTAAACCCTAAACCCTCAACCCTAATCTGTCATCCCTCAACTCTAATCCCTCATCCCTAAACCCTAAATGCTACCCCTATTCCTAGACCCTCAATGGGCTCAATACTATACCTTAAACGCTAATCCTTTATCCCTAAACCCTTCAACCCTATCCCCTATCCCTTAACCCTCATGATTAATAGCCTTGAACGTAAAAAATTTAAGGGGAACATAACACGAGCGCGTTATAACGCGCTCGCGTTATGTCAAACATGACAAACAACAGACTTGCGGGAAAGGAAAAATGCAAAGCAAAACATAATGCGAGCTCGCGTTATGTCTTTCTTTGGGAATCCCAAGCCTTGGGCTTGGGATTTGCTTTGGATTTCCAACCCAAAGGCTTGGAGTGCCTTATGAACAGTCAGACGTGTTTTTCTATATTCTTCAAAATTTTACATAATTTCGTTCATGCTAACCCTCAAATTTGCACGTGTTTCAGGGTCGAACAAATCAAACACATGGGTAATGTTAGGCTTTCTCTTAGCTATTTGACGATGTGATTTTTTTCACATTTTAACAATGTTAAGCCTTTCATCTTTAATTTCTTTTGTTTGTGTGTCCGTTTTTAGGCAAAAACCACTGTTTGGTCTTTTTTTCATTGTAAAATAACTATTCATTCAAATTTCAAAAAAATTACATATTTAGAAACTAGACTCCATTCTACAAATATTAAAAAAATAAAAAAATGATTTTCAAGTAGTTTTCAAAATTTATACGGGTAGCACGGCCAAAATTCTATTTTTTAGGATGTGTCCACTTTGAAAATTAGTAAAAAACCAAATAATCATCAAAAAATTATCAGAAAAATCAGGCATAAACTACATGCTATTAGCTAATTTCTCACCAAAGCAATTTTAAAAATAACAAAAAAAAGTTGACCTTTTGAGGGAGCCACAAAACATGCTATGTTATGGTTTTTTGACAGAAACAACACCAATTTCTATGGCTCCTTCTTTTGAACCCCTTAATCTATGCCATTTTCAAAACAAAATAGTAGTTTAGAAAGTAGACTCGGAGCACTACGAACATTGTTTTGGTTGCATCTTCAAATTTTGAGTGTAACTATGCTCAATTTCTCGTCCAAGGCCAGTATTTCCTGATTTCAGAAAAAAAGTGGCCACTTAAGACCCCTTTTTGGCCCCCCATCTTCCTGCACTTACCCCTAGTTAAATTACATTTTTTAGAACAAGAAGGGGAAATAAAACTATAGGTAGCATTAGGGTTTATTACCATAGTCATAGACTTAGTCCCTATCGTACTTAGAACATTGATAACTATAGATTGATATTTAGCTAAGTGTCACTCTAGTGTTGTGTGAATTTGATAATTTGGTCATGCATTCCCTTCTGATGATTATGGTCCACTTTTAGATTATATTGGTTCTTTTTCTTGCACTCCCTCAATTCCAAGGTATTTTCCACAATATTCAGACACAAGGATTAAATTAATCCAGATAAAGGGAAAAACCTATGGTAAAATCAAGGGTGAGAAAAGCCAACGAACATGAGAGTGAATAAACCTCCTCTACACTTCAGGCTCTGCAAAGCCTAGGTGGGTTTCCCTTATAAGACACTTATTTAGAATGAATACTCATAATTGGCCACAGTGTCCAGCAGAAATGACATTTCACACACATGAGACAAGAGGCTGAAAGGTTTATGCAATCTTTAAGCCAATCTCTTATAATCTTTAAAAGCTTTGATGTGAAAGTGTAAATAATTACAAATAATTTATGCAGAGTGTGAGATTTGTCACTTTAAAGAGTGTTAGGCTTGGGGTTTACTCAAACACAGATCAGTGCCTAACAGGGGATCACAAAGTCACAGTTGCAGTAACAATTCCATCATAGTTTGACATACACCTGATAATCCAATTAAATGTTAATGCATTGCAGTAACAAAGACTTTCCAAAGGTAATTAACAGTCACTCATACTTAATTATCCGGTCAAATACTACTAGCATTTACTATTATTTATGAAAGGATTACTCCGTTACTTAAATGCATACTACCATAATTAAAAGTTTGTATAGCAAATGTATACAAGAGAATCAACAATCCTTGATTATTAACTTCAAAAGTTTTATTACATTTGATAGATGGAGACAAGATACACATAACTACTTGCTTTTCATATAAAACCAAATCAAGGAAAGCATTCTACTACATAAAACAAATAATTGATAACAAAGCTACTCCTAATTTGCTACAAGTCTATACTCCTGCTAATTTTCCAACCCTTTGTAAGAGTAAGAGCATCCCTTTATAGAACAAGGGAGCCTCTTACAATGCAATAGATGAGTGATAGATGTCACCCTCAAAGTTACCAACTGAATCCTAAACAAAAAAGTAACAAAGCACAAGGGTTCATTAGAAGTGCAGTATATTTCATTTGGATGCCAAGATGGTAAGCACGGTCAATTAGGCATCTCTTGGACCACCCAAATGTCATAGTCTTCACCCACCAAAGTTGAGGTGTATGTTACTGTTGGTTGCCACGGTGAAGATGAATGAAGTGAAAGGTGTTATTTGCCTAACTTCTTTGACTTTGTCAATAAGTGTTGGCCATTGGAAACTAAGAGTTTCCTTCACCGGATTTTGAGCAGCTGCATGTAGTCGAAGGGATCTACCAGCAAAACCCAGACCTCACCAGATCCTTAGGATTGGGAGGTGGTGTTCAGGGAACAAATAGGTTGCCATAGCAATGCATACATTCATCTCCGCAAGTAGGAAATCCTCCCACTAAACCCAACATTGAAGGAAGCACACACATAGTCGATTGCCAATTTTGTCCATTCCAAAAGAAGCTCCACTATTTCTCTTTCTTTTGAAAGCACACAACTTCAACGAAGAGAACAATGGCAAAGAAATTGCAGGAAGGGAGAACATAATGAATGCTTAGGAAGAATGGTGATATTATAGAAAAGAAAGATGCATTGTGTGAATACTTAGTCTCCTTTAATAATCAAAAGGTAGTCGACACACTTGTTCAGTACTCGATCTCTGCAAAATTCTTTGGATTTGATCCTATCCTTCATTTGTGCCAACTGAGTGTTCAAACACTCCACACCAATGAGCTCATTCTTCATTAATCGACCGAAGTATACATCACCTTCAACATGCTATGCTAGGAAGAAACATGTTGCTAGGAGGGAGATGCTACCACTTGGCAACACTCAATACGTAAATATCATCTAATTAAGGTAACTAGCAAAAACAAAGCACCTTTGGGATCCTTGATACACATGGCTCAAAAGCACCTCAACGCATCTTTTAGATGATTCATTAAGTAGAAGGTTGCACTAGGAAAATTTTACTTAAAATATAAGCAGGGACCATAGACATAGAGCAGGGCAATAGTCTAGAGCGGTAAAGGGGGCCAGTTATATCATGAAAATAAGGGGCTTCATGAAGCAACTTAAATGAAGATTATCGGGAGCACTAGTCACCATCAAAATAGACCACATTAAAATAGATTTATACTAAGGCCAGGATTAAAAAGCTTTGCATGAATATTTTAAAATTTTCATAAAAACCCTAAGGATTTTGCAAATTCTAATAGATTATTTGCCTCTTTATGGAAAATGTTAAGAATAATGAGGTCCTCTACACTAAAAATAGGCCACATTATTCCTCCTATTACTTGGTCCCACCACATCCCCCCTTTAGCTTGAGCTACATAGAATCTTAAAAGGCTAAGAGGCTAAGCAAGTTGATAGTGATTAATGAAGTCATGTTTATGATAGCGGTTTTTGAATTGCAACACACATTGTCTTTGCAAATTGCTTTCTTATAAGTAATTAGGCAAATGCATTGAATTGATAAATGTCATTTCAAGGATCACCAAAAGTGTTAATTTCTTCCTCCTATGGTAATAATGGATTTTGTAGTTGAAGGAAAGGGTGCATTTAATGAAGTAATTACATAAATGGATGACATGGGGATATATGAGTAATTGGAGACCATATAACCCTAAAAAAATTGAAACATGGAGAAGAAATATAGGAAGATTAGGGATAGGTCATGAATATGATGAAGTTGAAGATTTGATTAGAAGTTGTAGCAGTGAGCTAGACAAGATGAGATAAGCATGTCTGAAAATTTGCCTTGAAAAAGGGAAAAGGAAAATAATTTATCCTAATTATCCAAGAGTTGTTCCTCTTCTTATTGAACCAATCTAAGAATGAATAAAATTTAGAAGAATGTAGAATTTTTTACCAAAATGCCTAATAAGTTTGAGGTGTCGCAAGAAAGGACACAAGGAGGAGATAAATTTAGTGAAGATCCATATGTATAGTTAATTGAAGAAAGAGCTCATAGAGTACCATCTCTTGCAACATCAATTGCTAATCAACCTTCACAATGTCCCAAGCCACCACCAATGCAATTTGATCCTTTCCCCTTGGTTAATTATATTGAAACTAAAGAAATTAGTGAACATGTACTCTATAAGAATAAGAAATTGTTCATATGGAGTCTCCCCAATGACAAGGAAGTAAAGAGTTAGTAATCCTAAAGGCTTATGCATTACTATAAGAATATGTTGTTGATATATATTAGGGATCTCAAAATGAGGGTTGAAAGGAATTCTTGGTAGATGATCAATTTGTGAAAACTCTTGAAATTAGGAAATTTGCTTTAATACTAAAGATAAAGGAAAAACAAACTTAGAAAAGGAAGGTGACTTTATTAGAAGATGCCCAAGATATTTTAGAAAGTAGTGTCCCTCCTAGTGCTCTTAATTTTGATGTAGAAAATATCACTCTAGATGAAGGGAGAAAATTGGTCAAGGCTAGTGATTTCCTTCTATTACTTGGCTAGGGTGTTGTGAAGGCCATGGTTTTTGACACTATAAGATGAAGATATACATATGTAAATTTATTCTAAATTCAGGAAGATGTGGCTCAATTTGTTTCTAGATCTACATTTGATCTAGAATTATAGACTCTAGCTATATGGACAATTCCCCTTGGGATTGATAGGCCTCCAATTAATTATATTCCATAACAATTAGCTAGGAAATTAATGGTAAAAAGGGTTGTGATTTTTCAACCACAAATGCAACAACTTTGGCAATTCACGGTGCCCAATTCAGTCAAGGTACCACCAAAAGGTTACACAAAACTATGATAAACTTAAAAGTAAAAAATTTGAAGTTGAAGAATGATAATTTTAGTGAACCTCAATGCAAACCACAACAAAATAAAGGAACAGATGTAGGATTCCATGATAACTTGGCTTCTTCCTTTAAACCATATACCTTAGTTGACAACCCCTATTAAGGAATTAAGGCAAAAGCAAAAAAAGGGCAAGGGAACTACAACTTTTGTTACAAAATATTGAGGAAGAGAAAAGGGAAACCAAGGATGAAGTAAAGACTTCTAAATCCAAATAGGTAGAAATAATTTGTGGCACTTTTCATCATATGGTCTAATTAATTGCTAGATTATGCAAGGATCTATGGGGGTTTTTTTTATAAATCCATTAAGGCAATGGATAGGCTTGTTGTAATTCAAAGGAAAACTTCGACATGCCAAGAACAAATGATTGTCTTGAGCATAACAAATGGATAGAATCTTCATCAAAACAAAGTATTCCAAACCTATCAACTTTCCCAAAATAATGATAGCACATGAATTATGTGAAATTTTATCTAACATTCCTTTATTTATAGATGCTAAGGGAAATGACTTAAATCTAAGCTAACTAAATTGCATGGCTTAGTCAAAACTAGATTGCGCAAAATTAAAAATTAAGAATGAGAGGGGGATATTAAGGAAATACACATGGAAATATGTGTTTAAAGTTTTACCATCTCTTTTGGTGGATCCCCTCTCCAAAATGAGTAGTTAGATTTGGCTAAATTTAATAAAGTGTTGGATAAAGTTTTGGTATTACAAACAAGGGTTAGCACACTCATTAAAGATAGTAAGAGGATATTAGATGCTAGATGAAATAATAATATGACCAATGTTGACATGATCTCTAATGTTGATCTTCCAAGTGATCAAGAATGAGGTTAGTGGATATATATATATACCTAACACCACATATTATTTTATTAATTTATTCTTGCAATATATATATATATATATATATACCTAACACCACATATTATTTTATTAATTTATTCTTGCAAAGATAAATATTGATGTCTTATCAACTTAGAAAGGAGTTAGACATTATTGAATATATGTAGCAAGGCAGTGATTGTGCTTCAAGTGGTTTTAGATATAGTTTTGGGCTTTCCATAGTAGATTACCAGTTAGAACAAAAGGCATGAAGACAAGGCTAATGGGTCATACATCAAGGTTTTAAAAGGCATGGGGTTTTTCATAAATTCCTTTATTTGAGCTAAGCATGATCTAAGTTGTAATGTCCCAAACCAAAATAATATTAAAATATTCTCATATATGAAATTCAAATTATTTTTAACAACTAAACATAAAATGTACTAAAATCTAATGTACAACAATTAAATAGAGATATGCACTCAAATCCACCCAAAAGCTAGACATGCATTATTATGTCGCAAATAAACTTCTTTTTCTAAAATCTAATTTTATACTCAAATAAAATCTATAGGAAACCATCTACAAAAAAATAATTACTTTCTGATCACCAAAATCCTACGAAGGCAAGGTGAGAGCATATGGTGAGAAAAATTGAATAAACTATACATATTTTTTCAAAAAACTATGCCAAAAAGATAGATAATCTTTTCACACATAAATGGAAACTTCAAAATATGCTTAAGCTAATTCTTATTGATCAAATGTGCATAAAAATACTAAAATATATCAAATATTATACCAATACAAATGATGGATAAATCTAAGATAAATTTATGTATGTTGGAGCTCCCTTCTATGCAATCTTGCAAATACAAGCTATTGAAAATATATGTTGTCAAAGGGCCCTTGGTCTACTAGTGAAGTTGAAAGGTTCTAAATGAGCTCACCAGGGATCAAGTCTTGTTGAGTGCAAGGCCCCCAACACCATAAGGGATGATGTCTGGATTGTGCCCCAGGCGAATTTAGCAGAATGGATACCCCTCAGTCCTTGGCTCCTAGCCGAAGAGGTTTGGCCTAGGGCTCGTGCTCCTGTATCGAGTAGAAAAATGATCTTGTGGATGATCTCCATCAAAAAAATATGTTGAAAATCTTTAAATCATGTAGTTGAACATGAGTGCTCAAGCAATGAAAATTTTGATAAATTAGCAAAAGATATCAACTGAAGAAGTTGTCTGGCTTGTATAGAAGTTATGACACAAATCCCAACGTCCAATTATGTCTAAAAATAATAAAAATAAAATATTTCAATATTATTTTTTTTGCAAATATTCCATCTCCAATTAAATCCACAAAAAAAGTTGTCATAACTCCTCTTTGATTCCCACTTATTTTTTGTTAGTGAAGATGCTCTTCTTACACCTACTTACAATTGTCATAAATAATTATGAGAAACTCTTCCAAAATTCAAAATAATAATATTTTATTTATTAAAGATGTTTTCGAGAATAAACTCTTTGTAACTCCCCACTTACCAAAGTAACTTTATTTGTAACTATTTTTCTTTATTCAATAATTTTATTTTTTTTCATTAATCTAAATTATGTTGATTTACTTGTATTTATTTAATTAACCTAAATTAATATTGGGGTATTTACACTCTCATTCATTTATCCCTTAAGTTAGACAAACATTTTGGACATTCAAATTCTCATTTATTGAAGTGAAAATGTTAAAAACAACATGTAGGTAATGTGAACCCAATCGAATGGATATCTCCAAAGTAGTCACAAATGAAAGGTACATGGTCTAGAGAAAAGGTTAATGTACGGTGATAATAGGTACCTATTTCTTTAAATTTCAAATAGTGGTTGTTATTGATCCCGGTCTCCCCGTGCAATCAAATGTCCTTCCTCAAGTAGGTATGATTTTCGCACTAGATTATCATTCCAGTCAATAAATTACAAAGCACTCGCTTTACTAAAAAATTAGGGTTTCATCGAGGGTGTTGTTTTGCGTGATATTAATTATCTAAATCAATTTAGATTTTACATTTTTAAATTGGAGATAAATATATTGATAATTTTGTATGAGTGTATTTGTGTTTTTTATTGGATTCATTTTGATAAAAGTATTGTAAATGCAATAATAAGTATATAATAGTATATTTTTGTGTGAAAGGTTCATGACATTTCTACATCTTGATTTCTTTTATTACTTATTTTTAAATATTTGGACATGATTTTTAGATTTCCCATATGTTAAATTAAATTTGTGAGTGTGGATTTGATATAGGTAATGTTTGCATCCACAGATTTGAACATTGAACTTTCAAAATTTAAATTTAAATTTTATTTCATTCACTGCCTCCTACTATCCATTGCAAGTCAGCCTAACACATATTGTGTTGATTTTCGTGTTTAGTTGTTGTATTTGAGAATACTCGTTCATTCATTTTAAATCACCTAGGAATCTATTGAGCATATCTAGAATTTAATTTGTAAAAAGGGTAAAAAGAATTTAGTAGCATTATTAGAGGACCATATCAGCGTACATCATCCTAGGTCTTTACACACTTTCTTTTTGTCTTTGAATCTTTCACTTAGGAGTTGTAAAGTTGGTCCAATAGGAATCTAATTGAGGAGAATTTGACCCTCGCGATCTAGCTAATTCCCCAAAGGTGTTCCTAAACACCAGCAGTCCTTACGTAAATTAAACTATTAGAGATCAAGGTGAGTGAATTGCAACAATCCACTTTTTGCTAGATTATTCTCACGAGCCACAAATCAAATGTGTGCTAGGTTCATGTCCACATACATGGAGATCAAGTCCACACACACATAAGTGAACCAAAGCGAAGTTATAGTCAATTTGGTAAATTTTAAATCATCCCCTTGAGTGAGCCTTAAAAATCCATCACTGGGGCAAATTAATTCCTAGCATCATCAACTCCATTTTCCCAACTAAGCATTATATTTGAATTAATTTTAATCTTGCATTAATTGCAACATTTATTTCAATTACTGGTCCTAACTCATTATCCTAGGTCAAGTTTGGTTATCATTGCAATATAATTAATTTACCTAGGATAAATGTACAATTAACCTAAATACTTGAGCTAGGTAAATAACAAAATAATTAAATGCTATTTTAAAAAATTGGAGGGATTAGGTACTTAGCTTGTGGAACAATGATGAAGAAGAAACCTAATATAACATAAATTCCACTTGCCTTGGTATTAAAAATGAGTGCTCTCAATCTGAGATGTGTATTGGGACTATAGCAATTTTGAAACTATTTGTGGGTTGAACTTGCTTTATGCATAATCAATCCCACTTGCTATAGAAATGATTTTCCATGAAAAAATAATCTAAAACCCATGGAAATGATACTACACATTGTGGACTTCTATGACTCGTGTTACCTGAAACTATGATGTTTGCTCTAGCATAAGGACTATAGGTATTGAAAATATTTTGGGAAAATCATTAGATTACAAGGGCCAAGTTCTCCTAGGTCAACCCCCTTGTTTGGACCAACTTTATAGTCATGGAAAAGATCAAATATAACACACTTTAGTCATGCAAATGTCCTAGAATGATTTGATCCATTGCAATTAGGTTTCTTTTAATGCTCCAAAGTGAAGTGTTCCTAGCATGATTCTCTTTCAATGCATAGGATTTTCAAATATGAATCAAATGTGAATAAGTACACATTAAATGTCTTTAAATACCTAGCATAACAATTAATCATGTAAACATGTACTAAGTTTACAAAGTCATCTCATAATAGCTAGTGGAATAAGCAAAGAGTCTATGAAGACTCTTGAAAATTAAATTTCTTGAATTTTAGGTCAATTTCATGTGGTGCAAGATTAATCATGCATGCCACAACATTGACTTAGAAATAGAAATATGAAATATGATGAATGGATGTTTGAACATTCGAACAACAATAAACATAACAAGTAACATATATATAAGAATATGTACAAATATATATAAGATAGAGTCAAATATATAAGAGAGTATATAAATAAAAAATATAAGATCAAAATATAGATTCAACTTTACACAAAAATACATCATTTATTGATATATAGTTATATTAAACTATTTGATGTTATTTCAACCATTACAATACATATACATACATATAGGCTATCAAACGAAAGGAAGAACAATGTTGTCAACATGTGCAAGAGCCTATTACTTAGATTCAAAGCCATTACACATGTACATATGTTGTCCTTGTTTCAAGTCAAGTCAATTTTGTATGTATTTTCAAGATCCTCATAATTTTGTGATGTCATTATGTTTTCATAGTTGAGTTTGCCTAAAAAAAATTCCTACTTAGTCATTTTTACCCTCAAGAGTCTTTAGTTTTTCCTTTGTGAAGTGTTTGGAAGAAAAAATTTAATGTTATCACCGTTCTGGCTAGGTTTCAAAATCCCTATCAGAGTATAACAAGATTTCCAGAACCTTGTTGGCTCCTGACATCGCTTTCTTAACCTTTCATAAGTTTTCTAAAATTCACTAGTTGTTCTTTTTTGTAGTCTACATCGGCATTTTAGAGAGGTTTCACAACCTCTATTAGCCTTAATGTGCTTTTCAAAACTCATCTAATTCAAAAGAATGAAGTTTGAAGAAATTTTAAGTATTTATCAAAGCTTTAGTGTGGTTTTGAAAACTCCATCGACTTCCGACAAATTTTTTAAAACTTTGTTGAAGTCATAATATTTCCATAATTAGTTCAAAAATTGAAGGGACAACCAAGTTTAAAAGGATTTCAGCATTCATTGGCATTTTACACTAGTTTCAAAACTTGTGTCGACATTCAATGCTTATTTCACAAACAAAATGAAGTTTTAAGAAGAAAGGCCTTTGGAACATAGGGGAGAAGACCCAATAGGTGAGGTAGTTCCAATGGCTGAGATAGTATATGTGCATTTAAGGCCCAATATTTTTAAAACTTTAGTACTAGTAGTTGTGACTTTAAGGCTATTAGTGTTACTATAAGTACTAATAATTGAATGAAATGTGCCCTTTAGATTTGAAAAACAACCAATCATGTGATGCCACATCAGCCCACCAACAAAACATGACTTAATGCACACCTATTGGTCCACCCTTTTTGGGGGGAACTATTTGACACCTTAAAAAAAAGCATGTTGATGTGGCATCATATTTGATGATGTGGCCCCATAACCTTAGTTATAAGCAGGGGCCTTGTCAAGTAAGCTACTATAATTTTTTTGGAGTGATTCGAAATTGCCACATATGATTTTGAGAGGTGTGAAGTTAGGGTGCTCCACTACTGGGTCCTCTCCCCTAATTGGTGAATCCAACGACAATTTTATGTGGTTCCATAACTAGCTTTGGAACCCAACAACCTTTTTGAAACTAGAGCAAGTTAGAAAGGAAAGGTCTTAAGTTAGAAGTTGAAATCTTTATCAGGAGTTATATAAGGTTTCAAAACCTATGCCAGGCCAAGATGAGACTACTAAAAGTCAAACTTTCCACAACTTACAAAAAAAAAGAGCATGTCGGTAGTTGGATATAGTTTCAAAACTACAAGCCTAAGTCGAAAGAAATAAAGGAAGAGTTAGTGTCAAAGATTCAATGGGTTTCCATAACCATCTAAAAAGGTTGATATTCAAAACTTGTCAAGAAAGGGAATAGGTAAACAAGTTTTCCAAAAGAAGGTTATGAGTTGGTTGATTAGAGTTGATAGTACTTGGTGATCATTTATAGCCTCAAAAGGAGCACAAACCTTTCTTTTTGACAAGAGGAGTTTTCAAAACCTGCGAAAAGACCAACAACTAAAAGAAACCCTAAAACATTAGCAGAGCATTATTAAAGTATATGAAGAAGTTTTTTTTTAACACAAAAGTTTCAATAAAAATCTCCAACAAGCAGAAGAGCTTTTCTCGTGGCCTAGCCAACAATTTGAACCAGAATATTCCCAAAATATTACAAGGCACTCTCTACCCTTCAAATTATGAATGCTCAGAGATTTAAAAAACGTATTTCTATGCCAATGATTATTTCACTACTTTCTTTTCCTCCAAATGTTCAAATTCGTTGGTGCCTCGTATGCATTGAGTATAAACACGTAAAGGGTTTGCATTCTTAGCCATAACTATCATACCCACATTTTAAATGTGGTCATGGAAACTGAACTAGCAAAAAAAATTCTAAACCCAACTCTAAAACCCCCTTGCGCGCAACATGCGTGCTCGTCAGCATGTGCACTTAACTTTGTTGCATCTGCATCAAACATTGAGCACGCCACATCAAAGCGAGACAAAACACAATGAAGTCAGGGAGGTACAAAACTCCTTTCGCATCCCTTAGATATGAGGGGTTAACCTACAAGGTTTAGGCGTCACAATAGGCGTCGCCACATTGAGGGAAGGCCTCTTTTGAGGGACAATCCCTAGGGTTTTCTAGATGAAGTGAGAAGTCAATTTCGACACAAGTCGAAATCCTAACCCTAAAACTAATTAACCAATTAATTTAACTCTAATGCGGAAAAGAAAACAAACTAAAAATTAAATTAATTCAACATCAACTAGGATTAAATTAATACAAGGAAATAAATTAGATTAAATACCTTTTCAATAGTCTAACATTAATAAATTTGAGGGAAGACCTTAAAATTAAAACTATACAACAATAAAATTCATTAATGAAATAAACACTTTTCCATTAAAAACATCCACCTCATTTGCTCAACTAAAACTTAAAAACAAATAACCCAACTCCATAACATTACTAGTACATACTAATGTTCAAATGTGCATAACATTGCAAAAATCTTCCCAAGGTTCAATAGATTAAATTGGACAACAAATTAAAATACCAACTATAGAACATTACAAATTTAATCCAAATCACTTAAGTGGGTTTAGAAGGTCAAAAGGTTTAAAAAGTGTTTCAGGGTCCCTAATAATTAGGGCAACCCTCACAACCCTAAAGTAGTTTATAAAAAGACTATTCTAGTCCATTTCTCTCACAATGTTGCTTGTTTTGTTTTGCAAGTTGGAATTTTGGGAGCTTAGGGAAATCTCTTCCCTATGGAAAGATTATTTCCCATTAACATGATTAGTTTTCTAGGATGGAACATATTTGTTGGTTGTGTTTCATGTTCCCATGTTAAATTGTGGGCATGACATAAGGGTATCCTTGTGCCACTCTATTACATTTAAGAATAGTAGCCAAGAGATGTGTTTCACCTTAGGAATCCGATACATCTTAAACCCAAGTTTCATGGTGACCACGCTTTTTAATAATTAAGACTTTGTTTTAAAACAAGCAAATCCTCAAGCAGCTACTAAACCTTACCATTAACTTTTAGTGCACCCAAGCTTATAAGAATTTGTACATCACTAATATATTAAAGAGTACTTCACAAATAGAGATACCTTTCTTAGAACTTCAATGAACTTATTGTTGTACTTCTAATGAACTTTTTACCCTCAACTATCCCTGCAATTTGTTAGGGAGTTCTACCGTCTTTTTGAGACAAAGTCTGGTAGAAATATAAGTTAGTCCTAACCCATAACACACACCTTGATGCCAAACATTGGACTTGGCACTCGGGCAAGAATATCAAGATTGAATTGTCTATGTAAAGCTTAGTCCTTGGAATGAAAATACTTTGGTAAGATAAAGGTTTTTGGGGGGATAAATTTGTTGTTAAATTTTAAGAGTCAAGATAGATTTCCACTGTTTACAAGCACATCAGCTTTTGAAATTTAAAGATTGCAGAAAATGTGTATATATGCAAACACCCACTCCACCATTCCCCCTGGTAATTTGTGTCACCCAGTTCATTAATTATTTGATAGTGTTTTTTTGCCAAGATCAGTTAATAATAATGAAAAAAATCATAACATAGAGGTTTTCAGGGGATAAATATATCATAAAGTTTAAGAGTCAACATAGATTACCACTGTTTACAAGCACATCAGCTTTCGAAATTTTGAAGATTGCGGAAATGGGTAGATATGCAAACACCCACTCCACCATCCCCTCTAGTAACTTACACCACCCACTTCATTAATTATTTATGTTGTGCCTACACAGAAATAACCTAAAAGTAAAAACCCTAAATGACATTATCCTTGAAACCCTAAAGATAATAACATAAAATAAGGGAGAGGGCCCGATTGTGGGCATAGGACATTTGGTGGGTATAATATGTGACAGCCTAGGGCCCACTTTTGGGCAATAAAAATGCCAACAAAAATTCCAAATGTGCTTTTTAATATGATAGGACAGGTTCATATAAAATTGAAAATATGTCCTATCATAGGTAGACTATTTTTTACCACCTTCTCAATATTAGGTGAATGCAACTTGACATTTATTTGCCACCATCCTAATATTAAGTGAATGCAAGTGGATAAACTTATTTCCACATTATAAATAATCTTTGCCACCTTCCCAATAAAAGGTTATTGCAAATGGTATTTTTTTAATCCAAAATATATGTCTTATTGCATTAAAAGTGAGTTGACATGTACATAAGTCATTGTCAACTGACCAAGATGTAAATATATTTTAACAAAATACATTAAAACATGTTCCATTTCTTATCTTTTTTTTACAAACTATTGGTTCCACCATGTCCATAATCACCAATCTTTTTGTGAATTTACCTGCAAAAATGAAAAAAAAACTCTCAGGGTCACTATGCATTGCAATTTTTCAATAAAACATGTAATTATTATAGTATTATTTCCAAATAAACATAAAATTAAAATAATTAAAAACAAAATATTAAAACTAGTTAGAAATACAATTTTTTTTAATATCATTTCATATAGCCTTGCTCATTTTCATTAAACTTACGCATTTATCTATCTCTGCAATCTATATATATATGGTGCCTAATACTAAAACTGCATACTGAAATTTTCATAAATACTATATATCTAACTATATAGATAGATATAGCTAAACTCTGGCCCTATGTGTTGGGTTAGAATATTATTTTTTCATCTAGCCAAAACACAATGCCTGTTAGATCGGAGGAGCTTGACAGGGAAATCATCAAGGCCTTCATAGCTGAGCCAAATGGATAGATAGATATAGTTGAGTTATATATATAGTGAAAGGCAGAATGTAAAAGCTCAAAAAATATAGATGGATATAGCTGAGCCAGATATATAGATATAGCTGAGTCAGATATATAGATAGACATAGCTGAGAGGTTTTCATATAGCTGAGTCAAATATATATATAAATGGGGGGTGCCAGCTCAACTGTCAAGGGACGTGGCCAAAAAAAAATTCTAACTCGAACGCTGCTAACGTGGACCCCTCGCTCAACATTGCCCTACCCACCACTAGTCCCTCTCCCTTACATAAGTTTCCTATATCACACTGTCACATACTATACCCACCATATGTCATATGTCACATACTAAAGAGCCCCAGACCTGGTATAGTATTTACATTCAACTTAATTAGATGTATGCTTTGTTTGTTCTTCAATTAAAGTGATTGTAAATATCAGCCCCTCTCTCTTACAGCCAACTATGATAGTGGTTGACTCCTACTTATGTTGTAGTGATTGTATATATATTGCAGAGATAGATAGACACATAAGTTTCCTATACCCTTCTTCATTTACATTCAACTTAATTAGATGTATGCTTTGTTTGTTCTTCAATTATTGTAACATGTATGGTAACCATTTCTAAACCATCATTTTGAAACATTTACATAACTTGAAACAACAGTATGATAGAAATAATGATAGGGACCGCAGATGGAGGAAGTCCAAAAAAATGCAGGCAACTTGGGAGGAAGGGCTTGGGGAGATGTCGAAGATAACTGGCGGGCAAAAGAAGAAGCAAGAGTGAAGCGGTGACCTCAAGAAAATGGACACATCCCGCAATGGGTTTTCAAAAGAGGAAGATAGGTGGACCAGTGTAGGCCAAGATTCTTCCCATTCGCATCAAATGTTCCTATTCGGAGGTGGAAAGAGACGAAGACCTCCCGCAAGAACCAAAGATGGAGCCCACACAGAGCTGCCTTGGATCCAACCAAGGAATCAATTTTGACAAAACCATTGGGGAAAAAAGAATCGAGGGCAAGGCAGGGCCAGAAAGGGCAAGGGCATCTACATGCCTAAGCATAGGAATGCATCTTCGGGAGATAATGGATGGTTCAGGGAAAAAAACCACAAGACAGATATGGCAGAAAGTTGGCATCACAGTGACACACCGGAGCAAAGTGAGCTGCAGAAAGGCCCTTGGAAGCCCAAGGAGATAGTGGCAGACGACACGATCGGCCTCGACGCCAAAAAAGGTAAGGTCGACAAACCTGCTTTTGATAGACCTCATATTACCCTTAACCAAAACCAGCTCATGAATTGCAATAATAAACTCAAAGAATAAGGGGTCTTGGCCAAATGGGGAGGGGGTTGGTCAGAAATTGAGAGAATTCAAAACTGGTGTTGGGAAATATGGGGTAAGTAAACCAAAATCACTGTAATCCCTAATGCCTTCTTCCTGATCGAATTCCCCTCTAATACCATAAAGAAAGAAGCCCAAGATGGTGGGCCATACATCCTGGACGGGTCGGGCATGCATTTGGTCGATTGGTACCCAAATTTTGATCCGTGGAAACACAAAATAGGGGAGGGGTTGGTTTGGTTTTGGATGTACAACTTGCCAGCTGAATATTTGGGGGAAGAAATCCTTGAAGAGATAGGGAGAGGATTAGGGACCCTTTTAGCCATTGATAAAATGTTTGAAGATAGAATCTAGGGTGCATATGTAAGGATATGCATACGATTAAAACCCCATCACCCTCTGCCCCAGAATTTGGAGATATTGGTGGAAGATAGGAAGTGGACTCAAGACTTGCTAAGGGAAGATCAAATGAAACTCTGTTCACATTGCAAATCATGGGATCACAGGGATTTGGGGTGCAAAGTCAAGGCACATGTTGACAAAAAAGGAAAATACACTTGGGAGGGTATCCAATCAAAAGATATCCCTGGGGAACCAAGGGACCCTGGCTTGAATCAAACAACCAATTTAGGAGAATGATATAGGGCAGAGGAGGTACTGATAAAGGATATTGGGACTGAGAAAAGGAATATTGAACCGGTAAAAGGTACCACATCTTCAACTCCCTCAGAAATTTGCAACAAGACAGAGATCTGGGATTTGATCATCTATCAACCTCTGAGGCTGAGGGGGACAAGGTCTGGAGCCCAAAGCAATGATAATCCCCAGGGGGCTTAACCCAAAAAGGAAGTCCCCCCAACCTCCCTTGAGAGGGAGGAGGCCTCAACAAAAGAGACCTCCCTCGCGAGGCTTCGAGACTTCAGGGATGAGAAGCATATTAATACTCTTGTCGGTGTAGAGGAGAGTGAACAAGATACTGAAGAGGAAGAGGATGGGGGACTTGAGGGGGATGAGGAAATAATTTGGGATGAGAGAATGCTGGAGCAAACCCAATCCAAGAGAAAGAAACCCAACTTTAAGAAAGCAGAGAAAAGGGGGCCAAATCCAACAGGGCTAAGCTGGAGATAGCAGCCAATGCAACCGAATAAATGAAATTAAGATCAAGGAAGGATGTATTCCTTCCCCAGGAGCAATGAAGGTAATTACATTGAATGTTAGGGGCATTAATGCCCCTAACAAGTGGTGTCTAGTCAAACGCCAAATTGACCAAACAAATGCAGACTTGATCCTTCTTCAAGAAACTAAGCTAGGCAAGGAGGAAAGTGAAAAGAGATTCAAAAATTGGAGGCAATGGAAAGGAGTCTTCACTAAAGCCGTGGGTGCCTCAGGTGGTTTGATCATTTTATGGTACCCCCTCTCCATGGAAAGAGAATTAATAGAAGCAAGTAGATGGTGGATCATTTTGAAAGGCAGACTTCTGTAAAAGAATGAGAGCTTCCTCATTTTCAATGTTTATGGGCCTATGACTACGTCAGAAAAGAATGCAGTATGGCAACAACTATCGGAGAAATTAAGGCCCTTAAGGGAGGAGAAGGGCATTGTAGCCAGGGATTTCAATGCAACCACCAACAATGAGGAGAAGAGGGGAGGACTAACCAGAGTGACAAATGTGCAAAGAGATTTCCAAGATTTCATTGATAGGAATCAGCTCCAAGACATCCCCACTAAAAATGGCACCTTCACTTGGACGAACAGAAGGATAGGCTTCACCAGTATAGCAGAAAGACTAGATAGATTCTTGTTGGCCGGGGATTGGGGTGTTCAGTCTGGGACAGTAGAGGCAGACATCCTACCCTTGTCGGGTTTGGACCACTTCCCAGTACAATTATCATCCTGCTAGAAGAACCCCCTAAGGGGTGCCCCTTTAGATTTGAAAGTATGTGGTTGAGGAATGAGACCCTTCCAGAACTTGTAGCCCATTGGTGGGAAGAAGTCAAAGTGGTAAACCAATCCAAACTCTTCATTCTGAGTAAGAAGCTTGGTTTTGTGAAGACCAAACTTAGGGAGTGGAACAAGACACATTTCAAAAACATCTTTCAGGAAAAAATGAGGGTTGAGCAGGAGTTAGCTGTCTTGAATGAGTAGGTAATAAAGAATGGGATGAGTGAGGAGGAATTTGTAGCAGAAAAAACTTTAAAAGAAGAATTGAATGAACTGCTGAAGAGAGGAGATTTACTGGAGACAGAAGTCCAGAGAAACCTGGTTGAAGGAGGGTGACAGGAATACCAAGTTCTTTCATGGAATTGTAGTAACCAACAAAGGTAGGAATAGAATCACAGAAATCACGAAGGAAGATGGAAGCCTAACTCACTCCACAGAAGAAGTCAACCAGACGACAACCTCCTACTTTGAGACAATCTTAAACAAGGAAGCCCCTCTCCAAAGGGAAGTAAGAGACAGAATCTTAGCCACCATCCCCCCTGTTATTTCAGTGGAACAGAACCAAGCACTCTTCAAATAAATAGAGAAAGAGGAGGTCAGAATCACCACTCTCCTCCTCAAACCAAACAAATCTCTAGGACCAGATGGTTTCACATCTCGTTTCTTCCAACATTTCTAGGATATAGTGGGGGAAGATGTCACCAAGGCTGCTGAGGAATCCAGAAAGAAGATGACGATGTTGAAATCTTTCAACCACACCTTCTTGGCCCTAGTCCCCAAAAAGAAAAACCCCCAGGAGATGGGAGACTTTAGGCTAATTGCATTGTGCAATGTGGTTTACAAGATTGTCACCAAATTGATGGTTCCTGTATCTCAGAGGAACAAACGGGTTTTGTCCCGGGCAGATCGATTGCGAAAGGTATCATCACTCATGAAAGCGATTCACTCGATTAGGAAAGCAAGAGAGCCCAACATGATCCTTAAACTGGATATCTTAAAAGCCTATGATTTAGTGGACAGAAGTTTCCTAATGGAGGTCCTGGAAAGGTTTGGCTTCAACAGAAACTAGAGAGAGTTGGTTCTCAGCTACATTTCCTCTCCAAAATTCTCTGTTCTAGTGAATGGCTCAGCCCATGGCTTCTTCGCCTCAACTAGGGGCATTAGACAAAGGGATCCCCTCTTCCCCCTTCCTCTTCATCATCATGGAAGAAGCCCTAGGAAAAGGAATCAAATCCCTTCAGAGAGAAGGAAAGTGGCAAGGAGTGGCAGTAACCAATGATCTAGACAACATCACTCATCAGCAGTTTGCAGATGACACAATCCTTTTTGGAGAAGCCTGCAGAAGGGAAGCCAGAACAATCAAAACCTTCCTTGATGAGTATTGCATAGCCTCTGGCCAAAGCATTAGTTGGAGGAAATCGGAAGTCTTTTTCCTCAATACCCAACCTAGTCTCCAAAGGGTTCTGGCAAGAATTCTTAACCTGAGAGTAGCAAATTTCCCGGGCCGCTACCTGGGAACCCCCCTTTTTGCAGGAGCGAACAAAAGATGCTATTGGGATAATTTAATCAATAGCTGTAAGAACAAGCTAGGAACATGGCTGGGGAAGTGGTTGTCCTTGGCAGGAAGGCTATTAATGGTGAAATCGGTGCTTTCAGCAATCCCTATGTTCTCGATGTCATGCCTAAAAATCTCGAAAGGGGTGGAGGAAATCTTCTCCCGAATCATCAGCAGGTTTTTCTAGAGTGGATCAGGTGAGCAGAATAAACTCCCTCTAGTGGCTTGGGACAAAGTTTGTACCCCCAAGGAAGTAAGAGGAACCGGTATTAGGCAACTGACCATCATGAATCTTGCCATGGGGGGCAAACTGGTGTGGCATCTTCACACGAATGGTGAGCAGAAATGGGTTAGGATCCTCAGAAGGAAGTATCTGGACTCAGATGATGACATAAGAATCCTCAATATCCAGGACCCACCAAGGGGCTCTGCAATCTGGAATTATATCCTAGATTGCAGAGACATCATCACCAAGCACATCACTTGGGAGGTCAGGAATGGTCAGAAAGTAGATTTTTGGAAGGATTCTTGGGGAGGAGGAGAGACCCTTTCCATTTAGGCCAACTTGGCAGAAATCATGGAGGAAACAAGAAGGGTTTGCGATCACAAGGTCTGCAACTTCAAAATTTTGTCAACCAGAGATGGGGTCCCATCCTGGGAGTGGAAATCCCTAGCAGGGCTGGAGGCTCCTCAATACCAGAAAAAAGAGCTGGAGACAATTCTAAAAAATAGAGCATTGGCCCCGTCTGTTTAGGAAGATGTAATCAAATGGTGCGGGTCAACCACAGGTTCCTACAATGTCAAATACGGATACAGGATCAAAGAAGCAACCATTGCAAGACAAAATTGGCCCCTAAAGCTTATCTGGAACAAACATAATCTTCCAAAAGCTAGTGTGTTTTCTTGGCTAGCAATCCAAAAGAAAGTCTTCACAGAGGATAGGTTGGCCAGATTTGGGATAGCAGGGCTAGGCAGATGTGTGCTCTGCAAAAACAATTTCGAAACTGCAGACCACATCCGCCTTCACTGTCCCTTTGCAGAAGAATGCTGGCATCACTTCATGAGGAAACTGAATCTCAAGAGCCCATTCCCTTAGGACATTTTGGCTTGGTTTAACATGTGGCCCACCATCCATCAAAGGGCAGTCTTTGACAGTATCTGGTCCATCATCCCCTCCTCCCTCATCTGGGAGATTTGGAAAGAGCGCAATAGGCGCATCTTCTAGGAAAAGGAATTGTCCTCAGAGGTCCTATGCAACAAGATTGAATCCCTCATCACCCAGCTTGTGAATGAGGCCGCGGGCACTAAGCTGAAGAAGAAGAAAGAATTCTCTGGGTGGGACGACAAAATGTCCAAAGTTTTCCCGGGCCTCAAAATTCCCACCTTGATTGGAGGTGGGGACAAGACAAAGAAGGATAGGATGAATGTGAGATGGCTTCCCCCGGACCTTGGTTGGACCAAGGTGAATTTTGATGGAGCTTCGCTAGGAAACCCAGGACCGAGCGGAGTTGGGTGCATCGCCCGAGACGAGCAAGGTACCATCTTGGGGCAAAAATGTAGTGGCTTAGGAGTGTCGACCAACAATCAAGCTGAATTCAAGGTGGCCTTGGCAGGTCTCCAGTTGGCAAAAGATCTAGGAGTTAAAAAGGTCCATCTGGAAGGAGACTCCCTTAACACCATAAACACGATCTGGCAAAATCACACCCCAAGTTGGATGCTAGGTCAATGGTTGCGTCCTATAAAGCAGTTGTTGGAAGGTTTTGAAGAATTCAAACTAAGCCACGTGTACAGGGAAGGGAATGTGGAGGTAGATGAGTTGGCAAAGGCGGTGGCTCTAGGCACGCAACACTAAAGTACCAGATGACATCAGGGAATCCAACACTTAGTTGGCAATTAAATTGGCAAGTGTGGGAAACATCCGATCAAGGAAGTGATGGCGCTAGAAAGACGAGTGGCATATCTCCAATGGATGGTAGGTACAGCAAAGGACCAGTGATGGGATTTGTATTCAATTCCCAAAGATTGTTTATCTTGCACTCGAGCGAAAGTATGATGGCATGAACCAATCATTATTGCAAGAGTCCGAGCGCTATAAAACAACGTTTTCAGACCAAAGGCTCATATCTTTTTGGTTTGCATTCCAGTGGCAACGAGAAGCTTACAGCAATGGACACGCCTATCTGCCTCGAGGCAACAAAGCTACAGATGGCATTTAGAGGGGAGGTCTCATATAAGAGGCTCAGAGGCATTCTTGTCTCTGAACATCTACTAGTCTTATGGGAGGTGAAGAAGGTGTTGGGGCCGGAATTCCTGAAGGCCACTCATCGCTACCGTGTTAACACGGACATTACAGCAAAATTCCTCGCGGTCCTAGTTTATATGAGGGTGGGAAAGAACAAGGCAAAGTTTCTGTGCCAATGCCTTTTTCTGCATTCCCTCCTAGGAGAAATCGATGCAGCCCTGGACAACATTGATGAGAATCTCCCCTCTCCGCTGGCCCACAATTACTACATGACCAAAGTTGGGGGGTTGAGGTTAAAAAATTCCCAGTGGTGCACTCTCTGAAACCTTCAAAGCTGGAAGGCAGGTGGATTGAAATTGACTGGAGCATCAACTGTTTGGCCGAATGGCAAGGGTGGTGCAAGCTTCGAATCCTGGATGGGTGAAGCGCTACTTAGAGGAGGAAGGTTTGGCAGATAGTGAAGATACCAATGACACACAGCTCTAGGGCCTGGGCAAGGGAGAAGACTGGGTAGAAAATGATGGACACACTCCAGAAGAAATGGTTGACAGCTCGACGCATCATGCCTATGGAGCTGAGTGTCCAGTTGTAGCTCGGGCGATTGCAGCACGTCAAGCTAGGGAAGCGGAAGAAGAAGGTGGCAGTTGATGGGGATTTGATATTGTACAGGCAGTGTCTTTTTGTTCTGTTTTTAAAAATAATATATAGTTTTTGCACTTCAATGGCCTTTTGTTCTTAGGCCTGATAATCAGGGAAGGGGTAGTCTCAGGAAAGGGATGGAAAAAAATTTGGGCTATCCATGACTGCTAGTCATGTTCGGATGTATTTATCTCTGTTGTACACTTTTTTGTTATCAATACAAAGGGTGTTGCCCCTAGCAGCTATTTACCTAAAAAAAAAAAAGTATGATAGAAATATTTCAAACCCTTTCCTATATCATATGGCTCTTTCAAGTTATTTCATATTGTTGTTTTAAGATTTATCTGTATCATACTGCTCTTTCAATATATACATATTTGTATCATACTATTGTTTCAAGTTTAGATATATTTGTATAATTATGTTGTTTGAGGAAGGGTTCAACATGATCACCCAAGTGTTTATAAGAGGTAGAATTGGGGATATTGTAGTATACCATGCATTGCGTGTTTCATTGCACACATACCCTTGATCATTTGCAATCAACTCAATTAGATGCATGGTTAGTTTGTTCTTCAATTACACTCACTCTTACAAGTATAAATTTGTTGTTTCAGTTTGTATCATTCTTTTAATTGTAAGAATTAGTATTGTATGTTGTTTACTAATCACTGAGTTGGTTCAATGCAGAGGAAGAATAAAGCGACAGCAAATACCACACGACCTGTAACAAAACAACCTCTAACAAAGCGGAGGCGGACAAATGTGCCTCCACACAAGAGAGGTGTGTGATTGCCACATAGCAATGAGGAGGACGTAGTGATTCCTGTTCAGCAGCCAACTAAACCTATTCATATACATATACATATGCAATTGCATATGCATATGCATATGCATATATGCATACACATTAAATAGGCATATGCATTATGCATATATATATATATATAGAGAGAGAGAGAGAGAGTGTGTGTGTGTGTGTGTGTACACACACACACATATATTTGCATGAAAACCAGTGATATACATTGATATACAGTGAAAGGAGTCTTAAGTTAATAGGAAAGAGCCCTTCTTTTGTAATAAGAGAGAGTAATTGAAGAACAAACTAGCCATGCATCTAATTGAGTTGATTGCAAATGATCAAGAGTCTATGTGCAATAAAACAAAAAATGCATGGTATACTATCACATCCCCAATTCTAACTCTTATAGTTAAAAGAATGATACAAACTGAAAGAGAAAATTCATACATGTAAGAGTGATTGTAATTGAAAAACAAATTAACCATGCATCTTAATGAGTTGTTTGCAAATGATCAAGGGTGTGTGTGCAATGAAAAAAATGCATGTTATACTATCACATCCGCAATTCTAACTCTTAAAAATTAAAGAATGATAGAAACTAAAACAAAAAACCATACATGTAAGAGTGAGTGTAATTGAAAAACATACTAATCATGCATTTAATTGAGTTGATTGCAAATGATCAAGGGTGTGTGTGCAATGAAATAAAAAATGCATGGTATACTATCACATCCCCAATTCTAACTCTTACAATTAAAAGAATGATACAAACTGAAATAGAAAATTCATACATGTAAGAGTGATTGTAATTGAAGAACAAATTAATCATGCATCTTAATGAGTTGTTTGCAAATGATCAAGGGTGTGTGTGCAATGAAACAAAAAATGCATGTTATACTATCACATCCCCCATTCTAACTCTTACAAATCAAAGAATGATACAAATTGAAACAACAAATTCATACATGTAAGAGTAAGTGTAATTGAAGAACATACTAACCATGCATTTAATTGAGTTGATCACAAATGGTCAAGGGTGTGTGTGCAATGAAACAAAAAATCATGTTATACTATCATATCCCCAATTCTAACTCTTACAAAAAAGAATGATACAAACTGAAACAACAAATTCATAAATGTAAGAGTAAAAGTAATTGAAGAACAAACTAACCATGCATGTAATTGAGTTGATTGCAAATGATCAAGGGTGTGTGTGCAACGAAACAAGAAAATGCATGTTATACTATCATATCCCCAATTCTGACTCTTACCAAAAAAATATTGATACAGATTGAAACAACAAATTCATAAATGTAAGAGTGAGAGTAATTGAAGAACAAACTAACCATGCATGTAATTGAGTTGATTGCAAATGATCAAGGGTGTGTGAGATGAAACAAAAAATGCATGTTATACAGTCGTATCCCTAATTCTAACTGTTAGAAAAAAAAAAAGAATGATACAAATTGAAACAACAAATTCATACATGTAAGAGTGAGAGTAACTGAAGAACAAATTAACCAATTCTATCACATCCCCAATTCTAACTCTTACAAATCAAAGAATGATACAAATTGAAACAACAAATTCAGACATGTAAGATTGAGAGTAATTGGATAGTAATCCTATATATGCATATAAACTATTCACAAGAATTTGACCATTCTGACTGAGACGATTCTTCTATGGACAAGGCTGAGAGGGTGATGGAGGGCGGGAATTGTTGAGTGAGGGGCTCACAGTAGTGGTGGAAACAGTCGGCAAAAGTATAGGTGCATGAAACCCTTAGCAGTCGAGATGTTGAAACCCTTCAATGGTATGTATATGTATACACACAATCGGTCAAAGGATAGGTGCATGAAACCCTTAACAGACAATACAGTATGGAAATAGTGTTTAATAGCTTCGAATACTGCCACCATACATATACAATTTGCAGAGGTACAAAAATGAAAAGAAAGAGCTATATTATGGCCGACTGTGTGTATATGTGTGTATACACAAATACATTTGCATATATATACATATATATATGCATATATATGTGTATACACATATATACACACAGTCGACCATATATATATATATATATATATATATATATACACACACACACACAGTCAGTCAAAATATATGTGCAATATTGCTACAAAATAATATCTGTTCGCCATTTTTGTGTGTGTATATATAGAAGCGGCCATGATAAAGCTACAATAAAGCTTCATTAAACGAGCATATCATTACTTGTACATTGAAGCTATTTACACAAAAAAAATTGCATGAAAATATGAAAAAAATCTTGCAATGCATTGTTTCTGCCTGTGTGAGGTTGGAACACAACCTCACCTGTGTAACCAGAAGGTAAATGGTTTCCTTATGCCAAATGTGGTGTTGATAAACATCGAAAGTTTGAAAAATGTATCACCAATATTCGCCCATGGCCTCACCACCGTCGGCGTCCATCCAAACTAGGACTGGTACTCAATGAAACCACTCCAAATGCAAATTGTTCTCATGAATGGAGTTTTCTTGAAGCTAAAGCAAGACTAAGTGGATGGTGTGCATGCTGAGGTGGTAGGCATTAAGACCGTCGGTGGTAGGATGTTGGGTAGTTAATGTGCATTAACTGGTAGTAAAATGAGCCAAACTGGCATGGCGCCAACCCACAAAGGGACCCCACACATGTCCAATATCGGTCGATGACACATTTTAGCAATTTTTTGGCAATCTTTGAAAAATGCACTGAAAACATTGATAAATGTGCTTAAAAGATGCCAGGAAAAAAATGGGGGGGTGCCATCTCGACTGTCAAGGGACGTGGCAAGAAAAAAATTCTGACTCGAACACTGCTGATGTGGACCCCTCGCTCAAACTCACCCTACCCACCATCGGTCCCTCTCCCTTAGTGAAAATGAAGCATAAACTTTGTCTCTTGCTTGCCAATAGGATATAATCTAGCAAATAAAAAATGGGGACATAAATGCCCCTGAAAATGGATCTTAGCTGTGCTTGAACCTCTTCCCTTTCCAACCCTACCTGTGTCTAATTAATTGCTAGTCTCTCCATAGCAATTCATATTTGCAAGGGTCTTTAACTAGTTATTAATAATGATATCTTTCAAACAATCAAAAGTAAGTATTTTTGTACCGATGTCAATAGTTGTTATTTAATGTTAAATGCAATTTGTTAACCAAATAATTTTAAAATATAAATTATATGGATTGTGATTGGTTGAATCCTTTAAAGTGACATGAACTTATTCTAAGATTTATTTCTACTCTTCATTCTCAAGTCTCATTAATGCAGCCATAAATACCTGTATGTTGAGTTGGCACAATTAATTAAGAGTGACTGACATTTCATTTTCCTTGCCCATTCCAATTAGGGGAGAGGGCCCGTTAGTGGGTCGAGCTCCTATACGTGGTATAAGAGTTTCCCAAAGTGGGGCCACAAGTTGTCTTTAAATGATCTATTAAATATTTTAAAAAATTCTAAAAATAGCACAAATAGGGACCCATCAATGTACACATCATATTTGTTTACTCATTAATATTTTATTATTCATATTAGGTGGCATAGACAAATGATTTATAAGGATTTGCAAAACATAAATGCAACTGACATGATTTGCACTTGTAGACAAGTGGATCCAACATAAGCCAAAATGTCACATTAAGAGTTTATATTAAAAAGTAAATAGTAATATCTTCCAAGTTAAAGACCAGCAATCAACCAAGTATGACTTCCTTGTTGGAATAAAATAAACATTTTCAAATATTGACACAATATAAAGTGTCCCATCCAATATGGACTTTTGTCCCATAAAAGCTTCATATTTTAAAAAAGTTGGAGTCCCAAGTAAAATCAAGTAATGCCCAAGTGCATTCCATAGACTGATAAATGCCCAACTACTAGTCCCTTTAACTTAATACCTGCAAAAATGACCACAACCGAAGGTGTAAGGCTCACCAAACAAGCCATCAAAACGAGAGGACATAAATTTATTAAAATCCAGCCTAAACAAGCATTCAACCAAATCAATCAACTCTGCCATTTATTTCACACAATCAAAGGTTTTAAGGCTCGCCAATCAAGCTGTCAAAAAAACATTAAAGGAATTCAAACAATTTAGAGCAAATAAACATTCAACCAAATCAATCACCTTTCATATTTAATACCAAATTCAAGTTTATAGACATCCATCAAATCATTCAAATGAAGTGCACTAAAAACTATTTGAACCAATCAAATGAGAGTGCACATATCATAATCATTTCCTTCCTATTTTTCCTACATAAACCCTAGATTTCCTAGTTCAAGTTTCCAACATCCCATACAAAAGACTCCTAGAGGCTTCGAATTGCACACTACTATCAACATTCACGTAAGTTCGACATTCCAATATCATTGCAATGTATGTTTTGGTTTCAAATGTTTGTTGTTTTAGTTTAAAGTGTATTGTTGTTTTGGTTTTATGTTTTTTAGCTTCAATTGTTTAAACTGTATTGTTGTTTTCGTTTTAACTGTTTTAGTTTAAATCGTTTAGACAATATTGTTGTTTTCGTTCATTGTGTTTTAGCTTAATTTGTTTAAACTGTATTGTTGTTTAGATTATAGTGTGGGAAAATAGAAACAATACAGTTTAAACACTTTAAGCTAAACAACAATACAATTTACATCAAAACAACATACATTTTAAACTAAACAACAATATAATTTAAACACAAATATTGTTTAATGCAAGAGTGGGAAATAAAGATGGCGTAATGCTCAAAAAAAATGTTGTTTTGGTTTAAAATGTATTGTTTTTTTTGTTTAAAATGTTTTTGAAACAATCATTGAAAGGTTTAAATTGTGGTTTAAACTGTATTGTTTATTGTTTCCAAAGGGAAGGTTGATGACTTAATAATGAATCAATTCCCTTCTTTAATACATCTTCCTTTGTACATTTTTTTTGGCCAAAGATCTTGTTTCATGTTTTAACTTCATCTGCTCGATCACTGGAGCCGCAATGAATGTTAATGCTACTTTTATTAGCAGCACTATTCAAGTGACCCTGTGTAACAATCTTGTACTGTCCATTCTCAATTTAAACGAATTAAAAAATATAGATTTAATTAAAAATAAGTTATGTTTCTCAAAATAGTCCTCTCTAAATTTATCCATAAGCCTATCTTCAACCTGCTGATTTGAAAGGAGTATGAATATAACCAAACCAAATCTACAAGCTCCGACAGGACTCTAGGCAAACCCAAGCCAAACCCATACTAAAATCACAACCCATCCATACAGATTTAGGTTTAGTCAGGGTTCTTGTAGAGCCCACTAGTAGAGTATTATTAATATAATCAAGTAAACACGTAAGTCAATAGAATTGTACAACTAGAGCTAAAGAAGTTCATAGAATTATATGTCCACAATAGACCTTGTAGACAAACACTTACTCTAAAGCAATGGGTTGATCTCTTTGTCCATAATTCATTTGCCTGCCTAAAATAGTGCGTTGATCTCTAAAACTTGTTAATAACTATACATAACTATGCACAATAGGAAACACTTACTAAGGGGCCTCATAACCCTGTGCATGGTCTTCCACTAATTTGCATGCTCTTGGACTTGCTACGGCTTGATGCATGCCCCTAATGATGATCACACATCACAGTCCTACAAATGGTTGCCACAGTCCTCTCTATGTTCTTGTTCAAGCAAGACATGCAAATTTAACAATATTTGACACTACTCCAAACTGTCTGATAGTGCTTGAAACCTACTAATGGACTTTGACAACTCTTGACATAGTTTGTTTTGGTCTTGACAAACTTGTAGGCATTTAGTTTGATGACATTGTGGACTTTGCAAACCCACTACTATTATGCAAACCCCTTAAATGATGGTGTAGAGTTAAAACAAGAAGATGTGATTGTTTTGATAAAGATAAGCAGCTTAACTAGGGGCTGAACCCTTTACAAACAAGGCCCCAAGGGCAGAACAAAAGGACAGAAAGAACAACACCACAACAACCAAGCTGCAAGAAACCAAAGGCCAAAAGGTCCTGAACCAAAAGCAGGTCCAAACAGACCAAAGACAACAGATCGACAGATCAGGCCCAACAGCCTAGCTGAAAAACCAAACAACTACACAACACCAAAACCTAAACCAACAAATCTAACACCCTTGACCCTAGGGTGCAGAGCAGCCACAGAATGAGGAAGACCTTTTTTCTTACGTTGAACCACTGTCCAGGAGGGCTCAAAATCCAAATCAACAGAGCACGGAGAGAGGAGATCCTCCCCCAAAGCGACAACCACTGAGGATGCACGAAGACCCACAGTAGTCGCCAAAGCAAAAGACTCCGCGCAAAGAAGCTGAACCTAAAGAAGGCCAAACCGAAGAGGAAGAAACCGAAACAGAAAAAGAAGTGATCCTGTCCGAAGCTGGCGGAGCTGACAAGTGAGCAGAGGAATGATCAAAAGAATCCAGAGAATGTTAGGGAGACAAAGTAGCAGTCATCACCACCCCCTCAGGAACAACCCCAATAGGGAGCTCCTCCTCCTCAGAGGACTCATCCACTTGAGATGAATAGTCCTCTTCAGAAGCACTGATAGTCAAGTGATTCGGGAGAGCATCTTTCCACCAAGTTGCAGCGCCTTTGCGGCGTGTGAGAGGACAACCCGAAGCCAAATGACCGGTAGCAAAACATGTTTTGCATCTGAAAGGGATACCCTCATAATCCAAAAGTTGTTTCTAGGGCCTTTCCCCTACCATCAAAACCACATCTCGATGAAGAGGTTTGGAGATGTCAATATCCACAAGGGTACGGGCTACTGTGGAATGTCCTATGAACGAAGTAGTAGAATCAACCTTGAGGAAATGACCAATAGCATTGTCGATGCTCTCGTAGCAAGAATCCTCCCAAAACTGGAGCGGAAGATTTGGGAGACAAACCCAAATAGGTCTGATGTTAAGCAGCTCTATAAGGGATTAAAGGATAGAGTCCATGGTTTGATGGATAGGGAATGCTCACCCCATAACCAAAACCTGTTGTCGAGCACTAAGTCTCGCTGCTCCAAAGAGGCAAAAGTTACAATAAAGAATCCTCTAGCACAGGGAAACAACTCAATCTTACCTTCAACTAACGGCTTCCAAGACTCCATGACCCAATTGTGGAGATTGGGCAGAGAGGGCCAAAATCCATTGAATCTGCATATTGCTCCTATATTGTGGTAGAAAAATATATTTTCTGTTACCTCCGGGCCACACACCACAACAAGAGATTTCTGGGCACAAGGGTAGGCCAAGAACCAAGCTGGGGGTGACACCAAGCACTTGTGCCAGTCACAACAGCAGAAAATGACTTCCGAGAGCCCCCAAGGGCCCGAGGCCCCGCATCAGACCCACTAATACCAACATCCCCGACAACAGGGTCGCGGGTCTCTCTATCTTCACTGTCTTTATTCATACCAGTAGCTCCAACAGCTGCAGCTGCGGGAGCCACGCTCTCAGCATCAAACCCACCCTGCAGACCCAAACCACTATCCAGATCCACATGAGCTGGACCCCTAAGATCGGCAACAAGAGTAAGCCCCTTACCGTTCACAGTAGTCGCACTCCCAACCATTGCAGACTCCTTCCGGCACACAAGCGAATTTGAATTCTTCATCCCGCTCTTGGCAAGATGTGATTGTTAATCTTAATTTAAAATTTAGTTTACTCTTGTCGAAACGAGAATGACATGAAGAAAATGAGATTGTCTAGGTAGTTAACTAGATTATACAAGATAAGATCCATGATTGACACAAAGAAGATGACATTGTGCACTTAGTTAACAAGATTATACAATTAATATGTAATTACCTAACTACTGCTCATATATTCATATTGCATCAAACTGTTTAATCAAAAATACAACATACAAACTATAAAATGTCAAATAGTAAAAACATACAACATAGGAAATCATAAGAACCAAATTGTAAAATAAAACATACAACATAGAACATCACAATGTCAAATTGTAAATCAAACATAGAACATACGAAATCAAAATGTCAAATTGTCAAATCAAACATAGAACATCACAAATCTTATGTTCAAAGCGTCACTGTGAACTCTCCGACTAAACTTACACATTGAAGGTACAAACTGCAACCACAGAGATGAAGAAAATGGTATTATGACAATTGTTGTATTGTTTGTGATTAATATTATTAAAGTTAATTGTTGCTCTTTGTTATTATCTTGTTGCAGAGAGTTTACACTATCAACCTCACTACACGCATGCCAAAGAAAATATATTTGTTGTACCTGTCACGTACAAGCCCAAGTAGATCCTAATAGTTAGGCTACACCACCCTGCAAGGCTCTCTACTAATCAACACAGGTTGGTGGGATGTCTGGTTCAATGCTTTAGGCTCTTTGTTTCTTTCACTTTGTACTGAAAAGATTCAAAAGATTCCAAATTTCAAAACTAGTGTTCAAAGGTGTTTGTTCTGATGTGCAAATGAAGAACAAAGCTCAAATGCGGACCCACTGTGGCACCAAGAGACTAAAGACAACCATGCCTCCAGAAAAAAGAGGAGTTAGATTCTCGTCGGATGAAGACACTCAAGTTGCTAACGAGAGCAGTCCTCAACCAGCTGAGCCAGTTATTCAAGTCAATGCAGCTGCTAGAAGCAAGAAGGTTTCAGTTCAACAAGAGTGGAGGAAAGAGGATATGGAATCAACATTGAAAGATGTGGAGGATAATGGCATGTCGACAAAGGAGTGTAGCCAAAAAGTGCGGAATCAATATGACAACGCTCATCAACTGGTTAGGCGGTTTAACATCAACATAAAAAAAAAAAAAGGTCCTCCCACAGTATTGACAGTAGCTGAAGAGGGTTTGACAGTGGAATGGTGTAAAGAAATGGCAGTAGTGGGCCATGCACTAGAGATTATTAATCTCAAAGCAGAAGTCGCGCAAATTTGCCAAACATGACCAACCCTTTTAAGCATGGGTTGCCTGGCAAGTTCTGGTGGACTGGATTTAAAAGGCATCATACTGAATTGACATTGAAGACAGTGGAAGGACTTGATAGAGACAGAGCTCTAAACCTTAGGCCTATTATTGTTGTTGCATTCTACGACACATTGTCCAAAGCGTATGAAGCCAACCCATACAGACCACATAGAATTTGGAATTGTGACAAAACTAGAATTCAGGTTGGGAGAAATGAAGCCATGCTAGTGTTGGCCAAAAGAGGTAGTAGTAGCGTTTCATACATAATTCTAAAGAGCAGGGAATGGATAACAATATTATGTTGTGTTAATGTTGTCGGACAAAGCATACTGGGTTCTATCTTTTCAAAGGTAAAAAGCAGCGTAAAAACTACATTATTGGTTGCGAACCGGGTGCTTGCATGGCTGCCCAGCCCCACGCTTGGATGACTAAAGTGTTGTTTATGAACTGGCTACATCATTTTGCACGAACAGTTCCAAGTGGAGTATCGCCAACAAATAGGCACTTGCTCATAGTTGATGGCCATGGAAGCCATGTAGCTATGACAACCATCCAAGAAGCTAGGTCTTTGGGTATTTACTTGCTGGCACTACCAACACACACCTCACAAATTATAGCCATTGGATGTGAGTGTATTTTCAACATTCAAGTCATACTTCGAATCAAAAAGAGCAGTGTGGCTAGCAAGGTTTCTGAACATAAAAATAAAAATAGCATAATTGGTAGAATTGGCTAGCAAGTCATTTCAGAAAGCACTCACAGTTTCAAACATCACTATTGGATTTTAAAAAATAGGCATATGGCCCCTCAATCCAGATGCTCTAATGGAGGACATGCACCCCAGAAACACTTTTCAGTTTAGCGTGCACGATGATGCTTCTACAGTGCAGAACATCCTTAGCCTTTCCGGGGTCGATGTGTCACAAGTGGAAGTTGCCAACACATTGCTATCAAGTCTTGTAGATGGTGATTTACATCCTACAACACCAGACACAATGGGAGAGGAAACTATGCAAGATTCAACTTCAAGCACTTTTCATGATTCACTTGAACCTACGGTGGGGGGTTAACTGCTTGATGACATTGCTGAAAGTCAACAAGAACAAAGCCTAGATGGACTTAGCCTTTTGTCTCCGCCAAGCCAGCAATCATGGTTGGTAGAGGGAGCCATGAATTTGGGAATTGATTTGCATCCCCAACAAGAAGACAACATGTTTTCCTTCCCCTCTCCATCGCCCACGTTGAATGTACCTAAAATAGTACATTACTATGCTGAGTGTGGAGAAGCTGATGGCGGAGATATAGTAGATTTGAGTCAGGATACCAAGGCAGTTTGCAATGAAGGTGTTCACATAGCATTCATGGAGAATCCGGTCAATCATTGGGTTCCCAAGTGGATTGACGCATCAACAAATTTTTGAAACTACCCATTCACATTGTGAAGGAAAGACCGGACTGCAAAGGATAGTGGAATTCAGTTGAGTCGACAGTCCCAACTATTAACAACAGACGATTACATGAACCTTTTACTGCAACAAGAGCAAAGGAAGAAGGAAATTGAGGAGATAAAACTCTGACTGAGATAGCAAATTCTTGCAAGGGAATTGAAGGATCAAGCCAAATTAAATAGAGATGTTGCACGACAAGCAAGAGAATAGCAAAAAGTTTTACAAAGGCAGGAAAAGGAGCAAAAAAAAGAGCAAGAGAGGATTCAAAGGGAGCAGGACAGAAATGATAGAGAGCTTGAAATGACAAGGAAGAATCTAGAGAGACAAAAGCATTTAAGCAACCCCCTAAACCCTTTGCTAGAAAATCATGCATTGTTTAGGGAGATGATGAACATTCATGTTCGTATCTATCCTACAACTCTAACCCCATCCCATGTGACTAGCACTCAACTTCCAACTCTAACACCATCCCATGTGACCAGCACTCCACTTCCAACTATAATCCCAACCCATGTCAACAGCAGTCCATTTCCAACTCTAACCCCATCCCATGTAAGCAGTACTCAATTTCTAGCCCTAGGCCCATCCCATTTGAGTAGCACTCTAAGTCCACCACCAAGGGAGAAGAGCATGGTTGGAACTAATTTGTCAAGCAGTCAGGCAACAACAAGCTCTATCACATCAAGTCCACTAGTCTTTCCAACATGGTTTGAATGAGATTAGTAGCAACCAATCATTGTACACAAACAAGTTTGAAATTGCAACCTAAGGAGGCATTTTTTTGCATTTTGTAATACCACGATTTGTATTTTGGCTTATATTAATGAAAGTGGATTTCATATATGTGTTTGACATATGTTAATGATTTGCATTTTGTAAACATCCAATGGTCAACATAAAACTTGTTTGAGTACAATGAAATGTTATGGGCATGATAATGGTGCAACCCAACTGTCAAGGTCGACATGGGCTTCACATTCTTCACTGTTTTAGATGGCTTTTCTTCATTTGAGTCATATGCATTTATACTCAAACATGTGTGCAACAAGGTGGACTCCCTAAATATTTCGTTTTGCAAAGTCGAATTGCTTTTTGCCTTGTGGATGACAAGTGTTTTTGGCAGGGGCAATTTTCTGACCCATTTTTATCGCCGACCAACGACCGGACACAACTTACCTCGGTGGCAGGGACCGGCATCGTAGGTTGTGCTTAGCATGTCGCGTGGCATGCGAGCATTGCGCCACCTTTTCTTCACACTCACGTTTACACAGCACCACTCCCTCACTTCCCTGATGTCGCATTAACTACTCTTCAATCTGCATTTCGCTCGGCATTGTGCCGCCACGTTTCGGAGCTATGGAGCGTTCAATGCTCTAGTCCTTTTCATTCATCAAATGCCAACACCCCACTACCAACACTGCTTATCACGTATGGTCATTGCAGATGGCACCAAAACATGGTCACTTAGGCTTTGGAGATGGCTCTGCTTTGGTGATAGCTCGTATGAAGTTGGACATTGTTTGAAAACTTGATAATGGTAAAACATTTTTAGTGTTAAACTATGTTGTAGTTATCAACAAATCAATTTGATATGTAGATAACATAGCTTAACCCAAAATGCCTTTGGGTAACCAAGTCTCCCCAATGCTACCACCTCATAGTAGCTTAGGTATTTGAATGGTTTGCTCATGTAGCCATGTTTTCTACTAGCATGTAGTCCTAGTTGATAGGTTCCTTCATGCATTTAGATCTAGTTTTTGAAGCCATCTATTTCACAACTTATTCATGCTAACAAATAGTTTTCTTTGACCCTATATCATAGTTCATATGGGGAATCTTGATAATGCTAAAGCATTTATAGTGTTGATCTATGTTGTAGTTATTCTCAAATCAGTTTGATTTGTAGACTGCAACATAGGTTAACCCAAAATGCCTTTGGGTAAGCAAGTCTCCCCAGTGCAGTGCTCTAGTAGAATGGTTTGTTCATGTAAAACAATTTTCTACTAAATGGTAGTCCTAGTTGATAGGATTTTCATGCATGTCGTTCATGAGTATAGGAGCTCACCAAAGTGGGGCCAACGGTTATTTTTAATTGCTTCAATTAATAGTCAAAATATTTCTGAAAATAGGACATATAGGCACCAATCGATGTACACGTCATATTTGCTTATTCATTAGTATTTTATTATTCATATTAGGTGGCATACACAAATGATTTACAAGAATTTGCAAAACATAAATGCAACTTACATGGTTTATACACATACAAAGTTCAATACATCATGGTTTTGTAGGACAATTAAGTTTGTAAAATAACTAAGTAGAAAAGTATATGAGATAGGAAATGTATAACAAAAGGAAATAATGGACAAGCTGATTGACTTGGTTGAATGCTTGTGTGGTCTGAACTGTTAACTTTGTGTCCTCTTTTTTTGACTGCTTGTTAAAAAATTGGAATTGGTAATAAGTTTGACACTTCTTTCATTTATGTCCTCTTGTTTTGATTGCTTGATTGGTGTGCCTTACACCTTTGACTGTGGATGCATATATGTATAGACATCTTCTTACAAACATACATACACACAATCACATATATGTATATATACATTCATAATGTAATATATATATATGACAGTGTTTTATTTGCTCGTAAACAAAAGGTTTTTTTCATTTTCTAACTAGTTGTAATCATGAGGGTTCGGTATTCAAATGGGGTTATTGTTTATCCATATACATTCATAATGTAATGTGTGTGTGTGTGTTTTATCTGCTCGTAAACAGAAGGTTCTTTTCGTTTTCTGACCGGTTGTAATCACGAGGGTTCAGTATTCAAATGGGGTTTTTGTTTTGAGTATTAAAATATTTTTTATTGTTTGCAATGGGATTTTTTTCTATTTTTTTGTCAGATGGTTTATCCCTAGTAAGGATATCTTATCCTACTAAGGCAATGATATTTTTAGCTCGAAAAATAAAAGGATTTATTTGTTTTTTTCTTTTTTTTGTCGTATGGTTTATGCATGCAATATCTAGGTTTGGTAATTGATATAGAATCTTTACTCTATCTAGAATCTAGTCCAACATCTTAATTGATTCAATGACTATAGATTTGTCCTCTAAATTCAGACTTGACCCTATCCAAGTGTTTTGCTATTGCTTGCTCCTTAAATGCTCTATGATGGGAATCAATTATTTGATGTGGATGATAAATTAAAGAATACCTTTCACTACTAGGACATAGTGTCAAATTTTGCAAAATGTGTAGTTAGTTAGCTCAAATTAGGAAAATTAAGGGGCACAATTGGCCAAAATTGGAATTTGATTTTTGAAAAGATAGGTTCAAGTCTGAAATCATGGGATGGACCCTTCTACGATAGAAATTATCCTAGGCTATAAATTGTAGTAGAATCAAGTGGACAATACCTATATGAATGTGATTACATAAACAAATATCTCAGTTTGGTTTTTGTTGTTTGCAATGAGATTTTTTTCTGTATTTTTATCCTATGGTTTATGCATGCAATATCTCAGTTTGGTAATTGATATAGAATCTTTACTCTATCTAGAATCCAGTCCAACATCTTAGTTGATTCAATGACTATAGACTTATCCTCTAAGTTCAGACTTGACCCTATCCAAGTGTTTTTCTATTGCTTGCTCATTGAATGCTCTAGGATGAGAATCAATTATTTGATGTGTGGATGATAAATTAAAGAATATCTTTCGCTACTAGGACATAGTGTCAAATTTTGCAAAATGTGTACTTAGCTCAAAGTAGGAAAATTAAGGGGCACAATTGGCCAAGATTTGAATTTGCATTTTTTAAAATGTAGGTTCAAGTTTGAAATCATGGGATTGGCCCTTCTACTATAGAAATTACCCTAGGCTAGAAATTTTAGTAGAATCAAGTGGACAATAGCTATATCAATGTGATTATATAGACAAATATCTTCGTTTGGTTCTTGTTTGCAATGGGATTTTTTCCACCTATTGTTGTCTATGGTCGTAAATGAAAAGTTCTTTTTGTTTTATGTGTACACACACACACATATAAATGTGTCTGTGTATAGATAAAAGAGATTAGACTCATGAACAAAACGAAATATTTAGGGTGTCCACATCATCGACCAGGTGGTAATGGCAAATTTCTTTAATTTCGACTAACGTCGTGCGCCAGGTGGAGGGGTCAAGTTAGGGTAACCCACTATGAAAAGAGAACATATTGCAGATTGAATTTTGAAGTAAACATGCTTTAAAAGGTATTCAATATGATATTAACTTAAACTAAAAATGTACTTCTAAGAAAAAAATTGCTAACCATTAGAACATTTGTCAATCCATTTCTACAATTACAAACTGCAAACTAAAATTTGTAACTTAAATTAAAGAGTCACAGTGATGCTCGATCAGAATTTTACAATTCCAAAACCAATAAATGTGTTACAAAACACAGAAAACGACCATTAAGCTGTGTTGATAAACACTACTTGTAAAGTAGATAAAGTGTTACAACAAACACCTTTGCACACCAGTTTTGACATTTGGAATCCTTTGAATCTCTGTAGTACAAAGTTAAAGAAACAAAGAGCCTAATGCATTGAACTAGACATTCCACCACAAAGTTAAAGAAATACAAAACCATCATGATTACCACACAGAAAACAAAACAACCTTTCATTAACGACCACAGACAGCAAAAGATGGAAGAAAACCATTGCAAACGAAAAAAAATAATCAATAGACATGGATAAAGAATAACCCCATTTGAATACAAAACCCCCATGACCACTCAGAAAACCAAAAGAACCTTCCATTTACGAGTATGGACAGCAATAGATGGAAAAACTCCCAATGCAAACAATACAAAATAATTGAATACCCATGGATAAACAATAACCCCATTTTAATACCAAACCCTATGATTACAAACTGTGAGACAACCATAAAAACCTTCCATTTACGATTACAAACAACAATAGATGGAAAAAATCTCATTGCAAACAATAAAAGTAAAAAATAATTGAATACCCATGGATAAACAATAACCCCATTTTAATACCAAACCCTCATTGTTACAAACAGTGAGAAAATCATAAGAACCTTCCATTTACGATTATAGACAGCAATAGATGGAAAAAATCTCATTGCAAACAATAAAATTAAAAAAATTACAAACAGTCATGATTACCGAACCCTCATAATTACAAACAATGATTACAAATAGTCAAAAAACCATAAGAACCTTCCATTTACAGTTACAAACAACAATAATGGAAGAAATCCCATTGCAAAATAATAATAAAATATTTTAATACCCACAAATAAACAATAACCCCATTTCAATACCAAACTCGCATGATTACAAACAATCAGAAAGACATAAGAACCCTCCATTTACGATTATAGACAGCAATAATGCAAGAAATCCCATTGCAAACAATAAAAAATGTTTTAATACCCATGGATAAACAATAACCCCATTTTAATACCGAACCCTCATGATTACAACCAAATAGAAAACCAAAAGAACCTTTCATTTACGATTACAGGCAGCAATAGATGGAACAAATCATATTGTAAACAATAAAAAATAATATAATACCCATGGACAAACAATAACCCCATTTTAACACCGAACCCTCATGATTACAACCAGATAGAAAACAAAAAGAACCTTCCATTTACGACCAGAGATAGCAATTGATGGAAAAAATCCCATATAATAAAATAAATGTCAATACCCATGCATAAACAGTAAATCCATTTGAATACCAAAGCCTAATGATTACAACCAAACCGAAAACGAAAAGAGCCTTCCATTTACGACCACAGACAGCAATATATGGAAGAAATCCCATTGCAAACAAAAAAAACCAAACCGAGATATTGCATGTATAAACCATACAACTAAAAAACCTAAAAAAACCAAATAAATCCTCTTTTTTTTCAAGTTAGAAAAATCATTGCCTTAGCAAGATAAGATATCCTGACCAAGGTCGAAGGATAAACAAGCAAAGCCACAAGCGGAAGGAGAAACTAGTGGAGTCATCGCCAAAGCTGAGCCTTTTTGAATGCCTAAACCAAATACCCATTAACAAACAATAACCCCATTTCAACACTAAACCATCATGACTATGGAAAATGAAAAGAACCGGATAGAAAACGAAAAGAACCTTAGGACCACATACAACAATCGATGGAAAAAAAACCCATATCGAAATACGAAAGAGAAGTTAATACCCATGCATAAACAATAAACCCATTTGAATACCGAAGCCTAATGATTACAACCAAACCGAAAACGAAAAGAGTATTCCATTTACGACCACAAAAAGCAATATATGGAAGAAATCCCATTCAAAACAGAAAAAACCAAATCGAGATATTGCATGTATAAACCATACGACAAAGAAACACAAAAAAACGAAATAAATCCTCCTTTTTTTCGAGATAGAAAGATCATTGCCTTAGTAGGATAAGATATCCTTACCAGGGTCGAAGGATAAACAAGCGAAGCCACGAGCGGAAAGAGAAACCAGCAGAGCCGTCGCCAAAGCCAAGTAGTTTCCAGCGCGAAGACCAGCTAAAATGATCCCAAGGTGACCCACTTTTGATGCCATCCGCAACGACCAAACGCAAAGAGCAGAGTCGGTAATGGTGTGCCGGCGTTTGTTGAGTGGAAAGAACAAGAGCATTGAACGCTCCATAGCTGCAAAAACTGGCAGCACAATACCCAGTGAAATGCAGAGGGAAGTGGAGTTAATGCGACAACAGTGAAGTGAGGGAGTGACGTGTAAATGCAAGAGTGTGAGAAGAAAAGGTGGCGAGTTGTTCGCATGCCACACGGCATGCTGAGCACAACCTACGATGCGGGTTCCTACCAACGGGGTAAGTTGTGTCCGGTCGTCGGTCAGCAGTAAAAAGGGCCAGAAAATTGCTCCCGCCAAAAACACGTGTCGTCCACGTGGCAAAATGCAATCCGACAGTGCAGAACGAAATATTTAGGGAGTCCACATCAGCATCAAGTTGGCAAAGTAAAAAAATAATAATTTGGATGGCGTGGCGTGCCAAGTGGAGGGGTTAAGTTAGGGTGACCCACTATGGGTCCCTCTCCCCTACTACAGAAAGTTGCATCCCATTAATTTGTTGACTTTTGTGCATGTCATACATGTCCTTCAATTATGTTGCAAACTACATGTTGTGTAGATTCCACTGTCGACTCTTCAGAAGTTTTTCAAACAAATGTATACATATGACACGTGTGCATTGTGCTTGTACACAGTATTATAGTCAACCAAGTTTTATTTATGTTTTATATTTTGGTCATCATACGTCTTAAAGTTCTTGCTATTGTATGCTATGCAGCTTATATTTTATGGCATTAAGCACTATATACAATAAACAGCAGAAGTAATGCTGTGCAAACATTTCAGAGAATGAAATATCTATAAGCCCTGTGCAAAACATCTCTGAAAGAATTGTTCATTTCTGTTATATTTCTGAGCTGAAGTTTTTTTTTTCTCTGATTGGACAAAAGTAGGGTACTGAATGTAAGTTTCCTGTGAAGGGACTAAGATTTCAGACAATGAAACATCTATAATCCCTGTGCAAAAGATCCCTGAAAGTATTAGTGTGGCTTTCATTTCAATTTGCTTCTGCGCTGAGGTGGTTTTCTTTTCCCCTTGATTGGACAGAAGTAGAGCACTGAATGTGAGTTTCCTCTGATGGATGCAGATCTATCCTATTTGGCCTTGCCCTCATCATCTATTCAAGTTCCCTGTGAGGACAATGATTTATCCAGAGCGTGAGTTTGAGAGGGAACACAGGCAAGGTGACACAAAATGTGCTGATATGTAACAGATGTTAGAATTTATTATGCTCCAGGTCCTATCATGCGTGGCAAAGCATTTGATGAGGCAGAGGCAGTATGAAAAATGGAGTATGGTCTGATTGAGAACCATGGCTATCAACCACATTATGAAGTTCTGGAATTAAACGAGATAGATTTCTGGCACATGCTTGATGCTTCTCTGTACAACTGCTACAGAGACAAATACAGAGCTGTGGGAACTTTCATGAGCGTCTACTATAAAATTAAGAAGGGAAGAAAGACTGGGAAGGAGGTTCAATAGGAAGAGCAAAAGCAATACAAGAATGGACATACTGAATTAGATCAACCTATGGAGCAACCATAAGAGCCATGATGCCTGGAGGGCTTATAATTATCATGTGGGTTTCAGATTCAATAGGTAGTTTGATCCTCATAAATTCCAGAGATGCAGGAGGAGGAGATTTCAGAGATTTCATGGCCTCAAACCCATGGCCACACCTCACCTTCAGATCTTCCAAATCAATGGATCTGCTGTAGTCCAATGGATCTGCTTAAGTACACTATATTAGCTCTACAGCAGGCTATGCTGAAGTCCACTGTATTAGCTCTACAACAGGCTATGCTGAAGTCCACTATATTAGCTCTACAACGAGCTCAGGAAAATGTCTAACAATCTCCACAGCTGCATATCAAAGGCCCTCACCAAAACCCAAAATCCCTAGATGATATAAATTTTGAAAGAAATCGAATGTCAGGTCTGAGTGGAACACAAGATACAATGGGGCTAATTTGTAATGCCAGTATTTTACACTCTGGGAGGAATTCATCATGTTCTCCTTCAACTTCAAATTCCCCATCCAGGGTTTGGTGAAAACTTTAGACAAATGGGCTTTTGATCTATCCTGACTTGACCATTGAACATTTGGTAGTACATTCCAATGCTGCAGAGTGGATTCTTCACTGAGTCCTAAAACCATAAGTGCACAATGTTAAAGAGGCAATGGTAAAACTGACTATTTTATATCAGTAGCCTCTAATGCTTACAGAGACTCTAGCTTGGTTTTGAACCAGGCACTCTAGGTCATTTGAAAAAGCTTTGGTTTGTGACTCAAGTACAGAATTGGATGCAAACTCCCAACCAAATTGAATCATCAAACATGCTATAGGTTCCAGAATGACATAAGGAGAACCATAACCTCTAATATGTAAGCCAATGCTCCCAAGATGTTCCGTGACTGGTTGTGATGTACAGAAAGTAGGTAGGTGTCTGTTGAACCAGTAATACATACTGGTTGCATGAGTGTTAAGACGCTAGGCAAACACAAGAAGTAGAGATTAGCCACCTTTAGCTATCAAGAAGCACTGACAACATGTTAATAGCAGTGTTCTCCAGGGATGCATCCCCAGGGCTTTTCTACGTGTCCCCATACCCATGATGTTTCAGGGACATGGGTACACCTCAGAAACATCCCCAGGTCATCCCCTAACCCCAATTTCTGGCAGGAAACATTTCGCAAACACACAAGAAATGGCTGGTGACCTTTGATGTCCCCTAACCATCCCCACCCAGAAATGCTTTTTTTTTTAGATGCCCAAACCTGATAAAACAATAGAAAAATAAGACTATAAGGGAGCCCAAAGCCACACCACTTTCATAGCCCTAAAACAGCCCAATTTTACTCCCACTGACCATAGTTTCAAGCCAGAACAAAACAGGAGCAAAAAAAAGAGTAGTGGCAGCCGGCAGTTGAAGGTTTAAAATTTGAACACTTGATCAATGAATGTGAAATATACAAAATGAGAAGAAGGGTGGCAGCAGAGGTAGGCATCTCTGTTTTTTCATCTTCTGAATTTTTATTTTATTTTTCGAGTTTCAAGAGTTAAATTTTTTTATATTCATAATTTTTTTTCTCATTTTCAGTTTGCACTCTGCACTCTATTTTTTCTCAAAACAACAACATGAGTAGCAGTGAGAGTAGTGAACATGAGACTATTGGCATGGAACAAATAAGAGTTTCAGATGGAGGTTCATTAGAGTGTGGGAGTGGTATGGATGATGTGGGAGAGCCACATTACCCATTTGAATGCCCTTCCTAATGCAAAAGCATCCCTAGCCTAAAGCAATAATGAATCACCAAAAAAATATTTTATTTTAACATTTGATTGTTTTGCAGGTATTTTCAATGTTTTTCAGTTGTTTTCCAATAGACTACGGCACGTTTCTAGCACTGCATTCCTCTGCATTTGTTCTTTCAGTCAAGTTTCATATCTATTACTGTAAGCATAAGCATAGTCAACATTCAAGAAGTTGTGCAGCAACAAGTCTTGAATAGCCTAAGTTGCAGTTTGGAACATAAGCTCTACAGAACATTCTACACGTTTCATCCAAGTTTCATGAGGATCTAATAACTGCATCTATGTTTTCTATCTTGAGAACTTGAACTCGACCAAGGAATGTATAACAAAACCTTGTTTTGTGACTTGCAGCAAACTTTTGAATCCCACTTCAATTCCTAAAGTTCCTAATTTGAATTCAGGTCCTAAGAGGGGTCATGTATGAAACCGCATTGCATTTGAAGGTTCCTAGCTCAAGGTGCATCATTGAAGATGAATCAGCACCTTACCGTTGGACCAACACGTTACAGAAGGTAATGTGCCCAATTCCAAGGCCAACTGATGATCAAATCATTTAATATTGGAACCGTTGATCCTTACCCCATTCCCCTAGGTCAGTGTACTATGTTTTCTTGAGTCATATTATTTTACATCCACCTATATAAGGGAAAGCCCAATATCATTTGAGAGCAGAACAGACAGAGCAGCATATGAGATAGAAAGGACATTAAAGAAGTCTAGACAAGGCCACATCAAGGATAGAAGATTAGGCATATGTTTGAGTTTCTAAATTCTGAAAGATCCTATGTCATCTACTTTGTAATAAAACAATTGAAGCCTAGCATGTTGCAAGCTCATTGAAGCTTCGTTGTAATTTGATGTTTCTGAATCATATTCATACTTTGGTTGTTTTTCTGTTAATTCCATTGTGCGTTGTGTTTGAAAGCTACATTGCTGTATTGAGTGTCGTGTGTTTACATTTTGCTACGTGGTTAGTCAACCCTTAATTGGACCCACCAACCTAGTACTACGTCACTTCCATCCTTTTAAGACATTATGCAAAGGCCCCATTCAAACCCTCTAAACCTCTTCTGCAATTTGTAACTGTTTTAGACAAAGATAAAAGAATAATATGGGGGGAGTGGAGTTTGGTTGGGTCATTGTACAACAATGATTTCAAATGGAACTACACTAGAGAATTTAGTCACCTTTTGGGTATTACAGAACAAGGGATTAAATTTTGTCCAAAGATAACAAGATCTAAAAAGGTAGAAGTAAATAGGTTGATTATGGAAGGTGAAGAAAGATCTAAGGGTATGCCAATAGGGTCTACAAAATCTGCTATGTCGTCCATGGTTGCTAATGGTTAAGTTTCTACAAGAAGAAAGAGGAAGACTAGGTGAGAGGCCAAGAACAATTGCAGGGATGTTGAATATTTCTCTCTATTTCAAACAATGTTGAAAGATACAAATGTTTTGGTCCCTTATATGGCCCCCTAGAGAACATAAACTACACACCAACCTCCTTGATAGAGAGTACTCTAAGGTTAGTTTGTTGATGGAGGACATAAGGCAAACTTGGTTGAGGATGGGATGCTTTATTATCATGGATGGGTGGACCAGTATTAGACATCAGCCACTCGTGAATATCATAGTCACATATGCAGCTAGCTCTTATTTTCTTAGAGCTATTGATTGTTCAAGGAAACAGAAGGATGCAAACCTCCAATTTAAAATTTTTAAGGACACCATAGAGGGGGGTTGGAGCCTCAAATGTTGTACAGGTGGTCACCAATTAAGCACGTGTAAGTTAGTTGGAATGTTGGTGGAGGGTGCTTACAAGTACATTTTTGGACTCCATTTGTGTTCATGCGTTCGGAACAACACATTAAAAGATGTACAAAAGATAGATTGGGTGAAGAGTGGTGGCAAAAGAGAGATATACAGATGTTCATTTGCAGCCACCACATATCACTTGCTCTCTTCAAGACTTTTTCAAGGAAGGAATTCCTCAAACCCATGGAAACTAGATATGACAACTATTTTATTTGTTAGAGAGGATGCTTGAGGTGCAAGAGCTTCTATAGTTAATGATGGTTAATCCAAAGTGGGATAGATGGCCAAAAGCAAACATAGCTTAAGGAAAAAGTGTGAAGCAAAAGATCCTTGATGATGATTAGTGGTCCATTGCAAGGTAAGAGAATTCTAACTTTATTATTAATTTATTAATGTTTTGTAATTTGAAAACTATTTTCATTTTTGTATTAGCATTCACTCTTGCCATTTGAGTCTTATCATTTTTTGAAATTTTTGTTTGTAGATACATGTGCTCCTTCATTCTCACATGTTGTGTGAATCATTAGATATGCTGATACAAACTCTCCTAGTCATGGAGAAATTTACGAGATGTTTGACAACATGCTTGGGCAAATGAAGCAAGTAATTCACGACAAGGATCTTGATTTGGGATTATATGAGGAATGCATAAAGCCTATTGTGATGCAATGGTGGAACACTATGAACACCCTGCTTCACATGGCAGCTTATGTTCTAAATCTCAAAAGATATGCACCAAGGACTAGGAAAGTGCGTCCTTGTAATGATGAAGAGGTGTAAGAAAAGTTAATAAATGCCCTTTGAAAGATGTATAGCATTGAGGGGGAAGCTTTATTTTAAACACAGTGGATTGCCTTCGTCAATCTTCGAGGTCCAACATCCAGCAAACTAGAGGCAAGGGCAATTAAAGCTATAATGGCTCAATCCCACCCTAATGGATGGTGGATATGGCATGGCATGGATGCAGTAGAGTTGAGGATGCTTTCCATTCACCTCTCACAAGTTGCTAGTTCCTCTACTACAAAGAAGATTCGGTCCACATACAACTTCATTCAATCAATCAAGAGGAATAGGATTACCTCTCAACGAGCAGAGAAGTTGGTGGTCATACAAAGTGCCTTGTGACTTTAGGATTGACAAACTCGAGTATCAATAGACTCCATCTTTACAGTGGGATGTTGATCCCAGAGATGCCATATAGATTCATGAGGAAGCAACACAAAAGGGATTGGTTCGGATTCCAATGGATGAGGCAGTCCCTCATATTGGCAATGACTCAAATTCAAGGTTTGATTTTGATTTAGGCGAAGATGAAATAAAGCCATAACAGTAGTAGATCTAGTTGTCTACATTTTGTCATTTTGTAGTTGTAACTGTTATCTTGTTTTGCCTTATGGCCAAATAGCCTAAGGATCCATGAAATCCTATTGTTTAATTTGTTTCCACCCTCTGGAATGCAAGGCAAAACTACCCAAATTGACTAAGTCCCAAAAATCTTGAGTTTGCCTTGTGTTTTCAGTGTTGTCGGAGTTTCGGAGTTCAGAGTTCTGATCTTTAGTGCTCCATCCTTATCGTCTCCAAACTCCACTCCTTTGCCTTCAAAATCGCCTAAGTATTCAATGTTTTTCAAAGGTCGGAGTTCGGACCTTCCCTCTTCTCCCTTCCTTTCTTTGGAAGGAAAAGGCCAGAAGACCCGAGGGCCCTCTGACCCTTTCCTTTGTAAAAGCGGCTAAGTGTTTTTGCGTTGGAGTTCGGCCTTTTCCCCTTCCCTCTTCCTTTCCTTTTGGAAGGCGAAAGGCGAAAACCTAAACCCTAACTCCTGATGGACATGTGGCATAATCTTGTGGCATTCTGCCATTCCACCGAGCTCTTTTGGTGGGCCCCTCATCCGTTTGCAGAACCACAGAATGCTACCACGTGACAGTGACATCATCAGAAGGTGGAAGGCCCGAGGCCCGAACTCCGCCGAAACTTTCAAAATGCGTCTAAGTCCAAATTCTTGCGGGGCTCAAACTTCTTCTCTTCTCCTTTCTCTGTGAAGGCGAAGACCCGAACTCCGAACTCCGCCGATTTCAATATTCCAAGGTATACACTAGCGGAGTTGGGGTTTCTCTCCTTCCTCTTCCAGATTGTGAAGGCGATAAGGCGAAAGGCCCAAGCTCCGAAGTCCGATATGTCGAAGCTTGACCTTTTTGCCTTCTAGGGCATTTTCCACCATGCAAGGCACAACGGGACTGTTCAGCGACCCTCCTGGTTGCCATTAATGCATCTTCAGAGCCCGATTTCGTGTGGGAAATGGATTTCTCGTCCCCCCATGCCGCTGTCTCTCAATTGCATTGAATTTCATGTATCCACAGCATGGGTGAGCCTCCTGTTTTAGCGGATTTCCTGGGCAGAGTCATGTGGGTGCGCTCCAAGGATGCCAATTCAAGTTAATGCAGCATGGTCGACATCCCTTCTTGATGACTTCTCTTTTTCACGCCATTGCTGCTACAGTGTGATTGTAAAAGCTATATATGCATGATTCAAAGATGTATCGAGGGTTGTTAGTTGTTTTTTGGGCTGTTATGCTAGGCAAATTCCTCTGTTACTTCTAGACCTTGTAATGCACTTACAGAACAACTAGATTTGATGTATTGTGCTCATTTTTGAGCCTTTGATGTCTCTAGTCCATTGTTCAACCATGAATGTATGTGATTATTTTGTGTCTATTGCTCTGTAACAGGTTATTTACTCTTTGTAATGGTCATTTGACCTTCATGATCAATATATCTCTGATATTTCACCTCTCTTGCACTTTGTCTTTGTGTTTCATTTAAAGTTGTGATCTATTTTGTGAGTAGAACGGCTCCTTCATAGATTATAGTCTTCTATCTGAAGCCTCTGTCAAGGTTTTAGGTCTGTGTGAGTTGTTTTAGAGAGTGAGATCATTGTTGTGTTGGTTCAATTCAACTAATACACCTTATGACTCTGGTGCATCACCTTTTCTTTTTTGTATCCCTTCTAACCCTTTTCCCCTGGCAAATTTAGCATTAGAGTTAGTCTATTTCTCTGAGCCTTAAGCTCAGAAAGAGGAACTAGCCTTTTCTGGAGGTCTAGTCTCAAAATTGCAAGGTCCCACACCTTGAATCATTCCCATTGTGTCATGAGAATGCTTGGAGGTCTCTAGGCAGGGTGCAATTCTAAGTAATAATAGTAGCCTTTTGGCCTTTTCTTTTTATTGTATATGCACATTGGTAATGAAAACTCAATGATTAGACATTGACATTTTGTCAATTTGCATGTTGACTCATGAATTCTTAATTCAGCTCTAATTTTCATAATATGGTGAATGACTTATCATATGAATATTTGAAATTTTCTATATTTTTAAATTTCCCTTACTTTCTTGAATTGCCGTCATAGCAGCAAAAATCTTTGGGGGGAAAAATCGGCAAATCAGAAGTATAAGATTTTTTCAAAAAATCATGAAAAAATCGGGAAAATTTTGGCAAAAATCGGATTTCCAAAAAACTGTAGAAAATGCAAAAAAGAGAGGAAACCTTTTGTTTTTTTTAATTTTTGGGGTTGGGATATATAATATTATAATAGAATAATAAATATTAATAATATATTATATATTAATAATATAAATTTGTCACCGATCTTAGGTTGCAGAGAATGCTCCGCCGCTCGGACGAACTGATGGTCGGGGTTGTGAAAATGCTCCTAGGGAAAGCCTTCATGGACAACAGTGAAAGGTATAGGGTGGATACAGATATCTCCTCCCGGGTGCTGGCCATGCTTCTTGAAATTGGGTCGGATAAAGCAGAGGCAGCGATGATTATGAAAGGAATCTTTAACTCTGAACATTTAGGGGATCTGGAATTCTCCCTGCAGGTTGCTAGGTCAGGTGTTGGCATCCCTCGCCCAAGAGATTGGCCTCTGCTCGCAGATCCTGGTGAGGTCATCAAATTGTTCCTATTCATTTTGGACACCAGAGGTTTTGAGCTGGTGATGATGAAGGAACAGGCAGAGATAGCAGTGGATTACATCAAAAAATCTCTTGGCATGGTGACGATGGACGGGCTCGACTGGGTTGAAAGCTTCAGTAGGAAGCTGTCTGAATATAGTAATTAGTTGTGGATGGCCCCTTCGCTTCCTTTTGTATAGTTGAAGCAAGGTTTTATAGTTATAAGAAGGCTTATATTCATAGTTAATAATTATTGGGGTGAACCTGCGTGGTCATAGATATTGCCCCCCAGTCTGTTTTGGGCTGTTGTATGGTCCATTTTGCTAGTCATGGATAGGTGGTAAACTCTGTATTCCTTTGCCAGAAATTTCAATATAAAATCTCTATTATGAATCAAAAAACAATAATATAAATATTATATTTTAATTTTATAATATTATAATATCAATATATAATATTTATACTATTAATATATTTTAATATAATATTATTAATATAGAATATATTATTAAAATTTATAATATTAGATTCTAATATTATAAATTTTAATAATATATTATATATTAATTATAAATTTTAATAATATATTATATATTAATAATATTATTATAATATTATAAATTTTAATAATATATTCTATATTAATAATATTATATTAAAATATATTAATAGTATAAATATTATATTTTGATATTATAATATTTTAATTTTAAATGTTAAATTGATGTTATTTTATACATTAATATATAGTTATGATATATATATATATAATTAATAGTTATATATTATATATATCATAATTATATATTGATATATAAAATATTAACATAATTAGCCGATAGGCTTTTATATGTGAGCATTATAGTGCTCCGAATTGTCATGCTGTAAAAAAACATTCACGCTGGAAATTTTTCTAAACTCGTTGGTGCTTGGAATTGTCTCACGCTGTAAAAAAAAATTCACGCCTGAAATTTTTTTGAACTCGTCAGTGCTTAGAATCGTCTCATGCTGTTAAAAAAATCCCACTATCTCCCAATCGAAGATTGCTTGGACAGAAGTACAACGAAAAGGGCTAGGGCAACAAGAAAGGAGGAAACCCTAAATCGCCTACACCAAAAAACCATTTGCAGGTGATTTTTTAAAAAATTCGTGATTTTTAAAGGGAAAAAATCGGCAAACACGGCGATTCAAAAAAAATCGTGATTTTGGCAATTTTTTGCCGATTTTTGCTTCTATGGCCGTCCCCTATAAAAAGGCCTCTTGTCCCCTCCTATCCTAAAAACTTGGTGGAACATAGGTTAATAGTTGTTGGCCTAACCAATTTTAATTTAATATGCAACTGAATTGACTGAGCTTATTTATTTAAATTTTCACTTTGTAAAAGTGGAGTTGTTTTTCATGTATTATGCATTGTGCTCTGCTCCTGTGAAATCTATTTTAGATCTCTTGTGATTGAGAAATATCATATTAGCTATCATCTTGCCTTGCATTGTGAATGCTTTTTCATTCAATTTGTGCATGGAAACAGTGAAAATGTTGTTGGAAAAGTTCTAATGGCTCACATGGATGAAGACCTACTAGTAATCAATACATATATATTCTGATGATAAATAAGGTTGTTGAAATCCTGCAAGTACAAGAGCCAGTGGGTTGCAAATAGAAAATTCATGTCAACAATCTTTGATACAACATTAAATATATGAGATACACAATATTCACAGATCTAATCAGCAACATATCCTTTGATATGTAAGTGCAAATCATTGCTTACAACAATATTGTTCTTGACGAAAAAGTAAAGGAAAAAATCTAACCAAAGTGGCTCTAGCAGTCACAATTGGCTTGGTGTAACTTATGATCTCCGAATGCAAAGGCTCTAGGATAAAAAAAATATTGAATATTGACCGTGTTGCTCCAAATTTTGATATTAAAAATTTTCAAATTTTCGGAGTACCCGAGCCCCTGAAACTGCCAAGTCACAAAAATAGTTAAATCTGGAAACTCGTTAAAGCTGCTGAAAAACCCTCTTGTATGTTCAATCCTATCCCCATTCCACCCAATCCGGCCAGTTTTCACACCAAAATGCTTTACCACGTGCAAGATTTTTAGCTTCACTTTTTCCTGGCTGTGATTCGCAAACAAGGTCAAAATTCAGTCCTTTGGTTGCTGGAGATTAAAATATTTCTGGGTTTTGCTCAGAAGAACCCAATCCTTTTGCTGTCCGAATTTCATGCAAAACAGAGCTGTTATGCGAAAGATATGGAGGTTTTCGTCTTTCAACCAAGATATGATTTCAGGTGACGATGCAAGTCCTAAGTCTATTCACATAAATGAATTAAATTTTTATGGAAATTTATAGATTTTCCTATGTTTCTCAAGGTGAGAAAAAGTGAGTAAAGGTATTGATAAGAGGGGTGATTTTTAATTACTTTCACGGGCAAAGTTGTAAATGACTTTATTAAAGTCATATTTATTAAAAAGGAAAAACCTTACCTCAAAAGGCCCCAGCTCTTTATTGTCGGAGATTCAATCATTTCCTGAATTTCATAAAAGCCCGACTATTCTTTATTTACAATTTCAAAAGTTCAAAAGATTTCCGGTGCCCCGACTTGCTCCTTGTCGGGACTTTTGAGAGTTCTTGAACTCTTCACCTCCCTGACTTTTTGGTTCAAAGGTTCTCAATTCCTCCGACCGGCCAACAAGCTGCAAAGAACAAAACAAGTTGCAGTTTTGGACTCCGTGGTTATGAGGATCATTTCTATTCATTAAAGAGGAATGAAGGTGTCCACGTTTTGAAGTATGGCATGGATTCATCTAACATTATGATGGTTGCCAACTTCTATGTAGCTTTTAAAGCCAATTTTGCTATCATTCCAGCTTACGGCTGATCCTGATAATGTTGAAGTCCTGTTGTAATCAATGTTTGGCAATGAGCCTCAAAGATGCATGTTCTCATGGAATTCAATGATTGCAACATATGACAAAATGGATTTGTTGAAGATGCTTTAAAAACTTTCAAGCAAATACAACATCTACCAAAATCCCTCCAGCCGACGTCTCCTATGCTCCCTGCCAACAGAAGGCTTTTGGATTGATTATAGACATCCATCAATGCGTAGTGGAATGGCGATTGTTTGAAATGTTTTGATAGACACGTATGCACAATGAGGAAGCACAGACCAGGCGTGCGAACTGTTTGCCAAGATGTTTCAGAGAGATGTGATTCTACGTAATGCAATGATCGCAGGATATGGACAAATTGAGTTTGTTGAAAATACTTTAGAAACTCATAAGTGAAATGCTCTGATAGACTTGTATGTGAATGTGGGTCACAGAACGATAAAGGCTTTAGAGACTTTCAAACAAATGTAGCCATTGAAGTGTTGAACCAAACTCTGCTACCAAGCCCATACCATAATGAAAGCATTTGGTTATGTTCGAACAGATTTCTTGAAAAGGTTTCTCTAACAGCAGCGAAATGCCATTGTGGACTCACATGAATTGACTGCCAAGGGACCAACAATCCTAAATTTCACTAGCATATAGATGACAAGAACAATCCCCTAAGATGGAAGAACGGAAACTGATGTGAATCTAATGGATATTTATTTTCTCACCTGCTCTTCTTCAAGCTGGGTTACAGATACAGACAAGTCTTTGCCAGTGATACTAAATTCATCGTAAGAGTTTGCTGACATGGTTTTCAAATCCAAGAACGATAGAGGACATGATTGATGAGTCATACAAAGCTATTTTGAGTAAGAACCAATGCTCAGAGAAGTATTGGAGGTACTTCTTAAGTGGATACTTGGCAAAATTTCTAGACTATAGCATCTACAAGTTTGTGCCAGTTGTACTATGTTGCCCTCTTCAGTTCAAGAAAGGAAGTTACTATTAAGGAGGCAAATTAACACAAGCAAAAATCGACGATATGGAGCCATGAATTAATAAACCAGTTTGTTAAACGAATCATTTTCCCCTCTTGTTAATGAATTAAGTCATATTAATGACTTAATATGATGGCCCTTCATTCATAATTTAAATTGTAACCTACAAGGAAGTCAAGAGTCAGTTTGATAATAAGTTACGGGAAGGCCAAAAGAGGGGATTTCACCTGTTGTAACTGACTTTTTCAAGAAACAGTTACGGGGAAAAAGGAAAATATAAATTTCATTCTGCCCATTGTCAAAGGGATCTTTTTCCAGCTGTTCTGTGAACAGGGGAGGAAGAGTAAAATTTCTTTTTCTTTTAATTTGTAATCAGTTGTATTTTTCTGGACTCAGTTTATGTACAAGGAACATCAAAAAGACTTGGAGCTTTGTTTCATTGGAGAAATGAAAAGTATTTTCAGAACTTTGTGTCTACGAACTTTATCTTTGATTGCAATTTGCCTATGTTAATCTGTAGTCTGTCTTCAATGTGTTTCTGTGGCATATGGCTGAATCTAAGAAGGGATATGACTGCTTCTATTTAGTTTGATATCATCTGCGGGTGCGATAAGTGAACCGTGTGTTATTTGTCTACATTCACTGCTTTCTGAAATTAATTATTCACATTTACTTTCATGGTTATGGGTAAATGTTAGTCTGCCTTTTCTGCTTTTGGGTTAAAAGCATACCTTGTGTCTCCATTCATTGCATATCATAAGAGGGAGTTGTACCTCTAAAATTCAGAGGAAAGTTGTCAATTCAATGGCAATTTCTCCAACTGTTAGTGCTGTTAGTCCTTCTTACTGGGTATTTTGAGTCATTTTCTATAGTTATCTTCGAAGGACAAATTTGTTCACTAACAGACCGCTGATGAATCAATTTGTAACCAGATGCTGATCAAATTAAGTCTCACCTAGGTCTTAATTGAATTAACTTCTCTTTGTCTCCTAGGAATTTCAGGCATGGCCTGCATATTCACCTGAAAGCTCGAGGCCTTCAGGGTTTACTCATGGCTTTCATCAGGGTCATCTTATAATGGCTCCAGCATTAATGTGGGCAATCAATTTGTTTAGCTTTTTCGCATAAACGTCATCACTCTCTAATCACTTCAATATAATCTATCAAATTGGAATCCACCCAGTTAGAACAATATGAGAGATGGCTGTACAATCCATTAAAGGAATATAAGATGTGGATTGATTGGATCAATACCAAAATTATAAGTAATAATAATGAAAAGAAGAACCACCTGGTGTTATCTGCAGTTCTTCGGTCATAACAGCTGCTCTTGCCAGACAAGAAACGACAAAAGCTCAGTATCGTGTGCCTCACAGAATGGAAGACAAGCCAATTGCAGCAGCCGTACTTCACATCAGATTTCTCCAAAACTTGGCCCAATATGCCAATATGGCCCTGGATTTCACATCCATATGCCACTTCAAGAAAATCAGAGTATAAATCCATGGTCCACAGAACCTGAGGGTTTCTAGGTTGCAGCCATGAGGTATTCAAGACCAAAAACCTCCTAGATTTGTGATAATAATACGATACATAAACAAGGGTGTGAAGGCAAAGGCCACTTGAATGGAAAATGACCTTGTGATGTTGCCTGCAACGAAGATCTGTTGTGGCTCATGTTCAGATCCTCTGGTTTAGTGACTGCAGATAAAGCCATAGAAACCTGGATGCTTTTCTACTATGTAAAACCAACTTCATTCAATACTGAAATGCTTGGCCTGTTGATAAGCCAGAACACTGTGTTCTCTTTGTGATCACTGCAATAAATCAATGGATTATGGACAATGTAAATTGATGACAGAGAGCCTAGATTTCAGGGTTTCATTTAGAACTAACTAAGAAGCCATATATGGGTTTCTATAGATCTTGTTATTATGAGTTAAGAGATATTGCAGGAGATGAAGCTGAGCAAATTTGTATTGATGCCTCTGAAGAGGGCCGACCACAGTGATCTGGGCCCAATTTATGTTATTTTCTTGTTGCCCTCTAATTTGCAAAATCTCACATGTTCATTTTCAAAATCTACAGACAAGATTAATTTGCAAAACCTACACATAGGATTATTTTAATGGTCATCTTTCTAATCTCCACCGTCAATTGTAAGCTGTAGATGTACTTGCTCAGTGTTTTCCACAATGAGAAAGCCTATTGGCATACTAACACAGAAATACAAGCCACCATTGAAGAGAGGAGGCCTATGAATTTAGGCATCATCATGCACAATGATGTTGACAATCTCATTTTTAAAGCTATTCAAGATCCTGCTAAATATGGCAAAAAAATTGCAGTACATATCTTTCTCCAATAAAACATAGAGGAATCCCATGGCAGTACTTGCTGGATGGTCATCTTTAATGTAGATAATGTCTTGGTCATTTAACAAAAAATGTGTGAAATAGAAATCTATTATATGTATATGTATATTAGTGTTTATAGGATTTGAAGAGAAAGTGAGAGCTTGATGTGGAATGGAGACATTCGGAATGGTATTCTGTTGGTCCACTGAGAAATTATATAAGATATTTCAAAAAAACTGCTTGAAAGATTTATTTCCACCTTAGTTTTGCCATGGTTATTGGACCTCCAACTAACTTTAGAGAGTCCTAGTATTATTTGTTGGTGCTCATGGATGGAGTCTGGATGCACATAAATTACAAAGCATTTCCATACTAAGAAACTTGTATTAGCGAGGTTTCCATGTTTTCTCTTGATAAACACTATGATATCTTGGCTACTTTGCGTGAGGCTCCATTGCTCTGGCAAGAACCTCATTGTACACTCACTCTCATTATTCAGCTACAACTTCTGATTTAAATTAAAAAACAACAAGATCGTTTAGAAGAGCAAGCATACCATCTTCAAAATCTCACAAAGAAAAGGGTTGTACAATCACAATGAATCTGCCACAAACTATTGAGTGAAGCAGGTTCTGTGTTCTTGGAAAAAGATAAGTTGCAACTAATTGGTGTCCCATTGGTGCCCACACACTAGGGACGCAAACATTGAAATGGCTTTGACCATTTTCATTTGATTCTGGAAATTCAGGCACCTAACATAATTGGCCCATTTAAGTGCGAATAAGAAAAAACTAAAAGACATCATTAAATTTCAATTTGGAAATAGGAAGAAAGTTGCAAATGGAAGTTGCGTTCTATCTTACCTCGATAATATTTTCCCATAGAGAACTCAATAGTAACAATGTAGGAATCAAATTTCTATACAAGAACCAAGCTAATTTTAAGCTCAAGTTGTTAGTGCAATTATGATTTCTGTAAATTAAGTTTCTATACAGCAAAAAAATATTTTCATTGGGCTGAGGAAATCTTTATTATAAGATTTACTCCATTGGTCTTCATAAAATAAATGCTAAGCATGATCTGTCCAATATAGTTTTCATAATCATATATACAAAAGAACTCATCTAGCAGAACTAACCTAGCAGTCCAACGGATGAGGGGATCCAAAATTTATTCTGCAGTTGCTGCAGAGAAAAATGTAGGAATTTTTATTTGAAAGAGAATGGTCCCGTGCTGCATACAGTTTTTAACTATAATTACATATCTGCCTCTCAAGCTTAAGCATATAAAAAAACCAAGTGATCCCCCATTGTCACATAATATCACAATTTGCTAAAATACAGGAAGCAGATCCAGGAAAGCTCTGTCCCCTGCTCTTGATTAAATAAAAAGCAAAAAGATAATTTTGAAGAGTATACATACCATCTTAAAATCTCACAAAGGAAACAGTTGCACTGTCACAGTGAATCATCCAACTCTACAGTCAAAAAATGCGGAGCTGCACTTTTTCTGAGAGCCAAAAACCTTCCTGTACAATTGTTAGCAATTAAGGTTATTGCAAATAAATATTAAGGAACAAAAGAACTGGACAAACTAAATGAAGTTCTGGGGAACAGAAAAGGTGTCCCAGGCATGTTTAAGGTGATTACTGAATCTGAGTAAACATTAGAGCGTCCTTTTTTACATTGTAGTGCACTTTTGGAAAGCGTTTGTGAGCTCATCAATTGTTTTGTCCCTGGTTCTCAAAGTGGCCCAAAAAATACCGAAACAAAGAGTTTAGACTATCTTGGAATTCATATTCAAAGATTACTCTTCAGAAATTATAGAACTTTTCGAAAAGCTAGACTTACCCCATGGATTAATCCGAACCATCTTCTTAAGCTAGCTTAAAAAATGAACTACTATGAGCCGTCTTCTTGAGCTAGCCTAAACAGATGAACTAATCTGACGCATCTTCCTGCTATCTTTTGGAAGACAGCTTTTCACTTGCATGCCAATTAACATTTTTCCAATACAAAAGGCATTCTCTATCAAGATTATTGTAAGCAAAAATCACCATATGATTGAAGAAATGAGATTGCACTTTTTAGGAGATACGAAGCTTTGCATCAGAAAAACCTTATAGGTTCGTCACTGTGTCTTCTCTGATCAACCAAAGCATGTCGCAGAAGAGCAATTTCTCTAAGGAGATTCTTGTAGGTAAAAGGTCGGACAGCAGATCTAACCAAAAAGCTAGAGGGGTCTAAAGTTTCGTCCTTGTCTTTATCTTTGCCTTCTGCAGACTGTGGGGCTTTATTATCCAATGGCTCCATGGCATTTCCCCACCCCAAATTGTTTACATCCTCATTTCTTATCTCAGACTCGTCCTCATTCATCTCTGAATCCTCCATATCCATGAATTCTTCTTCCTCGAAATCCCTCAAAGTTTTGTCGAATTCTTTCTCCCAAAACATTTCCTGCTGAGTAAAAGAATCCTGTATTGACTCCTCGTTCTCTTCACCCTCATCTTCTGAAAACTCCACATCACTGCTTAAATTTTGCCCAAGTTCACTATCATTTGCAGAATCACCACCTTCTTCCACAGTCTGATTCTGGTCCCTCCACCCCTTGGTAAATGGATGAAGAAGGTCCACAGGCTGGTGGGAAAGCAGGAAATCCCAGCACAGGGACCTCTGGTCTTCCTCCAACTTCTCATACGCCTTCACAACATCGTCATCAGAAACGCTCTGATCAACACCCAATATCCTACACAGAACCCCATAATAAGTGTCCCTTGACATTCCCTCCTGGCCTCGGGGCACTGCAAACCTGTGCTCATCTTCTGTTAATGGATCAAGCAACCCCACGAGACCACGAAAAAACCCCTCCTGGGGCTCAAATCTGACCTGATATATGGGCTTCTTAACATAAATCAAATCAGGCCTAAACCAAGCAGTGCATTGAGTAATCAAATTCTTAGAGCGTTTTCCCAACAACCGCCCCAACTTACATTTGTCCAAATCCAAGCTACTCTCTACAGCAACCTGGGCTACCAAAGTCCACTCATTCCATGGCATCAGGGGCTCATCTCTGAATGTCCTTCTCACAAACGCCCAAAAATACTTAACTCCAACACTTTCATCAAAGCTCCAAATTTTGTTATCATAATCAACCACAGCATCATGCTGATCAATCCTTTCCTGTTCCTCTGCGTTTTTGATAGTGGTGAACATAGTTACCCTGTTATCATAAAATCTGCCTCTGATGGGCTTCCCTACAATAACGCCCTTGGAGGCATAGGGGCTATAGGGGCCATACTTGTACCAATCAAGTGGGTTCCTGATATAAGGATCGTTCTGGTCTTTAAACCGAACATTTCTCTCATAACCAAACCCCATCATCTGCAATTCATCCTCTGTAAATTCCTCTTCTTCCCCTTCGCCATACAAGAAGCCGTAAAGCTGGCTCTGCTTCCACGGCTTCTTGACAATTCTGGAGCCCAGCTCTTGGGCTCTCAACGCCCTGAGGCGGCGCCTGCGCTCGGCGATCATCTCCTGCGCGCGCCTCTGCTTGGCGCGCCCTTCCAGCCGCCCGCTCGAGCTCTGCCCGGCTCTTTTCTTGCTCCGTCCCGCCTCTGTCGACACATCTCTACGTCTCTCCATCTCTGTAGAAGGATTGAAGCCCTCCGTCGCCATTGTTGTTATTAATCCGCATCTGCAAATTCTTCTCGGCCATAAATTTGATCGCAGACGTTTGGGTTTGAGTTGCAGTAATTGGAGCCGGGAATTCGAACCGAGAACGATGGAACTACTTCTAAGGCCTGTACATTGATATGTGGAAGGCAGTGCTATGCCCGCCATTGCTGGATAAAGCAAAGGCTTAAACCCTGGCTTGGGTTTTGTGGTCTATCAACTGTGGATAACGTTAAAATGAATGTTTTATCTGCATCGGTTGTCTTCTTCAATGGGCCAAAAGTGTTTTAGTCTTATTATAAATTACTTTAAAAGTTTAAAATGCTAATACTGTGTTCTTTCTAATTAGAATATAAACTAGCAATTGGACCCATAGGTTCAATGGGCATGCGGATAGTTTTATTATTAAGAGCGCAATTTTGTTAGAGTTAGATAAATTTTGCACAACTTTTCTGTTGTTGAATAGTTGTAGTCAATGAATTCAACAATGTTGTCCACCAAGGAGGGGGCAATTGTAGTGGCAACCCAATTTTTTAATATATTTTGTTTCATTTTGTTGTAACGTTTTATATTAATCCCACATAATTGTTTTAGATCTTCATTATTGAGTCTTTATGAGTTCGAGAGGAACATGTATTTAATGAGTTTTACTTAAACGGATGGATTAAAGATAAAATGATAATGATTTCATCTAACAACATATATATATAATAAAATTTTAAATACAAGAATTTGAGATTTTAATTTTCAAATTTTGAATAGAACAATATGGTTTGATTAGATTTATCATGAAGTTATTGTAAGCATGTTAACAATGAATAATTTTAGAAGGTATTTCATAGGTAAAGTTGGACAACAAAACAATTTTTTTCAATATATATAAATACAAGAATTTGAGATTTAAATTTCTAAATTTTAAAAACAACATATCGAATGGTTTGATGTTTGTTTAATATTTTATTATCCAATGACATTTAAGGGATGGACATAGGATAAAATGATAATTATTTCACCCAACAACATATATATGAAATAAAATTTTAAATACAAGAATTTGATATTTAAATTTGTAAATTTTCAATAGAAAAATATGATTTCATTAGATTTATCATGAATTTATTGTAAGCATGTTAACAATGAATAATTATAGAAGGTATTTCATAGGTAAAATTGGACAACAAAACCAAAAAAAATTCAAATATATATTTAGTAGTTTATTTTGTTGGGATTTTCTACAGAGATTTTTCTGAGACAGTCTTCTTCTTGTTTTCGTAGGATTACATACATATTTTTTTCCATGCGTTGGTATCTTTGAAATGAAAATGCAGGGAATATTCATAGATCTGACAAACTTCTTACTCTTATTGCTGTGAAGATGACTCCTTCTCATTCAATGTTTCCAATGTCTATTGTTGCTTTGTTTATAGTTAGACCTTGTGCTTTGTGGATTGTAAGAGCCCAAGCCATTTTCAACGGGATTTGTTGACAGCAACCTCGTGTTACTGGAGCAGTTGGAACCATTTTTTTTTCATTTATGTTCCATGCAGGTCCAGTGTACTGTTGAAACTTAACAACAACAAATAGAGGTAGATTTGGTGGCTTGGTTTCATTTTTGTATACAATAGCAATTACTTCACCAAGTACACCATTGACTAGTCCAGTTGCAACACACAAATTTGTATTCAACATAATTTGTTGTCCAACGCACAATAACACCTTTGTTTGTAGTTGTTCATCATCTAAATTTGAATTTATGTTCCTTTTTTGCTCAACAATGCAACGTGCTATTGGTTTATCCAATGCTTTTAACATTTTTTTGTTATGTTTTTCAACCAAATCATTTGTTGCAAACAAATGTATGGATGAAGAAAATGTATCTTGTTCGCTGGAAGTTAGTTTGGCACTATTGCGTGACATGAGCAGTTCCCAATCTGCCTGTATTGCCTCAGCATTCCTTATATTCTGAAGGAGGTTGCAAAAACTTATTTGGGCAGGTTCATCTCCTTGTTCCCAGAAAAATGTGTTCAATATCACTACTGTTTGAAAGCTTCTCCAAAGTGTTGTCCCATATGATGATCCAGCATACATTGGAATATCACATACTGGCGGTAATTGGCCTAGGTCACCAATAAGTACAATAGAGCGTCCACCAAATGGGCTTTGATTATGGTATGGGAATGCTTCACGTAGTCTGATGTCAATGCATTCTAACAACCTTGGTCCAATGAAGCTCATTTCATCAATTAGAATATATTGAATGAAATACATGCTTTCTTGGAAAGTTGATAAAGCTTGACCTTGAAGAGGGTTCATCTCTTTTATTGGTATGTGAAGTGTTGAATGAATAGTTGATGCATTGATGTTGAAAGTAGCAACACCTATTGGGGCAAATAAAAGCAAATTCTTTTCTTTCATGGGCACATTTTTTGAGAGTGCATTTCGAATGCTATTAATCGAGAATGATTTTCCTGTTCCTGCAGTACCTTATATGATCATTAGAAGTGGTGATTGTCTTCCACTTTGATTAGAATGGTTCACAATAATATTTAATGCATTTTGTTGCTCTAAAGAAAGCTTTTCCTTTTCAATAAGTGAGTTTGGTTCATTTTGTTCAAATTGTTGTGTTGAATGGTTAGAGCCGATGAATGTGATAACATTCTCCATCAAGGAGGGGGCAATTGTAGTGGTAGCCCAATTTTGGGATGTGTCAAATTCTTGGTACCCAAGCATGTCTAGTTCATCAAAGTCAAGATCATTTCCTGGGTGGAACGAGGATAGAAGTTCCCATTCCTCTGCATCGACATCTTGTATATCTTCTTGTCCATCTAACACAAGTTCATTATCATTGTTGCTATTTGATTTTGGTGGTGTGCAATCAACATGCCATGCATGGTAGTTGTTAGCCATTCCTTCCCATTGAGTGATTATATCTTCCCTACATGAGCCTATTTCTTGACTAATGTTGCGAAAAGGAAAGTATAGTAGAATCTCACTCCAACAAAAGGACTCATGCACGTCACTATCTTTAGAAAGAATTGCAGTAAACCATGGAGATACACAAACAATGTTTGGAATATCTCTTTTTGTCCACTTGTAGTTTGTGTGGGACTTTGAACAATTCCAGTTTCTCCTTACATCAATCAACGAAAATGATTCTAATGCTATTGGTCGAACCATATACCTTTCAATGAAGTTTGAGGTAGGTAGTGGACAATCTTGAGTAGAAGGCACACGACATATGGTTTTTCTATTGACATTCAAAAAAACAAAGGAACGACTGGAAATTTTAAGTGGTATTTTAATAGCAAGTGATAGGACTCTTGTGCACTAATATCACGATCAACAATGCTCTCAGTTACAAACTTGTGAAATGCAATTGTAGCTAGCTTTTCTGGGTCAATATTTGTAGAGATGCGTTTCAAAATTTGGTGATAACTTTCATATTTGCGCTATGCTTTTGCTGCATACTTTGCAATATATTTTAGTACTACATAGTGTGACAAAACAGGTTGGCAATCAACATTTGCACACCAAATTGATAAAATTGTTGGGTTGTGGATGTTGACCCTATCATCATTTCTGGCAAGTAGGAATGTTTTGTGCCCAGTATCATTTGTAGAAAAAGAAGATGATGCCTGTAAATCCCAAGGAGCTTTGTAACGGCACAACAATGATGACCCTTTTCTTTGCAAGCATGTTTGTTTGCTACATTGTGTGTGTCGTTGAACTCGATTCACTAACTTTGTGTAATATGCAAAGGGGTTACATGCAAGGATTGCTGGTGTGTCCAACAAGCAAGAGTCATCATGGATGGAGTGGTGCACCATTTGTTCCCTTTGGCTATCTATTTTTGGGTTCCATGCAGAAACATATCTACTCATGTATTGTACAACACTTTGAACTGCTTCTGGACTATTGAAATCCATGCTTTCAATGGAAGGTGCTCCTTGCAACCAAAGGAAGCCATGAATATGGGTAGATCCTCTATGTTGCCATTCATATCTGTGAGATAGCATAAGAGCTAGGATTTGTTTTCATAATTAGGTACTTGGTATAGGATGAAATTCAAAGGATGATAAATGTTACTAACCTATACCAATAGTCTTGGGCAAGTAAAAGCTTCTCCAAGATCTCTTCAGGAAAGGCTGTGAATCTATTATGCATGTATAGTGCAGTTATATGCGGATTGTTAATTATGTTTTTGATCCTCCGTTGGTATGCTTGCATTGGTTCACTGGGTTGTTTGTTGGGCATTACACTGTGTAAATCCGGCCACTTGGTATCTGCTGCACTAAGTGTGAAGAACAAAGGTGGACAACCAACTTGTATGACCATATCTGATAGCTCTCCTCTACACCTTGTCCAGAAGGGTTTTGTCCCGTGTAGGTTTGAGCCAAAATGCATAAGGTGATCAGCAAGTTTGTCATCAGGTAAATCCTGCATGCGAAGGCATAGGTCTGCAACTGTATTTGGTACACTTTCATGAAAACATTTATTGAAAAAAATTGCAGTTGTAGCTTGGCTTATATGTCACATCATAACATTTAACAAGAATTATCAGAAGCGTGGATGTTGACCAAATCTATTGTCATGGTATCGCATAAGATGTACAACATATTCATGCATTTCAACATCTTTGATACATGTTTGTTTGAAAAGTACAACACCAGTAGGGAAGAGAGTAGGGAATGCCATTACAAGCAAGCCCTCTGTGTTGTACTCATTGATTGGTGATAAAGTAATAGGAGGTCATTCCAGAACATCTGTGGGACGAGACTAGTTAACTTGTAAGAAGGTACGTATTTGTTCAACCTCCCTACATGTTGTTGGGAGAACAGATGCAAAAGAAGAGTCTTTATTTAATTGTTGTTCAACATTGTCAAACTCATTACTATTTGTGGATGTGGAGTGTGTCGTAGGATCTGGAATATTTGTGGAATCTTGTGGAAGCATATATGATACATCTGTAGGAATGCAAGGCAAGCTCAAGAGTGCAAATTCATCAAGTTGGACATCTTTGTAGTATGGATCATCTACAATCTTATACTCTAAGGCTGCAAGAACTCGTGACCGACTAACATAAAAATCATAGTTTTTATTCTCGACACTTTGTCTTCTAATAATGATTATGTCTAATTGGTTGATACGCCTGGGTAAGTATTTTGCGATAGCAGTAATATCTTGTGGAAAGCTAATTGTATGGCCACTATATTTTAATTGGCCTCCTCGTGCATGCCTAACTTGTAGAAATGGATTAACTCTTGCTATTAACATCTCTTCTACTTGAGTAAGGTTTTTCAAAGCAAGAGGCATGCTTCCAAGGTCCATGTTATTCCATTTTGAAAAATGATTTCCTTTTTGCTCAGCAGAGCATCTATAGCACTTAGTAACATTGTTTGACTTTCTAACTTGAATGCCTGGGTAACTCTCTAGGCAAATGGAACATGTAGGCATGATTGCTAGTTTGTCTATTTTGGAACAGAATCTTTTTTGTGCAGCAATATACTCAGATGTGCAAAATATGTTTTGGATCATGGTAGAATAGGTTAGTGGTATAGGAACAGATGGTATAGGTAGGAAAGTATTGAATGTGTTATTGTTTATTTCTTGAGCATTGCTTTCTATTGAAGCATTATGTGCTACTCATATGGCCTTGTTGATTTCATCCTTTTTTTGCATGGTATCATATCATTCGCAATTGATTTATATGTTCTCTACTAGATGATGTGCTAGCATGCGCATTGTTGAATCTTGAAGGTCCTCTCATTTATTACAGAATGGAATGCCTGCAATGTATTACAAAAGTGTTTAGAATTTTACCTATGTAAAATGCAAACTCAAATATTTGATAAATAATTACTTTGAGAGAGTAAGTATAACTAAAATATAATATACAACATTGTTTAAATAACTATAAAAAATGCAATGAGTATATAAGAGTGGCCTTATCTATGACTCACCTTATACAATTATTGGTTTAATACATTATTAGAAAGTGTAGTAAATTGTACACTAAATATTTGTTTTGTACTGAACTGTAATGATTGTATCTAGAATTTTGAAAGGTGTTAGAATTATTATAAAAGATCGAGCATTTATATGAGGGAGAATGTAAGCATCCTTAGGCATGTTATTATGAATTTTTTTAATTTTGTAAGCAATAACTAAGAGGCTATGACATCAAATATAGAGAGTACATTAATTAATGAAAAAGGTTATAAGCCATACATGTAAGTGCATATAACTAACTATTTTGTATTATGTTAGTTTTTACACTAACAATTAAGCATGTGTATTTGACGTGGTGCACATTTGTCCTCATCATTTTAGTTGCAAGACCATTGTTTTTTTTAAATTGTGAGCACATCAGAATGATAACTTTATTAGTTCTTTGATAAATAATTAGTTTGAGAGAATAAGTATAACTAAAATATAGTAGACAGCATTGTTTAATAAACTATAGTAGACAACATTGTTTAATTAACTTAAAAAATGCAATGAGTATATAAGATTGACCTTATCTAGGACTTGCCTTATATGAAAATTAGTTTAATACAGGCTTAAGAATTTTTGTAAATTATGCACTAAATATTTGTTTTGTATTAAAATATAATGATTATATTCGTAATCTTGAAAGTTGTTAGTATCAATATAAGATATTTGAAAGTTGTTAGTGACAGGCATTTGTATGAGGGAAAATGTAAGCATCCTTAAACATGTTAGTATGAAAATTATTAATTTTGTAAGCAATAACTAAGAGGCGATAAACAACCATCCTCAAGAGTCCTAGACATCAAATATATAGAGTACATTAATTAATGAACAAATTTATAAACATCGAGTAATAGGTGATAGAAAACCAATTAATGAAATTTAAGCATCCTTAAACATGTTATTATGAAAAATTATTAATTTTGTAAGCAATAACTAAGAGGCAATAAAAAACCATCCTGAAGGGTCCTAGGCATCAAATATATAGAGTACATTAATTAATGAACAAGTTTATAAACATCGAGTAATAGGTGATAGAAAACCAGTTAATGAAATTTAAGCATCCTTAAACATGTTATTATGAAAAATTATTAATTCTGTAAGCAATAACTAAGAGGCGGTAAAAAACCATCCTCAAGGGTCCTAGGCATCAAATATATAGAGTACATTAATTAATGTACGAGTTTATAAACAATCAATAATAGTTGATAGAAAACCAGATAATAAAATTTAAGCTTCCTTAAACATGTTATTATAAAAAATATTAATTGCACATGCAATAATTAAGAGGCGGTAAACAACCATCCTCAGGAGACATAGACATCAAATATAGAGAGTACAAAAATTAATGAACAAGTTCATAAACAACCAATTATAGGTGATAGAAAACCATCCTCAAGTGTCGTATGCATAAATTTTGCAAGCTAACTATATTGTATCATGTTAGTTTTGATACTAGAATAATTAAGCATATGTAAAGGTGATATACAACCATCCTCATCAGTTTAGTTGCAAGACAATCAAAATATTTTTCTAAAATTGTGAGAACATACGAATGATAACTTTATTAGTTCATTATAAACATATTTCTTTAAGCAAATTGCCTTAAATGAAGAAATCATGATTTAAAAATATATATTGCAATAAAATTTATGATGGGATTGCAAAAATCAATTTATTTTTTAAGAAAGAAAGATTAAGTATATAATTTGTTAGTTGTTTGATAGTCAAGTTAGTTGTTTCAAGGTAAAATATTCAAAGACATAATATAATACATTTTCAAACTTTAAAGATTCAAAATCTATAATTTTAAGATTTACATGCAGAATGTTGGATTATATCCATACAAAATATATTTCTAAAATAGAGTACTTTAGAAAGCAAAAAACATGGGATACAATGTATTTATTATATATGTTATGGATAGATGGGTAAGTAGGTACTAAATAATGTTTCCAATTATACAATTGAAGACACTTTTGAGATTCTATCAAGGAGGCTAACACTTCAATCCATGAAATTAAGGTGTTGGAACCTTGTAATAATAGTGCTAAGTTTAAAAGCACCACAAAATTCTTCTCATTTGATATTTAGATTGAAGAGGAATTGGTGAGATACAACATTGCTTAGTATCTTTTCAATTGTTTCGACTTCTACCAATAGCAATTATAAATCTTTGGTTGAAACACCAATCATTGCTTGTGCAATGTCTCCAAATGCAATAGCATTTTGTAGTTCACCTGTATGGTCTTCTAGGTCCATTTTCAGCATGTAGGTATAGTCACATTCAAGAATATCAACACAACATTTTGGGCAATGCCAAGTATTGTCTATTTTTTGGATGACCTTTTTTTTGCACCTTTTATTGAGTACTGTAAGTGGGCAAGAAAGGTAGTAGAAGTTATCTAAGTATAATTTCTTTACAGTGTATCTACCATTGACATTCTCTACTTTTCCTGAGAGGGAAATTTCATGAGCTACAGAAATAACCATTTGATTGTCAAAGCTATAAGAAGTACTATATGTACCTGATAATGATGTTGAAGGCATATTGATTATCTCACCAGTGTACCAAGACTTTAATGCATGCATTTCTTCTACATCTGGGTCAACAAGAAGTTTGGTTGCAAAAATTGCATCAATTGTTTTGCCATTCCATGAGACAATGTGACCAGATTTTACTAGAAGGATGAGAGGGTTTGTGTCTAAGCACATTTTAGATAGATTTTTACCATCAACATCACAATGTGGACCCCAAAGTGTGATGTCAATAGTAAAACTAGACATGTCAATTATAGTAGCAGTTCGCTTTGTTGTTTCAGAGCCATTTCTTTTGGGTATATTAGAAGTGGGAGATATAGAAATGAGTATTCCAATAACATCAACAAGGGAATTCAGAGGTATTGATTCAAGGTCTTTGATTGTTTTGAAGTAGAAGTTGTGGGTAGGTATGTTAATGTTTATTTGATCACAAAGTTTTATTTTAGAGGATGACGAGGATTATCTCAAATGGATTGGTTGTTCAATTATAGGTAGCGTTGGTTACTTTAATCTGACCATTGGATATTACATAAACCTGACCACTTTCAATAGAATTGTAAAATTCATCTGCAACATCATTAAAGCAAGTTAGATGTATTTCACCACTTGCTTCATCTATAAGATCAAAGCCAAAAACTTTCCCTTCGCCTTTGGCATTTTGAAATTCATGAAGAATTGACTTTTCTAATGCTCGACCTTGTATGGACCATTGTTTATGGTAAGTTGTCAATGCCTTGATTGGAATGATTAAATCTTCTTGTAAAGAACATGGCTGGGATGAGGATGACCCCTTTTCAAATAGAGAGTTGCTTGATGACTAGCCAATGACAGCATGTGCAAGGTAAAGAGGAGACTCAATGATGCTTGTTTCCATGCCAACCACTTTCATGGATATAATAAAAATAGCCCTACAATATCATAAAATTAGAAAAGAGCCACAAATGATAGTACATAAGGAGAAATGAGGTTGTTTGAATGGATGAAATTAGGGAAGCAATTTCATACATGATTTTGTTAGAAACCCTGCAAGTATACTCTATTAGTTCAACAATAGATCCCTTCATGAGACCTCCAGTTGAAGCAAGGTTGTTATATTTGTCAGGAAGGAGAACATGATGTGAGTGCATTCCATCATAAAGTTGTAAGCAATATTTGAAGCTTGTAGATTGCAAGAGGTTGATACGCTCCAAGGATAATATTTGGAGAGAAGGACAAAGATCAAGTTTTCCTTCGAGAAGGTTACTTATTGCTCCAGTAGTCAAAATGCTTGTCATTTGAGAAAGACTTGAGTGTGAGAGATGTATCTGTGTACAAGTGGAAAGAGTAATAAGTAATGAGGAGTGAGGGGTAGAATGTAAACAAACTTATATAAAGTTTGACCTTTCAACTTTGATAGGCATCCTTATTTTAGATATTAAATGAAAGCAAAGCTTAGGGTTTCAATTGTGTCAAGTGAGTTTAAAGAGGAGCCCAAACATATGTTTAAGCTCATTGTTTATTACTCAAACTTAAAATAATGCAAATAGACATAGTAATTAAAGAAACTATTTATATGGAAAAAAGAAACCAATAGTAGGTATCCGTATGTTTTATAAAGAAGAAGATAGTCAAAAAATATTGTATCCAAATGCGCATTATGTAAATAATATACTAGAGATTATTAATAGTTTTATATTTGTACAACATCATATACAACTATAAACATTGTTTTTTTTCGAATCGGTAAGGATGCACAGAGCATCATAATATTTATATTAATATAAGAGTTTTTACATATTACAAAAAAGCCCTTTCTGGCCAAGATTGATACATGAAAATCATAACAAAAGGATCAAAAATAGATGCCCTATCTGGCCAAGAATACATCATTTGACTATCGAGCAACAAGACAACCAAGAAGTAGAAGTATATCCTATAATAATGTAAACTCTAAACATTGTTACTATAGTAATGGCCAAACTATAATTTTACATTACATTTTATCTACATAGCTCTCAAGTTCATGTTTAATACAAGGACCACAACCTATTTCAAATTTCTGATTGTGAAACAATTGTATCATGAAGTTGGAAAATCCCTCTACTTTCGTGCATGTGTAATGGATTTCACTCAAAGTGTGTCAGAATGAGTTAATATATACTTCTTGTACATTCAAATCAGCTATATTTGTCTCTTTCATTTGTTGCAAAATGTCTGAGCAATTGGCTGCAATATTTGATATAATGTGTTGAACATCACTTTGGAAGAGGTTGGCACTATTTGTAGTTGAACTCGCATCAAGTTCATTGAGCGAGCCATCACTATTTTTGCTTGAAATTTCAATGACGTTTGGAGTTGGTGAATGTACTACCATATCCTATAAATAAATATTTAATTACCATTGTTGTAATAATATGTTGGAGTTAAAATATACAAAATATAAACTATGGCAAAAGTTTCTAATTACAAATTTAAATCAAATAATTGTTGAATGTTAAGTATAAGTCTAAATAGTTTAATCCACTATAAGGTCATACTATTGAGAATAATTATAATATATCTTAAATATATTAATCCACTATTAAAATCAATTAATTAACTATTCATTACTATATTTATATTGACTCCTAATTATACTTAAAAAAATTTATCTATATTCTTAGTTTATTGTTTCTATATTTATATTTATACAACTTAGATTAATCAATTCCAACTCATATTTAAACCAACATTAATCAATCTAGTAGAAAATGATTCAATCGATAAGTTATAGTTAAGATTGGGATTAATTCATATAGAATATATAGAAATAATTCCAAATAACTTAAACACGTAATTCTATAAAATAAAAAGATAGAAAGACCCAAATGCCTAATAGTACACTCTATTCTAAGTAATTACAACGAATAGAAAAGCAGTATAGCATCTTATATATATATACCACTAACCACATCCATGGACTAGGGTTAAACCCAAATCTGAATAACACTCGAAAAGTGAGAGACCCAGCTTACATGAAATTTCAGCAATCATAAATAGATGCCCAAACAGCCTGGCAAGTTACAAGTACAAATGGAACGAAATAAATTTAACTTAACCTGAGAGATATATCTTGTAGTAGAATAAGAGTAAGAGCATAATATTAGGGATGACAAAAGTTTGAGGCATAATTATTATGAACTTTTTGAACTGGTTACTGAGGAATAAAGGATGAGTAATTCCTTTATAAAATATAATTTGTTGATTCGACAACTTGTTTGTAAACTTAAGAAATGAATTTTTCTTTATTAACAGGTTTCGAAATGTGACTGCCACTGACCATTCCATTTATAGTAACCAAAACTTTCCAAAAGGCTATATTTATAGCCAATTCCTAAATAATCAAACTTGTAAAGCACCAACTTTCTCAAAACATTAACTCTCACAATCAACAATTTTTTCCTAAATAACAATTTGTCTGAAATTTTATATCTTTGCCAACTATGTTATACTTTAATGAAATCCTTTGTTCCTTAAAGATTATATTCACAATAAATCTTACCGATTTATGATCGAAGTGCCAACAGTAATAGATTTCCCATACAGACCCTAACCAAGGATTTCACAGGTATCTAAGGGTTTGAACTTGTAAGAATTCATATATGTGTACATATACATAATCAATTAGCCTAATCATAAATTCCGGAAACCAAAACACATTACCAAAGGGAAATTTTCTTTTAGAAGATCAACAACGTACACACCATTGCATGGAACTTTGATAAAGGACAATTTATTAATATTACTTCAACTTATGAATGGAAAATTAAGAGTTTTCTTTGCAAGACTAACATTTGTCACTTTGGTAGGCAACTGTGACCAAATATTGCTTAAATTTAGCACTGGTGGATGAAAAAACTAGGGTTTTATCAGCAAAAGTAGCATCCAGCACTTCAAAGGGAAAGAGATAAATTTATTTGAACCTATTGCTTATGAATGGAAAAGATATATTTTATAATAAAAAGCTAACATATGGCACTTCAATTGGGGAAATTGACAAAAAAAAAATATTTTCATCACCAATGGAAGGAAAGACCAGGGGTTTTCTAGAAAAAGTAAAAATTTACATCTAGCAGTTCATTAGAAGAAAAGAGATTAAAATTGATCTTTGTGGATGAAATTTATATGGCTTTACCAAGAAAAGTAATATCTGGCACTTTGATTTGGGAAATTGCTTACAATTGATTAATAATAATCACCTACAAATAGAAAAACTAGGGCTTTACTAGCAAAGTCAACATCTAGAACTTCAACAGGGCAAAGTTAATTAAAATTGTTTAAATGTATTAATCATGTTTGGAAATTATATGGTTTCACCAGCAAAACTAATATATGGGAATTTGATAGGGAATACTGAAAAAACTAGTTAAGTTTATTGCTAACATTTGGAAAAGCTAGAGTTTTATAACAAAACTGACATCTGGCACTTAATAGATGTGACTGATTAAAATTGCTAACGAATAGAAAAATAGGGTTTATGATGTATAATAACACCTTGTATGTGAATTAGGAAAAAACTGATAAAAAATTGTATAACTTTATTGCTCATGGATTGCAAATCTATGGCTCTATCAACAAAATCTACATCTGCCACTTTTAAGAGGAAAATTTATCAGAGAAATTGACGATCATTGATCTGTAATGAAGCTCGAATCCTGCAGCTGTTCTTGGATTCTTTTGTACAGAGCCAAAAGCTGTGAGGTTTTTTATATTTTCTAGTTTTCGTTAGGTGGGTTGGGTTGAAAAGACCAGTAAAATGTTGTGGGCAAAAAAAAATTTGTAAGATATGTATACCTATGGTTTAAATTTTGTAAGACCAATAAATAGTTTAAAATTTAATTTACTATCAACCTTAAAGTCACAACTACTAGTTAATTTAATTTACTATCAACCTTAAATTTTGTAAGACCAGTAAATAGCTTTAACTATAAATATCTTAAATTTATAGTTATAAAAGCCTGTAACAAAAACAAGATAACGCAATATGATCTTGCCGTGAAGGCTTTGGGATATGACTATGAAATCATTTATAAGAAGGACAAGGAGAATGACGCAGCAAATGTATTATCCAGAAGAGAAAGTAAGAATTCTATAGGGGAATTGCACTTAATATAAATAATTATAACAAAATCTATCCACAACAAAGTAAATATAAATAAAAATGTGCAAGGTAATTTCTACTGACCTGAGTGTGAAAAGCCTGTCCTCAAACTGCACTTCCTTGGTCAAGAAATCAATCGTAACAATGAAAGAAAAGCCTTTGTAAATTTATGAACACAAATGTTGTTTTTATAAGTAAATTTGTTGCACTGTAGAATCTTAAAAGGTGGCAGAGAGCAATAAATAGCAGATGGTGGCATGGTCTGTCTTGTTGGGCCTGATTTTCAAAACTTGCCAACTTGAAGAGGGCATTAATTTCATTTAGATCTTATTTCACTTGTAAATCAGATATGGAAGCATCTTGAATATTTCCAATGCATATTGTAAGGGGTTTGCATTTAGATTTTTATCTCCATTAAATTTCCTTACCTAATAGGTAGTCACTTCATTGTGTTGTTGTTGCAGACGCCTTGCTAGTTGGCAAAGTTTATGTGAAAGCAGTCTCGTCTATTTAATTCTGTGACAGTCTCATCAATCAGTCAAAGGGAAAATTAACAAACCACATTCTCTTCATATCACAAGGAAAAAGATCACAATGACTGCCGTAAAGGTAGGGCTAAATTTGCCCAGGGTTTTAGCAGACGTGGTGCAAGCATTCCAATTGTATCTGCCAACATGGGAATCCACTATACTTAGCAATACATTATTTTTTTTGGCTGGTTCACCTTTACTTTTTATGGGAATTACCACATCTGGCATTGGCGCCGCTTTTCTGCTCGGTAGCTTGTCGTGGCAGGTATTTGGAAGTAGAGGTTTTTTTTACCGTAGTTTTAAGACTTTTGACTATCCTTGCACATATTATTGTAAATGAGGTAGAAAAAAAGGTGGGAAACGTGACTACGGTTAGGGCACCAAAAAAATGAATTAATTCTATGAAGATCTTTCAATAGATTTGTAATTACAAATTGCCTGTAGCAAGTTGCAGTGTGCCATGGTCATGGAAACCCAAGTGGGCTTGAAGTAATAAATTTTTGTGTTTTTAATTATTTATTATTTGTTTTGTCTTTTACTATTTATTAATTCACTCAACAATTAATGGTCCAAATTTATTCTATGGTAGTTCTTTTAATCTAGACCATTTGTTTATATATTTCAGGTAGTGCTGCTCACTAAGGGAATGCCTATCGACGTAATTAAAAACAATAAATAAAATGCTAATAGTGTGTTCTTTCTAATTAGAATATAAATTAAAAACAATAAAATATTTTAAAATGGTATGGTATGAGAGTTTTAGGGAGAGAGGATTGTTAGTTTTGGTTATTTGAGTTTTGTATTTTGTCACATTATTTTGTAATATTGTAGCAAGATTTTTTAAGCTTGTCTGCATTTATCATGTATCATGGTAATTTTTAAACTTTTTGGTCCTTACGGCAGTCAACTATTGTTAATGGTACTTAAGTTTTTTGTTTCGACTCTTAATATCAAAGCATAAGAAATTGAAGCGAATAATGGCACCATCAAAGAAACTTCCTAAATTTGTATCCAAAGTCTTCCATAAGGTACGTGTTGTGCCTTGCACACACGCCCTATTTTACCAAATGGAGACCCCCTTTTTTGCTTTGGCTTGGAGTCTCAACCTTTCCTCTTTATGACAATCAGAAAGTGAAATTGTGCTTAGAATGCAGGATTTGTTCCAAATTTGAGTATTTTGCATGTTTGAAGTCATTTGATGTCTTTCATGATTGATTTGGAAGAGTCTTGATTTGGTTTGTGCTTAAAAAGTGGACATTTGTTGCCTTTTGCACTAAAATTGGGTGTTACTGCATTTTTCTCTAAAATCCTATGTCATTGGATATTGTCCTTGAAATTGCTTCTGCAGGATGTGTCATGATGAAATTCCTAGTTTTCTTGCTTCAAAATTTTAAAATCATGTCAAATTTCACAACTTTTCACTAAGGGGTTCATATACTTTCATCCTGATGCATGGTCCTAAAACCTTGATTTGGATAAGTCTGAAACCCTAAAAAATGGCTAGGTCTGAAATCTAGTGGATCCTCAAAAATCTAGAATCTGCATATTAAATCCTATGGATCCGAGACCTATCTCAAACATCTTGACAGTATATTTAAAAATATTTAAAGTATAAGAAATATCTGACTTATACTTAAATATGTTTTTAAATATACTTTACCCAGGGACTTTCAAAAATTGGCGCTAAAAATGTCTCCCACTGCCTAGCGTTAAAATCAACTTACATTGCCTTGCACTAAAAAGAGCATCTATTGCATATAGGAGTAGACCCTAAATATCTTGCTAAGGCAGTAGACCTCTGAAACCCCGCCAGCGGTACCAAGCAAATTTAGCGCTAAAAAACTTACTGTTTTGTGCTGAAATCATCATCTACTGCGCTTGTCTGGTAGAGGCCAAAATCCGCGCTAGCCGGTTACATCAAAAATCCCCACTGGGCGTTTCAAACATCCCGCGCTAAAAATGTCGCCTACCGACTTGCGCTAAATCATCGTCCTACTGCACATATGCACCAGTGCCCAAAATCCACGCTAAGTCAGTAGACCACAAAATCCCTACTAAGAGCTTGAGAGGACTTAGCGCTAAAAATGCCCTCTACTACACATATGCAATAGAACCCAAAAGTCCCACTTTTTGCCAATTTGGGCCAAAAACTCATTTTTTTGAAGGTGGAAACTGGATTTTCTTGATGAATTTGAATTGCACATCCATCTATTACATCATGATGAACATTTTTATCAAGTTTTTGTAGATTTTGAGCGTGCTTTGCATTAATTAATGCCACTGCACCTGAATATGCAGTACCCCCCGCCCAAAATCCTACTTTTTACAAAAATGCTATAAAAATGCAAAATAAAAGCCTCCAAATGGATCCAAATGACTACAAAAACTTCCCATATCATCATATTGGCCAAGTAGGTACTTGAAAATGGTGAAAAACTCAAAATATCATGCAAAAACCACTGGATTTATGAAGTTGTCTACAAGGAAGTAACATTGACAATGAGTTGTTCCAAATGAATCCAAGGCTGCAAATGGATGTTTCTTGACCTATATTGATGGAAAATGAATGTTTTTTTTATGAAATTGATGCTTGGAGTTGTGAATTACAGGTCTGAGAGCACAAAGGAGCTAATTGGAGTTGTCTTGGAGGGATGAACACACAGAAGTACACTGCCAACCTGAATATGTAGAATCATCATTTTGCCAACCAAATTGCTGCTGCACTTGCAAGAGAATGTTAGTATGATGCTCAAGATGATTGATATGAGTTCTAGTAGCTTGAAGACATAGAATCTATCATACCTACATCAGTGTTATTCTTGCAAATCCAGTTGAATGTCCAGAACATGTTCCAGCAGTCCAGTCATCAAGAATCAATCCAACAAACATCCAATTGGATATGCCTTCATCAAAAACATGTCATATACTCCTCTTGACTATTCAACACATTGGAAAAGTGATTTGTCCCATTAGACAACTCAAAAAGTTGCTATTTCATCTTGTTCTCATGAGCTAAAAAGTTGTAATTTCATTTTTTTTCTATAAGACAAAAACAAATCTGGGCTTGTAACTACCCACTGTCCAAAATTAAATGCCATGTAATCTAGACCCTTGGTGTTGAGTCAATCTCCACCGTCCATGAAAAACTTGGTATGGTGCCTTCTCTATACAAGGGCCATCATTTTCTCTCATTTGGAAGTAAGATTTGATAGTGAATTGTTGAGACTCTACCAAAATTTAGTCAATACAAAGCAAGTTTTGCAGGTTGCTGGGAATTTGTGTTTTTGTGTTGTCTAATTTTGGATTTCATGGTCCATGTCAATATGAAATTAGTTGATATCTAGTTGCATCAGTGATTAATTATTTAGATATTTGATGGATTTCCTATCCATAGCATTAATTGCTTGTTGATTGTATGTCATTTTGCATGGTTAGTTTGGGCATATTTTATGAGCTGAGTTTGATTGTGTGAATTCATTGAGATGTGCCAAGAGTTGGGTGTTTGATGAACCCTCCACAATTTGAATATCTTTACATTTCCTTAGAAGATTGCACAATCTATGTGGCATTGTGGACTGCCTGGTTAAGCAAAGATTTTTTTTTTTGGGAATCTGTCTATCTATGTGTTGATCATTCTTGTAATTGTCTATAGGATCTCTTATCCCTTCTCTCGCTCCTTTTCCTTTTGCATTTTCTTTATCATCTTTATTATATTTAGCTTTCTGAGCAGCAATCATATTCTAAATCTACTGAAAGAATCATAGGGTTTCTGCATACATACTGCCTTCATATCTTATAAACCCTATCACATGTAAGTCCCCTTATTGGTACAACAAAAACATTCCACTGAAGTTATTCCTGCAAGCTAAGACCTAGCTATATAAACCTTGGGGCAGTCCTATCTAGGATAGGATACCCTTTTTCAAGAGAGGTGAGATACCTTGTATTTCATCTACATTGTTGCGTGCTAACAACACCATCAACAAAATTGGTGCTAGAAGGAGGGTTGGACGAAGATTTTGATGCAAGCTTTCAGTTTTGGTGGTTTGTTGCACATTTTAAAATGAATTAAATGTTTAGGAGATTCAGCTCCCATGGATACACATAAGGGTTTCGGTCATGAGATCCCTTCATTCTTCAAAGGACTATCTCAGCAGTCATATTATGAAGAGAACTTCCAAGTAGACATCCCACTTTTCAAAGAAGTGTTAGATAGAAAGATCAGGGTGAAGTATCCTCCATTAACCTTGCTTGATTTTAGTTCACCTCAAGTCTACACTGTACATCCTGGAGAGTTGCATGACAAGATCGATTATTTAACTTTTCTACAGAGATTGGATATGCATTTAAAGGGATTGCTTCCTATTTTTAAAATTTACAAGCATGAGGTGGGATATATGCATGACAGACATATCCAAAGCAAGACAATGCATGGAGGAGCTGCAGTACAGATGAATGCAAATGCATGTGGTCATGTCTCAGTTAAGAGCACCCAAAGAGTTGAGGCTACATGAGCTGTAAATCCACCATTCATAATTGATCATAGTCAAAAAGGTAGTATGCATATGGAGAAAAATGAAGTCCCTCAAGTTGTTCATTAGAATACATATCCATATGATCATGCCATACAAGGTATGTGGTTTGCAAGTCACCCAACTAATGAATATGAGATGCACGACTGGTTAAAATCTCTTTCCCAATCAAACAAGTCAGTCAAAGGATATGTTGTCCTAGCTTGGTTAAAACTTAGTTTTCAGTCACAGGACAATGAGCAGGGCAGTATACAGGGTCACACTTCTGCTACTGAGGATGTTGATAAGACGGGCCAAGAATCAAATCTCATGAACAATCATGTTGAAGGTGCAAATCAACAGCAAGATGCTTCACATATGTCAAGTTCTAAACCTAAATTCGCTACTACAGAGGTACATAACAACACTTCATTCCAGCCTGTTGACAATTCTAAGTGTGAACAACAGCTTGATCATATCAGACATGTGCAAGGACAAGAAGAAAGCAGAGCTCTAGATGAAGAACAGTCATGGACAACAATGTAAAAACTGGTTCAACATGACATATCCGAGCCACAATCAGGTTATCCAGAGAAAAGTGATCAAATTCTTAAATATATCAGCCCTATATACCATCATTACCAACCATATCAAGATGATACAGTTGCTCTAGAAGAATCTTCAGATGAGTCAAATGAAGAAGATTAGGATGATACATCATTTCAAGGTGACATTGATATTAAGGATCTAATCATAGAGGAAGAAAGAGGCTCTGTTCTTACTGCAGACAGTCAATTGCCAACCCAATGCCAGCCCTTAATTGAAACACTAAGGTTGTCAATTGATGTAGATGGAGTTTTTTCAGAACATGTGGTTGATATTGACAAAGTAGATTCAAGTATATCATATGTCTCTCAAGATGATCTTGTTTACACCTACGATAAAGGAGACTCTCATTTGATTAATCTTGCCCTACTAATTGACAATTGAGAGTAGAAATATGCAATCTGAGAATAAAAATCAAACAGTCATGCAGAGTGATGGTTTGGAAGATTTTTCATGTCAATCAGTTGATCACATCATTGAGTTGGTATCAACAATGAGCAAAGATATGCTACTGCATGGGAACTCATTGCACATGATAGACTTTGCTTTAACTAATTCTTGTAGAATCCATCCACATGATCTACATTTTGAGGAGAGCTATCCAAATTTTCTGTTTGCTTGGGAGGTTGCTGCAGCATTTAGTAATCTAGAGGTATCTGATACACAAGACATGATCCACCATGAGATGAGCCCCCTAAAGATGAGAAGGTATTTGGTGCAATGCAGCAAGGTGATGAACTCACATCTGTGACTGATGGTATTGCAAATTAGGTTGTATCTTCCTTCTTTTCACTTGGTTTTGACAGTTATTAATTTGATTATGGTAGCTTGGGTAAGACAACTTGCATTTGGATTAATCATGGCCCTAATGAATTGCCCCAATTACCGATCTTATGTGACTGGTACCATGAACATGAACCTGGCATGTGTATACCTCACTTTTCAGAGTACAAAGATGAACTTGCTAGACTTAGGACATTAACCTGCACCATGTTATTCCTGCATGTCCTGAGGAATAAATCATGAGGAAGTGTAAATACATGCTTTCCAAAGTCTTTGTACATAATTCCACTTGTTTTTAGCTTGGTTCTAGTTAGTAGTCTGTTGTTTTAGTTTAGTTTCTGCTTTCCATTTTGCTTTTCCTTAGTTGTTAGTTGTTGCTTTCACTTTTGCTTTGGTTAGAGTAGTTTGCTTTGTTTAGGTTAGTTGCTTTTGCTTTTCCTTTGCTTGCTATGCTTTTGCTTTCTGCGCTTGCTTTGCTGGGGTTCTCCATTTCTTGAACGTGGTAAGTAATCCGGAGGATTTCTTTGAGAAACCTTAGTTTTCCACTTAGGTCTTCTTGTGGGTTCTATTGTTACTCTTAGATGTTATGATGCTTGTTCATAGGAAAGGAGTCATTAGTTTGGTGCACTTGAAGTATTTTCTAGTCATATATCTCTCACATCTTTAAATAATCCTAAAGCTTTCAAAGGAGTCTTGGTGATCTTAGGTTAAGTGAAAAATCTATAGGCTCACCTTTGCTGCCACTATGATTCCCAGCCCAGCGAAGTTGAACCAATTCGTAGCCCATGTGATATTTATCATGTGCTGCAAGGGTATGCGGTGCTCTCTAGTACTCATATCAAGAGCTAAGCTCAAATGCATTATCAAATGAATACTCTGTTAAAATTAATACTTCCTAAATTTCCTTATAAAATGTTCAATTAGTTGGAGGAGTCAAGTAACTCTATCAGGGGCTATGATGCCTAACGGGCAGTAGAGCAATGCTTGAGGGAATCATAAAGACAACCTCGTCAGGGTTATAGACACCTACTGGCCTCAGGGCAATGTCCAGGTAGTTCAAAAGGTGTGTATCTTTACGTAGCTTAATGCAAGTGAACCTTGACGATCTTGGTTGAAGAAGGATGGAAATGAATGCAACTACACACACTCAGACTTTTAGGATATGGATAAGTTGTGCTGAGTTAGTGATCTCTATTCTTGTGATATTGTATCATGCAGTCTAGTCTAACATGTGGGAAACACAGAGATTTTGGGTTTGAAACTATCGTTTATCTTTGAAATGCTCTAGAGCATTTCCCCAGCAGAGTCGCCATTTGTTGTGCCTTGCACACATGCCCCATTTTACCAAATGGAGACCACCTTTTTTGTTTTGGCTTGGAATCTCAACCTTTCCTCTTTATGACAATGAGAAAGTGAAATTGTGCTTAGAATGTAGGATTTGTTCCAAATTTGAGTATTTTGCATGTTTGAAGTCATTTGATGTCTTTCATGATTGATTTGGAAGAGTCTTGATTGGGTTTGTGCTTAAAAAGTGAACATTTGTTGCCTTTTGCGCTAAAATTGGGTGTTACTGTATTTTGCTCTAAAATCCTATGTCACTGGATATTGTCCTTGAAATTGCTTCTGCAGGATGTGTCATGATGAAATTCCTAGTTTTCTTGATTCAAATTTGTAAAATCATGTCAAATTTCACAACTTTTCACTAAAGGGTTCATATACTTTCATCCTGATGCATGGTCCTGGAGCCCTGATTTGGCTAAGTCTAAAACCCTGAAAATCCTGAAAAATGGCTAAGTCTGAAATCTGGTGGATCCTCAAAAATCTAGAATCTGCATATTAAATCCTATGGATCTGGGACCTATCTCAAACATCTTGACAGTATATTTAAAAATATTTAAAGTATAAGAAATTAAATATCTGACTTATACTTAAATATGTTTTTAAATATACTTTACCCAGTGACTTTCAAAAACTGGCGCTAAAAATGCCTCCCACTGCCTAGTGCTAAAAACAACTTACACTGCCTTGCACTAAAACGAGCATCTACTACATATAGGTAGTAGACCCTAAATATCCCGCTAAGGCAGTAGACCTCCAAAACCCCACCGGCGGTACCAAGCAAATTTAGTGCTAAAAATATTACTTACTGCTTTGCGTTGAAATCATCATCTACTGCACTTGTTCGGTAGAGGCCAAAATCTGCGCTAGCCGGTTACATCAAAAATCCCTGCCGGACATTTCAAACATCCTGCACTAAAAATGTCGCCTACCAACTTGCGCTAAATCATCGTCCTACTGCACATATGCACCAGTGCCCAAAATCCATGCTAAGGCAGTAGACCACAAAATCCTTGCTAAGAGCTTGAGAGGACTTAGCGCTAAAAATGCCCTCTACTACACATATGCAGTAGGACCCAAAAGTATCGCTTTTTGCCAATTTGGGCCAAAAACTCATTTTTTGAAGGTAGAAACTGGATTTTCTTGATGAATTCGAATTGCACGTCCATATATTACATTATGATGAACATTTTTATCAAGTTTTTGTGGATTTTGAGCATGTTTTGCATTAATTAATGCCACTGCACCTGAATATGCAGTACCCCCAAAAATCTTGCTTTTTACAAAAACGGCTATAAAAATACAAAATAAAAGCCTCCAAATGACTACAAAAACTTCCCAGATCATCATATTGGCCAAATGGGTACTTGAAAATGGTGAAAAACTTAAAAAATCATGCAAAAACCACTGGATCTATGAAGTTGTCTACAAAGAAGCAACATTAACAACGAGTTGTTCCAAATGAATCCAAGGCTGCAAATGGATGTTTCTTGACCTATATTGATGGAAAATGATTGCTTTTTATGAAATTGATGCTTGGACCTGTGAATTGTAGGTCTAAGAGCACAAAGTTGCTAATTGGAGCTGTCTTGGAGGGATGAACACACAGAAGTACACTACCGACCTGAATATGCAGAATCATCATTTTGCCAACCAAATTGCTACTGCACTTGCAAGAGAAAGTTAGTATGATGTTCAAGATGATGGATATGTGTCCCAGGAGCTTGAAGACATAAAAGATCATACCTACATCAGTGTTATTCCTGCAAATCCAGTTGAATGTCCAGAACATGTTCCAGCAGTCCAGTCATCAAGAATCAATCCAACAAACATCCAATTAGATATGCCTTCGTAAAAAATGTGTCATATACTCCTCTTGACTATTCAACATATTGGAAAAGTGATTTGTCCCATTAGACAACTCAAAAAGTTGCTATATCGTCTTGTTCTCATGAGCTAAAAAGCTGTAATTTCGTCTTTTTCCTACAAGACAAAAGCAAATCCGGGATTGTAACTACCCACCGTCTAAAATTAAATGCCATGTAATCTGGACCCTTGGTGTTGAGTCAATCTCCACCATCCATGAAAAACTCGATATGGTGCCTTCTCTATAAAAGGGCCATCATTTTCTCTCATTTGGAAGTAAGATTTGATAGTGAATTGTTGAGACTCAACCAAAATTCAGTCAATACAATGCAAGTTTTGCAGGTTGCTGGGAATTTGTGTTTCTATGTTGTCTAATTTTGGATTTCATGGTTCATGTCAATCTAAAATTAGGTGATATTCAGTTGCATCAGTGATTAATTATTCAGATATTTGATGGATTTCTTGTCCATACCATTAATGGCTTGCTGATTGTATGTCATTTTGCATGGTTAGTCTGGGCATATTTTATGAGTTGAGTTTGATTGTGTGAATTCATTGAGCTACGCCAAGAGTTGGGTGTTTGATGAACCCTCCACGATTTGAATATCTTTACATTTCCTTAGAAGATTGCACAATCTCTGTGGCATTGCGGGCTCCTGGTTAAGCAGAGATTTGTTTGTTGTTGGGAATCTTCTATCTGTGTGTTTATCAAATTCTTGTAATTGTCTATAGGATCTCTTATCCATTCTCTCTCCCTTTTCTTTTTGCATTTTCTTTATCAACTTTATTAGATTTAGGTTTCTGAGCAACAATCATATTCTAAATCTACTGAAAGAATCATAGGGTTTCTGCATACATACTACCTTCATATCTTATAAACCCTATCACATGTAAGTCCCCTTGTTGGTACAACTAAAACATTCCACTGAAGTTATTCCTGCAAGCTAAGACATAGTTGTATAAATCTTGGGGCAGTCCTATCTAGGATAGGATACCCTTTTTCAAGAAAGGTGAGATACCTTGTATTTCATCTACATTGTTGTGTGCTAAAAACACCATCAACAGTACGTTTTCTACTAATTCACCAAATGTTGTTCTTCCAATGTCTAATTTCAATAATGCATGTAAATGGCTATAGTAGTTTGTACCCTTGGTAATTTTGTTGGTTGTACACCATTTGAAAGCATGTTCATCAATTGGATAAATAGTGTGGTTCCTCGTGGGGTTAAATTGGAAGCCATAAAAAAATTAACCAAAGGATTTTTCTCTTCACTTTGTGGAAGTCAACCATGCAAACACAGTCCTCCACCAAGGACCTTGTTATGTGCATAGTTTTCTACTTGTTTTCTCTCCCTAGACATGAGATTTTGTTGTGTTTAACTATCAAGCTCTTAAAGTGCCTATTTGGCTTGCATTTCTAAGGTTTTTGGTACTTCCTTCAACACATTGCTTCTTCCCTTAGAAGGGTTGTATGTTTTAAACTTGAAAAGTTTATTTCAACCCAACCACAATGTAGAGTTTGTGTGGAGATTAACCTCTCCCAATATTTAAAGATAATCATTAACATACAAATAGGTAATATGTGCCATGCACAACATATTCTATATATCAACTTACCTAATACTTGCTTTTGGTGTGAAGCCTTTGACCACAAAATTAGAGACTATCCTTTAGTTACACACAAGTCCAAACTAGCCTCCTAGCTAGGTGTTGAGATATGAAAGATTGAAGATGGATGGCCTAATGTAGGAAACCATAAAAATGGTCATAGTGGGGTCCAAAAAGGCTCTTAATCCAACTCTAGTGGTCCCAATAATGGTGTGGTCACTAAGGCTAGAACAACTTGTCCCATGCAGCCTTGGGCTAGCAACAAAGTAGCATATCCCATGGAATTTTCTTGGCCATAGGCCATTGATAAAGCAAAACAAGCGATTGTTGCACAACCAATGCCTGCTCATCCCTTGAGCAAGTCTTCCAAAGAGGTTAGTAAACCCCAATACTTGAAAACTCCACTTCTATCAAGTGGTCTATCCTCATCGAAGTTAGTAATTTAGACTGTGTCACAACTAAAGGGAGGAAGACAATATCGTATCCATCCCTGGGAGGTCAAGGAAGGAGAATATGTCCTTAAGAAATGGCAAATGCAATTTGGAGCCTTCTCTTTTAAACGCTAGAGTAGATTCAAGCAAAATAGGTTTTTTGTGTTGCAAAGGTTGGACTCTAAGGAAATGTGCTTAGACCCTCTAGCCTTGTGAATTGCATCTCATGGAATGTGAGGGATCAGGTGGACCCAAACCATAAATTCATGATGTGTGATTTTCAATTGAGACTTACCCCTCTAGGCATTATTTATCTATAAGATATCAAGGTTGTTAAATTTTTGTTTTCAATTGTGTGTCATGTCATATGGCTAGATGGTATGTATTTTGTAGTACTCATGAGCAAGGTCAAGGTAATTTGGTAAGATTTGTTGATGCCAAGTGGTATTCCTATTATGTTACTCACAGGAGTGACCCATCTAACAAGGCATTATGGGTCCTTTCTAATATTGATAGTTAAGTTTTTGAATTGATCAATATTTATGCCATGAATCATGCAATTGAAAGAATGTTGCATTGGCGGTGGCTTACAGATGAGCTTTGTCAGCTTAGTGGGACATGGTTGAGGTAGCATAGATAAGCAAGGCCATTTGCCTATGCAATGGACAACTGGTGAAAGATATATGTGGTTCTACATGCATGGTAAATTGGGGCTTTATGACTCAAATCTTGGCCACCAAAATACATCTCCAATTTGATACACTTGATCAAATTTGCATAGTAGATTGTGTTATGATGTAGACAAACCATACTTCTCATTTGCCAATTGTTACTTGCTTCTAGTGGAAACCTTACTAGATTGTGTCCTTTTTGACAACTCACTTATCTACTTCAAATTTGAGTTGGGACTATAAAGCTTCAAGGCTTAAATGACTCGATTCTTTTTTAACACATCATTGCTCCAAGACTAGTCCATGTTAGCTCATATCCAACATGTCTAGAATTCGGTCTAGAGGGAGATAGTGGATGGATTGATTAGTGGTCTTACACCATCACCCTCACTACCCACTTTTTAAGAATGTTTGGTTATTAGCTAGACAAAATATGCTTCAAGTCCCATGTATGATATGCCCATGTCTTTGGAGTTTAATCAACTCACTACTTAGCTTGAAGTAGCACCTTTCCGCATCCCCTTTAAAATTCAAGTGGCTAAGTAGTGTCATATTGTGCAATCAGTTGATACCTGCGCTATTAGGGAAGCCCAAATTAAAGTGAAACTTCATTCATTAAAAGTTAGAGATTGTGTTTCAAAATAATATTTTCAACCCTTGTGGCCACAAAATTCATCTCAAAAAATCAAGTGCATTAAAGAAGAATTTGCTCAACATTATACTAGAGTCTTTCAAGCTCAAATTCCCTCCCCTAAAAAAGGAAGGGGATCTTAACACTTTCCTAGATGTTATTGCTTGCAAACTCACCTCAAATCAGAAGTTGTGGTTTGTGCCAAAGTCTTATCTCAGGAGGATCTTCACTTGGTTGCATTTAGGATGGCTAATGATAAAGCACCCAACTATGATGGTTTCTCTTTGAATTTTACAAATTCTCTAGGATGATATTGTCCATGATTTGTTTAAAGTTGAAGCATGTCATTCCAATTCTCTAGGCCCTATAGTCAACAAAGTAAATGTCAAGTTCATGCCTAAAGTTAATGATTTGAAGCTAATCTACAACTAAAGGCTTATCACTCTCTTAAATGTATCTTATAAAATCATTGATAGAGATTTAGCCATGCAAGTCAAACATCTCCTCCCATTAGTGGTTCATCCTAAATAAACTAGATTATTCAAAGTAGATACATCCTTCACAGTGTTATTATTGTTTGAAAGGGTATGGAATGGGTAGAATATCTAACCAGCATGCACTTTTCATCAAAATTAATTTTGCAAAAGCATAAAAAGGATTTAATGGCATTTCAGTCTTGACATGTTAAAGGCTCTTGGCTCTAGTCCCACCATCTAGTTGGTCCAAATGCTCTTTATTGATGTCTTTGCTTGCCTAACCATTACTGGTGTTCAATCTAAACAATGTGGCTTCTCGTATTCTATAAGGTAGGGTTTCCCTCTTATGTCTTCACTTTATGTGCAAATTTGGTTATCTTCTTGCCAATATCATTTCATAGTGATGTGTCAAAGGAATTTCCCTTCTTGGAACTACTTCTCAATAATTGGGCAATGGGTACCTTGTGAATGAATTTTTAATGCTCATTAAAGATGAGGACAACATTCACCAAGCTTTCAAGTGTCTCGTCGCTTTCTACTTGCAGGCTTCAAGATCTAGTATCCAATGGAAAAAGACACGATATTATAGGTAGTCCTTCTCCCAACTCCCAACCTGGCTTCATACCTTTAGATGAAAATCCATTAATCGTGGGGAAATTTTTAAATGCATGGGAACCTCTTTTCCCTTTCAATCTTGTTAATCCAAGCTCTAGTAATATGTTATCAATAGAATTGAAAAAAACTTGCCTAAATTGTATTGCCAAATTTCTTTTGATGGCATGTAAGTTCCAAATTTGCTCTAATGTTTTTGTTGTGATGCATGTGTACTAAAACTCTTATTGGGGTCTCTTCAAAGTGTCATATCACAAGCTAGAAATCTCCTATAAGATTTTCTTTGGTCTAGTTTAGACTGTAATAAAGGATTTCACCATATGGCCTAGGATATTTGCTACCTACTAAGAGATTAAGGTGGACTAAGCTTTATTGATGTCAACAAATAGGGCATTGCTCTTTGTGCTAAATTTATTGTCAGATCTTGTGATGGCAATGAAGCCTAGAAAAAATTGCTACGAAACTGCATTTCCTCTTGCTTGTCATATGGGCATTTATCCTAGAATGGTCTTAGATTCCATTCTCTTTTTATTGCTCTAGTGCCCATCAAAACCAATGGCACTTTTGCCACCGAGTATATTTGGAAAGCATGGGAATCTATTAAGCTATTGTTTCTCTAGATTGGGGATGGATTTTGTTGTGGCTTATCCATCAACCAACATTTCATATGGTGGTCTCCCACTATATTATTTCAAGACAAGCCTCTAGTAGCTACTCCCTAGATTTGTTCCCTCAAGTTCTGCAAAAGGGGAATTAGATATCGAGCAAGGATCTTTACTCCAAGGCAACTTCCACATTGCTTTCTAGCCTCAAGCCAAGGCCAAGTACAAATTAAGCCAAGTTGATCAACCTACAAGACTATAATCAAGGTTGCACCTTCTTGACACTTGTATAAAATTTCTATGTGATCCCTTAGGCCTTAGTGGAAAATTTGAAATTGGTATATGAATATGCTCTTCTATAGGCTATACATGGCTCTCTCCTCACCTACACATGGTTCAAAAACTAAATAATAGATGGTCTTAATATAATCCCACAACTTTACCTAGGCTAAATAGTTTTAGGCATTTTGGAAAGCTATTTTGGAGCCCAAAATTGCTCAATTTACCTAGAGTTTACATTACTAAGGTCTTCCAATTAACACCTATTTAATGCATGCTTTGTGATGAGTGTCAGGTAGTACTCATCAGAATATGCTTTTATATCTCCTTTTCATATCCCAAATACCATTCCAAACTACTGATTTGTACTTAAGACTGTTAAAACCTTATTTATTTATGTTAAATTGAGATGCTATGTTGTAGTAGCAATTGTAGTTAAAAGGTTTCATGTTTTGAGCTTAAGTTGACAAAAATGTATAGAAGTATCTCTTTTTGATGACAAGAACTATTCATTCCAGATAGCAAGGTTTTTGAAGAATCTAGAGAAGCTTTTACCATCTCCAGAGCTGTACAAAATGGATATGGCGAAGTCTCAAGCATTTTGTAGGAGTATGGAGGGATCTCTGAAGCTTCAAGTCCCATGGAGATATGCAAACATATAAGCTACATAATCTTTGGATTTGTGTTTTGTGGTGTTATTGCAAACATCTCCGGAGTTATTGTCCAGATAGATTGTGCAGAGTCTCCGGAGCTACTGTTCAGACAAATTGTAGAGTCTCCGGAGCGGTTCTACGAGTATCTCCAGAGTTCTACATGAAGGTGCTAGAGTTTTTGGGAGAAGACTGTAGTAGTGGCTCGATTGAAGAAGGACACATGTTGACTATTTTTGCATGGATCAAGAACTTTTGTCAAAACAACTATTTTTAGTTATTTCCTTTTCAATGGCCTCCATGGCCCGATTAAACTTAAGTTAAAAATCTTGATTTAAGGGACACCTTCAATATCACTTTAAGTCTTTTTAAATTTCCACATGATGATCTTTTGAATGGACAGTTGCATGCTTAGAATAAGGAATACAGATCTTTGTATCTAGTAGAGAACTAGGAGTGATATAATAAACTCCAGTGATATTATATCAGCAAAAAAATACCTGATATATATTGCATGGAGAAGGTAGAATAGATATAGGATATATTTTGGAAAGAAAAAGATATACTCTATTTTTGAAGAATTTGGAATAAGCAACAAGTAGTTCTATATCTGTGTGTTCTAAGTGTTGCAAGTATGGGCCTAACCAGTGTTGTCATTGATGTCAACATACTCTTGTTGCATTGATGTCAAGGATTGGATGAGCTGTGTGCTCAGGATATTGAGAAAATTAGTCCTATTAGAAACAAAGAAGAACAGTGAAGACATTGAAGCTCTATGAAGTGAAGATCCTAGCTAAGACGAAGATTAGAGGATGTGCATCAAAGGGTTTGTAGATATGTGTCTAACGATGATCCAGTAAAGATATGAGAGGTCCGCATGAAGATTTGAAGAAGTTATGGCCATATAAGTAAAACTGATTATGACAAATGTTTAGAGGTGACAAAGTGACACAAATAGGTCCGGTGAGATCCAAAAATGCAATATCTTGTTCTGCGGATTTGGTGGAGTGTTTAGGAAGCCAATGTGAATTGACAACTCAATTGGTTTGTGGTCTGGAGGTCCGCAAGCACTTATTCCAATGTGACAGTGATGACAGACTGTGTTCTTGAGGTTCCAGATGAAGAAGAGAATGTTTTCAGTGAGTAGAAGTGGTGTGGATGTTCTTGGTGATTCAAGAAAGCTTGTGGGGGTCTCTAGATTGTGTCCAGTTCGTGTTGGTGGTCCGCATTGAAGATTGAGCTCGTAATTGAAGATTTACTTCTAGGTGATGATGTTCTTCCTAATCATGGCTGATCAGATGTTTTACACATCTTGGAGATGTTTTGTGAAGGATGGCATGTTCCTCAAAGAAGATTGAAGTCCTAGATATGTGTGGCCGATAGTGTGGTGATTCACATGAAGTCTTTTGTAATAAGTCAAGTTGTATTTGTGTATTTTCTCTGTAATAAAATAAAGTACGTATTGTGCTGACTTTGATGATTATCCCAAAGTCGATGTCTTGTATAAATAAGAGTTGTGAAGTCACTTCAAAGTATCCGTGTGAAGATGAGTAAGTGGTAGAGAGAGGAAGAGCGAAAAGTAGAGCAAAAGTGTTGAGCTTAAATGAAACTGACTCAAGCATGGTGAAGATGCTAATCTTCAGTTCAAGTATGTAATATTTATTATTCTGTAGACAGTGTGTCTCCTGTAGGCAGTGGGCCTCTTGTGAGCAGTGTGCTTGGGCAGTGAGCCCTAATTGGCATGTGCCATTTTGTTCTTATTCTTTTAACAGAGAATACAATCTTGGGTTAGTCACCCCGTGGTTTTTCCCTTAAATAGGTTTTCCACATTAAAATCTTGGTGTCATATGTGTTAATGTGTTTCTGCTCTTGAATTATTGCATTGTGCTTCCATGATTGATTTATTATTATGCTACTGAATTACAAGAAGGATTTAAGTGGTTAATGAAAAGAAAGTTTTTGGACAACTGATTCACCCCCCCCTCAGTTGTCTGTCTTGAAACTAACAATTGGTATTAGAGCTAAGTTCCTCTAAAAGAGATTAACCGCTTGAGGAGATCCAGGATGTCTTCCTACAAGAAGGATAGTCTGAGGTTTGATGGAACCAATTAATGGAATGTCACTTGCAATGTATGGGAATGCAATATTGGACCATAACTTCAAAGAAGTATGTTCCTCCAAAGAATGGTTCAACAACTGTAGATGAAATCAAAGATGCTGAAGACTCTTCATGCTAAAGAAGCTTTATTAAGTGCCTTATCTGATTCAGAGCTGACAAATGTTATAGATTTAAAAACTGCATATGAGATTTGGGAAAAATTGGAACTTCTGCATGAAGGAGACAAATATGTTAAATGTGCCAAGCTACAGAGTCTAAAAGGAAAATTTGAAAACCTGAAGATAAATGAAGATGAGAATACCACTACATTTATGCCAAAAGTAAATGAGCTTGTTTGTGGCATTAGGTGTGCTGGTGGAATCTTGGATGAAGATGAGATTGTTGCCAAAGTTCTCAGATCCCTACCTCCTGCTTACAAACACAAGGTTGTTGCCATTGAAGAATTCAGATCTTTTTCAAATATCACAAGAGATCAATTGGTTGGAAAATTAGTTGAATTTGAATTAGCTGAGTTTGGAGATGCACCCCCCAAGACTGAATCTACATTCAAAGCTAGTGCCTCTATAAAAAGCAAACAAAGGTATGATCCAGGAGAGAACTCCTCAAAGAAACTATCATGGTATGAAAAAGCAAGAAAAGATCTGGAAGAAGATGAAGTAGAAGCTGCTCAACTTGAATCCCTTATTGCAAAAAGACTGCCAAGAGGATCTGGTAAGTATGAAGGAAAATTGCCCTTCAAATGTTTCAACTGCAACAAGATTGGTCATTTTGCCTCAAGGTGTCCAGAAATATTTTCAAGGGCAAATCCAAACAGATCAAGATTCCAAAAGAAATGTTACTATGTTCACGAAGATGATGATGATGATGAAGGAGTAACAGATGATGAATCAGAGACAGGAAACAAATCCAGAAGTGATTGGGTGTTTATTGCCATCAAGGAAGAAGATCCAATGCCCTCTGAATCTGTCAATCATAAAATGATAGAAAGAGCTCTGGCTGCCCAAGTTGAAGAAAAGGATGATTGGGTCATTGATAGTGGATGCTCCCACCATATGGCTGGTGACAAAAATAAGTTCATAGATTTGGAAAGATATGAAGGAGGAGTTGTAAAATTTGGTGATAATTTAGCTGGTAGAATCAGAGGTAGAGGAACTATTTCTTTTGATGGAAAGAACAAAACCAGTGATGTACTGTATGTTGAAGGTCTGAAGCACAATCTTCTCAGTGTTGGGAAGTTGGTGGACAAAGGCTATGATCTCTGATTCAAAAATAGAAAATGTAAGATCTTTGAAAGTTTTGGAATAGAGATTGCATCCAGTACTCAAACAAAAGGTAACATCTTCCACTTGGTTGGTACTGGCAAAAGTTGTTTATTTGTTCAAATTGATTAAAGTTGGTTGTGGCATAGGAGAATGTGTCATGTGAATTTTGATAATATCATCAAGATAAGCAACACACAGGCTATAAGAGATCTTCCAAGACTGGTGAAACCTACTAACAGTTTGTGCAAAGAATGTCAGTTGGGTAAGCTGAGCAGAGTCACATTCAAAAGTAAGGAACAATCTTCTACTGGATTGTTGGACTTAGTACATACTGATCTATGTAGATCAACAAGAATCAGGAGTTTGCAAGGTGATAGATATTTCATGTTACTAATTGATGATCATTCCCGGATGATGTGGGTGACTTTTCTAAAAGAGAAATCTGAAGCTCTTGAGAAATTCAAAATATTCAAGGCTATGGTAGAGAATAAAATAGGATTAAGCATAAAATGTCTTAGGTCTGATAGAGGTGGAGAATTCACATCCGGAGAGTTCATAGAATTTTGTGAGAAACATGGGATAAAAAGACAACTATCTACTCCAAGGACTCCACAGCATAATGGAGTAGTGGAGAGAAAGAACCAGACCATCTAGGAAGCATCTAGAACCATGATGATGGAAGCAAATGTTCCTCAAATCTACTGGAGAGAAGCTGTAAGCACTGCTGCCTATACTCTTAATCGAGTACAAATTAGAAGCAATATTGGTAAGACCCCTTGTGAACTCTGGTTTGGCATCACTCCCACTGTAAAGTATTTTAGAGTCTTTGGTAGTAAATGTTACATTAAAAGAGATGAAGACCTTGGCAAATTCGATGCTAGAAGTGATGAAGAAATATTCTTGGCTTATTCTACTCAAAGCAAAGCATACTAGTGTTATAACAAGAGATTGAGAAAGATTATAGAAAGTACAAATGTGAAGGTTGATGAAGGCATTGAAAAACCCTCAAGGTTTTATGAATATGAAGAAGATGATCAGAATGATGTTTTGGTCCAAGAAGTCCAAGCCTCTTCTGAAATTTAGATCCAGACTGATCCGGAGAATCCTGAAATACAGGAAGAAGAGATAAGTTTGAATGAACCTATCCAAGAAATAGAAGTGCAAGAAATTCCCAAAACTCCCAGGTATGTAATACTGAATCATTCTAAATATTATATCATAGATGATAAAATAAAAGGTGTTCAAACAAGAAGAAAGATTGCTCAAGACTCAGAAAAGTATTGTCTGATTTCAAAAATTGAACCAAAAACAATAAGTGAAGCATGCGATGATGAAAGATGGACTAAAGCATTGAAGGAAGAGTTGATGCAGATTGAGAAAAATCACACTTGGGATCTTGTTCCCAGACCTAGAAACAAAAATGTGATTGGAACCAAATGGGTCTTCCAGAATAAACTGAATGAAGATGGTGAAGTATGATGGATCGAGTATGATTCAAAACGTTGAGGTAAAAACACACACACAGTTAAATCCTAAAGCATTATCTAATACATTATGGAATGTGGAAATCTGATGTCTATCATAGATGGTGAAGTAGTCAGAAACAAAGCCAGATTGGTCTGCAAGGGTTATTCTCAAGTAGAAGGAGTTGATTTTGAAGAAACTTTTGCTCCGGTGGCAAGAATTGAAGCAGTCAGATTATTTCTTGCCTTTGTTGCCTTCAAGGATTTCAAAGTATATTAGATGGATGTCAAGTCTGCCTTCCTGAATGGTGACTTGGAAGAAGTATACATTGAGCAACCGGATGGATTTCAATTGTCTGATCATGGTGATATGGTCTGCAAGTTGAAGAAAGCACTATATGGACTTAAACAAGCCCCAAGAGCCTGGTATGAAAGATTGGATAAACATCTTTTGAAGATTGGTTTAAGCAAAGGTACTGCTGACAGTAACTTGTACTTCAAAATTGATCATGAAAATATCTTGATTGTTGAAGTATTTGTTGATGATATCATTTTTGGAGGAAGAGATAGTATGTGCAAAACTTTTGCAAATCAAATGAAAAGTGAATTTGAGATGTCCATGTTTGGGGAAATGAATTTCTTCTCGGGTCTACAAATCACTCAAACAAAGAAAGGAATATTCATTTCACAAACCAAATATGTGAAAGAATTGCTGAAGAAATTTGGGATGGAAGGCTCAAAACCAATGAATACTCCCATGGCAACCAGATGTAAACTGAGCAAAGATGATGACTCTCCAAAGGCTGATCAGAAAAAGTAGAGGTCAATGATTGGAGGACTACTGTATCTTACTCAAACTAGACCTAACATTATGAATGTTGTTGGACTTGTTGCCAGATTCCAAGCTAATCCCAGAGAATCTCATGTCATGGCAATCAAGAGGATTCTCAGATATCTAAAAGGAACAGTTGAGTATGGTTTATGGTATCCTAGAGATCATGATTTCTCTCTTCATGCATATACTGATGCAGATTGGGCAGGAGATGTGGATGACCGGAAGAGTACCAGTGGTGGTGCATTCTTTTTGGGGAAAAGATTGGTTTCTTGGTTGAGCAAGAAACAAGAGGCAATATCTCTATCAACTGCAGAAGCAAAATATATTGCAGCAATAGTTACTTGCACTCAAGCATTGTGGATGAAGTAAATGCTAAGAGACATCAGAGTGGAGTATGAGGAACCTATCAAAATCTTCTGTGATAACTCAAGTGCAATAAATATATCAAAAAATCCAGTGTTGCATTCAAAGATAAAACATATATCCATCAAGTTTCACTTTTTGAGAGAGCAGGTGAAGAAGAATGAAGTCAGATTGGAGTTTGTGCCCTCCAAGGATCCGATTGCAGACATTTTTACTAAACTTCTACCTAAGGACTCTTTTGAGTATCTTAGGGAGAAGTTAGGGGTTATTCGCCCTCCAGTTCTGAATTAAGGTGCACTGATGTGCATCAATCCGGTGGATCTCACAGTCATATCTTGTGGTTCGGATTGATGATAGGAAGCTGCTACGCAGAGGGAGCAGTCTGTATGATTCAGAAGATTGATGCAAGTATGTGCGCTTTGCCATTGATTTCAAAGGGGGAGAGAAGACATGTGAAAAACAAAGGGGGAGTTATGTCAGTCAGTGAGGGGAAGTTCTTGTCTTGATGGTTAAAATAGTTTTTCACATCATATGTTGCCATCAATGACAAAGGGGGAGATTGTTGCAAGTATGGGCCTAACCGGTGTTGTCATTGATGTCAACATACTCCCGTTGCATTGATGTCAAGGATTGGATGAGCTATGTGCTGAGGATATTGAGAAAATTAGTCCTATCAGAAACAGAGAAGAACAGCGAAGACAATGAAGCTCTATGAAGTGAAGATCCCAGCTAAGATGAAGATCAGAGGATGCACATCAAAGGGTTTGTAGATATGTGTCTAACAATGATCCAGTAAAGATTTGAGAGGTCCACATGAAGATTTGAAGAAGTTATGGCCATATAAGTAAAACTGGTTCTGGCAGATATTCAGAGGTGATAGAGTGACACAAATAGGTCCGATGAGATCTAGAAATGCAATATCTTGTTTTGTGGATTTGGTGGAGTGTTTAGGAAGCTAATGTGAATTGACAACTCAATTGGTTCATGTTTTGGAGGTCCGCAAGCACTTATTCCAATGTGACAGTGATGACAGACTGTGTTCCTAAGGTTCCGGATGAAGAAGAGAATGTTTTCAGTGAGCAGAAGTGGTGCGGATGTTCTTGGTTATTCAGGAAAGCTTGTGGGGGTCTCTAGATTGTATCCAGTTCGTGTTGGTGGTCCCCATTGAAGATTGAGCTCGTAATTGAAGATTTACTTCTGGGTGATGATGTTCTTCCTAATCATGGCTGACTGGATGTTTTACACATCTTGCAGATGATCTTGGAGATGTTCTACGAAGGATGGCATGTTCCTCAAAGAAGATTGAAGTCTCAGATATGTGTGGCTGACAATGTGGTGATTCGCATGAAGTCTTTTGTAATAAGTCAAGTTGTATTTGTGTATTTGCTCTGTAATAAAATAAAGTATGCATTGTGCCGACTTTGATGATTATCCCAAAGTTGATGTCTTGTATAAATAAGAGTTGTGAAGTCACTTCAAAGTATCCATGTGAAGATGAGTAATTGGTAGATAGAGGAAGAGCAAAAAACAGAGAAGAAGTGTTGAGCTTAAATGGAACTGACTCAAGCATGGTGAAGATGCTAATCTTCAGTTCAAGTATGTAATATTTATTATTCTGTAGACAGTGTGTCTCCTGTAGGCAGTGGGCCTCTTGTGAGCAGTGTGCTCAGGTAGTGAGCCCTAATTGGCATGTGCCGTTTTGTTCTTCTTATTCTTTTAACAGAGAATACAATCTTGGGTTAGTCACCCCGTGGTTTTTCCCTTAACCGGGTTTTCCACATTAAAATCTTGGTGTCATATGTGTTAATGTGTTTCTACACTTGAAATATTGCATTGTGCTTCCATGATTGATTTATTATTATACTGCTGAATTACAAGAATGATTTAAGTGGTTAATGAAAAGAAAGTTTTTGGACAACTGATTCACCCCCCCTCTCAGTTGTCTGTCTTGAAACTAAACACTAAGGTGTTGAATTAGTCTCTCTTCCATAGGTGTGGAGCAAGGGCCCACTCCCACCAAAAGGAGAGAAGGATAGTATTTATTGATTTGATTTACTACTTTCTTAGATCCTTGAAAATGCTTAGTTTAGTTTCATTGCTTTGTTAATTATTAGATCAGATTATTGTTCTTTTTCATTTACTACTTTTCTAGTTTTCTAATAATTAGTTCATTTCAGCAAAGTTGTACTTCAATTTCTTAGATTAGATCTTCCCTTTCAACAGATTGATAAATAGGTTTGGTTTTAGAAGGTAGCTTTGGACTATTGGTTATTGGTTCCTACCATAGATAGCCATGGATACACTACACTGGATTTGACAAATTAATACAACTAAATGCAAGGTACAATGACCCTTGTCACTTTGGTTGTCAAGGATGTTAAGGATTGGGATTTGAATCTATTGTAAATCATGGAAATGGGAAAAACTTGAGTGTTCTTAGAAACCTAGAGGTTTAGGTACTTGGTGAATTGTAGTAAGAGCTATGTAGAAGTTGAAAATAGTTGAAACTATGGTGCTTTCCTTCCTCAATTAGACTTGTTGGTATGCTCATAATTATAAGAAGAAAGATAAATTTAAAAATTCAAGGAAGAAAAAGACCCATGCAAAGGCACTCAAAAATCTATTAATATGAGAAGATCCACAATTAGTGATGGTAACACTAATTTAACTATATATAACATACTTAGGACTGGGCTAAACTCAAGTTTTAAAAGAATGAAAGGTGATCAAAATAGCACATGTAAAGGGTTCATAGAAATGAAGATAAATCACATGTTCACCCTTTTCAACAATAAATCATTTATCGAGGAAAATACACATTTGCCAAAGTCGATAGGTAATCCACTAGGGTGAACCTATACAAAAGAGGAAAACCCTCAACTTGAGAGAAAAAAATAACATTTTCAAAAGAGGGAAATGTGCAATGCTAAAGGAAACTAAAGCAACAAAGAGGGAGGGCCATAAAAGGTCAATTAAACACTTCCACCAATTTGGGATCAGTTGAGAGAGAATTTCAATTTTATATCTCTTGCCATGAAGAGTTATATGTTGGGTCATTAGATCATCATTGGACTATCATGTATATGCTTGTTCATTTTTGGGTGCCCCCTCAAGAAAGACAATCTACAAATCTAGGTAGGTGTTGCTTCCTAAAATAGTTGAGGAACTCTAGAACTTACTTGTAATTGCCTTTCTTGATGTTCTATGTCCTAGTATTGATTTTTGTTAGATTTATACATTTTAACTGGCTAAATTTAGGGAAACTATAGTCAAAACGTAAGCATTGAAGTAAGGAATAAGTAGATGCAAAAAGTTTTGTTCTTCATTTCTATTTTTATGCTTTTTGGACTATCATTAATTTTGACAAGTGAGCTAACGCATTCACCCCCTCAAGGCACGTTCATTAGTATCTATAGAAATTTGTTTTCCCTAATGAACGACTCATCTGCCAAGGTAGATGAGAGCACACCCCAGTGAACCGGTCATTCGCTCCATATGTAAAGGGGCAAATCAAGGCAAAGAACTCAATTTTCTTAGTTTTTGAAAGAACTTTCCAAGTTTTATATTTAAAAATAAATAAATAAATGATAGTTTATGTTTTTTAGGATTTTTTGGAGATTTTGTAACATGGTTTTGTGGGGATTGTACTTTATATGGAACAATGCATGATAATAGAGTTGGCTTGCAAGAATTTTTGAGGGCCTTTCCAATCTAGACATGATGATGCTATACAAAGCAAGGTTAGATAGAGTGACATAAAAGTAAGAGTCCAATCATCTAGGATCTCAAGGATGAGTCAATTTTTACTTGATCGACTTAGTTTTGACAAGACACGTTTCTTATTTTTCCCCTTGCATGGGGGGTTCTATATCGAGATATGAAAATGCTCATTCATTTTTTATTCTTGATTCTCAATGTCTCCCATGAATGGATGATCATACATGTATAGATTTTGATTACTTCAGATTTGACTCATATATCTTGTCATAGTTGACTTCGTCTATCACTTTCTTCTTATGCACACTAATAGTTTAGAGTTTAGCTCCTATTATTTATAGATACATGGCTATGTACATGTTCTAATTTTTGGATTATTTATGATGTATACATGATGGATATGTAGCATATAGATTATGGATTCACATGTTTACTAATTTTACAAATATAGGGTTTATTTTACAATGACATACTTAGTAGATGATATGAATAATGATATGCTATGGACACCATGATTGCTCAATACTAATTTTTGACCTAGTGGACATGGGTTGACTAATATATGATTTGCTCACTAGATTTATGAGATGTAGGATTATAAGAGAATCAAGTGGGAATGGGAGAAATGAAGAGGATGATCTAAAACTAGCTCATAAAGGGCAAAGGATTAATCCAAATCTAAACCAACCATTACACTAACACCAAGTAAAATTAGGTAACTATCTATATGAGTGCTCCTTAGACTTAGATCAATGATGGACAATAGGTGAAAATTGGGATAAAGGGATGTATCCTTAGCAAAGATGGCATTTCGAAGATGAATAAGACTTTTGGTTGTTTCATCTAACTTATGCTTTTATGTGCTTTCCTTAGAGGTTTATTGTCTTTTTTAATGACGTCTTCATATTTTTGACTAAGGTTTAAAATTGGGAGTATAAACATTATGCAAAAAGAAATTAATTTTTAATTTTTGGAGTACTATACTCCCTTAACCTAACATCACGCTACCAAGAAGAAGTGAGGACTTATCACTAAGGATTAGATCATATGAGTAAGGAACTAGATGCAACTAAATGTGTCCCTATTGGCTTCTAAGAATTCCCCTTTGTTGAGGAGATTTTAAGAGATTTGCCTATTAACATCTAAATAGTGTTGTGGACTAGGCTACCTAATGAGAATGAAGCTAGGAAGTAATTTTGACCAAGATGATCAATAATACTCAAGACTAATCTATTTAGATAGATAGGAATGTAAAGAAATAAATGACATAATGTGATTGGGAAATCTCATGACCTAGTATAGGCAACTAATACACTAGCGACCTATGACCATGACTAGGATGAAAATTAAAAAAAAGAAATCAAATTAGATGATGTGATGTTGGGTGGATATAATGCAATGCATGTGGATTTCTTTTGTTTTTACATGTAAAATTTCTTAAGGTGGAGTTTCAATGGTTTTACCAAACTCCTCACCTTCCATTATTAACAAGAGGAAAGCACTATTACTCATGTCTTCCTTAACAAGGTATGGGCCCTTCCAACTTGTTTGAAATGTTCTTCCCTTTTAAGGTTTTTTGTTCTTTAAAATTTCCTTTACGAGTACTAGGTCCCCAACTTTAATTGGCTAGGTGGAGATCCTTTCCTTATTGACCATTTTTACCTGTGGAGGACTAGCTATCAATTCTTCCAATAATGTAAATAAATCTTTATAATGGAATAAAGTCCAATATGGGACTCCTTCATTAAACAAAAATTCATGTTTGAAATTGTCTTATATGTGCTTTTGATTCTTAATATATTGTAAGAACTTGTGTAGCTTATGCACTATAAAAGGTTTTCCTTATTCATGTTCAAGAGTGAAACAAGTTCTTGCCTCCCCATTTCTTTTAGGAGGCAAGTCGATGCGATAATTGTCAAACTCTTATGGCATCTTGAAAATGATAGGATTTGGCATGTTGATAGTTAAACATGTCATTCATATATGTTTGAATTCTATTATGCTCACCTCATCCTCATCTAGGAATTTTTTATTTTCTCCATCTCAACGTGAGGTACCTCCCAATCATCAATTGACTTCCCACAATGAGTAGATACAATAGCAGTTGTGGTCGTTTTGTCTATTTTTTACTCAAATAGTTTCTTGGGTTCTTGTGGTTGTAGTGTGATTTCATCAATCCATGGCTTAAAATGAACTTAGGTCCATTGTTAGATTGATCCTCTTCAACATCAATAAAGATACTTTCATCTTGTTTTTAAAGTTGATAGGTAGAATTAGATCTATGATGGTCACATTAATATGGTTTAGTGAGTTACCATTGGTTGGATTTCATCTATGTGTAGTTCTAAGCCCGATTTGTTCATTCGTGGTGCAAGAGTAAACTCTACTTGTTCCTCCTCTAACTCATCCCATTCTACATTTACATAGTAGTTAATATCAATGGTGTAAATTTGATTGGTCTCCTAGAAGGGTAATTGAAAATGTTCATCATTCTCTAGAAGTCGGATAATCTTTGCAATTGTCTTTGTAGAAAAAGTAGTAACTCACTTCAAACTTTCTCCTTTTTTAGATATACTCCTCTATCTCCAACTATATTTTTAGGTTCTTCCTTCTTTCTTATGTGAATGTACCATGGCATAGGTTTTGGGACCATAATATTGTTCATGGCTAATATGTAGTCAACCAGTATTCCAACTCTCTTTTTATTCATGTTCTTAAGCATGTTGAATGACTTTTTATTTCCATTGGAATTTTGTATCTTTCTTAAATATAGGAATCTGACCTTCTATAATAAGCTAGAAGGAATAACCTTCATCATATGAATCTAGGGTCTTCCTAATAACATATTGTAACCTGTGTCCTTATCAATAGCATAGAACATGGTGGGGACCATCTCAGGTTCAAGAGTGACCAAAAGAGTAATTTTTCCAATGATGGATGCTTTTAGGTTGTTATATATGTGTAGGGCATCCCTTTAAGAGTTGGTATTCATTATATTTCGTTTTGTAATGAAACAACTTGCACAATATCTGAATATAATAGTAAATATACTGCAAATACTTGATAATAATATGTCACTTTGAGGGGGCAACCTCCAAAACCACTTCGAGGGGGATACCTCCAATAGTCTTCAATGAGAACACAATACTGAATATATGATGAAATAAGACTCACTACCTCCTATATATACCTATTTATGCCTAGGATATCACCTAGGCCGACTTAGATGGGCCCATATAAGCCTTAGACCGACCTAAACAACTAAATAACAATATAATAATGATAATATGACTTAATTAAGAGTTAAGATAGCCACAAGTCGACTATTCATAACCATATACACTATAGAAGGGCATAACACGTTCTCTACAAGAGAGAGAAGGGAATAATATTTACTATAACTCCATGATCAACTAAAGTTCTCTTCATTCAAGTATCATAGATCCAAACCTGTAGGTATAAGACAAGGTCTCCTCTTCTAGTCAACTCAGCCTTAGTAGGTATGTAGTTGAGCTCAAAGAAGAAACCCAAGTCTTGCAACTCAACATTTGGAGGATTAAAGTCAAGGTCCACCTAATTGATTTGTTCTTATGAAGGTGGTATTATACATTTTAGATACTTTAACCCAATGGCCTCTAGAGGGGTTGTCTAATGGGTTAGAAAGTTTCTTAGGAGGTCAATAAATAAGATCTTTACAAACATCTTCTTGAGATCCTCTATGAGATTGTAGGAACCAATTGGTTCTAAGATTGGATAAATTGTAGAAATAGTATGTCCAGTATGCTTTGTTTTTTGACCTATACAAGGATCTTAAATTTCACCATTTTGGACAAGTTCCATTAACCCCCAACATTTTGGTTTGTTCTTTTATACCCCACTAGGTTGTAAAACTTGAATCTTTTGGGTTATAGATGATTGTCAATTTAGATGTGGAAGGGTTCGAGAAAATGGGTTGTGATGTATTGGTATTGCATCAATGTGGTATAAAGGGATTTTGATAGATTCTCAGGTTCAATTTTTGAGGGAAATGGACCCACAATTATTGTTATTGTTTGGGATATCTTGATGATGGGGAACATATCTATAAAAAGACATTTTTGTTCATTTGGAAGCTTGGAAATGAATCAGTTGTAGTCATGGCAAGTTTATGTGTCATGCTCCCTAGTCTTATGGAAGGAGCAAAATTTCTCAAGATTATAATCCCTAGACCTACAATAAGGGCCATCAATTATCATCAGGGGAGTAGTTTTTTTTGTGGCCTATTATCTCTATGATAGTGATTATTCCTTGGGGGATAACATTTTGGTTCCTTGGATTTGGATAATTGTTAGTTCCACTATAACTGTTGTTATGGTTGTGATTTTTGTTATTGTCAATGTTATTCTTAGTAGGTGGAGTGTTTGTAACTCCATATGTTGTGACACTCCTATTGCTTTTTAAGACTTTGAGTGTTGAAGGATTGATATTGTTGTTACCTAATTATGATTATTGCCTTTGCCTTGAGTTCACACCAATCTCCAATTGTTTCCATATGTCTTTCTACCAATACTAATAGAAACTTGGTCAATTTACAAAGTGCTCTCCAAGGCCCCTTTATAGGACTTGTATGATAGTTTTTGAATCTTTGTCCCTCATTAAGGCATGCAAGAAGAGATCACACAACTTGTGATGATCCACACACAATATACTTGTTAAAGAATAATGACTTGTCTCTGTTAGGTCAATAAATGAGCTATTGACTCATTGTTGTCTTGTTTAACATTTAAGAACTCTTAGATTCTAGTCTTGGCAAGCTTGTTTATTTTAAAAGTTGTGACAAACTCCCCAATATGCTATTCGAATGAATGAATAAAGCCTTCAGACAACTAGTAGTACTTATCTAGAGCAATCCCTTCCAAGGTTTTTGGGAAAATTTAAGTGATTACCAAATACCAAGGAAGGATTTATTGAGCAATGATAGAATACGCCTTAATGTTAGTATTAATATCTCCCTCTACATTGAACTCTAGAAGGTCAGGGAACTATCAAAGCAACATTACATTTCAAATGGCATGATCTAAAGGTTATTTTAGGTACTTGAGATGAGTCCCTACAAAGGGATCATGGGTAGCAAGAAATCCTCCAAAAATGGATCATGTTGGTGGGATTTGATAACTTGACTACATTTTAGAAACCTAGGTGTGATTGTTGAAACCTATAAAAGGTCAAATAATTCTAATGCATGGAGTTGATTGGTTAAAACCCAAGTGGGGTTCTATAGTTTTGAGTTTAATTGATAGACATCTCATGAGGTTGGGGTATGTTGATTTAAATATAAGGCAAAGGGGTATGAAGGCCTCGTTGATGGTTGAGGAACCCCTTGGTTTAGGTTGTTTTACATTATAATGAAATGATTCATAGGGGTTAGTCATCTTGGAGATTGTGGTCATATACTTGCTTGTGAAGAATTCTAATGGGGTTGTTTAGCACCCCTGCTTCCAGTCTCTTGATTCATTATACTAGCATGGCAATGAGAACCTTTGGGGTAGCATCATTAGATTGGTTTGGATTGTGTGATTCTCCACCTTAAGGGAAGTTTTTTTGATTGCTATAATGTGGTTCATTTGGTAGAGATTGGACCATAATGTTTACCAGTATTTTAGGCTAGTTTTCAGGTTACATGTGTTGTGAGGAACCTTGATCATTTTGGTATGCTACATCAAGAGCCTCTTGAGTTGCTTAGGCAACTTCTATGTCCTTTGTCTTGTCATTGTATGCCACATAACTAGGGCCTTGTTGGTGAATCTCAAATTGAACTATTACACATCATGCTCGTGGGTGGCTTGGGTTTGGCTAGATGATAGTCCCTTGGTATTTCCCCCCACATGAGATTATTGAAAATGGTGTGATCTAAATTATATCTTATGCTTTTCTCTCATTCCTAATGGATATCATTAGAATTAGTATCCTTGTAGTATTTATTTTGTATTGGGGCCAAGGGATCTAGAGGAGGGATATATTGGTCACTAATCATGCTACAGGGGTTGCAGGTTCATGCAACAACTTATATTTTGGTGACTTTGTCACCCACGGTTTTCCCCCAAAATAATTAACAGGGGAGTGCAGTTATTTTGGTTATTAGCCGACATGGAAAAATCAAATTTTGTAAACCGCCAAAAGGCTTTATAAATAAATGGGTGGAGAAATCGAAAAGCTATGAGACTCGAATGAGATTGTGAATGTATTTCATGTAGCATAGCAACAGATAAGTTGCAAGGTTGTAATCAATTTTGATTGTGTTGGATAATAAAATATTGGATGTCTATTTATGTGGACGTAGCCCACATTGGGTGAACCACGTTAAATCTCTATGTCAATTTTGTGTTATTCTTCATTTTATTTTTGTGTGTATTTAAGATCTACATCATAATTGTTAATTATATTGCTCTGTTTTGCCATTGAAATCCTAACAGGCCAAGGGATCTAGAGGAGGGATATATTGGTCAAACCTTGGAGTAGATGGTTCATTAAAATGGTTTTTCCCTTTATCTCTTTAACATCTTAGTATATTCATGGGTACTATATGCACCACAAAATAAGTGGATTGAGAGAGAGAGAGATGAAGGGAACATAGTAGAATGAAAGAAAGGTGAAAGGGTTTCTCCATGTAAACATTGTGTTATGTGTTTGATCTTTTGTTCCGTTATTTCTTTGTATTGATTTTATACTATCTCCATTTTGGTTCTACACAGTTAAATATCTATATTACAGTTGTAATCAGATTTTCATTTATAGTTGTTTACCTTCATTTCTAACACCCATGCCACCAGACATCTACACCACAATGCATAACTCATGCATAGCTATTTAATTCACATGACATCTGGGTAATGCTTGGAACCATGGCACACAATTAAGAATATCATCTAGCTCATGCACAAACCTTTCCATCGTGTGTAATCTATGCAGTGCCAAGGATCATGTTGCATAGTGTTGCTGATAACTATCTACATTTCATGTCACATTTGCATGCTTGTGCATTATCACACTCAAAGCACATAATGTATATCTCAATGAGAACAACATGCATCTCAAAGAAACACGTAGTAGTATTGTGCACCTTTTGGAGACATTTCATCAAATGCCACTTGTCATCACAAAACATGACTATAATCCTAATTGTCATAAGATGAAGTGTCATATAGGGAAGGCCAACCAACTCAACTTCCATTTAACATCCTCTGTCTTCACAAACATGTAAATTATAAATGTACATATGCAGTATAATAGATAGGAGAGAAGAATATGATAGATATGAGTAAACATGTAGCCATACATCCCCTTTGAGAGTATGCCATGTAAAAAATGTCATATAACATATAAGAGAACCACATAGTACAGTATCATGCACCTTTTAGAGCCATTTCATGACTTGTCACTTGTCAGCATAGACATGACCATAATCCTAACTATTAGAAGATGAAGTGTCATCTAGGGAAGGCTAATTGACTCAACTTCCATAACATCCTTTGTCTTCATGAACATGTATTTATTATAAATGTGCATATGTAGTATAATAGATAAGTGAGAATAATATGTTAGATATGAGTAAATACACAGTCATACATCTCCCTCAAGAGTATGCTATGTACAAAACACAAAGATTACTAAAAAATTCTATTCTAGTTCTTGTATTCTTCTTTATCTAATCATTTATCCCCCTAATTGATTTCGCACACACACACAACACACCTAGACCCTAACTTAGAGTTTTCTCACAAACCACCTAGGATCTAGATCATTGGTATTAGAGTAGTTCATTTTGCATGTCCTGCCAAATGAGATTAGAGTATTTGAGTCTTGACATCAAACCATGAGATCCATTAAATCACCTTCCAAGTCATTCAAAATGTGTTCAAATGGTAGAGAAGTGAGATTTTGTCTACATGATCAAAGATGAAATTTCAAAGGCTCTTCAAGAATAACAAACATGCCAATTTGTAGAAGTTCTCAAATGGGTAGTTCCATTAGGGAAATCATCAAGTAAAGGTTTTGGTGGTTAAGTCCCAAATATTAATCAAATTTAGACATTCTTGTGTTTGATGGTAAAATAGATGTATATGCAAAAAGTAAGTGGTTAGATCATCTAGATTCATATTTCTTTATGAATGACTTTTTTGATGAGGAAAAGATCAAGATTGCACTTTTGAAAGTCTCTTTTCCCATCAAGAAGTGGTGGAAATCTCACGTTCTTTTGGAGGAAGAGAAAATAGGAGGAACATGTGAGCCTACCTAGTAAAATATCCTAGAAGCCTTCAAGGATGAATACTATCCTAAATAAGTCTATGATGATTCCTACATTAAGTGGTAACAATTGTGCCAAGGACATGACTAGGTAGTCTACACCTACATTGATGGTTGGGCACACTTGAGTTAGAGCAATATAGAGTACCTAAGTATAATAGTGGATTGTAATCATTCATTTAGTCCAAACTAAAGTTGTCCAAGGTCAAGACAATGGGACAATCCTATTTCTAAATGGATATGATTAAGGAGCAAACATTGAAGGGGAAATGAGACAAATTCCTCATGCCAAAGAAAATGCTTTCTTTGAACAAGACCAAATGTCCAATATTGGTAAATGGTGCGATAAACACAAATCTAGTAGCCACTCCAACGCAGAGTGCCATGCACAACAAAAATTGTTCACACATGTAGTAATAGAGGATTCCCATGAGCCAAAGGTGAATACAAACCCTAATGCTCCTTGTCTCCATACAACAACCACAACATTTATGCTAGATGCATAAGTAGAGTGCCTATTCCATTCATTGATGTGGATGCAAGGGTAACCACTATTTTTTGGTCAATGGTGGTAGCATGAAGAAACTCACTTTTAAGATATTATCACATGCTTGAATTTGCCAACCATGCTTCATCTGCAGCCTTATAGTTTGGGATGGATTAGTTCCTAGAGAATGACAAGAATACATGTCATGCATCAATGTCACTTCTCATGTGCTATTCATCCTTGCTGCAAGGAGCTAGTATGTGATGTCATGCCAACTGATTTAAGTGACATAATCCTTGGGCATCCTTACTTGCATCATCACCAAGGTGTTTACACAACTGATCCTCAGAGCATCACTATATCAGTGGGCAATAAGAGATACCAAATTCCTAAAGAGATTTCGTGAGTCAAACATGCCACAATCTCCACATTAGATTCAACAAGTGTCCAACACTTTTGGGATTATTGTCTTTCAAGAATGGGTGAATAATCTGCATGCTACTGTGTAAGCATGCACAACACCAAATATCTACACCATAGTGTAAACCCCACACATAGATCCTTGTTTCATGTGTCATCCATGCAACACTTGGAACTAATTTGTGAAATTTAGAAGACATCATCCAACTTGTGTGTAACTCTTTACATCACATGCCATCCATGCAATGCCAAGGATCATACGCAATGTTGTTGACAACTTTATTTGCATTCCATGTCACACTCGTATTTTGATGCATTAGCACACTCAAGGCATGTAATGAAAAGCTTAGTATAAAACATCACGTAACATCTCAAAGAACCACACAATATTCCCACATCTTATAGAACCATTTCATGACACACCACTTGTTAGCATAGTACATGACCAAAATCTTAATCATTGGAAGATGACATGTCATACATGGAAGGCCAACCATATCAACTTCCATAACAAAATTTGTCTTTATGATTATGTAAATTATAAATGTAAATCTATGGTATAACAAATAGGAGAGTAGACTAGGATAGATAAGAGTAAATGCACAACCATAGACCTCCTTCTAGAGTATGCCATGCATGAAACACACAAATTAATAAAACATGTTTCATTTCTCATATTCTTCTCTATCTAATTCTTCATCTCCTTAATTGCTTGTGGACACACACAAAAAATCTAAGCCCTCACCTAGAGTTTTGTCCCTTGGACTACTTGGCATCCATGTCAAATCCACTCTATAGATACCCCAAGAATGCATAATCCTTCTCCTTTGCTCTTATGCTTTACTAGTGTACACATTACATTTCCCAATGTTGTATTGATTTGATTTATTGTAAAATATGAAATCATGTATCGATTTGATTTATTGTAGAATATTTTGTTGCATATCAACACTTTATTTCAAATTAGATTAATTAGATGTTATATTGAAAGATTGGAAGTTAGGTATACTAGTTTGATTTACAATATCCTAACAAGCTAGGGTTTCATTTTCTCTCTTTTAGTAGCAATTTATTGACGAGGAGACTTTAGATCTCATTATTGAGGAGTTGATAGTGCATTTTTACCAACAAGAATTGAAAGTGAGGAACATAATTGTTAAGTTATTATGTGTTGCCTTGTTTACATTGCACTAGATTGGAGAAGGTGAGTTTCAAGCCATTATTGACTTGGAAGTGTTGGACAATTGAAGCATTAGCCAAATCAATGTAGGAATGAATTGAGCTACAAGGGGGAGAATAGAACCATTCCAATGCATGATAGTTTATGATATGAGAAAGAATCTTGGCTAATAGCCGGTCATCATAAAGGCAGTTTAGACAAGTAGCATTGAATAACCAAATATGGGTCATGGGATCCCCTTTGCTATTGTACATTTGAAAATGAGGGACCAACAAACCTTGGGGAAAGGAATTAGAAAGAATTGCATAAGAAAGGGGGTTATATTTGAGGCCCATAGTTATATCTTTATGAGAGGGGGTAGATAAGACATCTAATTTAAGTTGCATGGAGCTAAGTTGCTTTAGAATATGTTGAAGGGCAAGGTCAGTGGGAATATAAACAAAAGTAGGAATATGATGGGTTATAGGTTATTATGGCTAGGAGGAATAGGGGTAGATATATTAGGAGGGGTAAAAGGTGGTTGTTTATGTCCCAAATAATTATCATGGAAGAGAGGTGGTATACTAACAAGGTGAGCAATGTAGGCATAATAGTGTATGGATGGGGTTATGTTTAAGGAACATTTAAAGGAGATCTAATGACATATGGGTTAGGTGTGAATTAGGCGATAAATAAATGGAAAGGAGAAGAATGTGATTGGGTATGAGTAAGGGGTTCAATTATGGGAATAGTTAATGATTGATAAGGGACTATAGGAGGAGGCAACTAACATGAAGTAGAGATAAAGAGAGGAGATACAATGGAGGAAATTAGGTGGGGGAAGAGTGTCGAAGATGATGCTTGGCTTTGGGGTGATGGATTCATTCATGATTTGACCGATCTTCTTAAGGATGCCCATACCATAAGAAGTAGTGAATAGGAGGGTATGGAGGGCATCTACTACTGAAGAATGGTCAGTCTCATCATCAAGATTTCCTATGTCATCCCTAAGAAGTTGGAACTTGTTAGTGATGCCAATACATTTTTTGTTCTATTTTCTTGAAGTGAGCATCATGATCAAAGTTAATTTTTCCATTGAGATATTGGGATTGACCTATGCCTTCAACATGGCTTTTTTTGTTATGAGCCATGCCAAATGAGGGGTTAGGATGAGGGCTATGCCTAAGAGGGATGGTAGAATGAGAGATATGTGTTGGCATACAACCCAAAAGTGAACATGTAGAATTAAAAAAAAGGATTATAAGAAGTTTGTATTTGTGTGGAAGTATTGAGTTCACCAAAATGTAAACTAAAATAAATCATTTTGAAATTTAAAAATGCTAATAGGTTATGTTGTTCTCTATATTTAATTATATTGTTCTTTCTCTTTAGATTCTAAATTAAAAACAAAATGTGATATTTTAAAACATATTTCCAATGCTAAGCTAAAGAACTTGAGAAGAGAATGTTCATAGAAAATGAAAACAAGAAGAAGAGGGTTGGAGTGGCATAGTTTGTTGCATCTAATACAATACTATTTCTTTGTTATGGGTCAAGAGGAGGAATCAAGGTTTTGTTTTCTACATTTTTACTTATTTGTCTTTGGGACCTATGTTAGTTGGACTATCTATGCACATTCCCACTCAATTTGGTGTGGTGAATTCCATGCAAATGTAGTCTCATCCCTTTATTGCATTGGAGTAATTGAAAGTAAACTAGACTAAATCCACATCAATTATATGAGTGAAATAATGTAGGGGAAAATAGATTTATACAAATTTTAGTAGAACAACAAAGAGATAGTACAATACATAGCCTAGAAAAACCTTTTAAAAAAACAAACCTCCAAAGCACATTCAATGGATTAATCTCAATAATAGGATTACAATACAAAGTACAATTCTAGTGCTCTCAATAGGAGATAAAGAGATCTTCAATTCTATCTTTTGGAGTCAATTTGGTAGTTTAACCTTGCTTTGAACTCACTATACAATAAGATGTTCCTTGCCCATAATAACCCTAATCAATGTGCATTAGCTATAGGCAGAAAATTGTAAGGTAAAAAATTGCATATTTTGCAATCTCCACCTTATGTTTTTGTGCTCATTTTAGTGTCCATTCTCCTAGCATGTTTTAGGACCATTTTTTACCTATTTTTGATTGACCTATTGATCATAGAGTGATGTTATAGAGATCCCAAACCTTAGGAACCCACCCTAAGTCACCATAGGAAATTTGATTTATAAAGTTGCTAGGGTCACTAGTGCCTCCCAATGCTAGTGTCCAAGGCTCTAGCATCCCCTAGTATTAGTGGCCACCTTAGAAAAGCAACAAAAAAATTTCTTGCCCCTTTTGTACCCTAATTCTTACTATGTTTTTGTTGGTCCCATTACTAAAGATTTAGTAGGGGTTCATATTTAATCCCATTCTTTCTCTCCATTCAAAATCCAATTGCAACTGACAAAGTTTAATATGCACTCTGCTCCACCAAGACAAGAAACTTCTTACATAGGGAACTCCATCAAACCTAGAAAATAGAATACTTTAAAGAATTCCAAATGTGAAGCTTTTAGAGGCTCCCTTGAGCACTTTGCCATGGAATTCTTATAGCTTCATTCCCCCCTCTTTTAATCTATCATATTTATTCCCCCATCCCATCCATTAGAAACCTATTAGAAACCCATTTCCCTTTACCATAGCCACCCTAAATTTGCATAGATCATCTATTGCCATCACCCTTAGATCTAAAACCTTTTCCCCCCTTTGCACATCCTTAATGATCACTCCCATCACACTCTTGACTCCATCACAAGCATACACTTGTCATAGATTTTCCCTTAGGGCTTTGATTGTATTTTCGCTATTATTGTACACACACCCCTATCACCAAGTCACATTCACTCTAGAATCATTGAAAACCTAAGCTAAAGAATGGGGGACATGAGGGAATGGTTGTGTTGTTTGTCAGACTACCTCAGTTAGTCCCCTAGTTGGTATGTTTTAACCCAATAATAGCATTGATATGTAAAAGGGGTCTGCAGACATAGGGCTAATAGATGGAGGTGAGCAACTCTAGAAAGTTGTAAATATAATAGAGTATAAGTCACCAACACCTAGAAGGGTTGCAATGCCCTCTTGTCACTATTGCAATGCCTATACATTGCTATAGTGCCCAACTTACTAGAATTTTATTCAACAAACTCTAGATTCACACTAGAGCTTTTTTAATCATGTATAGCCTATTTCCAATTCAAGATATGACATTTAACATGTGTACACATTGTTTATTTCTTTTTCAATAATCATTTCTAGTTTTATTATGCATTCTCCATTTCCCATCTCTTATATTTATTAGTGTAGATCATATTGTAGTACTTTTAGTTCTATACTTTCTATTGTTAAATATAATTTATGTTGATAGATATAATAGAAAGATTTTAGGTCACTTACAACTTAGGGACTTCTTTTTTGTTCTTTTAGAAACCACTAAGTGGTACTACAAAACAATGGGCCTAAAACCATGAACCAATTGATCACCTTGAAAAAGCCCTAATTTTTTGGGAGTTGTTGCCTCTAAACCTCGCATTAAAGTGCCTAATAATAATGTATTGTTGTGAGTACATCTTCTATAATATGGCAGCCTACACTTGCAATAAAAACTTGCTATCTAGGTTAGGGTGGTGTCATAAGCAACTTTGGGAACTTGCCTTGGGGTTTTGAAAGGAATAACTTCCTCACTAGTACTCAAGTCCCACAAAGATTTGAAAAAGATGGAGGTTGGATGCATTGGAAAGTGTGCAAATAGTGGATGTTAGGTGATTTGTGGAACTAAGTACATTCATTCCTCGGAATGGAGTTTTTGCAATAAAATGTCTATTGTGGTGTGTGTTGCCTCTGCTTATTGTCATTATTTGTTATGTACATTCATTCCTTTAATTCTTTATTTATTAAGCATTAAATGGTCATTAATTACTATTTATCTATGCGAGAGGATAAACATGTGGAGTAAAATGAAAATGCAAGAGTTAAAACAAGAAAATCAAATTTTAGTCATTGTGGACACTATCATGCATGGCCTCACCTTGGGGACAAAATTTCGAGAATTGTGGCTTCCAAGATAGTGAAAAAGTGGGAGCTAAAATAGAAAATGATGCTTAGGTATGAAAGAGGTCAATTGTGACAAGGTGTGGATTTAGAGACTATTAGTGCATCATATGGTAAAAAATGACATTATCATGCTTACTAAACGAAGGCACTAGAAGCGAGTACTAAACAAGAGGGAAGAGTGCAAAAGTAGGATTTTTTCATCTCTACACTAATATTATTCAATAGACCCTTTAGATGTTTCAAGTTCATTTTTTTTAGGTAGGTGGTAGTAATCTAATAAAACAAGGGGATTTTATTAAACAAGAAACACTCAACAATTATTAGAGATAATTGAACTCTTCAATTTTTTAGGCCATCAAGAATCTATTTACCTTTGTATTTAGGAAAATTAAAATCTTGGTGGGTTTTATGTGAATCAAGCATCTTTACTAGTTGGTATTTTTTTATTTAACAAATTGTGAACTTCATTGAACCATTGATTTCACACTAATCTTAGTGGTACCCATGACACCTTCAAAGTCTCATACTTGGTGCCTTCAAGTGGATGCCATTGATTCAGCCTCAATAGTGTACTATGTTTTTTGCATGCAAAGTCATTGTTCCTATGAAGTGTAGGTTCACAACCTTTGTGTATTCATTCCTCTTTGAACAAACATCCATTGCAATCAACAAGAATTAGCATAAAGATGTCTTAGAGCGGTAGCTAAGCTATTTATCATGAAGGCACAAGATCTAAGTACTTTGTTGATACCAAAAGATTTGCAACAAATTATCCACATGCTTTTCAAGAACTAGAGAGTCGTCATGTATCACTACTTTTTCATAGGTTTTTATTTTGTCACTTATGCAATTTAAGAGTGCAAATTTTGTTGGGTAACTATCTAGCTTGCTTTGTCAATTATAGAACTTTGATAAGTAAAACCATTAGATGAGCCTTCCAATTTTTTATTCATCTCCATCTAGAGAATCTAGTAAGGATCTATATTTTGGAATAAAATTTATTTATTTTTTATTGCAACTTAACTTTAATTTTCTTTCACTTATGCACTTAAAAATAAAAATCAGACATGCAATAAGACATTAATTTCTATGACATTTTTGTTTTTTGAAATTCATTTTATAGGTGTTGGCATAATCTCGGCCATAATAGTTTAGATTAGTGTTTGTTTCCATCATATTCATTTGTGAATATTGTGTGTTAGAAATTAAAATGATTAACGTGCACTAATTTGTTCATTTGATTCAAATAATTTTTTATTAATATTTGTGTAATTTCTTTTAATGTTAGCACATGCTAATATTTCACTAGTTTTGAACTTTTTTTTTTCAAATCTCAATGCATCAATAATTTGTTTTTCACTAATCTTGGTTGTAATCTGGTGAATAAATGCTTAGATGTTTTTAACTCTAATATTTGGTGCTTGAATGCAATCACAACTTCTCAATATGATGAGTAGAAAATAATTCCTTCTCCACTTACACAACAATTAGTATACTAGTTTGCCTCCATCTCTCCAAACAACTTCTTACAAGTGTGATGAGCTTATATGTTTGATCTCTATCCTAAACAAATGTATCGACATATCTTTTTAATCTTTCACTAATTTCTATACACTTTTGCAGATTTTCTCATGCCCACTTTTGTATAAAGTTTGAAAAAAAAATAAGGTTCAAGATTTCTAGTATCTTATTCCAAATAAAAAAGGGTCTCCACGTGTTCATGAAAAAGTTTATAGCATCCTAAGGACCGATGTGACCAAGGAGATCAATTGTGCATACTTAAATGATCCATTATTGGAGTTTTAAGGTCTCCATCCGTTAAACTTGCATGGTTTGGGTTGGTGCTACAACATTAGCTTCTACCCTTGCCATGATTATATTGTGTCCTTCCCCTTTCCATTTGCTACATCTCCATTTGGCATTCATATGTCCATATACCATACTAAGAAGGTTGAATATAATGCTCTTGAGTTCAATCTTCTTACTTATCTTGGTCTAAATTTAGTGTTCATTATAGAACTCTCACATCATTACTTACCTTTTGTGGAACCTAGATGTTGTAGAAGAACTTCAACTAGTAGAGATCAATCATGATTGCAGCATCCAACAAACACAAATCAAGTCATTGACTTAGAGTCAAACTCACAAGGAACCAAGAGATTCCTCTACCATATCATCAAAGTGTGTCAAGTTTCTTCCTAAGGAAATTTGCTCACAAAATTTCAATTTGCTAGCAACATTCCACATCCTATCCTACACCTTCCTATAGTAGGGACCATTGCCTCTCAAGAAGAGGTGTTTGATCTCGAAGGATCTCATACTTTGATCATATCACAATATAGTGACAATTCTCTTCACCATATGTTGTTTTCACCACAAGCTTCAATACCTTCCCAAACACATTCAATCATATCACAAAGCCATAAATCCTCTTAATCTAGTGTTAACCCTATTCTACATGGTTTCCCAAAAATGACAAAACAAAGGATATGAAACTTCACAAGGAAAGAAGTTTTGTTTCTTGTAACTTGCATGCAATCCCTTCATTTTCTGCATTTGTTTATAATGTATCGTAGTCATTGTTTGAAGAAGCATGAAAAAAGACACAAGGGTAAACATTTTGCAACATTGTATAGAATTTTTCATAATATAACCTTGCAACTACAATTCTAGTATGGTGTCTTCTTTCCCACGTATTCTCTTTCTCCAAGCACTCTAATTTATTATTAGTGATATCATTATTTCATTCGCCTCTATCCATAACATTTGTATCCATTTGTCCTACTCTAATGCAAGGGCTATCCTACCCCTCTTAACTCATAGCCACTTCACCCATCATCTCAATAGTTACAAGGGCTATCTTGCCTTAATCTAGTTCCAGACTCATTGTTTTATCTCACTTCACCCTCATCTCACAAGGGTAACTCAAGGCCTATCAACCCTATACCTCAATCTCTCACCAGTATCCATTTGTCACCAACACCATCTCTAGGCCATTGGATATCCATCCCTCATTAACCATGGCAATTATAGATAGTTTGAGTGCCTACTTACCACACATAGTCTAGATGGTTGTATGGACCACTACATAGCTATCTACATTTGGATAGGTAGTATAATGATGCTATACTAGATGTAGTTGGTGATGCCATGTCATACCATGACAATTTATGCGTAACATGACAGGTGATACCATATTGTAGCCATACTATGTTGTACTATTACTATATGCATGATGATGGAGTGCTTGACTTTAGTGAGCTAGTTGGCTCAAACTTAATAGTTGTTCAAATTATCTATTCAGCTCTAACTTCTAGGGGTTAATGCACTTGAAAGGAGGCTAGCCTATTCAGCAACATGTCTTCTGGTTTTGTAATTATAGGAATTGGCTCCATGACATATTCAAATCTCAATGGAGCCATTTTGCAAAATATTTCTTGTGGAATAATTGATGCTGAACTTATTTTCTTGGCAAGAACAAGTTATGATAGAATACACTCTTTTCCTTGACAAAATGGGAGGAACTGTTGTACTAATATCTATCATCTTTACCATCTTTGGTAGCTTTTCAATGGCCACTATTGGATTGCTAAGAATGAGTGGTTTTGTAGAAGAATTTATGATATTTTTGGGAATAATTACTGTTGGTGTCATCCACCTCCCAGGAGCACCATCCGCAACAAACCTTCACAGAAAACGAGAGAGGCAACACAAGGCCATTTCACCAAAACAAGAGTGAATAATATTGAGATGATAAATTACATAATGTACAAGCCTTTTAAAGGCATGAAATATGTGACGGGTGTAAAACTACCCAATACGGGAAAAAACCACCCGAATGATTAATTAAACTATTCTACCTAAGTAAGCTTATGCAAGTAAATGGTAAAAAACATTTACTCCAACGCCCCCCTTAAGTGCAACCTAGGGAGAATTATTATGCAAATGAAGATGCAATATGGGTCCCGGCTACACAACCATGTTAGGTACCCATTTACAATGCAAAAAGAAATCTCTCACAACCGGAGAAAAGGAGAAAAACCCTGTGGGAAAAAACCCCTCTCCAAAAGAGAGAAAAGAAAACAAAAACGATGCATGGATGGAGGACTCAATCACACCCCCCCAAGGACTACATACATCATGTATATACAATCAATGACCCCCCCATAAGAGGGAAAGAGAGAGACTATGTAGTCCCCCCACAATGTGTAATCGCCTACAAAAATGGTAAGTGCCTGAAGACAAAACATGATCCAATGTCGACAAACAACTTGTCTCCCTTTTGGAAGAAACAAAACCATGTATAGATGCAGGATGCTTCCCATTCTAGATAGGAATTGAAAGAAAGAAGCATGAAAATGTATGATGATGTCTTTGAAATCTACTCATGTGTCGCCAACACCTTGAAAGATGATGCCACGAACCAATCAGGAACATGCCCAATCACAATAGAAGGTGACAAACAAGGTACCACTGGAAACTGATCTTGAACATTCTCCAAAGACAAAGATGGAGTGACAACAATTGTACCACAACTATCATCAAATAGGAGGGATATACCCTCAAATGTGTCTTCCAAGTTAGAAATATGAGATTCTACGAACAAGGAACCAATGTCTGACAAATAAGAATCCCAATCAGGAAGACAATGAGATAATGGTTGTGATGAATCATTGGACGTGCTCAATGAATCACCAACAAAAGATGAATGGTCCTGCTGAACATGAATAATAGAGCCTCAATCAATGACTCTACACAATGAATCACTGAAGGTGAAGGTACATCAACTGTCCCTGATGGAGAAGAAGGAGCATCTAAAGAACCCTCGTCATCTTCATCTGAAGATTCAAAGTATTCCAAAACTTCAAACTCCTGCATAGTAGCATGATCATAGGGTATCATGTCTGAAAAATGAAGAGGCACAAGACAATCTGAAACAAGATCATCTGGGAATAGCTGAGTATCAGGATCTCCATGTATTTCCCAAATTTTAGTCCAAAGAATATGAAGACACTCAAAATGATCAATAGCATTCAAAGTGGCATCATCAATATGCATTGCAATAACTCCTAAGACATGATCCCTTTTGCAATTCCATGCAAATTTCTTACTATCAGTACCAGGAAGCAGAACAAGATTATATAAATGTGGCAATAAATGAAGCCATCTAAGATGTTTTATGATACCATCTCTCCATTGTTTATAATTTCCCCTTTTCAACATAATCACAACATGATGAAATGAAAACCTTATAATCAACTATGACAAATCTCCAAAATTACAAAGACATTAACCTTCAACAACAATTAGAAACTCCCAAATACTACAAATGAAGCCTTCCCAAAAATACTTTAGGAAGCAATAATGCAAAAAAAGCACTGAGAATCTAAAAAAAATTGAGCAAAAAGGATGAAGACCTTACTGGGTTCTCGTGCCAAATCACCAAACCAGATCTAAGTCACCAAGCAAGCATTGCACTCTACCCACGAGCCTCTGAGAATCTTGCTCACACCAAGCAATCACACTGCAAAGGTATTTAAGGAGCAAAAAACTTCCCCTTGCAGCCAATGTGGGATTAAAAACCAGCAAAGATTCAAACCAACGGCCAAACTTTCTTCTCGGGCCCACCTCTCTTCACACATAGCAAGGAAGATTTAAAACCATAACAAATATTACTGTTGCAAAAATAATAAAGTTTGAAAAATATATATATCTGCCAAGGAAAAAATACGTCGTATGGCTACTGCCAACCCATGAAATATTTGTTTCAAACTTTATAATCTATAAAGTTTGTGCAAAAAACTCATTTGCCAGCACCAAACGTTTGCCTCTGCGGATATACACTTGCCTCTTTTGACAGAATCGTGCCCTCTTCAATAGTGATTTTGGGCTTTTCAAACAAAATCCGGCCTCCACACTCCACGATGTCTCCAAACAGCAAAACACTGCCTCAAAGTGCTCTAACAGCGGACCAAAAAACGCCAAGAATGGCATGCACACGATGCTGGAAGGAAAAACACCCTTCACAGAGGTAATATGCGCCTTCTGCCAGGACAAAATCTAGCCTCTTGCAAATCACCAAAGCCAAGCCCTCCGATTAAAAGCAATGCTTTTCCTCCACGAGCAAAGTCTCCAAAGAGCATAATCGAATGCCTTCGAAAGTTCACAGCCAACAAATGGGTGAATACGTGCCTCCAACCAGCAATGAAACGCCTTTTGGGTGCCAAAAAAATACAATGCTTAAGCAAAAATTTGTTGTGAGAAGGACTGGTTGAGCGGGCGCCCAATGTTGAGACCTCAGGAAATAATGGTGATAAGCCCGAAATATAGTCTTCAACCAGAGAAATCATGCCACCAATCCAACTTCAAATGCCAACCAAATGAAGGTAAATTGTGGTCAACAAAAAAAGGCTGAAGAATGAAAACTGCAATCTCACAAATGCAAAAACTGCCTCCAATGGAAGATTTTGGGCCTCTTCACACAAATGCCACGGCCTCTTCACAAAAAACACCACTCTCAAACAATAGCAAAAACGGGCCCTCTTTAATTCAAAATCGGGCAAAAAGAAGATCGATGCCAAGAACAATGACGCCTCACGCCAGCCAAGAATAATCGATGCCAACAAAACAGAAGATCGATGCCCTCTTTCCAAAACATTGCAGCCTTCTTTAATTCGGAAATCACAGCCTCTCCATTCAATTCGACGCGGGCAGAGAACAATAAAATGTTGAAACTTTGCACAGTGAAATTGTGCTTGTAAACAACAATGAAATCCCCTGGGTGAAGAAAAAATGCAAACGCCAAATCCAACAGATTCTTCACAGCGGAAATAGGCAACTTTGAAATTTGAAAAATTTCAAATGTTGGAAAAAAACGATCCCAAACACTCCAATGAAAACTCTCAGAGGAAGGATTGCAGAATGGTTGGCTCTGATACCATGCTGGTGTCATCCACCTCCCAGTGGCACCATCTGCAACAAACCTTCACAGAAAATGAGGGAGGCAACACAAGGCCATTTCACCAAAACAAGAGTGAATAATATTGAGATGATAAATTACATAATGTACAAGCCTTTTAAAGGCATGAAATATGTGACGGGTGCAAAACTACCCAATACGGGAAAAAACCACCCGAATGATAAAAACCATTTACTCCAACAATTACTAATCATAAATTTAAAATATGCTTTGCATTTCAAATCATTATCACTGCAACAGCGGCAATCAGAATAATACTAATTCCCATTTATTTGCTATCTTTGTTACAGTGAATGTTATAAGGATATAAGTTTTTGAATTCCCTGGATCCTTAAAACCGCTCAAGCATCCCTAGGCTCTAGTTCAGGACCCAACAAAAATATTAATAGGTAAAGGCAACCTTACCTTCAAGAGAGTGGTAAAGCATCTAAAAGGTGTCCTAACATCAACAAACTTCCTAAGGACGTGGCAGCCATTTCCCTCTACTTTAGGGAGACAAAGGGAGGGGTTTTGTTTCATTCCTCTTTGGCAGGGGTCCCACGGAGGGTGCTACTACAGAGATTTTTTTGCTGCAGGTAGTCCCATGCAATATGTGAAAAATATAAAACTGCATACAAGTAGAGTTTTTCCCTAAAATGCAGAGCAACTATTTTTCAGGAAGGGGAATTTGAGGGTTGGAAAGTGGGGAATGGCTAGAGATTTGCAATGCCCCTTGATTATTTTTAAGAGAAATCTTGTAAAACATGGAGGCTATATACAATATTTTCCACATTTTTTCTGGAACTATTTACTTGCAATGTTCTATTTTAATTCCAGAAATACTAGCAGGAGATAAAATGCTATCTTACATGAAACCATTTTACAAGGAAGAGGCTCCTAAATTTTTCTCTAAATCACCTACTTAGAAACTCCTGAAATGCCCCCTCCATAGGCCCACTATATCCTTGGTCTTCCGATGTGTACTGATGCAAGGGTGTTAAATAGATCTAACTCCTTAACCTTCATCTCCCTCAACCTCCTACCCATGGATAGAACTGTAAACGTGCTATTATCTTGATAACTGTAGAAAACCAGTTCTTATCAGGATGCTTCCAGCTTTCCTTGACCTTATAAGGCTGCTACAATTTGGGAGGCTTGGAGATAAAGCATTTTTGCTCACTTTGATAATTGGCTTTACTGAGAGTTGGCATCCATTTGTTTTTTTAGTTCTCTACAATATCAAATGCAGACAAGTTTCCACACTCCCAGGGATGACAACTTCAATGAGACGTACATGCAAAGTCAATGAACAGGATCTGGAATCACTTTCCATCTTATGCTTGCCTTGTAAAAAAAACCAGATAGACTTTTAGAAAGAATCCACCTGGAAGCATCTATATGGATAGTAGACATCTACATGCTCCTCCAGTTTTGCGTTAGATGAATTTAAAACAAAACGGGAAAACCCCACTTTGCCTGTGTCTTTGGGAAAGTTACTAAGACAATCTAACAGTTCTCAACATCAATATAATCATGAAGAAGTTTATCTAAAATGATATCAAATCAGATCATCAACGAACCTGATAAGATTATGCCTGGCACCCTTGCCAAGAAGCAAGCTTCTACCATATATTATGCAGTTAATGCTAAGAAATAAGAAGATAATTTGGATGCTAAAGTACTTGTTTGAATTTTTCTACTGATAGCAGTGCTTCATCATAGTAATTCAATCCATCCTAAAAAAAACACATAATGTTGGCCACAAGGTTCATAGACAATGACTAGGCAATGAAACGGCTACACAATACTCCTCATCACACAAGTGCATTCTGGAGACATGGGCTCTTTCAAAAGCGCCAGCTTAAATTCATTTTAGAATTCTAGAAGAAAAATAAATAGCACGGGAAGTCCAATACTATTAAAATACAAGACTGCAAGATTTCTTGTGAAAACAGACGCGTTGATTACATGAACCAAAGCAATCTTGTCAATTAGAACAGAAGCCTAAAAAGAAATTTTCATTTCATTTTGTCTTTAGAACATGATGAAAAATACATATACACTCAATTGAAGCCATCATTATGAGTTTTCTTGATCTAAATTGTGAATCCGCAAAAGTTGATGAAGAACTTGCTTCACAACAACTGCAGGGGAAAACTTTGACACCATGTCCAACCTGGCTTGGATACCCTTTAACTTTGCCTCTACTGGACTAGAAAAAATATGTCGCAATATAAGCCTAAGCTGGTTAGAAGAAGGTTCTGCCCAGAAATGCCCCTTAAAAGGTCCCTCCTGGACTTCACTCATTCCATCCAAAGGCAATGGATAACTGTTATAATCTGTCATGTATTCTGTTGGACCTGACCAATTTGTGGCAATGACAGGTAAAGACATAGCCATTGCCTCAACATGCGGCCGGCCCCATCCTTCTCCTCTGGATGGCAGCACAAATGCTGAAGCTGCTTTGTAAAGTCTAGGAAGATCACGCTGAGGTACATGTGCATCACTTAGATAAACTGCCGCCCAACCCTTTGATGGTTCCTGCAAACCTGAATTCTTTACAAAGTCTTGAAGCTTGTCGTCAAAGGCTCTGTCACTGTGATATGGCTTTGTCAAAATATATAAAACAACATTATCTTCTGCAGAGAATTCCTGCAAGTATGCCTTAAGTAAAACATCCCAGCCCTTCCGCCATTCCCACTTAAAGATACTTAAAAAGACAAAAGCTGATTTGGACAAGAACTTGACTTCTTCTGAATGATTGGGACCAAACAATCGTCCATCAGCTGGCAATGGCAATGGCTCCCACTTCTCAGGATCGAAGAAATCAACATCCACTGACTGAACCATCTTCACAACTTTGGATGAATCAACCCCACTCTTTATAAATGTCTGAACATGAAAATCAGTAGGCACCCAAACTGAATCCATTTTATTGCACCGCCTCACATGCTCAGCACTAACCCTGTCTGTTTCAAACATGGTTCGACCAATAACATGGAAAGGCTCATTGTATCCATTTGGAGGGCATGGGGTTGTCTCAAACAGAGGTGGATACCATGCACCAGGCTCGCTGTGGCATATGACAACAGTCTCATTCAATTGAACATCCCCTCCATATAATTTCATTGCAAGGGCCTTCATATTATCAGGTAAACCAGTCCAAAATGCAAGACTTTCTAAATCACCATGCTGCAATATCCTTAACCTGGGTACACTCTTACTTGCGTCAAGTGCTTCCACATATGACCAGGCTTCAGAACTATACCCACCCCCAGACAGAATCGGTGCCATCCACAACAACCAATATGGAAATACTTGCCCTAGGGGTTGTTTTTCTTCATTTTTCGAAAACCCTAAGCTGTTAAAAGCAAAATCAGATAAAACCTGCCCTGGCGAAATGTAAAACCCCCTGATAGCCAATTTCAGCAATTGAATCCTATATGAATCTTTAAACGCAAACCCAAAGCTCAAAGCCAGCATAAGAGCCCCTACAGCCCCTAACCAGAAATTTGATGTTTTTCTCTGTTTCACGTGACGGGCATGTCCAGATGAAATGCCTTTTACATTTTTTTTACTGTTTTCTAGACTCTGCGATTCTCTATGATCCATGTTGTATGGCATGAAACAAAAAAATTGAAAATAAGGGTAACCCGTCACTGGAAAAACGTCACTGTTGTTTCATAGAAAACATAGATAAGCATCCCGTTCTTTCAGAACATACAATTTTTTTTCTTTTCCAGAAGCTCTTCCTATCATCCCGTTGTTATTTATGCCGCTCCAGAAAGAGGGAACAGTTTAATTGAATTTGAGCTATATAAATTCAATACCAAATCTGGATGCAATCCATAACTGAAAACTCGAATTATTTCCAAAACATACAAGCTAAATACTACCAATTGGTCTTTCTATGAAAGCAATGGTTATAGAAACGATTTACAGTACCTTTGTTGTTTCTTCTAGACTGTATGTCTTACGCTGAGATCCAAACCCTGTTAAACTGTGACCTTTCTACCCATTAAAGCTGGGAAAGTGGAGAATGAAATGTCTTAAGTAATTTTCATCCTGATCGAGAACTTTTGATAAATTTCCAGGTGGAAATAGGCTCGCTCGGAAATGTTTTTTGGATGGAGATTAATGGTGCCTGAAACTCTACACCTTTCAAACTTGGATTACAAATCACAAAATGTTACAGTAAGTATGTGCCCACAGATTCTTGTATTTTAAAAACCACAGTATTGAAGTTTGAAGGCGATACTCGAGCTATACAAAAACTTCGAAAGCCCGGACACAAAGAATAGTAACTAACGAAACATAAATCACATAGCTTTGCAGCGGAGGATCCCCTGGGGGAACGGCTCACCTCCACCAAAGGCTCCTTTAAGGGAGGGTAGAGTACTCCATCGGTGAAATGTTTGCTAATTTAGTGGTTAAAATTTTGTGGCTGCCCATCTTATATGTTTGAGTAGTATTGAGCTAATACAATAATAATGCTTAACCTAATTTAAGAAGAATATCACTTAATTAGAAGGAAATGGAAATGGATCCTTTTATAGTCTACGATGTCTTCTAATATGAGGCATGAATCAATACTACTCTTAAGTAATGGGGAGATGAGGTTTAATCTCTTCATGTGTAAAGAGAGTGAGCAAAGTGGGTAATTATGAGATTTATTATGTTATCAATAAGGTGTTATCATCATAGTTCTACATAAAGGTAGATTACATAACATACATTTTGATTTGATGAGTCCAAGAAATATTTGTTTTTGACACTATTTTAAACATTAAAATAATGCTTCATTAGATAACATACGATTTGATGAGTCTAAGAAATGTTTGTTTTTGACACTATTTTAAACATTAAAAGGATGCTTCACATATGTGATAGGGGAATTATGTAACTATTTATTGTAATTATGATTTAATTTATGGATGTTTTATAAATTAAGAAATATTGCATATTTTATAAGAATAAACTAGAATTTAACAAAGTTGTTACATAAGTCACTCTTGCTCATAAATTATGGGTTTTCAATATAGAGAGTTAATACACTCATTTAAGAAGTTGAGATGGAAGATAATCCAATTTTACATGTCATGAAATGTTGCATGATAGTTTTGTAGTTGTTGTAGGACCAATTGGCCATTGCATCTTACAATTACTACCTAAATACTATGTCACTAATACATGGAAAACAATTTCATTATTTTTACACCTTAGATGATATTTAATTATTTTTATTTTAAAAAAAAAGGTAGCTAGATTCTTTTGGTTTGGTTGTATTGTTATTACAACTATATCAAATCTTATTTTGATTTTAAAAATATTTGGTTGGTTGGTTATTACAACCACAAAATTTGGATTTTAGCAAGTTTCTTGGAATTGCTACAACCACTAGAGAATTTGATGAGATCTTTATGATAAGATTCTATAAATTCTCTTGAAATAGTTGTCTTGTTACAACTACAAGGAATATTAATTTGGCTAGAATTCATTAGGACTTCTCTCTATATATTCTCCTTCATTTCAATTGGAGGAGGATGGAGAGAGTATTTGGCTATGTAATTTTGGAACAATAATAATTCTTTTTTTATCATCTTAGTCTTTTTACAAATGGTTGAGGAGGGTATGAAGATCTCCTTTAGATGCATCAAGGATGGGCCCTTTGTTTGCATAAGGAGGAGAGATCTATAGCTCGTTAGAGTAGAAGTAGAATAAATATTTTATCTCAGTTTCTTTCCTTTCCTTTATAGATAGGCTAGATCCAAATCTTTGTTGTGGAAGGGTGTATACAACACATGCCTTGGTTGAAGTTTGAAGAATTTGTAGGTTGACAATGAATGAAGAATCAAATGTTCAATCTTGGATTGTTGTGAACTGGGTTGATTCTCTTGGGATGGGATCTAATTGGGTTGTTGCATTTTTGTGTGGAGGTGAGATAGTAGTATGATTAGGCCCCCCTTCAATCAAACCCCTCCTACTTTAGCATTAAAGTAGCTATACATTTTTGCTTGTTGCCCAAGAGTGGGACACACTAATGTGCACCCACCCAATATGCTTTTATGAGGGAACACAATCACTATGCTATCATTAGTACACAACATAGATTAGTCGAGTGATATAATGTGAACTATTATGTTTGCATTGAGGATTCCCAATTAATTTAAATTAGCATACTTTTTCCAATTTCCTTAAGTTCTACAACATACAATAAGTGCTACTATAGTGAACAATAAATGTTATTTCAAAAAAAAAAAAAAATTGGCAACTGAATCATTTTTTTTTAAATCATTTTTTGTTAAATTCAAAAAATTCAAAAAAGGTCTATTATAGATGAGATACCTCCCAACATTTTTTAAATTCCACATCTATTCAAGCGAGGTTGGAATGGTTATCTACTTAGAATATTGTTAATGTTATAACTATGTATATCTCCTTCATGGGGTCACCATGACCTGAAAGAACTTTTAATGTCTAGATTGATTGCTAATTTGTAAAAATGACCATTTGCATTGTGTCTTTGTAAACTTCAAGTGGCCATGCTTTATAGATATCAATCATTGTTAGTCTCAACATCAATATGTTGACTTGTAATCCATATAAACATTTTTTTTTATATTTATATTCACCCCTTACATCTTTATCTTTTCCATCATGTGATGGTATTCAATCACATTTCATTTGTTGAATCCACCTACATTATTTTGGGGCTTCATGATGCATCATTCATGTGCAGAGATTTATTGACTAGATACTTGTGTACCACCATATGTTAAAATCTCATTTCAAAAAATAAAATAAAAGAATGAGTTCAATGGTGAAAACCCTTGTGGCATCATTGGATGAAAATTTGTTTAAAAACCAAGACTTTGGCAGGCAAATTCCTTTCAAAAAATATGTGGCTTCTTTATAAAAAAATCTCCTATATAGAGTCATTGTGGGAACAAACATTAGTTGGGGTGAGGACATTATGCGTGTTTATCATCGTTCCATGATTTCCTTTACAGAGTCATTATAGGACCAATATCATTAGTTGGGGGGAGGACATGGAGGATACTACACGTGTTTGTCATTCTTTCTTTTTTGCTATTATGCTTTTAGTTGTCCATGTTTGTTGGCACATGAAAGGATTCTCAAAGAACTCAAAGTTGGGTTAGAGGATCCAACTTAAGAAGAACTCTTTTAGCTCCTTTGGCCTAGAAGGGTTTCTTTGACATCCCATAGTTCCATTTTTTAAATGACATGTAGAATCATGTTGATGATTTCATAACTATAGTGTTGAAACTACTTCTGCATAACTATGAAAGAATTTTGCAACAAAACCAAGGGTACAATTTTTCAATATTGGGTATTTATTTTAATATGGTGATATAATTTATGTCATAATTGATAATTGTAATCTAAAAAATAACCATGGAAAAAACTTGTAAAACACAACTAATAAATTCTTTTCGTGACACCAAACATAACACTTAACCAATGATGCAACATGCACAAACACATAGATGTAGTCATCACACATGACTACATCATCACAAACACTCAACATGCAAGGGATATATTGTAGGAATAACACATACAAAAAGGTAAATCACAATTGGACTCAAGAGGGTGGCTTGCATCTCAATGCAACACACACACATGGTTGAAGAAGTCCAAGTAAGAAATGACACAAACACATAAATCATTCAAAAAGTGACATTTTTTACATGTACACTATTTTAAGGAACTAGTTGAAAGATAGGGAAAAGGACTATGCCAACCCAATACCAAATAAGGAAACACACCAATCTCTAGAAAGTGTAAAAGAATATAAATTAACATGCTAGTCAAAAGATGTAAAGAATACAATCATTTCTTAAATTAGCATGATAAATAAGATTAGTAGGCACATGCATCTACTTAGCCATAAATCATAACTAAAAACACTTAATGATATTACACTACACTATCATTTATGAGAGAGTAAGCGATAACATAAAAATAAAGAGAAGATAATGTTCTTGTTCACAATCATTCATATGATAACCATATAGATTTAACTTGAAAGTACAACCATTACTTTAATTCATTTAGGAAGGTTATCCTTCACATCATTTCAATTTCAGGAAACATACAATTTTCATCATCCATTTCATTTATAAAATCAGCTTAGAGAGAGATGTTAAGCTATTTCTTCTTATACATTGATGCAAGTGTTAAAATGATAACTTAATCCTTCCTAGAATAGGATACACTCATAATCAAACAACCTTTCAACAAAGAGTTCAGAGATATAGACTTAAATCATTTTATTTTGATTTCAACACAAGAACAATCATAACATGTTCTAAAATGTTAAACATTCATTTACAATGATCCTTCAACAAGTATCATTTTCAAAACACTTATAGAAATGAGAAAGAGATAAGAATATGCAAGTGCCTAATGAAAAACACTTCCAATCTTCCAATGAAATAACATTGATGATAGACAACCATAAAAGACATCAAACACAAAGGGTACTAGTCATACTAACACATAAATTAAGTCACATAGGCTAAGTTGTTGGTATGTGGTGATTGATCATGCAAGTACTGTACACAAGTTATGTATCCTCGCAGGGGTTTAGGGGCGCAGCCCCCGAATTTTTTTTTTCCCTCCTTTTTTGCACGATCGGAGTCAGTTGTTAATTTTCATTAATCGACAAAAGAAAAACAACATTGCAAAACCCTAATTCTAGAAGCTTCCAAAAATCTTGTTATAAGCGGTTGGGATGGATGTTATGTTTATGTATTCGCGAGATTGTAATCTATTTTGCACTGGATAATAAAATCATTGGATGGCTGAGTTTCTATGGATGTAGCCCATATTGGGTGAACCACGTTAAATTTCTGTGTTGATCTCTTTTGTGTTATTCCTCATTGTTATAATTGGGTTATTTAATCTGCATATAATTGTTAGTGTTTATTGCTCCGATCTGCCCTAACCCTAAGTTTGCCACTATACTAGTATGATTGCTACCACACTATACCAATCAATAATGTGACATAGAGGATGTGAATATAGTCCAATACATATTGATATAAAAGTACATATATGTAGTTTGGACCCCTAGACTCCATTATGAAACCTAGTTTGACACTGTACTGCTCAAGTATATGTCAAGCCCATACTTACACATGAACATGAACACCAACACAACATTTTTTATTAAAATAACCAACTCTATTATGTTTTCGTCACACTATACACATTAGTGTATTGTGTGCACCCAACATCTATGCATGTGCAACACATGAAGAGAATGCCACATAACATGAGGGAAGAAGAATTGAAGCAAGTGGGTGACGTGGAACCCATTCCATTCACCCTATGAATATGATGACAACCTAATTAGGGTGTAATGTCACTTCTCAAGATGCCTCAAGGGAGAACCTTTATGATGAATGCCCCTTAGGATTCCTATGTGTAGGTGGTCTAATCATGCCTCCATGGCATGCCTTAGAGCAACTCATCAAATTAAATTCCTAATCAAGCTAAAACTATTATATGATTATATGATCATATTTGATTAATTAAATACACATTCGTCTCATTTTTTCCAAAGATAATTCAAAAGGAAAACACAACACATTTCTAATTATCGATCAAAATTATAATTAGATGCAATCAAATCCAACTAAATATAAAAAAAATCAATCTCAAGTTAAGTATTTTTAGATTGTTTTTTATTGACTCCAAAGGACTTTAATAATACACGCTAATCAAATTCTAATTAAATTAACTTACAAATTTAATTTTCTGATACAATTGAAATATTTTGCTTAGAAATTTAACTCGCCAAGGTGTAAAGGACAATCAAATTGTGGTTTTACTTAAATCTCTATCCAGTAATTTATTAATCATTTTTTGTCTATTTATTTATTTATTTATAAATTCATAAAATAAGAACAATTTAATTTTATCGATAAATAAAATATTACCAGTATTTATTAACCTCCTATCTAAATCCTTCACTTAGGTCCCCGCTTAGGTTAAATTAAATTAAATCGAAACCCAAAGCTCAATTAGACTTTACCACACAATTGATTTAATTAAAGTCTAATTTATAATTGATTAAACTAAATCACACAATTGAACTTAAATATAGGCTAAATAATAATTAAATATTATGTTTAAAGATTAGGGCATCTCCAATAAAACCTAAAACACTATCATGATATAAAATGCTAATCTCCTTCTCACTTTCTCATTTGAATGCTTTTCTTTTTCTTTTTCTTGCACGTTGAAATTAAAAATTTTCTTCTTTCAAGGTGAAGAAGTTGAGGAAGAGGAGGATTCACATGTGGTAGCCATGAGATCTCATGGCAAGATCTCTCTCTTCACAATCTCCTTTCTCTTCACTATTTTTTTGTCTATTCAAGCTTTGGAGTTAGTCTGTTTGTTCAAAGATGAACCCTAAACTCTATTTTTTATTTATTTCATTTTGCAAGTTCGGAGCCATTGACAACTACTTATAGGTGTTTAGGAGTGAAAAAGGGGGAATGTGTTTTGGTTTATGTTTCAAAGGCAAATCCTCCCTTCTCACTAAACATTCAAGGGCACATCAACCGAGTTGAATCTCCACTAAGCGAGAGCAATCACCTATCAGGTTGAAATGCCTCTTGGAATGATGCGGAAGTTTAGATGTATCAAACAATATCTTAATTTAATGCTCAATTACACTTAAAACCCTAAATAAGAAAAATAGTAAGTAGATTATCAAATTACGGCAAATCCTTTCAGACTAAGGTGAAGGGCAGAGATCTTTAACTCACTATTTTTGAAGTTTGGAAAGTGGAATAGTCAGGGACACTGGGACTAATGCCCTAGTCCAAGGTACATTTTTGTCATGGAATCTAGATCTTCTTCTGACACTGATCTGCACTATATCTTCCGTTTCTGTCCCAGGGAAAATGGAGGACACAAGGACTAGCGTCCTTGTCCTAAAATGTTCACCTTTGTCCTCTGCTTCTCAGATCCCAAATCCCTGTTGTCTGCAACCTCCTTTTTGCAACTCGACTCCACGAAACTCAATACCTGTAACCTGCAATCACAAAGGAGTGTGGGAGGGGTTTGTGGTGTTTAGAGGCTTGCCTCGGTCAAGCCCCAGAGAGACATTCAAGTCTTGAAGTGTAGATCTCATGGAAGGAAGATGCTCTTCATGCCATGATGAGATGGAGTCAAATCTACAAATATAAACACAATAATAATGCTTTGCTCTGCAACACAATGAATATTTTGAATGCTCTATAATCACAAGTATCACAATGCTCATCTAGTTTCCATCTAGTTTGCAAATGAAACCTAATCATGCTTATATATGTAACTACAAAGATTCCTGCTAAGAATTTTGTAATTCAAACTTGAGATGTCGGCATAGGACCTAAATAACAGTCATAAAACTGACATTTAAATTTAGGGTAGACCCAAAATAGGGCAGGACTAGGGCGCAACGCTCAAGTCCACCCCCTTAGTTTTGTTTAGAAATCATTAAAATAACACCGCCTAGGTCCTATTCGCCATAAGACTTCAGGGTTTTCTCATTAGGAGTCAGAATTAACATGCAATATGCTCTAAATGCAATTTAAGGACCCGAGAGCTAAACCTTAAGAGGGAAAATCCCCCAAGGGGACATTTTCTGGTCACATAACAATAGGCTCTCTCAAGAGCAGGGAGAAACTAGAGTTTTTCCTAGTTGCACATTATTATTTTTTATATGTATATATTATCTGCAAGTTTTCGACCTACAAATCTAATATCAACCATGAATAACGATTGACAAAGATCTCCTTGAGTATTTGAATATTATTGTATATCTATTTTAACCTATTCCCTATTTTTTATTAGTTTTGTTGTTCCTGTGTTGTAGAGTTTTTTGTCTGCAAGTCAAACTCCTGGCTGTGATCGCATATCAACTGAAGGGATTTCATATTATTAAATATATGTTCATATTCATATTATAATTTTAAAATTTAAAACATAGATCATAATAAAATGAAAGGGATTTATTATTATTATTTTATAGCAGAGGTTATTTACCCACTGCAAAGCTCTGTTGAGCAAGATCTAATAAAAAATTAGCTACCATTTAATATCTTTATAGATTTTTTTTAAATTTATCAAATGATAGTGGGGTGCGAGGGTCTCCCCCCATGGTAGCCAAACCCCATTTCATGGGGTGTTAGAAATAAAACAGAAATCAATGTAGAATAATTTCTCAGAATTACAGCAACAAGAATTATGAAGAGAGATAAATAAAGAACAAAAATAAAAATTGCACAATATGAAGACAAGATTTAACGTGGTTCACCCAATGTGGGCTACATCCACCAAGAAACACTTGCTTAGATTAGTCTTCTCACAATTACAATGCACAAACTCTCCTGAATTCACACACTCTATTCACCTTCTCAATTCTTCCTATATTATACCTACTGTATGCCCATCTATTTATAATTACATCAATAGGTAACCAACATAGCAGTTTTACAAAACAATGGGTACCAAACCATGGGCCAAGTCAACCCATAACAATTCCCATTAATCATGAGTGATGACTCCACACATATACAAGTATAAATAAAACACATATCTATACTCGTGGAAAAAAAGAGGGATCCGCACATATCTAGATACCCGTGAAAAAAGGGGGATCCTAAATTTTTTTCGGGGGCTAATGCTCCTGAACCCCAACGAGGATACATTAAGAGTGTACAGTATTTGAAATACATTGTAATATGGAAATAGGCTCCATAACATAACATGGGGATCGCAACTATCATGAGGGGGTCATCCCCCTCCCAAGTGTGTCGTGCTTGGGTAGGGGAGGTTTCCCCCTCCCCATCACATGGGGATGGGGGGTCGAACCCTCTCCATTCTTTTTTTTTGTTTCTTTTAATAATTATTTTATATAACAAAATTAAAATTAATAAATTTTCTATTAAATATTTTTCTAAAATTTAGTTTTTTTAAAATATATATACACACTCATACATACACACACACACAATCACATATATACAAAAATGTATATATTCAACAATATTAAAAAAATTATTATAAAATAGATTCAACAATTTTTGAAGGAGAACAAACATAAGTGTGTGTGTGTGTGTGTGCATATATATTCCTTTTCCTGCATTTACAGGAAATACATTTTTATGTTATTGATCTATTTTCAAAAACACTTAAAAACATGATGTGTGTGCACACGCACATGTGTGTGTAAGACACATTTCAATTGAATTATATTCTCAATTACCCTTAACAAAAGATTATCTACAACAGATAAACCTCATTGTTCCCTACAAGAATACACTTTTATTTTTCAATGCACTTACAATTATGGTAGAACAAAGAAAACCTTCCATATGCAATGTATTTTTCTTTTACAATAATTTATACAAGGGAATCTATTTTCCATACAATAGACATATAAGTAAATCTCTCATTTCACAACTCCCACATGCTTAAGGAAGAAATAAATAAGTTTTTTAAATAAATCTAGAGTGCCAAAATGCACTTGAATAGGAATGCAACCACATCCTCACAAAAGAGGGTTTACAATAGCTCTTTGGCTTCAAGAGATGACTCCAAAACCATGAATGGACTCTTTCAACACAAGGATGCCTTTCCTTTAGTCTTCAACAAATCTATAAAAGAATTTTTTACAACCAATCCAATGGAGGTTTGCTCACCTCCCAACTATAGGGTTTGCTCACAAGCCCACCCCTGAGCTAGGAGGTCCTCTAAGAAACCAGATTTCATGCCACATAAAAAGGAAATGCAACCATAACACCATTACGTCCAAGGTTAATAACAACACATATGAATCTTGACAAGATTCATAGAAATAGGGGGAGATGAGGGGACTATATCCAAATGGAGAAAATAAGGTATAATATAACAACTCAACCAGGTATCAACATTAAACATTCTCCATAAATATTGCCCATTCACTTTCCATAAACAACACCATAAACAAATCCAACACAATACCTCCCACATATTATGCAAACTCATGCCAAACTTTTCAACAAAAATATATCCCACATATCAGATATTCGCAAAGGACACTCATGCCAACTTTTCCAACAACAATATCTCCCACATATTAGATATTCAAAAAAGTACTTATGACAAATTTTCCTTCTCAAAGGAATAAATATTTTTCCTAGGAGGTTCCACATCTCTCCCAACCCCTCACATGGGTTTCTCTCATCTAATTCAGAGTGCCTAACTCAACACAAAAATCCCTTCTCAAACAATATATACACACAATAACCAAATCTCAACAAAAAGATCACAACCAAGCTCAAGCCAACATTTGAATACACACAACAAACAACACATTAATACCACATATTATAACAAGGGAATCCATGAAGCCTACCTCTAGTGGACTCCAAAGATGGATGAGATGCTCCTTGTTGAAGATCCTTCAAAGTTCATCTCCTCTCCAAGCATTTCCTCTTCCAAGCTCCAAGCTCTCAAGCCTCCGCACTCTCTCACATAAGAAATAAAAATGAAAAAAAAGCCCCTTCAAACCCTTCAAGAGGGATACAAATAATGAATTTTATGCCTAGTACAATTCCCCATACATAAAATTAGTAAGGGGAGATTGGATGATATCAAGTCAATCTTCCTTCTTCCCCAAGCCAAATCTCATCACGCTCTTTCCAAGGGTCAAATCCTACCCAAATCCCAAAATCTATATCCTAACAAGTACCCATAGTTATTCACCCTAGTTAATAACTATAGTTATTCACCATAGTTATTCACCCTAGGGACTTAATTTCACTTAATTAATGAAGAATCAGACTTTACAAGACCTTTTAAAAAACCCTCTAAACTCAAATCCGAGATTTTCCACTTAAGATGACTCTTATCCCAAGACTCTAACACATGAAACCTTATAAAAAGTTGAAATACAAAATTAATATCACAATTTTCACTATGTTACAACATATATTCACAAAAGAAGACCTTAGTCCCCTCATGGGCTAGCTAAATTCAAGGTGTCACTACGAAAACATAATTATGGTTTCTAGAGGACCTCCAAATATTTTCCTATTGGCCATGGAAATCACCTACACACTTGAAATAAGTGTCAATAATTATCACAATTCAAACAATTATCATAATTAAATATAACTATCACAATTGCACATACAATTCACACTTATCTCATAATGTCAGTTCATAAATTTCTCTCCTAATTTCACCATGCACAAACTTTCTTAGTTAGATTATCACTTTCAAGTTGAAATCAAATTAAATTGATATTCATCAAACATAATTGTAATCCATACTCATAATCAAATCATGATAATAAAGAGGGAATGTGTAACCCAAATCCTCCACATGAATAATAGGAGTAACCCATAGTCATGAACTAACTAGATCCTGACAATAAGCTCATAGTAATTAACTATTCTAAGCATAGTATAAATATCCATACTAATTCATCATCAAAATCACAATCTAAAACATAAATGTGCAAATCCATGAATATCAATATCCAAAATAAGTCTATCAGGTGTGAATGAAATTGTAAGAAAAGGGTGGGCCTCGCATCCTTCCCCCTAAGATTAGACTTCCTCCTGGAAGTCCTCAAAGAGGTGAGGGTAGAGCATCTCACCATTGTGCCAATGTATCAAGGTGGTGAGGTCAATGAGTTCCCTTAAACCAAGTTGTATGGGAAAATAAACAATTAAAACAACAATCAATTAACAAGTATCATAGATAATATCATTTCCCATGAAGACTGCATCAATAATGCTAATGGTACTAATCCTACATTATAAGAGCACTATATGCATCAAAATTATAAGGCAAAATTACAAGGTCCCTCAACCAATGTTCGTGAATTACTACAAGGGTTATGAAGCATAAAGCCATACAAAGGTATACCAATAGTTGTTAAAGTCCCTTTGCTATCCATTTATGAGATTATCCATACATCATCAACAAGGTGTCTAACAACAACATTAACCATTATAATTTATTTCTAAAATTGAGTCTACGCACAAATAAAAAACTATCTAAACCACCAAAATGTTATTAATCCTTCTACATTTAGTTCACAAAAATTAATCACACCATACTCACATTTCTCAAATTACACACATCACAAGGATGCCAACATATGACTCACATCATGAGGCTTATAAAATAGTTTTATACACCACAATATAGTTGAGTAACTATAGGACCATGGAGCCATATAACCATATAGTTGAAGAGCCATAGATCTAGTATCCAAATAACCATGTAGAGCCATAGAACTAATGCCCAAAGAATCATAAAACCATATAATCTTGTATTCAATTATCCAAATAGCTATAGAACCATAGAATCGGCATCCCAAAATTCTTTGAATCATAGAACTATAGAATTAGTATCCCATGTATCATTGAACCATAGTATAATAGGAAAGATGATCTCAAGGCCCTCCTTGAGGACCCCTCCATACATTTCCTAGTAACTTTCTCTTGTTTGTTTAAGGGGATTAGCCTCCAAGAGAAGTACAAAGAGATCAAACATAGAGGGGGAATGGATTACGACCATCCCATACAAGTCTCAATTGTAGTCTCCATCCTCACAATAAGACTTTCCCAAGCCATCTACTCCCCTATACGACATACTAGGGACCCCTCTTCAATATGGTAGTTTTACACATGTCATATTACTCCACACATGCTAGTAATTGCAAACACTAAGAAAGCCTCAAAACCACAATTTTTTTTTAATAAAGTAAAATCTCAAGTTAAATCCACCAATAAAATTTATAAAAGAAAATAAAGTTCAAAAGTGGCCACCAATGCAACATTCCAAATTCAAACAAAAAATACAATAAAAAAAGTCCTTGAGGCAATGACGGCCATTTCAAATTCAATTGACTAAGTAGCCCAAGGAAATAATATCCAACATTGTTGGCTTAACAAATAAGAAAAGTCACTAACAAATAAGTAAATAAGCCAACAATCTTATAATAGTTTGCACATCATAAACACCATGCGACTTCAACAAAGCCACCTAAGGGGAGGAGGGGAATGGTGGTCTCAAACCACATAAAGATCATAGGATATAATATTACGTCATACAACCACATGTCCTACACAACCTAGGGCATGCTCTACCACACAAACAAATGCTAAGTGTATGAAGTATTACATATGTAAGAGCGCCTATATCTCCCCAAGATATGAATAATATAACCCAAAAATCCATCATGAAAAATACCAACCACCATTTCATAATCTTAGGTCACCACTGCATCATGATGTTAACACCACATCTATCTCACTATACACATCTTGTCATACTATATTTTCTTTCAAGTTGTTGATGCAATAATAATGTTAGTATAATTCCCATATCAATACTATCATAATATCAATCATTCTTTCTTAAATCCACGTGCCAATGTTAAAAGTTACCAACCAAATTATCTATAATTCTCAACTCAACATTCAAATCTAGCTCCAAATCCCAATAACCAAACCAACCAAGTGCATATATCTAAAAGTATTAATAATGATCCATAACCATTAATAGTCCCAATTCCAATACCCAATGATGCCATTAAGTGTGAATAGCTAGAAGTTATCACAAGTGCTCATAACCAATGGTAATAACATGTGTTAGTACAACCATAGAAAAAGTGGACTTCAGGTTGAAAGGTGAATCACGGTTCATCTTCAACTACACAACACAATTACAAAAGGAACAAGTTTACACTACAAACCAACTTATGTGCTTCTAATCATGGGGGATTCAAATGGAAAGCATAACATCCATGGATAAGTATAACCTTCTAATGGAGGCCCCATCTCTCTCAATCCCTAGTTACACTAGCATCTTTTCAATCAAGTGGGAGGGTCGACGCAAGGGAAAACACTAAACAATCGAAGGACATAGGAGCATGGAGGGGGATTTGTAATATTTTCATTACTTAAAAGGCACACACAGTTACACAACACAAACAACTCTATACTACAACTAACCCAAATATAATTACTTACACATACAGAAGTATCACAATATGGTTCACAAATATGGATCATACGTGATGTCCATGATACCCTCCTTATCAAGATAGATACACTATATCACATACTTGAGATACAATCATAGAGTTCACCGGTGTTCACATGTCACAATACACATATAAGTTTCACATACTTTTCATATTCTACCACACAATGGAGCACATACATGTCTCATTCAATCCTACTAGGTTCACACTTCTATTTGATTATTTTGGAGTTTAATTCTTCTTATATTATTTCCATATTGCAATTTCTAACTCATTTCATTCATATTCAAAACATAGTTTGATCACTCATTCAATTCACATTACCACAACCATAGTTTAATCCCTCCTATTGCACTACAATTCAACCCTTACTTTATGTTGCATAAATTTTTACTTGTTAACACAACATTAATTCTTTTTCTTATTAGACATAAACCTACTAATAAATTCTATTGCTTGGGAAATATTTGGTCTAGCACAGACCATTGCATACATCAGGCTACCAATAGCACTAGCATGAGGCATACTATACATATCCTTTATATCATCATTTGACTTAGGACACATATCTAATGAAATCTTAGTGCCTACAAGTAAAGGAATAATCATAGGTTTGCAATCATAGGTTTACAATCATGCATTGCAACCACCATAGAATAGCATCAACATAATTTGGATAAGCCAAAGCTTTCTATGATCTTGGTCCCTATTGATTTCCATTCTCAAAATGAACTTATTTTCTCCTAGATCCTTCATGTTAAATGCTCCATAAAGTTAAGTTTTAAGCTCCCTAATAATTGCCTTGTTACCAATAAACATGTCATCTACATATAAGCCAATAATGAGAAATTGACCATCAATACACTTAATATAAACACAATGATCCTCTTTGCTTCTAACAAAACCCAACTTCAAAGAAAAATGCATTAAATATTTGATACCACATAGGAGGCAATTATTTGAAATCATACGAAGACCAATTTAACTTGAAAATGAAATTTCCTTTCCCTCTTACCTTGAACCCATTTGGATACCACATGTAAATTTCCTCTTCAAGATCCCTATACAAGAAAATAATTTTAACATCAATTTCCTCAATCTCACAATCACAAGTTGCAACAATAGCTAACAAGAATCTAATCAAGGATAATTTAGAAAAAGGAGAATTTTTTTTACTAAAATTAACTCCCTCTCTCTAGGAATAGCCCTTGGCCACTAGTCTAGCCTTGTACCTCTTTAACTGATCGTCTGACACCCATTTGCAACCAATGTGCTTTCTTCCCTCAGACAAAATAACAAGATCCAAGGTTCACATATATCCATGACCATCATCTCCTTCTACATTCCCTACATCTAAGACTCACTATCCTATGAAGAGAGCCTCCCTAAAAGATCTTAGTTCATCATCAATTTAAAACAAAGAAAATACACAACAAAAATATGGTGACTATACCTATCAACTAGGTTTTGTTGTCTCATGGATAATCTAAATATTAGAGTATGGGGATTTGTCTATTCTTCTGCATGCTCATCCTACTTAGAACTCTCTTCTAAACCCTCTTCTTCCTCTCCATCCTCTAATCCATCATCATGTTCTTCATCATGTGCATCTTCCTACTTTTTGACCTTACTCTCAAAGTGCATTGTTTTCTTTCCTTCTTTTTCCTCTAGCAATAAAGGACCTAAACAAGCTCTAAACTCTCTAAAAATCACATCTCTAGAATAAACATTTTCTAGGTTAGTGGATTTTAAAGATTATAAGCTTTTATGTTCTCATCGTAACCAACAAAGATACATTTTTGTGTTTTTGGATCCATTTTAGATAACTTTTCTTTAGGCTCATGGATTAAAGCCTCACAAAAAAATATCTTTAAATGTCAAATAGAAGGTTTCTTATCTATCCTCACTTCATTAAGAGTTTTGTCAACAAGAGTTGAACAAGGAGACCAATTTACCAAGTAACAAGAAGTACTGACAACCTCTACCCTAAAAGCACTAATTTAATTTTGTACCACTTATCATACTTCTAGCTCTTTCCATTAAGGTTTGGTTCATCCTCTCTCCAACCCCATTATGTTGTGGTATGTAGGGAATAGTCTTCTACTAAAAAGTACTTGCATGCTTACAAAAGTCATTAAATTCCATAGAACAATATTCACCACCATTATTAGATGTCAACACCTTCTTTTTCTTATCTATTTTCTTCTCTAAAAGTGCCTTAAATTCCTTAAACTTGGAGAAATTTTTTAATTTAGAATGAAGAACATATATCCAAGTGTATTTAGAATAGTCATCAATAAAAGTGACATAACATTGAGATTTACCTATAGAACCCACATCCACTAGACCAAACACATCCAAACGAATGATTTCTAATAATCCCTTATCTCTATAACTTCTAGAAGGAAAAGAGGCTCTATTTTGTTTTCCAAACACACAATGTTCATAGAAATCAAAGTGCTTATCAAAGTAAATAGAAAATCATTAGCCATTTTTTATTAATAAGGGTCCTAAGACCTTTTTTGCCAATATGGACCAAACACATGTGCCACAACATACATGCATTTTGTAACGCCTCGCCAAGAAACCCTAGAGAACAGCTCGACTATGCTAACCAAAAAATGAATTTTTTTTAAAGAAAGAAATAACGAAGAAATGTAAATCATATTTATTCAAATATCTAATTAAGCTTTATCCTCTAGAGATTCCACGACTGCATTACTAACAACTATTAACATGATCTAACCAACATTATGAATTAACTAACAACCATGGTTCATTCTAAATCTAATTGCATCAAATGAATAAACACATACATTTCCATATTATATCATCAGATAAGTAAGCATCAAGAGCCTGTATAAGATTACAAGTACATATACAATTTTCCCTTACATGAGAGTATATTATTACAATGTTACAATATCACCTTCCCGAATACATTGGGACGAATACATCAAGACAATAGTACATGATTCAACTAATATACAGAACTAGAATATAATAATAAATTACTGTCTCCTCAAACTAGTACATGATATGGAATCTGCTACATGAGATAAATTCTTCTTGTACACAAACAACAGTAAGGAACCAATGGAGATAAAGCACAACCACCCGACCATGTGGAACCCTAAGGTCCACCCTCTATACTAGGAAATAACAATAAGATCCTACTAAGAAAACATTCAAGAAGATAATAGGCTAATAGGTGCAAGGACTACACATGACTCCAATACAATACTGGTCAATATGAACATCACAAGTAATTCAAACAACACTTCCAAAGGCAATCACACAACGAAAGGGGAAAACATAATTAGGGAATGATAGGCTGCAGTAGGGAAGAATGTCATCGCATGGCCCTAACATGGGTTACCCTGACAGTCTCTCACTAGACGTCGGCCCCCATCTATGGTTACCCTGGCAATCTCTCACTAGACGCCGGCCCTAGAGGGTGACACATGCAGAACCAACATTCCTTTCGTGAAGACAAGGAAGTTGATCTTGCCAACTAGGCCTTCTCATCCCATCCTTAGCCTGAACGAGCACTACAGGCATGGGTGAGGCATCCAATTATCTTGATTAGTGTGAAAACTACCCAACCCTCTAAATTTATTATTAAGTTATCACTTGGTTACCAACTTTCAATAGGTTACCCTGACAAGCCACTTTGGGCACCGACCCCACATTGAAAGCCACTCCACTAACTGCGTCTAGAAGACCCTATCCATCAAGCAAGACAATTAAAATCATAACGTCAAGTATACATATACAATGCAAGGTATTAACCTTCTTGCAAACAAAACATAATCAAAGGACCAACTCTTAAATCATTGTCCCAAAACTTCCAGTTGAAATAATGTCAAGTATACATATACAATGCAAGGCATTAACCTTCTTGCAAACAAAACATAATCAAAGGACCAATTCTTAAATCATTGTCCCAAAACTTCCAGTTGAAACAATCACAACAACCATAAACAACACATATCCAGAGCAAGGCATGGGCCATCTTGCTCCCAAATCTCAACCATAAACAAAATACTTCCTCTTTACGATTACCGAGATCTCCTCATTATCAAACATAATACTTAACACAAGTTTGATATCAATACATCCTTAAAGGAGATTTTTACCTCATCATGATGCATTTACAACACAGAATGTACATCATCTCACATTATTGTTTACCAAAACCCACATACATAAACAAGAGACATCATCATCTCAGGACACCTAACAACACAGTTGCATGAAACCAAAACGTAACATCATAGGCCTTTGGAATCAACTTTCTAAATGACACAAACACTTGACACCACTAAAACACAATGGTCTCACATCACATCCACTCTCAAATGCACATCATAAACTAAGATCCTTCAACAATATTTCAATTACGTTACTGCAAATGCAACATATGATACTATGCACTAAATATGGGTCTTTAAAATGTAACATTAACCATAAGCTATCCATAAATCAACAAAACATTCTCTCTATTTTTTAGACTCAAATATTATACTAATCCTGGTATCTATGTAAGATATAAACATAACCTAAATGTTAGGGATTTATCTAACCTTTGTTAAAAAATAACAACAATATAATTAATCATATCAAAATTGATACATCTATGTGAACTTCATTATGAATGCAAACTAACAATTCACCAAGATTTGAATCACTTATAACAAAGAGTTAGCACCTTTACTCAAACATTAATTCATTATTCAAAACTAGTTTCATTTCATGTCTATCTAAAGTCCCAAAGTAATTATTTTCTATTTAAACATTAATCTCAATAAATAAACCCAAAAGAGGTCTAAAGATTTGATTCCTTATCAAAGCATTTAACATCATCTCCAACCCAATTATACCTAAATATATGTACTTAGTTTCAAAGTAACTTCATTCGTTACTATACATAACAAACAATTATAAGCATTACTCATAAACTAGTACGTCTACTACGTTAATGCCGTGAGATAATATCACAAACCTTTATTAAACTAACTACAAGGTTTACAATTAGAAATAAAAATCAATGGTCTAGCCATTCTAAAGGTTATCAAAGTTGTCACTAAGATATTATATAATAATTAAGGTATCTACTTGATACTTACCTGTATGGTCCTTATCAAAAGACTTTGCAATTATTTTGACATTATTAGACTAGTCAAAATAATATGTAAAAATAATTAAATAGTTTACTTAAGAGGACCCTAAGAAAGGACTCTAACCAAGACATATTTGTCAAACCATTTATCTCCTCCAATCATGATCTAAAAGTAGACTCACTCATCCATAAATTTAAGATAATTACACACACAATATAGATAAAGTCTAAGAATGATCTTTTCTATAATATTCTTCTAAATCTAGATAATATATTGAACTATAAATATGGATCCTAGCTATTGATACACTAACACATTTCTATACTATTTACAAAACTTTCCAAAAGACATCCTAAAATTTAGATTCGAAGATACAATTAAATTAGAAAATATAACCAGTATCTTTAATGCCAAACAGATTAAATAAAAGTTCTAATAAAGGCTTTATGTCCTTCTAAACTTACTTCAGTTCTTATTAGAAAGAGATCAAGATAAAGCTTTCGACTCCTCATTAGATGAACAACCATTGACAAAAAATTTTATAAGTCGATGCCACTAATATGCAAGTTATAACTTATATAGTTGAAAATATTTTGTGATGAAGGGGGTAAATCATAAAACACACAACAACGAAAATAAAACACATAAAATAGAATATTTCTTTATTGATCTGGGCAACCCATTACATTACAGAAGCTCAATTACAATAAGAGGAATCAATCATCCGCAAGCTGCAACACACTACAGCTACACATCACCAGGCTCTAGAATCTTCTGCCTTATGTAACTCCAAATTAGCTAGGGTTTCTATTTTCCCCACCTATTTTTGACTCCACACTTGCCCCCTTAACTCTACTACTACCCAGGGTTCCCAAAAATGGTTATTAATAGTCTTTTTGGTGGCCAACAACCTAATTTTGAAATTTGCATTTCCCTCAAAAAATAGGTCAACTTCCGGGAGCCATAACTTTTGATCCGAGTGTCTGATTGACGAACCATTTTATGCGTTAGAAATCTCGTGGAGTGCTCTACGCGCTAAAAACCTTCTCTGCTAGTTCCGGCCATTTTCGGGCCCATACGGGGCCGTTTAGTGCCTCAAACCTGAGTTTGAATAATTTTCAAGCATTTTTCAGAAAATAGAAACTTTAATATCTTTCAACTTGCAAATGATCTTTGTGTGATTCCTTCGCCAAAGGTCTTATATTTCTATTATGTAACTTCCTGTAAATTGTCACTTCAATCTGTGCCTAAATGCAAACTTTCTAAAAATAGCAGGTTACTATTTTTAGCAGTTTGGAAAAACTGAAAGTTCTACATCATTATTCAAGCGATTATGGAACCAGAACCACAAATTTTGAAAAGAAATGGAAAGAATATCAACAATTTTGAAACACATCTTTGTTTGGGTGATGCAAGATTGCCCTTACACCACTGGATGCTCCTGCATGACTTTGGTAGATGGTTTTACAAAAGATCGAGGCATAGACAAGGTCTGTGAACTATTTGACAGTTGTCTCAAAGAGACGTCATCTCTTGGATCGAAATGATTACAGGATACACACATAATGGATTTGTAGATTTAATAACAACAACCAAGATGGCATAGGAATGTTTGTCATTAATTGATACATATCTTTGAATTGGCAAACTGGGTAATGTTAATTTTTGGATATGATTTTAATAGATAAGATTTGAATCTTGTATAAAATTTTTAGAGAAACCCAGATCAAAAAAATAGAGTTATTGGTGACGCAACTAATTGTTTTAACAAAGACAACGAGTGAGAGGTAGACAGTCACAAAATATTTATATCTCCAAAATGGCAAACTGGGTAAGGTTGATTTTTGGATATGATTTAGATAACTAGGTCGTGCACCATATAAAAAAATTCTAGAGGAACCCAGCCAGTAAAAATAAAGTTATGGCTAACGCAGCAGACTGTTAAAACAAAGATGAAATGGGTGAGATATAGACAGTCACAAAATATTCATATCTCCAAAATGACAAACTAGGTAAGGTTAATTTTCAGATATGATTTAGATAACTAGGTCATGCACCATATATAAAAATTATAGAGGAACCTAGTTTGTAAAAATAAAGTTATGGCTAATGCAATAGACTATTAAAACAAAGACGAAATGGGTGAGAGAGAGATAGTCACAAAATATTCATATATCCAAAATGACAAACTGGGTAAGGCTAATTTTTGGATAGGATTTTGATAACTAGGTCATGCACCATATATAAAATTTTTAGAGGAACCCAGTTCGTAAAAATAAAGTTATGGCTAACGCAACAGACCTGGTTCAGAATATGTAGAAGAGAATTCACAGAATAATATAAAGCTTGCACATTACAAATTCATTACACTAAATCTAATGCAACAATAAATCAGTTTCATATCTTAGTCCATACCTAGAATATTAATTCTATCACATCTTCACAAAATTTTCCAGCTCGCATCCATTTTCCCCCAAGTCTTTTCTTTTGGAAGCTATGGTTTATGGTGCCAAAGAAAAATAAAAACTTCCTGAGAGAGGGAGATCATGAAAACATAAAACATATTCTGCTATTGAAATGCATGCTTCTCCCCCAAATTATATCTTCAGATTTCAAAATAAAGTTGAGCATGCATAACAACCCCCATAATTTCTTCCAGAAGATTCTCCTTATTAAAGGCAATAAATTCCGCCTTTATTACTTTCTTACAATTTGTTATTTTAACTAGACAATAATTTCTCTCTGATTTTATTTATTTTAGAATTTGCTATATATATAAATTTTTATGACAACTCATAAATATTATAAATTTATTTTTATTGCCACTAACAAAACATTTACTTGTTTATATAATATTTTAATTTTAATTTTATCAATTATATTCCCGTTTTAATAACACTTTATTTTCCTCATTATAGTTATTATTATTTATTGACCTTAGATTACAATATAATATAATTTCCCAAAAACTTAAATTTACATAAAGCATCTATATTTATTTATCAAAATTGCCCTCTTGACTTAATAATTTTATTTTAATGAAGCAATTAACCAAAACATTAATCAAACAATTATAACCTAAATAATCCAATGTCGAACAATACCTGACGACCATGCACAATCGAAAAGTATAACCACAATAACAGTGACTGACTATCATGCCCAAATTGACAACATTGGCTGGGTGCAAAACTCTCCATTCAACAATTTCCATTGGGTTTAAGGCACGCTCAAACTTGTCAATTCAGGTGGAGTTGATGTCTGATACCTGCAACCTGTAGCACACAACACGGTCTATGCACAAGTATAATAAATATAAAACGGTCATGGAGTGAAAGAGAATCGTAACGTCGCCGGACGCTCATGAATGAGTGGTATGACATTGTCTCTTTTCACACCACACAATAATCAGATCATCCTATAATACAAAATCAGTCGCATAAAAATTAATTCTAACATATGACAATCATAGTAAGGTCAACATCATAATCGCATGAATGTAAAACAATGTCAGAGCATCTAAATTATTAGTGTCGCAACAAGGATTATCAATAAAACATACTAACTGTCATATGAAACCACACATGAGGATAATCAGGAATGTCACCAACATGAATGTAGCATCTACCAACATCATTTAATGTACAACATCAATTGTCTAACATACCCTAAATATTCCTATTATTTTACCTTCATCTTCATGCTCCTTAGCCAGACCATCTGCACATCCAAGGTGAGAATGGAGGGGCACTACATATTTTTAGAATTGTTAGTTACATTGGTAGAGTTACAAAATGTGGAGTCATCAAACCTAAACAAAGTCCCACAATAAGATCCTATAGCTACCACTAGTTTTCCTCTCACCAACTTGCAACCAAACTAGTCAAATGTCACATGTACTCCAGGATTAGTCAACTTGGATATAGAAAGTACATTTCTTGAAAGTCTTGGAATATGCAAAACATTGTTGAGGATTCTCACCCTCCCATCACTAAAACATAATTGAACCTTTCCCTTATTAACAATTTAGCATGCACTATTGTCACCAAGGAAAACTTATTATCCATAACAAGTTCTATATGACGAGAACTAGTCCTTGTGGGGAGTCACATTGTAGGAGCAATCTGAGTCAAAGAGGTAATCATCATCACAAATAGTGTTAGTAGAAATAAATAATGCATCATTATCACCATTGTCAAAAGATTTTTCTATGGAGGAGTCATCATAGGATTTATAAATTGTTTCTACACTCCTTCACATGCCCTCTCTTCCCACAGTTCCAATGCTTTACTCTACTCTTCCCAGGGGTTTTTGATCATCCTTTTGACTTGGACCTATCTGTTTAAATTTCTTTCAATCCCCTTTAGACCCACCTTTGTCTTCGGGCCTTCCCTGAACATGCAAGGCATCCTTTGAACCCTCATTTATTGATTTCATTCTCATTTCCTCTGAAAGAAAGGTAGCAATAAGACCACCCATCTTTGGCTTTGTAGCACTACCACTAATAGAAACACTTAAAATTTCCCAAGATTTGGGTAATGAACAAAGCAGCAAGATATATTTATCCTCTTCCTTAATCTTAACATCTACTAAAGCTAGTTGACTCAAAATCAAATTCAAAGTATTTAAATATTCTACAATAGGATCACCATCCTTTATTTTCAAAGAATATAAACATATTTTGATATAAAATTATTAGTTAGACATCTGATTTGGTAAATATCACATATCCTCTTCCACAATTCAAATGTGGTGGTCTCCTCTGAGACATTGAAGAGGATGAAATATGTAAGACACAATCAAATGATTCCTCATGAATTCTTGTTCAACCATTTCCAATCTTCATTAAACATTCCATCAGGCTATCCTTCTTTTGTAACAATTTTTTGTTGGAATACTCACTATCACTGAGAGGGGGGGTGAATCAGTGATATTCAGAAACTTATTCAATAATCTTAAAACAACTTTTCATAGGAAAGAATATAAGTGCACATCAAATAAAATCATCCACACAAAACACAAAGATTTACAAGGAAACCCTGAGGGAAAAACCACGGGAGAAATGTTGCTTGGATCTACTGTCCAAATCAAGCCTCCAAAGAAAGAAAAGATTACAATTGTTTTTGCAGCACCAACTACAAGGTACAAAGGACACCTAGCACAATTTATAAACGCTCAAACTCCCAGGTATAGTACATACCTACTTAGTACAATACCACCTCAAAACATCAATCACAAAGAGGCACCAACCTCAAAGACCAACCACAAAGAGGCACCAACCTCAAACACCTGAAACCCATACACCACAAACACCTTGGAAGAAACAAAAAGAATGTGCAAGTTATGATTATTAATCAATCTGATTTGCACTAATAAAATCCATACAATCCCCTCTGTAAGAGCAATATTCTAATAAGTGAAAATCAAACTTCAACACATAGTCTACTTATTTTATTAACTGAGGACAGTGATCACCTTTTGACTGCATATTCACCTCTTAAATCTCCTCTTTCATAAACATAATAAAAAACCTTTACATCTGCATCTCCCTTGTATCTCCTTTTGTATCTGCTCTATATGCCACATTATGTAATAAATGAACTCCACATTAACAACCATACATCTGATTACAAAAAAATGAGTCATCTGATCTTATATCTTAATCTCTATTATATTATTTTGATCAAATAATATCTATCATCTCTCATTATCATCTCTGTTTACAGTGTATATCCTCACACAAAAAGACCATTCCATAACAATCGAAATGACCTTGAAGCCAACTCCTTATGAACTCTATGAACTTCTCAACACTGTACCATCTCAACACCATGACAAGGCACATCTCAAACATCACCTTTACCTTGACACCACACCATAGAGCAATCAATGAAGCAACTTCAGCTGAGATCAATTGAGATCCAAACAACATGAAGACATGAACATGACAACATCACCTAACAATACCAAAACTGAAATCCAAACAACATGAAGGCATGAACATGACAACATCACCTAACAATACCAATGACATCATAAACACTAAAACCTGTCACCAAGATCATGATGTGAAGCAAATGATTATGAACTCAAACACAACACTGCAAAACATGAAGCCATGACATAATCTTTAACCTCCAAACTCCTGCAACTCCTGACATGAAACATTTGACATTTGGTCACCAATAATTTATGAATCATTGATATGAACAACACAAAGCCATGTTGACATCAATACAACATACACAATATGCCAATCATGCCAACAATCTCCCCCTTTGGAATTGATGGAAACACAGCATTCACTCCACTTCATTCTTCCCCTTTGACATCAATGGCAAAGGCTAAGGTCTATTTTCTCCCCCTGACTAAAATGCTAGGTTTGCAACTATCAAATGAGCATTGTTAACTGAAACCACCAATAACAAGCACCAACACTTTCACACTATCCAAATTGTGAATGCCAAACTATAGATATGCAAGTACTGCAAATACATATGCAAGAATAATACTCTTCAAAACAAAACATTACTGTCACTACTACTACACAAGGTAATAGGTTTCTATCAAGACAAATCACTTCTGTCCAAACCCTGTCAGCAAATGATACTGGTACCTCCATCCTTGCTCTGCAAAGAATTGAACATCTAAAAAAAATTGTACTGCATTTATATCACTACTATTTTGCACTTTCAAGATACTGTCATAAATTTCACTATCACAAAAGAATTCATCTTCAACTGTCACCAAAGCAAACACAAGCATTGTATTTCGAATGAAGCTCTGTCAGAAAGCATTTGACTAACTACATTGTATAACCAATTTGATATCACTGTCAAAAGCCTGAAAATTTACAAAACACTATTTGATACAAAGATATAGAGGGGTTTGTTGCAAAGTTGAGTAAAGAGATCTATCATTATCACATTAACTGTCTCATTACGAATGGTGGTGGCCTGATCTACATGTTGTTTGCAATGAAATTCTATACTCTCAACACCATCACCTCAATGATCCTTGAGACATGAAGATACAATATTCAACTTTGAAGCACTGGACTGAAATCAACCTCCTGAGGTCAATGACAAACCACACCTCATGGCATAAGAGTCAACCAATCATCAAAAACCATGGACAACATATTCAAATGAAGTAAGATAACTTTTCTTTCCTTTTCTACATTTGGCATACATGTCTGCAAGAACATTAAACCAAACACTCATAAACATGGAGTAAGATTAAGAATCAGGGCATTATACCAATCATACCATGAACTCCTAAATACTGATACAAATACTGATAAAGCATTGATATTTCTAATCTAGATTGTGGTGGATTGATGGCGACACTACTACACATTACATTCATGTCCACCATGACACTTGCAATTACAACACTAGAAAACATCTAGGATGGATGCCATACCCTATTCCAAAGCACCCTATCTCAATATAAGTTATAGTCATAGCATAAAAAAACACCAAAAAGAGCATTGTCAAAAGCAAAAAGCACCACAAAAACACTGTGACAAAGACACATAAATGACTGACAAATGTGAGTTGATTATCAAGTGTGAATACAAGTATGACCTCCCAAGAGGATCTCTTTGCAACAACCTATTATGGCATGAGTGAACAACACCATCAACTTAAACATCACCATCATTTTCACAAACATCCTGATTGTCTTTGACTTAGAGAAACAATATTTATTTGAGCAGCATGCAAGTATTGAGATATGATTCAAAGAACATCATAAACCAAACTTAGCATCAATTACTACTATCACAAATCATGAAGGCATGAGCACAACATATCAACAAAATGAACACCTTAAAAAAGAACCATGATCCTAGATTCTGATAGGTTGATAACAATGATAAACCCCTGAACAATTAACTTGAAATGACCAAGGCAAAATGAAGAGTCTTGAAGCATCAAACATCATTAAGAGGACTGAGGATGAGATTCAAATCACTTTAGACACCACTGTCCTATTCTGCGATACATAGTAAGCCTGGTGTAAATTTTTATTTGATTTCTCTCATGCCATAGAGAGTGTCTGATAACATCTCCAACAATGATCAAACTTGTCACACCTCCACTGTCCTACATGTTGTTATGCAGTCCTTCTATATTTTGTATACAGGGCTACTATCATCTGACTATCTCCTTGGGGATGCAAGATAAGACATTGTGCATCTCCCCCTATCTTCATGGTTCATTCTATGCAACTAGTGATGTTTCTTGTGCATTTTGCACAAGATCATGATTTGCTTTACCTAGATCTAGTTTTCTCCTCCAAACTTGTATAGGCTCTTTCTTCTTCTCGTTTAAGGTATTCTCTTGCTTTTGTTTGACCATATAGTTTCTAGATGGTTTCATCAAACTTTTCTTACACCATTGTGCTTTATGTCCAAACTTATTACATCTATAACATATAATGTTGTTGTCGAGACCAAAGGAAGGATAGTTTCTTCTAGGCATTCTGTATGAACTTCTATTGACATTCCTCACATGATCATGTCTTGCATACATCCAACAATTCCTTGCATAAATCCTACAATCTCTAGCTCTATGACCATAAGTATGATAGAAATAGCAATAACCATGAAATTGAGAGTAATTGTACCTCATTGATTGCCTGGTGGGTAGAGATCTTGTGGACCTAATTGTCCTTCTTCATTGATCTTTAGGAGCAACAACATGATAACTCAAATCTATCTTCTTCCTAGGTGTCTTTTTGACTTTAGAGGTTTGTCCTTCATATCCTAAGCCTGTGGTGTCCTTACAATATTTTTGTTTGCCCAACATTTCATATAACTTGTTGGTGCTTTCATCAAACTCCTGATATCTCTTTGACTGAACCTTGAGACCTTCATAATCTTTTCTCAGATTGATTATTTCTACCTCTAATTTCAAACATTCCATACTTTTCACTTCAAGGTTAGATTTAGTCACATCTATTATTATTTTGGTCTCTTCCAACTACAATTTCAGATCTGCAATAAGTTTATCAGATTCTCTAGCTTGTACCCCTAATCTAGAATTTTCCTCTTTCAATTTTTCAATTACATTGTAGGCAAAGAATAGTTCTTTTTCAAGATCCACTCCTTCATCTTCTTCTGGATCAGATTGGATTTCACTTTCTTCAAACACAAAGATGTCCTCTAGTTTTGTACCTGATTCAACTTGAGAGCAACTTCTATCAACTAATTCTATATTATCATTTTCATTTGGTAAAGATAGTACCTTTTGATCAGTATGAGGCTTGACATTTCTTCTTTCCTTGTTCCTTCTACCTTTTGCCATGTATTCTACCTCCAGAATCTACCCTAGTCAGTTAAACTCTTGTAAGGAACCCTGCTCTGATACCAATTGTTGGAATACTCACTATCACTGAGAGAGAGAGGGGGTGAATCAATGATATACAAAAACTTATTCAATAATCTTAAAACAACTTTTCACAGGAAAGAATATAAGTGCACATCAAATAAAAGCATCCACACAAAACACAAAGATTTACAAGGAAACTGAGGGCAAAACTATGGGAGAAATGTTGCTTGGATCTATTGTCCAAATCTAGCCTCCAAAGAAAGAAAAGATTAAAATTATTTTTACAACACTAACTACAAGGTACAAAGGATACCTAACATTGTTTATAAACCCTCAAACTCCCAGGTATAGTGCACACCTACTCGGTACAATACCACCTCAAAACATCAATCACAAAGAGGCACCAACCTCAAAGACCAACCACAAAGAGGCACCAACCTCAAACACCTGAAACCCATACACCACAAACACCTTGGAAGAAATAAAAAGAATGTGCAAGTTATGATTCTTAATCAATCTGATTTGCACTAATAAAATCCATACAACCCCCTCTGCAAGAGCAATATTCTAATCAACAAAAATCAAACTTCAACAAATACTCTACTTATTTCATTAACTGAGGACAGTGATCACCTTTTGACTGCACATTCACCTCTTAAATCTCCTCTTTCATAAAATAATCAAAAACTTTTACATCTGCATCTCCCTTGTATCTCCTTCTGTATCTGCTTTAAATGCCACATTATGCAAGAAATGAACTCCACATTAACAACCATACATCTAATTACAAAAATTGAGAATCATTTGATCTTATATCTTAATCTCTGTTATATTCTTTTGATTAAATAATATCTATCATCTCTCATTATCATCTCTGTTTACAGTGTATATCCTCACATAGAAAGACCATTCCATAACAATGGAAATGACCTTGAAGCCAACTCCTTATGAACTCTATGAACTTCTCAACATTGTACCATCTCAACACCATGACAAGGCACATCTCAAACATCACCTTTACCTTGACACCACACCATAGAGCAATCAATGAAGCAACTTTAGCTGAGATCAATTGAGATCCAAACAACATGAAGGCATGAACATGACAACATCACCTGACAATACCAAAACTAAGATCCAAACAACATGAAGGCATGAACATGACAACATCACCTAACAATACCAATGACATCATAAACACTAAATCATGTCACCAAGATCATGATGTGAAGCAAATGATTATGAACTCAAACACAACACTGCAAAACATGAATCCATGACATAACCTTTAACCTCCAAACTCCTACAACTCCTGACATGAAACATTTGACATTTGATCACCAACAATTTCTGAATCATTGAGATGAACAACACTAAGCCATGTTGACATCAATGCCAACATACACAATATGCCAATCATGCCAACACTTTTCACTAGATCCCTCCCAATATATCTTCCATATTCAACTTCCACAACTCATACCTTGTGTTATTGAAGTTCTCAATTTCTAAACAAGAGGCAGAGGCCATGGCTTTAATCACTCATAAATCTACAAAGCCACTCAATTCAAAATCTTCCATGATATCAAAAACACCCACAACACTTCAAGCAAGGCATCCCTTCTTAACATAACTAAGGCTTTGATACTAAATGTTATTAAATAGGGTAAATTACTACAAATGTAAGATTCTCAAAAGAGTATACAAATCTAAAATTTATTAATGTAACATCGGATTAACCATTAAAATCATATGTGGAAGTATATAAGAGAAAATTAGAAACTAGAAAATCATAAGAATGTGACACATGAGAGTAGATGTACGTGGAGAAACCCTTTTGGGAACAAACTCCACCACAAAGAGAGCACAATTCTATATTAATCTTTGAAACAAGAGTACATAATCAACAATATTCTCCCTTCAATCTGGTAGCATTTTGATAGTACCTATGCACCTATAAATAACCCATAAAACCTCTATCTAATGCATAGAACATATAGAGGAGAGATGAGAGGAAACCACAAGTGGATTCCTAAAACCATAAGACCCCAAAACCATGATATAGATAAACCCAATGCCCCTATGTGACTAATCAATGCATCAATGAATAGAAAATGTAACTCATCAAGCATCTTGACCCATGTGAAAAATAGACACAAATCCCTAAAATTAGTGCTCCATTATGCACCCCATTACACATTGTGGACCCTACCCATCATGCAAAGATTCTTCACTCTCTCTCCTAGCACCTAGGATTGGGAAAGTGGTGCAAATGAAGTCAATTCAAATTGTAACCACCACCATCATGCTCCATCTCCCTCCTTAATTCCACTACAACTAATATTTACAAGGAGACTAATAAAATAATAATATCCCACAACCACCTACATGGGTGTCCAAGTACCCATTCCAAGATGTTTGGAGATATAGCATTAGTACATTAAGATTACAATTAAATATCACACTATCCTAGCATCATCTTCATTCTAAGTCTTATATCTCATCTTAATGTATTTCCTTTTATGTTATGGTAAACATTTGAGTTGTTCTTAGCATTGTTATCATACTCTCCTTTTTCTTGAGGAGTTGGTATATATTTATTTTCTTATTTGTCTCACAAGTTCTTGTTGGCATCTTGGGTTTCGACCCATATCTTACTCTCTTATCTCCATGCACATAGAATGCTATTGCCTTTTTAGACCTAATTTTACTAGTATTCATTCTTACAAGTACTCATTGTTCTTAAATTCTAGACACACATAGATTTAAGAGCACACACTATCCAAATTCAATCAATAGTTCTACTTGACTACCCATGGAGGTCAAAAGACCAAATAGGGGCTTGACTATTTGGTAGGCTTCCTAGTAGTCACCCCCATTCTCTCTGTTTCAACCACATGGATTGTTGGTAATTCTTCACACCTGGAGGTTTTTTATTCTTAACCATCTCTTTACATTTTTGTTATTCAACTTATAATGCATTTCCTTTATTCAGTATAATCTAGACTATTTAATTGTTTTTAGTGATTATTATTATTTTTTGGTATTATTGTGTGTGTAGTTTATTGTTATTGCTACATGTTGGTTGTTTTTGTTAAACATGGTAAACTACTCCAGATGAAATCTTGTTAAAAAAGTATGCAAATATGAAATACCAATTATGCCATCATTTAACTAACCATAAATTAGATGTTTGGAAATATAAATTAGAAAATAAGAAGTCAAAAAACTATAAGACTTAAACACGTTACATTGGATGTACATGGAGAAACCATTTTGGGAAAAAACTCAACCACCAAAGAGAGCACAAATCTATATTAGTCTTTAAAGCAAGAGTACATAGTCAACAAATTTCTCTCTTCAATTAGACAACATTCTGGCAACACCTATTACCTATAAATAACCCATGATACAATTATCCAAGGCATCCAATTAATAGAGATGGGTTGAGGGGAAACCACAAGTGGATTCCTAAAACCAAAACAAAGAGCACAAGTCTATATTAATCTTTAAAGCAAGAGTACATAGTCAAAAAAAATCTCTCTTCAATTAGACAACATTTTGGCAACACTTGTCGACAAATAATTAATGCTCTATGAATGCAAACCATTTCCAATATCATTTTTGACCTCATTCAATCTAGTAGGAACCACTCCCAAGGGTAGCACTCCAAATTGTGATGACTATCTGAAGTGGACCCTATTCATCATAAGAAATATGCTCCACTTTCTCCTCTAGTGCCTAAAATTAAGAAAGTTGTATAAATTCATTCAAATCAATTTGTAACTACCACCATCATGCTCCACATCCTTCATGAATTCCATTACAACTAATATTCAAGTCAACTAGGAGAATAAATAAAATAATAATATCCCTAAACCACCTATATAGGCATCTAAGTACCCATTCCAAGAATTTTGGAGATCACATGAATATACATTAGGATTACAATTAAATATTACCCTATCCTAACAATTGTTTGTTGTCTAGATTATGTGTTTTTTGGATACACAGGATTGCAATGCATTTGGACACTAGCACAATTGTATTGTTTTGTGATCCACATTGGTGTTGGTATTATAGGTGCTTTTTAAGATTTTCTCTAGATTCTATCACTATAGGCTTTTGTTTTTGTATCCACTTTCTAGATCATATTACTGTATTCTTAGTTTTTTCAAAGATTCTTAGTTCAAAAGTAAAATCATAATATTTCATTTAGGGAATAAACATAATTTTAGATTAGGTGAAATACATCTAGATAGGTTTAAAACAATGTGTTTGATTGTATATCAGAAAGTTACATTTTCATGTTTTAAATTCTATCTAAAAGAAATTAGGTGGTTGAACCTATAGTGAATCAACTTCAATATATTTCAAAACCATACACCATATTTTTATTAACTAGGGTCTTAAGCCCCTTTTCACTAATGTGGCCTAACCTGTGTTGCCACAACATACATGAATTAGAGTTCTTAGTCACATAAGTTGAGTTACAATAAGTAGATGCATCAAGTTTAAATAGAGTACCACACTGAGATCCCTTAGCTAGCACCAAATTCCCTCTAACCAACCTAAAAACACTCTTGTCAAATATGACCTACACTCCAACATCATTCATTTTAGAAATTGAAAGTAAATTTCATGCTAATCTTGGAATGTGCAACACATATATGAGAGATTTGACTCTCTCATTACTAAACACAAGTTTTTATTTCCATTTACCAATAATTTGATGCAAAATTTTGTTTCCAAGGAACATATAACAACCATCATATGATCTATACAAAGAGAACCACTCCCTTAGAAGATTCATGTGATATGAGGCACCTAAATCAATAATCCATGAGTCATCACTAGAAATGTTAGCCCAAATATTCAAAGCATCATTTTCATCATTAGAGGAATCTTTAGAAGACTTCTTATTTATCATTCCTTCTTGACATGGCCTCACTTGGACCATAGTTCCAACATTTCACTCTACTCTTACGAGGGATTTTAGACTGTCCTTTTGAATTAAACCTCTCCTTATCCCCTTATTTCTTACCATCATGTAGTGCATTCTTGGAACCCTCACCCATGGATTTCTACCTCACTTTTTTGTTGAGAAAAGTACCAACAAGGGCCTAAATCTTAGGCTCTGTAGTACCACCACTTATTGCAACTATTATATTCTCCAAAGATTTAGGTAAATAGTAAAGAAATAATATGCATTTGTCATCCTCATCAAGCTTAAGATCTATGCTTCCTAGATAACTCAAAATAGGATTAAACACATTTAAATGCTCAGCTACAAAGCCTCCTTCCTTAATTTTAACGAATATAATCTATAAATATAACTCATATTAACAAGATTCTTAGTTTGGTAGACTTCACCTATCATTCTCTATACACTATATGAGGTAGTCTCCTCAGAAATATTTAGGACACAATGAGAGAGACATATTTGTATTGTTCCTCAAGCCTTCATGTCAAGCTTTATCCAGTTTGCATCCTATATTCCTTCAAACTTTTTCTTTACTTCATAACTTTATGTTGATCTCTTTCCTCTAAGAGATCTTACATTTTCACTTTCCATAGCTTGTACCTAGAGCCATTGAACTTCTCAATATTCATAGAGATGTGCTTGTTATGTCTTCTCTAGCCACACTTGGATCTGCAAATCCACTAAAAAAAAACTCCCATTGCAACCATAAAAAACTACAACACGACAAGAAAGATGTCCCCTTCTAAAATCAAGTTGTGACTCTGATACCAAATGTTGAGAACAAGCTAAATAGATATAGTTAAAGTATAAACAAATAGTGGTCAAATCCATTCAATCATGTGATCGAACCATCAAATAAAACATAGAGATTCATAAATTAAAAACTTCAATAACACATAACACTAGATTTACATGGAGAAACTCTTCTAGGAAAAAACTCCATCACCAAAGAGATATTGATATTGTATTATTCTTAAGAACAAGATTACATCAATATAATCCACTCAATCTTTTTTAGTCTAATAACATTCTAGCTACTTAACAATACTGCACCTACATAACACTATGAAACCTCTATCTCATACACTCAATATATAGAGTATGTTAGGTCTCAAAAATGCAGGTTGTAGACCTTAAGAGGATACCAAGCTCTTTAGTAACATTTTTGGCTAACAAAATAGAGTTAAATAATGTGGTTGAGAACCCCCTACACTTTAGGTTCTGCTAGACCTAGGCGGGTATACCTTCAACAATTAAGCAGATTTAAGCTTTGATTGTATTAATCTATTTCCTAGTGGCATATGAATGAGAAATAGATAGAAGAGTAATAACTGAATGAAAAAATTATGACTTGAAATTGAATATGATCAGTGCCTATTCCTATTGGGCTAATGGGATCAAGATTTATGTGATATGTGGACTTATCTACTTGGCTTAACTCTAACTACTTGGCACTTTTGGATGTTTATACCTTTTGTAAACACGCTAGATTGTTGGTTATCAGGCTCTTCTTATAGATCCCATTGACATCTTTCCAAGTTACTATGATTGTCTGAAAGGGTTTTAATTCTAGCTTGAAGGAAACCAACTAAGATGACTTATTTAAAGGGTTTTAACTCTAGGCAAAGACCAATAAATAGAAATCACTTAGAAGGACTTAAATCAACTTCTCACATAAACCAATCAAGCATATCACACAGAGACAACAAATGTGCCTTGATAAATCAAAATTATTTAAATAACTAGAAAAGACCAATATGGAGACAACCAAATAACTCATAAGAATGAATATCAACAAAGCAGTTGAACACCAAAGATGGATCCATTGATTAAACCTTCTTGCCCATTAGATTATTTCAAAAATTCATAGATTTTTTTGTATTCTATTCTGCAAGTATGACTGAAAATATAATAATATTGTATTTATGATGATTGTTATCTGATGATCCTAAACTTGGCCTTGGTTTCCCTTATATGTATGGGAAGAGGACTAGCTTCAGGCTGAAACAAGATGACTTTTCCTAATTTACACTTCTTCAGATAACTAATGTTTGTTATGAAACATGATTAAGGAATAGACAAAGAGATTAAACTAGGCATCCACACTAGTCATGATATGAATCCGTTAATCACCATAGAGAACCCATGACCGCAAGCCTGGCAAGGTTCTCCTCTCCAATGATGTAGTATTTGTTAAATGTGCTTTGCCCACTATCCTAGATGCAATATGTATTGATTTCTCCTTCGTGCTTTAATATACAAAATTCTTGAATTAGCATTGGCAAAATTGAGGGTCAAAGAATTCTCTAGATTTTCTAGCTTCTTTAGCTTCTTTCTTAACCATTGTCTTCCATTTTTTAATCAACTGAGGATGTAGACATGGTTGGTACAATGCCTCCTAACCCTTTATGCTTCTTTGGAGATGAACAAGTTAACCTTGGCAATATGATCAATATACTCTTGAGTTGCATAAGTATCTGTAGCTGAGATTATTTCTTTCATAATAAATTCAAGAGTAAAAATCCTTTCTAATGGCTCATGTGGGTTCTTCATCACTGTGGGCTCATCATTAACCTTGTTTAGAGCTATTGGTAATAACTAAGCAAGTTCATCCTTCCAAATGTCTTGTTCTCTTAGATTGCCCTCATCATCAAAGAAATTAGGAAAAGCCAAATCCAAAGGTTGATCAAAGTCACCAAGGTCTTGTGCTAGCACAAAATTGAATTCTCATGCATGTCGATCAGCTCATCATAATTCTTGAAAACATGTGTATCAACATCCCCTTTGGCCATCAATTCTTCCTTCTTTTCTAACATCCTAAGATGCAACCTTTTATGTTCTTGATAGGCAACATGTGCTCCATTATATACTGCCCACGCCTTATCAGCATTTGCAATCATTTTCTCAAATCTGTTCTTGATTAATTCCAAGACCATCTTATATTTGATAGTTTTTATTTCTGTCTCTAACTAGTAATTCCTCTTCTGAAGTTTTTCAAATTTTATTTTTCTATAGGCAGTGTCAGCTCTAGCATCTACTAACCTCTTATCTGCTTCTAACCATGGTGAATAACTGCTTGATGAGGATGGTAGTTTGTCTTTATAGCTAGCAACTTCCTGTCTTAGTCTCTCATTCTCTGCCATGTACATCTTATTATTTTTCATCAATCTCTCAATTTGGGCATTTGTAAATCTAGCAACATTAACATTCAAATCAACAGTCTCCATAAGATCTATGTCCTCAACTCGCTGTATCAAGAGGTGATCGAATGCTTTATTTGGATCATTAATAATCAAAGGTCTCTTATTAGGTGGGTACAAGGCCCACATCAGTAATGTTGCTTTATTAGGATCATATCCTAACCCCGTGTTAATCTTATCCACTCCTTCAATACTTAATTGCACTTTTTTGTCCTAGTTTCTTCTAAAGCTGTCAAAAACAATGGTTGAGGTCATGTCCCACCCAGAGACTAGCATGACTCATGCTTCTTCAAGCAGTGCTCTCCCCTTTTCTAGAGTTATAGTCTCCATCTCCTTGTCTATCTCTACTTGCAACTCTTTGAAGGCTTCTACTTATAGGTCAGGGGTGAGATTCTTTATTCTTTCCCTAGTTTGTTTGCTTTTGTATTCATACAAGAATGCTTTAAACTCAGGGGTTTTGATAAAATCATTATCAAAAATGAAATTCTTACTTGCACTGTGCCTAATGTCATCAGAGAGTTCATCAGAAGCTTCCATCATGACAGCATCCCTCTATATAGGGGGTTCATATTTCTCAATCATTAGCTGAGATACCTGTACAGCCTCATCCTCACTTTCAACTTCTTCTTTCTCAGTGTCAACAAAGAAATTGATGTCTGGTGTAGGTTGAGGGGATAGATGGATGAGAGGAGCTTCATATTTGGCTTGTATATCTCTAATGTTCCTGTTTCTTCTTTCAAAAACCCAAGGGGGAACATCCTCAGTCAATTCTGCTGCATGTACAACTAATGTGTTTATCCTCTCAATAGGATCATCAATCTCAAGAAAAAGCTCCTTTATATGTGGGATTTTTGGCTATCCTCCAAGCCTCTACTAGCATTATTCTATGATACATATTTCTTTTTTCAATTGCACAATTCTCATCAACATTTCTAATCAAATTGTCATCCACATATAGCACATGATGATACCCTTTTAATTTTTTACTAACTTTGACACTGTTTATGAAATGCTCAGGATCAAAATTCTCTCTTGCATTTCCTCTTGGCATTTTGTAATGCTCTAACTTTTTATCAATTGATTCATATCCTTTCTCTGAAACAACTGTGAAATCTCCAAAACACAAAGTACTAGGCATCAGGAACTGCTTATTGTAAGTTTTAAGATGCATAAAGTCAGAGTAAGCTAATTGCCTTACAATTTCTAAATAGGTAGTTCTATCAAGACAGGTTTTTGGTAGGAAGAATGGAGCTCCCTCATACCCAAAGACTCTAATTTTTGTGCAGTCATTGTAAGCATACCAATCACCCTGGTTGTGATTGATTTTTCCACTTTCATCCTTGTCTTTTGGCCTCAGAAATTTCTGCACTTCTATTGATAAGTTGTATTCACATGGATGGCCCAACAAATTATACAAAGGCTTCACAAAATACTCTTCAAAATATAGATAATGGGATCTTTCACATCTACTATCCCAAATAGCTGTCCACATCTATATAGGTTTGATGTTTCCATCCCTATCCAAGTCTCTTACTCTCAAACATTCATCCCACATATACATATTTTGTCCCTCATACAAAATAAGATGCATGAACAAAGAGTAATGCATGAATTTACCACCTCCATTCTTTACAATAACCAAATCATTATGAAGATCATTAGAAAGGTATTTAGCATGGTCCAGAGACCATGCATCTTGGCTTTGCACATCTATGGTTAGGACCGTTGGTACAACTTCCATAAATAGAGGGGCATCCAAGCTAAGCACTTGGCAGACATAATAATATGTCTATCTAAAATATTCCTCAAACAAATCTATAGAATAGGTGGATCCTCAACCCCTAAGAATACTCTGGGCATGTTCCCTTCATCTCGGGTCCTGTGTAGGGGTAGCCTCCTTCTCTTATAACTATTGCTCAGATTGTAATATTCATTTTTAACAGGTCTCTGATTCTAAATTTCATATCAAAGCTAGTGTCCAATTGAAACACCATGGATATATAGTTCTTGGTGACAGGGATGAAACTAGACCCATCTTTTAACTCAACCATATGGGTCTATGGATTGTATTTTCTAGACAAAGCTTTTAACAACTCCACATTGATGAACACAATTGTCACTACCAGTTTTCCCAGGTTCAGTCTCCATGGGTTGGAGACAGGTTTTTACCTACACATTTTTCTATAGTGATATAGAAATAGATCATACCCCTTATTGGGGTCCATGTGTCCCCTATTTGTCTGTTTCTATCCTCCAATTTCTCAGCTTGGGGGTTTAGTTATGCACTTCTTATAGACCTTTGTCCAGAACCCGGGTATTGATCCAGTAAGTCCTGGTTTAAATGCCTCTCTTCAAGTTTTGTCTCTTGCCTTTAGGGTTTTCAGTCACATCTTCCATGATATAATTTTTTTAAAAGAAAACCCTACTTCTGTGCTTATAATTTGAACCAGTTTATGTACTTTGTAATTTCTAGCTCGAGCTTAGAGTACTTACTTGGATGATATCTTCTCTGGTTCTAGAATTACTATTCTTTGCCACGCCTTGCCTTTATTCTTCGTGGTTGCTTAATTGTTTCAATCTTCTTAAGATTTGTTTCAATATACTCAGCCCTGGTGCATTAATGGTGTCTCATGACAACTTTCATGTCATCGAAGGGACATTTAAAACATGTCTTGTCACTATTCCATTTGGATGACCAATTTTGTGATCCCATTGACATTTCTTTCTGTCCCCGATGTCTTTTATTGGTGATTATTTTAGTTCCTTCGAGATTTTGGAGTGACCTCAAATGGCCTCATACTGATATCACAACATTTCTTCAAAATCCTTTTGTAAAAAATATCTTCGATGTGTTCATAAATCTTGTTTTATCAAAGGGATCAATGTTTGGGCTTCCCTGATATGGGTCCGTCCCTTTGATGTTTTATTAAGCATACCTTTCACCTCTTTGGTGGGATTGGGAATCACTTCACTCCGATATCCCAGAGTCATCTCGAAATGCTTTTAATTTCTTTATTTTCCTTTGTTTCGAATGCCATCATTTTCTTGGTGGGACAAATTCTCTTGTTCCATTGATAGATATATTTCCCTTCGATGTCTATTCTGTAGGCTTTGGCATATAGACCAAAAAAATTCCTGGGACTCACCATACCGGTTTATTGAAGAGACTCATGAACTAGTCCTTTCGACATAGGGAAGTCTCTCCGAAGGGAATATGTAACATGTCCTACCGATGTATATCTATCTCTTCGATAAGCCTTTTTGGTGCTATAGGGATATCGAAGGGACCCTTAAATCATTCACCCCGATACCTTATGGTTTCTTCGATATTCTTTATGTCCTTTGATTTCAGCAGGGTAGATATAGTTTTTAGGGCCTACATTATCAACAGATTGGGGGAACTTTTATAACCTCTTACTGATGTAACATTCTCCTTTAGATATGCTTTGATAGTATATGATATGCTCTCATGTATCGATCATCGAAGAGACTTGTTAACTAGTCTTTCTAAAGCATTATAGTCTTTGCGATGTCAAGTAAATCCTTTTGTCCACTCAATTTCTTATTGTTACTCCGATATATTGATGAGTTGTGAAATATTTATGTCTCTCTATTATTTATCTCCCAGATTATCGAAGAGACCTTAAGCACTCTCCCTTAGATATGTAGCGGTGTCTCCGGCACATCTTTAATCAGATATCGAAGAGACTCCACAACAAGTTCCTTTGATATAGCATTTTCTCATCGATGATGTTTATATTTCTTCTTTGAAGGGATCTTGGGATGGCTCTCACCGACATATGTGATTTTTTCATTTAGGGTAATGGTGACAAAATGTGAACTTATTAGGATAATGGTTTATAGGTCAAATAAATGGAGTGTAAATGACATTTTTAGGTGATAGGAGTATGGTAAAAATGGAAAATTTTAGACTAATTTTTTGGTTTTAACAGAATAAAGGAAATAAGAAACCACCAAGTGGTTTCTATAAACTAGTGGCTACCAAAACCATGTCCACAAGCAAAAACACATGCCCCACTATGTATTGAAACATGTACCCAAGATAAAAACCAACTAATGAAAAGATGGTCCACTCTTCCCAATGTAACTCCCACTAATAACCTTTTATGATGATATCCTTATTCAATGTCATTCCAATAATATCCCAAGTATCTCTAGATCTTCATTTATAGCCCAAAGATCTAGCCTCCTTAAGGGTTTCCATCTCTTACCCTTTATGTTTCTTAGGTATCACATTACAAAAATTTGGAGCTTATTTTATCACTTTCTAGTGGTTTGTGAGGGTTCTAATAATCTTAAAACTAATCTTCAATTTGTTTAATATGTATAGCTTGTTGAGATCTTCAATTTAAAAAATTATTCAAATCAGACCTCTAGATCAAAAATTACATTTAGAAGGTATTTGAAGAAAACAAAATTAGGCATAGTATTGCAAGTGGATAACAAACTAATCCTAACACTTATGTGCACATATTAAAATGATAGCCCAAATTTACCATGATTCTTCTAATGGGTGTATATAAGATACCACCTCTAATGTAAAGTGGCCCAATATATCCATTATTGGGAGTTGTTAGGAATTATTAGTGCATGGCATAGAATAATATAATAAATAATAAACTAAAATGTTAATGTTAATTTATTAGATGTTAGTTTTTAGTTAGTTATTAGTTATGTGTTGATAGTTAGTGGTTTGGGTAGTTAGTAAGTTGAATGGCTTTATAAAGCCATAGAATGTAATCATTTGTGTGTTGAAGATGAATTATTGAATATTGATGTGGTTGAGCCTTTCGCTCTTCTCTTTGTCTCTCAATTTCAATATGGTATTAGAGCAGGTGTCTTGGATCTCTCTAGTCGCCCTCCATTCACTTGTCTTTCCTTCTCCAAAGTGGTGCTCAATAATGATGCAATGAGGACCATGTGCAAAAGTCATTATTATCTATTCACCATTCTTGCATTTTGTCAACAAAGGAGTAGTGTGGACCATGTGCAAATCTACTAGCTTCATCATCCATTTGCATTTCATTCTTGTATTTTGTCAACAAAGGTGTAGTGTGGACCACATGAAAATCTGTGACATTCATCATCCATCTGCATTTGGTTTATCTTCTTTCTCCATCTTGATCCTTCATTTGGTTTCTCTCCTCTCTCCATATTGTTCACTCTTTTCATAGTTTTCACTCCATTTTATTCATTTCATATCAAAAAATTAGAAAAAATAAAAATTTATACATTCAAAGTTGTAGAAATCTTTGGTGTTGCAGTTCAAAGTTTTCCTTATATCAGTCTCACTAAAACTGCTATATCTTTCTCATTATGTATTAAAATTTAGAAATTTAAATTTTTATGGAAAGATGATAAAGAGGAGAAAAAAAACCCATAAATCATTTGAGAATGATGTTAATAGTTATTGATAAATTTGATGCAGAAGGTAGAGGTGAAATTGTTATTATTTTCAACATTATGTAAATGAGGAAATAAGGATTTTGGAGCCATAAGGGTGTAACAAATTTTGTATTTGCACATTGTAATTGGATGCATTATTGGAAGAAATTGGCATCCAAAGAAATTTTTTCATTAAAGGGGGGAATATGAGACAGGCCAACCATTGATACTGCAACATCAGAATAAAGTCCTTATGTCAACACTAAAGGGGGGTGTTAGGAATTATCAGTGCATGACATAGAATAATGTAATAAATAATAAATTAACATGTTAATGTTAATTTATTAGATATTAGTTTTTAGTTAGTTATTAGTTATGTGTTAGTTGGTAGATAATGGTTTGGGTAGTTAGTAAGTTGAATGACTTTATAAAGCCATAGAATGTAATCATTTGTGTGTTGAAGATGAATGAATGAATATTGATGTGGTTGAGCCTCCGACTCTTCTCTTTGTCTCTCAATTTCAATAGGAATTTCATCACATGAGAATGTAATGGATGGAAAGGATAGTGTATTAGATTGTTCATCAATGAAGCCCACATATTACTACTAAGAATAAATTACAAACCCTAAAGTTTCTTCTTTTATGACATACACATATTTGGGAAACCCTTGAGTTTGTGGGACAATAGACTCATTGCACCCATCTTTAGGCACTTTGATAAGGATTGTACATTCATCAATCGAATCTTGGATCTTATGCCTAGGATTTAAACATGCTTGAGTTTTATGGCACACCACCCTATAATAATTGCAATGTGTTAACATCAACATGTGGTGGTAGAGGAAGAGAGGTATCCAAAGGTCTAATTGGATGATAAAGTAATTAGTTTGGCCTCTAAAATATTTGATAATACAACATCAAGGGGATAGAGTAATTGAGTAAGTTTTCTTTATCCTTGAACCTAAGTCAAAGTTACATTGAATGCCTCACAAGATAGATGATTATGAGTAACACTTTGCTTAAGCTTTGGAAAAGTATCATCAATAAATACCCAAGCAAGTATAAGTAATCATTAGAGCTCCTTGAAGAGGATGGAAGACTATGAATTATTGTGTTAAGTTGCAATATCCTTCTTTAAGAGATATAACTTGTCAAGTATGATGGTTTTTCTTTGTTGTCTAAGAAAATCCACATGAGAATCATAAATGGAAGCATTGGAAAATTTTGAATTAGGGTTTTAGATGGCTTGAAGTTCATGAAAATACAGCAATGAAAATCACAGAAGGTGTAATGTGTCGCACCTATTGGTTCTTTTTAAAATCTTTTTAGTGTTATTTTTTATTTTTTAGAGTGTTCTTTCAGACTAGAGAGAAGATGCAGAAGAGGTTTCAGTTTTCTCAAGATGTGTGTTGCCGGAACAATACAATATTGAGCATATACTTCAAACCCAAAAAATATATAATAGTTATGAAGAAAATATGAAAGACCCAAAAAATAAAATAGCCAAATAACAATTACTATCACATACCCATATTCAGATTTGCAACTTGATATTTATGTTGTAGCCGGACCAGCCATGGGTATACCTAAAAACACTCCAAATCTCCAAGGAACTAAATGTTTTGCATACAAGTTATAATAGAAACAATAGAGGCCCTAGACACCCCAAATCGAGAAACAAAGTGGCTGAACCCAAAGGAAAATAGAAGCTAGAAGTCCCACGCCCCTCTGGCAGACTTGGTATGATTGGGTATGAAGCATTTAGCAAGGAAACTCCACGACAAGTCTGTAGTAGCTTCAAATATATCTGCACATTCCTTATAAGCTCCAATGCACAATATAGAGTGAAGAAACTAGTTCCAAACACCTCAAAAGGCACTCAAGGAATGGTACAGCTGAGCTATGATGGTACAACTAGTAAATGAAATCTATATCAACCTTCAAATATGCCACAAACACTCCAAAATCTATCCCTACACTTCATTTATTAGCTGAATATAAAAATCTACAAAACATATAAGCAATAAACTCCACAAATCTCATCAAACAAACTCCATTGAAGCTCCGGATACAACCACTATGTGTATTTGCCAATCTAGCACCTTTGGGTGGCCTTGTACGCCTGTAGGATGTTGTTACTAGAGGGAGTTTTCGTTCCCAATAGCCTCTGGTTCGAATCCTCGTCAAACCCGCTCAGGGAAAACCCTAGCAAATCAAATAGCCAATAAAATCATATATTCAAGCATACTCCAAATGAGTCTCTTTTCCTTCTTTTATAACTCTCCAAGGGGGTCGTTGCACTTTTGGAGGGAATATTTCTTTTAACTTCATTTTAATATTTCCCAAGGTGAGCGCTCCACAAAAACTTAAGTGACATTTAAATATCTTATTTATCATCACTTAACCATTAAATCCCAAAGTCCAATATTTAAATAATAATATTAATTTACAGACTTTAAAACAGAGGCCCAAATGAACTCAGAATATGGAGTTCTATAGCTCATCAGAAAGGGCTCGACAAGATGCTTCCACTCCCAGTCTGAAAATCCTAAAATGGCACCATTCCTGAATTTACTAAAAATAGCATATCTGGCACTGAACACCTCAACCATCACTAATAGAGCCAACTATCACAACTGAACCCAAACTAACATCACACAACTGAGTAATGAATCCAAAGCATTACCATCTTTGGTTCCCTAATCACATTAGTCAATCTACAAAAACAAATAAAAGACTAACTCCTCAATTGCCTAACTAGGCTAAAAAGGGGACATTACAGTCCGCCCTTCTCAGAGATTGCTTGCCCTCAAGCAATCTGCACCTACATGCCAAAGCTGAATACCAGGATCCCAAATCAATCTGAAGAATGTCCAACAACATCCCCACTACATCTACTGGGTAGAGGTGAAACCATGCTCATCATCAATGTAAGTAGCTACCCAAATATAGAAAAATCTGCTGGCCATAGGAACCCTTGGGTCCCAAAACTAAAATGGAAGTCTATCATACACATCACCTATTGACTTCCACTGCACTACTTTGATATATTCTTCACCATGCAGAGAGTGGTGAAGAAACACATCTTAATCCAACTGAACTATCATGCCAAAGCTGTCACCACCTAGATCCCAACACATCACAACCTCACATCCATCAATCATGAAGAGGTAATTAAATCTCGAAGTGTTTGAACCACAACATTCCCTTTCATGCTCTGTAAAACTCCTATGGATGTGTTGACTATCCAACATAGGTGCTAGAAGATATGAAGTTGCTCCTCCCAAGTCAAGGGAATAATAAAACTCTCCTCCACCACCACTAGAAACATGAAACATATCATCATGCCCACTAACACTAAAACTTCTCTGAAGCCATGTCTTTGATGGAAATTTGAGACAAAGAAGTTGCAAACTCTGTCTAGTATGCAACAACACGATGGTAAACTGATCTCTGACCCTGCAAATAATCCTCTGAATATATCGGAGTTAGACACCTGCAATCTCTAGTTCCATCTTCTGGAGATGGCAACCCTTCATCCCATAATGGATGATATAAATCCTGAGCCAATCCACACTTACGCATCATCAGGTCATCTGTGTGTGGACTAAAGGAGAAATGATGAGCACTCCTCACTATGTAGTCAAGATAAAAAGTACCTGTCTGTGTCAATGGTTGACCGTCATAGTTATGGGGAACACACTTCCCGTCACTCTCATCACCCAAATCAGAAGATGGCTCATGTCTCTGATCTTGAATGGCTAATTGGGTAGATACTCTGCAAGTCCTCTCTACATACCCAATAGCAAAATCCTGATTTGAAAGCAATTGGAGGTATTATGATTTAATCCACTCTATGCCATGCTGGATAGTTCATAACTTAGATATAGAAGTACCTACTGCTATCCCTATCTGCCTTTCCTCCAATTGTGCCATCCAAAAGAGGTCCTCCACAAACTTGTGGGTGTTGTCGATACGAGTTAATGTTTGAACAACCTTACCCTCGGTAACCTTCAGCTAATCTCTCCATCTATGTGACTCAATAAGTTATCATTAGCTGCATGGGATGTAATCTTTGATTTTCTTCTAGGAGAGGAAAACAAATCAACATGCGAACCGATATTCCCACTGAATGATGCCCTACATATCTCCCATAAAAATGATGGAGTCGTGTGGTGTTCTGTCACACAACCCTCTGGGGAATCTACCAATTCCTCGTACGAGCTATCAATAACCTGCTCTGCATCACCTGTCATGGGACTATCCTCAGAGACCCCTAATGCAACATCTGGTTCTCTGCTACTCTCAACCAAAGCACCCATCCCATCTATATCACCTGCACCTACAACTGTGATGGGTGTAACCACATCCACAAAGTACTTCTTACAACTATCCGTGGGTGTATGCTCATCACCAGTAATTGTCATAGATATCAGAACTATGACTGCTGGAGATGAAGACTATGTTAAGCTCAACTCCACGATAAGCTCATCTATCCATAACTTTAACTCTTGAAGGGCTGATTGAGTGCTCTTCAGCGAGTCTGTGGTGACCTCAAGCTCATAGGTGAGCTCATCAACCTCCTCTTCCTTCCCCTTTAGAACATCATAATAGATACCATTGAGTGTGAGAAGATGATCTCTATCTTATAACAACTGTAGGTAATTATTCTTCATTATTCCAACTGCATCTCTAAGTGCCTGAAACTTGGTAAGGGAAAGTTGTTGGATTTAGGACAGACAACTAAGAGGGGGGGTAAATCAGTTGTCACCAAAATCTCTATTCTTATTTAACTTTAAGCCTTCTTATATTTCAACAACATATCAAAGATTAATCATGGAAGCATAAAGCAATAATTCATGAGCAGAGACAAATTCAACATATATAACACCAAGATTTTGACGTGGAAAACCTGGTTAAGAGAAAAACCACGGGGTGATTAACCCAAGATTGTATTCTCTGCTAGAAGAATAAAGATGAATAAAATGGCACTTGCCAGTTAGGGCTCACTACCCAAGCACACTACTCACAAGAGGCCCACTGCCTATAAGAGACACACTGTCTACAGAATAATATAAATATTACATACTTGAACTAGAGATCAGCATCTTCACTATGCTAGAGTCAATTCCATTTAAGCTCAACACCTCTGCTCTGCTTTTCTTTGTTCTTCCTTACCACCTTCTCATTGTCACAGGGATACTTTTGAATGACTTCGCAATTCTTATTTATACAAGACATCGACTTTGGAATGATCATCAAAGTCTGCATAACATACACTTATTTTATTACAGAGCAAATACAAAAATACAACTTGACTTGTTACAAAAGCTTCATGCGTACTACTACACTGTCGGCTAACCATAGATGGGACTTCAATCTTCTTTATGGAACACGTCAGGCTTCGTAAAACATCTTCAAGATCATTTGCAATATGTGCAAGACATCTAGTCGGCCAAGATTAGGAAGAACACCATCACTAGAAGGTAAATCTTCAATTACGAGCTCTATCTTCAATGCAGACTGCCAACACGAACTGGACATAATCTAGAACCCCCACAAGCTTGCTTGAATCACTAAGAACATCTGTACCACTTCTGATTACTGTAATCATTCGCATCTTCATCTGGAACCTTGAGAACACAGTTGCTCATCTCTGTCATATTAGAAAGATTGCTTGTGGACCTCCAAACCACGAACCAATTGAGTTGTCAATTCACATTAGCCTTCCAAACATGCCACCAGATCCGTAGAACATGATGTTGTATTTCTGGATCTCACCAGACCTATTTGAGTCAATCTGTCACCTCTGAATAGTTGCTAGAACCGATTTGACTCTTATGGCCATAACTCCTTCACAATTTCATGCAGACCTCTCAGATCTTGACTGGATCACCTTTAGACACATATCTACAAACCCTTTGATGCGTATTCTATGATATTCATCTAGCTGGGATCTTTACTTCAGAGAGCTTCACTATCTTCACTGATCTTCTTTGTTTATGATAGGACTAATTTTCTCAATATCCTCAGCATACAAATCATCCAATCCTTGACATTAATTCAACAGGAGTATGTTGACATCAATGACAACACCAGTTAGGCCCATACTTGCAACAATCTCCCCCTTTGTCATTGATGGCAACATATAATGTGAAAAACTATTTTAGCCATCAAGGCAAGAACTTCTCCTTACTGACTGACATAGCTCCCCCTATCAACAACAACCATTCACATGTCTTCTCTTCCTTTACTACTCCCCCTTTGATCAACAACCACTTTTGTTTTTCACATGTATTCTCTCCCCCTTTGACATCAATGGCAAAGGGCACATAGTTGCAACCACTTCTCACTCTTTAGAGTTATACTGACTGCTTCCCCTGAGTAGCAGCCTCCTAACATCAATCCGGATCACAAGATATGACTGTGAGATCCACCGGATTGATGCACATCAGTGCACCTTAATTCAGAACCAGAGGGGTAATAACCCCTAACTTCTCCCTGAGATACTCAAAAGAGTCCTTAGGTAGAGGTTTAGTAAAAATGTCTACAATCTGATCCTTTGAGGGCACAAACTCCAATATAACTTCATTCTTGTTCACCTTCTCTCTCAAAAAGTGAAACTTGATGGATATATGTTTTGTCTTTGAATGCAACACCAGATTTTTTGATATATTTATTGCACTTGAGTTATCATAGAAGATTGTGATAGGTTCTTCATACTCCACTCTGATGTCTCTTAGCATTTGCTTCATCCACAATACTTGAGTGCAACTACCTACTGCTGCAATATATTTTGCTTCTATAGTGGACAGAGATATTGCCTCTTGTTTCTTGCTTAGCCAAGAAACCAACCTTTTTCCCAAAAAGAATGCACCACCACTGGTACTCTTTCGATCATCCACATCTCCTACCCAATCAACATCTATATATGCATGAAGAAAGAAATCATGATCCTTAGGATACCATAATCCATACTCAACTGTTCCCTTTAGATATATGAGAATTCTCTTGATTGCCATGACATGAGACTCTCTAGGATCAGCTTGGAATCTGGCAACAAGACCAACAACATTCATTATATTAGGTTTGGTTTGAGTAAGGTAGAGCAGTCCTCCAATCATTGACCTGTACTTTTTTTGATCAGTCTTAGGGGATTCATCATCTTTACTCAGCTTACATCCGGTTGCCATGGGAGTATTCATTGCCTTTGAGTCTTCCATCCCAAATTTCTTCAACAATTCTTTCACATACTTGGTTTGTGATATGAAGATTCCTTTCTTTGTTTGAGTGATTTGCAGACCCAAGAAGAAATTCATTTCCCCAAACATAGACATCTCAAATTCACTTTACATTTGATTTGCAAAGGTCTTGCACATGCTATCTTTTCCTCCAAAAATGATATCATCAACAAATACTTCAACAATCAAGATACTTTCATGATCAATCTTCAAATATAGATTACTATCAGCAGTGCCTTTGTTGAAACCAATCTTCAAAAGATGTTTGTCCAATCTTTCATACCAGGCTCTTGGAGCTTGTTTAAGTCCATACAATGCTTTCTTCAATTTGCAGACCATATCACCATGATCAAACAATTAGAATCCATCCGGTTGCTCAATGTATACCTCTTCTTCCAAATCACCATTTAGGAAGGCAGACTTGACATCCATCTAATATACTTTGAAGTCCTTGAAGGCAGCAAAGGCAAGAAATAATCTGACTGCTTCAATTCTTGCCACCGGAGCAAAAGTTTCTTCAAAGTCAACTCCTTCTACTTGAGAATAACCCTTACAGACCAATCTGGCTTTGTTTCTGACCACTTCACCATCTTCATTCAGTTTATTCTGGAAGACCCACTTAGTCCCAATCACATTTTTGTCCTTAGGTCTGGGAACAAGATCCCAAGTGTGATTCTTTTCAATCTACATCAATTCTTCCTCCATTGCTTTAGCCCATCTTTCATCATTGCATGCTTCACTTACTATTTTTGGTTCAATCTTTGAAATCAAACAATACTTTATTGAATCTTGAGCAATTTTCCTTCTTGTTTGAACACCTTTGCTTCTATCTTCTATGATCTGATCTTTAGAATGATTTAGTCTTACATACCTGGGAGTTTTGGGATTCTCTTGTACTTATGATTCTTGGACAGGTTCTTCCAAGCATGTCTCTTCCTCTTGTATATCAAGATTCTTTGGATCAATTTGATTCTGAACTGGAGTGGGGATTGGTTCTCCTTGATTTGAGACATTATCCTGATCATCTGCTTCATATTCATAATACCTTGAGGGATTTTCCATGCCTTCATCAACCTTCACATTTGTACTTTCTACAATCTTTCTCAATTGTAACACTAGTATGCTTTGCTTTGAGTAGAATATCCCAAGAAAATTCCTTCATCACTTCTAGCATCAAACTTGCCAAGATCTTCATCTCTTTTGATATAGCATTTACTACCAAAGACTCTGAAATACTTCACAGTAGGAGTGATGCCAAACCAAAGTTCATAAGGAGTCTTACCAATATTGCCTTTGATTTGTACTCGATTAAGAGTATAAATAGCAGTGCTTACAACTTCTCTCCAATAGATGTGAGGAACATTTGCTTCCATCATCATGGTTCTAGATGCTTCCTAGATGGTCTGGTTCTTTCTCTCTACTACCCCATTCTGTTGTTGAGTCCTTGGAGCAGATAACTGTCTCTTTATCCCATGTTTCTCACATAATGATATGAACTCATCGGATGAGAATTCTCCACCTCTATCAGACCTGAGGCATTTTATGTTCATGCCAGTTTCATTTTCTACCATAGCCTTGAATATTTTGAACTTCTCAAGTGCTTTAGATTTCTCCTTTAAGAAGGTTACCCACATCATCTGGGAGTGGTCATCAATCAGCAACATGAAATACCTATCTCCTTGTAGACTCCTGATTCTTTCCAGACCACAGAGATCAGTGTGTACCAAGTCTAACAATCTGGTTGAAGATTGTTCCTTACTTTTGAATGTGACTCTGTTCTGCTTGCTCAACTGACATTCTTTGCACAAACTATTAGTAGGTTTCACCAGTCTTGGAAGATCTCTTACAGCCTGAGTGTTGCTTATCTTGATGATATTATCAAAATTCACATGGCACATTCTCCTATGTCACAACCAACTCTGATCAATTTGAACAAATAAGCAACTTTTGCCAGTACCAACTAATTGGAAGATGTTACCTTTTGTCTGTGTATCGGATGCAATCTTAGTTCCAGAGTTTTCAAAGATCTTGCATTTTCTATTTTTGAAACAGAGATCATAGCCTTTGTCCACCAACTGTCCAACACTGAGAAGATTATGCTTTAGACCTTCAACATACAGAACATCACTAGTTTTGTTCTTTCCATCAAAAGAGATGCTTCCTCTGCCTCTAATTATGCTAGTAGAATTATCTCCAAACTTTACAACTCCACCTTCATATCTTTCCAAGCTTAAGAACTTACTCTTGTCGCCAGTCATATGGTGAGAGCATCCACTATCAATAACCCATTCATCTTTTTCTTCAACCTGGGTAGCCAAAGAACTTTCTATCATCTTATGATTGGCAGATTCAATAGGCATTGGATCTTCTTCTTTGATGGCAATAAACACCCAGTCACTTCTGGATTTGTTTCCTATCTCAGATTCATCATCTGTTACTCCATCATCATCTTCTTGAACATAATAACAGTTTTTCTGAAACCTTGATCTATTAGGGTTTAGCCTTGAAAACCTTTCCGAACATTTTGAGGCAGAATGACCAATCTTATTGCAAGCAAAGCATTCAAAAGGTAATTTTCCTTCATACTTACTGGATCCTCTTGGTAGTCTTTTTACAATGAAGGCCTCAAGTTGTTCATCTTCAAATTCATCCTCTTCCAGATCTTTTCTTGTTTTCTCATACCAAGTTGATTTTCTTGAGGAACTTTCTCCTGGATCATATCTCTGATTGCCTTTTGTAGAGGCGCTAGCTTTGAATGCAGATTTAGTCTTGGGAAGTGCATCACCAAACTCAGCTAACTCGAATGCAGATATTTTACCAACCAATTGATCCCTTGTGATAGTTGTTAAAGATTTGATTTCCTCAATGGTAGCAACTTTTTGTTTATATGTAGGGGGTAAAGATCTAAGAACTTTAGCAACAAGTTCATCTTCATCTAGAACTCCACCAGCACATCTGATGCCACAAACTAGCTCATTTACTTTTGTCATATATGAAGTGATATTCTCATCTTCACTCATCTTTAAGTTTTCAAACTTTCCTTTCAGACTTTGCAGCTTGGCACATTTAACATATTTGTCTCCTTCATATAGATTTTCAAGCTTTGTCCAAATTTCATAAGCAGTCTTCAATCCCATAACATTTGTCAGCTCTGAATCAGACAAGGCACTTAGTAGGGCTTCTTTAGCTTGAAGATTATTTTCTGCATCTCTGTCTTCATCTATAGTTGTTGGGCCATTCTTTGGGGGAACATATTTAGTTGAGGTTATGTTCCAATACTGATATCCCATGCATTGTATGTGACATTCTATGTGGCTTTTCCAAGCAGTGAAGTTAGATCCATCAAACCTTGGACTATCCTTCTTGTAGGTCGACATTCTGGATCTCCTCAAGCGGTTAAGCTTTTTCTAGATAAACTTAGCTCTGATACCAATTGTTGGATTTAGGACAGACAACTGAGAGGGGGGGTGAATCAGTTGTCACCAAAATCTTTGTTCTTTATTTAACTTTAAGCCTTCTTATATTTCAACAGCATATCAAAGATTAATCATGGAAGCATAAAGCAATAATTCATGAGCAGAGACAAATTCAACACATATAACACCAAGATTTTGACGTGGAAAACCTGGTTAAGGGAAAAACCACGGGGTGATTAATCCAAGATTGTATTTTCTATTAGAAGAATAGAGATGAATAAAATGGCACTTGCTAGTTAGGGCTCACTGTCCGAGCACACTACTCACAAGAGGCCCACTGCCTACAGGAGACACACTGTCTACAGAATAATATAAATATTACATACTTGAACTGGAGATCAGCATCTTCACTATGCTTGAGTCAGTTCCATTTAAGCTCAACACCTCTGCTCTGCTTTTCTTTCTTCTTCCTTACCACCTTCTCATCGTCACAAGAATACTTTTGAATGACTTCGCAATTCTTATTTATACAAGACATCAACTTTGGAATGATCATCAAAGTCAACATGACATACACTTATTTTATTACAGAGCAAATACAAAAATACAACTTGACTTATTACAAAAGCTTCATGCGCACTACTACACTATTGGCTAACCATAGCTGGGACTTCAATCTTCTTTGTGGAACACGCTAGGCTTCACAAAACATCTTCAAGATCATCTGCAATATGTGCAAGACATCTGGTCAGCCAAGATTAGGAAGAACACCATCATTGGAAGGTAAATCTTCAATTAAGAGCTCTATCTTCAATGCAAACCGCCAACACGAACTAGACACAATCTAAAGACCCCCACAAGATTGCTTGAATCACCAAGAACATCTGCACCACTTCTACTTACTGTAATCATTCGCATCTTCATCTAGAACCTTGAGAACACAGTTGCTCATCTCTATCATATTAGAAAGATTGCTTGTGGACCTCCAAACCACGAACTAATTGAGTTGTCAATTCACATTAGCCTTCCAAACATGCCACCAAATCCAAAAAACATGATGTTGTATTTCCGGATCTCATCGGACCTATTTGAGTCACTCTGTCACCTCTAAATAGTTGCCAGAACCAATTTTACTCTTATGGCCATAACTCCTTCAAAATTTCATGCGGACCTCTTAGATCTTGACTGGATCACCTTTAGACACATATCTACAAACCCTTTGATGTGCATTCTCTGATATTCATCTAGTTGGGATCTTTACTTCAGAGAGCTTCACTATCTTCACTGATCTTCTCTGTTTATGATAGGACTAATTTTCTCAATATCCTCAGCATACAACTCATCCAATCCTTGACATTAATGCAACAGGAGTATGTTGACATCAATGACAACACCAGTTAGGCCCATACTTGCAACAAAAGTTCACTATCAAGGTGCTCATATATACCTGGAGTCCAACAACAATGTGCCACCAATTGCTGAACAACATCAAAGTGTTCTAAGGTTGAAGCAATCATGCCTTCGTTCACCTTCAATTGCCCTGCCAAATGAGGAGACCCCTATGACAAATCATTTCCACACAAATTTTCTGATTTGTAATGTGCACTATGGTAAGAGGTTGAATCATCATCACTCACCGATTGGTAAGCATCCTCATGTGTGCTATCAACTTCACACACATCCTCATCAAGTGTACTGTTGTTATGAACCTCTATGGATGGTTCAAATGACATGTTGGAGGTTGTTGATTTGCCAATATCAATGCACACCTCCCCTATCAAAATAGATGCACACACATCCATCAAACAATCTTTGAAACCATCTCCATTAGGCCACTTTTTAGTTTTGTTCTCATCTTCTAAGGTCTGATTTACAAAATCAAACTTGTTGTGGCTTGAATCCACAAGGCCTATTGCATCAATATCACCCGAAACTTGGGTGTCTACATTAGGTGTCTCCACACAACCATAATTCTCATGTGTAATGGTGGTAACCTCACACTGATGCAAATAGATCAGACTGCTGTCACACAAATCAAAACTGTTATGGCTTGTATTCTCCTTGCTTTCCTCGTGTTGGACACTCATATCTTGTGTGCCAACATTAGAAATCTCTTCTACAACATTTTTTTCATGTGCCATAACATTTAAATCACGACTACGCTAAAATGAATGACTATTGTCATATAAATCAAAATTGTTGTTAGGGTTGATAACGACCTCTTGAGCATTGAAAGTAACTTTAAGAGCTTCTACCAAACCATCATCAAGTTGTGAGTCCTTTTTATCTGTGCATTGGTGGTTGGGCTCCCGAAATTCTTTGCAAGAGAAGTATAGACCTTATCTTCTCATTTGGTTATTGCTTATTATAGGAATCCTTGTAACCTGTAAACCACAAGTAATAGATTCCTCTTCTATCAAATGATTTTTAACTTTCTCAATTTTCTGCTCAACCAATGTCTTTGACAACTCATGTGCTATGGGTGAAACATGTTGTTCCTTTATCCAAATACTTAGCACGTTAGATAATAACAACTTGGATATGCCATCATGTTCATCTATAATCAGAGACAAGATAGTTTGCATTGTTGTTTTAACACTATCTGCACGATGCTTTCTAATTTTGTCAAAGAAATAATGAAACATGTTGAGAATTGAATCATTATGGTTAAGATCAAGTAAAAAGACATATGATCTGACTTCAGCCATAATTTCTAATATCTTAGCAATATTTTTAAAAGATAAGCTTCTGGTATCACCCAGCCCATGAAAGCTCTCAATAATCAACTGTAACATCTCCCTCATTAAGTCATCCTTGTAGGGTGCTTTAGGAGCTGAAATTCTCATGACTTCACTTATGCATGTGATAACCACCCATCTTACCTTCTTGTCTGGATGCCTCAACAACTCGAGCTTACACAACAAAGTCTTTAAAGGAACCAAAGCCACTCGTATTGACTCAGAAAGTGTCTGAGGGATTTTAGATAAATATTTCTCAGCTTCTTCCAAAGTGCTGAGAAGTCTCTCATCTGACCATGGCAAAATTTTCAGTTTCAATCTTGCATCAAAAAGTCTTTCACAAAGATCATCCTTCATGAGAGATGCCATGACCTCACATTCACTGATGAAACCTTTCAACTACCCAACTCTGAACACTCATGCAAGTGTTGATCACGCACATGCAAAGCTAAGAATCTATCCAACACTTAAAAACCTGCAAGAAATGGGTAGCAACCCAAATAGGCTGCATGTCTCATTTTTCATCTGCATGTCTAAATCTAACCTCATGGGATGGCAGGAAGAGCTGTGCTCTGATACCACCGTAATGTGCCGCATCTGTTGGTTCTTTTTAAAATCTTTTTAGTGTTTTTTTTTTAAATTTTTAGAGTGTTCTTTCAGACTAGAGAGAAGATGTAGAAGTGGTTTCAATTTTCTCAAGACATGTGTTGTTGAAATAATACAATATTGAGCATATACTTCAAACCCAAAAAATATATAACAGTTATGAAGAAAACATGAAATACCCAGATAGTAAAATAGCCAAATAACAATTACTATCACATACCCATATTTAGATTTGCAACTTGATATTTATGTTGTAGCTGGACCAGCCATGGGTATACTAGAAAGCACTCCAAATCTCCAAGGAACAAGAAATGTTTTGTATACAAGTTATAACAGCAACAATAGAGGCCCTAGACGCCCCAAACTGAGCAACAGAGTGTCTGAACCCAAAGGAAAATAGAAGCTAGAAGTCCCACAGCCCTCTGGCAGACTTGGTACAGCTAGGTATGAAGCATTCAGCAAGGAAACTCCATGACAAGTTTGTAGCAACTCCAAATATATTTGCACATTCCTTATAAGCTCCAACACATAAGATAGAGTGAAGAAACTAGTTCCAAACACCTCAAAAGGCACTCAAGGAATGGTATAGCTGAGCTGTGATGGTACGACTAGCAAATGAAATCTATATCAGCCTTCAAATATGCCACAAAATATGTCCCTACACTTCAGTTATCAGCTGAATATCAAAATCTGTAAAATATATAAGCAATAAACTCCATAAATCTCATCAAACAAACTCCATTGAAGCTTCTGATGCAAACACTGTGTGTATTTGCCAAGCTAGCACCTTTGGGCAGCCTTACACTATTGTAGGATGCTGTTACTAGAGGGAGTTTTCATTCCCAATAGCCTCTGGTTCGAATCCTCTTCAAACTCTCTCAGGGAAAACCTTGGTAGAGAAAATAGCTAACAAAATCATATATTCAAGCATACCCCAAATGAGTCTCTTTTCCTTCTTTTGTAACTCTCCAAGGGGGTCGTTGCATTTTTGGAGGGAATATTTCTTTTAATTTTATTTTAATATTTCCCAAGGTGAGTGCTCCAAAAAAACTTAAGTGACATTTAAATATCTTATTTATCATCACTTAACCATTAAATCCCAAAGTACAATATTTAAATAATAATATTAATTTACGAACTTTAAAACAGAGGCCCAAATGAACTCAAAATCTGGAGTTCTATAGCTCGTCGGAAAGGGCTCGACGAGACACTTCTACTCCCAGTTTGAAAATCCTAAAATGGCACCGTTCCCAAATTTACTAAAAATAGCATATCTGGCATCAAAAACCTCAACCATCACTAACAGAGCCAACTGTCACAACTAAACCCAAACTGACATCCCACAACTGAGTAACACATCCAAAGCACTCCCATCTTTGGTTCCCTAACCACATTAGTCAGTCTACGGGAACAAATAATAGACTAACTCCTCAACTGCCTAACTGGGCTAAAAAGGGGACATTACAGAAGGATAGCCTGACAATAGAGAAAGGCAGCAAATGATACTTAGGGGAAACAATATAAAATGATGTATTAAAAATTGAAAGATTAACAAATTAAGGCTAAAGGTAGTGCAAAACTAAAAATAGATGAATAAATTAGAAAAAATTCAAATCTAAAAATTGAAAAGTTAAAAAAGCATAATTAGGAAAAAAGCCCTAGGTTAGGTTCCAAATTATGGGTTCACCAAAAATGTAGGGAGATCAAACACACCCTATAACTCATTTAGGTAGTCTAATTGAGTGGAAAATAATAAGTATAATCAGACCTAAATTAATTAAGAGCTAAGATAGTAAATGCAAATGATAAATTGAAAAGGGTTAGGGGTGCTCAACTATATTGTTAATTTCTTGTTGTTGATGATGAAGATTTTCTTGTATGTTATGATTGATGATCAAAATAAAAAATCTAGGATTTAATATGCACTATTAAGACTATGATGAATCTACACTATAAATCTAAACTACTCTGGAACTAGGTCACACCCATGATTTTATCCAAGGATGTTGTCTCTACATTGTCTAGTCCTTTGTTGATGTGATCTTCGTCATTTCGCTTTTGTCTTTGACAACCTATAACTGAAACAAAGGGTTGTGTTGAAAGACATGATGGGGTCTATTGTGTGCAAAGAGAAGGTTTACAACTTCCTTGACAATGAGTTAAACCTCTTTGCAAATGATACATTATTGAAACATTCCAAGCAAGAGATGCAAATGGCTACAATGTTGAAGTTGATGTATGCAATAATGCAATGTTGTAGAGTCGATGCATGTGCTTTGTAATGAGATGTTCTAATGCCTACTGATGTGATTTTCTAATGAGTATTATTGATCTAGGAATTTCTATAAATACAAGATCCTTGATGCTCAAATTGAGGTGTCTTTTTGAGTCTCTAGGAAGGTCAACCTCAAGCTCCTAATGGGAAATATGAAATTTAAAATGAGGGAACAAGGCCATGGCATAGTTGTGTCTAGTGGAGAGATTGTACATGTGACCCAATCTCGGAGGGCAAAAGATTCTAAGGAATTAACATTGGTCATATCTATGATAAGGATTAAGGTATTTAGAGTACTAGGTTCAAGGTTAGGATCATGTTACTATATTTATGACAATGCCAAAAATAAGTGTAAAATAAAGTAAAAAAGTAGGGTATGTATATTATCCTTGGTGAGGACACATTTTAAATTTTGAGCACACCAAAATGGCTAGAAACAAACAAAAAAATCATATCAAAGTGTGTTATATAAAGAAAACATTCCCCTTGTTATTAAATTATTATTTTTTATTAAGAGGTAAAATAGGTTTTGAAGGGACCTAAAACCCTGTTACAAACATCAAAATGTTAGCTAAACATAAGCTTACCTACAATAAAGTAGCATCACAGCTGCAACAATAGACAAAAACATTAAAACAAAGACCCAAAAAGCTAATAAAAACAAAACATTACAACCTATGTAAAGTATGTACAACCTCAAGTTATTCTACTGAAACTTTTGTATAAATCCATGAAGACCTTCAACTCCTTCCTCTTATTGGCACAACTCTTCTGTTGCAAATATGTGCCTAATCGGTGTTGTCATTGATATCAACATATTCTTGTTGCCATTGGTGTCAACTGTATCCTATTTTGTTGCCTGCTTAGAAGACTGCAACGTTGAGGATATTGAGAAAATTAATGAAGATCAATGGATGTGGACCACATGGCTGTGTAGAGGATTGTCTGAAGTAACTCCAGTTAAGATTTGAGAGGTCTGCATGAAGATTTGAAGAAGCTATGGCCATCTGAGTAAGACCGGTTTTGCTGTGATCAGAAGAGATAGAGTGACAGTAAATTGGTCCAGATTGCTCCGCATTGAAATATTATGATCTGTGGATCTAGAGGCTTGTTTGGGAAGTCAATGTGAATCATCAACTCAAGTAGTTCATGGTTTGGAGGTCCGCAAGCAATCTTTCTAACATGACAGACATGGCAGACAGTGTTCTTGAGGTTCCGAATGAAGATGCAAGTGATTCTGATGATTTGGAAGAGTGCAGATGTTCTTGTTGAATTCAAGGTGCTTGTGGAGATCTCTAGATCGTGTGACTGCGGCGTTGAAGGTCCTCATTGAAGTTTGAGCTCGTTGTTGAAGGTTTCTTCCTTGATGTTGTTGTTCTTCCTAGTCTTGGCAGACCGGATGATACAAGCCTGTTGCGGATAATCTAAGAGCAATTTTATGAAGCATGGCGTATTGATTAAAGAAGAATTGAGTCCCAATTATGTCTGGCCAACAACATAGTGATTTGCATTAAGTCAAATGTTTGTAATGCTGACCTTGATGTGTATTCCAAGGTTGATGAAGCATATAAAGGCATGTAGTTGAATTGTGGAAAGTCATCCTTGTGCGAAAAATGATAAAATCCTAAGGAAGGTTCAGAAGCATAACAGAGAACAGGAAGAGCAAAAGAACAAGGGTAGTAAAGGATGAAGAGATAATAAAGAAGCATTTGGGGGTAGAGCAGAAGTTTAGTAAGCTTTCAATGGGACTAAACCAGGCATGAAGAAGATGCTATTCATCAATTCATTATTTATGTATTAAACATAAATTCCTGTAGGCAGTGAGCCTCTCTGAGTAGTGAGCTCTGGACAGTGAGCCCTAAGGCAAGTGCCTTTTCATTTCATTTAAGTACTTTTAATAGGGTACAAATCTTGTGGGTTAACCCCCACCGTGGTTTTCCCTTAAATAGGTTTCCACGTAAAAATCCTGGTGTTATGTGTGTTCATTTTGTTTCTGCTCATGTATTGTTGATTCACGCTTTAACGTTTACATCATTAATCTGATTGCAAGTTGATAAAGAAGGTTGAAAGAAGAAAAGATTAAATTTGTGAGACAACTGATTCACCCCCCCTCTCAGTTGTCCGGACTAATTCCAACACTTGGTATCAGAGCAAGGTTCCTTGAAAGAAGCCTAACAGCTTGAGGGGGATCTGGGAAGGAGTTTTCAATGGGTTCACTAAGAGAACAACTTCAATTAGCTCTAGAAGATCTTGATTGATGCAAATCAGAAATAGATGATCTAAAAGCGAACCTTAAGGATGCTGATGATTGCATTGACTTGCTAAAAGATAAACTAAAGAAATCAATAGAAAAAAGGAAGGAACTACTTCATCAGCTAGCTAATCTTACTGAATAAAATGGCATGAATGAGGCTTTGGAAGAAAAGACAAAGGAATGTGAGAAGCTGACAAAAGAAGTTTCTGTTCTAAAACATGAGATGGAATCTGGGGTAATAAGGCTAACCAAATAAATTGAGCAAAGGAAGAAGATTGAAGAAGACCTAAACCAAACTCTAAAAGAAAGAATTGAAGAATGTTGCAGATTGGATAGAATAGCTGGCCATCTAGAATTTGATCTACAAGAAAGCAGAGACAATGAGAGAGAACTTGAGAGGCAAATTGTCATTCTCAAACATGACCTAGAAGTTGCAAATGAATACAAGGAGAAGTTCAAGATAAGCTCAGCTAAACTTGAAGCACTACTTGAAAGTCAGAAAAAGGCTGATGACAAGCATGGTCTTGGATATGAGAAAGGTGAAAGCTTTGGATCCGGACAAAGAAATTTTCAACCAAGGAATGGGAGAAACAGACCTAGAAGACCTCCAGTAAGACAACCTAATGCTCAAAGATATCCATCATTCAATGGAAATTATTTTAATTGTAATAAATTTGGTCATAGAGCTACTCAGTACAAAACTAGAATAAATCAAAATGGTCCATCCTTCTCTGGTCAATGCTTCAAGTGTAAGAGGTATGGTCATAGATCAAATGAATGCAAAAGTATGATAATGAATAACTCTAACAATAGAGGAAATGGCAACTCTTTCAATGGTTACTGCTTTACTTGCAATGGATTTGGACACATGGCTAATCAGTGCAGATCAAGAGGAAATCAAATATATAAGCAAACAAATATTATGTGCTTTAATTGCAGTAGATCCAGTCATATTGCAAGATTTTGCAGAAGTAGGAATAATGAAAGAAGAGGTCCGATAAATAGAAAACTGGATGAGCAGAGACAAGACAAAGGCAAGGGAAAAATTGATGTGAATGAGATCTAGAATGAAATGAGAAAGACATGGGTCAAGAAAAGTGTTGTGAATAATAGTAATGGGTCTGCACCAGAATCTGGTGCTGATAATCCTTCAGGAATTGAGTTAGAAGTTTTGGCTCAGGGGATCTGCATTGAAAATCAAATTGCCCCAGCCAGTAAGTGGGTGCATGAATTTGGCACGATGAGAAAAGATAATTTGGTTTACTACAGATCATTTAAAAGAATTTTTGGGAGAAGAGAAGTGGATTTAACGATTTGCAAAGTGATTCATAAGTAACTACATCAAGAAACAGAGTAATCAGATGAAGTTAGGGCAACACATTTATTACAATGACAAATTAGGTTTTGTGGAGGATAAAAAGTCTCTCACTCAAGCATTTGAATCACTTTTTATTCGAAGAGAACAAGAAGAAGAGCATCTAAACTAAAAATCCAGAGATTGAAGCAAGAAGAACAAATTCAACTGGAAATTGATCAACCCTAACTCCGCAGAAGAAAAAGGTACTTTTTGTGAAACTTTGAATCTGTAATCTGTTGAGATGGCTACTCCTCTTGTTGTTGATATTATTGAAAGGCCTCGTCCAAAATTTAAGAAGCATCCTTACAAGTTAGTCGAAGTCGAACCATTAGGTGCATTTTCTGGTGTCCCATATAGAGTACTGCATGTAGAAGATATTAGGGCATACATCCATTGCAATATGGATGAATTTAGAAATCAGATTTGCTGGAATTGTTTGTGAACCATCTAAAGGATGATAACCAAGAGAGAATGTCAATTGGGCAAACAGAACAAAACTTCATTCAAACGTAAAGAACAATTTTCAAGTGGATGGTTGGAACTTGTGCATATTGATCTTTGTGGTCCTAATAGAATCAGGAGTGTGCAAGGAGACAGATATTTTATATTGTTGATTGATGATTACTCCCGGATGATGTGGGTAACCTTCTTGAAAGAAAAATCAGAAGCTCTTGACAATTTCAAAGTGTTCAAGGTCATGGTGGAGAATGAGATTGGTGTGAAGATAAAGTGCTTGAGATCCGACAGAGGTGGAGAGTTTACCTCTAGAGAGTTTGATACATTCTGTGAAAAGCAAGGAATAAAAAGACAGTTATCTATTCCTAGGACTCCTTAGCAAAATGGAGTTGTGGAAAGAAAGAACCAGACCATTCAAGAAGCTGCCAGGACCATGATGATAGAAACAAATGTTCCACAAGTTTATTGGAGAGAAGCTATGAGTACTGTTGTCTACACTCTTAACCAGGTGCAGATCAAAGGCAATTCTGGTAAGACTCCTTATGAACTATGGTTTGGTCATCCTCCTACTATGAAGTATTTTAGAGTTTTTGGTAGTAAGTGCTATATCAAAAGAGATGAGGATCTAGGCATGTTTGAAGCAAGAAGTGATGAAGGGATATTTTTGGGTTACTCTACTCAAAGCAAGGCATACTAGTGCTTTAATAAAAGATTGAAAAAGATTGTTAAAAGTGCAAATGTTACAGTTGATGAGAGCAAAGAAGGACATTCCAGGTCTTGCAGATATGAATCAGATGATCAAGATGAAACTCAAAATCAAGGAAGGCAAGTTCAAACCCAGACCCAGATCCAGATTGATCTAAAAAATCTAGTGACTCAAGAGGATAATGCAGAAGTTGAGGAACAAGCTCAAGAAACAAAATTTCAAGCAAATCCCAAAACTCCCAGGTATGTAAGGATGAATCATCCTAAAGATCAGATCATAGGAGATAGAAATAAAGGTGTTCGAACTAGGAGAAGAATTGCTGAAGATCAAGAAGAAATTTGTTTGATTTCAAAGATTGAACCAAAATTAGTAAGTGAAGCCTGCAAAGATGAAAATTGGATAAAAGCAATGGAAAAAGAATTAATGCAAATTGAAAAGAATCACACTTGGGATCTTGTTTCTAGACCTAAGGACAAAAATGTGATTATAACTAAATGGGTCTTCCGAAATAAACTAAATGAAGATGGTGAAGCTGTAAGAAACAAAGCAAGGTTGGTATGCAAAGGATATTCTCAAGTAGAAAGAATTGATTTTGAAGAAACTTTTGCTCTGGTGGCAAGAATAGAGGCAGTCATATTATTTCTTGCTTTTGCTACTTATAAAGATTTCAAGGTCTATTAGATGGATGTCAAGTCAACATTTCTAAACGGAGAGTTAGAAGAAGTCTACATTGAGCAACCAGAAGGATTTTAGTTGTCTGATCAGAGAGATATGGTCTGCAGGTTGAGGAAAGCATTGTATGGACTCAAACAAGCCCCAAGAGCCTGGTATGCAAGATTAGACAAGTATCTGCTAAAACTAGGTTATAGCAAAGGCATTGCTGACAGTAATCTTTACTTCAAGATTGATCATGAGAATATTTTTATTGTTGAAGTATTTATTGATGATATCATTTTCGGTGGAAATGAGAGTATGTGCAAAACATTTGTTGATCAAATGCAGAGTGAATTTGAGATGTCCATGATTGGTGAAATGAATTTCTTCCTAGGTCTGCAAATCATTCAGTCAGATAAAGGTATCTTCATATCTCAGTCTAAGTATGTGAGAGAATTGTTGAAAATTTTTGGAATGGAGGAGTCTGTTAGTGCCTGCACAAACAATCAGGTTTCAAGCATTAAAATATGCAGGCACCTTCCCAAAAAATCCAAAAAATTCTGAGTCTTTTGGTCTTTGTAGCTGAAAAGTGCAAAAAGTTTGTTGTATGCATGTCACTTTGTATATACAAGGCTGTTTGTATATACATGCAGGTCAAATGTGCATTGGCGGGTCAAAGATCTCAATCTGCCTTCAAAAAAATGGTGAAAATCATTTGTATGCATTTCGCAATGCATATCGGGCTTAAAAAGGGTGCATATACATTGAGGAATCTTTCGCAGATTCTAAGAATATTCTCTGCTTGTATATCAGGCTGCATGTATATTTTGTGTTGTATGTTCAAACATACAACAGCTAGATACAAAGGAGAATGCAAAGAAAATATACAAAGAGGTGCATGTACATTCGCTATAGTGAAAGATACATTGGCCGATGCATGTGCAAGAGGAAACATGTACATTGAGAAGATACAAGAGGTCTTGTACATTCGGCAACATACAAAGCAAGAGATACATTTGGTGGGGTCTACCTCACATACAAGATGGGATGTATATGCAATATACATTCGTTATGTGCAAAGAGAAAAGTGCAAGGGGCTGATATACAAAAGATGGGGCCTACTGACTGCATGTTTTGGCGATTGTATGTTCTCACATACAATCAAATATGCATTCGCAAATATACAAGTCAGATCCAAAAGGTTATACTTCCTGGTTGATAAAGGTCTGGGGTCCGCCTTGTATGTAAGGTGGTTGTATATGCTTTTGCATATACAAAGAGGCAAAATGCATGTTTGTGATGGGAAAAGTCAACGATGGCGAAGAAGCACCTACGTGGCACATTCTCATTGGCCAGCAACTTGCCTGTTTGATTTGAGCTGCAGATTTGGGAGATGCAGAGAAAGATGGATGACTATGTTCAAATGCAGGGTTTTCTTCACGACTGCAGTGGCGTTCTTGGCGGGAAGGCTCCCAGAGCACGCAATTTGCTGCGTTTCTGTAGGACACCGGTAGGTTGACCATTGATTGCAGAATTACAGAGACATGGGTTGATGATGGGCGTCCCACCTACCGGTTTTAAGAGAAAAATCCCTAAACGGCGGCACAGGGCTCGAGTCCAACTACTCCTTGCCTCTCTTCTTGTCTGCTGCATTGATGTTTTGGGCACCATTTTTACTGCACTGTATCTAGCGGATTTTTGATTTTTGCCCTATAATTAATTGCTGAGAACACAACCTTGCTATAAAAGGCAGACTGCGTTGCTCATTGGTGGTTGTTGAAAAATGGACAAAATTTTGGTGCTGTAATAAGATACAACTTCATTGGTGGCTCTGTTTTGGGTAATTTGTAAGTTTATGAATCATATGTTATATGTTTTATGCATAAATTTACTGGTTTCATGTTGTTTTATATGAGTAATTCTTTATTGCATGTATTCTGTTATTTGTCTCCAAATTGAATGTTTTCTTCTTTTGAATCTAAACAACCAAGGGGTGTTTAAGATTCTAGGACATGGGTTTGCTATGTTGAATGCTTAGCCTTTTACTTCTGCTCAAGGAGTGGATTAAATGTTTTGGGTTAAGTGTTGGGAAGAATATATTGCAGTAAGGATGTTTGTAAGCATAGATAACTGAATACTCAGTTTTGGGAAGTATCTGTAAGGCAGACACTATAAATCCCCTTGAAACCTAGTCATTGATATATGTTTATGATAACCATTCACATGTGTATGTCTATCAACTCTGAGCCCTGAGAAAGGCACCAGTCCAATCTTGTATTGAGGTTACAACCAAAGTCCTAGTTTTGCATCCAAATACCAAAAAACAAATTCATACTTCAAAATACAAACCTTTAGGACATTTAGAAGTAGTTTTAGGACCAAAATCCTCTGATTCACAATTGAGCATAGGCCCAAAGCTAGCCCCTTTGCACTTATTTCACAGTTTTGGTCTGCATAAGAGAGGATTTATCTGCTTTGAGTCAACATCCCACCAAGTTAATAAGCACATTTCATAGATGTTGAATAGGGAATACCCCCTTGGTTCTGCAGAGCCTAAAGAAGGGGAGATACTTATAGAGTCTATCTCCTATACTATTGGCCCCTGGCCTAGAAATCCTAGTGATCAATGATGGCTACCTTGTAGGGATAACTGGGAAGCATCCAGTCAGATTGAGCACTAACGGAGTCAAAACTAGTAAGTACTCCTATGATAATCGGATGCAAGTTAAGTAAAGATGATGATTCACCCAAGGCAGGACTTCTTTATCTGACTCAGACCAGCCCTAATATTATGAATGCAATTGGACTTGTTGCTAGATTTCAAGCTGATCCTAAAGAATCCCATGTTGTAGAGGTCAAGAGAATTTTTAGATATCTCAAAGGGACAATTGATTATGGCTTATGGGATCCAAAGGATAATGACTTCACTCTTCATGCATATACAGATGCTGATTGGGTAGGGGATGTGGATGATAGAAAAAGCACTAGTGGTGGTGCATTCTTCTTGGAAAAAAAATTGGTTTCTTGGCTCAACAAAAGGTAAGAGGCAATATCTCTATCTACAGCAGAAGCAGAATATATAGCAACAACAAAGAATTTTACTCAAGTTCTGTGGATGAAACAAATGCTGAAGGATATCATAATTATGTTTGAGAAGCCTGTCACAATCTTCTATGATAATTCAAGTGCAATAAGCATCTCAAATAATCTGGTATTGCATTCCAAGACAAAGCACATTTCAATCAAGTTTCACTTTTTGAGAGAGAAGGTTAATGAGAATGAAGTCAGATTGGAGTTTGTTTCTTCAAAAGATTAGATTGCAGATATCTTCACTAAGCCTCTTCCTAAGGATACTTTTGAGTATTTCAGAGAGAAGCTAGGGGTTATTACCCCTCCTGATCAGAATTAAGATGCACTAGAGTGCATCAGTTTGGTAAAATTTAAAGTCATATCTTGTGATCCAGATTGATGTCAAGGAGATACTACTCAGGGGGAGTAGTCAGTATGAGACCAGTTTGAAACAAAAAGTGGGAGAAAAGTGTAGATTAGGAAATCAAATCAAGGTGAAAACACAAACTAAAATGCATAACACAACAAATAGTTATACCTCAACAAGAAGACCCAATCTCATCAAGGGAAGAGGGAAACTTGTACCCAAGAGCTCCTAAGACATGAGAATCCCTAGATAATGATTCAAATGTGAAATGCTATTACCCTAATTGTAACTCACTAATTAGCTCAATAGATATTTGGGCATGGTAACTTTGCATAAAACTTGGATCCTAAAATGGTTGAGAGATGTATTTTTAGAGATTTTGGAGGGATTTTGATCCAAGGGTGGAGATTGATTTGGAAGATCAATGGTGGAGGATAAAAATGATGTGGAGGGCCTAGATTTGATCTTGGAGGAATGGAGGGCTAGGAATAAAAGTAAATCTTTTATTCATTTTGGGAAAAGGGGTGATTAAATGAGCATGGGTGTGGAGGATTATTTTTGAATTAAAGATTCATACGGGGAATGTAAAATCAATTGAAAATTTATTTTGGGATAAGTGGAAATAAATGAGTATGGGTGAGGTAAGGGGTTGTAAGAAGAATTAATTGTGATGTGGGATGTTTTTAAATAAAAAATTGACTTATGTGGATTTATTTTAATTTTTTATTTTGGAGGATGTGGGGAAGGGTGTTAAACTAGGTTTGACCACCTAAATGAGAGGTTGGGATTAATTAAATGTAGGTTTTATTTAATTAATCCTAAGGCTAGGATGAGGTAGGCTAGGGTAGGCAATTAAATAATAGCTATTTAATTGTCTAGGGTAGGGATAGGTCAATTAATAGGCTGAATTAATTAGTTAAGCATGGTTTAGCTAATTAATTAGATTTAGTGAAAAGGGGGAAATTGATTAAATAAATATTGCATATTTATTAAATCAATTGGCTAAGGTTTGGACTATAGAATTAATGAAATTAATTCAATTTTGGGGATAAAATGATGTGAATTTGGAAAATGGAGGGATAATTAATTAAATAAAAATTTAATTAATTGGTTAGAAGGGAAATTGGTGTGTTTAGGGATGTCGGGAGTCAGTTTGATGGTAAGAGACATTTTTAGGTGTCTACATTTGCCCCTCTTTGACGTGGCATCAGGACGTGGGAGGGAAGTGGCGTCAGGTCGAAGAAAAATATGCCCCAGCTGCCGGGAAGGAGTAAGATGGATAAGGGATGCCCCCTTGAGAGATCGACGGGAAAATAAAAAATTTCTAGGTGAGTTCTCGAAAGGATGCGACAAGAGTGAAAGTTAGATAGGGGACGGAAAAAGAGGATGACAGGAAGAAAAACAGAGGAAAAAGGCTGAGATCTGCACTCTAGGGGGGAAAAAGAGGGGGTGGAAGAATGACATGGCCCACTATATTAGGTGAAGTGGACCCTTAGAGTGCCGCACTTGCACACATTTGACTTTTGAGAAGGAGCGACGGAGAGATGGCAGACTGCAACCCCCAATTCCCTCGACTTCGACACATTTCTGAGTGGTTTCGATCGTTTGGCCGGGCACCGGAGGCTGGACCCCATGTAGGGTCTAACCCTGACTTTTCATTTTTTGTCACTTTTTTGTGTTCAGGAATTGGGGTTAGATTGCGTAGTGCCAAAAGTTAAGCGGATTAGCGCCATCCTCTAGATTGGCACTATCTGCCAGGGTAGCATTAGGGCGGTTTGTCGCCATTTGCCTAGCAGTTTAGCGCTATTTTTTGAAATAGCGCAATGTTGGAAAGTGGTTAGGGTTTGGCGTTTTAGCGCCAAATGCATGTTAGGGTAGCGCTATGTTGTGAACTAGCGCCATTTTGGGTAGTAGCGCTATGCTTCATTTTAGTGCTATATAGGGGATTAGCGCAATATATGATATATGCGCTTTTGGTAGAATTGACGCTATTCACTGGATTAGCGCCAAGTGACAAGGTGACGTCATTTTATAAAATGGCGCTAAGTATGCTGTGCAGTAGCGCAATATGTGGGAGTAGTGCAAAGTATATTGCGCAGTGGCACTATTATCTATAATAGCACCATTTAGAAGAATTAGTAGCGCTATTTGTGAAATGGAGCAAAATACGGTTTGTTTTGGCGCCAAATGATTTAGGCGTTCAACATCAGAGAAAAAGGGGGGATTTGGAAGAAGACAAGTAGATTTCTGACCATAAAGTTGTGGATGCAGGATACGTAGTCATTTATAGTGTATTCACGGGAGCTACGCGTGCCATCTATGATGGCACTGTTCGACCAGTATGATGATGTCGCACTGGCCCGACTGGCTAGGTTGGGGTTCTTGACAGTGGTGTCGATGCCGGTGCTACGAGCCCATAGAGCTTTGATGACAGCTATATTGGAGCGGTACCGCTCCGAGACCTGTGCATTTTTGTTGTCGACTTGGGAGATCACAATCACGCTTGAGGATGTTTATCGCATCCTCAAGCTACCTACTCAAGGTCGGCGGGTTAGATATGATACAAGGAGGGGACATAGGGCCCTGATCAAAGTATTGGGTGAGGCTCACATTGTGTTATCAGTAGATGGGTAGGAGATGAGCTATGAGGGGACACTGGCGATGGGTGCAAATCCCTTTGCCTTATTCCTGTGTGCTTTGATTGGTGGTGTGGTGATGCCTGATAGGAGAGGCAGGGGTTTCCCGGTTGGTTGGGGGAGATGATTGAGGGGATGGTGAGGCATGAGACCGTGTATGCCTAGGGGCCAACGATGTTGGGGTAGCTGTATCATGAGATGCATACAATTGTCTATCTATATGATTCAACTTTGTCAGCTGGGGTCACGCTGTTACACGTGTGGATTTGGGAGCACATTACAGTTACCCGGCCGACGTGTGGGTACTATCGCCAGCCATTTGAGGCCTTTGTGTTCTTATATCAGGATGCTAAGTACACGTATACTGGACATGTGCGGTATTGGAGGCGAATGTTAGATGATGTTATTCGGGTGACGTGGTGACCCTACATCAAGGTGGAGCCGTGGCCGGATGATGATTTGCACATGCCTTTTACTTTTCAGCAGCGATATCTGATAGGTCGAGGAGACCACACCATAGACATGTATCTACCCTCGCGGGTCATGCAGTAGTTTGGATTGAGGCAGGACACTCCACAACAGATGGCCATTTTTACTCAGACCCCTCGAGATGCGCCCTTCTGGCGTGCAACCATACAGCCACAGGTCGCTCTAGATGACTTTGCAGCTCTACGGCCAGTGTGGTGGGATTGGGGGAGCACGGTCAAGGATGTAGGTACTACACCTGCATATGATATATGGTGGCAGATGTGGCGGCTGACTCGATTTACAGACCTAGCAGAGGAGGCAATCCCGGCGGATGAGGCAGTGGGGTCAGGTGATGGTGATTTAGATGATGGGGATGATGGCTCCGATGGAAATGATTTCTTGGAGGAGGGGGAGGAGATCATTGAGGACTACATAGTGGAGGTGGGAGTAGATGAAGAGGAGAGGGTGGTTGGAGGGGAGGGGCAGCCGATGGATGTGCTGGCGGTGGCAGCAGCTGGACAGGTGCCTCAGCAGCAGGTGAGACAACAGGCACCTACTTAGCAGGTTCCTGTTGAGCAGGTGCAGATTGGAGTGGGGTGACAGCCTAGAGGGCCTCGACGGCGTGGGGGACAGCTGAGGGTGGATAGGGGGGTCTACCCCAACCACAAGTAGGGCAGCAGCAGGCTGTCATTGTAGGGCAATAGGTAGATGGGCATCAAGCAGAGGCAGACTTGTCAGGGGAAGGTGGAGAGGCAGAGGTCGAGAGGGCAGCCTCTCATCGGCGGGCTCGGGGTGAGGAGGAGGAGATGGAGACCTTGCGGGCACATGTAGCCAGCCTACAGGAGGCTTTAGAGAGCCAGGAGGCAGAGTTGGTTCAGTTGCGGGGGGCATTGGCCTTATTGGATGGGTCAGATGGATAGGTGGCTGCATTGCAGGCATAGCTAGCCCAGACTCAGGGTTACATTGTAATTTTAATTGGAGAGCGGGATGCAGTACTTGCCAAGGCACAATAGGCAAAGACTACGGTGGGTATCCTGCAGGTGTCAGGTGCTGGTCTGGCCCCTGTTTTAACAGTGATGCAGACACAGTTGTCTCAGGCACAGACAGTCATATCAGTTACAGGGACAGCTAACCGAGGTATAGGGGGAGTTGACAGAGGCCAGAGCACAGGTGGAGTATTATCAGGGCCTTAATTACTCGACAATGCCAGTAGAGCAACATGCACCGAGATTCAGTCAAGTCAGTGGATCGAGGGCATCCAGGTCTCATAGGTCTAGATCTGTTCAAAGCATCCAGCATGCGATGGGTCCCCCATCACATGTGCCCCAGCAGGTTCCACAGGTTTCGGTTCAGCCGCAGCCGCAGCCACAGCCACAGACAGGATCACAGCCACGATCAGGGTCAGAGTCTCCCACTCCCTCAGAGAGAGGATCCTCCATGTGACATTTATATCATGTTAGCCCTTGGAGGCATTGTATCAGGACATTGTATTTTTTGATGTATATATGAGCGATGTACTTTTTTTGCGGTGATTATATATGATATGATGCTTTTTGATGGTCTATGTGTTTGTTTATGATGCTCTATTATGATTATGATAATGCCTATGTTGATGGATGCAGTATGCTTTGTGGATTTATATGCTATGTGTTGGTAATTTTCCCAGACTGGATGCTTATTCCCAATCATCCCTACAAAGTAGCCATCATTGATCAACAGGATTCTTGGGCCAGGGGCCAACAATATAGGAGATAGACTCTATAAATATCTCCTCTTCTTCTTTGGGCTTTACAGAACCAAGGGGGTATTCCCTATTCAACATCTATGAAATGTATCTATGTACTAGCTGGGATGTTGACACAAAGTAGATAAATCCTCTCTTATGCAGACCAAAACTGCAAGATAAGTGCAAAGGGGCTAGCTTTGGGCCTATATTCAGTTGTAAAAAGAGGATTTCGGTCCTAAAACTACTCCTAAAGTCCTAAAGGTTTGTATTTGAAATTTACGTTTGATTTTATGTTTGGATGCAAAACTGAGACTTTGGGTTGCAACCTCAATATAAGATTGGATTGGTGCCTATCCAGGGCTCGGAGTCAATAGACATACACATGTGAATGGCCAGCATGAACATATACCAAAGACTAGATATCAAGGGGATTTTAATATCTACCTTACAGATACTTCCCAAAAATTAGGTGCTTAATCATTCATACTTAGTGGTACCCTGCTGCAACACATTTTCTCAATGATTAACCTAAAACATTTAATTTGTTCCTTGAACAAAAGTAGGAGATTAAACATTTAATATAGAAAAGTTATATCCCTGAACCTTAACAACCCTTAGTTATCCTAATTCAAAAGAAACTATGCCCACAACTTGGAGACAAATGATTAAACACATGCACAGAGCATTTCTCATATAAAATAGCATGAAACCAGTGAATTCGTGCATGAAACATACAACATGAGACTCATAAACTTACAAGACATCAAGAACAGGGCCACCAATGAAGTTGTATTCTGTCACAACACCAAAATTTTGTCCAGTTTTCAACAACCTAATGAGTAACACAGTTTTGCTTTTATATCAAGACTGTGTACCCAGCAAAATTAATTACAAGGCAAATAAAAAATCTGTCAGATTCAATGCATGTGGAATGGCGCTCAGAAACATTTAATGATACAGAGAGACAAAGAGGAATAAGCAGGTGGAATCAGGATTTGCACCGCCGTTCAAGGACTTTCATCTTCAATTGGGTTGCTGACCTATCAACTCCATCAACTATCCTCTGCAAATCCACCTACCAACAGGCCTCTTTGAAATGCAACAATAGATACCTCTGTTATTTTCCAGCTCAAAAATGATTGCAAATACACAGGAAAACACCTACGTTGCAAGTTCAAAACATGGTCGTCGATCATGATTCCATCGCTGAGATCCACAGTGCTAAAAACCACAAAAAGCCAAGAGCCAATGATTACATGCCACGTAGGCACCCCACACTTCTATTGCTGACTTTTCCCTTTCCTCATTTTGCCATTTTGTCCCTTGTATATACATATCCAAATGCATATACAATCGCCACTGTTCGCCTCTCAAAATCCCTTGTATATGCAAAATGCACATACATGCAACAGTTCCCAGGCACGTGGCATCTTGTGATTCGTCCTCCGTCGCTGTGCATTTGATCTCCATCGGCCATCGGAATGACCCAAGAAAGGTTGGCCGATACACACGGTCCTGGCGACAAACTCTTTGCATATCGGCTACTGTACAAGCATACAATCGCCTTATACAACCCCCGGATCTCAGATTACTATTCACTGTATTTGACTCCTCCTTCGCATCTGGGTTGTATATCTTTGTTTTGTATATCGGGTTGTATGCTGCATATACAAACCCAATATACATGCTGCGGACCCCAAACTTGTATGAAGCATCTTGGAATTCTACTCGGGTCTGGAATGCATATTTGTACTTATATGTTTTGAATATATGTCGGCATACATACAACCACCATTTTATACAACTAGTGGGCCCAACCCATTTTCTCTCTCCTTTGCACATTTGATTGCACATCGCATATACAAATGCAATGTACAAGCTAGACTTCGCCACAATTAAAAAGCACATCTGAAATATTTTGGAATCCAGCTTGTATATCGGCGAATGCATATCTCCTTTGTATATCGACCATATACAAACTCACTTGTACATACCCGCGGGCCCCACCAATTGTATCCTTGCTGCACTGTAGCAAATGTATGTGCGCCAACCTTTGTATATTTTTCAATGTACATTTCCTTTGTATGTCCGATCATACAAAGCAAATATACATGCAACCCGATATGCAAGCAGCGAATATTCCTAGAAGATTCCCGCTTGTATATTCCGCCCTTGTACATTTTCCTTTTTAGCCCGATATGCATCTAAAATGCATATAACTCAATTCTTTATCATTTTTTGGAGGCCGATAGAAATTTCATAACCCTGCCAACATACAACTTGCACTTGCACATACAAGACTTAACATTTTTCTCAAGTGTGACAAGAAAAAGCGATAAAACACTGCATGTAGGTGGAGGAACAATTTAAACCAAGGCACCAAGGGTTTGAAGGAATACACACAGGAACTTGCAAACTCAATTTCAAGACCCTAACCCTAGGTGAATACCACCACTATGGATGTGTTGTGTTTATGCAATGCAATGCATTATGTTGATGTTGTGGATGTACCTATTGATGTAATATGACAGATGCAATGATGGTTTACTTATTTCGATATATGCATGGTTTGTGATCTATGAATTATATGATCTATAATGCAAATAAAATGTTTGGATTAATAAACATTTCTTATGGATGCAAAAATGTGATGCAATGGAAATGTATGTTTATCTAATTAAACACATGTTATATATGGAAAATATGGATATGGAACTATGTTTGTAAAATGCAGCTAAATGATTATGATTGTGATTATGCACGTAAATGTAACTAAATGATTATGAGATGATATAGAGAATGCAATGTGATGCTTAATGATTTTAAAATGCACCTATGTGATTACAAACTTAAATGATTATGGTATGAAAACTAAAAGGACTCTAGAATGAATCTAAATGATTATGATATGCAACTTAACAGATTCTAAAATGAACCTAATGATATAATATGCAACTACAAGATTCTAAAATGAACCTAATGAGATAATATGCAACTACAAGATTCTAAAATGAACCTAATGAGATGATAAATGATTATGATATGTACCTAGATGATATGTGAAGTGCAACTTAGGTGATAGGTGAGATGATCAAGTCTTGATACACATGACGTTCTTTGTTTGACCCTGAGTGGTGGGGTTGTGGGAAAGGGGACTAGGTGGGGAGATGATAGGGGTGTATGGATAGGATTGGGAGCATCTAGAGGATGGGGGTGGGGAGACAAAAGAATTGTTAGGTCATAAGACACCACGTGATTGAGGGGGATTGGCTTTGGTTCAGGATGTGCTAAGTGGGAGCAAGATGGGGGGGTTGGATGAGTGAGGGGATTTTAGATGGGGGGGAGATAGGGTAGGTGATTACAAAATCTAGGCCCTGATGGTATAGTTGAATGAGTGATTAGGATGATGATTTTGAGCTAGTAACAGTAGTTGCATAAGATTAATTGAGAGCATTTATTAGTTTACTATAGCAATGTGGGATACAATTCACAAAGGTATGAAATGACCTAGGTGATGATATATATCCCACAATTGCATGGACTAGACCCACAGACAATAGGTTGATTTCATGCGTGCCCAAGGTAGTATAATCTTGCCTAGCCTGGGAAGGGGACTCATAGCAATGAGTGTGAATATATAAGGTTTTGATGCCTGTATATGCAAATGGGACACATCATGTTAGAACCGACCCAGGCTTCAAGATATGAATACTATTCCTGGAGTAATGAAACCAACCCACAAGCACAGCATACAGAAATAATGACCATGTCTACTCTAGGTGTTGTCCATCACTTGCCATGATATAATGAGATCAAGGTAGCTTTGGAGATGACTTATAGTGAGACAAAAAGATAAAAATCAATAATCAAAAAGACCAATGAAAAGATACAAATAGCCTTTGTGTACTCTTGCCAAGAGACATGTTGATAGGATGACCAATTTTTGTCCATCGTAGGAACGATATATCCTAGGATGCAAATCAGTTGGATTTGATTGAAGAATTTTTGAGGTGGGCAAAAGGATAGTTTGTCCATGTGTAGGATTATGGTTGGTATGTTGATTGATGATTTTTGCATTAGGGGACATGCTTGAAGTGTATACATAGCGTGTGTATCTTTTATTAGGTCCAAAAAAAGATCAGTGAATGGGGACCATCCAAACGGGGTGGATGGGTGCATCTTAGGTACCTGAGTACTGAAAACATCCTTCGTATTCCAGACTGCCTACATACCCTGTGTCCACAGGATCAAGGTACTTTCAAGATGCGGGCGAAATGAATATGTAGTTCTAGTAAGAGTTGATGATGTAGGTATGATCTAGGATGGTTGTGATGGTGAGGAATTGATAGATGTTGATGGTTGCATGTTGTATGGTGGGTGATTTGTGGTGAATTGTGTTGTTTTTGGATTTTCTGTGTTTTCTATTATTTTTTGGATTTTTTGATTTTGTATTATTTTTTGATTTTTTTTAATTTTATTTTGAGTTGTTTTTGGATTTTATGATTTTGTATTGGTTTTAGATTTTTTGGTTTTCAGCTGTACCAAGGGGAGCTTACAAGGATCCTCATTCCATGGGTTGGGCTTGGGTGTGATAATACGGGATGGCGATAGGACTTGATGTTTCAGAATTCCAATCCATGGGATGTGTGCGATACGAAGTGTTGTGATGGTAAGAGGACTTATTAGATGGTAGAACTGGCCACTACGCATGGCGCCTAAAACAAGTTTTCACCATGGTACTTATCCAAGGCGTCATCGAAGTGATTTTCACCATTAGAAGTTTTTATTGCACTCAGGTTTTTTCTTGATTTTTATTTTTATTTTTTATTTTTTTGACTTGGGGTACCTGATGGGTTATGCATAAAATTTCTTTAGATGTAGGATGTTCATAGGCTCATCCAGAGGCTTCCCCTCAGGTGTTGCAAGCTAATATGCTCCTGATCCATATTCGGCTATGACGACATAAGGTCCTAACCAATTGGGTTTGAACTTTCCTTGCTTAGGACGCTCTTGCAGGTTCTTCTTATTTTCCATAAGGACAAGGTCACCTACTTCAAATTTTTGATTTCTGATCCTCTTGTTGTAGCTTCTTCTGATGCGATTTTGATATGCCTACAAGTGGTTCAACGCATTCAGGCATTTCTCATCTAGTAATTCTAGCTGATGCAACCTTGCGACTCGATATTCCTTATCAGTGATTATGTTTTGCAGGGATACTCGTAGAGATGGGAGCTCGACCTTAATAGGTAAAATGGCTTTAGATCCGAATACTAGTGAAAATGGAGTGGCTCCTGTGGGGGTACAAATGCTTGTGTGGTAGGCCCATAGGGTAGGGTTGTGTTGAAGGTGCCAGTCATGACTAGCTTCATTGACTGTCTTCTTGAGAATGCAGAGGATGGTTTTATTCAAAGCCTCTACTTGATCATTTCCTTGAGGGTAATATGGGGTGGAGAAATGATGTTTAATTTTGAATTTTTCACACAAAGTGCAAACTTTTTGGTTCTTGAATGGCTTTCCATTGTCAGTGACAATGGAATGAGGGATGCCATAGTGGCAGATGATATAGTGGAGGATGAATTTGGCTATCTGGGTTCTAGTGGTGAAGGTAAGTGGTATTGCTTCCACCCACTTGGTGAAGTACTCAGTAGCAGTGATTATGAACTTATGGCCATTGGAGGATGGGGGATGTATTTTCCCTACGAGGTCAAGTCCCCACTATGAGAAAGGCCACGGCGTCATGATGGGTTGCAACTCATGTGCTGGTGCGTGGATGAGATCGCCATGTTGTTGACATGGTAGGCATTTTTTGATAAACTGGTAGGCGTCTTGGTCCATGGTTGGCCAATAGTATCCAGTCCTTAGGATCTTTTTAGACAGAGCGGGTCCACTTGAATGTGCCCCACAGATGCCTGCATGTACCTCTTCCAAGGCTACCTCATCTTCCCTAGAGTCTAAACATTGTAGAAGTGTGCCATCAAGACTCCTTTTGTATAGGGTGTCACCTACAGGGATGAAGTGGGAGGCTCGACAGATGAACGATTTTTGTTGTGAGGTGGATAGGTTAGGGGAGGATATTATCGCGGAGCTATAGGTAGGTTTCTTGATACCACGGGGATAGGGGACCAATGACTTCACACACTAGTTCTAATTGAGGAACATCATATGCTGGGATGGGGAGTTCTTCTATTAGGAACTCAAATTTCTTGTTGTCTTTCTTCATGTCTACCAGAGATCTGATGGTGGCCATGGCGTCTACAGCTTTGTTGTTGAGCCTTGGGATTTGCTCGAAGTGGATGTCATTGAAGTAGTCTTTGAAATCATCGACCATCTTTTTGTAGGGTAGGAGCTTATCATCTTTGGTCTTGTACTCATTATTTACCTACCAGATGACTAGTTGAGAGTCTCCATACACAGTCAGCTTCTCAATTCTCCATTTTATTGCCATTTGGAGACCTGTAATAAGGGCCTCATATTCTGCCACGTTGTTGGTGCATGGGAATGTGATTTTGAAGGACTTAGGGATGGTGTCGCCCTGAGGGGTAACAAACAGGACGCTTGCCCCCGAGCCTCTGTGTGTGTACAATCCATCGAAGTACATCTTCCATGTGTTTGTGGCTGGTGTGATTGTCAAGATAGCTTCGTCAGGAAACTCTGCTAGTGTAGGATGTTTTGCCGGAATGGGTGCTTCAGCCAGCTGATCGGCTATAACCTATCCTTTGATGGCCTTTCTCTTAGTGTATTCAATGTCAAATTCAGTGAGAATCATGACCCATTTTTCCATTCTCCCAGTAAGAGCAACTCTGTTTAGCAAATATTTCAATGGATCGATCTTGGCAATGAGCTTGGTCTTGTGATTGAGCATATAGTGTCTTAACTTTTGTGAAGTAAAGACCAGGGCTAGACATGCTCATTCAATTTGTGTATAGTTTAGCTCATATGAAATCAGGGTGCGGCTGATGTAGTAGATGGCTCTTTCCTTCTCTTGTTCATCGTGTTGTGCTAGTAAGGCTCTGATGGTTGTCTCTGTTGCTGAGATATATAACAGGAGGGATTCTCCTTGCCTCAGTGGGGTTAGAACAGGGGGATTAGCTAGATAATCTTTGAGTTGGTCAAAGGCAGCCTGACATGGAGTGTTCCAGACAAAAGCTATGTCTTTTCTGAGTAGGTGCTGGAATGGTTGACATTTATCGGCAAGTTGGACAATGAACTGACGGATAGACTGGAGTTTTCCTTGCAGACTTCTTAGTTGTTTCAATGTTTTCAGATGAGGCATTTCAGTGATGGCTTTGACATTTACGGGATCTACCTCGATTCCTCTCCTAGAGACTATGTATCCCAAGAGTTTGCTAGAGGTTACCCCGAAGACGCATTTATTTGGATTCAGACGAACATTGTATTGCTCTAATCAGTCGAAGATCTTAGCCAATACATCCAGGTGTTCTTCTCTGGTCTTTGATTTCCCTAGTAAGTCATCCACATAGTCTTCCATGATGTGGTGAAAAAGGTCATGGAAGATGACAGTCATAGCTCTTTGATATGTAGCTCTGGCATTCTTCAGGCCAAACAGCATTACGACCCAGCAATACCTCCCCCATGGGCATATGAAGGTTGTCTTATGTTGATCCTCTTCGGCGATTTTGATTTGGTTATATCCTGAAAAGTCGTCCATGATAGATAACATCTCATGTCCTGTCGTTAGATCCACTATCATGTCAATGTTAGGCAACGGGAAGTCATCCTTTGGGCAGGCTTTGTTGAGATCTCTGAAGTCAGTGCAACAGCAGATTCGCCCATCAGGTTTGGTTATTGGTACTAGGTTGAAAACCCATTCCAGATAATCAATTGGGCGAATGAACCCAACATCTAGTAGTTTCTTTAGCTCTGCCTTGACTAGGAGGGCCACTTGAGGATTCATTTTTCTAAGCTTCTGCTTTACTAGTTTCGCATCAGGGCGTACTGCAAGGTGATGGACAACCAAAGTGGGATCCAGCCCTGGCATGTCTGCATAGGTCCATGCAAAATAACTATTTCGACATTTGAAGAATGTCAAGAAGTTTTCCTGTTCTTGTGTGCTGAGAGATTCTGCCCTGAAAGTGATTTCCGGTTCTTCTTATGTCCCAAGATTCATCTCTTGGGCTAGCTCGACTAGGACAGGTGATCTGTCTGGATAAACCTTGTCTATCTCGGGAAGGCCCATGCTTCCATCTCCTAGTGCCTCATGGAGGTTTTCACCAGGAGATACATCTTTTATTTTTACTTTTCTGGGATCTAACACTGCCGTAGAATGGTTTTCACCATCAGATCCATTTTTATTTTTATTTTATTTTTATGACTAGAAGCAGGGGTTGTCTCCCTAAAATAGGCATGCATATCAAGTTCCATGATGTATCCTGCTCTGTGATCTTCTAGGGGGAAGTGATCTCTAACCCCCATCATTTCAGCGATGGCCTCGTCGTTTGGTGCTACGTCAAAGACAGGAGGTCCCTGTTGGTCCCAATCTATGAGGTCCGGGTATACCACGCATAAGTCATTGGATGACAAGGCTAGGGTGGTGACTGTGGAGATGGTGCATATGGATGAGTCAAATAAATCAGCAAAGTCACTAAAGGAGTCTTGATGGTCCGTTTCATTGACATTGTCGACTTCAGGGGAGACTGTAGCAACCTCGGCTAAGATACATTCGCCGGTAGTGAGGATACATTATTTTTTACCATATCCTAACCCTTGAGTATAGGGGTTTCTTGTTGCTTGGACTGGTTCCATGATCCCCTACTCATGAAGGCTGATACCACCTTGTCCTTTGTAGCCCATGTTTTTGACAATTTATGAACCTTTACCATAGATTTATGTTGGTATGGTAGGAGTTTCTTGTTCATTTTCTTCGTCCTTATATAGCCAGGATGAGATATCTTCAAGTACATCCTGATCCAGGAGATATTTCTTCTCAAAGATGGGTGATGGTTTACACTTGATGATGACTGTGTTGGTTGTTTTTGTCTTTGGGATGCCAAATGTTTTAGGATTGGGTAATGTGCCCACACAAAAGGTACCATGCAGGTCGTATTCCCCACATCCCATGTCGGTGAGCTTGATCTTGACCTCGGGCGGTGGTGGTGTTTGGGATGAAGTGGTGGCAATGTTGGCAGGGTCGATGTATGAGGTGGAAGCTGTTGGATTGGCTTTGGTGGTGGCTTTGTTGTATGGGCAGAAAGTGTGGTTGTGGCCTTCCAAGAAACTGCAGTATTGGAAGGGGCGGGGGTCGGCATAGATAGTTACCTCCGTACCGTTGTGAGGGAACTTGAGGCATTGATGGAATGTGGATGGGACGGCTTGCATAGCATGGATCCATGGTTGGCCGAGAAGAATGTTGTAGGGGAGGTCAAGATCAAGGACCTGACATTTTGTTTCCAGTATTTTCTGTCCCACTTGAATAGGGAGCTTGATGGTGCCTTCAAATAGTCGTTCGGTGTCATCATAGCCTTTGATTGTGATGCACTCGTTGGTGTCTACAACCACATCTGAGTACCCCAAGTGCTTTAGCAGTTTAAGAGTGCATATGTTTAGGCCGGAGCCACCATCTATTAAGACTCTTTTGATTATGTGTTTGTGGATACGGACTTCGATGTGTAGGGTGTCATTGTGTAAGTGATCAGAAGCGGGAAGGTCCTTTTTTGAAAATGTGAGATGGTGAGGTGCGGCGATATGTCCTACCATGGCTTGGAATTGGGTTACATTCAAGTTGGTGGGAACTTGAGTTTCCAGGAGTGCTTTGTCAAGGACGTCCTTGTGAAGGGGTGATGTGTGGAGCAACTCAAGTATGGATATTTGTGTAGGGGTCTTTCCTAGATGCTCTAGGAGGTTATACCGATTGGTAGGTGATGGACGTGTGGTTGGACGAGGGGGTAGGGGATCGGATGTGGATGCAGGCATTTGTTCAGTGGTAGGGTCTGTGCGAATGGATACACGGCCACGACGGGTTGTGACAGCGCAATCGGGTGCTTGTGCCTAAATGGTGATTGTGTTGACATGATGAGATGATGGTTCTATCCGCCCTACGATAGAGTCATAGGATGCAGGTGGTGGGGTGACGTTGTATGCTTGATTGGATGAGGAGGCTTTATTATGGTTGCACAGTGGATCCTTGTAAGCTCCGAGGTTGGCGTTTGGTGATGGTTGGGTGCTTTGATCAAGGCTGACTTGATTTTGATCTATAAGGTCTTCGATGCAATGCTTTAGTTGCATGCAGTCAGCAGTTTTATGACCCACAATGCGGTGGTATTCGCAATAATCATTTTCATTGTACCATGCCGCTTTGAGCTCATTCTCTTGATGGGGTCTAACAGGTGGGAGTCTGATCAAACCTTTCTTGAGACATCTATCGAGGATGTCCTCGATAGGTTCCCCTAAGGGAGTAAATTGCCTTCGATGTTTGCGTGGATTAGTTTGCCCCCTTGGGTTATTTTCATTGGTCGCATATGTATGTGCAGGTGTTTGATTTTGCACATGTTGGACGACTTTCACATCCGTGACGTCGTCATTAAAAGTGTTCTTGTTCTTCCCCCAATAGCGTGGCTTGTCATTTGATTGTGTGTTGGCGTTGTTGTTTGTGTTGGGGGTGTTGATATGGGGTTTGTTGTTGTTGTTGTTGTTGGATTTGTAGTCATACAATTTGATGGAGCCCTTGGCAATGAGGGCCCGTTCAATGGTGGTACCTTTGTCGATGACCTCTTCAAAGGTAGACGCACAAAGGATTTGTAAATGGAACCCTAATTCTTGATTGAGGTTGGTCACAAACATGGGACGAGTTGTTTTTCAGGAATTGGCCATGGGAGTTTGCTTGCTAAGCTTCTCCACCTTTGCAAGAAAGAAGCGAAGGCTTCTCCGTTCTTTTTTTTGGTGTTGCAAAGGTCTGTCATAGACATTTCGTGCTCGAAGTTGTAGGAGAAATGGTTTATAAATTTTTTCGCAAGCTCAGGGAAAGTCCTAATGCCTGGGGGAAGATGTGCGAACCATTCAGTGGCTTGACTGCTAAGGCTTCTTGAAAATAGTCTCATTAGATAGGTATCGTTATTTGAGACTTCTAAGCAAGTGATGTAGAACTCCCTAAGATGATCCCTAGGGTCTCCCTTTCCCTTGTATTTATCAAATTTAGGTGTCTCAAAGTTCTTGGGGAAAGGGGGCATGTACAATGTGCGATCAAATGGATAGGGGCAAATGTTCTCAAAGGAATAGTGCTTGCGCTTGCCCCCAGTTTGCATGTCGTCTACCTTTTGGATCAAGGCCTGTACAACATTTGTGAGATCTTGTGGTGGTTGTGGTTGGAGTGTGTAGGCCTATTGATTAGTGAGATGTTGGAGATGGGGTGGGATTTGATGTTGGAGATTTGTTTGGTTGAGGTTTTGGTACTGCGGGTTGGTGTTTTGGTTGATTTGTGCCTGATGTTGTTGATATGCGTGGGGTTGTTGGAGAATATGTGGTGGTATTTGGGGATTGGTTTGATGTTGTGTTGATGAAGTTATGGGGTTATGTGGATACATGACATTGGACGGATTGACATTGGATAAGTGGACGTTGGATGGGTTGGACGTATTGTAAGGTGGTTGTGAGAATAATTGTCATAGGTATGCTATGGTTTGAGGGTTGGGTGGAGGCACACTCATAGAGGTACTTGCATGTGTGATGTTCCCTTGTATGCCCAAGGTGATCTGTGGAATGGAAGAGTTTATGGTGGTTGTGGTAGTGGATGTGATGACGGGTTGGGAGGTGGTAGGAATGGAGACACTTGTGGGGATTATAGGTGTGATGGCATTGGAGGTTGTGTTGGCGGTAGATACGATGGGAGTTGATATTTGAGGGATGATAGGTTGGGTGTTTGATGTGGTAGGAATGGTGTTAGAGGTGGATGGTTGTGATGAGGTCGTGGTATCTGGTAGTTGAGCACCAATTTTGAGGAGATGATCAAGATATCTATTTGGATCCGACCTTAGGATTTTGTCAAGTAGGTCCATGCTATCAGCGTCTTGTGTAAAGCTCAAGACATCTAGATCATCTTGGGACATGGTGGGGACGTTTTGGGGTGGTGGTGGTGGTGGTGGTGGTTGTTGTAAGAAATGGAAGGGATTTTCATTGGGATTATATAGGGGGATGTGAAAGAGTGTAGGTAGATTGTGTGTTTGGCTAATGGGTATGTTGTTGTCGTTGGTGTTAGGCATTCCTATGCCCTGATATTGTCCTGCCATTTCTTGATTCTTTTTGTGTTGTGATCTAGTTATGCGCATGCACGTGTATGGATTTGATTTTGAGGTGGAGTGAAATGGATAGGGAGACCTTAGAGAATTTGGATTAATTTGTTCGACCCAAAGATGGATGTGGTAGTGAGATGGAGTAGCGAAGAAGATGAAGGGTGATTGTAGTGTGATGAAAGATCGATAGGTTTCTAGGGGCGATAAGAATGATATTGTGACTTGTTTTGCACAAATTTGGACCAAAAGATCTTGATGTTTGATATGAAGGATTTTGATGGTCAACAAGTTGAGCTTAGGTAAGATCTAGATTTGTGTTGCAAAAATGGATGTTTTCTCTTTGTTTGGGGTAGACTAATGACCTTACACAAAGAAGGATGATTATTTCACTTGGAAGGTAGACTATTGACTCTCCAAGCAAGATATGATGTGAAGGATGAAATCTAGATCTAGCTTTACCTCAAAGGGATGACGAGTTTTTGGTTGATTTTTTGATAGGTGTTTTGATTTGGAAGATTTTGGATATGTTTTAGATTTTTGGAATGATTTCTTGTGACAAGGATTTTTGTTTTGGTCCAAAAAGGTATGCAAGGATTAATGAAGATGAATGGATACGAAATTGAGTGGGTTGTGATATAGCAAAGGGTCCAACAATGATAATGATTGATTCTTTAAGGTCAAAATGAAGGTATGATTTGGAAATTTTGAGGAGAAAATGGATGGGATGTTGACGGATTTTTGGAAGGTGAATATGGATTATGGCATAGCAGGTCCTAAAGATCACAACTGAATAGGTCTCAGTTTCAGGAAAGTCAATCTGAAAATAGCGCCAATAAGGCAGTGTTGGTCGAGGCTTTGAAAAAGACAGATTTTGGTGTCAAATTTGGATTTTCTTTGATTGAAGTTTGATCAAATGGTTTTCAATGTCTCTTGGCAAGTTGTTTGAAAAATAATTTAAGCACATTAACACACAATAACCAAGATTTTGTTTGTGAAAAGACGTTTGATTTTGTTAAACAAGCACTTTGCACAACCTAAGGCGAAGATATGACAGTATTTGTTGAATCCCCTAGCTGTGCCTATTCAAAGCGGGTAGCTTCAGGATCTTGGTAGTAGCGGCTCCTCCTTACAATTAAACACACTTCTCACGCATACCAAGATCTAGGTTTCCTATAAGGCTTGTCCCTCACCAAACCTTTGGATTGTCCTTGCTACCTCGGCTAAGAACTGCATGAATCGGGGTCGCTTTAAAGGCTTCCCTTCTGCATCAACAAATAGAAAGATTTTGGCTTGCTAAACAAAGCTTCGTAGTAAGTGCTTTCGTTCAGGTGGTTATACGTGCGGCAACGCTACTCTCTGTTATGGAGACTCCCAGCCTCCAATGGTTACACCTTGGAGGGTTTTGGGGGAGGTTGGTTGTCGGTATAACATAACAACACCTGTTGCTTGTGACTTTCATCCCAAACACCTTATTTTATATAGAGGCTTGAAAGAGCTTGGCTTTAGCTTGTTGCCGCTTGGGTCATTCCCACCTTTCGAAGCGGGGTGGCGGGCCCTCTAAGGATTAACAAAAGCAACACAATCACAAAAATACTTTTGATCCCCAAGTTCATACAAAGATGCGAGGGGAGAGCATACGTATTCTTTATGCTTGCATCACACTAAACATGGTTCATTTTATTTCTTTGAATTATGTTGGGGGTGATTTATGCAAGTGTTGTGAGAAGCTTTTGATTCCCAAGGTCACCAAATGGTGCGAGGGAAGAGCATACACTTTTCACATTACAAAACACAAACTATGAAGACACTTCACGCAAATTTAGATTGATTTTCTTGATTATATGAGTGAAGAAATGCAGATTGTTGTTCTTTTTAATCCAATGATTTCATTGATGCAATTTGTGGTTCTTTTTAAAGCCCAAAGTCGAAATGTTTTGATAGTTGTTGGCACACAATTTTGTGAATTTTAGAACACCAAATTTAAAATGTTTGGCACACACACACACAAAGATTTGTTTGTTTGTTGATCAATTTTTATAGCACCAAATCGAAATGTTGTGTAAACTAGCATGCAAGGGTTCGTTTTAAGTTTCTAATTGAAGTGTTTTAAACAAAGATGAAAGAACCCTGCAAAAACTTGTTAGTGTCCTCGAGATGATGTTGGTGACCTGTAAACAAATTGTTAGTCCCTGCGCAGTCCGCAAAGTCAGTTTCTGGAAATGGCGCTAATATAGAGACCTAATGGCACCACTGCGGACAGAAAATGGTGCTACTGATAGAAACTGACAAAACACGTGACCCTCTAGACAAAATAGCGTTGATTCACAAATATGCGCTAATATCAGACCCAGAAGGTGCTAAAATAAATGTTTACGCTACAGGATTATACAAAAGGTGCTAATACAATAAATAGAAAGCGCTAAAACAGGTAATAGCACTAAATTGGGTCTAAGAAGGCGCCACTGCGCAAGTTGTCAAGCGGTTTGGTCACAGTCTACAGATAGCGCCATTTTGGACTTCGATAGCGCCGATACGGGCCTGGAAGTGTCCGTCCTGCAAACAAAGGTCTTCTAAGTGAAAGAGGAGGTTAGGCTGCACATAGAAGAGGTCCTGTTAGCATTGTTAGTCATTGACAAATGAAAAATAGGACAAAATAGAAGCCAACATGCATGTTTAGATTTTATGAAAAATTTGGCATGACCTCCCCTTGTACCTTCCAATATTCCTGCAAAATAGAGAGTAATTAGACAGGAAACACAGCAGGAAGAAGATGGATGAAATGGACATGTGAGTGAGTCCTAAGTAAGAAATGTGCTGCACAAAATAGTGCTAAAACAAAATATAGCGCTAAAAGACACTAGAGATAGCGCCGCTGCGCAGGGTATATAGCGCTGCACCTACAAAAACATGTCCTAAGCACAAAAACTCACACAAACAGATTAGATTCGAACCTTGTGGGTCCCACCAGGCGTACCAATATAGATTAGGAAATCAAATCAAGGTGAAAACACAAACTAAAATGCATAACACAACAAATAGTTATACCTCAACAAGAAGACACAATCTCATCAAGGGAAGAGGGAAACTTGCACCCAAGAGCTCCTAAGACATGATAATCCCTAGATAATGATTCAAATGTGAAATGCTATTACTCTAATTGCAACTCACTAATTAGTTCAATGGATATTTGGGCATGGTAACTTTGCATAAAACTTGGATCCTAAAATGGTTGAGAGATGTTGTATTTATAGAGATTTTGGAGGGATTTTGATCCAAGGGTGGAGATTGATTTAGAAGATCAATGGTGGAGGATAAAAGTGATGTGGAGGGCCTAGATTTGATCTTGGAGGAATGGAGGGCTAGGAATAAAAGTAAATCTTTTATTCATTTTGGGAAAAGGGGTGATTAAATGAGCATGGTTATGAAGGATTATTTTTGAATTAAAGATTCATATGGGGAATGTAAAATGAATTGAAAATTTATTTTGGGATAAGTGGAAATAAATGAGTATGGGTGAGGTAAGGGGTTGTAAGAAGAATTAATTGTGATGTGGGATGTTTTTAAATAAAAAATTGACTTATGTGGATTTATTTCAATTTTTTATTTTGGAGGATGTGGGGAAGGGTGTTAAACTAGGTTTGACCACCCAAATGAGAGGTTGGGATTAATTAAATGTAGGTTTTATTTAATTAATCCTAGGGCTAGGATGAGGTAGGCTAGGGTAGGCAATTAAATAATAGCTATTTAATTGTCTAGGGTAGGGATAGGTCAATTAATAGGCTAAATTAATTAGTTAAGCATAGTTTAGCTAATTAATAGGATTTAGTGAAAAGGGGGAAATCAATTGGATAAGGTTTGGACTATTAAATTAATGAAATTAATAAAATTTTGGGGATAAAATGATGTGAATTTGAGAAATGGAGGGATAATTAATTATATTTAATTAATTGGTTAGAAGAGAAATTGGTGTGTTTAGGGATGTCGGGAGTCAGTTTGATGGTAAGAAATATTTTTAGGTGTCTACAAAAAGATTGCAAATATGTGCCATTTACCATTGATGTCAAAGGGGGAGAGAAATCATGTGAAAAATTAATTGCTAATGAAAGGGGGAGCATTGAAGATAATGGTTGCAAAAGTGATAAGAGAAAGGGGGAGAAGGTCTTGTCTTGATGGTTGAATCAATTTTTTACATCATATGTTGCCATCAATGAGAAAGGGGGAGATTGTTGCAAATCAGTGTTGTCATTGATGTCAACATATTCTTGTTGCCATTGGTGTCAATTGTATCCTATTTTGTTCCCTGCTTAGAAGACTGCAACATTGAGGATATTGAGAAAATTAATGAATATCAATGGATGCGGACCACATGGTTGTGTAGAGGATTGTCTGAAGTAGCTCTAGTTAAGATTTGAGAGGTCTGCATGAGGATTTGAAGAAGCTATGGCCATTTGAGTAAAACTAGTTTTACTGTGATCAGAAGAGACAGAGTGACAGTAAATTTATCCAGACTGCTCCGCATTGAAATATTATGATCTATGTTTCTAGATGCTTGTTTGGGAAGTCAGTGTGTATCATCAACTCAAGTGGTTCATGGTTTGGAGGTCCACAAGCAATCTTTCTAATATGATAGACATGGCAGACAGTATTCTTGAGGTTCTAGATGAAGATGCAAGTGATTATGATGATTTGGAAGAGTGCGGATGTTCTTGTTGAATTCAAGGTGCTTATGGAGATCTCAGGATCATGTGACTGCGGCATTGAAGGTCTACATTGAAGTTTGAGCTCATTTTTTAAGGTTTCTTCCTTGATGTTGTTGTTCTTCCTAGTCTTGGCAGACCGGATGATACAAGCATGTTGCGGATAATCTAAGAGCAATTTTATGAAGCATGGCGTATTGATTAAAGAAGAATTGAGTCCCAATTATGTTTGGCCAACAACATAGTGATTTGCATTAAGTCAAATGTTTGTAATGCTGACCTTGATGTGTATTCCAAGGTTGATGAAGCATATAAAGACATGTAGTTGAATTGTGGAAAATCATCCTTGTGCGAAAATGATAAAATCCTAAGGAAGGTTCAGAAGCAAAGCAGACAACAAGAAGAGCAAAAGAATAAGGGCAGTAAAGGATGGAGAGATAATAAAGAAGCATTTAGGGGCAGAGCAGAAGTTTAGTAAGCTTTCAATGGGACTGAACTAGGCATGAAGAAGATGCTATTCATCAGTTCATTATTTCTGTATTAAACATAAATTCCTGTAGGTAGTGAGCCTCTCTGAGAAGTGAGCTCTAGACAGTGAGCCCTAAGGCAAGTGCCTTTTCATTTCATTTAAGTACTTTTAATAGGGTACAAATCTTGTGGGTTAACCCCCACCGTGGTTTTCCCTTAACCGAGTTTCCACGTAAAAATCCTGGTGTTGTGTGTTCATTTTGTTTCTACTCATGTATTGTTGATTCATGCTTTAATGTTTACATCATTAATCTGATTGCAAGTTGATAAAGAAGGTTGAAAGAAGAAAAGGTTAAATTTGCAAGACAACTGATTCACCCCCCCCTATCAATTGTCTGGACTAATTCCAACATCTTCTTCTTGTAGCTTTTCATCCTTGAGCTTAGTCTAGTTGTATTCCCTTTTCTTCCAACTAAGTTTTAGGGTGCTTAGTTTCCTCAACAAAGTTCTTAGGCTTGTCACTCCAAATTTTGATGCCCATTGCACTATTTTTAATTATACATTTGCTGACCCCAATAACTTTATTAAGGTTATCTTTGATGTTCTACAAATCATTTTGTAAGGCAATATTTTTTTTGGCATGATTATCCTTAACAAACTAAAGCTTATTCTTAAGATGAGAAATTTTCTCCCCATGTTTTACACATTCAGTAACAAGTTTGTTAACCTCTAGAACCACATCCCAAATTTGAAAGAATTTCTCCTCCTCCTTTGAAGGTACCTGGATTTCCCCTCCGAGCCTCTTGTCCAAAATTGAGCGCTTAATATTCAACCTATTAATCTCAATAAAAAAACTATTTTGTTAAATTATGCTATTCGTCAGAGGCATCATGAAGAATAGTCAACTCTTGTATAATTTGGTTTACCACCTATGCCACATCCTCCAAGGATTCAGGATTGCTAAGAGACAAGATAGGATCCCTAGGGGGAGTAGGATAGGGATCTTGGATGCAGGGGAAAGCACCACCTAACGAGGGTTTAGGGAAGGCTTTCTCCTTCCCTTTCATCTCAACATCCATCCTGTGGTCCCCAACCTTCCTTCTCGGCTCCTCAGCAATACCACAACTAGGCTTTTCACCACCCTTTTTCATACAAGTTACATTACCACCAAGGACCTCATGAGGGTCCAACCTAGAGGATTCAACCATCCTTTTTTACTTCTTTTCCATCATAGACCCAATCCCTTTACTATAACCCTCAACACCTCTCGTATCCTAGATCTCATTTGTCTTCTCTTTATATTGGGATTCATCTGACTTTTAATTAGATTCTCGATCTCCATCACTATCCTCCTACGATTGGTCCTCCAAAGTCACAGGAATGTCACTAGGAAGCCTAATACTTAAGTCCATAGAAGACTCAACCACCCTTATCCCTTTCTTGTTTCTTTTCTTTTGGGCATGATGGGGGATTGAAAGGTTTTTTTGTCTAACAAAATTGATAATGAGCATAATCAAACCCTAGTGCAAGGGAGTCATACTCAACCCCTTTTCGCATTCATTAATCAAGTTCTCCAAAGATCACAATAGATAGAATGAGCTCAATGAAACCAATCTTTTATACTGAAAGGGATTCAACACAAAGTGGTAGGAATAGAGAGACTTAAATTGTCCCTCTAAAGTGATGTACCTCATTAAATAGAGCACCACCTCATCCTATGGAGGTTTGAGTGAGCTTCGAGCCTGTCTGGAGTGGAGTTTTTCAAGTCTTCCCCTAGTTTGAGAAAAATTGAAATGGTGTCATCTCCCAATCTTCTATATTTAAAAATTTTAGTGCCAAAAGTTGACAACCTAGTAACCTTAGCTATTAGCTCCTTTGTAATTATGAAATCTAGGCCCTAAATCACAACTCTTCTTTTGTTCTAGCACCTGGTGAAGTCAATAGCTAAGGTAGTGTCATACCCATTAAATTTCTCAAAAAATGGAGTTATCCCACCATTAACTATTATTTTCCACACCTTAGAGTTCTACCTAAAATTGTTACAAGTGTTATTAAATTATTGTTGAAATGACATAAAACCATTTCTTTAAATTATGTAGATTAATTAATGCAATAAACCAATAATAAAAAAATTAACATAGATATAAGAGGAGTCTAGATGTGTACTTGATTATAGAACTAAAACATAAATAAAGTGATTGAAATAAATGTGTAGCTTGATGTCAGAGAGAATGAGGCTAATTTGATTGACATATAATTGATACAAAAATAATGAATGCATCCTTGACAAAAAAATATAACCTTGAACCCTTCGTGCAACCCTGAACTTTGATAGATTAGGGTTTTAGTGTTTGATGAAACTACTCACCTATACTTGCACCTACAATTAGAGAACTTGGTGGTGTTGATAAGCACTATTGGAACTTGTTATGCTAGGGACATGACGTTGATTAGCTTCCCTCCTTGTGCCTTGTTAGGATTAATGTCCCATCAATCTTGTAAATCCTATGTATTTAATTATTCCTACTAGTGTTTGTAAACCATTGATTAGGGATGAAGTATTCACCAAGTAGTGATCTTGTTTTAGTTGCATGCTTGATCCCGGTACCCAACGAATGATAGTTATCCAGAGGGTGCAGGGGGGTACCCCCCTGCACGGTCCAGGGGTCGTGTGTCCCAAAAACCACATTTTTATATATAAATTTCCATTGTAAATCTGGATCATTTATCATTAGGTCACAAATCTGATAGTAGAGGATATGTTGGCTTGTGTTGCCCTAGAAGGCAACCCCTTTATGAGGATATTGTATTATGACTATGTATGAGAAGAGTTGAGAGTGAAAAAGTAGACGTTGTTGGATTGAAGACTGAAGAGGAGATTAATGGTGTTGTATTGTAAACTCTATTGAAGTTGATACATACTGGTGCATCTCTTCTTGTGTGGAGTTTTTTTCCAAAAGGATTTCTCCACATATATGCTGTGTTATGTGTTTGATCTTTTGTTCTGTTATTTCTTTGTGTTGATTTCATACTATCTCTATTTTGGTTCTGCACAACTAAATATATATATTATAGTTGTAATCAGATTTCCATTGATAGTTGTTTACCTTCATTTCTAACATGCCTTAGTAAATCCCTATGGATCAATTCAACTATTTGTAGAAAATTGGAAGACATGTTAAGCAACATATGCAATAGTTGTGTAATTGACAATGATGCTAACTACTTGAGACTTGATGCATTGAACAAAGTGTAATGAATGTTGAAGTGACCTAGCACAAGAAATAGGGTTTTGATATTTGTTGATACAAAAGCTAGTGTGAGTTTGATAATTGATGCAAAGACTGAGCGTTGATAGAGATGTGATCCTTTTTATAGTAGATGCAAATGGATGAAAGATTCCCTAGATCCTTGAAATGACCTTGGGGTGATGCTCTTTTATGTAAGTCTTAAGGGTACAATTTGAACCTTTTGGTATGGGAGTTTAGCTGGAAATGACTAGTTGGGATTGAGCCAGTTTGGAGTCTTAATTAATCTTGAAATTTGACAAAGAGGGTCAAGTTTGTAAGTGTGACCTTAAATTGGGCATAAAAACAATGATTTGAGAGTTGTCATTGATTTGAGTTAGGTAAAATGATGTTTATGAATGTAGAAAAGAGTCTAGACTCCCTAGGAGCACCAAATCAATTGAAATCGTATATTAAGACTATACACTTAAAACACCCGCACAAAATGGTGTAAAATGAGAGAGGAAAGTGAGAAAGTGCACTTTTAACCTCTACAATCATATAAAAATGCTATTAACAATATCCATTGAACACCCAAAAAAAAAAAAAAAAAAAAAAAAAAAAAAAACTAACTCTACCACAAATATGGCCATATCTAACATTATGAAATGTATAAATATCTCTACAAAACTATGGAAAAGACAAATCAATACGAAAGTCAAAAAATGAAGTGACGAATCACATTTAACCATGTGTCATATAAGAGACAGTAGGAATAGGGAAGGCAAACCCAAAAATGTAAGCGTGTGAATTATCCGATCTGCCGGAATCGAACCAGCGACCTAAGGATTACCAAAGGCTTTTATGTCCCACTACAGTCCTCCGCTCTACCAACTGAGCTAAGATCGGGATATTGTTACCTCACGAGAAATTTAATAAGTAGTAATTTCAGTTCCTCTTATGCAAACATAGAAAATCTTCACACACACAGAACTTGGGCTAACATAGAAAGTCAATAAACAACGGCAGTTGCCGGTGCTTCTGAAAACACAGAAAAATGGCCAAATTACAGTTGTATACCTCTCTTAAATGCTTGCGACGATCCCACACCATTGCCGATTTTAACTCACATCGATTCATATAACAAACAACCTCTTTCCCTTTTATCAATAAACACAAACAACTAAATCTGAGATAATCGGGAGAGGAAACGTATTCTCGGCTGAATACACGAAAGTGTGACCAGTAGATTAAAGCGCTGCCTTTTCTTTCTCAGTCATTAAATCTCCTGCTCTAGCTAGACCAGTAGAAAAGTTTTTATTTTTTTAAAGGAATGGACCATGACAGAGGGGATCATGACTGCCATCACCCAAACAGTCAATTATCCCAGAGTCTGTAAGAGGTTTCCAGTCACTGCTTGAATTAACTTACAGCACAAAGGGGCGTTATTTGAGTTACTATGAGCTCCTTTAAATGTTTGGCCGCTTTTTGAGACTAGATTTATAACAACAAATTGGAATTCATAGAAAATTCTGTATGGCATCCAAATTTAAAAAGTGTTTGAATCCAACATTAAGCATCTCTATCTTTGGGACAAAATTAAAAAGTGTGCTTGAATGAATCCTCTCTACCTCACAAGACATTGAATGCAAGGGAAGTCCATGAACTGAAGATGCTCACCAAGAGGTAAATACATAGAAAACCAAATGAACTATTGAATTTTAGGTTTTGTAGGGATTCTCCAAAGCTTATCAAGCCTTCTATACTTGGCCTGAGCAGTAGAAGACAATTTGTCTAGATGGAGTTAAAGCTTATCTCAACCATCTTGATAGCCACAAGCCACTCGTAGCCTAGACTAAGAGTATATCTTGTAAAGGGTGTGTTAGTGACCATTTCGACTATTTTTCCCAGTGTTTAGGATCCTCAATATCAAACTTATACAAAAGAGAATTATGAAGAAGAGCTTGAATTTTATAAATAACCTTAAAGTTACTGGTCATGAATTTGTTTGGGTTCAAGTTCAAATTAGGGGATTCAAACCCTAGAGCATCTAGAGAAAAGATCTCCAATAACTTTGATGCCCTTTCTTAATATCATGAGATTACATCCAAGGGATTTCAACAAGAGGGGTTCTTTAAAAAAAAGGATGTGGACAACCAAAGATAGTGAGAATTGATAGACAACTCGTTCATGAGTTCATCACCTTTCTAAATGAGGATTTTCTCAACAACTTCATGCAATTTATGTATGCTTTTCATAACTAAAGTCTGCGGGATCTAGATAGGGACATGGGTGATCACAAGGGTTTGAAGAGCTAAGCATTTCCATGGTTTTTTATCCAAAGGAGAACTAACCTCAAGTTTTTGATGAAGAGGCACTTTCTAAGCTTCACGTCCCTTTTAAGCTATGATAATCTATAAGATGTAATATAATTCCTTGTTTATATGCATCTATAATACCCACATCCCCTTCCTCATAGAGAAACAACTAACATTCTAGACAACTCTATGGAATCCATGAAAATGTGAAAATCGGCCCAAAGTAAATCTCTAAGATAGTTTTCAAGCTTCTTATATGTAACAATCAAAGCCTAAGCCAAACATTTAGAGTTGGTAAACATGGGTGGCTCCAATGAATTTAACAAATTTTAGGCTATGGACATTATTCTAGTTACCTAGTATCTAATATTTTTAGGACTCTTTGAATCACATAATGACAAAGATCCATGGTGGAGCCTTAAAAAACAAAGGATGCCAAAAATTTGAATAAATCTCATGGCTTGATCCAATTCCGCCCAAACTCAATCAACCAATGAATAGAAGTAGGAGCTTATTCAAATAACCGGGTCCCTTTTTCTATTCGATATCAAACACAAGGCTTTACATGAGATATCAAGACGTTTCTAGACTTGAGTCATAGGAGACTCAACTTCAAAAAGAGAAAAAAACATTAGCAAAACTCCAATTGAATATTTAAGTCCCTAGATGGGAGTGTGATACTTTAAATAAACCCTTGAGAGGATTTGTGATTGAGGAAGTAGCCAAAAGCATCAACTAAAATATAGAGAGAGGAAGCAAGAGGGAAACCTTTCCTTATATAGACCTAATTTTTTTATGCTTCAAAACTATAACCACTAATGGTAAGGAAAGTAATAACATCAACATAGAGTCTCTCTAATGAATATTAGATTATTTTTATAGTCCATGAATAATGTAAAAAGATTCTGGAAACAACTACACACTATTCACTCTGTGATCCATCATTATGTTGAGAGAGTGGTAGAGGGTTTGTAAAATTAGCCCAATAAGTAGTATTTGCATAACTAAATGGTATAAATTGAAAGACATGGATAGCAAAGGATATGAAATAATAACTATTATATAAGGTGAGATGTAATGCGTAATCAAAATAAATTAGTAAAAAACCAAGGTAATGAGTATGATTACAAGTAAAGTGTTAAAGGAAATTAGAAGAGCCTCAACCAAGGTTGTAATTAAGAAAGAGAGAAAGAAGTTGAGATGTAGGAATTTAAATAGAGTATAATATGTAGTATTAAAAATAAAAATATATAGTAAAAAAATGGCGCACCGAGAAGCAGAGCAAAGCAAAGAGGCGACACACAGAGGTTCAGTGGTGAAATCCATGGTGCGGTTGGAGAAGGAAGACCGCATCATCCAGCGGATTTTGCAGGGATCTGGCGTCCAAGGAGATGGGCAAGGGAATCAGAAAATGATATACCGACGGAAAGGATCCACCAACAGGCAAACACAAATTAGTGGTGAAACCCTAGACTAGGACAATTTGAAGATCATGGAAGGAGAGGAGCACAACAATGTGAAAATCCTGAGTTCTGCAGACCCAGACAACAAGGACAAAGACAATGGAATCAACAAGACTTCAAAAATATTGGCGAAATATGGAGAGGTGGTAGGAACCCTAGGAGGGGAAGAAATAAAGGTTGAAATGGTTGGAGAAACCCTCCTCCCAGAAACCCTAATCCCCCAATTCATAGGAATGCATGAGAGTTTATGAACGATTTGGATCTGGATGACAACACAAAGAGAACAGTAATGCTAAATCCGACAATACTCCAAGCAGAGGTTTCAAGACTAGAAAATCTAGCCTTACTGGCTAAATGGCATGGAAAAGACCTAAACTGGGAAAGTTTGAAACTGTGGTGGTGCGGTAAATGGGGAGAGGATTTAGAGTTCAAATCTCAATGGTTATTTCGTGGTTGTTTGTCCTTCCGTGGAAATTAGGGAAGAAATAGTTAACGGAGTCTAGATCATGGATGGTTGTGGCTTCTATATTCATCGTTGGAAGGTCAGTTTTGATCCCTTACATCATCAAATGGAAACAATACAAGATTGGTATGTTCTGCCTAATCTCCCATTAGAATATTGGGATCCAAAGATCTTGGAGGAAATCGGAAGTAGTTTAGGTAACTATGTATGTGTGGAAGAAAGAATGGATTCAAATGGAGTTGGTACTCATATCAGGATCTGTGTTGCAAACAACCCTAACAGAGTCATTTGGAAGGAAATTGGGTTGATGTCAGAGCATGGCAAGTGGAGTAGATTCTAATTTTAGACTCCCTCATAACTGATACTCTGGTCAAAACTCTGGGATGGAGAAGCTCCAACATGCCCTAGGTTTCGGAATAGGACAACCCATCTCAGTCCTCCAATAGAGATCCAAGGTTTCAGAATAGGACAACCCATATCAAGAGGCAGCAAGTCACCCTCAATCAAAGGAGAAGGAAGTGCAAGATGAATCCAAGGTTGTGGACACCGTGGACGATAACTCGGGGAATCAAGGTAGAGTCCATATGTTGGATCAAAAATTGGCTGAAGCAATTGATATGTTGGGAAAGAACATTCGTGAAGAAGATCTGGATTCCCTTATAGTGGTTGCAAAGGAACTTGCTAATTTGGCTACAGCAGCTAAGAGTGGATCAATCAACCTGGAAGTGGATGAGGAATGCGAAGATTGGATAAATGAGCAGGATCTAGAAAATCTAGATCCCAATCCTTTGGAAGGTGGATCTATGCAAAAAACAAACAAGAGGCAGAGAATAGCCCCCCCAGTAGCTGCAGAGCAAGGAAAGATTGGTTTAGGCATCAAAGAATCTCTCAAATCTTCACTTGATTGTGGTGATTGCAAAAAGAGAGGCAGAATCCCTAATCAAGAGAAATTGAAACAGGATGGGGAAGCAGCTGGTCAGAGGAAAATTAATTCAATGCTCAAAGTAGGGAAGGGTGAATCCCTTCCTAAACAACCATGAAATCATATCCTAGAACGTTAGGGGCCTAAACGCCCTTAACAAGCGATGCCTTATTAGGCATCATTTGAATTCTTTGCGGCAAGATATTTGTCTGCTGCAAGAGACTAAACTTGGAGAGAAAGAAAAGGCTAATCTTGGAATGAAAATGAAGTCGTGGAGATTAATTGGGGTTAATACTGATGGATCCTCTATAGGTCTGTTAATACTGTGGAAGCCCCAATCGGTCATCATTGAAGAACTGGCTTCAAGTAAACATTGGATCGCATGCAAGGTAAGAAGTTTGGCTTGAAATCTGTGTTTTTTTACTTGTGAATGTTTCTGGTCCAAATAATTGTATTCAAAAGAGGCTTGTGTGGAGAGAATTGGACAATATTTGTGGTCTCTCAGAGCTCAAATTTTGTATGTTGGGTGGAGATTTCAATGCAATCCTAAAATCTTCAGACAAAAAGGGTAGTGTGGGTAGAAAATTGCAATCCCAAGTAGACTTTGAATGTTTTGTGGAGAGAAATATGTTGATTGAGATACAGATGGGGAATGGACAGTATACTTGGACCAATAGGAGGATGGGGTTTTGCAATATCACTGAGAAGCTGGATAGAATTCTTTTTAAAGGGGATCTCAGTCGGTTCCCTTTTACTTTGGATTGTCAGATTCTTCTGGTCTCTAGATCGGATCATTTCCCTGTGGGTTTGGACATTGTCAGGGAAAGGGGACTTGCTAGATGTCCCTTTAAGTTCCAGAATATTTGGTTCAAGGATCCAAATTTCCTACACTTGATAAAGATCTGGTGGGATGAATGCCATCCTAGTGGATCGAAGTTGTTCTATATTGCATCCAAGTTGAAAGTCATTAAGCAGAATTTTAAAAACTAGAACAAGGAAAGCTTTAAAAATATTTTTGAGGAAAAATAGAACTGTGAAGAAGCCTTAAAGATTATCTTTGAAAGAATCATTGAGAATGGTATGGATAATCAGTGTTATTTGGAAGAAAAAGAACTAATGAAGAAATTGAATGATCTTTTCGCAAAGGAGGAAATCTTTTGGAGATAGAAATCCAGGGAAGTTTGGCTCAGGTCTGGGAATAAGAATATGAATTTTTTTCACAATTCTACCAAGATGCACAGGGAAATCAATAGGATTACAAGCATTAAATCAAAAGATGGTCGAACTCTGGATAAATTAGAGGATATCAAACTAGAAGTGGTGGATCATTTTCAAAATCTTCTAAATGACAGGTCAGGGTCCAATCTTTCTGCTCAAAGGGACCTCTTGGGTGATATTCCTAGACTGGTCACAGATTCTCAGAATGAAATATTGAACAACAAATTCTCAGAGGAAGAAGTCAAGACAACCCTTTTTTAGCTCCATCTGGACAAGGCTCCAGGCCTGAATGGTTTCCCTGCCGGCTTCTTCCAGAAATGTTGGGATATCATGGGTAAGGATATTACCGAGGCTATTGAGGAATCAAGGAGTACGGGGCAGGTTCTTAAAGAAATAACTAATACCTTCATTGATCTCATCCCAAAAAAGGAGAAGCCTGGCTTGCTGGATGAATTTAGGCCAATCGCCCTTTGCAACACTATCTATAAGATCCTGGAAAAAATAGTGGTTAACAGGCTCAAGAATATTCTGCCCAATATCATTTTAGAAGAGCAAACCAACTTTGTTCCTGGCAGATCGATCCTAGATGGAGTCATCATAGCTCTAGAAGCAATTCATTCAATTCAGAAGCTGAAGAAACAGGCTATGCTAATCAAATTAGATATTAAAAAGGCCTATGACCGGATTAATTGGCGCTTTCTCTTCAAAGTAATGGAAGGCTTCGGTTTCAATAGGCAATGGTTAGACTGGATTTTTGATTGGATCACCTGCCCAAGGTATTCAGTCGTACTAAATGGCTCTCCAGAAAGTTTCTTCAGTGCCTCTCAAGGGCTCCATCAAGGGGACCCTATTTCACCATTCTTATTTATAATAATGGCAGAAGCATTTGGAAGATCAATTTTTAGTGCATGGCATTCTAGGAAGGTGGTAGGTGTGAAGATCACTAGTGGCTTACTGAAAGCCACTCATCAGCAATTTGCTGATGACACTATGCTCTTTGGCATCTCTCAGGAAAGAGAGGCCCAGCATTTCAAGGAAATTCTAAACAAATATTCTCTTGCCTCAGGCCAGGAAGTCAGCATGGAAAAAAACTAAAGTTTTTTTCTTCAACACTCCTGTATGGAAAGAGAATCAAATTTTGAAATTGCTAAAATTCAAGAAAGGATCACTTCCCTGCAAATACCTTGGAATCCCGTTGGCTAAAGGCATTCAACTAGGTAATATCTATGATGGTCTGATAGAAAAAGTTAGCAACAAGACAGCTTCTTGGAAGGACCACTGGTTATCGTGGGTTGGTCGCTTGACCAAACTCAAATCGGTAATAGCTGCTTTACCAACTTACTTGATTTCTTACCTCCCTCTTTCCATAGATGCTAGTAAGAAATTAAATAGGAAGATGAAAAACATTTTTTGGCAAGGCTTCTCGGATCAGCATAAATATCCTTTGGTCAAATGGAAAAATATTTGTAATGGCAAAGAGAGAGATGACACAGGTTTGAAAAATCTTCTTCTTCAGAATAAGACACTTAGGGCGAAGCTTGTATGGGCTATTCACACTAAACAGAACCTCAAATGGGTCAAATTGGTGAAGGCCAAGTATTTGAATGAGAGTGAGAACAACATTTTCACTTCTAGATTGCTCCCCAAAGGGTCCAGGATTTGGAACTTCATTACTAGCTGCAGGGATCTAATTTTAGATCACCTAACCTGGGATGTCAAGGATGGAAGATTGGCTAATTTTTGGGAAGACTCATGGGTAGGTTACCCTAAGTTGGCAGATAGAGTGAAGCTTGAAAACATAAAAAGGGTAACAAAACAGGTATGGGGGGATAAGGTAAGAGACTATTTATCAGTCAATTCTCAGGAAGGTATTACTAATGTTCATTGGAACAACCTGAGCAACCTGAGTCTAGACCAGAGGAAAGTTAAATTTTTTGGAAAAGTATTGTCTGAATGCATCATTTGCTTAAGGGAAGGTCAAGATAAGCTGCGTTGGGATGCTTCTCCTTCCGAAACCTATAGTGCTAAAGAAGGATACACAAATTTTTTGAAAGCTGGGATAGAGAGGCAAAACTTCCAAGAGAGCTTTGTTGGAATGCTGCTTGCTCACCCAAAGCTGACATCTTTTTGTGGTTGGTTTCTCAAGGTTGTGCCCTCATGGCAAAGAGACTTGTTAGATTGGGTTTTCAGGGCCCATCTAGATGCAGTCTCTGTAAGGAAGATGAGGAGACTGGTGACCATCTGTTTTTGAATTGCCCTTTCACCCAAAATTGTTGGAAATAGTTATTAGGTAAGTTTCAATGGCAGACAACATTACCTAACAATTTGTTAGATTGGCTCCTTGGGTGGCCATCACTGTACAAACAAGCTTTATATCACAGCCTTTGGGCTGCAAGCCCCTCCATGTTAATATGGGAAATCTAGAAAGAATGGAACAAACGTATATTCCAAAGCAAGGAAATGCCCATACAGTCTCTTCAAAACAAGATTGAAGCCTACTTAGTAGGCCTGGAGGACCTGGCCTCTAGAAAATCTTCTTTTACTGAATGGGATGCCAAGATGCATCGAAGCTTCCATGGCTTAATTATACTTACAATTTGTGGGGATGGAGGCTCAAAAACTGAAGAAAATAGGAGGAATGTCAAATGGCCCCCTCTGAGGCTGGTTGGTACAAATTAAATTTTGATGATGCCTCTCGAGGCAACCCAGGCATATCGAGGGCAGGGTGTATCATAAGGGATTGGAACAACAAATGCATTGGCAAGTTGGCGAAGCCTCTCCTGGTTGGCACAAATAATATGGCCGAGATGGATGCTTTGATCTTGGGATTGAAATTGTGTCAAGAGCTAAATCTCAAGAAAATTGTGATCGAAGGTGACTCTCTACTTGTAATCAATGCTCTCTATTCACGAAGTATGATAAACTAGAAATTGACTGACAAACTGGAAATTGCCTTAGGTCTGATTGACAATTGTGAGCTGGTTACAATAAATCATATACTAAGAGAAGGTAATGTTGAAGCAGACGAACTATCGAATTTGGGTGCTGATGGTAAAAGAATCAACAAAATTGGAGAACATTTCAGCTAAGTAGTTTATGTGGGTGCCCTCTCCACACATTTGATGTGGCAGGGTCGTGGCATATATGCCATTTTCTCACATCAAAGGGCACGACTGGCACTAGATGAGGTGGCGATCGGGTCTTAACTGGTAGAGCAATGATTGGAGAGCATTACATTTTACATAGCCCACTTTCAGAGGACACATCCATCACTTCAAATCTGATTGATGGATTCATTAAAAGGATCATTTTGGGGCCTTTCTAGCAGTTTCCACAAGTCGATTGAGTTGGCTCTGGCACGACAGGCTTAATACAAGCCGTCGACATTATTTCTTGATAAGACATTGGCGTGCATAACAGAATTAATAGAGGATTGCTGAGCATTTGTCTTTCATGCGAAGAGCTTCTGGGTGATTCTATTAGATGTTATTAAGAGCTTGAACAAATGGTAGAAATGGGCGAACGATCCAAGTTTGTTGTCAAAATGTCGATAGAGACATTGACTAATATAGGTGTGGATACCCCAATACAACTGGATAGTTTTATCTGGGAGATGGAATTCCACGACGTGGTTTCTGATCAGCGGCTCAAGCAGATGTTGAAGAAATATGGTTCGCTAATTCTTGTGGCGGTAAAAATGGTTTTGGGAAAAGAATTCATCAGGAATGGTGAAGTCAAGCGAGTAGATACCACTATCACTTCTAGATTATTGGTTCTCCTGTTGGAGATTCGTATGTCAAAGAAGGATGTTGAGGCGCTGATGAAGAGGCTTTTCTTTGCAGAATTGATGGTAGGGTTGGAAGAAACTCTCACTATTGCAATTCCTGGAATGGGGGTGCCAAGGCCTCGTGACTTCCCTTCCTTCTACAAGCCCAGAGAAGTTGTGAAATACTCCCCATTTCTGCTTGATTTGAAGGGCATGGCTCTGGTTGAGCACAAACAGATTGCGGTGGTTGGAGTAGAATTTCTGTTGTAGAGCTTGAAGATGGAGCACTTCTTCGGCAACAGTGGGATCACAGACTTCAAGTCCTTTGCCTTTGCCAATGGGTATCTAGGTTAAGTGCTATAGCATACTTACTGTTAGAATTTTGTTTCAGCTTGGTTGATAGATAATTGTAAGTTTATAGGGTTCAGGCTGTAGGGAATTTGTCTTTGATGTCACATTTTGTCACTGTAATTTGACCCTGCGTGGTCTCTTTTTGGGAAGGCATTGCCAGTTGTTCAGTTTTGGGTGGTGTTTTACAACCTCCTTCCATGGTGGATACTCTGTAATGTTTTTTAATATGTTAATATAAAACATAATATTACGAATCTATATATATATATATATATATATAAATAGAGTATAATATGTAGTATTAAAAATAAAAATATAATAAAAAATTAGAAGTCACAAATTAATGAAGAGAAGGATTTGAAATATAAGATAAAATTAATGTTCTATATATAAAGAAATAATGATGAAGGTGCAAGTGAAAATGATGTAAGAGGGAGTTATAATAGGAGTTAAGCATTAAGGATCTTAAGTATATATGTGAGGATGTGAAGGAATAATGAAAAATAAGGTTATATGAGAATACAAAGAAAAGGTAGAGACAGGTTTCAACAAAGAGCATGAAAGCAACAAAAAAAACTAGGGAGAGGTGGGGAACACAAAGGGTAAAACACTAAAGAGGAAGGGAAGCAAGAAGGGGAGAAAATAAAAATTGACAAACAAATTGAAATTTCTACCTATGTTTGATTACATTTATGATCAATTTCTAGGAGAAGCTTAAATGCCATCCCTAATCCCTATTGATTTAGTGGGTGTTTGTTGATTTCAACAACCTCCCTTAGTTTCCTTTTGATTTACTTTTCCTCATTCACTAGGAACCCAATGGATTCTAAGTGTTGGAGTCACCCAAAGACTCATAGGAGCCAAGGATCCTTGCAAAACCAAATAACCTTCCACAAAGAGGAAAAGCAAAATAATATGCTATAATGTCAATACTCATATAATGCATACAAAATGTACATAGAAGCCCTTGTATCTAAAGGAAAGGGTGAAGAAAGAAGGTAAATGAGGTAAGTGATTACCCCACATGTGTAAATGACAAGTGTGCAAATGTTTGTCATATACACATGACTTGAGACAAAAAAGAAATAATCTCTAAGTAAGCTTAAGAAACTAGGTGTGAATAGGACTCATAAAGTAACTAGACAACTAAAGACACTTTTCACACTGACACCCCCTAAGTTAAACTTAGAGAGAAAAAAGACTCAAAGACAGGTCCCAACAACAAGGCCTGCTGAGGTATCCATGTACAATAAAAGTCTCTCACAAATGGAGAAAATGAGAAACTCTGTGGGAAGAACCTCCTCCTAAAAAGAGATAACATGAGAAGGACAAATAAACCTCCCCAAAAGTTGTCCTTGAAAGATTAGGAACATGAAGAACTCCATGAAGCATGAATAATTTTTAAACAACTATTGAAAAACAATGAGTATATTGTTGGAACTGAAGAACCTCCACTAAAATTAAGATGAAGATCATGATCAAAGAGGCAAAAATATGCACGAGTGACCCTAATGACACTACTCGAACAATACACAGATGGTGATTCACACCAATATATTACATCAAGGCAATGATCTAGTAGTAAAAAATGCATGTGCCAATAATCTCAAGAATGTTGATCAATTGAAGAAGTTAGAAGGTGATTCTATTACTCCACTGAAGCCAAGGAAGCATTAGCATAAAACTACCCCCCAAAATGTTGACAAGGGAGAGGTATGGCATATCCACTTAGTGCAAATGAATTAAGAAGCAACATCATGTCCAATATGATATGCATACAATGGAAAAAGGGTGTGTAGGATCTAGAAACATTCTCATGGTGTAAGAACAATAAACAGTTGCATGAGGGTAGACAAGCTTGTGATAGAAAATAAAAAGGCATGCACACAATAACCCCCATGGCACTTTATAAAATAATGTGAGTACAAGAATAACACAATATGATGTGCAAGAATTCCCCAAAACACAAAATACAAGTGTGGCACTTTATTTCAATACGTTTATGAAAGTACATAAAATGGAGTTATACAATGTCTAAAAAGGACTATGGCATGAAACAATGAGACTCAGCATGTCCCATTTGCCACAAAAGGTGAGATTATCCTTTGATTTATTCTTTGTCATGGAGGGAGACTCATTGGATTTGGAAGAGGAAGTGAATTACTTATTTGATTTTAGCTTCAAGTGGGAGGGATGCTCATGACTTGAAGTTGAGTCTTCCTTAGATTTAGTATAAACCAAGGTGGTGCAGGGCACAATAGGTCTTAATGTGAAAAAGGTTGCTAAGTATTAGTATATTGGTTTAGTTGAGTCATTTGCCATATAATAAGGCCTTGAAGACCATTTATTATGTTTGTAAGGTGTCTTAAGTCATTTTGGAGTCCATTTTGTAAATATTGTGAAAGTTGTCAAAAATTGCAAAAACATGGAATATGAAGAGTCATAAGTTGTAAATGAGGGAAGTTGAACAATTAGAACTTGAAAAATCAGTTGTGAATCATTGGGAAAGATTGTGAAAGGTTTAAAAATGCCTTGGGAGGTCGAGGCAAGGGGGAGGAATTGTAATTTTGAAGTTTGAGCAATAAAATTCCTTTGATTTCCTACAAATTTGAACATTGCATCACTATTTCTTGATGTGGTACGGTATTGTACGATCATATCTTGACTCCAAATCAATTGTGTTTTGTAAAGATGTGAATCTAGTTTCTTTTGGCGTTGGTTTCATGTAATTTCATCAAGTTTCAAGCAAACTGTGTCCATTTTACTAAAACAGATCTGAAACCCTAGTAAGCCTAATTTAAGTGAGAACAATCCAAATTTGAGCATCTCAGTACAAAATAACCTACCTTGATTTTGAGATACATTAAATAAGGGCCAAATGGGTATTTGAATCAAGTCTTCTTTGTTAGAGATCAATTCTGGTTTGAAAGTTATAACCAAAAAATACAAATTGCTGCACCACCTTAAGTCTAGTCAAGAAGTAGGACAGTCCACTTTTGAAGGGTTCCATACAAAGGGACCACCCCTAAGATTTTGATATATTGTTAAATGTCCAAATGGGTATCTGTAATTGTGTTCATAATATGTGTATCATGTTATCCCTGAGAATTGTGTTGGAAAAACCTCTTTTGAAGTACTACTAGGGGAATATGAAGATTGTGAGAGAAACCCTCCAAGTTAGGGTTCTAAATTTGGTTTGTTGAATCAGTTTTGAGTTGATTTGAGATCATCCACCCTTGCTCTGCATCAAATTAGTATCAGAGCTAGAATATTTTAGGAAGTGAATTGACTAATTTGGATAACGTGGTTCAATAGATTTGATGTTTAAGGATGGTTCTTAATAAGAAGAAAGATGGGAAAATGACATCATCATTGTTAAATACATTGTTCAAGTTAGATAAGAAGCTAGAGGAGGAAGAAATGGTGGAGGAAGAAATGGCAGCCAAGAAAGCAAGCGAGATGGCAAACGAAAGATTATTCAGGACTACTTGCAAATCCAAAGGTAAATGTTGTAAAGTTATTTCAGATATCTGCATGGATAATATTGTTTCTGAGTATATGGTAGATAAATTAGGTTTGAAAAGAATACAACACCCCACACCATATTCAGTGACTTGGATTCAAACAGGTACCCAGGTAACCATAAGTGAACAATGCAAAGTTGAGTTTCAAATAGGCCCTTATAAGGATGAAATAGTTTATGATATTATGTATTTGGATGTATGTCATATTGTGTTTGGAAGGTTGTGGCATTATAACAGGGCAGCAAAGTATAACAAGAAAAACAACACATATGAGTTGGACAAAGATGGGATGAAAATTTCATTAACCACCTTGAAGGATGAGTGCATAGGAATTGAAAGCTTATTGTTAAGTGAGAAGACAATAGTACAACAATATGAAGCAAAGCCAAATGATGTAATGGTTGAAGTAACAAATTTTGAAAACAACACGTTGTTTGAAAAATCAGTTGAATGAGAAATATAATTTACTCAAACTAATGAAAGTAATAGTGACATTGATGTTGAAGTGGGTGATGTTCAGGAAGAAGAAGAAGAAGAAGAAGAGACATCAAAAGAAGTTATAGAGGACTCAAGGATAGTCCAAAGAGTGAAGATAGTTATGGAGGATAAGGAGATAGCATGGTTCTCAGGAGAAGAACCGAGAGTTGAGAATGTTGATGTCAAGGAGAATGGAAGAATGAATGAGCAATTCAAAAATGAAAATGAATGGCTGAGTATGGTTGAGGTGCAACCACAGAATTTGGAGAATAATGAAGAGAAAAGAATGTGTGGCAAATAGCATGAGGTGGATAAAGAAGTGAAGTATGAAGAAGAAAAATATGATTTCTTTAATATGTTTGTTTCTTGTGCAGGTAAAGAAGACAAAGTGGATGAAAGAGAAAATAAATTTACAATTGCATTCCAAGGTCAAGTTAGAACAAGAAAACAAACAAAATCACATGGCTACATTGTACCAAGTTGGCCTTGGCTCAAAAAGCCTGTTGTTGGACCAAAAAGCACAAGTGTACTAGTACATACAAATGTACTTGAGATCCAGCAAAATGAAAATAATACACGCATGTAGAGGAACTAGAAGACAAGAAAGAAGATCCATATTTGAGGTGGAACTCAAATTTCTTTTGCCCAAGGAGTATGGTGCAAGGCACCATAGGTCTTAATGTGAAAAAAGTTGCTAAGTATTAGTATTTTGGTCTAGTTGAGTCATTTTGCATATAATAAGGTCTTGAAGACCATTTCTTATGTTTGTAAAGTGTCTTAAGTTATTTTGGAGTCCATTTTGTAAATATTGTGAAAGTTGTCAAAAGTTGCAAAAACATGGAATATGAAGTCATAAGTTGTAAATGAGGGAAGTTGAACAGTTAGGACTTGAAAAATTAGTTGTGAACCATTGGTAAAGATTGTTAAAGGTTTAAAAATGCCTTGGGAGGTCGAGGCAAGGGGGAGGAATTGTAATTTTGAAGTTTGAGCAATAAAATTCCTTTGATTTCTTGCAAATCTGAACATTGCATCACTATTTCTTGATGTGGTACGGTACTGTATGGTCATATCTTGACTCCAAATCAATTGCGTTTGGTAAAGCTATGAATTTAGTTTCTTTTGGCGTTAGTTTCATGTAATTTCATCAAGTTTCAAGAAAATTGTGTCCATTTTACTAAAACAGGTCTGAAACCCTAGTAAGCCTAATTTGAGTGAGAACAATCCAAATTTGAGCATCTCTGTACAAAATAACCTACCCTAATTTTGAGATAAGTTAAATAAAAGCCAAATGGGTATTTGAATCAAGTATTCTTTCTTGGAGATCAGTTATGGTTTGAAAGTTATGACCAAAAAATATAGATTGCTGCACCACCTTAAGTTTAGTCAAGAAGTAGGACAATCCACTTTTGAAGGGTTTTGTACAAAGGGATCACCCCTAAGATTTTGATATGTTGTTAAATGTCTAAATGGGTATCTGTAACTGCGTTCATAATTTGTGTATCATGTCTTCCCTGAGAATTGTGTTGGAAAAACCACTTTTGAAGTACTACTAGCGGAATAAGAAGATTGTGAGAGAAACCATTCAAGTTAGGGTTCTAAGTTTGTAAAGTTTGGTTTGTTGAATCAGTTTTGAGTTGATTTGAGATCATCCACTCCTTCTCTATATCACAAGGTGTGGCTAATGATCAAACCATGTAGTAACAAAGAACAATCACAATGATCCACATATGCAACACAAATAATTGCATACTCCCTCACAACATGTCACCATAACTCTCCCAAGTCTACCATAACAAATCATATGAACATGAATCTCCAGGAAGTAGTCATAGAATAAAGAGAGAAAACCTTTAAATCATATCATGTACTTCTACCAACACCTTGAACTGCTAAGCTATGTCAAGTATGATCTCCTTTACAACCCCAAATGAAAAGCCTTAACAACACCCAACCATTCAATCTCATAAATCAAATGAAGCATATGTATCATGTAAAACCAACATGTATGTAAGCCTCTCTAACCAAGAAAGATCAAACTCAAATATCCATTCCAAAAACTAGGAACAAGCCCAATAAGCATCTCCTAAATTCTCATAAATGACATCATAAATAAAACTCACATGCATAAGGAGATAACCATGCCAAACACCCCTCAAATAAACCCTCTAGAACCAACAACCATAGCTCAAGATCCATATCCATGAGAAAATAAAGTATAAAACAAAATGCATGTAAAAAATATGGGCAATACCTCTCAGATGATAATCTATTGAGTAGACCAAAAGTGGGGAATGAAAATGCTCCTCCAAAATACACCAAATCACAAAGACTCTCTCCAAGAACAATTTCCTCTTATGTGCATAATGAACTCACATAGATATCTAGGTGTAGGCTCCTTAGTCTTCCTAATGAAACCTCGAAAGAGTAATCATCTCAACAAATGTCACTAAACCCAAGAGAACTCCAACCTCACCCAAGTCTCCAAGTATCCATGATCACTTATAACTGATCAATCCATGCTAAACTCCAAATGCAACACCACACTATCATGAAGCTCTCAAGCACATGACCAATGTACTCAATACCAAGAGAACTAACTAGACCACTATCAAAGCTCCCATTGCTTGTCTGTATAATCTAGGAACACGTCATGACATCGTGATCTAACATCTCCTCCTAGGAGATCACATGCTCCAATGAACATATCCTAGTATCAAGAGAACATGTATCATGCCAACACTCTAATCAAGAATCAAGAGTAAACCGAGACACAATACCAACCATACTCTAAACCAAGGATCAACATATTCAATCACATGAAGATAACCATCTCCTAATAATGGAACTTAGAATGTCAAAGCACTCTCACTACATATAAGAATTATAATCCAAGAGCTTGTCCATGACACCTAACTATTGTAGAAGATCATCCGTCACTAGATGATGAATACATATCACTACTAAAGCTCCCACTGAATTGTGATACCAAGATACACATGGCATCATAATAACTATCTCCTAAATGAAGATCATCCATGGTCCATACACACTCAATTGTAATACCAATAACTCCAAGGAATAAGTAGAGCCAAGATCTCCAAGCCAAGAAGATAAACCATCACTGTGAAAAGATCACATTGAATTGTGTACCAAGCTATCCATGACATCATGATAAACATGTTACAAGTCCAAATAATTGACTATCTAGGCACTCTATTCATCCATCCTGTCATCCCAATGCAACATACTAATGCACAAATGACCACAAACAAAGTCTGCATCAACACTAAATTAATCTTGTGGATATAAATAGTCCACATCTGAGTCATCCCACTACAATCAATGGGTGATCAACCCACAAAATTGCATAACTCGTAGATCCCAAACAAATGAACATGCAAACTCATCATCACATCGGTAACCTACAAACTAAGATAACAAAGAAGATAACCTGTAGACCTCAAGACTCAAACACCAGATCAAACCCATATTTGATTTGCCAAAAAAGTCCACAAATGAGTAACGAAAGTCAACGAACCAATCAAGCATCTAGGAGATAAGAAAAACCTCCTAACATTAAACCACACCACCACCTGTAAACATGAATCAATTAGCATTACAACCCAAAATTATCAACCACATACACGATCATGTCGTGCCAATGCTCAAATGTACCTACATACCCATGACACTATAATCATCACCATCATTGTACCTATACTCAACTCCCAATGAAACAAGATTCCTAGTCTCTCACATGTATCAATCATTTCCTCAAACTAGAAGACAACCTGTGTACTTATCTCCATCGAAGTCCAAACTTTGAAAACACCTGTAAACCTGTATCAGGAAGCACCAAATCTAAAAACTTGTTGTACCATTATGTTGGTCTCATAAAAACATCTACTCCCACAAGTTTGTGCCCAAAAATTCATCTAAATTCTCTCACAATCACACCTTGAATCTCAGGCTCTCACATGTGCTCAAACAATTACAAACCTCTCTTTACACATCCAAGTGAAAATCCATCTAATCCATTATTTAGTAATCTACAAATTCTCTCAAACACCTGTTTGAAATCCAAAATCTAATTCCATATGCAAAAGTTATATAACCATTTAACCATTCTGGAGTAATGTTGGATTCAAGCACCAAATTCTAACACAAATAGAAAAATATGATCACCAAAAATAACTGTCGTCATCACCAAATCATGTGCTTGTGGACACGACACCAATTAAAAAAACAATAAATTCACCTGCATATTGGTACCCTCTTGCCAACACCATCAATTGCCACTTTCCATTCACTTTGAAATCTAATAAAATTTAATCCATTTAATTAATTTTCACACTTACTGTTCACAGCGGCAGCCAATCTGCACACAACAAAACCATATTTTTTAAATCCCAACATAAAAGAAACAATTTTGAACTTTAGCCTTGTTCTTTCGAACTTTAAATACTCAATGGTGATTGGCTGCTCCGTAAAAAATAATTGCATGCAATAGATGCATTAGCAAGCCAAGGACAATTATAATACATCTAATATATAAATATACGATATGTATATGTGTATATTGTTACATACATATCGTATGTTTATATATTAATATGTACAGAGAGATGTCATATGTATATGTGCCTACGAGAAGTCTTGAACACTATAGTAGTGTTTAACTATTCTCCCACAAAACACAACTAAAATATTAGAAATACTATATATATGGAAAAGTGATTAACAAAGCAATTGACAAGAGTGTGCCTACAACTTGTGCAATTTTTTATTTGCCCACTTGGTATACATAGCGAGCTTGAATGGGACAAATAAGTATTAAATTAGCAACGAGAATGCTCTGTTTTTAGATTCTAATGAATTTATGGTATTAGAAAAGAATTAATTTGAGAGAATTATAATATTTAACAAATGCTCTTTATTCCTATCACCACGGTTACCTAGAAGTTTGGCAGTATGACCACTAGTACAATCGTGGGTATAGCAAATCCCCACAAAAAAATTCTCCATCTACATTTTTTAATCCTAGACACAACAAGATTCACCTCAAATCCAACTGAAAGCCATTGAAGCCAAACCCACAAAAATAGAGACACACAGAGACTTCTCTATCTAGCTCTATTGCAAACTAAGTAAGGACTTAAATAAATCCCTGCTTGTCACTCACACTGTGGCTGCGAATCAATACAATGCCCACGCAACGAGGATATGCATCTGCACGATCCAGCTCCAATAAATCAATCCAAATCCTTAAGGACTTTTTGCATCCCAAATGGCTTTCATGAAAAACCACAAATTCTCTTGGCCCCTGACTGTATGGTTACATGAGGTGTGAGGCTATGCCTAGGGGTGAACAGACAATAGTGAGAATCAAATTAGTGTGTGTATGTAAATCGATCAAGCTACAACTATATTATACATAAATGTTGTCATGGAAAACTATGTGTGTAGAGTTGAGCAAATAGTCCACCTCCCACATTCATGGGCGTAGGTGTGTTTACAGTCTAGTGGGTTTTTGGACACTGGTGTCCATAGAAAACTGCTATAGTATTTACAGTTGCATTTTGTGCTTCCAAATGTTTCTCTGGTGATCAACTCACTTAGATTTTGATTAAGGTGCTTACTAAGGAAATGTTCCTTAATTTTGTTCCCCATCATAGTTTTTGTTTTGCATGTTTAGAGTTGTTGTATTGCAATGTTTGGGATGCATTTTTTGTATTGGCCAATGATAGTGAACTGGATTATGGATTATCTGAATGGCACTCAATCTATCCAATCTATCTAAATAGGAACCAAACACCATGCTTAGTTGTTTAGAAGATACTAAGTGTCTAGTCACTATTACCCCACCCATTACCCCACACCTCAAGTGACCATGCAGCCAGACACTAAGAGCATTTGTGGTTACCCGAAATTAGTTTTCTTCTAGTGCCATAATTATATCAAAATCCAAAAATAGTTCATTCCCATTGCAAAGACCCTATGGAAGGATTGTATGTACCATATTCATACATGCTTTTTCCTGAAGTAGATCATTCTATAAAATAAACACAACTTATGTTCGCATCATCTAAAATTGTCAATGTTGTTGGATATGTTACTTATTCGGCAATGCAAATTAGAGATCACACTGTGTAGATTGAACATAAAGAATCATAGAAAAACTGTATATATAGAACAAAGAAGGCATTCATGAGTTGTTTGGCTGCATAATAGACAAAATCCAAAATGCAAATCAAGGAAACAAAAAAAAAACATGAAAAGTCAAATGCATAATAAGGATCGAGTACTGGAAAGATATAATTTTTTTTTGTGTAAACAAAGAAGAATTTCAAATTAGAATATAATAGAACATGAACTAAAAAATTCAAGTTTTTCTTAGGCCATATGAAACATGTGTAAACTAGAACATAAGTCAACTTTGTATCTACAACCATGTAATTTTTGCAAATTAGAACTAATTATGATGACAAATAAAATTTGCACTCACACACCTCTCTCACAATTCAGTGTACATTGCAAAAAAATGCATTCCAAACATTGGAGAATGATTTTCCTGAAGATGACAAAACCTAGATAATCACTTCCTCCTTACTTCCCAACACCTAGGATTGAATAGCTATAGCTATTGATTGAAACATACAGGAAACAATTGCTATTAACAATCTGGAACATAGCAAACCTAAGTGGGACCAATAACTATTAAATTGGCTCAAGCTAGGATGAGAAGACAAGGAAGTTTCCTACTAGATACCTTGTTTCCCCTATAACATAGATACTACAAGCAAATCTACACAGTCAATGCATATAATGCATTCATAAAAAATGTACACAAAATCAATTCTGCTCCATGGAACATCGATAACTCAACAAATCCCTTTGCATCATTGTTCTTTTTAAATAATAGGCAGTTTTTCCTTATTTATATTCTATTCCACTAATTCATGACATGTTTCTTCAAAATTTCATGCATAGAAGAAACACCCTCAATATTGATCTAGCTTTAATTAATATTGATCCTGATAAAATTGCTATGATTTAATTATGGTTATTCAAGATTAAAAATAGTTGCTATCTCTGTTGGCTTAGTTGGCCATTGGACTTTGCAAAAAGCATATTTGCATGTGGACTATCCATATTACACAACTTTCTAAGTTGAATTTTTTAATCATCATTTGTTTTTCTTGTTTGTAGAAAATAGATAACAAGGCTTATGTTAAGCAACTATCTTTGTTTCAAGAAAACAATCATTCAATCATAGAAATTCTATTAGGTTTGATATTGACTAAACCTGGATCGATATTGAAGGTGTTTTCTTCCGTGCAGATTCTACCACAAAAAAGTGCAATCCACATTGAAGTAGAACAATAAAGAATCTTTCTCAAAGGCAACAAAATTTCTCTTCACTCCATAATAATCTCTTTTATTCCCTACTACATACACCACATTTCACCAATTGATTGCTTGCTCTTGACACATAATATACTTGCAATCATCTTTGTCCATGTTTTATAGGCACCAAATGGAAAACAAAATCAGACACAAATTGGTTCCTACTAATCGACTTTCATCTCAACTTCTATGATTTCCTTTTATTGCTTCTACCAACCCATTTTGCTATTGTCAATTTGCTCAACATTTGACCTTGATAGTCTTCAATACTTTGGCTATTGAAAACTATATACTCTGTTATGTAATCACATTTTCCACAAGCACATTCTATGTAAAAAGCTACTCTGACATGTATTACTTTGATAGTATTCAGATGTTTAGTTTTCACACACTTTGGCATCGAATTCTATATTATACACAATTCAACATTTCATTACATTTATAAATACATTTCATTGTATAACTTTCAAAAATATTAAAGTAACTTTGGAAGATGTATAAATTAAAATGTTCATGCATATATTTACTTCAAATGACCAAGCAAATGCTCTTTTATCATTCTGTCCAAACCTGATAATGAAAAATTGGATCAAAAGCAATATTGATTGCCATGGAAATACAAGTTTGCCTTATTTTTATTCAATTCCACTAATTCATGACATGTTTCTTCAAAATTTTATTCATAGAAGCAACACCCTCAATATTGTTCCAACTTTAATTAATATTGATCCCGATAAAATTGCTATGATTTAATTATGGTTGTTCAAGATTAAAAATAGTTGCTATCTCTGTTGGCTTAGTTGGCCATTGCACTTTGCAGAAAGCATATTTGCATGTCGACAATCCATGTCACACAACTTTCTAAGTTGCAGTTTTGAATCATCATTTGCTTTTCTTGTTTGTAGAAAATAGATAACAAGGCTTACGTTAACCAACTATTTTTGTTTCAAGAAAACAATCATTCAATCATAACAATTTTATTAGGTTTGATATTGATTAAACCTGGATCGATATTGAGGGTGTTTTATTCCATGCAGGTTCTGCCACAAAAAGTGCAATTCAACTTGAAGTAGAACAATAAAAAATCTTTCTCAAAGGTAACAAAATTTCTTTTCACTCCATAACAATCTCTTTTATTCCCTACTACATACACCACATCTCAACAATTGATTGCTTGCTCTTTACACATAATATACTTACAATCATCTTTGTGCATGTTTTGCAGAAACCAAATGGAAAACAAAATTAGACACAAATTGGTTCCTACTAATCAGCTTTCATCTCAACTTCTATAATTTCCTTTATTGCTTCTAGCCAACCCATTTTGCTATTGTCAATTTGCTAAACATTTGACCTCGATAATCTTCAATACTTTGGCTATTGAAAACTATATACTCTATTATGTAATTACATTTTCCACAAGCACATTCTATGTACAAAGCTACCCTGACATATTACTTTGATAGTATTCCGATGTTCAGTTTTCACGCACTTTGGCATTGAATTTTGTGTTATATTAATAATGATTTCATTGCCTATTCTATAATATCGATTTCATAGGCTAAATTTTATATATGGACATATAAAAAAAACTGTATTAAAAAACTTTGTATCACAATTCAACATTTCATTACATTTATAAATACATTTCATTGTATAACTTTCAGAAATGTTTAAGTCACTTTGGAAGATGTGTAAATTAAAATGTTCATGCATATATTTACTTCAAGTGACCAAGCAAATGTTCTTTTATCATTCTATCCAAACCTGATAATGAAAAATTGCATCAAAAACAATATTGATTACCATGGAAATAAAAACACTACTTTTGAAACTAGCATTGTGCTCTCACTATGTACTTTTTTCATTCTATGTTATTGCTTAATAAAATTTGAAATGCAAATGAAGCAATCACCTAGTATTAGAGAACATTGAATTATAGAGTCGGTCTACACAATTAGCATAATAAGAGACTTTTTCAAATAACAACTTAGCCTTGAATGCAAACAATAAGGATCTTGAATTATAAATCAAACAAATTGCCAATGCTCGATTGTGCTTGTAGATCCAAACAAAGAAATCTTAATTATATGTAACCTACTCAGTTATTGAATCTAGTTCTTTGTTGAACAATTTACAAACAATACAAAGTCATTTAGAACAAAACACATCTATACACTTCAAAATCCAAATTCTCCCTCTTGTTTTGTATTCTTTTTTGCTTTCTCATAGAAACAAATAACATTGACATTGTACATTTCCACATGCATGTGACAAAGCCTTTACAAAAAAAAAAATGCATGTAAATAGAAAATATAGCATCCATGAAAAAAGGTTCTTTGACATATATAAACAACCACATAACATTCAATTTAAAAACAAACTCATATGAAAACATATATACTAATTAGAAAATATAAATACATTCTAAATTAATTTATGGTCTTAAAAAATTAAAATTATTCTAAACCAAATATATTAAGCTTGTAATCAAAACCAGTATTATAGTATTTAACTTTTTTCATAGCTTTAATGAAATCTAAAAAATCATTATATACTTCCACCAACAATATAGTGTTAATGTATTTACCATGTCACATATCATTCCAAATTATGTTTGTGTGCCCCCTAATTTCTACATTGTCGCTAACATAATACTTCAACCCACTAATGTATTTTTTTTGTTGAACTCTAAGAACATGAATATGGTTCAGTGTAGCTTCTAGCCACTCCAAATCCAACATTGCACAATCAATATCCGCACGAACCAGACACTTGTTACATATATAGAAGGTTCTTGGGATTATGTGTTTTAAGAGTTTTGGATATACACAAGTCTAAATAATGACAAGGACATCAACTATTAAAAGATCTGTCATGTAACATATCATTCCAAGTTATGTTTGTGTGCCCCCTAATTTCTACATTGTCCCTAACATAATACTTCAACCCACCAATGTGTTTTTTTTGTTGAATTCTAAAAACATGAATATGGTTCACTGTAACTTCTAGTCACTTGTCATATCCCTATATTAGTAATTTATAATTAAATTCAATATGTATTATTCATTCAAATTAAAGATATGAATAATATTATAAATGAAATATATTTAATATATTTAAATAATATTTATTTAAAACAATTAACAAGATATATTATTATTATATTTATAAATAACACATACAAATAATATAATATAAATCATATATCATTTATTATAATGATATATTATAAATACAAATAATATAAATAAATAATATATTATAAGTATATCTAATAATATAAATACAAATATTATTATTATTACCTTATATTGTAATATAAGTATAAATAATATAATATAAATCATATATCATTTATTATGATATAAATGATATAATATAAATAATATAAAATAAATAATATATCATTTATTATAATGATATAATATAAATAAATAATAATATAAATAAACATCTTTTAACCTATTTTCTTATGATAAGGGAGTTACATATGGTTAGAACTAGTTTTACCACAAAAGGGAATTAATATAAAGTAATAAAAATTATAAGAGGGTAAGTATGTCATTTACCACCAAGCATAATAAGAGACATGCCTCTTGGAACATATCCCTTGAAAGGGAAATAAATAAAGGTTGTGAGATAGAAGGAAAACATCATCGAAAAAATTATAAAAAAAAAATCCAATAAATACATATATTTAGATTTGCATTATATATATATATATATATTTTTCCGAGTCATAAGTAGGAAAGATATCATAAATTAATATATAGAGATATGTACATAGCAGCAAATGAGAGGAATGATTTAAGAAAAAAAAATATATATATAGTAGATAAAGGATGTGATGTCCCGACACGATTAAACATTATTCAAAATTATATTCATGATAACACTACAATAATAATGGTATTATAATAACACTAATATATATATATATATATATATATATATATATATATATATATATATATATATATATATATATATATATATATATATATGTATGTTAATAATAAAATAACAAATAGAATTCAAGTGCTGGCAGCAATCAAATATAAATATATATATGTGTGTAAAATACTATATACAATAATATAATATAGAGATAACACTATTCGGTAAATTGGAAACCGCATGTATTGCGTTTGTGATTCAACCAAGAAGGGAGAATGCATAAATTTTAGTAGATTGTCTATAAACCCCATCTAAGGTTCCATCCCCATAGGCCCGAGACAAGGGTTTGGGCATTATGCCCCCTAGGCCTGAGTCAAGGGTTTGGACCATGGAGGGATGGGGGTCCCACATTGGAACATGCCCCCATAGGCCCGAGACGAGGGATTGGGCAAAAGGACCAGCCCCCATAGGCTCGAGTCAAGGGTTCGGGCAATAGGACTGTGGTAGGCCTTAGGCTACTAAGAGCTTATGTATTTCCCTCCCCTGACATGATGAATGTTTTCTTTTACCTATGTGTTTCAAAATGCAAGTGTGTTTATGTTGAACTGATGAATACTAGATATTAAAACTAATATGTAGCGATATGGACTTGAATATACATGATGCTACAGGTACCAATTCAAAAGAACGTGTGATCTATTCAAACCAAGGTTACCCCATTAAAAGAGAAGAAACCCTAAACCTAATTCACAAGCGAATTCTACGGCAAGTCGGGTAAGAGACATTACATCACTCCAAATCCAACATTGCACAATCAATATCCGCAGGACCCAAAACACTTGTTACATATAAAAGGTTCTCGGGATTATGTGTTTTAAGAGTTTTGGATATACACAAGTCTATATAATAACAAGGACATCAACTATTAAAATATCTGTTTATGTCCCATATCATTCCAAATTATGTTTGTGTGCCCCTAATTTTTACATTGTCCCTAACATAATACTTCAACCCACCAATGTGTTTTTTTTGTTGAACTCTAAAAACATGAATATGATTCACTGTAGCTCCTAGCCACTCCAAATCCAACATTAGACAATCAATATCGGCAGGTACCGGACACTTGATACATATAGAAGGTTCTTGGGATTATGTGTTTTAAGAGTTTTGGATATACACAAGTCTGTATAATGGCAAGGACATCAACTATTAAAATATCTGTCTGCAAAATCATCTTTATCTGATCAAATTCTCACGGCTAGTGTGGTTTGCAAATATCCCACACCTCCATCAAAAGCATTTGCAGTCCTTTCTATCCTGACATGCTCAAAGGAGCAAAACACAACAGCCACTAACATAACAGTTGTTGGCACTTGAATTTCATGGCCTTGCAGTCTGCATTATTTGCTTGCCCTGCTCTTTCGCATTCTAATTGTTATGACCCACATCCACATCCCGCAGTAGTTCAATGTAAGACCAGTTTTTTCAACTCAACCAAAAAACCCACCAGACTCAAGAGCTTTAATTCTACCCCTTATCATCATGCCCTTCAATTGGAATTTGTTGGACCCATTATTACCAAAGGCAGATGCAGCAGCATACAAATAAAGTGCATGGTGTGGGACGGGCCTCTTTCATCTGTTCATTTGATGATGCAAGGCAAAAATTTCAAGGTATTGCACTAATTAACTAATCAGCATAATTTTTGGTTTGTTTCTTGGCATTGCAGTTTGTTTGGCTTGTTAAATGTTGTGGTGTCATGATGGGTGGCAGTTGACAGATGGAGTGAAGAGCTATATAAATCAGAAAGTGGGCAGTGCGATTCACCATTTTGCCTCCATTGTGAAAGAGGTCGATGTCCGTTTGTCTCTCCAAGGTGGGGGGGTGGGAAAAGGCCCAACAGTCACACGTTGTGAGGTACCTTCTCTCAACTCAGCATTTGATTTTTGTTGAACTTTATCTTAAGTTATATACTAAACATTCTGTGAAAGATGTAAAAAACTTATTCGCCTCCGTTTTTCCTTTATTTATTTATTTTTTCCCTAAATACACAGACTTATATTACTCCGTAGCAAATTCAATTTAATTTCGTTAGAGGGGGGCTTTTGTGAATTACCACTCAAAAAATCTATACAAAGTAATGGACCATCAATCTTGTATATGAGATGGGTTCTTCTAGATTACTACTCTTAAAAGATGGGTCATATCACAGGAGATGCATTCTTTAAACTACTCCCAATGAAAGATGAGCCATCTCCTGTGAGATGCCTTTTTGAATTGCTTACTACTCATAGAATATTGGCCATGAAGATTATCTCGATATGAGCACATAGCAGACTCCCTAAAATTAACATGAAATGCATAAAAATATATTTTAACCCTGTTCTCACACTTATGGGGAAGTTTCCAAAAGATTTGAGGTGCCACTTACCTATACAATGTGGTTACTTTAGCAATTGTGTTGTCTAGCTTCACATGTTTAACCCGTTTGTATTTCAATTTCAGCTTTAAACCTGGCATATTGTCAGGTCAGCCTTAAACCTGGTGTATTGGCTGGCATCTATCTAGATTCTACAACACTTCACAAGGAGTTTCCCCCACTTTGAGTGCACTTCCCGACAAAATAAAAAAAATTAGATTTCATCAAGAACATGGCATTATAGACCTACCCCGTCGTACCAAAGCAAGAAGAGATAGTACATCTAGCTGTGCAATACAATCTATGGGGACTCTGACCTTAGTGGTTACAATCAGCCCATCTACAGGTGTACGATAACCCATTGTGGGAGCAAGGGGGATTTTTCGTTTTAACTTATGTAGGGCACAGGACTCAGTAGCCAGGCACCCTAAACTTGTGTATCTCAAGCTCTTAAACAGTACATTAATTTTTTTGCAAAAAAATCAGCATACCTTCATATGTGAGTTAAGAGCTTAAAGCTATTGTTTGGGGTTCTGGGCATCAACGATGTAGCCACATCAACTACATCTTCACTGAGATGTCCAAAAACACCCCCCAAAAAAGTTAGACCAAAACATGTGCATCAAGGCATTTATCAGTATTTCCAATTACCTTATGTATCACCATGTCATTGGTTGTTTTTTTTTATGTGACTTGTAAAATGGATATTTTGTGTCCATTTTTTTATGCGACTTGTAAAATGGATACTTCGTGTCCATTTTTTAAGTACAAACATAATGGCTACTAGTGCTTAACATTACAAGTAATAGGCAAAAGTATTAAAAAAAGAAGCCATTATTACACCGCACCATAGTGGTTATTGGAGCATGCTCATCTATTGGGTCCTTTCCCCTATATTGATTGAATGCTCTTCCTCATTAGGTTTTGATATCATGACAAAGCTCAAGAGTAAACCCAGCCTTGCCAATCCACTTACATAGCTTAGCATGAACTTGAATACCCAAATTCACAAGGAAGATACACAGATCTATGTTACTAAAATCCCCTCTAGGGCATGTCACAAAAGATGATCCTTAGTTAATAGTGGAAACTAGCTTGAGGACAGGCAATGCTTACTTTCACAATCTACTCTGTGCGATAATATATGCACTGCAAGCATAAGATAACTAAAAACAGCTCCGTGCAGTAAAGATGGCAGCCAAAAGACTAATAAATAATAATAAAGGAGTAAAAGCAATTACAAGATATCTGGCATTTCACAATCTCAAAACAAGAATAAGTTAGAAGGGTATTACAGTCCAATAGATCACCACGACAAAATGAATTAGCTCGCTCAGGTCTATTATTGCCAATAGCTTGGCTATTAAAACTTGTTTCCATCTAAAATCTTTGTTATCAGGTTAATTAGCTTTCTTATATCTTTTTTTTTTTCACTCTTTAGCATATTGAAACTTCAAAGGATCGTTATTTTTTTTTGTCATGGCTTGTTGGGACTTTGGTATGTCTTCTTTCCTTGCACTCATGCATTCTCTCCTTTTTGATATTCTGTCTGTTCATTGGAACTGAACTTTACAGTGCACCTACGCCAATATCTCTTGATCATTTGGGAATAAAATTTACTGTGTCTATACTGATGCATTTGACAAATTTTCTTCCTAATATGGTAAAATAGGATAGGAAAAATACAATTAACAAATCAGATGAGTTGTATTGCCTCTTCTCTGTTATCAGACTGACCTGCATGTCCCACTAAATCAGTTGTACTTGTTCCTGTTATATTACATTTGGAAGGTGCTTTGTTTACTCTATTCATTTGTTGGGAACTCATGCCTCTACAATATTTATGAATTATTTCAATATTTACCTAAATACAGTTAGTGCAAAAGCATGAAAGAACATTTGGACTGTAGGTAACAATATATACAAAAAAGCGTGGAGTTGTACGAGTTGAAAGGGAAGCTGAGAGCACATATGCTAGCATAGACATGGCTTCGGATATTATTAAAAGAAAGCTAAGGAAGATCAAAGAGAAGGACGTAGATCTTGCACACAAATCATCCAAGCTTTGGCAGCCATCAACAGCATCAGTGAATGTAGATGAAATCCTTGACAAGGAGAATCCTTATGATTTATCTGATGAGGTATCTTTAATTTTTTTGTTACTAGTTTACAATGTATAGATATTAGACTGATTAAGCTAATGTAACAGAAAAAGCTGCCCAGGAAAGGTCACTAATATTTTGAATTGAAGGCATAGGGAATGGTTGCAAATCTAAAAGTAAATCTTGTGGTTACTGAGTGACACATAATTTACTTTAACCTAGGAAAGTTGAACATGGCAAAGGTATGGGGCAGGAATGTGTTATGGGGATGAGTAGTTTTAAGACGTTTCAGCAAGAAGGGACTATTAATTCAGATAAGTTTTCTGTGCTTTTTATTTTGCTGGGAACAAGAGGATCTTGAGGGTGAAATTTAAATAGAGAACATTAATGTGTATTGGGAAAATTTTGGTACTGCACAAGAAACAGAAGTTTCCCCGCTTAATAAAAAATCTATAAATTATATTGAAAGCATGATTTCCAACTGGCTGTGTACCTTGAAATTATTTGCAAACCTAAATGTAAATCATGTAGTTACTGAATGACACACATAATTAAATTTAACCTAGGAAGGTTGAACATGCCAAAGCGATGGGACAGAAATGTATAATGGGATGAGTAGTTTTGGTGCAGTCTGAATCGGAGTACCAAAATGATAGCAGCCTAACAAAATTCACACTATCTCACACAACAACTAGATGGAACAGAAAACAAAATTTATTTTATTAAATGTAATTCAGCTCTCAATGTCTCACAAATCTGTTGAGAATGAAAACCCTAACTATTACAAAACAGAGAAATGACATAAATCTTGCCCTAATCATGGATGGACAAACTGTTTTTTTCTTTACTAGTTATTCATTTTCTTTCCCTATTTCTCCATTGTTTCTCAATGTTATCTGCTCAGAATGGTTGTCTCTCCTTTTCCTATAAATTGCTGGTGATGTTTTGCATTCCCTTTGCAAATCTTCCTTGTTGCTCATGAACTAGGGCACCTTTTCTGTCAATAACGGCCTGCCCTCTTTTTTTTTGCCCACACTGTCTTTTGCAGTCAGTTTTGGATTGATTAAACTGCCCTAAGTGCCACATGATGACCTGCACATAATTTAGCTGCCAAAATAATGGCTCAAGGCTCTTGCTGGGTCATTTTTCTTCAAGAAATGTTGCTGTTCGAAACACATCAGTTGCTTTGTTTGATCCCATTTGAACTTATGATAGAGTTTTAATGGTGGACAGGTATTTGACAAAATGTTTGGAGAAGAAATAATGCCATTAAAAAAAAATACCACACAACCATATGACAGTTGGAGATAGAAAGAAGTTAAGCTGGGCAAGGATAAAGCCAAGTGTCCGAAGAGATCCACATCATCAAAATTGCCTTTTGCTACTAAAGTTGTCCCAGTCGCTACAAAAGACAGTGTTGAAGAAATGAAATCATGAAGCTGCAGAATTTACTCACTATCAAGCTGTTGCAGAGACTCGCAAGTTGTTGCAGAAGATGAAATCCACAATGCTGCTGAAGTTACCCACAGCTTGTTGATGAAGATGCTTAGATGCTATAGAAGTGACTTGCAAGTGGTTGACAAAATTTACATATTGCTGTCAAAGTGAGTTTGTGCTGCTGCAAAAGATGGCTAATTGCTGTAGAAGATGCACTATCTACCTCTAATGCTCTCAAAGTTAGCTAGAACAAACTTAGACTCTTTGATTTTCCAAATATGTCATTATACCAAGAGCACACACAAAACCAAAGTTTCATCTCAACCTACATTGTTCTGATTTTAGGTGATGTGGGATTGCTTGTAAACCTAGATGTTGGAAAAGAGTGTTTCCGGAATTTAACCATGTAACAATTTTTAACATCAATGTTCTGGATCACGGTTAAAATCTAGAAACATTCTTTTCCAATATTATCGACTGTGGAAATTTGATGTTTTTAACCTAGATTCTCCTGCATCAATCATGCTGGATAAGTGAAATGTGCCATGAGCTTAATGCTCATGAACACTTGATGAAAGTTGAAATTGAGATTCCATATTTAGCAACCTCAGATTCACTCATCCATGTTGTTTCTTCTGCTATTATATTCTTTCATTTGATCAAGTACTCTCTGTACTCCTTTCCTCGTCTTCTTTACCACTCATGAGTTTATTATTGTTTCAACTTCATCCCGCTCTTTCTTAGGAAACTATTGCATACATTCTTCCTTTGAAAATTTTGAAATTGTGCCTTCCTCTCCACTAGTTTGTCCATGATAACAATACAAATCAACAACATTAAAACTCAGGGAAATGTCCACTCCTTCCAGGAGCTCTATCCCATAAGCATTGGATGTAAAAAAATTTAAGACCTTACATGGTCCAATCTTCTTCCATTTCAACTTTTGTAGGTTCTTTGCGGAAGCCTCCCCTTTTGCAAATGAGCTAGAACTAAATCTCCAACTTCAGATTCTTTTTCTCTTTTCTTGAGATCAACATGCTGCTTGTATCTCATTGTATTCTTCTCCAAATTTCTTCTTACTTCTTTGTGCAACTCATGCATGTACTTAGCAAAATCTTTAGCTACAACAATTTGTTTTCTCAAATCTGCAATACTTCTCAATTCATCTACCCCTCTAGGTCTGTAACCATACACAATTTGAAAAGGGTTCTTTGCTGTACTCCTATTAATTGAGTTGCTATATGTAAATTCAGCTTGTGTCAATGTGATATCCCATTGATTTGGCTTCTTTGCAACCAAGCATCTCAACAAATTTCCAAGGTTTTTATCGAGAACCTCAATTTGCCCATCATTTGTGGATGATAGGCTGAGTTAAAATTCAATTTTGTGTTCAACTACCTCCACAAGGTATGCCAAAAATGGCCTACAAATTTTGTATCTCTATTTGAAACAATGCCCTTCGGAAAACGATGCAATCTAACTAACTATCTAAAGAATAATGTAGCAACATGTGTGGCATCACTTGACTTCTTACAAGGTATAAAGTGTGTTGTCTTCGAAAATTTATCTACAACAAAAACAGAATCATGATCTTCCTGAGTTCTTGGCAGCCCAAGAATGAAATCCTTTCTCACGTCTTGCCATGGTCTTTAGTATAGGCAATGGCTCATATAAACTTATGTTTTGACTTTTCCCTTTGGCATGCTAGCAAACTCTACGTGTAACACCCAATTTAGTTTTCACCTTAAAAACTATGTTCAACCAAAGGTAATTTTTTAAAAAAATTTAAAAGCAGAAAATGATAAATTATTTTTCATTTTAAAACAAAGAAGTTCATTCATCGACTAATTAATAATCATGAAATTATAAGTTACACAAAGGGGTCTATCCATCTACAACAATAAACAATATGATGATTAAAGTTATTAAGAACTTTTTCAAAATAGAAACTTACCAAAGTCACTGCATCTTGATTGTCGACCATCCAAATTCAAGTCTCGGCAAGCCTCTGGAATATAGAAGAGAAAGTATCTTCAAGGAGCTTAACCTCCAACCACAGACTGTCGGTCTCCCGCACTCCTTCCTACCCGGAAGTGGCCCTACCCTACTCGAAGAGGATAGACTTAGGATAACCAATGGTGTTAGCCATCTGAGTACTGGTGTTGTGACCTACGTAACTTGTTATCATGCAATCCCCTAGATACCCTCTAGTCAAGCATGACCACTCCACAAGCTACGCCATCCAGTCACGGTGAACTATCAATGCACTAGAGGCAGGTGCACTACCTTGGCCAAAGGATTTGAATATATTTAGCATTGTCAACGCAAGTAGTAAGTTCACCCACCCCAACTCAACTTGAATTAATCGCAATCCTACAGTTGCCTATGTATAAGTATAATATAACAATCATGATAACCTCTTGGTGTTTCAACTCATCATGCTTTAATGCATGGCAATTAGGTTTACTTCTCACTTTTGGCTCTTGGAGACATTTCCATCCATATGTTAAAGGAATGGAATTCTAGCTTACCGGTTAATCGGTTAATGCTATTAGTTTATCGGTTGATCTTTAAGTTGGTCCTCTGCTTAAAATTATCCAGTCTAGAGAGGACACTAAACCAACAAATTAAGCTCAAGAGTGGTTTATCAGTTATCGAGTTCTAGTAATCGAAGATCCGGAACTAAAGTTTTAGTACTTCTACAAGTCTTCTTCGATCTATCGAATCCTCGACATAGCTTAATCTTTATACCATACTAAGCATTTAACAATCCTAACTCGTTTCTATCTGGAAGAAGAATGCATGTAAGTTTGTAAGTAAACACTTAACTATTGACCCATTGTGTCTGCTCTAAAACTTCATTACTTAACATGTTCGACAGTTTTAGACCAAATAACGATTCTATACCCCCTTTCGATGACACATCAGCATGAATGATTTTAAAGCAGAAAGAATTATATACAATATAAAAAAAGGTCTAAAACTAGACATCTTTCGCAGCATGAAAAGAACAACTCAAAGTTTGACTAGCTAATATAGATTCTTAACTTGTGGAAGACCGAGTAGTTACACAACCTACGACATACAATCCACACCATTGTTTCCCATTTGTCGACGGAATTACACATTCTTTAAGTCTTTCATAACACTAGTTGCTTTTGGATATAACAAGACCAAATATATTTAGTCGGCAGGCCAACTGGCGACGCTTCTAACTTCAACACACATTATACAACCGCTGCTGGAGATATCTTCCTTGCTAACAGTCGACCAAGACTCAAACTACAATGTGCTCACCACATATCCCATTTATTTCTAATGATAAGCGGACACAGCTACATAGTTTTAGTCGACCATCGAAAGATGCTTCGAGGAAACAAGTATGTTACTACTGTGAAGTTTAAGACTGCGGTGTTGCTCAAGGAAATAGCTTTGTTTTTGTTTTAAAAGAAGTGTAAATCACAAGTCTTTAAGTGCGTAACCAGACCACACATTACATCATCAGTAAAACACTACATTCCTTCTTATTACATGATGGAGCCATTCCTATTATGACATACCAATTTAATCATGACAGCGTGGTAAGAGAGAAGAGATGGAACCTGAAGGAAAACTCTGGTGACTGTTTAAGAACTGGTTCAAAGCTCGTTCACTCCTCACCCGATCACATACTCTTTACACTCGACCTCCTGTCAGCTTCTCTTTCCCTGTTCTCTATCTCCCAAAACTGTCTTTTTTTTTGCTCTTTATGATAGTCCAAAGAAAACTAACTTCTCCCTAACTAATCTGCACCCTATCAACTTGGTAACTACCAAGCATGGCTATCCATCTGCCTCCTTCCCGCGACCACTAACACAGAATTGGTTTAGTCTCCCACTAACTTCGCAGCTGATCCGCAAGGTGGAGCTAACAATTTGCATGGTGGCGGTTTCAGTTATGGACATGATGCCACACTACTCTAACAGATTTTTGAGTTTAGATCGAATACATGACTTGGAATAATCGCTGAGCTGATGACCAATCATTAAAGTTTGAAGCTCGAGAATGAATAAAATGTTTTGGAATAAAAGACATCCTCAATAGCGACTTGAGTGAACCCTTCGAGCTATTGCCCGATTACTAACACTATTAAAGAATATAAGAATTGTTCCTTAATGATTATTTAAATATAACTATGTATGATTTTGTATATTACCCTTACAACATGACCCATGGTATTTCACTCGACGGTCTCAAAGATTTAAAACATTATTTAAACCTTTGATATACGACGATAATCCACGTTAGAAATAATTCTACATCCCACGAGATCCGTAATTAAATGTTTACATCATACGCTTGTAGAGCTTTATGACGATGACGACAATTGGAGCGTAAACACAATACGAGGTTTGGGGTCGACTTTACGCACAAGTTTCGACTTTTACGCCGAACCAATAAACAAGACACAACATACAACTCACTCTCAAGTGTATATATATATATAAATCGGTCGTCCATATTTGGTGACATGATTCAGAGTATTACGACCATAGTTGAAAAACTCGGACTTGGCAAAAACTCGGCAGACCCAAAATTTTTAAAAACTTGGGACTCGCCAAAAACTCGGGGAAAAACTCGGCAAACATAATTTTTTAAAAAATATTCTTAAAAAACACACATTTCTGAAATTGTAGAATGCATTGCTGATTTCCTTCATATATAAATCAAAATTAAGAGTTTAATACATATCAATGATATCATAGACAAAAAAAAAGAGTTCAACCTTCAAATACATATGAAATTCCAGTTTGATAATACATATCATAGACCAAAAAAAGAGTTCCATCATCACTAGAAAATCTAAATCATAGATTTCTTCTACTACTAAAGCTCAAGAGTTTTGTTTCTCTGTGTGGGTGGTGCGGAAGTGGCTGGTATAGCCAGGGTATGCTCAACAGGATCCTCATCTATAAGATCAAACGGTAAATGTGAGGAACCCGCCTCTGATGGCACATCAATATCATCTGACTCTGTCTCTGAATCCTCATATGCTGCGACATTTGCTTGCCATTCAGCTGTATCCCTCTCCATAGCAGCTATATCATCATCATCAAGTGATGGATCAACATCAACATCCTCAGCAATCCAATCTGAATATGGATCAATGTCGTCAAGGTCCAGTGCCTGATATGATTCTTGGTCTTCTACCTTCTTCTCATGCAACCGAAGGTTGTACCGCACATAGACAAGGTCATTCAAGCGCTTTTGAGTCAACCTGTTGCGCTTCTTTGTGTGAATGGCCTCAAAAACACTCCAGTTGCGCTCACAACCAGATGCACTACAAGGCTGGGATAAAATCCGGATGGCTATCTTTTGAAGATTAGGCGTTGAGGAACCATAATCATCCCACCATAAATCTGCAAGGATAACATTTATTAAAATAAATAGTAAATAAAAAATAAACATATGTATTTTACCTGGTTGCAGAGTGGATATCCTATGAATGGCATCTCTTGAAGAAAAAAAAGGCCCATCCGCATTCTTATAGGCTTGTAACTCATCGAGTATGATGTCTCGAAGGTTATCATCAAAGACCAACCTCTCCATGCATGTGTTCAGGCCAAGCTTAACCTCTGCATCTGCTTTGAATGAAGAGGAGAAGAAAAATGCAGGGTTCAAATAGTATCCAGCAGCATGAATATGTTGGTGGAGTTGTCGATTCCACCTCCGACCAATAATGCGCCATATGGGTTCATATTTTGTTTTATTCGACCCATACAAATGCTGAATGGCCTCTTTGGCCTTATCCATGGCCTCATATAGATACCCCATGGGCTTTTGATCCCCATCCACCAATCGTAGAACCCTAACCAACGGTTTTGACACCTAAATCAATAGTGGATGAAAATAAAATTAGAGAATTATAGTAATTGAAATTCAACAAATATAAATATAAGTTTTTTACAAAATCAACAAATTTTAACATTAGCAAATAAAAAAATAAATAAAAATTAGTGTTTGAAAACTTGCCTTGATGATCTCCTCCATGAATTTTTCCATGCCAATATCATAAACTGCCTTCTCGACCCTCTCTGCTTCTGGCTTCCTATGATAAGGACTCTCCAACCACCTTTCGGCCACAAACATGCGCCTAAGGTGGGGCAATAATGATGCTATACTCTGCAAGATAAGGAAATTAGTGGCAAAGCGTGTGACTCCTGATCGTGTGAGCTCCTTGCCACCAGTGTACTCTCTCATAAGATTTAGGACCCATGTGTGGTTGTAGATGTATTTTGTGATATTTCTTGCCTCTTCAACCACATTCTTCACCCAGCTTAATTTTCCAATGTCCTCAAGAAGAAGGTCAATACAATGGGCAGCACAAGGGCTCCATAAAATGGTTGGATGCCTCGCCTCTAGAAGTCTACCGGCTGCCACATATGCAGCTGCATTGTTAGTCACTATTTGGACGACATTTTCCACTCCCACCTCCATCACCACCTCATCCAACATGTTGCACAAGGTTTCTGCATTTTTTATTTGATTGAGTCAACTGACTTTAAAAAGACTAGCTGCCCCGCTGAAGCCACTAGAAAATTGATGAGAGTCCTGTTCCTGGCATCTGTCCATCCGTCAGATAAAATAGTGCAGCCTTTTCTTTCCCAAACTTTCCTCTGATCCTGTACTAGTAGATGTGTGTGTTCAACCTCCTCTTGCAACAATGGGCCACTCAACTCATGACGACTTGGGGCCTTGAACCCCTTACCTGCCACAGTCAATGCAGTGACCAAGTGCTCCCAATAAGGACTCGAAGCGACATTGAAGGGAATATTGTTGTAGTACCAAAATCGTGCACATGCCAACTTCGCCTCACGATGCACCTCTCTATTCCATGTATTTGTAAGACTGTCTAATGAAGGTTGTGCACCAGGAGTGTTCCGAGGAACAAAAAAGCTATCAAGCCCTTTGCCTGATCGTCGTATCTGTGGCCCAATGGAAGGTGTAGAAGAGGCCTCTACAGTTACACTTCTATAATCTGACCCTGTAGAACTCAAATCTCGGTTTGGGGCTGCCATTGCCTCTGTTGCTCTCTTTTTAGCTTCTTTCTTTCGTTCATAATCCATAAGGAGGACGTGTGCCTCCCTCTGAACCTCCACAAGAGCTTTGTCACATATCTCAACATCATTGCAAGGGACCTGTGCAAGGTGATATTTAAGTCGATTAATGCCTCCGGACATATGTTTAGTGCAATGGTTACAAATGACATTTCCTCGCTTTGGACCTGGTGTCCCATGTTTCCAGCAAGGGTCCTTAGGTTTGCCACCGATTCTTCTACCTCCAATTCCACTTGCAGAAGCCATAAGTTATAACCTGTTACGGGTTACCTATAAAAAAAAAGAGAAGAAAAAAAAAGTTAAATTAAAAATTTAAATTGGACAATAATACAGGTGACTGTTGTATAGCTGTATTTTGACATTTTTGCTATAAAAAACAATCGAAATTATAAAAAGACTTTCATATGAAAGGAGAGATTTTGGACTGTATTATTTGTAAAATTTTGACAGCAATTTCCTATATATTATTAAATGATTGGTCACTGTATTATAAAAAAATCAAAATTTTATAATGACTGTATCATATGAAAGGTTTTTGGACGAATTGTCAAAATTTATATAGGATTATGATGATTTTAATTTTTGTTTTAACTTTTGATAGTTCGTTCAAAAACTCTCCTTTCATATGATACAGTAATAAAAAAAATTGAAATTTTAAAAAGACATTATCATATGAAAGGAGAGATTTTGGACGAACTATCCAAATTTATAATATGAAATTCAATTTTATATCATAAAAAATCAAAATTTTAAAAAGACTATCATATGAAAAGAGAGATTTTGGACGAACTGTCAAAATTTATATAAATTTTGACAGTTCGTCCAAAATCTCTCCTTTCATATGATACAGTCTTTTTAAAATTTATAAATTTAATATTTCTAAATCCTAATCGATCATAAAGCATTTTAAATTTTGATAGTTCGTCCAAAATCTCTTCTTTCATATGATACAGTCTTTTTAAAATTTATAAATTTAATATTTCTAAATCCTAATTGATCATAAAACATTTTGATTTATCATTTAACAGTTCGTCAGTGTCATTCGTCCAAAATCTCTCCTTTCATATTATAGTCTTTTCAAAATTTCGATATTTGAAGTTAAACAGTTCGTCTGGGTCCAAAATCTACCTATAAGGCTTTAACAATCACGCGTGTGAATCGCGCTGCCGGGAGGGAGAGGGTTTCGCGCCATCGGGAGTGAGTTTCGCGAGTTACAAGTTAAAACAATGAACGACTTTACTCTTAGGTTTTTCGTTTTTGTCTTGTTAGGTTTTTAACTTTTAACATTTTTTTAATGTGCTGGTTTTTTGCAGGTTTTACTCGCGATTCATGGCGATTTTTGACTGTGTAACTCGCCGCGAGTTTTTGAAAAACTCGGGCCGAGTTTTTCAGAGTAAAACTCGCCATGAGTTTTACCTCGTGATTACTCGTGGGTCCGGCGAGTTTTTCGCGAGTTTTTCATCAATGATTATGACACAGATGTCGATTACCCATACTCATTATGATAACTACGAAAGGAAGAATGACTTAATCTTATAAACCTTGACATTCTCATCCAAAATTGACTTAACCCGAAATCAATACTTATCTCAAGGCAACTAGGTTTATCTACCTGATGTTCATTTTCAGTGGCAAACACCCATTGGTTATTCCAGAGTCTATTCTCTCTTTCTCGAAGATACTTTCTCTTTTTCTTGCTTCTTGGTGAACATGTTCCATCTATTCCTGTCATTAACAATCTCACATACAATTTGTGGTCAGAGTACCAATGTTCTAATCAAAACACATTTACATCAAATCATTTTATTTTCATATCGAAAAGACATTTTAATTCATAACATCAGATTGATCATAATCAAGTAAAAATCCATGATTTCATAAAATTAATCTTTTCTAATCATATCATCATTTTCTATGATGTTAAACATATTCACATGACTGTACTATTTAAGAAAAATTAAATAGTAATACTGAATCCAAAAAGGGGATGTAACACTACAACTCTACACAATATTCTTCGCATCTGCACTCATCCTTAGCCAATAATAACCTTCACACAGCTGTGCCAATGTTTTATCTATCCTAAGATGTCTAGCAAGACCTCCACTATGCTTCTTTTTTATTAAATTTCCCTCATTGAACCTTGAGGTATGCACAAATGCTATAAAATACTCCAGTCAAGTTTTGTCCCCGTCGGTTGGGCTCTTGCTTGCTCCCCATGCTTCTTTAAAATTTGAGTCATCTTCATATAACTCTCTCATTGAAGCAAACCCAACAACTATTTTCATCTCATTCAACAATAGACACCTTCTACTCAATGCATTGGTTACCTTGTTTGATCTACCACTTCTATGCTTTAAAATAAATGAATAGTTTTGAAAAAGTTCAACCCATTTTATGTACTTTTGGATCAACTTATCTTGGCTGTTAATAAATTGCAATGCTTGATGATCCATGAATAAAACAAATTCTTTTGGTAGCAAATAGTGCCTCCACTTAAGTGCTTGAACAATTTCATAAAATTCTTGGTCACAGATCGAATACTTTCTCTTGACTTCATTTAATTTCATGGTGAAATATGCAATGGGTTTACCAGGTGCCTTCTTGACTCATAACTTCTTTTATTGCTGTCCCACTTGCATCACAGTCCGCTTGAAACAATTTATTAAAATCCAACAACACTAGAACTGGCTGTTTTGTTACTTTCTTCTTCAAAAATTGAAAGCTCTTCTTTGTTGCAACTCTCCAATGAAATTCATTCCTACCACCCTTCATTTTTTTTTGTGATAGCTGCATAAATACCACTAGATTTTTTGATAAACTTTTTATAAAAAGTTGTCAAACCATGATAACTTCTTGTTTCAAATGCATGCCTTGGTGATGGCCACTTCACAATAGCCCTTACCTTTTTAGGGTGCATCCACAAATCTTCTTGGGAAATTACTAAGCCTAAATACACTAACTCTTTCATCATAAAATTGCACTTTTTCAAGTTGACCAATAACTTATCTTCCTTCAATCTTTGCAAAGCTCTTCCTTTGTTCTACTAAAAATCAAGATATCATTCAAATAAACAATTATAAGCTTACCAAGGAACAACTTCAACATTTCGATCGTTAGCTTTATGGATGTACTTGGTGCATTGGTTAGTCCAAATGATATAACAAGCCACTGGTACAACCCATCATTTGTCTTGAATGTGGTTTTACACTTGTCCCCTTCTCTAATCCAGTTTTGGTGATACAGACTCCCCAAATCAATCTTTGTGAAGTATTTGTCTCCGCTTAGGCAATCCATTAAGGCATCCACTCGGGGTAATGAAAATTTGTAGTTTATTGTTGACTTATTAATGGTTCGTGAATCCATGCACACATGCAACTCTCCATCCTTCTTGGATGCTAGTATTGTTGGTACAACAAATGGGTTTAAACTCTTCCTTATCAAACACTTATCCAAAAGCTCTTGGACTTGTCTCTTCACCTTTTCATTCTCCATAAATGTCATTCTATATGTTGGCTTGTTCAACAAACTTGTCGTAGGAATGAAATTCATATGGTGTTTGATACTTCTCATGGGTGGCAACCCATTTGGCAAATCCTTACCAACTCATATAACTTGGAATTACTCACAAAATTTACTAAGGAGGAAATGAACATGTTTAAACATGAGAGAATTTTTTTTGTTATCAATTGCATAATCTCATAGAATGAAATGTACATCTTTTCTGAATATTTTTCAACCTTGAATTACAATATATTCAAAGATAAAATCATAGTGAAATCATTTCACTTTACAATTACAAATAATTTGCACTTGGCAATATGAATAATTTTACATAAGTTTGAAAATCATAAGTTATAACATGAAATATACTGCACCTGGAATCTTGGTTTCTGTCTCACAAGTCTCAGCGAGTCTTCTGCTATAGAGGGAGAGCATCATCCAAATGCTTTACCTCTAACCACAGACTGGCGGTCCCCCGCTCGTCTTCCATCTGGAAGTGGCCCTACCCTTCACGACGAGTATAGACATAAGGAACCAACTGGTTGCCATCTTAGTTCTAGTGTTGTGTCCTACGTAACTCAATCGACCATACAACTCTAAACTATCTTCTAGCTAAGTATGATCATTCTAACAGGTTACACAATCTAGAAACGATGAACCGACTAATGCACGCAGAGACAAATGCATCACTTTGGCCAAAGTTTCTATATAAATGGACGTTTGCAATAAACGTAGTCGTGTGTTCACACACCTCTAACTTGACTTGGAAACTACCGCATCCTACAATTTGACTTGCTTGACTAGTATCTCTAGACATAAATTGTCTTGACTAACTCAAATCCTAGTCAATCTGACTTAGAATTAATCCTTAATCTAGGATATATGTAATATAAGAGTTTAGGTGACTTTAACCTTTCAGAGAGTCCCCATTTGCATACTTGCAAGTACCAGGGTCTATGACTTCTTGTCATTCTACTCAATGACCCAAAGATTAAGCACTTTTGTGGAATATATCAAGTTTCGACTCTAACAAGAAATCATTTAAATTTAACGAAGTGCTTCATTGACTCTTCCTTATTTATACTGTCTTGATCTATGGTTTCTCGACCATTCACTGTCAACCATAACAAACATTAGACTAAAACAATGTTTTAACCATGGTTGCAGGGAGACGCGTCTCCCGACCCCTGGGACGCATCTCCGGCTTGGGGACGCGCCTCCCAGTGCCGGATTCTACAGGGAGATGTCCCTCGAACGAGGAGACGCCAGGACGAGTACCCTCGCCGTCTCCTGCGCGCCTCTTGTTCAAACATCTGCACGCCTCCAATTTTAATAGCTTTTTTACATTGGATTTTTTTAGAACCTCCACTCCAGCAAAACATCAGGTTTCAGTTTCAGTTGCAGAGATTTTGTTTCACGGGATCATTTTCTTAGGAAAAATTGCCCGAGATTTGTGTTCACTGGCAATGCGGGAGACCCTAGTTTATAGCGAATCAGGCAGCTATATGGTTTTACTATTCGAGCTATTTGAATTTGTATTACACATGATACTATAATGTATATGGTTCTACCATATCGATTAAAGTTTAAACTTTAATAATTTAACTGATAAATGTATTACTTTTTATAATTTATGATTTGTTTTTTAATGTTTTAAATTTTATGAAATTTTATTTTATAAAAAATAAAATATCATATTATATATAATAATAAATTTATATATATATAGTAATATATGTATATATATATATATATATATTAAAAAATATATATATATATATACTTATATTATTAAATTATATTAAAATATAAATTATAAAATTATATTAAAATATAAATTATTAAATTATATTAAAAAATAAATGATGTCTTCAAGTACCCCCGTCTCCTATTTTCAAAAAACAAACGTACCAGTACCGGTACCAGTACCAATCTCCCGGCAACTATGATAATTTATGATTTGTTTTTTAATATTTTAAATTTTATGAAATTTTATTTTATAAAAAATAAAATATCATATTATATATAATAATAAATTTATATATATAGTAATATATGTATATATATATTATTAAATTATATTAAATTTTTTTAAAATACTTATTAAAAATATATATATATACTTATATTATTAAATTATATTAAAATATAAATTATTAAATTATATTAAAAAATAAATGATGTCTTCAAGTACCCCCGTCTCCTATTTTCAAAAAACAGACGTACCGGTACCGGTACCAGTCTCCCGTACCGGTACCAGTCTCCCGTACCGGTACCAGTACCAGTCTCCTAGCAACTATGGTTTTAACCGATTAAGAGTTTTCAAGTTTTCTTAACCCTTCTGGTTCGAAACTAGGGATTTAACTTCTCTATCCCAACACATTGTAAAATCAAATACTCTTGCTTTCCAAAGAGATAAAAATATAACATAGAACGATAACCTCTAGTCTTCTTCTGACCACTTGGGGCATTGTTCGAATTCACATTTCTCATAGCATGTATAAACATAGTACACGAGGTATATCCTCATTCATATAAGATCTTAATGAATACTATCATTATCATATGTTCTCTCGACTAAGTTCAATCTTTCAACCTAAATAGGTTTGAGGCTAAATTAATAAAAAAGTCCACCGACTTTCAATATAGAATAGGTTATAAACTCAAATATAACATCCTTGGTATAACATGATAATGCTTATCATTATTTGCATAATGCATATATGATACTATACTTAGGTGTTTTCAATGATATCAACATCATTTATATAAATTCAGAATAAGTGAAAATGTAACACCAAAATGTTTGATTAAAAACATTAAAACTCATACGTATAATCCATGGTGAAATGTGAATCTATCACTATCTAAACTTTCTTTATTCTTACTCAACTCGACTCCTATGTTTTCATCTGAGTTCTCAAATAGTTCAGTCTCTGAATTACATATATATATATATATATATATATATATCACTAGCGGTTGAACTGGTTTGCTAATGGTTATATAACACATCCCGGCCTTACCACAACCTTCTTGCAGAGATATTATCTCATACATCGGCTTGGCCCATATCTAGATTGGACATTGTTTGACTGTGTAAGAATAAATACTATCGACCTTAGCTTGATTTTCTTAAACTATGCTTGGCCTTTACACACCAGCTACATGGCCTTTCGGCCTTCTATAGTTTAATGCTACACGGCTTTTCGGCCTACAAAGGTTTACTAAACTATATAGTGCAGATAGTATACCGAGATCACTTGGCCTTTCGGCCTTCAAAGGTTTACTATACTGTATACTGCAGATAGAATACCAAGATCACTTGGCCTTTCAGCTTGCAAAGGTTTACTATACTATAGATAATATACCGAGATCACTTGGCCTTTCGGCTTGCAAAGGTTTACTATACTGTAGATAATATACAGAGAACCTGGCCTTCTATAGGTGTAGAAGAGAAAAGAGAAACAAAGTCATTGATAAGAAACAGTGATAAGACTTTCAACAAATACTAAGAGGATTCAAAACTAACCGAATACACAAAGTATATAGACTCTTCGGCCTCATTTCAACATAGTAGTTTACCAAGCTTATCGGCCTCAAAATAACATACTACAGAGCCGATACAATAACAAGAATTTTAGTCTATATTATAATATTTTTCTAGAAAAAGCATTGAACCCGATTTGAGTTCGAAGGAGTAACAAAGGCTTATGGTCCTTCAGCAGTTCCCTTCCTTCTTTCCATGACGAGCTACAATTCTCTCTCTGTCGATATTTCCTCCTCGAAGAAGCTTAATGATATTCTTCTTATGTCTACTTAGCTCCTTCCACCTGTGTGCATCTCCTATGGTGATTAATAGAGCCTACTCTCCATAACCGTTGGACTTTCCTCCTGCATCATTGCCTATTAATACTCCACGGTGGCATGCAGAGATAATGGAGTTACTAGTCATAAAGACCACTCCAATACTTGTTCAAAACTCCTCCTTTCTCTCTATAATCAATCGTGGAAGAAAGGAGTTGAGTGTTGCATTAAGTTTGAAATCAACACCACGTTCCTTAATAAAATACACATCGACTACAAACATTTGTTTTAACTAATAGTTCAAATTAAATAAATATCTAACAACATAATATTGTTGTATACGACGCATACTTACATTGTCTCGAACACATGATAAGCTATGAGAATGGGGTTGATATATTCTCCCCCTCTCGAAATCATTTAAAGTGTCAAAAAAGACAAATTATCACAATGGAATTCCAATAGGGAATTTCCAATTATAAAGCAGTTTAACTACTAGCATTTATTTGCTCTAGTAATATAACTTAAGATTCGTATCACGTAAAGAAAATAACAACTATCGACCATTTCCTTGTCGACGGTCATGATCTACCCTGACTTAGTTTTAGACAAAACCTCAGCTTAATGGATCTAGCTGACAATCGACGATTTGTCGAGTCAAAACCAAACTTAGACCAATTGGTCAAACACAACTTACCAAACTGGACAAAAATTCATTGAACTATGAAAGCACGAGACTTAGATGACAACCAATCTATTATTATCCATACGTGTATGCTCTTCTCTCTGATGATGCTCTCCCTCTCTTTCTCGGAGGGTGGAAAACCTGTTTCCTGGTTACAACTTGCAATCACCAAACTGGGATTAGTGCATGGTTAGTCAATCCATAAACCTTCTGAAAAAATAATCATGACATCTTATAATCGCATATCTAAATTCTAGTCATATAAACTCATGATATCGTTGATTTATCCTGACATTTTCATATAAGGTCAAATCATTAATTCATGCATAATTAACTACTAATTACGTGCAAGTAAAAAGTAAAACATAGTCAAAATTTGGGGTGTGACAACTCCTTTGAAAGAATATTAGAGTACTCCTTCAATAGCTTCTTCACTTGTGGAACTTCTTCCATTTTATCTATTGTCCTAATCTCTGTAGACTTGGGACTAAAAGCATAACAAGCTCTCTCTTTCTTCATCTTGTTTAAAAATTGTTTATCGAAAATGGAAATTAAATATACTTTTGGGCTGCTGTCCACTTTTTCTCCCTTGTCCTTCAATGGACTTAATGTAAATTCCTTCCCATCTTTCACAATGTTGCAGGTATTCATTCTACCATCATGCACAACCTTCCTATCAAACTGCCATCGTCTTCTCAACAAAACATGACAAGCGTCCAAGGGCATAACATCGCATAGAATTTCATCCTTATACGTACCAATCTGAAAATTCACTAAACAGTGTTCATTTACCAAGAGTTGATGCCCTTTTTTTAGCCATGAAACTTTGTATGGGTTTCGGTGTTTAATCCTTTGCAATTTAAGTTTTTCTACCATTTCTTTGGACAACAAATTGTCTATACATACACTGTCAACAATGACTTGCAACATTTTCTTCCGGATTTACATATAGCCCTAAATAAATTCTTCCTATGTATTAGTTTATGCACTTTCTTATCTGGTTTTAGTAGCACTCTCTTCATCATAAGCAATTCATCTTTCTCTAGCTCTGCCATGTGCTTGGGCGAAGCTGCACTTTTCTCATCACCTTGGAGAATGTGATTTCTTGCCTCATTTACTCTATCACTGCTCTAATACCCTGTGACCAGCCTCACCACACCTATAACAAGTTCCAGTAAATCCTCTACCTCTTCCTCTTGAAGAATTGCCTCTTTCTCTTGAGGAATTGCCTCTTCCTCTTGTGTTTTGGTTGTAATTGTTGTTTTGAGGAGTGCTAGACTCTCCTTCATTTGCATGTTGTCCTCAACCACTGCTTGATTGCCTCTTCCTCTAAAATTATTTTGTTGTTTCCTTGCCAACTTCTCTTACACCTCTAAAGCATATTGATAAGTTTCCTCTATTGATATCACTCTGATCATAATAAACTCATCATGGATTGATATTCAGATTCCATCGACATACCTTGAGATCTTTTCATCATCATCCTCCACATGACTAGCGTGAATATTGAGCTTGTAGAATTCATCTGTGTAGTCTTTGACGTTCATCTCTTTTTGTTTTAAATTTTGCAAATTTTTAAATAAATTTATTTTATAATCTGCTGGGAGGAATTTGGCCTTCAATTTTGCAACCATTCAATCCCAAGATTTAATCTTCTCGTTTTCTCTTGTTTGTCTCTTTGTTTGTATTTGATCCCACTTGAAATCATGCTGGAGTTTTAATGGTGGACAAGTGTTTTAATGAAATGTTTGGAGAAGTGTCATGTCCCCTCCCCTATGGGCCGACTCAATGAGCACCAACTCGTTTACAAGGAAACAATTAGTATTTTACATGGTGCGATTTGTATATAAAAAGGTGCAATCAGTTTTCAAAGAAAAGATATCTAAAAGATAGCCGACTAGGTGTGAAGACAACCTTGTATATAAGACAAATTGTCTTACTCCAAACAAACAATAACATGATACGATTTGCATATAAAAAGGCAATGATTTACATATACAAAAGCAGCGATTTAAATATATATACAAAAGCAGCAATTTAAGCTACAAGGGCAGCGATTTAAGCTACAAGGAGGTGCGATTTGTTTGAGCATTGTTTAGCGATTTGTTATGGAGGACAGCGGTTAGTGAAAGGTGGTGTTCTTTATGAAAGAGTATGTCTATCGCCTCGCTCGAGATGTTATATAAGGAGAGATAAGGAGGGAGTTTGAAGGCAATTTCAAGGAATATATTTCTGAGTTTAAAAAGAGCAGATCAGCCAGCAAGAAAATATATAAGCAGAAATAAAGAAAGATATAAAGATCTACAGCAGTAATTGATAACAGCATAGAAGTATTTATTGCAGTCATTCTATCATACTATATTTCTATCATCCTCTCATTCTATTGATCTATTATTCTATCCTCCTACTCTTCTATCATTGTATCATTCTGTTCTTATATCATTCTTTCATTCTATTCTTCTATCATTATATCATATCTATTTTATCTTTCTATCATCCTAATATCCCATCATTCTATTATTATATCATCATTCTATTCTCTCCTTCTACTCTTTTATCAATGTATCATTCTATCACTTGATTATTCTATCCTTCGAATTCTATCATTCGATTATTCTATCCTTACATTATTCTATCATTCTTTTGTTCTATTATTGAATCAATCAAATCAGCTTATCTGCACTCAGCCGACAAGGACAGAATCAACAGCTAATGCATTTGCTTCGTGGAATATAGCAGTCTTATGTTTTAATAAATATTGTGGTATGATCTATCATGATTGTTGTGTATAATGATATATTTATCAAGCAACCATGAGGAATACAAGGAAGGGTTGGATGGTCCTCTTCTAAGCACACCACCTCATGGTTGAAGACCGATAGTCCCATGAGGCCAAGGGGGTGTGCAATGTCTACCCTAGTCTTGTAACTTAATAATTTAATGAAAATCATTAAGACTGATGCAAAAACTTAACAAAGTCTGATTTTTTAACAAAATATCATAGCTGTAGCATTCAATCAGATCATTACAATGAAGTGTCTCAGCCTGAGATGCATAGGATTAGCCTCATAAACCTCCATTTTTGTGCATGGTTGGATAATAACATTGCTGCACTTGCAATCACCAAACAAATTACAGAAATGAAAGCATTCAAAAATGAGTTTACCATGTGAAGAACTGCTGTTAAACAGCACTCAGAAAAGCACAGTAAATGACTGATGTAGCACCCAGGATAGGGTATTCCTCCACGTTATGCTGAGGGCTTCAACCACAGACTCCGTCCAATCATTGCACAACAATCTACACCAACAACGACCCCCACACACAGAGAAATACCTTCAAACACCAATATATTGTCCAAACTAGAAGCTCACTTCAGAATCCACAGAAGTACGGCCTGTAGGGTGTACGACAGTGGTAAAGGAGACTGTAACAGCAAATAGTGATCTGTTTTCTGCTCAGAATTAGATGTCAGCCATACACAAGGTGATACAAGTCTTCAACAAGGCAAAACAAACACTTCCATTCACTACCACATCAAATACTCATGCTATAGTACCGCTGGAATTGTGCAACCAGCTTAGGGTAAGCATGAAAGATACACAAAACTCCAAAAATCCACACCAATCCTCACTCCAAAATATCATTTCAAATCTCTAACACTGAAAACAAGCATTCACTCCACAAATGATCAACAAACATAGAACTCCATTGATGCTCAGTGTGATTTCTAGATGAAATCATCGGATATCCAGCTAGGGTTGATCTTCCACAACCGAAACCAGATGAGAAGTTGAGGCTAAACAACCCCAAGAAGGAACTCTGCTCAACAACACAAGTTTTCAGAGGAAATGAAAATATATTCAACAACAATAATCCCCCCAAATGAGTCCAACACTCCTTTATAAAGACACTTTTAGGGCAACAAGAGGAAATAATAATAATAATTTCACTTTTCTTTTAATTTCCTCCTCACATATAAAATAACCTTTTTATTTGCTCACTTTATGTCTCCCTTGCCTAATATTTCTTTTTATGTGAGCATCAAATAAAACTTTTCAACCCCTTTCCAAATAGCTATTACACTTAAGTTATCTTTTAATATTTCTCATCCTTAGACAACTCAAGTGAATAAATAATTAAATAGCCCAATAATATACCGAAGTTGCAGAAAGCATCCAAATGATATAATTTTGCAATTTTAAACATACCAACAGGATACTGAAGACTTGGGATGAAAATTGGAGGTCGTCAGGTGACTTTCTAAAAATAGTATGTTTCTCCAAGAAAGTTGGAGAGCACCTAAGAGGTCGGAACTGAATTTCGAAAGCATCTATGAACTCCAAATGACTAGTCGGACTTAAAAGCACGAACATATGCCATGTAAGACTGAGCCACGACCACTCCAAGAACATTGGAGTTCTTCTTAACACGTTGAATAGCCTCCCGAAGACTAGGAACAAGCATAACGCGCACAAAAAGTCTATGCACAAAAAAGGGGACATTACAGTCCTCCCTTCCTAGAATTGTTTGCCCTCAAGCAATTGGCAAACCATAACCAAAAGAACCATCCTGAATAATGTCACTCCAGGATCCCAAATTAGTCTAGGAGATTTGTGAACTCCCAAATACCATGTGCCTTGCTGTGTCACAAAAACAATTGTAACCTTCTCCACATTTTTTGTAAAAAGGAAAATAATCCTTTGCAACAAATCAGCGAACTCTTCATCATAACACCCTTTGGATTTAACATGCCTCCACTGAACCATACTCATATAATCGTAAAGACTCGTAAAAAATCTCATTGTTCTTACTTCAAGAGTCTTTGAATGATAAACCAAAGCATGCGGAAGTTTGCTGTCCTGAATGAACACCAAAGGTAAACTATCATAGTTTACATCACAAACCCTTGTAAAATAAATTCTCAAGGTTTGGAAGGTCTGAAAAAACACAAGCTTATTGTTGTTCATGACTGAAATCAGCGACGGACAATCTGATTTTAACAACTTGCACAAGGAACAACAGCTGCACCAAAGGAAACTCCAAGAATGACCATGAAAAGTGAGCATTGTATTGTTCAAAATCCCCGTAGAAATGGTTGGAGAAAACTTCCAAGCAACCTCTAACTATGGACAATCACTTCCCTTGACACTAATGTCCTGCCAACTCTCATGAATGCAAGCAGCCCGACAACTAAGATGGCCGATCTACAACCAAACAACAGGGTTATAGCTGATAACCTGATCAATTCCAAGCCAAGGAACCTCTCTTTGGTCATCAAATCTTTCCAACATGCTTAGTTGGTGACCTCTATGTTGAATTTGAAGTATTGAAGAATTAGTCTAGGAGATTTGTGAACTCCCAAATACCATGTGCCTTGCTGTGTCACAAAAACAATTGTAACCTTCTCCACATTTCTTGTAAAAAGGAAAATAATCCTTTGCAACAAATCAGCGAACTCTTCATCATAACACCCTTTGGATTTAACATGCCTCCACTGAACCATACTCATATAATCGTAAAGACTCGTGAAAAATCTCATTGTTCTTCCTTCCAGAGTCTTTGAATGATGAACCAAAGCATGCGGAAGTTCGCTGTCCTGAATGAACACCAAAGGTAAACTATACCTATCATAGTTTACATCACAAACCCTTGTAAAATAAATTCTCAAGGTTTGGAAGGTCTGAAAAAACACAAGCTTGTTGTTGTTCATGACTGAAATCAGTGATGGACAATCTAATTTTAACTTGCACAAGGAACAACAGCTGCACCAAATGAAACTCCAAGAATGACCATGAAAAGTGAGCATTGTATTGTTCAAAATCCCCTCAGAAATGGTTGGAGAAAACTTCCAAGCAACCTCCAACTGTGGACAATCACTTCCCTTGACACTAATGTCTTGCCAACTCTCATGAATGCGAGCAGCCCGACAACTAAGATGGCTGATATGCAACCAAACAACAGGGTTATAGCTGATAACTTGATCAATTCCAAGCCAAGGAACCTCTCTTTGGTCACCAAATCTCTCCAACATGCTTAGTTGGTGACCTCTATGCTGAATTTGAAGTACTGAAGTAGCTCCACCATGCTTGCACTGCGCAACTCTGCTCCTCATATGTGCCTCATCAAAAAATCTTCTAAAGTTCCCATAAGCATCTCTCCCAAAAAGAATGCCTCTCAAACAACAAGTCCAAGGGTCATCCTCAAATTGTTCCTCCAAGGTACTAGGATCATACATGAATATTGTGTTCATTTTGTATTCATCCTCATGCACTTCATGGTGGTGTGTAACATTTTTGTCATTTCCTTGAAACTCATCCATGATAGTGCCAACATCTAAGAGTCTAGGGGCAATCAAAATTGCACCCAATCCATAAAGTGGATTAATAATCAAGTGGAGAACATGTTTAGATCCTTTTGTGACCCATTCATCATGAGAAACAAGCTTGAAACTCCCACTTTTTGCTGCTGTTCTGAAAATTCTAGCAAGCTCAAGAGCATTATTTGGAAACTTTTCAAAATCAGAAATGAAGAAGTCTCCATGAATCAATTCATCCCGTGAAGATACTGCATCTCCTAGTGTCACAACACTCATTATGCAATCTTCTTTTGTCTCCTTTACACATTTCATATCCGGTGGTCTCCCAGGAGGATTACCAACCACAAGGCTTGGCACTTCCTTGTGATATGCACCCAAATCTTCAACATGTGGTATGCGACAATCTTCATCAAACAATTCATCCTTGCTGAATTTTTCTTCATAAATCGGTGAACAACTTGGCTCCACATAAGAATCTCTTTGGAGCTCATTAATGCCTTCAACTAGTTTCTTGATCTCCATGAACTTTGCATCTGCTACTTGTTCTTTGTTCATGGCTGCAATATTTGACTGATTTTCAGCTTGGTAGAGAGAGTGGTGAGCTAGGCTAAGATCAAGGCAAAGCCCATCAACCTCTTTCTCCTTCTCTTGGTAGGCATCATAGGTTTCCTTTGCAAACTTAATTGCATTATCCCTGTCAAAAAGCAAATGCAAATAATCTGATTTCATTACCTGTAAAGCTTCTTTGATGGTTTGTAGATTTGCAAGGGTAGCTTCATCCTTAATGCCATCTTGTCTCTCCTTAACTTGAACCTTCCAAAAGAGGTCTTCAACTAAGTTGTGTGTGTTATCAAACCTGGTCAAGGCTTTCACAACCTTCTCTTCTGAAACCAATAATTTGTCCCTTAAAACTTGCAGCTCTTTAGGCCCTTGATCAAAATCAGCAAAGAAATTATGCTCCTCAAACACCACGTTCTCTGGTTTGTCTTCATTTGCAGGAGCCATATCCTCTTCTAAATCAATTGTCTCACTAGTTGATGCCTTACAACTCTCAAGTAAGGATGATGGGACAATGTCATGAACAAACCCAATATCATCCAATGAACTCATCTCTTCACAAGGCCTATCAATAACCACCTCTAATTCACCAACACTGATGTCAATGTAAGTATCTCCCTCCATAGGCTTGGTTTGAAAGTCAAATCCAAGGCCACCTGTATTAACATCACTAGAATAAGATAAAGGATCATCAAAAGTTGTTTTGAAGTCATCATCATATTTTGTAAATTCAAATCGAACTTATGATCTCTAACTTGGATAACTTTTGAATGTTGGATATTTGTATTGCAGACTTAATTTATTACTTTCTTTTATTTTGCAGATGCAATTTCCACTTCTCATACACTTCCGATTTCTGTGTCTTTTTCATGGTATTGCAGGGCAAAGATGTTGATATATATATGAGTGACGGTAGGAGTCATATCTGTGATAAACATGACTCCTCAAGGAGTCACGCCTATCATAGGTGTGACTTCGTCACCTTTCCATTGCTTTAGCAATTACTAATCACCGTTTGAATTATAGTCGGTGTTTATACTTTGGTAATATACCATTCGATCATGCTAAATTCATATTTATTTTAACATACCTTATATATTAAATACGAATATATAAGTAATATTTAATATTACTTATATATTCATATTTATTATGATCATAATAAATACGTTATCTAATCGAAGCTACAAACAACTCAACACTCCCTCTTAGCTCGAGAATATAACAATATCACAATAATCTCTGTGAATATCAATTATCTGATCTGAAATGAATTACTCAGAGTAATTTAATATCACATAACTCATGATATATAGTATCACCAATCTCATGATACGTAGCATCACCTACCTCGTGATACTAAAGGATATACTATGCTCGAGAACATTACATTCTCCTTATATATCCTAGTTACGGTATGTGCACTGACATTAAGTCACATAATGTCTACCATAACTTAATCATGATAACTCCATGATTCATACAAATATCAAGTCACATGATATTAGTCTAATGAACGTTATAAGATTGTCACCTTATAATGTTAGGTACAAGTGTAGATTATCCAAAAAATCGTCATTTTTTAGAAATAAACACAGGATGGGTAGGCCCATAATGTCACAGAGTCACACAGGACACAAGAAGTTTACATATTAAACTTCTTTAATATATTAGTACAAATCAATTAGAATCTTACATTTCAATCATACCAAGATTTTTCCTGAAGTATTCAACTTTCACCTTGAGGAGTGGTTTGTTAAGAATATCTGTAGTTTGATCTCCTGTACTGATATACTCCAACTGAATCACATTCCTTTCCACCATACCACGCACATAGTGATGAGGAATCTCAATATGTTTAGATCTATCATGGAATACTGGATTCACGGATAGCTTAATACAACTTTGATTGTTGCAGTGGATGATAGTTGGTTTCAGAGGTTTACCAAATAATCCTACAAGCAGTTTTCTAAGCCATATTGCCTCTCTAGCAGCCATAGAAGCTGCAATATATTCGGCTTCTGTAGAACTCTGAGCAACTGAAGACTGTTTTCTGCTGATCCATGATATCATTGCTGACCCTAAACTGAAACAACATCCGGAGGTGCTCTTCCGGTCAGTTACACTTCCAGCCCAATCTGAATCTATGAATCCATGTAGATCTAAGTCAACCTTTTCATATTTTAAGTCATAATTTAGAGTACCTTGAAGGTATCTCATTATATGCTTCACAGCCACAAGATGTATCTCCTTGGGCTCACACATAAACTGACTTAAGGCATTTACAGCATAGCAGATATCAGGTCTGGTATTGACCAAATACATCAAGGATCCAATTATCTGTCTGTAAAGAGTGGGATCTGCCAACGGAGAATCTGCTGCTGCTTCCTTCAATTTATGAAGATTTGTTTCTATGGGGGAAGACATAGGTCTGCATTCCATCATACCAAACCTTTTTAATATATCAATTGTGTACTTCCCTTGGTTTAGAATAATATAGTTTGATTTCTGCCATACTTCCAATCCAAGGAAGTAGTGTAATAGATCTAAGTCCTTCATGTCAAATTCTGAAGCTAGATCTTTCTTACACTGATCAATAAGGTGATCTTCTCCTGTAATCAATTGATCATCAACATATAATATCAATATTAACATATCACCTTTGCTTTGTTTGAAGTAGAGATTTGGATCTGCATCATTCTTTGAGAAGCCTAATCTCAAGAGGTAACTGTCAATTCTTTCATAGTAGGCTCTGGGGGCCTGTTTAAGTCCATATAGAGCTTTCTTTAATTTACATACATGGGATCCTGCATTGTGAATCTCAAATCCTTCGGGTTGCTCTAAGTAAACCTCTTCTTCAATGGTTCCATTTAAGAAAGCAGTTTTTACGTCCATTTGATGGACTTTCCACCCTTTGGCTGCTGCAATAGCTAGAACTGCCTTGACTAATGTATATCGAGCATCTGGAGCAAAAGTTTTGTCGTAATCAATTCCTTCCTTTTGTGAAAATCCTTTGGCTACAAATCTTGCTTTGTATTTCCCTATACTGCCATCTGCAGCATGTTTGATTTTAAATAGCCATTTTGAAGAAACAACAAATTTCCCTTTTGGTCTAGGTACTATATCCCACACATCATTCTTCAAGATGGATTGATACTCCTCTGTCATGGCATCCTTCCATACTTGGTGCTTAAGAGCTTCTATAGCACTAGAAGGTTCTGATTTAATGAATTCACTCATCAAAACTACATAACTAGAGAATCTCTTAGGTCTTGTGCTTTCCCTAAAAGTCCCTGATGGAGCGGCATAATTTTTAGCTTCTTCCATTGTTTTGGTGGCCCAGAGTGGTCTTTTCTTGGGATTTTCTAGTGATGTGATTTGTTCATGGTTTACATCTTCCTCAGGATACTCCCTCTGAAACTCAGGTGTAGGATCCTCTTCTATGCCTGAGTTGGAAGTTTGGATTTCTGACTCAATATAATTTCTGGCTCTTTTGAAAGCCATGTCTTCCTCAAAAATCACATCTCTGCTTAGTTCAATTTGTCTTTGACCAGGTATATATATATTCTATAAACTTTTGATGTTTCACTATAGCCTACAAAGATGCCTTTTCTCCCAGAAGGTTCTAGCTTAGTTCTTTTCTCTTTGGGCACATGAATGTAAACAGGACAACCAAATATCCTTAAATGACTAATGTCTAGTTTTGTGCCAGTGAAGGCTTCTTCAGGAGTTTTGTCATCAATATGAGAGTGAGGACATCTGTTCTGTATATAGACAGCAGTACTAGATGCTTCTGCCCAAAGTGAAGTGTCTATATTCTGATCAAGTAACATAGCCCTAGCAGCTTCTACAATGGTTCTATTTTTTCTTTCTGCAACTCCATTTTGTTGAGGATTATAAGGTATAGTGAACACCCTCTTAATCCCAGTGTTTTTACAAAAGTCTTTAAAAATGTCTGAAGTGTATTCACTCCCATTATCTATTCTTAAGGTTTTGATTTTTCTCTCGGAAGAGTTTTCAGTAATGGATTTGAATTCCTTAAATCTTTTAAGGATTTCCTGTGATTCTTTACATTTTAAAAAATAGATCCATGTCTTTCTGGAGAAGTCATCAACGAAGATTACATAGTATAGAAACCCACCTAAGGAGGTACAAACATGGGTCCACATAAATCTGAGTGGACTAGTTCTAATATTTTATTTGTTTTGCTAGAACTATTTTGAAAAGACCCCTTTGTATTTTTCCCTAAGGTACACCCCTTGCATACCCCTGAATTACATTGTTTGAGTTTAGGTAACCCTGTAATTAGTCTTTCCATGGAAGATAGGGCACGGAAATTTAGGTGTCCTAGTCTTCTATGCCATATTTCATTAGAGTCTGCAATTTCATGAATTAGGGCTAGATTTGGTTCCGTACATAACTTGTACAAGTACCCTTGTTTATGACCTATGGTTTTGGCTTTCTTAATAGTAGAATTCTTTGGCCATGCCAATACTTTGCTATCCATAAAGGTCACCCTATATCCATTATCTTCAAGTGCAGATATGGAGACTAGATTTCTTTTGATGCATGGGACAAACAATACTCCAGTAAGTTGGATGGAGATGCCAGTCTTTAATTTGAGGGTGCATGTGCCAACACCCTTGACTGGATGTACAGAGTTATCTCCAATTGTTACTTCTTCGTTAGTCTCTTCTACCATGGTGTCTAGTAGTTCCCTAAACCCTGTGATGTGTCTTGATGAACCACTATCTATGACCCAGGTGTTGGATTTATTTGTTACTTGGTTTGAACCTTTATTTTGGCATAAGATGCTTGTTGCTTGGTTCTGTCAAGACATCTAAGTGCATAGTGTCCATATTGGTCGCATCTAAAACATTGGATGCGAGAAATGTCTTTCTTGAATGAACCTTTCCCGTGATGATTTTTCCTCTTCTTGAAGTGTTTCTTCTTCTCTTTCTTGTGAGAGTTTGTATTTAGAACATGAAGATCTTCATCTATATTTTTCTGTTTTGACCCTTTCTTTGTCTGTCTAGATTCTTCTTGAAGACAGTCTGATCTTAGGCGGTCAAATTTTGGAAATTTAGACCTTGCACTAATGCCTTGAACAAATGTCTCCCAGGAATTTGGGAGACCATCTAGGGCAATAAGTGTTAGTTCTTTGCTTTCAATTTGGTACCCAAGTGTTGATAGTTGATCCCTTAGTGCAATTATTCTCTTAAAGTATGCATTGATAGATTCTCCTTTGTTCATACTTACATGATTTATTTCTCTCTTTAGGGCTAAGGTTCTGCTGGAGTTATTAATTTCATAATTGCTTTCAAGTGACTTAAACATATGATATGCAGTCTCATGTTTTGTCAGAATCGGCACGATATGATCTCTAACTCCGTCAACTATGATTTTCATGGCTTTGTCATTTCCTTCAATCCATGTCGTTTTATCAGGATCATTCTCTGGTTCCGTTTTGTTTTCTCTCACAAATGAATCAACTTTATTTTCTTTTAGTATCATCATAATTCTGAATTTCCATGATGAGAAGTTATTTCCTCCTTCCAATTTGTCTTTGAATCGGATTGTTGCTGCCATTTGAGAAATGAGATGTATTAAATTTGAATTTCTCAAGTTCGATTTTCTGCCCGGTTTCTGCTTAACTTGGCTCTGATACCATGTAAATTCAAATCGAACTTATGATCTCTAACTTGGATAACTTCTGAATGTTGGATATTTGTATTGCAGACTTAATTTATTACTTTCTTTTATTTTGCAGATGCAATTTCCACTTCTCATACACTTTCGATTTCTGTGTCTTTTTCATGGTATTACAGGGCAAAGACGACGATATATATATGAGTGATGGTAGGAGTCACATCTGTGATAAACGTGACTCCTCAAGGAGTCACGCCTATCACAGGTGTGACTTCGTCACCTTTCCATTGCTTTAGCAATTACTAATCACCGTTTGAATTATAGTCGGTGTTTATACTTTGGTAATATATCATTCGATCATGCTAAATTCATATTTATTTTAACATACCTTATATATTAAATATGAATATATAAGTAATATTTAATATTACTTATATATTGATATTTATTATGATCATAATAAATACGTTATCTGATCGAAGCTACAAACAACTCAACATATTTGCTTTCTTCATGCCCTTCATCTGAAAATACATGAGTGAACTCAACACAATCATTTGCTACATAGGAATCATCAAAGACGTCATTAGAATCATCACTAGTTGAGTTTGAACTAGGATCCAAAGTTGTTGTTTTGTCCTTTTTTTCGTGAACCACCTCATCCATGGTAGTTGCATGCATGACCAAAGATTCATCTGTCACATAGTCATCTTCTTCCGGTTCTCCCAAAAATGCATTGAATGTGAGGACATCTTGAATTTCTTTATGAAGAGATTGGTACTCATTAAAGCGGGTGCATATTTCATCATTTATTAGTGAACCATACATGTGAAGACGCATAGTAGCCCTCGGAAAGAAAGTGGGTAGCCGTCTTCCGTCCATATTCTCAGTTTTGAAAAACTTCTAAAGACAAATCAAGCTAAGTGATGTAACTCATGCAAATGCTGATTACTAACATGCAACTGTATCTTCGGTCTCAACTCTGACATGCAAGTGCAGACCACTCACATGCAACTACTGCTCAGCCCTTGATACTGACATGCAAGCATTTGGGTAGTCTCAAAACTGACATGCAAGTACTAGGTATTAACATGCAACAACTGCTCGTTCTTCAAAGTCGACATGCAAACATCTGGGTAGTCTCAAACTGACATGCAAGTACTGGGTACTAACATGCAACAACTGCTCGTTCTTCAGAGATGACATGAGAACATCTGGGTAGTCTCAAAACTGACATGCAAGTACTGGGTACTAACATGCAACAACTGCTCGTTCTTAGAGATGACATGCAAACATCTGGGTAGTCTCAAAACTGACATGCAAGTACTGGGTACTAACATGCAACAACTGCTCGTTCTTAGAGATGACATGCAAACTTCTGGGTAGTCTCAAAACGGACATGCAAGTACTGGATACTAACATGCAAATTTTGATATGAACTTTTGCACAAGGGTTAGCAATTCCAACAAGCTAGCAGGAAAACCAGCTCTGATACCACTGCAATGTCTACCCTAGTCTTGTAACTTAATAATTTAATGAAAATCATTAAGACTGCTGCAAAAACTTAACAAAGTCTGATTTTTTAACAACAATATCATTGCTGTCATTACAATGAAGTGTCTCAGCCTGAGATGCATAGGATTAGCCTCATAAACCTCCATTTTCGTGCATGGTTGGATAATAACATTGCTGCACTTGCACTCACCAAACAAATTACAGAAATGAAAGCATTCAAAAATGAGTTTACCATGTGAAGAACTGCTGTTAAACAGCACTCAGAAAAGCACAGTAAATGACTGTTGTAGCACCTAGAACAGGGTATTCCTCCACGTTATGATGAGGGCTTCAACCACAGACTCCGTCCAATCATTGCACAACAATCTACACCAACAACGACCCCCACACACAGAGAAATACCTTCAAACACCAATATACTGTCCAAACTGGAAGCTCACTTCAGAATCCACAGAAGTATGACCTGTAGGGTGTACGGCAGTGGTAAAGGAGACTGTAACAGCAAATAATGATCTGTTTTCTGCTCAGAATTAGATGTCAGCCATACACAAGGTGATAAAGTCTTCAACAAGGCAAAACAAACACTTCCATTCACTACCACATCAAATACTCATGCTACAGTACGGCTGGAACTATACAGCCAGCTTAGGGTAAGCGTGAAAGATACACAAAACTCCAAAAATCCACACCAATCCTCACTCCAAAATATCATTTCAAATCTCTAACACTAAAAACAAACATAGAACTCCATTGATGTTCAGTGTGATTTCTGGATGAAATCACCGGATATCCAGCTAGGGTTGATCTTCCACAACCGAAACCAAATGAGAAGTTGAGGCTAAACAACCCCAAGAAGGAACTCTGCTCAACAACACAAGTTTTCAGAGGAAATGAAAATATATTCAACAACAATAATCCCCCCAAATGAGTCCAACACTCCTTTATAAAGAGACTTTTAGGGCAACAAGAGGAAATAATAATGATAATTTCACTTTTCTTTTAATTTCCTCCTCACATATAAAATAACCTTTTTATTTGCTCACTTTATGTCTCCCCTGCCTAATATTTCTTTTTATGTGAGCATCAAATAAAACTTTTCAACCCCTTTCCAAAGAGCTATTACACTTAAGTTATCTTTTAATATTTCTCATCCTTAGACAACTTAAGTGAATAAATAATTAAATAGCCCAATAATATACCCAAGTTGCGGAAAGCATCCAAATGATATAATTTTGCAATTTTGAACATACCAACAGGATACTGAAGACTTGGGATGAAAATCGGAGGCCGTCGGGTGACTTTCTAAAAATAGTATGTTTCTCTAAGAAAGTTGGAGAGCACCTGAGACGTTGGAACTGAATTCCGAAAGCATCTATGAACTCCAGATGACTAGTCGGACTTAAAAGCACGAACATATGCCATGTAAGACTGAGCCACGACCACTCCAAGAACATTGGAGTTCGTAACACGCTGAATAGCCCCCGAAGACTAGGAACAAGCATAACGTGCACAAAAAGTCTATGCGCAAAAAGGGGATATTACAGGGTGCAAGGTGTGTCCCACCCTTGGGCTTAGAAGGGAAGGATACTTAGGAGACCCTATTGTAGTTTCCCCTCAAACCTCTACCACGGTTGGCTATTGGGTTAAGGAGTCCCAATTATAGGGAGGAGAATAAGGGTGGTAAGATGAGGGGGAATGGCTATAGGATTCCTCACTAAGTACATCTCCTCATATGGATGGCAAGGGCCACATGAGGCCAAGAGGGATGGTATATCCGCTCTTGGGCCTAGGGTAGAGGATCGCTTTAGGCACCCTATCATGCCCCCTTATCCTAAACCTTTTTGGGTTGGACTCCATTGATGACTGAGGTATATCATATGATTAAGATAATTTTCCTAACCCTGGTGGGAAAGATTTATTTTATGGATTATGCTTTCAATGATTAACATGGTTGCAAATTCTCAACTAGGATCTATCTTGTTCAACAATTTAAATTGGTAAATGAGATCGCTAACTCTATTTCATTTCTTGCTTTGCTTGAAATTGTGATTTTAGGGCAAAAACTAGGGCATTTACAAAAGGGGACATTACAAGAAGAAATAATGCCAACCAAAAAAAATATAACACACGACCATATGACAGTTGGAGATATGAAAGATGTTGAGTTGGGCAAGGATAAAGCCAAGTGTTCAAAGATATCCACATCATCAAAATTGTCTTTTTTCTACTAAAGTTGCCCTAGTTGCTACAAAAGTCATAGTGTTGAAGAAATGAAACCATGAATCTGCAGAAATTACTCATGATCAAGTGGCTAAAGAGACTCACAAGTTGCTGCAGAAGATGAATCATGAAATCCATATTGCGGCTGAAGTTACCCATACTTGCCGACGAAGATGCTTAGATGCTATAGAATGGCTTGCAATGTTTGATGAAGTTTACATATTGTTGACAAAGTAAGTTTGTGTTGTTGCAGAAGATGGCTAATTGCTATAGAAGATGCACTATCTATCTCTAATGCTGTTGAAGTTAGCTGGAACAAACTTAGACTCTCCGATTTTCCAAATAAGCCATTTAACCAAGAGCACACACGCACAATACCAAAATTTCATCTGAACCTACATTATTGTATTTTTGGGTGGTATTGTTCGTGAACCTAGATGCTCCTATATCAAGTGTTAAGATGATTAAACAAAAAGGGGCTTTGAATCATCTAGATGGATTTTATTGCCTTTTTCATTTTACTGGTCACAAGAGTATTGCGGGACAGAAAATTAAACAAAGAACATCAACATGTGTTTGGGAAAATTGTGGTACTGCACAAGGATCAGAATTTTCTCCTCTTAATTATACTATCTAGGGATTACATTTGAAGCATGACTACCAATTGATTGTAGACCCTGAAATGATTTGCAAATCTATAAGTAAATATTGTAACTACCTAATGACACACATAATTGAATTTAACCTAGGAAGGTTGTTAATACCAAAGAGATGGGGCAGGAATGTGTTATGTGGATGAGTAGTTTCAAAATGATTCAGCAAGAAGGGACTCATCCAGATAGATTTTATGTGCTTTCAATTTTGCTGGGCACAAAAGGTTTGAGAGGGAAAATTAAATAGTGAACATTAATATGTATATTTTTGGGTGATGTGTGATTGTGCCTGAACCTGGATGCTCCTGCATCAAGTTTTAAGATGATTAAGCAAAAAGGGGCATTGAATCATCCAAATGGATTTTATTGCCTTTTCATTTTACTGGTCACAAGAGTATTGTGGGATGGGAAATTAAACAAAGAACATCAACATGTGTTTGGGAAAACTGTGGTACTGCACAAGGATCAGAATTTTCTGCAGTACCACAATTTTCCCCTCTTAATTACACTATCTAGGGATTATATTGAAAGCATGACTTCCAATTGATTGTGGATCCTGAAATGATTTGCAAATCTACAAGTAATTGCAACTACCGAATGATGCACATAATTGAATTTAACCTAGGAAGGTTGATAATACCAAAGAGATGGGGCAGGAATGTGTTAAGTGGATGACCAGTTTCAAAATGATTCAGCAAGAAGGGACTCATCCAGTTAGATTTTATGTCCTTTTTTTAAATTTTACTGGGCACAAAAGGATTTTGAGAGGGAAATCAAATAGTGAATATTAATATGTATATTGGGAAAATTGCGGTACTGCACAACAGAATCTCTCTTAATCAAAATACCTACAAATTATAATGATAGCATGACTTGAACTGTTTGTGTGAAACGATTTGCAGATCTAAAAGTAAATCCGATGGTTACTGTGTGGCACACAATTGATTTTAACCTAGGTAGGCTGAACATGCCAAAAGGATGGAGAAGAAATGTGTTACGAGGGTGAGTAGTTTTAAGATGATTTGGCAAGAAGGGACTCTTAATCACACAGATATATTTTCTATGCTTTTAATTTTGCTGGGCACAAGAGGGTCTTGATAAGGAAATTCAAATATAGAACATTAATATTTGTATTGGGAAAATTTTGGTACTGCACACAATGGAATTTTCTCCTCAATTTTAGATATCTACAAATTATATTCAAAGTATGACTTCCAACTGATCATGTGCCCTGAATGATTTGCATTTCCAAATTCAGTAAAGGATCCCTTCGATTCAAAATAATTACATTACAAATCATGCTTTTGATGCATTCCTTGGCCTCCATGGATTTGGTAGTCATTAATAATTATTATTTGGAGTAATGGAAGTTAAGCAATCAAAACAAGGTATACTGAAAAATGACTTGTTTTGGTCAAGTGCTGTAGTTGAATCTGGATTTTATATTTTTTCTTATCTTTAACACACGTGCAAATTGGGACGAACTTGCCTCTCCACTTTGATATCATCCTCTTTGTAGAATCCAACAGACTTTGCCTTTTTATTTTTCTAGAATTCAACCACATGCCTCTTGAACAAAAGGACCTAAAGACTTCTACAATGCTTCAGAGATCTAAGATTTGTTTCCTTAACAATTTGTTTCCTTAACAATTTGAAGTGTTTGCTCAAATATTGTCTGTTAGTGGGAAGACACATATCGATTGACTCTGGATTTCACTGTGAAACGGTTGCAAATCAAATTGCAAACAATACTCTCTATGGAGGTGGCCCGTGAGAAGTGATTCCTTATTATATTTTCATCACATTACATGTAAGAAATCTGGGATTAGATAATTAACAGTCTATAGGAGAATACAGTGATTTACTTTGTGAAAAGAACAGTCCCAATCCTCCAAAGGGTGAGAGCTTTAAACTACAAAAGAATTACATTGCATTGAGAGCAAGTCACTGTATTCACAACCGTGCAATTCATGGCATAAGTGTGATGCATTTTCACAATTAGGGGTTTTGTTGTAGATTTCATGGATTTTTTATCTTTTCTGTTTTAGTCCTTCTTGCTAAATGCTGATGTTCCAATTCAGGTTGTTCGAACAAAATACTTTGAAATGCCACCAATGACTCGTGAAGAAGCCTTAGAGCAACTTCTAAACGTGGACCATGATTTCTTTGCATTTCGCAATGCACAAAGTGGTGGGTTGATGAATGATTTTTCCACATAATCTGCATGTTTTGAGGTTTCATTTGTTTGCAAAAATTACTTCTTGTCATCTGACTGCTGATTTGTCTCCATCATGCAGGAGAAATCAATATTATTTACAAAAGAAAACATGGCGGTTATGGATTAATAATTCCAAAAAATGATGAAAGATGGGAGAAGCCAAGAACAGAAGTTTCAAATGAAGTACCTAAGGAATCTCATGGCATTAAGTACAATACTTTATAGTCTGTGTTACAAAATGGTCTTGAGACTTCATCCATTATGTTGAGTTAACAACCCAGTGAATTCCATTCTAGAAAGGGAAATTATTAGACTGGAAAAGTGACAATTTTACAGAAGGCATAGCCAGAAGTTATTGCCAAATGGGAAACCTCAAAATGCAGTTTTTGCTACTCCATTGTTTCCATTGAGCTTTAATGCTTGAGTTCATTATCTCAGTTTTTAAATGCCATGCACATTTGTTTCAGTAAATGGAAGGTAAGCAATGTTCAGCATGTCTCATTACTAAGCCATGAGAAGAGAACGGTAAAAAACTTTGAATCCAGAATGTAATGAGTTATGCGAGTTATCTAGGAATAGGGATAAATGTTGGTGTAAATTGCAGAAATGGATAAATTAAAATTGTACTAAAATCTATCTGACTGCTGAGAAGTGGCTCATACAACTCATCCTACCCTCTATAGTTTACCTCAACTGCACCAGAAGCATCAAATGGCACAACTCACTGGACTAAAAATGGATCTCACCTGGGAAAACTGTTATGGTTATGAAAGAATGGCTTTTCCCTTTGCTAGTGGATTATACTGGTTAGCAGGGGGCAGAGGCTATACATATTGTCTTATTGACTGTTTGTGCATTTCCGAAATCAGAAAGAATGTTTTGTTGTACATGGCTGTTCTACGTTGTACTATACTCATCAACTCCTCTATTTTCCATTTTGTTTTATTGCATGTTGTCACTTGAAAGATGCAAAACAATGCCTTCAAATACTAAATCACATAACAAAAATATATTGGGTACATATATACCTTAAAAATCAAATTACAACGCTGACTAGTTGAAATTGAGTTGATTAGACTTGAGTGCATCTGATAGGTTCCATTTAGGTGAAATAAGCCCACGACATCAGTCTTCAAGTTTGAAAGTCACTTGTTCCTGTCAAGCAATTCTTGAGTGACGGCCATTTTTCAAGATTGCCTTTCATAACCCATATATATAGTTGTATGACTTTAACATACTCACTGACCCCAAGAGCCAGTCACCGATTATTTTAACAGCTTTTGGTATATGTTTATGTATACATTATTTAACAGTTTTGGAAATATGTCCCCTAGAAAGATGTTTAGGCAGATCTTGTGGGCGGAAGAAGTAATGGTCGTCATAGAGGGAGCATTATCAAGGCTATGTATTGTATGGACAAGGGTAAGGAGCTAGAAGACAATAGAAGGTTAAAAGTGGCAAACAAAGCTTAGAAAATATAAGAAGATATTTAAGAATGGTAAACAAAGGTTTATAAGTGACAATTTAGACAGAACCATCTAGGTTAAAAAATGTGTGTTTTTCTTATTAATTAATTTATTTATGAACCAATATTCTTTTCTGTCAAGAAGTTTTTTTAATGATTCAATTGGCTTTGTCGGGGAAAGAAAATGGTGATTTGCATTTCGTTCCATCCTATGAAAGTATTTATTTTTAATTTTTATGAAGAATGCTAATATGAGAAAACGTTGTTGAGCAAGCCATTTTGGAACTTGGGAAGGTTGGGTTATGGAGCTTTTCTTTGGGACTTTGAAGTGAAGTTGTCTGATGTTTGAGAATGCCGTTAAGGTGATTGACTTTTAAAAACAGACTTCCCCAAATCTAGCATTTGTTGTCTCAAGTCTCAAAGCCTCCTAGTCTAGGGGTGTCACTCGATAAGCAATATCATATCATAGCAAGTTAGTTCATAATGTTATATATATATATATATATATATATATATAACTAGATATTGGGGTGGAGGGTAATTATATTTATGTTTTTTCTTAGACTTATTGGGAGTAAGATGAAGGGTTGGGGGTTTGGTCTAAGGGATAAGAAGTTGGGTAAAAAAATATAAATATAAATTTATTTCTTTGCTTTTAGCTTTCATGAACCCAAAAAGAGGAGTTAGTTATGTTATTTATGTAGGGGTCATAAATAGATTTGTTGAGTTCCATATAAGTGAAATGATGAAGGTGTTTCAACACGATAGAGGAGATCCATGTTTGATTCAAAAGGAGGGATTTGATGCATGTACACCTTGTAGGACAACGTATAAAGTAAATCGGAAATCTCTCTCCTTGTGGGTATCTGCTAAAAGGGTGACCTCATATATAAAATTAGTGTCTCACTTCAAAATGATAAGAACAAAATTGTACTTTTGTTTACCATTTTAAATTTTTTTTGTGGTAGAGGTTAAGTGATTCCTTATTTAAAGGATTGCAACATGATAATGTTAAAGGGGAGGTTTTTCTTTTCTTTTTTTATTTATTTAATTTTGATGGGTAGAGATGGGTGAACAATTATTTTTTTAATTTCTCATGGTTTACAATATGAACAACTTTTAATTTCTTTTTTGATCCAAGCATATAAAAAGAAGTCAAGATGATTACATATTCACATCAAATGGTTACCCTAAAAAAAAATTCAATTAGATTTCCATTAGGGATCAATGCAAAATTATTATAATATAAAAATATTTTAATGTATTTTATTTTTATAATCTTCTATTAAAATTCATTCAATACTTTTCATTTGGAGTTGGATGTGATAGTAGAGGAAATGATAGGTTCAATTGAACATATGTCATAATTAAATAGAGATATAAAAAAAAAGTACCTAGTATATATATGGTAAAAGAGGAAATATTTTATTAGGAATAGTGTATTGGGAGGAGGTATAAAAAGTTAAAGATATAGAAGTGAAATGAAAAATAGAGATATTATTTAAGATTCAATACCTTACTTAGGGCTCCTTTTGATGTTGATATTGTTTTTGATAAAGGTAAAAAATGAGTTTTTGAAAGGGCTCGAACCCTTTTACAGAACAACCAAAAGGCATATGGAACGAGTACCATGAGAGATGGGACTAACAACACAAAAGGCAACCTAACTACAAAGCAAAGAACAACAAGATCTAGACGACTCCAGATCCTGACCTAGCAGATCTAACTCCCTTGACCTGAGGGTGCAAGGGGGGTCCTTTCTTTCTTTTCTAAACAACCGTCCAAGAATCCAAATCCTCAGAACTAGGGCATAGGGGGTGTCCCCTACATACACCAAACCAAAGATAAATCACACAAGGATGGATCTGAGCAAGAAGTTGGAGTAACTGAAGACCAAACTTGAGCTAAAAGCTCCACACCCCCTGAAATGGAAGGGGCAACAACTATCTGAACCAATTCTAGGAAATTTGTTGCTGGAGGGATCGAGGGGCACGCATTAGTCACAACCTTTGTCAACCTCATGGGCCCTTGCAACGTGGGGGAAATGGGAAAAGAGGAAACAACATCTTGCGAGGAATCATCATCCTGCAAGGGATCATCCACTGGAGGGACAAAAGCACTGATGATCAAGTGGTCATCAAGTGCATTCTTCCACCATGTAGCCACGCTCTTGCGCTGAGAGAGGACAAGTTGAGGCCATGTGCCCAGTAGCAAAGCACCATCTACATCCGAATGGGAGGCCCTCATAATCTAATTGTTGCGTCCACGACCTTTTCACAACCTTCAAAATAACCTCTCCAAACAGGGGTTTGGAGATGTCAATGTCAACCAAAATATGGGCCAACGTAGAGTGCCCCATGGATGAGGTAGAGGAGTTAACTATCAGGTAACGACCTAAAGTTTTATCGATTTCCTCGTAGCATGAATCTTCCCAAAATTGGAGTGGGAGATTCAGAAACCTTACCCAGATTGGTCTAATGTTGAGTGGTTCGGGAAGAGGGTTGAAGAAGCTAGACCATGGTTTGATGGAGAGGGAGGGCACACCCCACAACTAAACTCTGTTGTTAAGCACAATATCCCACTCCTCCAGCTATGTGAAGGTCACTACAAAGAAGCCTCTAGCACAAGGGAAGAGCTTGCCCTCCACCAGGGGTTTCCAAGAATTCAGGACCCATTTGTGAAGGTCTGGCAAGGAGGACCACAAGCTGTTGAATATGCAAACCGCCCCATGTTGCAAATAGAACTCCTCATTCTCTTCCACATCATGACTGCACACCACAACCAGGGGAGGTTGTGCATAAGACAGAGGATGAAACAAGGCTCTCTGTGAGGGACGACCAACAACCTACAAACTTGCAACATTCGCGAAGGATCTACCTTTGGAATGGTTGTCGATATAACGATGTTTGGGAGGGGATTTCACACCTTCAACATCTGGGAAAAGGGCGGGCCCTAAAAGAGCCACGACTCGGAGACCTGCAACACACACCGAGTAGATTAGAAACAACAAATTCAGAGGAGCTGATACCATCACTTAACTGGCGATCAGGGGAGCCATTCTGCAGATAAGCACCAAAAGAACCTAGACACACCTGCACAAAGCCTATAGCGAGCAATGTGTGGGCGGGAAGAGGATCGGAAGCGTCCATTCAAAAAAATGGTTGTCAACAGAATGACAATGGTTGGAACTATTGTTATTGGCTTTGATTTTGATATTGTTCTTCACGATTTTGAACCTCAATAAAATAGATGGTGGAAGCTAGACTTGGTTCCAAGTCATTAATTTAAGACATCACATTGTTGTCTTGTCCTAAAATGGTGTTAGATTTAAAGTTTCCTAGAATGAACAAGACAATACTATCTTTTTTGGATTTACATAAAGAAACCAACAAAAGTTTGTGGTCACTAAGAGTAGTGCTAGGAGATTAAAGATGGTAAGTGACAATGAAGGCTCCTTTATTAGAATGGATGATAGGGGTTTAAGCCTATGATGTGTGTTGACCTTGGTTAGAGTGTTGCCAAATTTAGAGAATGAGAATAAGAAAAAGAAATGGGATGAAACCTCATAATCTGCTATATCTTTAATCTTATAGTGTGCATAGGGATATGAGTAGTTGGCTTGTGCCTACCATAACACTTAATTAAGATATATAATCATTAATATAGTTTTATCTAGGTAGTTAAGTCAACCTAGATGTCATCCATGGCATAAGTATGATATCTATAGGAGGTAGCAGTTGAACTCGGCACCCAAAATGAGGAGTTACACTTTCTAGAACATTCAAGAAGGTATTGGAGAAGTGATGTGGAAGTTATTGGTGTCAAATAAAAAGGGGAAACGAAAAGGTTTCGGGGACGATTCCATATGTGCGGTTGTGGCTCCGGATTATAGAAATATTTGATAGAGTAGGATTTTCTCTGTTGTGAAACAACTCATGTTGTTGTAGCATGTAATACTGGATTTTGTACTCCATTTTATTGAAGAAATAAAAATTGTTTGATTTCATTCCTCACATTTTTGGTGAGTATCTTTGTTGTTGTTTCGTGCATAAGTGTTGGGCAGAGTAGCCCTTCATCAAGTTGTATCATAGCTAGGGTTCTTGAGTGTGTAGACAGATCGCCGACCGTGAGGCAGTTTGCACCAGGACCCGAGGTTGTGGGTTTGCTGTAGAGATCAAAATGCCTCTATGAAGAAACTGTGGTGAGAGAAATGTTTTGACAGAAGAGGGTTTTAGAGCCCTGCAAAAGCAAATCAATGCATTGCAAGAAGAGCTACGAAGAGGGTTTGAGCCAAGAATAAGAGAAGAAATCAAAGATGCAGCTGAAGAAGAAGAGTTATCCGAGGAAGAACAAGATGATGCAGGAGATCCTACACAAGTTAGGTTATTGAGGGCTATTTCGAAGACTGACAAGAGGCCTAAGATTGAAGTTTCTACCTATTCCGAGGATCTAAATTCGAAAGAGCTTATTGATTGGATAAACGACATGGAGGAATATTTTGAGTATGAAGATGTGGAAGATCCAAAACAGGTCAAGTTTGCAAAAACAAAGTTGAAGGGCCATGCCAGTATTTGGTGGAAGAAGGTCTAGTTAGAGAGAAATCGAAGATGAAAAGAAAAGATTACCAGATGGGATCGAATGGTTGAAAAACTAAAGAAACAATTCATTCCTATGGACTATGAGTTGGAGTTGTTGAAGAAGCTATAAGGATTGAAGCAAGGTAACAAGTCTATGAAGGAGTATACAGAAGAGTTTTATAAGATTATTATCAAAACATGCCAAACCAATACCAATACAATACAATACAATGCACACAATGTGATCTAGGCCAAACCAATACAATCTAATAAGTATTAACCTAAATCTAATAAGTATTAACCGGGGGCATGCATATTCTTAAATTAAATGTTGAAAGTATGGAAATAAATGTAATGAATAAATGTAGCTAGCTCATTGATTGAAGAATGTATGCTTTTAATTCACCTCAAATTCAAAATAATATGTCTACTCCATGTGGGGTCAAGTTCAAAACTTAGGGATAAGTTCACATTTGCATAAATGTCTTGGACATGTGAAAATGATCTGGTAATCTATACAATTCTACTTTGTATTTCACCTTATTCACCTTTGCTTCTTTTGCCTTATTTGATATCTAAGACTAATGGTATTTAAAAATACCTTCGGAGGATTGTCATTGTGTTGCAAAGGGACATGTTCTTCTAGGTCAGCCCTTGAAAAAACTTAGGTAAAAGATTGAGAACAACCCTCTTGGGCCATGCAAATGCTCCTAAGATGAATATGTAGATCTAGATTCATTTTAGACCACCATTGAAAACATTTTAGACCTAGGTCAACCCCCCAAAAAAAACTTAAGTAAAAGATCAAGGCCAACACTCTTCAGTGATGCAAATGCTCCTAAGATGAATGTGCAGATCTAGATGATATTCAAATAAATGCTTGAAAGATGATATACTTGTATGTGAAAATGAATACATTGAATGCCTTTAAATACAAGGACATAGCAATAGATCATACAAATTTGTGTTTAGTCAGCCCTTGGAGGGAAAGGATTGGTAGGAGTTAGCCAAAATTTGAATTTGAGAAAGTCAAGTCTAGGGGTTTAGGGTTGCCTTGCAAACGTGGACTTAACCTAAGGCCAAAAAGGAACTAGATCAAGTAGATGACAGGGACATGGAAACATGTGCATTTCAAAATATAATTAATGTATGGATAGCGCAAAATTACAAATATATTGAAATATGTGAATATATGAATAAGGTATGTAATATGTATATAAGAATATGTGTAAGAGATAAATAAATGAATATAAGAGAAGAAACTTGATTTTACACACAATTATACTATTTATCAATATATCAAAACACTCCAAATAAATAAATAAAAAGAAAATGACATGGGTAACCATTACAATATTATATCATTTAAGAGCCCCCACAAAATCGGCATGAAAAGTGGCTTCGCTAAAGAGTGAAACTTCACCATTACAATATTCTATTATTTAAGGGAGTCCCCCACAAAATCCGCATGAAAAGTGGCTTCGGTAAAGAGTGAAACGAAAAAATAAATTGTTGAAAAATATTTAAACAAAACGACGAATTAAGGGTATAAAGCCACAATGACACAGACGACAAGCCGTCGGATTCCATAAACATTAACAGAGGATTTACATTCGCTTTTCACGCAGATACAAAATACAGGAAATCATAATACGCCATGCTCGCAGCACGGCTGTTACGGATTTTATACACAAAGAGGAGCCTGCAAAATACGCCGCCTCTTTAAAATCTACAAGTAGATAAATTACAAAACCCTTCATACACATCTCAAACAAAATCAAATAAGCAAAAACTTATTTACAGGTTGCTTGATATTCCCAAAAGGATAAAGATCCTCAACCAGAATCGTGGTCGGAGAAGGCCAAGCGCGAGGCAATGGCGGAGTGATACATCACATCATGCCACGACTCCGTCGCGCGAAGCTCTCGTCGCAAGGCCCGCGCCTTCTCCTCTGTAAACACCGTTGCCCTCGCTGCTCTGCCCTCGCCCTCAGCTGCCGCTCTGCCGCCATCCCCGCTCTGCAAATCGTGGCTTTCACCAAATTTAAAGATGGGAGCCCACCACGGCTTTTTACCGCGCAGACTGCATTCTCCCTTCCCCAAACCCTCGCTACCTTTACCCGCCGCTTCCGTCGCCATACGAGCAATAGGGTTTGTAATGTTCATTGGCGCGCCAGAGGCGGTGCCGAGGGCCACAATTTGCAGCGATCTTGGACCCTGAAATTTCACAGCTCCACCGGGAGGGTAAAGTCCCGCCCCCAAACTAGTTCTGCATAATGTTAATGAACACTCCATTACAATACAATGATGGAAAACTACAAGTGATGTTAAATAGAGACGGGAAGGCTGAAAGTCACTTTCTTGTTTGGAATCCAAGTGTGAACATGAATACTGACATGACTGGGCATGATCAGATGGAAAAAAACATAATTAGGTTAAATATTTTGATGGGAAAGCCACGTCCTCGCTCTTATCTGGTTGTTTGCTTATCGCTCTCTTGATTCACTGTGCTTATGCAGTGAACGAAAGATTAATCTGTTGGAAGAGAGGTTGCACAATTCCATTCGATCACTATTTCTTTAGTCGCAAGCTCTGGCGTCTATTCGTCGCAGTCGTTTATCACAACTAACATTGGAGCATTATTAACATATTATTAAAATAATTGATATTTATATTTTTCTAAGCTGAAATATTATTGTTCCAAATATTATACACGTATGATTTGAATATTTTAGTTCCGTACCGGTACACCCAAACTACAACTTTGTTCAAAATATTTTTAAAGATTAAAAGCACCTAAAAAATATATCATTTGGATTCCCACGTAAAATATACACAGCCCTGAAGCAATTTCTACTTGCCCACAAAACAAATGTCTTGGATCAAGATGTAGGAAAAGGCAATGGTAAAACAAATATAAGTAAAATGGGTGACTTTGGGCTCGGGCAAGATAGAGTTAGAGTGTACAACAAGCCAAACCTCCTACAAAGGAAATGCGACACATTTAGTCGATTACTAACACATCCAAAAGATATACCAAATACAAAAGACACTCTTTTATACAATTGTACTAAAATATAAGAATAAAACGTTAGATAGAATGAAACAAGGCCGCGTTGCAACGAAGTTCCTACCAGGATAGTTTTGTCCTTGGCAATTTGGTTACAACAATATGCTCAGACGCTTGCACGTCTAGCCTTGGCTGAAGGTATTGTAAAGCACAATAGTACCATGGCAATCCAATTGGCTAGATAATCAAATTGTGTAGTTCAATCACAGACTAGTTGTAAAGCACAATAGTAACATGGCAATCCAGCTAGTCCATTATAGTCCTCCTGTGTAGAAGTACACCCCCTGTAGCTGGAACCAAATCTTTAAGATAGCTTTTTAAAAAGGCAACAAACTCACGATTGAGATAAAAACATGGCCCTTCAAACAGTTTTGATCCCTGAACATCAAGAAGTTAAAAGTCAATAAATTCTTAACAATTAATTTTTAGGTATAACTATGTTGCCCTTTATTTATATGTTTTAGCACAAAGGAAAGTGAAGTTGGTTGCTGATTTTTAACAAGTGCAAGAAAATTTGATGAGGGGGCTCTTCTAAGACCTCTACTAGAGCTTGATAGTATTGAATATTTGAACAAATTAGAACTAACTTGCAGACCACCAACCTCAATGGTTGGCCCATTTATGGTTTTTAGAATAGACATATTAAAACCAATATAGCATCTGCAAACCAGTAGACAAAAAGCCAAGAAGTATTATAGTTTTAGTTATTATAATAATGGATCTTTGACAGATGCCTCCCATCATATTGTACTCTTTGGCACTACAGGCTTGCCCACACACTATCTGTACTGCACTTGACATTCCTAGCTACAAAATTTGATATGAAACCTTAATTGAAGTTGTAGTACTTTTTAACAAATCATTTTAAGCTTTAATTGTACAGAATTAAACACTTAAATATCTCATGGACACTGTTTCAGGTTGTGGCACATGTTTTTGCTACCACCAATTAATCTACATTGTATACAAGTGGCTAAGAATGAGCAAAGGACTTGCGGAGAAGTGATATTTGAAAATACTATTGGGGAAATAAATTTCCAGTGTACTGATATCTAAATGAAATAGAACAAAAACTAGAATCAATATTAAATACGTTAGGTGTGAAGAAGGATCCTAAAAATCCAAAGCTAGTAGGATGGAGCCATGTTTATTTTGGTCCATGCTTTCTAAATTTTTGTTTTTCAAAAATAGCGAGTATATATACTATTTTTGTGCATGAATGAACTGATAGAGAGATAAGTTGTATCTCTAGGAGTAGAGATATTTTACTACTTTCCACTTAAAAGGCATGAAGCCACTTTGGAAGTAAAGAATAAAAAATGTTATCAAATTTTTATTGTATTTTTTCTAACTAGAAACCATATGTTGTTTATGCTCAGCTCTAAGAGGACATGTAGCTAAAAGCAAAGAACAAATATGTCATCATATTTTTATTGATATTTGTTTGAAGCCACTAAGATGGGCAATGTAAAATGATCTTCTAGGACTCGTTTTGATTGTAGGGTCTCTTGCTGGTTATAGAGCCTGCAATTTAAAAGCAACAAATGAACCAACCATCCCACATAAGGGAAAAAAAATTCCAAAAGAGACTTGAGAAGTTTGACTATAGTTGATATATTCATATTCACTCTATGACTATATAAGTGCAATAATAAGGCAGTATGCATAGTATAAGTTCTAAAGGAATTAAAACTCATACAATCCATTTTCTGAACGAGTAATTACACTCTAATAAACCTTACAACTTTAGAACAAAGTAGATCTAAAGGAAGTTGAAATGCGACCATCTCTGTATTCAACTTACAATACTCTACAAGCTCACAAAGCCAAAACAGTCTTAAAATATAAGATCAATCAACAACAAAGAAACTGTCAGTTTGAAACTTCAAAAGGTTCAACAACTAAAAGGTAAAACTTTTGCCAATAAAATTAGAATAATTATTTGCCACTTTTAAACCTAAATAAAATAATTGATCTATATTCAAATCCATATGTGATACTTATGCAAATTGTAAGTGCATCAATCAACACTATTTACAAGTAAATTACAAGATTTAAATGATAAAAATATTTGTTATGACTAAATAGAAAATCTATACTACAAAATATTATGCTTTCTCCTAAAATATATGGTCCTTGTAAGTGGACACTTTATAGTGTCCTTTATAGAGGCACTGAAAATTGAACGAGACAAATAATATCAACATAGAGGACCAATGGAATTTTAGCCACAGAGGATCTAAAATCTTAATAATAAAAGTAGGACATGGCTACCAATTGGGCTTAATTTGCACTTTAAAGATTTATGCATGGTGATTCTAAATGCATTAAGTTCTTTTGGGTAATCCACATAAAAGAATGAATATACAAAGAGGTTAAAGCAATCAAGGAGCCTGTCATAAGATCCAGATTTTCCCAAAGCCATCAACAACCATCATAACCTCCTGTTTCATTTAAAAATTATATAGGCAATTTCTCAAATGAAATAGACAAACGCAAACATATTGGTGGAAAGCGTATTTCAATGTTTAATATTTTTGAGAAAACTGAGCTTTCAAGAATTAGAAATTAGGTTTCCACTATAGAGTTCAGTGCCTTCAGTATTTGGCCTATTCAAGTTGTATAAGAAGTTGACTATAGTAATACATTCAAACTATAAAATATTTGTTAACTACTCTTCCAAGAGCTATTTATGACCATAAACAATAGTTGGACCAAAGCTCTTGCTAGGGTTTATACCTGTGTCAATGATAGGAATGGTAGCAAGATGAACCATGAACACAAACATAATTTGCAATGGAGCCAATACCTAAACAAAATCATTATAATAGTTAATTTTACAAAAAGGAAAACAAAAAAACACATAGTGATTGTCTATAGAACTGATATATTCATATCCACTCTTTGACTATATAAGTGCAATAATAAGGCAGTATGGCATAGTATAAGTTCTAAAGAAATTAAAACTCATTGATCCATTTTCTAAACAGGGAATTACACTCTAATAAACCTTACAACTTTAGAACAAAGTAGATCTAAAGGAAGTTGAAATGCCACACCTTTGTAGTCAACCTACAATAGTCTACAAGCTCACAAAGCCAAAACAATCTTAAAATATAAGATCAATCAACAATAGAGAAACTGCCAGTTTTAAACGTTAAGATTCAACAGTTAAAAGGTAAAACTTTTGCCAATAAAATTAGAATAATTATTTACCACTTTTAAACCTTAATAAAATAATTGATCTATATTCAAATCCATGTGACAATTGCAAATTGTAAGTGCATCGATCAACACCATTTATAAGTAAATTGCAAGATAAATATTAGAGAAATAGAAAATCTTACCACAAAACATTATGCTTTCTCCTAAAATATATGGTCCTTGTAAGTGGACACTTTATAGTGTCCTTTATAGAGGCACTAAAAATTGAACGAGACAAATAATATCAATGCACAGGGCCAATGGAATTTTAGCCACAAAGGATCTAAAATCTTAATAATAAAGTAGGCCATGGCTACCAATTGGTTTGAATGTGCACTTCAAAGATTTCCGCATGGTGATTATAAATGTGTTGAGGTCTTTTGGATAATCCACATGAAAGAATGAATATATAAAGAGGTTAATGCAATAGAGGAGCTTGTCATAAGAGCCAGATTTTTCCAAAGCCATCAACAACCCCCATAATCTAATGTTTCATTTAAAAATTATATAGGCAAATTCTCAAATGAAATAGACAAACATAGACATATCGGTGGAAAGCATATTTCAATATTTAATATTTCTGAGAAAACTGAGCTTTCAAGAATTAGAAATTATGTTTCCACCATAGAGATTAGTGACTTCACCATTTAGCCTACTCAAATTGTACAAGAGTTGATTGAAGTAATGCATTCAAACTAAAAAAGTTTGGTTACCTGCACTTCCAAGAGCCATTTACAACCATAAACAATAGCTGGACCAAAGCTCCTGCTAGGGTTTATAGCTGTGCCAATGATAGGAATGGTGGAAAGATGAATCATGAACACAAATCCACTTTGCAGTGGAGCCAATACCTGAACAAAATAATTATAATATTTAATTACAAAAAGGAAAATGAAAAAAAATACATAGTGATCTTAGAAGGAAATTATCACAAAACCAAACAACATGAAAGTCTAATTTATTATTCAGCTAATCGGGACGTGGGAGTCCCTCGCCTTGAGTTTAGTATATGTGGCAGAAAAGACTGTGTAAACCAAGATAGAGGCTCCTATAATCTCAGGCACAAGGCCTGTTGTCTCTAAATATCCTTGTTGGACAGTGTTCACTCCCCCCCCCCCTCATGAAACATAAGAGCCCATTTTAAAATGGTTTAGCCTAAAAAACTAACCTCACTCCCCATACATCCCATAAACTCAATAAAAGACAAGAAGAGGACTCAAAGAATAACGTCATTGAAATAGATGCACTCATAGAATTCCCAGTAGAACTACAAAAAAGAGTAGATGCAACGTTACCACAATAAAATACTCAGACTTGATCTCAAAACATAAACTCAATAAAAGACAAGAAGAGGACTCAAAGAATAACATCATTGAAACAATTGCACTCATAAAATTCCCAATAAAACTACCAAAAAGAGTAGATGCAAAGTTACCACAATAAAATAATCATATTTGATCTCAAAATTCCTCCTAGAAACATAAATTCCCTACGCTGAACAAAGATTGCTGGTGTTGAGAAGCAGACAAAATTCCCACCAAAGATGTCCCGACAATGCTACAAAATTTCCCATAGAACAAAAATATCATTTACTAAACTAATCTTAGTTATTGATCGAGTTGGACAACTGTTCATTGCATTTGGTGAAATGACAACATCTGTCTACGTAGTTGGCATTAACTCTTCTGACAATATGCAAAGGGAGAAATGACATTGTCCCAAATTTAACCAGGGACACTATCCTGACATTTGTGCCTTCTCTTGCATTATAATTTGCATCAACAAATTTTGGAGCCAATTAGAAAGCACAAAAAACTTACACCTAAGTATGAGGAGTAAACAATGTGTAACTTTGCCACTTACACATTGTGCTTTTATTTTATTAACAAGAAAATGAAAAACCATTGGCTACAAAAGAACAGTTTAATCACTTGTTAAAAACAGCCTCGCCACTATAGTTCCATGGTAGGAACTAATAAGAGAAGAAAGATAGAAGAATATGTAAGATCCGATAATGTAATAGAATAGAAGGATTAAGAGAAGGATTGATGTATAAGTGAACCTTGTATCAAAGATATGTATATGATGAAATATGAGAATATGATGTATAAGTGAACCTTGCATCACAAATATGTATATGACGAAATATGAGAATATGATACGCTAAAAAATATGACGGATATGCCAATTATTAGATGCATACACTAGAGATCAGACACATACATCGATTTCTCTGTAGACCCATAGATTAGCAAAAAAGCCCTACAAAACTAGAGAACAAAAAACAACCTATAAACCCTTGTTAGACACCAATTAGCAATAAGACTCATGCAATCACTTGGTTAGTGAAAAACTTATGCCAAAAATCTAGTTAGAGGACAAGAATTTATACAACCCTACCTAACAAAGCACCCACAAATAACCCAAGCTAATAGATAACCCTTGCAAAGTAAGAATAAACCTAGAGACCCACACAAGACCAAAACTAGTCAAAAAATCCTAAGAAAAGCAAGGGGAAAAGACCCTTGCAAACACAAAGAATGGATACACCATGTATTAAACAAATACATTGACAATTTAATGGATGCATTGAAACATAGGATGGGTGTGCTAATCTAGAGAAAACACAGCCTGGAAGTGTAAAATCCTTCAAAAAAACATATCAAAATGACCTACAACCACAAAAATTAGTTAGGGACAAGCATCCAACTGGGCATGTAAAATTGTAACACTAAATTTGGAATAAAACAAGAAGAAACTAATGCAAATTTAAGATTCCTTATTCCAAACTTAATATGCCTTCGATTGAACATATAGGAAACCAAATCGCAAAATTTAACTTCACTTACCACATGAAAAATCTTCTTTGTTGTATGGATTTGCTCATGATGTGTGATTGCTCATAGGATCATGTAAGATTGTAGTAGCATGTACCTATCAAGCTCCAATGAATGATCGATTTGATGGAGGATTAATGTTATAGTTATATTTTAGCAACATGCACCTACAAATCTTAGCTCCATGATTTGATTGAAGATGAAGGTTTATTTATAGATGTGTTGATAAAAAGATGGATGGCTGAGATTTGATTGAAAAATGGAGGATTGAGATTGATTAGAGTAAGCTTGTTGTCTTCTAAGGCAAGCTAAGATGATGAGTGATTTAGATTGATTATGGATGAAGGGTTAGGATTGGTTGAGATGACTTTAGGTTACTTTTAAGGTTGTCTTTATGTGAATGGTTAAGATTTAAAGATGTAGTATGGGAGTCAATGGTTTAGATTTATTACGTGACTTGTTTTTATTATTAGTTGGCCATGGGACTATTTGAATTTTTAATTTATTTATTTGTGAATGATGGATGGAAATGAGATTTTATTGTATTTATGTTGGGAATTAAGGTGTCTCAACCTTTACAAGTTCCTAGCATTGCAAATATTTATTTATTTTTCATATTTTATTTATTAAAATGGCCTCATATTGGAAATGAGGTGTACCACTTTGTGCTGACATGTTTTGCCATGTGTCAAATATCTTGAGGGTGTGCAAGAGGTTGTAAGATGGTATATCTTAAGACAGAATTTTATGATGTGTAAAAGCATAAAAATAGGGGAGTTACATTAGAATCTTGACCAAATTAAAAGAGCATATTTGGAGGAGATTGTGGAGCCAAAAATGGAGCACTTTATTTGAGGAATGTGTTATGATTTATAATGACATATGACAAGTGTAAGAAATCTACTATTTTTCGTGGATTTGATCCTTCATGGATATTGGGCGTTGGAATTTTGATCCAATTTGAGCACCACATTTGTGAGTGGTATTTGCTCATGGTTTTCAGTTCCATTGATGGTTTCTTGTATTGAATCTTCTATAAATTGGGTGCTTGGAGCTATAGTTTGTATGGTGTAATTTACAAGTTGGAATGTTGCCAAAATCACTCCAGAATTAAGTTGTGATTATAGTCTTGTAAAAGCTTGCTCTACAAGTGTATTGTAACATGTTTGTGTTACTAAATAATACATTGGGTTGCTTTGGAGTGTGAGGTGTTTTAACAACAAGTTTTCTCCACGCAAATCACTGTGTAATGGTTTGCGTTGTTTATATATCTATATGTGTGTTTTTACATTTTCTATAATTGTTTAGAACATATTTTAAAGTTTTTGTACATCCTTCCTCTCAAGGTTTAGTGTAGGAAGTTGATTCTACTACCTTTGCTTTCGTACAAGTGGTATCAAGATCATTCTAGTTGTTGGGTTTTTTGAACTAATCCAGATTTGAGTGGGAGCTTGTGCAGAAGAGAACTTTGTGATCTTATTGCATGAAATAAAAATGGCAAGCACATCATAAAGAATTGAGGTAGAGAAATTTTCTGGCATAAATTTTGAGTTGTGGAAGATGAAGATGGAAGATTTACTAGTAGATAGAGATTTATGGGGTGCCATAGATGAAAAAGCTTTAAGACCTTCTCATGCAACCACAACTGCACAATATGATATAATGGATCAGAAAGCTAAAGGTCTTATCAGATTATGCCTGGCAGATTCTTTTCTAATAAATTTCAATGAGGAGTCCATTGCTAAGAAATTGTGGCAAAAATTAGGTAAAATTTATCAAGAAAAGTCCTTGGTAATGGTCATTAGGAGTACCTCTATATCTTTGAAGGTTGATGATGTTGTTGGTGCCTTATTTTTAGAGGAAATGAGGAGGGAATCTTTCATTAGTGCCAAGGAGACCCTACATGTTCATGGTCGATTAAAGGAAAAAGGCAAGAAGGATGGGAAACAACAAGACAAGTCTAGATCCAAATCCAAGGGGAGATCTAGGTCTCCTAGAAAGTCCACAGGGAGATACTAGAATTGCGGGAATCTGGGCACTTTCAAAAAGAATGTAAAGTTGAGAAAAAGAAGAAAAATATGATTTTGATTTTGAATTTGAAAAGGAAGATGGTGATGCTTTTATTGCAACTTTGGCAACACATGTAGGTGATAATTCATAGTTGATCGTGTTGATATGCGCCAGACAACTGAGAGGGGGGGTGAATCAGTTGTCACAAAAACTTAAACACTTTCTGCAATTTAAACATTCATCACTTATCCACAATTATTATGATTTAACAATGAGAGCATGAAATCAGAAACTTAACCACAGAAGCAATATCAAACACAAAAGACACCAAATTTACGTGGAAAACTCCAAGGTGGGGAAAAACCACGAAGAGGATTAACTCTCAATATATATTGCAATCTTGAAATAGTGATGTTCAGGCTTGGTCACCCCACGGGCCTAAACATATTGGCTTACTGCCATGAAGAACAACAAGGTCTAGCAGGCTCACAGCCTCAACCCTAAACCTAGCAAGATTACAATAAGGGTTGTTAAAACCTACTGGTGGCTTATTGCCAGATTCACTGTCACGATCAAACACCTTTCTTTATTGTGAATAAACAATTCCTTAGCTCTGCTCTTCCTCTTCTTTCCTCTACCTCTGCTCTGCTCAAGGATACCTTTTCCATGACTCAGCTATAAGTATTTATACACTACATCAACCTTGGAATGATCATCAAGGTCAACATCAACCATTAGAACAATTTCAAAGGTCGATATTACAAACATTTACAAAATAGGTCCTGACCTATTGTAACATCATGCAAAGGGAATGAAATGTGGATCATGCCATGCCTTAGCTGGGACTCAAACATGATCTTCCATGCCACAACACACTTCCACAATCTTCTAGAGATCTCCCCAATCACTGGGATCAACCAGGTCGGCCAAGACTAGTTACACGCTACATTAACTAGGAACAATCTTCACACACCATCACAATTTCTTAATGTGGACCAAAGTCCATATAGGAACATGATTAGGAGACATCCACAAGCACACTATAATCATTAGGAGCAACCGTACGAACCTTAACCACTTTATCCATAGGAATCTTCTTGCCATAGTACATGAACTTTACTGTCTTGAACTGTCATACAAGAAAGATAGCTTGCGGACCACCAAACCATGAACCATTGCAACTGTAGGCACTTATCATCATCCCCGACTTCCCTCTTGAACTGTAGAGCAAAATACTTTATTGCAGAGGAATGTGGAGCCAAATACTATCTTCTTATCTCAACTGAATTTACAGAAGAAGCAGGCTTCACTCTGGTGAACACAACTCACTCAGATCTTCATGTGGATGGCTTAGACCCAAAATGTAGCATCCTCAGACATACCTCTAACTTACTTCCAATCTGCAGACCACTATCTTCAAGCAGGAATAAATACAGAGTAGTTTACCGGACTGTTCTTCAGCATACAACTCACTATCTATACTGTACTTCTCTGCTCACTTGTTTCTTCCAGAGAGGCTAATTTTCTCAATATCGTCAACATACAAGTCTTCTAAACAAGTAATAGAATAAGATACAGTTGACACCAATGACAACAAGAATATGTTGACATCAATGACAACACCGATTAGACACATACTTGCTACAATCTCCCCCTTTGTCATTGATGGCAACATATAATGTGAAAAACTGCAACAGCCATCAAGACAAGATTCTCCCCCTTTCTCTTTACACACCTGCACTCTTTCTTTCTCCAAAATTCTCCCCCTTTCTCTTGCACATTTGCACTCTAAGTTTTTCACATGACTTCTCTCCTCCTTTGACATCAATGGCAAAGGGCACATACTTGCACTCATCTTTTCTGATCTAATCTCTCTTCTGAACTCTCTTGACTACTCCCCCTGAGAAGTAGCCCTAAAAAGCATCAATCCAGACCTCTGAACACCTCCGGACTAATGCAATATTGTGCATCTTAGTTTAGAGCAGGCGGGGTGATAATCCCTAACTTTTCTCTGAGATACTCAAAAGTATCCTTAGGCAGAGGCTTGGCAAAAATGTTTGCAATCTGATCCTTGGTAGAAACATATTCCAACTTCACTTCATTCTCTATCACCTTTTCTCTCAAAAAATGATACCTAATGGATATGTGCTTTGTCCTTGAATGCATCACTGGATTCTTTGATATGTTGATGGCACTTGTATTGTCACAAAAGATTGTAATTGGATCGTCATAAACAACTCTGATGTCCTTCAAAGTTTACTTCATCCATAACGCTTGAGTGCAATTACATGTTGCAATGTATTCTGCTTCTGCAGTGGACAGGGATATTGAATCATGTTTCTTGCTCAACCAAGATAGTAATTTTTTCCCAAGAAGAATGCACCTCCACTTGTGCTTTTTCTGTCATCCACATCTCTGGCTCAATCTGCATCAATATATGCAATGATCTAACAAAGTCACTATCCCTGGGGTACCACAAACCATAATCTATTGTGCCTTTTAATTATCTCAGAATTCTCTTGACTGCCATCACATGTGATTCCTTGGGTTCTACCTGAAATCTTGCCACAAGACACACTGCATGCATTATGGCTAGTTTGGTTTGAGTCAGATAAAGTAATCCTCCAATCATAGATCTATACTTTTTCTGATCTGCCATGGGTGAGTTATCATCTTTGCTCAACTTACAACCAGTTATCATAGGTGTGCATACTGGTTTAGAGTCTTCCATCCCAAATTTCTTTAACAACTCTTTCACATACTTAGACTGAGAAATGAAGATACCCTTATCTGGTAGACCTAAAAAGAAGTTCATCTCCCCAAACATAGACATTTCAAATTCACTTTGTATTTCTCCAGCAAAAACTGAGCACATACCTTCATTGCCTCCAAAAATAATGTCATCAACAAAAACTACAACAATCAGGGTTTGTTCATCATTGATCTTGAAGTAGAGATTACTATCTTTCGTACCTTTACTGAACCCTATCTGTATCAGGTACCTGTCCAACCATGCATACCATGCCCTGGGAGCTTGCTTCAATCCATACAATGTTTTCTTCAATCCATACAATGCTTTCTTCAATCTGCATACCATGTCCTCTTGTTCTGATGACTGAAATCCTTCTGATTGTTCAATATAGACTTCCTCTTCCAACTCTCCATTTAAGAAGGCAGACTTCACATCCATTTGATAAACCTTGAAATCTTTGTATACTGCAAAAGCTAGAAAGATCCTTATTGCTTCAATCTTTGCTACTGGAGCAAAAATTTCTTCAAAGTCTATTCCTTCAACCTGAGCGTATCCTTTGCATACCAATCTTGCTTTGTTTCTCACCATTTCACCATTCTCATTCATTTTGTTTCTGAAGACCCACTTTGTACCAATTACATTCTTGTCTACTGGTCTGGGAACAAGATCCCAAGTCTGATTCTTCTCTATCTGCAATAATTCTTCTTCCATGACCTTCATCTGATTCTCATCTTTACAAGCCTCATCCACAGTTTTAGGTTCAATCTTAGAGATCAGACATAAATTTACTTGTTCTTCTGCAGCTTTTCTTCTGTTAAGATCCCTTTGCTCTTATCTCCTATGATTTGATTTTCAGAATGACTGATTCTTACATATCTTGGAGTTTTGGTAGCACTTATTGGAGCTTGTTCTTCTTCATCTATGTTGTCTTCATACTGCACCACTTGTAAAACATCTGGATCATCTAACTCATATCCACTTGATTTTGAAGACCTTTCCTTACATTCATCAACTTTAACATTTGCACTTTCAATGATTTTATTCAACCTCTTATTATAGCACCGGTAGGCCTTGCTCTTGGTGGAGTAACCAAGAAAGATTCCTTCATCACATCTAGCATCAAACTTGCCTAAATCTTCTTCTCTTTTGATATAACATCTACTACCAAAAGCTTTAAAATATTTCACAGTAGGAACTCTACCATGCCACAATTCATAGGGAGTTTTTGAACTGTTACCTTTTACTTGAACTTTGTTTAGGATATATACTGTGGTGTGAATTGCTTCCCTCCAATATGCTTCTGGAAGATGAGCTTCCTTCATCATGGTTCTAGCAGCTTCTTGAACATTTCTATTTTTCCTTTCAACAACTCCATTTTGTTGTGGAGTTCTGGACGCAAATCGTTGTCTCTTTATTCCATGCTCTTCACAAAAGAAATTGAATTCATTTGATGTGAACTCTCCTCCTCTATCAGATCTCAAACATTTGATTTTCAAATCCATCTCATTTTCAACCATTGCCTTAAATGCCTTGAATTTATCTAAAGCTTCGGCTTTCTCTTTCAAAAAGGTGACCCGAGTCACTCTAGAATAATCATCAATGAGTAGCATGAAATACCTGTCTCCTTGCAAACTTCTTACTCTGGTAGGTCCACACAAATCTGTATGTACTAGCTCAAGTAGTCCTCCAACTGATTGATCCTTGCTTTTGAAACTTGTTCTTGTCTGTTTCCCAAATTGACACTCCTTGCAAACCGGATTAGCAGGGTTCACAATCTTAGGCAAATCTCTAACAATATGTGCAATACTTATCTTCATACTATTATCAAAATTTATGTGACACAACCTTCTATGCCATAACCAACTCTCATCAGTCTGAGTCAACAAACAATGGTTCTTGGTTCCTTTCAAGTGATAGATATTACCTCTGGTCTTCTTACTAGTTGCAATGAATGTTCTGGAGCTTTCCCTGATCTTGTATCCATTGTCCTTGAAGCTTAAATCATATCCCTTGTCACACATCTGACCCACACTCAGAAGTTTGTGCTTTAATCCCTTCACATACAAGACATCTTCAGTATTATGCTTTCCATCAAAAGAAATAGATCCTTTTCCACAAATCCAACCAGTTGTATCATCTCCAAACCTAACCAGTCCACCATCATATCTTTCCAAACTTACAAACTTACTTTTGTCACCAGTCATGTGGTGAGAGAAACCACTATCAATAACCCATTCATCTTTGTCCTTAATGACTTGAGCATCAAAGCACTTTCCACTAGTTTTTCTTCCTTCATACAGCTAGAAGAATTAGTAGACATAAGATATTCCTTATTAGCAATGAACATGCATTCATTTACAGAGGGATTAGCATTATCTGGTTCACCATTATCTGATACTCCTTCATCATCATCAAAATCTTCAACATAATAACACTTCTTTTGAGTCCTAGGCCTGTTCTCATATCTTCTTCTATTTCTTTCAATTCTTTCAGGACATCTGGAAGCAAAATGACCTACTTTACCACAGGAAAAACACTTGAAAGGTAATTTGCCTTTATACTTACCGGATCCTCTTTGCAGCCTGTCCACAAAGTTGGCTTCAACTTCATCTATCTCATCATCGGATTCTACCTTATACTTTTCTGATCTAGAAGTACTTTTAGGAGTACTGGCTTTGAAGGCAGACTCAACTTTTGGCAAAGCATCATCTAACTGCCTCATTTCAAAAGCAGTAAGCTTACCAAGCAACTAATCCCTATTTAACTATTTTTACTTGCATGAATTCTTCAATCACGGCCACCTTGTAACAGTAGGACTTGGGCAGAGATCTGAGTATTTTCATAACAATTTCCTTTTCATTGAGAGTTTCGCCTATGGCTTTTATCCCTGTAACAAGTTCGTCAACTCTTTGCATAAAAGCTGATATGTTTTCATCATTGTTCATCTTCAAGCTATCATATTTCACTTTCAAACTTTGTAACTTGGCTTCCTTCACAGAATCATCTCCTTCATACAGATTTTTCAACTTTTCCCATACCTTATTTGCAGTTTCAAGATCCACCACTTTCGTCAGTATTGAGTCGGTTAATGAGATTAGCAGAGCATCCCTTGCCTTGATATCTATCTCATATTCTTTGATTTCATCTTCAGTCATCGGACCATTTTGAGGTATGGTGTATTTTGTTTCTGCAGCTTTCCAAACTTTGACACCAAGAGAAAGAAGATGGCTTTTCATCCGAGCCTTCCAGAGAACATAATTAGTTCCATCAAAATGTGGTGCTTCCTTGTAAGACATTTTGGATCTTCCTCAAACTGTTAAACTTTCTTCAGAGGAACCTAGCTTTGATACCAATTGTTGATATGCGCCAGACAACTGAGAGGGGGGGTGAATCAGTGGTCACAAAAATTTAAACACTTTCTGTAATTTAAGCATTTATCACTTATCCACAATTATTATGATTTAACAATAAGAGCATTAAATCATAAACTTAACCACAGAAGCAACATAAAACACAAAAGACACCAGATTTACGTGGAAAACCCCAAGGTGGGGAAAAACCACAGAGAGGATTAACTCTCAATATATATTGCAATCTTGAAATAGTGATGTTCAGGCTTGGTCACCCCACAGGCCTAAACATGCTAGCTTACTGCCATGAAGAACAACTAGGTCTAGCAGGCTCACTGCCTCAACCCTAAACCTAGCAGGATTACAATAAGGGTTGTTAAACCCTACTGGTGGCTTACTGCCAGATTCACTGTCACGATCAAACACCTTTCTTTATTGTGAATAAACAATTCCTTAGCTCTGCTCTTCCTCTGCCCTACTCTTCCTCTGCTCTGCTCTTCCTCTTCTCTACTCTTCCTCTTCTTTCCTCTACCTCTACTCTGCTCTGCCTTTGGACCTTTCTTGATATCTTGTCATTTCCGCTCAAGGACACATTTTCCACGACTCAGCTATAAGTATTTATACACTACATCAACCTTGGAATGATCATCAAGGTCAACATCAACCATTAGAACAATCTCAAATGTTGGTATTACAAACATTTACAAAATAGGTCCTGACCTATTGTAACATCATGCAAAGGGAATGAAATGTGGATCATGCCATGCCTTAGCTGAGAATCAAACATGATCTTCCATGCCACAACACACTTCCAAAATCTTCTAGAGATCTCCACAATCACTGGGATCAACCAGGTCGGCCAAGACTGGTTACACGCTACATTAACTGGGAACAATCTTCACACACCATCACAATTTCTTAACGCGGACCAAAGTCCATATAGGAACATGATTAGGAGACATCCACAAGCACGCTATAATCATTAGGAGCAACCGCACGAACCTTAACCACTTTATCCATAGGAATCTTCTCACCGGAGTACATGAACTTAACTGTCTTGAACTGTCATACAAGAAAGATAGCTTGCGGACCACCAAACCCTGAACCATTGCAACTGTAGGCACTTATCATCATCCCAGACTTTCCTCTAGAATCACAGAGAAAAATACTTTATTGCGGAGGAATGCGGAGCCAAATACTGTGAACACAACTCACTCAGATCTTCATGCGGATGGCTCAGACCCAAAATGTAGCATCCTCAGACATACCTCTAACTTACTTCCAATCCGCAGATCACTATCTTCAAGCAGGAATAAATGCGGAGCAGTTTACCGGACTGTTCTTTAGCATACAACTCACTATTTGTACTGCACTTCTCTGTAACTCACTTGTTTCTTCCAGAGAGGCTAATTTTCTCAATATCCTCAACATACAAGTCTTCTAAACAAGTAATAGAATAAGATACAGTTGACACCAATGACAACAAGAATATGTTGACATCAATGACAACACTGATTAGGCACCTACTTGCAATAGATAGATCCAGGTGCATCTTACCATGTGAATTTTATACAAAGTGTGAGGAATTTAATGGAGGTAAGATGTACTTGGGTGATGATTCTCACTTGAAAAATATTTATCGTGGTAGATTTCATATTAAATTTCTTGATAGTAGAGTTAAAGGAATTAGTGTTTGTATTACACATCCTTGGGTTTGTATTACACATCCTTGGGTTAGCACAAAACTTTTTATCTATAAGAAATTTAATTGATGTGGGTGTATAGGTTGTCTTTTCTGATTCTATCTATGCAAGATGATTGGAGGTGCTATGGTTATTGCAAGGGATGTCAGATTGGGCACATTATTTCATCTTGATGCATGCATAGTACAGTGTAATAGTACTTATGTACAAACTAAATCTTCATCTATTTCATTGGAAAAAGGAGTTGTAGCTTCTTTAGCAAATGATCACGCTTTTTGGGTACCTAAGGGTGCTCTTTCTATAGACACAAAATTACCAACTGAAAAGGTAATGTTTTGGCACCAAAGGTTAGACCACATAGGTGAGAAGGGTCTACGAACCTTAAAGAATACAAACTTTGTTGAAGGTTTATTTGATTGTAATCTTGAATGTGATTTTTGTGAACATTGCATAAATGGGAAGAAATGGCACAAGTACCATATACTGGTGCAATTAGAAAGCTCGTGTATGCATGATGTGCACAAGACCAAATTTGGCTCATGTAGTGAGAGTTGTGAGCATATTTATGTCCAACCCAAATAAGCAATATTGGGTTCTTGTTAAGAGGGTTTTGAGATACCTACAAGGAAGAAATGATTGTGCAATTTGTGAGGGAGTAGGAAACAATCAACTTCATGGATTTGTTGAGTTCGAATTTGGTGAAGATATGGATGAGATAGATTCTACAAGTGCATACATCTTTACATTATTTGTTGGAGCAATAAGTTGTTGCACAATCTACTACAAAAATTGAGTATATTGTTGTTGCAAAGGCCTTCAAAGTTGTTTGGTAGCGCACACACTTTGTAGAGATGTGGGATTCAAACAAGAGCCCAAGCCTTTATGTTGTAATAATTAGAGTGGAACTGACTTGTCTATAAATCTAAAGTTTCATTGTATGACTAAGCATGCTAGAGTGAAGTTTCATTATATTAGAGAAGTGGTGGAATCACATGAAGTGCATCTATTGAAGGTGCATACATGCAATGCAATAGATACATTGACTAAACCACTAGATGGTAAAAAGTTTGCATAGTGTAGGGGTACAATTGGAAAAACAATTGGCAAGTGGGAAATTGTTGGTAGGTGTTAAGCTTACACACATGTGCACGTGTATAATATATGTAAATTGCTCTATAATAAAATAGAATTCTCAAGTCTTCTTATTTCTGCAAGAACATTTGGCTTCTATACATATAGAGCTAACGAATAGATCATCATTTACTAATAAAAAGAATAATATAATATTCTAAATTTATAAAGGAAAATAACAATTCCTTAAGTGTGATCTAGGCTAATTCAATACAATGCACACAAATAAGCATAGATTAACCTAGATCTAATAAGTATAAACTAAGGGCACGCATATTCTTAAATTAGATGTTAAAAGTATGGAAATAAATGTAATGAATAAATGTAGTTAGCTCATTAATTGAAGAATGTATACTTTTAATTTGCCTCAAGATCAAAATATTATGTCTACTTGGTGTGGAGTTAGGGATGAGTCCACGTTTGTAGAAATATCTTGGACATGTGAAAATGATATGGTGATAAATACAACTATACTTTGTATTTCACCCTATTTGCCTTTGCTTCTTTTGCCCTCTTAGATTTCTAAGACCAATGGTATTTAAAAATACCTTTGGAGGATGTCATTGTGTTGCAAAGGGACATGCTCTCCTAGGTGAGAGCTTGAAAAAACTTAGATAAAAGATTGAGAACAACACTCTTCAGCCATGCAAAATGCTCCTAAGATGAACATGCAGATTTCAGATAAATGGTTGAAAGATGAGATACTTGTATGTGAATATGAATGCATTGAATGCCTCTAAATACAAGGGCACAACAATATATCATACAAATTTATGTTTAGTCAACCCTTGGAGGGAAAAGGATTGGTAGGAGTTAGTCAAATTTTGATTTGAAAAAGTCAAGTGTAGGGGTTTAGGGTTGACCTTGTGAACAAGGACTTGACCTATGGCCAAAAAAGAGCTAAATCAAGGTAGGTGATAGGGACATGGGAACATGTGCATTTAAAGATATAATTAATGTATGGATAGAGCAAATATATTGAAATATGTGAACATATAAATAAGGTAGGTGATAAGTGTATAAGAATATATCTAACAAACAAATAGATGAATATAATAGAAGATGAAGTGAGAAGAGATCACATAAGTAGGGAGCAATGGATAAGCCAAAGGAGGTACATAGCATATCTACTTGAACTCTTTAGAATGGACAAATGCACTCTTGTGAATACTTCATCTTAACTGGGAGCAACATTAATATAAGAGACGAGTCCCAAGAGTAAGCAAGAAGAGGAAAGAAATGGCACAAAGACCATATATAGGTGCAATTAGAAAGCTCATGTATGCAATGATGTGCACAAGACCAAATTTGGCTCATGTAGTGAGAGTTGTGAGCATATTTATGTCCAACCCAAACAAGCAACATTGGGTTGTTGTTAAGAGGGTTTTGAGATACCTTCAAGAAAGAAATGATTGTGCAATTTGTGAGGGAGTAGGAAACAATCAACTTCATGGGTTTGTTGAGTTTGAATTTGGTGAAGATATGGATGAGATAAATTCTACAAATACATACATCTTTGCATTATTTGTTGGAGCAATAAGTTGTTGCACAATCTACTACAAAAATTGGTTATATTGTTGTTACAAAGGCCTTCAAAGTTGTTTGGTTGCACACACCTTGTAGAGGTGTGGGATTCAAACAAGAGCCAAAGCATTTATGTTGCAATAATTAGAGTGGAACTAACATGTCTATAAATCTAAAGTTTCAATGTATGACAAAGCATGCTAGAGTGAAGTTCCATTATATTAGAGAAGTTTATTTTAGAGAAGTGGTGGAATCACGTGGAGTGCATCTATTGAACGTGAATACATGCAATGCAATTGCAAAGGGACATGCTCTCTTAGGTCAACGCTTGAAAAAACCTAGGTAAAAGATTGAGAACAACACTCTTTAGCCATGCAAATGCTCCTAAGATGAATATGTAGATTTAGATTTGTTTTAGACCACCATTCAAAGCATTTTAGACCTAATTCAACCCCCCAAAAAAACTTAGGTCAAAGATCAAGGACAACACTCTTCAGTGATGCAAATGCTCCTAAGATGAATGTGCAAATCTAGATGATATTCAAATAAATGGTTAAAAGATGAGATAATTGTATGTGAAAATGAATGCATTAAATGCCTTTAAATACAAGGACATAGCAACAGATAATACAAATTTATGTTTAGTCGGCCCTTGGAGGGAAAAAGATTGGTAGGAGATAGTCAAAATTTGAATTTGAAAAAGTCAAGTGTAGGGGTTTAGGGTTGACCTTGGGAACAAGGACTTGACCTATGGCCAAAAAGAAGCTAAATCAAGGTAGGTAATAGGGACATGGGAACTTGTGCATTTAAAGATATAATTAATGTATGGATAGAATAAATATATTGAAATATGTGAGGGTAGGTGATAAGTGTATAAGAATATTTCAAACAAATAAATAAATAAATGAATATAAGCGAAGAAACCTCACTTTACACAAAATTATACCATTTGTCAATATATCAATGTATCAAAATACTTCTAAAAAAACATAAAAAACCAGATGGAAAATAACATTGGTAAACAAACTTCATCATTGCACTATTATATCATTTAAGAGAGTCCCCACAAAATCCGCATCAAAAGTGGCTTCACTAAAGAGTGAAGGAAAAATAAATTGTTAGAAAATATTCAAACAAAACGACAAATTAAGGGTATAAAGCCAAAATGACAGTGACCAAAAGCCGTCGGATTCCTTAAAAATTAACAGAACATTTAAATTCGCTTTTCATGCAGCTACAAAATACAGGAAATCATAATACGCCATGCTCGCAGCACGGCTGTTACGGATTTTATACACAAAGAGGAGCCTGCAAAATACGCCGCCTCTTTAAAATCTACAAGTAGATAAATTACAAAACCCTTCATACATATCTGAAACAAAATCAAATAAGCAAATACTTATTTACAGGTTGCTTGATATTCCCAAAAGATAAAGATCCTCAACCAGAATCGTGGTCGGAGAAGGCCATGCGCGAGGCAATGGCGGAGTGATACATCACATCGTGCCACGACTCCGTCGTGCGAAGCTCTCGTCGCAACGCCCGCGCTTTCTCCTCTGTAAACACCGTTGCCCTCGCTGCTCTGCCCTCGCCCTCCGCAGTTGCTCTGCCGCCATCCCCGCTCTGCAAATCGTGGCTTTCACCAAATTTAAAGATGGAAGCCCACCACGCCTTTTTACCGCGCAGACTGCATTCTCCCTTCCCCAAACCCTCGCTACCTTTACCCGCCGCTTTCGTCTCCATACGACCAACAGGGCTTGTAATGTTCATTGGCGCGCCAGAGGCGGTGCCGAGGGCCACAATTTGCAGCGATGTTGGACCCTGAAATTTCACAGGTCCGCCGGGAGGGTAAAATCCCTCCCCCAAACTAGCTCTACATACTCTCAATGAACACTCCATTACAATACAATGATGGAACACTACAAGTGACGTTAAATAGAGACGGGAAGGCTGAAAGGAACTTTCTTGTTTGGCACCAAGGAATACTGACATGACTGGGCATACAAGTACAATTAGGTTAAATATTTTGCTGGGAAGCCACGTCATCGATCTTATCTGGTTGTTTGCTTATCGCTCTCTTGCCTCAATGTGCTTATGCAGTCAACGGAAGATTAATCCGTTGGAGGAGTAGTTGCACAATTCCATTCCATTCCATCACTATTTCTTAAATTGCAAGCTTTGGCGTCTGTTATTCGTCGCAGTCGTTTATCACAACTAATTTTATTTCTTGGCGTGAATTCTATGCACCGCGAACATATTATCAACTTGATCAATTAAAATAATTGATATTTATATTTTTGTAAGCTTAAATCTTATTGTTCCAAGTATTGTACACGTATTATTTGAATATTTTAGTCCCGTACACCCAAACTTTAACGTGTTCAAAATATTTTTAAAGATTAAAAGCACCCAAAGCCTTTTGACTTGATCAAGGCTTGAAATTTGTAAATCTCACTAGCTTTCTTCAATATCAAAAAAACATCATTTAGATTCCCACGTAAAATATACAGAGTCAAATCTATTGAAAAATAATTAAAACCTTATCTACACAAGTACCTAACTAGTGTTAAAATAAAACTATAGATTCCCTTGATCAAGAGGGGCTCGAAGATTGATATGGTGGTAGAGACCACCCACCTTGGTAGTTAGAGGCACCACAAGGTACAATCAAAGGGCTACCTAGTTGGTGATGGCGACGGAGCAGTGGAGACTCTTTGGTGGTTGTGAGGGTGGAGTTGAAAGGACTTAGAGTGGTTATGAAATTAGTCCTAAAGGGGAGATTTGACATGGGAAGACAAAACCCTCGCCACCGTGCAAGGGGCCTTCTCCTAATGGTTGAGCAAGGTTTGAAGACGCTAGACTTCAACGCCACCTTGTTGGCTTGAACTTGAATCTACATGAGTACATTAGAGATCACCAATGATCTTGGGTGAATAACAAAGTTAGTATCCACAATAGAATGAGCAAAAATAGTAGAATTTTTATCTTTCTAGATAGAAAACAGAATTCTACAAAAAACTTAGCCCCATCACCAAGAAGGATATTGTGCCAAGAAAAAGGGTTTAGACATTAAAGACCAAAAAATTTCATGGATCTGTTGCTAGGCATTTTGTGTACAAATATAAAACCACAAGAGATGAAGAAGGATTTCTAGTTGCCAACAAAACAAATGTCTTAGATCAAGATGTATAAAAAAGGCGCCAATACAAAGGCCATGGTAAAACAAACACTAGGCAAAATGGGTGACTTTGGGCTTTGTTGGCAGGATAGAGCCGAGTGTACAACAAGCCAAACCCACTACATAGGAAATGTGGCATAGTTAGTTGACTACTAGCACATCCAAAAGACATACCAAGTACAAGAGACACACTCCTTTGTACAATTGTACTTAGATATAAGAATGTAAGATGGAATGAAATAAGAGAAGAAAGATAGAAGAATATGTAAGATCAGACAATGTACTAGAATAGAAGGACTAAGAGAAGGACTGATGTATAAGTGAACCTTGTATCAGAGATATGTATATGATGAAATATGAGAATGTGAGATGTATATGATGAAATATGAGATATGTTGAAAGATGCGATAGATATTTAAGTTATTAGACACATACCCCAGAGATTAGACACATACATCAATTTACATGTAGACCCATAGATTAGAAGAAAACCCCCGTAAAACCAGAGGACAAAAAATAACTTGTAAACCCTAGTTAGACACCAATTAGCAATAAAACTCTTGCAATCACCTGGTTAGTGAAAAACTTATGCCAAAACCCTAGTTAGAGGATAAAGAGTCATATAACCATAGCTAACAAAGTACCCACAAATAACCCAAGCTAATAGATAACCCCTACAAAGTTAGAATGAACCTAGAGACCTACACAAGACTAGAACCCATCAAAAAGCCCTAAGAAAATCAAGGGGGAAAGATCCCTATAAACATAGAGAATGGATACGTCATGTATTAAACAAATACACTCACAATTTAATGGATGCACCGAAACATAGGATGGGTGTGTTGATCTAGAGAAAACATGGCTTGGAAGTATAAAAACCTTTTTTTTTAAATATCAAAGAGACCTACAACCACAAATATTAGATGGACAAGCATCTAACTAGGCATGTTAGAATGTAACACCAAATTTAACTAGTTACATACATGACTTCTATGTCATTGTTTACATCAGAATATACTCCTATTCTCCTATCATGCTTGCTTATATTCTACAATCTCCTATCTCTATATATAATATATCTATTATATCTAGGGACAAGTCCTTTGTCAGCTCCAGCCTTCGCATAGTGTGTAGTCTCCTCCGGTCAACTTTCATTTATGCTCTATATCCTGCTAACATCATCCCCCCACAAAATTATGTCTTGTCATCAAAACATGCAAAATCAATTGCTAGGTAGGACATTCTTATAGATTTGCTTGAGTTGAGTTAGATTGGTGTCCCACTATTTCTTGGCTTTAGCCAACATAGCTATCTGTCCTTCTAATTTTATATGTCTAATCCACTTCTTCCCTTTCACCATGGGTTTTTTTAATTTGATGTTCCATTAGTCCTCTTATATCCCATGGAATCCTTATTTGAAGAGTCACATTGTTCGAAAGGTCCTTGCAAACCCTTCCCCCTTCCCACTTGTCATCCCCTTAAGTGTTTGCCCCCTCTCACAAAGGTAGAAACTTAAGGAGATTTGAATTCCTCCACAATTTAAAAATTGTTCTCGCCAACCTCACCTTTTCTCTTTTCTGGAACTCTACACTACTTCTTCGGATGTTTTGCCCTTTCAATCATTAACTACCTTCTTCCAGGGTCCCGGCAACAAAACCAAATGTTAGCAAGAAATGTAGAGGAGATACTAGTCTAGAGATCCAGTCCTCAGTCAAGTCTTTATAGTCAATTTATACCCCAGTTAAGTAGCTAGAGATTGCCAGCAGAACATAAAGAATAACCAAACAGAGCATCACATATACATCAAAATAAGATAACACACAGAGTTACCCATACCAACAGACCTCCATATATATATATATATATTAATAGCAATCAAATGTACACATCATCTGTCCATCCTTCGGCAGATTTAAATCTCTGCCTCACCAATTACATACATGACTTCTATGCCATTATTTACATCAAAATAAACTCCTATTCTCTTATCATGCTTGCTTATATTCTACTATCTCCTATCTCTATATATATACTATATCTATTATATATAGGGATGTGTCCTATGTCGTCTCCGTCCTTAGCATAGTCTGTAGTTTCCTCTGGTCGGCTTTCCTTTATGCTCTATATCCTACTAACACCACCTACACTAACTTTTTCTGCTCCCTCGTGAGTGATCTAGCAAAATCATCAAGTGAAGGCATATCAAATGTAGTACGAAGAGCATCCTTAGCAGCATAACACTTAGAAACAAAAATTGAATAATCAAGACCAAGTTTGGCAAGTATGGAAAGAATCAATCGGGAGTCTTGTTTCCCAATACCACCCTATTTCAACTATAGTTGAATTCATTTGAGTTTAGTGAAGAAGTATTGGATGCTGTCAAAATCTATAGGATTCAAACCAACTAGTTCCTTCTCCAAGTGAAAACCTCACAAAGTATCCTACTTCCCAAACAAATTCGCCAATGTAGTTTGAATCTCATTTGATGTTGTGCAAGACTCTATGTGAAAAATGAGATAAGGAGAAATAGATATGCATAATGTTCCATATGAATTATCACACTTGTTAAACCACTTTCTCTTTTTTGTAGTAGCTCCTGGTTTAATTTATGTATACATTGTAACTTGATATAACCCCAATTTCTTCAATTGTATCTCCATTTGTTTTTTAATCATAGTAATTGTATGGAGTGAGGGAAAATTTGGGACTTATCCATAATGAATACAAAAAATATAAAGAGAAACAACAAAACACGCCTTACAATACAAGTAATCAAACCCCCCCGATTACATCCCCAATTTTTGTCTTGCTATACTTTTACTTTTTACTTGGACATAACTAAATTTATTATGATGTTTAGATTAATGACAAAAAATATGGATTATATTGAATGTCATTTATTGAAATTATAGGAATGATTATGTTGTTATCGATTTAATATTCATAATATGAAATGTGATTTATTATTTGAATTAATTGAATAATAATGCACTGATCACATATTGTTTGGTTACAAGTTGAAACGGGGTTATAGGTTATCAGATGACTCTTGGAGAAAAGAGAGAGAGAGAGTATCTTTCCAGGAGAGAGATATAGACCTGGGTTACGAGTGGTTTATTTGCCAAACCGAGTTATAAGTGTTTAACAAAAATGTGAACCAATGTGTCATAAGAGGTAAGCCTTGTCTTGTTAGTTTACTTCTGAACCAAATTGACAGGTAGTCGATATTGTTTTCAAATCTTTCTAAGTCGTATTAAGTTGTCTTAGTCGTAAGAAGTGTTATTGATGTCGTTTGAACATGAACTATGAGTATTTACGTTTAACGTAAATATTACGACGTTATTATCATAAAATGATTCTCGTATTTTATTTAGTCTCTTGACATATTATAAATGATTCTTAATCGTTAAGATAATTTCGTCTAGTTAAGAATTCGTGATTATTATTGACAGATTGTGATGGGAAGACAAGCTCAACCCAATCACATTATCTGTATTTCTTTATTTTTAATATTATTATTTGTATTGATTAAACTATAACTATAAGTATATTTGATAAAATCAAATATATATATACGCCTTAACATCGTAAGAGGATAATACCTCTTAAATGAGTCAAAGGTAGTGATGAAGTCGTTGGCTATATAATAGTAAGCCTTCATTAATATAAGAGGTGGGTCGAACCACACATATCTCTTGATCATTAAAGAGATCAGTTTTGTTGTAATAAGAGCGTCAGCCTCATCCTTATGAGGATGAATGTAATACTAACTACCCAACCGAATGAGCCCTAAGGCAGTCGTCTCTAATCAACATGTGTTCATTTGCTAGATAATCGATTTCAGTTTGGAACTTAGTCGCTGATGTCTGTTATGGTGCAATTAATATTGCAACTAATTTATAGTTGAGGGACGAATGGGGGCAACTCTATAGGAGTCATGCCCCAGTTCTATTTATTAAAAACGACTCACTTGAGCCAGAGAAAAAAAAAAGAACAAGATTAGAACGCAGGGAGAATAGAATGGAATAGGAGAATCAAAATGCATTGAGGAAGAAGTGATCTGGCTGGAGACGTGAGGGAGTAAGCAGTGATAAGGCGTCGTCCTGTGTCTTATATGCATATCTCTATCAGCTCTTGAATTCATTATATTTCAAGTATTCTTCAATTGTATATTTGATATCAATGAATGAAATTGATTATCATATCTTAGGAAATACACCATAGTTTATGGCGAGTTAAATCTCCTGATTTATATTGTGTGACAGTTGATAACCAGTAACCTTCAACATAGGAAAAACACAGATAACTCTTGAGGAATCTAGGTTGATTTATCTCTGTATTTAATGAGATTTAGAATGCAAATTATAAGGTTGACATTGGTAGTACAAGTGAGTACATGTTATAGTTATAGAATTGACCATTTGCTATTAATGAGAAACCATTTATCATATCGACTACTTATCATGAAGGATAAAACATCCATCATAGTGTAAGATTGTTTAAGCTATCATTTACATTGAAAACAGATCACCTATTGAATAAGTTTGTAACTAGTCAATAGAATGATTATGAGTTAACAAAACAATAGGCTCTTGAGTATTGTAGAGATGAATGAACTTTGTTATTATACTATCAACTTGAGCTATATAGTATTGAGGTAATAATGATTTAATATATTGTCTTGTATATATATATAATAGAAATGATATCTATCCATGAGAACTTGGATTCATAGGAATCTTTAGTAAACTATTGTATCTCATCAAATGAGACTAACTTAGAGATACTATGGTAGATGAAAATAAGGTTTATATGAAAACCCATTAATGTCTATTTATCTTTATTGTTCATATTATTCTTGGAAAGATCCAATATAATGGAGTAGACTAAGTCAACTAGAAGAATGACCTTGTAGGGAGATGTATATAGGGTATGTTTTATCACATTATCAAGGTATCCTACGTTCCTTGTACAGGAGTTATTATCTAATAAAGAACTATAGTATTCTTAGCCTTGGTTGAGTTAAACCAAAGGTTGTGTATAAACCTTAGTCTTGAAGTTATGTGATAGGGTTATTTTGACATAATGGGTTATTCAAGGGTAAAATAAAACTGTAGTTTAACCTAGAAGGGTTAAAGATTATTGATGACACCTTTACGATTATAACCTGTTTAGTTATTTTATGGGGGTAGACATTAAAGGGTCGAGAACCCTAAATAATATATGTTTTTATTTTATCTTTTTGAAAAGAGATTTGTTATTAGTCAACAATGTCTAACCTTAGGTAGAGAAAACTATTTGTAGGGTTACAAGTCGACTTGAGATATAAGTCATAAGCCTCGGGTTTTGCAAGCATGCAAGAGGTACTATTAATGTTTAGTCAACCGTAAAGTTTATTATACCTTAATTGGTCACAACTTCTCTTAGCTATTACTTTTCGATAAGTGATGAATCTCAAATGATTGCAAAGATGCAAAGAGATACCCAAGAATAGATAGTCATTCCATAAGGTCTATGGAGTAATGACAGTGTCTTGTGAATCCACCTAAGTCAGAAAGACTAGGTTTGAGCTAGACAAAACTCTTTAGTTAAACCTTAACTTGACCTAGCTATGGCAATTATTTATATTAAATCGTAGATACATATCGTGATTGAAGGGACAAGTACCCTAACTATGTATTCTTACTTGTAAGAAAGGAAATAATTTCCTAGACTATGATTCTTAACCTAGGTAAGGTAACCATCTTAGTCGATACTAATCGGTTTAAAACCCTTATGAATTGATAAGTCTTGGATCTCAAGTATTGCAATGATGCAATGAGAATCCTTGTAAAGAAAAGGTAGTCGATAAGGTCTATGGAATTTAGACAGTGAATGTAAACTTATCTAGGTCAGGAAGACTAAAATATTGAAATTGTCAAGACTTCATAAGTTAAACGTAGTTGACCAAGTCAAACTGTAGGAATATGATAGTATCCAAGTCGAGTTGGGGTGGGTGAACATTACGACAATGTTCATTGCGAATGTCAATTTATATTGAAACTATGGCCATAGTAATGCATATGTCTCTGCATGCATTGTCGATTCACTGTATCTTGATTGCACAACCTATCAAAAATCATACTTAGCTAGAGGGTATCTAGGGTTGTATGATTGATAAAGTTGTGTAGGATACAACACTATGTACTTGGAAAGGCAAATTACCATTGGATACAACCTTATAGAGGCAAAAATCTATCGCCAAAACCTATCATGGTTTATATGGATTTATAGGTTTTTGGGCCTTCTAAGCTCAACTATGAGGTCTATTTCACACCAAGATGCATTGTATGAAAGATATTCTCTAACACTCTCCAAAAAGAGGGAAGGGAATTGTAGATCTAAAAGCTTTGATACTATGTAAGAGTTTATGAGAAACCCCGTGAGCCAATGATCACCTACAATGAAAACAACCTTCCACAAGAGAGAGGCAAGAATTTTCTATAAACCCAATAATTTGATTATGTTCATACAAAATGGTACAATTTACACTAATAAAACCCTTTTATAAAGATAAGGATGAGGAAGTGAGAAGGTAGGACTAAAAGTTTGACTATCCCTCCAAATGTGTGATACATGTGGGCTCACTTGAGACACGTGTGAAGACACATGTTCTGTGCACATGAGGTGGGACAAGAAAATAAAAATATCTCTAAGTGAGCTTTAAGTGTAATTTGAAAAGGACTACCAGGTGAATGTAAACTAGATAGGTAAAACCTCTTTTCACACTAACATGCTCTATTTGAGGAATGAGTTATGATTTATGATGACATATGACAAGTGTAAGAAATCTATTATTTTTGTGGATTTAATTCTTCATAGCTATGGGGCATTAGCATTTTCACCCAATTTGGGCACCACATTTATAGGTGGTATTTTCTCATGGTTTTGGATTTCCATTTATGGTTTCTTGTATTAAATCTTTTGTAAATTGGGTGCTTGGAGTTGTAGGGTAAGTGCAAGAAGTTGGGTCGACTTTTTGGCCAAAAAGTGGAAGTGTTTTCCCTTATTTTCAAAATTTGTCATATTTGACCTTAAAATTTGAAGCACTTAGAGATGGAATCTTTAAAAAAGTCACTAAATATAAAATGTAGTACTCGGAGTCTAGTTTCCAAATATGTAATTTTTTTCAATACCCAGATGATACAAATTAATTTTCAATAGGCATTTCTAAAAACCACTATTTAAAAGTCACTTTTTTTTAACCATACCATGCACGTGTACGACCAACATAATTTGACCTAAATAAAATTATTTTTCAAAATCCTTTTGGGAAAAGATGTGTAGTATAGTGAAGTTTGATGAGGATAATTTTTTATAATTTTTTTCTGAATAATTTTTTTTATTAATTTTTTATTAGGCCTAATTGATACTTTTGAAAACCCCTCGTGTACGGCCAACATAATTTGAGCAAAAAAAATCATAAAATTAAATTTATTTTTTTCATTGTGTAAAGAATGATGTGTAGATTGATGACATATAATTTTTTTTTAAAAAAAATTTAAAAATTAAAAGTTATTAAAAAAATACAAACACCTGTCATTTCAAGTTTTTGGACCAGTTTGCTCATAAATTAAATAATAAATAGAAAAACAAGTTCAATCCAAAAAAAATTACATATTTATAAACTAGACACTATGATCTGTAATGGGTTTTAATTTCGTAAAAAAATTTAGAAAAAAATGTCATCAGCCATATAGGTGAAGTCAGTCTTTCCTCTGGTTCTATACTTAGAGAAATACTTGCAGGTCCAAGGCTCAAGGTCGGCTACCCATGCCTTTCCCGAGCCTAAAACGAAACCAAAAGCGTGGGTACGAAATTCAAAATTTTAGAAACGGGTACCCGTTTTAAAACGGGTACCCATTCTAGAAAACAATAGAAAACAAAATGGGTACCCGTTTCTAAAATAGTAACAAAAATGGGTACCCGTTTTTATTTTTTACTATTTTTAGAAACGGGTACCCGTTTTATAACAGGTACCCATTTTAGGCTCGGGTGCCCGTTCCTAAACGGGTACCCATTTTCTTTAAAACGGGTACCTGTTCCTGTTGGGATTTTTTTTTTGCACGACACTTCCCCTATATGTGGACCCAACTTCTTGCTTTTACCCTGTAGTTTGTATGGTGTGATATGAAAGCTAAAATGGTGCCAAAATCACTTCAGAATTAAGTTCTTGATTATACTCCTGTAAAAGCTTACTCTGCAAGTGTATTGTAACTTGTTTTTGTTACTAAATATTATGTAGAAAAAGTGGGAATAGGGTTGATTTGATGATATGTCTAAATCCTCTTTTCACTACACACATTCAAGGACATTTAACTGAGTTGAACCACAGGATTCACCTCCAGGTTGGTTGTTACTTGTAATGATAGGCAAATTTGGAATTTACTGATTAATGTATTAATTTAATGCCCAATTATGTTTAAAACCCTAATTATGCAAAATCGTAATCAAATAGACAAATTCTGACAAATGCCCGCACACAAAGACAGTAGATAGAGATCAATTACTGACCCTTTTTTGAAGTTTGGGATATTGAATAGTCAGGGGCACAGAGACTGGCACCCAAGCCCAAGGTGGCAATTTCTTCAGGGGCTTCCAGACTCCTTCCAACACTGATGATTCATGTTCCACTGATTTTCAAGTCTACAAATCCAGAGGGCACAAGGACTAGCGCCCAAGCCCTAATAGTGCTCTTTTTCGGTTCTTTCTTTCAGATCCGGAATCCTTATCCTCTGTAACACTTCTCTACAACTCCACTCTGCGAGATTCAATACCTGTAACATGCAATCACAAGGAGAGGGGTTAGGGTTGTGGTGTTTAGGAGCTTGCCTAATTCAAGCGCTGGAATGGCATTCAAGCCTTCCAACATCATTGTTTGATAAAGAGTGTGTATCCCTGCAGGATAGAGGCAAAAACAAATTGATAAATGATTGAGTCAAACATAAATAGATATCACCTCAAAGGTGTGGCTCGCATGTAGATGAATATCCTTAAACACATGAGAAGATGAAGCCAAATCTGCATAACAAACACAATAACAAGACAAGTCACTCTGCTGCAATGAATGCTTTGAATACTCTAAAATCATAAGTTCACCAAAGTATCATAATCATCTTCTAGTTTACAAATGAATCCCTCTTATATATGCATTTCCGTTTTAAATTTCGTAATTCAAACTTAAGATGCCGGCAACGGAACCTTTTAACGGTCACATAATCGACATTCAAATTTGGGACCCACCTAAAATAGGGTAGGACTAGGACGTGAGCGCCCAAGCCCCTGGGTCCTATTTTAAGGCAGGTTCAAACTCAACAATGTCCCTCAAGCCCCATTTGACATGGGTTTCAGGCCATTTTGTTTCAGGAGTCGGATTTAACATGCATGATGCAAAACGAGGGACCCTAGAGCTAAACTTAGGAGGTAAAAGTCCTAGGGGAACATTTTATGACATAACATTTAGCCCCCACTTTAATGTATGTATGATCTTACGAGCCATACATGCATTAAAGTACGGTCAAAACACAGCAAACACGTCAGGCACTCGAAGCCAATGCATACACAAACATTGAGGAACCATTTCTAGCCCCCAATCTCAGGTAGACATTAGAGAAAACACATCGCAGACATGCCAAACATAATGAAGACAGTAATAGGCACGCAAAACATAGAGAAGACAATAACAGGCACGCAAGACACGAAGAAGACAGTTTTGAAAACATGCAAAACACAATGAATGCAGTGATTATTTCTTTTTCATTTTCATATATATATGAATGAATGTAGATACATGGAAAGTAAAAATGCAACACACAACCCCAAAATGTAGGAGAGGAATTTCGCCACACCCTTGAAACTACATATGGGGGAGAAGACACACCAAACAAATCCCAAAGTGTAGGAGGGGAATTTCGCCACACCCTTGAGACTACACTGGAGAACAAGCATGCCATACAAAACCCAAAGCATAGGAGGGGCATTTTGCCACACCCTTGAAACTATACTTGGGAGGAAACACACCATACAGAGCCCGAGTGTAGGAGGGGCATTTTACCATACCCTTGAAACTATACATGGGGGAAAACACAAGAAAGACACACGAAAAACACGAGCACCGTATAGCATGCCAAAGACATACTATATGTCTAAAATACAACAAACAAGGTGATGGAAGGAACTTATTGCTAAGCCCCCACCATCTCAAGCATGCTATAGGCACACCTGATGGTTGGGCTTATGCCACAACAACTGCCAAAGACACACTTAAGGGAGGATACACCAACCCCTCCTACTTAGAGGACTTTTGAAATAAAAGGATGTGCACTAGCTCAAGAGATACACCATCCCTGCCTCCGCAGAGGGATTTTGAATAAAAGGATATGCACGATATCTCTCCTTTGTAGAGGGATTTTTTATTGCAATATAAAAAAAAGTGCACTTGTGTCAGAGATACAACATCCTGCCACCGCAGAGGGCTTACAAACACGCTTTGTTAGTACCAATATCATCAGATGGCTTACCTTATATGCCCGCACCTTAAGGTGGTTGATATCATTTACTGATATCAAGCATGTTAAGGTAGAGAGAAAACACACAAGGGAACAAAATCTTTCACAAAGTCCATGCCCCCAAAGGTGACATGTGCTTCACAATCACCGAATGTTCCCACAAACACACACTTCTTAATCTAAGCAATGCATGAAAACAAAGAAGCCAAGGCTACACAAACGGGTTGGAGTCCAAGTATAGCTGTGGAGCTTATACTGCAGTCATCTCAGAACTAAGTGTAACAACAAGGCAAGACACCCAAAATAATCAAAGTGCACGGAGCATATGTAAATTGTTATGATTTGTTAGCATGATAAGACAACATCAATATCACACAGAGTGATTCTACTAGCCAAGCATTGGATATATAAATCAACCTCATCTTTATATATGGACTAGGTCCATTTTTGCTTTGCTTGTTGAAGGGACACGTGGTCCGTATCAGTATATGTTTATTTTTCATCATATACCAACTAGATAGAATCACTAGAAGAAGGTAAACAATAAAATGAAAGAAAGGAACAAATATCTTAGGAAAAATCACGTAGGAGGATGCCCCCAGGTCATCAACTACAACGCTATGCACTTAAGACACAACACACAACAATAAAAATAGAGGAGAAGCAAGATAGAAGAATGATGATACAAATAGAAGAATGGTCACAACAGAGGTGGTCTCCCAGTATCCTTGACCTTACAAGAGTATCAAGGGTCATCCTAGGAGGCCTAAACAACACATAACACATCACGGTGGGAACACAACACAAGAGGGGAGGTCACATAAACAAGCCGATGATGCTACGACATAGGTGACCACCAGGGTTAGAAATACTTACCTGAAGGTACAACCGAGCTAGTGGTTGTCATCAATCAAATCATCATCTTCCCAATCTTGAATGTGAGATGAAAGAGGCACATAAGGTACCATAGCCCAACTTTTGTCATCATCATTGATCTCTTTTCCTTTAAGTTTATCTTTGTTTGGTTCAATGTTAGGTGGAATGTTTTCTTGTTGAGGTGCATTTCGTTGGGCAAAATCTTGTCTTCTCTTCCTCTGTTCTCTTGCTTGTCGATTTCTTCTTGTCTTATTGCTTATATCTTCAAAAGTAGGCTCATGTTTTTCATAGGTTTTCGTATCTTGGAGGAGGAAGCTTGTTCGAATCTAATTTGTCTTGATGAAGTGCTTTGTTTTCCACGAGTCTCTCCCGATCCTTGTAAGGATAACGGAGGAGGAACCTCAGCATAGAGTCCTTTAGCTTTATCTCTGGGAAGTTCTTCTAATGTGGGTTTTTCTTCATTTATTACTTGTTGAATAGAAGGTTCGGCCACTATAGATAGAAGTTTTACTTTGTATCATTTATATGCTAAGAAATATTGGTCTCTCTATGGCTCGGGGTCTCTATCAGGTTTTGGCCAAAAGTAATCAAGAGCAAAATTCTTTTCCATAACCATGGATTGCCATGTATTATGACGAATAGTACGCACTTGTCCATGTAAAGGGAATTTTATGCATTTGTGAATTATTGAGGGCACAACCTTCATAGCTTTAAACCATGGATGCCCTAATTTAATGTGGAAGATGTCAAATGAAGGGATGACATCAAATAATTGATCTACAACTTTATCATATATTGTAACCAATAAGGATATCTTCCCAAAGGTACGCATGAAAGCTCCAGTATGTGTTTTAATCATTAAATCCAAAGGTTAATAAGAGTCTTGTATCAACTCATGAGAGAGAAGAAACTCTTTCGTAGCTACATTTTTCATGCAATTAGGATCTATAAGTGTACCATGCACCAGAATTTCCATTACACTCACGGTGATGTAGAGAGGCCCTTCAATATCACTCATTGTCTTATCATAAGGTGTGAATGTTATTTCAGGTTCAAGAGTCTTTCTTTTCAAATAAGGCCTAGGAGGAACCCTAGCATTTTTATTATGATGAGAAGCCATGTGTGTATGCTTTCAAACGGATGTAAAATCTAATTTTAGAAGATTTTGATATATATATGTATATATATACAATGAAATGTATGCAGAACTATGTATGTTTATGACCTAAAATGCTTTATTTTTTTCACTTTTTTCAATGCAAATGCCTAAAAGAAGTAGTGTTGTGATAAAATTGCAAAGGGACAGCAAATTAAATCCTTATTATCAGTCCAATAATGCAGCAATATCTTTCACAACACACCTATAATGCAAATCTAGATGAAGGATGAGTCAAAATCTAGCGAAAATGTAAGGATTTTAAAGCCTAATTGTGAAATTAAGGCATGAAACTATGCAAAATGATGTATGAATGAGATATAATCAGATTTATGATGTGAAATAACTCAGATCAGATCTGAAAATGATGTTACAAGTCCTACAATGCTCAATGCAAGTGCAATTTTAAGGAAAAATGAATGAATATGGTAGTTTTTGTTGAAATTGACTATGTGAAAATGCAAAATTTAAGGTGTAAATGCAAAAATGCACTATGATGAAACACTACAATCTGAAATCAGACCTAAAAGAGTGTTTAAAGTAGTAAAATCTGAAACAAGATTTTAACTACAAACCCTAGCTATTGCCAAGACTAGGTTATATGAAAAATGCATAATTTCAAGGAAAATCTAATAATTTAAGCATGAAAATGCAAGGTAAATGATCATAAAATGATGTATGGCTGTAATTTATATCATATCTGATGCAAAAATTAGAGATTAGATGAAATGTAATGAAATTGATGCAAACTATGTCAAAATGCAAGCCTAGGATGCCAATTTTTTTTTAATTTTTTTAATTTTTTTGTAGATTTTCAAATGAAATAAGATGATAATGAAATGAATGAATGTAAATATGAAGTACAACACTTAGAAAGGTGTAAAATTCAATGAAAACATGGGTTCACCAAAATGTTATGTAAAAAAAGAGGGAATAGGGTTGATTTGATGATATGCCTAAATCCTCCTTTCACTACACACATTCAAGGACATTTAACCGAGTTGAACCACAAATTTTGCAAGAGGATTCACCTATAGGTTGGTTGTCACTTGTAATGATAGGAAAATTTGGAATTTACTGATTAATGTATTAATTTAATGCCTAATTATTCTTAAAACCCTAATTATGCAAAATCGTAAACAAACAGATGAATTATGACAAATACCCACACATAAAGATAATAGACAGAGATTAGTTACTAACCCTTTTTCGAAGTTCGGGACACTAAACAATCGGGGGCACAGGGACTAGCACCCAAGCCCAAGGTGGCAATTTCTTCAGAGGCTTCCGAACTCCTTCCGACACTGATGATTCATGTTCCATTGATTTTCAGGTCTACAAATCCAGAGGGCATAGGGACTAGCGCCCAAGCCCTGATAGTGCTCTTTTCCACTTCTTTCTTTCAGATTCATAATTCTCATCCTCTGCAACACTTCTCTGCAACTGCACTCCCTAAGATTCGATACTTGTAACCTGCAATCACAAAGAGAGGGTTGGGGGTTATGGTGTTTAGGAGCTTGCCTAAGTCAAGCCCCGGAATGGCATTCAAGCCTTCCAACACCATTGTTTGATAAAGAGTGTGTATCCCTGCAAGATAGAGGCAAAAACAAATTGATAAATGATTCAATCAAACATAAATAGATATCACCTTAGAGGTGTGGCTCGCATGTAGATGCATATCCTTCAACACATGAGAAGATGAAGCCAAATCTACACAACAAACACAATAACAAGACAAGTCTTCTCTACTGCAATGAATTATTTGAATACTCTAAAATCATAAGTTTGCCAAAGTATCATAGTCATCTTCTAGTTTACAAATGAAGCCCTAAACATGCTTATATATGCATTCTCGCTTTAAATTTCATAATTCAAACTTAAGATGTCAACAACTGAACCTTTTAACTATCACATAACCGACATTCAAATTTGCGACCCACCTAAAATAGGGCAGGACTAGGGCGCGAGCGCCCAAGCCCCTAGGTCCTGTTTTAAGGCAGGTCAAACTCAACAATGCCCCTCAAGCCCCATTTAACATGGGTTTCGGGCCATTTTGTCTCAGGAGTTAGATTTAACATGCATGATGCAAAACAAGGGACTCGGGAGCTAAACTTAGGAGGTAAAAGTCCTAGGGGGCATTTTACGACATAACATTAAATAATACACTAGGTTAATTTGGAGTGGAGTTTTTTACCAAAAGGTTTTCCCCACATAAATCCTTATGTAATGGTTTGCATTGTTTATGTTGTTGTATGTGTTTCTGCATTCTCTATAATTGTTTAGATCAGATTTTAAATTTGTTGTACATCCCTTCTCTCGAGGTTTAGTGTAGGAAGTTGATTCCACTACCTATGCTTCCCTACAAGTGGTATAAGATCCTAAACACCTTTGGTTCTAATTGTTAGATTTTTTGAACTAATCTAGATTTGAGTGGGAGCTTGTGCAAAAGATAACTTTGTGATCTTATTGTAGGAAATAAAGATGGAAAGCACATTAGGGAGAATTAAGGTAGATAATTTTTTTGGTGTAAATTTTGAGCTATGGAAGATGAAGATGGAATATTTAGTGGTAGACGAAGATTTATAGGGTGCAATAGATGAAAAAGTTTCTAGACCTTCCAATGCAACCATAGTTGCACAATATAATATAATGGATTGAAAAGCTAAAGGTCTTATCAAATTATACTTGCATATTTTGTTCCGATAAATATCCATGAGAAGTCCACTGCTAAGAAATTGTGGCAAGAGTTGGGTGAAATTTATCCAAAAAATTCCCTAGTTAATAAGATTTTTCTATTAAATAAGTTCTATTCTTTGAGAATGAAGGAAGGTGGACAAATTTTAGACCATTTGAATACATCTAGTATGTTGGTAGCGCAGTTGAACTCAATGGGTGTGAAAATGGATTAAGAAGATCAATGTATGAATTTGCTGTGTTTGTTGATTGATTCATGGGACCGCCGAGTAATGGCCATTGGGAATACTTTTGTAACTTTGAAGGTTGATGATCTTGTTGGTGTCTTGATTTTAAAGGAAATGAGTAGGAAGGCTTCCATCAATGCCAAGGAGGCCCTGCATGTTTGTGGTAGATTGAAGGAAAGAGGCAAGGATGATAGGAAACAATAAGACAAGCCTAGGTCCAAATCCAAGGGGAGATATAAGTCTCCTAGAAAGTCTAAAGTGAGATGCCAGAATTGTGGGAAGCTTGAACATTTCCAAAAAGAATGAAAAGAAGAGAAAAAGAAGAAGAAGAAGTATGATTATGAGTCCAAAAAGGAGGATGGTGATACTTTTATTGTAGCTTTGGCAACACATGCAGGTGATAATGCATGGTCGATATACTCAAGTGCATCTTTCCATATGACTTCTATATAAAGTATGAGGAATTTGATGGAGGTAAGGTGTACTTGGGTGATGATATTAACTTGAAAATTGTTAGCCATGGTAGAATTTAGATTAAATTTCTTGATGGTAGAGTTAGTGGAATTAGTGGTGTATTTCATATCCCTGGGTTAGCATGAAACCTTTTGTTTGTAAGAAAATTAATTGATGTGGGTGTGTAAGTTACTTTTCTAATTCAAGATACAAGATGGTTAGAGGTGCTATGATTATTGCAAGGGATGTCAAATTGGTCACATTATTTGAGCTTGATGCATGCACAATATAGTGCAATAGTACTTTTGTACAAACCAAATATTCATCTATTATGTTTGAAAAAAGAGTTGTAGCTTCTTCAATAGATGGTTGTGCTTTCTAGGTACCTAAGGGTGCTCTTTCTATAGAGACAAAATTATCAATTGAAAAGATAATGTTATGGCACCAAATATTAGGCCACAGAGGTGAGAAGGATATACGAACCTTAAAGAATAAAAACCTTGTTGAAGGTTTATATAATTGTAATCTTGAATTTGATTTCTATGAACATTGCATATATGGGAAGCAAAAAAGTGTTCAATTTTATTCTAGTTTTCACAAATTTTCTAGGTTGTTGGATCTTATCCATTCAAATGTTTTTGGTCCAATTGATGTTCCTTCGATTGCTAAATTTCTTTATTATGTTACTTTTATTGATGACTACAGTAGAAGGACATGGGTTTATTTTCTCAAAACTAAATCTGAAGTTTTCAATCATTTCAAAGAGTTTAAGGCTTTGATTGAAATGCAAACTAGTAGAAAAATAAAGATTTTGTGAATTGATAATGGCGGTAAGTATTGCTCTACAAATTTTGATAACTTCTTTAAGGATGGCAATATTTAGAGACATTATTCTCCTTAGTATAATGGAATTGTAAAACATAAGAATAGAACACTGATGGAAAAGGCTAGGAGTATGCTAAGACGAGCTGACTTGGAACATAAGTTTTGGGTTGAGGCTATAGCCACTGCTTGCTATGATTAACAAGAGTTGACAAAACACTTATGGAGGTGTGGATGGGGAGAAAGCCTTCATTAAGTAATCTTCATTTTTTTAGTTGTTAGACATATGCGTGCATGTGCCAAGGGAGAAGTGTTCAAAATTGGAGAACAAGGTGATAAAATGTATCTTCATCAGTTACATTCATGGTGTGAAAGGATATAAGCTTTGGGATCCTATGGCAAAAAAAATGTTTTATAGAGTAGAAGAGTTATTTTCAGAGAAGTTAAGCCTTCTACTATTGTATTGCAGCCAGAAGAAACTGAAAAGAAAGGTGTGGTTTTGTTTCCTCCTACTCTAAAGAAAGTTGAATTGAAAGCCCAAAATAGATCTAAAGTTGGGGACAACTCTTCAAGCTCAAATTCTTTAGAAGAGGAGGTAAAACCTCCACCTCGGCTTGTATGAAGGTCAACTCAACAAAGACAACCATCGAAAATGTATTCTCCTAGTGATTGGAGATGTATTTTTGCTTTAAATACTAACATCAAGAATTGTGTAAGAGGATTTAGGTATGCATGATACAAAATCTTGTAAAATAGTCATGGATGAAGAGATGGCAACACTTAAAAATAATGACACTTGGGACTTGGTACTTTTACCCGAAGGACGCAAACCTATTGGTTGTAAATTTATATTTAAAAAGATAACTAGTTCTAATGGTAATGTTGAAAAGTATAAAGCATGGGTGGTTGCAAAAGGTTACTCCCAAGTTGAGGGGGTGGATTACGATGAGATTTTTTCTTTTATTGCTAAAATGTCATCCATTAGATTTTTTCAATTGTACTAACTTATTATTTGGAAATCAAGAAAATGGATGTGAAAACAACATTCCTTCATGGGCATTTAAAGGAAGAAATTTATATGTCATGACCTAAGCACTTTCTGGTGAAAGGTAAAGAACATTTAGTCTATAAATTAAATTAATCATTATATGTCCTCAAGCAATCTCCTAGAATGTGTTGCCGTAAATTTGATATATTTGTGTTGAGCTTGGGATTTGAATGGTCCAAATCAGATCACTGTGTTCACTACAACTCTGATGGTGATCATTTCTTGATTATTAAACTTTATGTTGATATGTTATTTATTGGAAGGGGTAAAGAATTGATTCATGAACTAAAATCTTAGCTTGCAACAATATTTGAAATGAAATAATTAGGTGCAATAAAACACATTCTTGGAATGGATATAAAGAGAGATGGAGCAAACAAAAGGCTTTGGCTTGGTTAGAGTGTGTGAATTCAATTTTATAGAGGTTCAATATGCAAGATTCTAGACCATTATATCTTCCTTTTACTTTGGGAACGAAATTATATGTTGAACAATACCCTACTTCTCCTTTAGAGATGGAAGACATAAGTAGATTACCTCATCAAAGTGTAGTTGGCAGTCTTGTCTATGCTATGGTCCTCACTAGACCAGACTTTCCCCAAGCAGTGGGAGTTTTGAGTAGGTTTATGTCAAATCCTCGATGGATACATTGGGATTCAATAAAAAGAGTCTTTAGATATTTTGTGGGGTACATTAGAGTTTTTCTTGTGATATTATGGTAGTATGATAGGAGACATGTATTCCTTGAATATTCATGGATATGTTGACTTGGATTGGGTTAGAGATATCGATAGCAGAAGATCCACCAGTGCATACACATTTACTTTATTTAGTGGTGCCATAAGTTGGATGAGAAAGCATAGATTGTGGTTGCTTTGTCCACTATTGAAGAGAGTATATGGTAGCTACTCATGCCTACAAAGAAGCCATTTGGTTAAAATGTTGTGTTCAAATGTTGGGTTGAATCAAAGAGCAGTTATAGTTTATTACGACAATCAACCAATAGAATAAATAAAATAATAATATCACTCAACCACCTACATGGGCATCCAAGTACCCATTCCAAGATGTTTGGAGATGTAACATTATACATTAGGATTGCAATTAAATATCACACTATCCTAACACATACAATGTTTTATTAAGACTTCCATGGATTCATGCAATGAGAGACATCCTATATCTACCCTTCACTTGTCATTAAATTTAATTACAAGGACAAAATTTATGTTGTTGGTGTCGATGAAGTTCCCTTTCACTTTTGTCAAATGATTGGTACTAAAAATGATATAGTTACTTGAAATCAATTGACAAAAGAAGAGGCTCAACTAAAATAGAAGACACCAAAGAAAATGTTAATCTTCAAAATGATTGGGGTATGACACACTTCCCACTATCATACATAGGAGAATACAAAATAAACACCAATAGTTTTGACATTCCTATCCTACTTATGCATCCACATACATAGTGCCAACTTCCAAAGACCAAGTATGTTACCAATGATGAACAATAACCTAAAGAATATTGTGTTATGTGATAACAATTTGGAGGCTTTTGATTCAAATGGTGATAACTCTTTCATATCCTTTTCATCACTTAAAAAAGTTCATATGGACCTTAATTTTGCATATTGCAGAAGTGTGGATATAAAAGTAAACACCTATGTTCTCGTATAGATGGTATTCTAAAACCTTTTAATTAAAAGAGGATTTTGATAATGAAGGTGTTTGATATCTACTTGCACATGTTGTTAATGGTATGAAAATTGTCATTAAATGAAAGAGTACTGTGTATCTATGATATCTATTGGAGAATAATTTCATGTTTCTCTTACATGTTTGGGCTTCATCGATACATCTTTAGTACACTCTATTTTGTGTGTAGATATGGTGCAATCACAGTAGGAGGGTTCACAGAATGGACTGTCCAGACCATGCAGCAAGAGTAAACACAATGGAAACAACTCCAAGATATGAAACAAATGTAGATTCAGTCATTCAGCATATCATAGAATTTAAATACAAATCGGCTGGCAACATGTGGGTTTACAATTAGGGCTCACAGGCCTGATTACAGAATATCAAAATATACACAAGATATAGCTTTGAAGCTCCTTCACAAAGAATTCAAACTAAGAACTATGAATCAATTGCTAACTCCTTTCCTAGGCATTTATTACATCAATATATATCATCTCCAGAACAATAGATTCCTCCATGTCGGCCAAGGAAGATCACAAACTCCAGTGAAAAGTTGTAACGTGTGTACACGGATAGGTCAGACCTAAATGGATGGAAGTCCTCCACAAATGAATGGAATGATGTGCGGATCTCAAGGAAGGCCAGCCACGAACCATAGATCATCGAATGATGTGTCATTAAGCTTCGAAGGTTGTGAAATGCTCCACAGGTCTTCTGCTTTATTTGATTGTCTGAGACTATCAGGGAGCTTTATTATGAGAAAATAGTTGATCTTCTGATAGTGATATCTTTCTGGTATCTTAACCAAATGCTCTGAGATTTGGATATGATGTGCATGAATGTCTCGAGATGCTAAGTCCATCTCTGCAAGGTCTAAAATGTAGTTGTGGTAGATCGTGGGCGAAAATACAGAAACGGCTACTAACTGAACTGCCTGAACTGAATTGGAAAATGAAAAGAAACAAACTGAAATGTGGATAACTCTTTCATATCCTTTTCATCACTTAAAAAAGTTCATATGGATCTTAATTTTGCATATTGTAGAAGTGTGGATATAAAAGTAAATGCCTATGTTCTCGTATAGATGGTATTCTAAAACCTTTTAATTAAAAGAGGATTTTGATAATGAAGGTGTTTGATATCTACCTGCACATGTTGTTAATGGTGTGAAAATTGTCATTAAATGAAAGAGTACTATGTATCTATGATATCTATTGGAGAATAATTTCATGTTTCTCTTACATGTTTGGGCTTCATCGATACATCTTTAGTATACTCTATTTCATGTGTAGATATGGTGCAGTCACGGTAGGAGGGTTCATAGAATGAACTATCTAGACCATGCAGCAAGAGTAAACACAACGGAAACAACTCAAAGATATGAAACAAATGCAGATTCAGTCATTCAGTATATCATATAATTCAAATACAAATCATCCGGCAACATGCGAGTTTACAATTAGGGCTCACAGGCCTGATTACAGAATATCAGAATATGCACAAGATATAGCTTTGAAGCTCCTTCACAAATAATTCAAACTAAGAACTATGAATCAATTGCTAACTCCTTTCTTAGGAATTTATTACATCAATATATATCATCTCTGGAACAATAGATTCCTCCGCATCGACCAAGGAAGATCACAAACTCCAATGAAAATTTGTAATGTGTGTACACGGATAGGTCAGACCTAAATGGATGGAACTCCTCCGCAAATGAATGGAATGATGTGCGGATCTCAGGGAAGGTAGGCCACGAACTATAGATCATCGAATGATGTGTCATTAAGCTTCGAAGGTTGTGAAATGCTCTGCAGGTCTTCTCCTTTATCTAATTTTCTGAGACTGTCAGGGAGCTTTGTTCTAAGAAAACAGTTGATCTTCTGATAGTGATATCTTTCTGGTATCTTAACCAAATGCTTTGAGATTTGGATATGATGTGCATGAATGTCTCAAGATGCTAAGTCCATCTCTGTAAGGTCTAAAATGTAGCTGTGGTAGAATGTGGACCAAAATACAGAAACAGCTACTGACTGAACTACCTGAACTGAACTGGAAAGTGAAAAGAAACAAACTAAAATGCAAATATTTTTTTTTGGTTGATGCAAGATTTCTCTTGAACCAGGGATGCTCCTACATCAGATATCCAGGGTTATTGAAAAAGTGAGTCCCTCACTTTGCGGGGGCTAGAGGAAAACCAAGATGGTCTACCTCAACCTAAGAAATCCAAGATGAATCTTCTTCCGATCTGCCTTTCCACTTCACAAGATATTCTTTGTACTTTCTTCCTCTAGTGTTGCGTCCAACTCTGCTATCCAAAATATCTTCAATTTGCTTTGGTGCTTGTTGTAGTAACTACTTCTTCAAGTCTTCTTCAATGTTTTCACTGAACTCTGCTTCATGATACTAATATAGGTCTGCAATGTTGAAAATAGGTGATATGCCCAATGTCTCTGGTAATTCCACTTCATATGCATTTCCTAAATCAAATTTTCTGAGTACCCTACAAGGTCCAAACTTCTTCATCTTCGACTTGTTATATGTTCCAACTGGAAATTTTTTCTTTTCTTAAGTATACCATCACTTCATCTCCAACTACAAATTCCCTGTGTCTTCTCTTCTCATCTACTTGCTCCTTATATTTGCTATTCATATCCTCCAAATGCTTCTTCACCTGATTATGCACTAGCTCCATATGTTCTGCAAATTCTTCTGCTTTTGCACTTCTCTTTTCTTCCATATTGATATCTCTCAACTTTGCAACTCCTCTAGGGTTTACTCCAGTAACAATCTCAAAAGGTGTTCTTCTGGTACTCCTATTCACTGAATTATTATATGCAAACTCTGCTTGTGAAAGAATCAAATCCCAACTTCCTGTCTTCTCTCCAACCAAACATCTCAACAAGTTTCCCAAACTCCTATTCACTACCTCTATCTGTCCATCAATTTGTGGATGAAATGTTGAACTGAACTTTAAATCTGTCTTCATCTTCTTCCAAAGTGTCTTCCAAAAGTATCCAACAAACTTTGTATCTCTGTCTGAAACTATACTCTTAGGTAATCCATGCAATCTCACAATCTCTTTGAAAAATAGGTCAGCTACATGCACTACATCAGTTGTCTTCTTACAAGGTATGAAATGTGCCATCTTTAAAAAATTTGTCCACCACTACAAATATTGAATTATGTCCTCTCTGTGTCCTAGGCAATCCTATTACAAAATCCATACTTATGTCTTCCCAAGGTCTCTCCGGTACTGTCAGAGGTTTATACAATCTAGTATTCTGACTACTCCTTTTTACAATTTGACAAACTCTGCAACTTTGCACAAATTTCCTAACATCCTTATGTATCTGAGGCCAAAAGTAGTTTTCACTCACCAAAGCCACTATCTTATCAATGCCAAAATGTCCTGCCAATCCACCACTGTGTTTCTCTTTGATCAATTTATCTCTCATGGAACTTATAGGTATGCATAGTTGATTTCCTCTGAACAACATATCCTCCTGAATGAAATAATCCAACCACTTACTCCCATATGTCACAATAGGTTCCTTGCATGTTTTCCAGGGGTCTACAAAATTAATGTCTCCCTCATACATGTTCTTCAATTCATCAAATCCTATCACTTCAACTCTCATCTCTGTCAACAAGTTTCTTCTCCTACTTAGGGCATTTACAACTTTGTTTGATCTTCCATTCCTATGCTTCAACATAAATGTATAACTCTGCATGAACTCCACACATCTCATATGTCTCTAATTCAACTTACCTTGACTGTTCAAATATTACAAAGCTTGATGATCTGTATACAACACAAACACCTTAGGCAACAAGTAATGTCTCCACTTCTTCAAGGCTTGAATTATGGCATAGAATCCCTAGTCATAAATTGAATATCTTCTCCTTGCATCATTTAACTTCTGACTAAAATATGCTACTGGTCTACCTTCTTGACTTAATACTGCTCCAATTGCATTTCCACTTGCATCACAATCTACTTGAAATACCTTATTGAAATATGGTAATGCTAAAACAGGTTGCTCTGTCACTTTTTGCTTCAATAATTCAAAACTTTTATCTACTCCTGATGTCCACTTGAAATCTTTTATGTCACCTCTCATTGTCTCTATCATAGGGTTACAAACTGAACTGAAATTTTTGATGAATTTCCAATAGAAACTAGCCAATCCATGAAATGATCTGACTTCTCCAATGCTCTTCGGTGTAGGCCATTCAACAATTGCTCTTACTTTCTCAGGGTCCATCTTCAATCCTTCCGCATAAATAAAAAATCTCAAATATACCAACTCTTCCTTCATGAAACTACACTTCTTGATGTTTATCAGCAATTTTTCTTCTCTCAACCTCTATAATACTTGTCTTAGATGCTACAAATGTTCTTCTTTTGTCTTACTGAAAATCAGAATGTCATCCAAATATACAATAACAAACTTACCCAAGAATTTCTTCAAAACTTCATTCATTAATCTCATGAAAGTACTAAGTGCATTTGTCAATCTAAAAAGCATCACTAACCACTCATACAATCCTTCATTTGTCTTAAAAGAGTCTTCCACTCATCTCCTCTGATTCTGATCTGATGGTATCCACTCTTCAAATCTATCTTTGTGAAATATTTTACTCCACTCAAACAATCCATGTTATCATCCATCCTAGGTAATGGAAATCTATACTTAATCGTGATCTTGTTTATTGCTCTAGAGTTTATACACATTCTCCATTCTCCATCTTTCTTTGGTGTTAATACTACAGGTACTGTACAAGGGCTCAAACTTTCTCTGATCAAACCTTTCCTCAACAATTCTTGTATCTGTCTATTCAATTCTTCATTCTCTGTTGGTGCATTCTGTGTGTTGCTTTATTAGGTAAACTAGCTCCAGGTATAAGATCCATGTGATGACTGATACTCCTGATTGGTGGCAATCCTTTAGGTACATTGTCTGATATGATGTCTTCGTATTCTATCAGCAACTCTTTTATCTCCTCCAATTGTACTTCTTCATTCTCCTTCTTCAATGTTTCAAGCTTCTTAGGGATCAAAGCATAACATATATTCTCATGTCTCAAACCATCCATAAATTTTTTTCCATCTACCAAACAGATACTAGCATTCCTACAGACGTCACTCTTAGGATCATCCTCCAAAGGAATCAAAGTAATTCTCTTTCCATTTGTTGTTATAGTGTATGTATTCTTTCTCCCATCATGTATAGCTTTCTTATCATATTGCCAAGGTCTACCCAACAAGATATAACAAACATCCATAGGCATAATATCACACAAGACTTCATCATGATAAGATCCAATATGAAATTTCATCAAACATTGTTCACTCACTAGTACCTTATGATCATCCTGAATCCATGCTATATGATAGGGCTTAGGGTGTTTCAATCTTTCCAACTTAAGCTTAGTCACCATCTCCTCTGAAACTAGGTTATCTGAACTACCACTATCAATTACAACTTTACAACATTTACCTCCTGATTTGCATCTTGTTCTGAACAAACTTTTCCTCTATGGCGGTTCCTCATTTATCTCTGCTTGAAATAGTGCTCTCCTCATCACAAATGATTCTCCTTTCTCAGTTTACCAACTGAACTAGGTGATCCAACAGGTTCTTCTTCCACATAGGCTGCTCTTCCATTGTTCTTTGTTCTCTTGCTTGTACTCCCCTAATTACATTCAAATGCTCTATGTCCTTCACCTCCACACTTGAAACAGGTTCCTCTGAATGTTCTTCTATCAGGTCTTCTTCCTTCTCTTCTGTATCCTTCACTCCGGTATGGACTAGGGTTTCCTCTGCGGTAAAATTTTTTGTCATCTCTCCAGTATGCATTGTTATCTCTGTCCTCCTTGAATGTGTTCTCTTGTCTATTCTGCTCCGCATATGATCTCTCTCCTCCAGAAAATATTTTACCTCTCTAAAATTTACCTTCTCTGCCTCTCTGTCTTTGGTCATGCCTCTTGTTCAACTTCTCTTCAACTTTCAGGGCAAACTGATATGCTTCCTCCAAAGATGTCATCCTTACCAAGCTTATTTCTTCTTGAATGTTCAATCTCAGTCCATTGATGTATCTAGCCACTTTCTCCTTGCTTGCTTCACTATGTCCTGTCCTTATGATCATCTTATGAAATTCTCCTTTTGTTTTAGGTTTTGCAATCTCTTCAATAATTCCAACTCATAGTCAGCAGGTATAAATTGATTCTTCAATTTTGTCACCATTCTATCCCACTTTGTAATCTTTTGTTTTCCTCTTCTGTTTCTATCCAACTGAACTTCTTTCCACCATATAGCAACATGTCCTTTCAACTTTGTCTTTACAAATTTCACCTTCTCCGGATTTTCAACTTCTTCACATTCAAAGTATTCTTCCATGTCATTTATCCAGTCAATCAACTCTTCAGGGTTCAAATTGCCAGTGTAATTAGGTACATCAACTCTTGGTCTCTTTCCAATCTTTAAAATAGCTTGCAACATCTTGATTTGGTCTGATTCTTCTTCTTCTTCACCTCCTAGGGTTTCACCAATTTGTTCAACAGATTGAAATTCCTCTTCGTCATCACTTTCAACATTAGGTCTTGATGTCAATCCTCTTCACCTATCTTCCTCAACAACATCCAATTGAATTCTCATTGTTTTCATCATTTCCATCATCTCATCCATTCTACCAGGCATTGTTCCAACAGCAGGGACTCTCCTCGGCGGCATTCTTCCTAGGATCAAGTGCAAACTGCCTCAAATTTGGTGATTGGGCTACAAGGTGACAACTCCCTCACAATCAATGATCGATTGTGACAGTAGTAACCTACCTCAGATCAGTGATCTGTCCACAGCAAGATCTTACAGAATTCCTTCACCAATTTCACTCGATTCGCTCCCAAAGATTCGAACTTTCGCTCTGATACCACTTGGTGCAATCACGATAGGAGGGTTCACAGAATGAACTGTCCAGACCATGCAACAAGAGTAAACACAATGGAAACAACTCAAAGATATGAAACAAATGCAAATTTAGTCATTCAGTATATCATAGAATTCAAATACAGATCAGTCGGTAACATGCGGGCTTACAATTAGGGCTCACAACCCTGATTACAGAATATCAGAATATGCACAAGATATAGCTTTGAAGCTCCTTCACAAAGAATTCAAACTAAGAACTATGAATCAATTTCTAACTCCTTTCCTAGGCATCTATTACATCAATATATATCATCTCTAGAACAATAGATTCCTCTGCATCAGCCAAGGAAGATCACAAACTCCAATGAAGAGTTGTAACGTGTGTACACGGATAGGTCGGACGTAAATGGATGGAACTCCTCCACAAATGAATGGAATGATGTGCAAATCTCGAGGAAGGTTGACCACGAACCATAGATCATCAAATGATGTGTCATTAAGCTTCGAAGGTTGTGAAATGCTCCGCAGGTCTTCTCCTTTATCTGATTGTCTGAGACTGTCAAGGAGCTCTGTTCTGAGAAAATAGTTGATCTTCTAATAGCGATATCTTTCTGGTATCTTAACCAAATGCTCTGAGATTTGGATATGATGTGCATGAATGTCTCGAGATGCTAAGTCCAGCTCCGCAAGGTCTAAAATGTAGCTACGGTAGAATGCGGGCCAAAATACAAAAACGGCTACTGACTGAACTGCTTGAATTGAACTGGAAAAAAAAAAGGAAACAAACTGAAATGCAAATGTTTTTTTTTTTGTTGATGCAAGATTACTCTTGAACTAGTGATGCTCTTGCATCAAGATAGCATATTTCATGATACACCATATTTTTGTCTCATTATTATTGAGATAACCTCATGTTTTAAATAAACATTAGTATTTTGGAGATTTTTTTATTACCATACATTATTACAAGGTTCCTTAATTATTATTGGATTACATGTAGTGTATTGCAAATAATTATAGATTTATCATTAGCATATACAGATAGTCACAAATTTTTCCATCATCACATCATTACAACTTAGACAACATAAATGCATACACAATGTCGAAACATCAAATTAAATAATATATGTATTAGGTCAAAAATGGGAGTACAATACCATGACTAGGGAGGTGGTCTAGAAGAGCTCTTGCTTAGCCTATCATTAGGACTAAGTGTGTTGTACACTTTGCAAGTCCTAGTAACAATGTTGGGGTGTTATTGTACTTTTAGGATTCTAGGTAAATATTGGAATAATCTAATGTTGTATGTACAAATAGGTCCCTTGAGGACCCACAAATTATTCCCAACACTTGGCATGAAGTTGAAAGCATTGAAAAGGATGAGTTGGAGTCAAAATTGGTGCCCAAGTTAAGTGAAGCTAGTCTCCTAAAAAATAGGATCCCATCTTCGAAAAGCGAGAGTCCCAAGTTGAAGTTGGGCTTCTCATGTAAAGTGTGGCACTTGGATTTGGGTGATGGTTCCAATGCTTGTGTTTGTTTGTTGAGTATTGGACATGTGTCATTTTGATCTATGCAGTTTGCTCAAGGAAAATTTATATAAATTAAACGCTTGGCATACACATAAGTCAAAGTAGGGTGTTTAGGTTGCTTATATGTTTCAAGAAATAAGAGATTGATGTTGCGTAAGAGGTTTAGATTAGCTAAGAGTATGTATAATTCCATTGTTGGAGTAATATATTGTTTGATCTCTCATTGGTGTTGGTATTTTTCTTAAAAGAGTTTCCTAGCTACATATTATGTCAATCTCTTTGTGGTGTTCTCATTATTACTTCTTATAACTTCATTTATAGTCTAATGTCTCTTTTATATTAATCATTAAGATCAAATTTATAACCTATTTTATTGTTCATAGCCAAGGAATTATTTGGTTACATTAGATCTTTACTCTCAAAAGTAGCATGGGAAGTGTGTCTAAGTAGAGAGGTGTTGGGTGATGGCGTAGCATTTTTAAGCTCTATTTGGTTGTGGATTTGAGACCCCTTTTATAGTGGTGTTGTTCCTTATAGAAGATTGAGAAATCTCTTCCCAATGTTGAGACATTGTTCTTCATCAAAGTTTCCTTGGCCCTTATGGTTTGGAAAATACATGGGTTTTTGGTTGAGAGCTTCAATTGTTAAAAACTTTAGGAGAAAGCAGGGGACTTGGTTTCAAATGAAATAGTTAGGAATTGGTTTTGCCATGTGGTCCCTTGAGTCTAGGAATAAGGGTCATTTGCAGGGGCTTCTAAGCAAGTAGCAAAGGATGCCACACGAGGAATGAATTCATGGTTTAGGAATTGGTTTTGCCATGTGGTCCCTTGAGTCTAGGAAGAAGGGTCATTTGCAGGGGCTTCTAAGCAAGTAGCAAAGGATGCCAAACGAGGAATGAATTCATGGTTTATAAGAGGAACTTCTAGTTTTGAGGAAGGGAATTTAAATAGTCTTCCTACTGAAGGAAGATTTGGTGTTCTTTTACGAGGATTTAGCTATGGTTATCAACACACTCATGGGAACCCATAAAGATTGCAAGTTGGAAATTTCTAGCTAGTCTATGATGCCTTCTTGGTCAAAAGTAGGTCTACAAAGGGTGGCAAAATGGATGGAGATTGATCGTAGAGTGTAGTTTTGCTATCAGGGGGATAATGCTTTAAGGAAATTGGTGGAACAAGATAAGGGCACTTTGAGTGCTATTATGCATTTGGTTGGCTAGAAGGGGTGGATTAGTCAGTGTTTCTCCTTACTCTTTTGGACATAAAGAGGGGAAAGGTAGTGTTGGTTATTGACTCAATTATAATTTGTAGTTTTTGGTTTGAGCTAGATTTGAATTTTTTTGAGTTTTAATTTTTTCCATGGTTTTTTAAAAACTTGTATATGTTCACTTACATATATATAAATGAGGGCCCAAATGGAAGCCAAAATTACAAATAAAAATAATAGCATAACATTCTAATAATAGTGTACTAGTGAAATTAGTGACTTTTGCACCATTTTCCATACATTTGTCATTTACTCATCATTATTATGCCCTCATTCCATACATTCGCTACCTACCTTGAAATCACCATTTTACCATACATTCACTCCCTACCTTGAAATCACCATTTTACCATACATTCACTCCCTACCTTGAAATCACCATTTTACCCCTGGGTTCATTTATGAGTAGCTTGGCATTGTCCTAGTTCAATTTTAATGCATGCAAGAATAACCCCAAAATTTAAATTATCAAATTCATATTTTAAAATTTCCCCAAACATTGTCCTTAGACACCACTTGGATGAGTTCAATAATCTACAAGATAAAGACAAACAAGTTTTTAGATGCATATTTTTTTAGATCAAATTCCATACAATATAAATCAAATCTATGTGGCAGATCAAGTCTACACCAATTGGGTTCAAACTCGCACAACTTAGGAATGAATTGTAGAGTAATTTGAGACAATACAAAACTTGAGATGGGCATCTTCCAATGCTAATTAATCTCTTCTTGATAGCAAACCAATTATACACAACTTCTACACCATTCTTCTATCATTAACTTCAGCACTAAATGCCCTATTCCATCACATTTGATTTTCATGTGCTACCTACCTAACTATAATTTAACTTACCTACATAACTATAATTAATTTAAGTTAAATTAGTGATTATTGATTGCATGTATTTATTTGGCCTAGATTAATGGAAAAAGGGACTTAATTGTCATCTAAATATACCCCCAAAAAATACACATGAAGATTAGCTTTCCTACAGAGAAAAGGGAAAACGAAGTAAGGCGAAAAAGCCAAGAGCAAAAGCCGTCGGATCCCATGGAAATTAACAATGGATTTAAGTACGCATTTGCCAGATACAGAAAACAGGAAATCATAATATGCTATGCTCGCAGCACGGCAGTTTAACAGATTTTATATACAAAGAGAAACCTGCAACATATCCCTCCTCTTTAAAATCCACAAGCAGAAAAATTACAAACCCCTACACAGATATCTGAAACAAAACCAGAATATACTTATTTACAGGTTGCTTGATATTCACAAAAGGAGTCCACATCCTCAAGCAGAATCGTGGTCAGAGAAGGCCAAGCGCGATGCAATGGCGGAATGATACATGAGATCGTGCCACGACTCCGTTGCGCGAAGCTCTCGTCGCAAAGCCCGCGCCTTCTCCTCTGTAAATATCGCTGCCCTTCGCACTCTACCGTTGCGAAGACTGCATTCTTCCTTGCCCAAACCCTCGCCTTCACCAAATTTAAAGATGGGAGCCCACCACGGCTTTCCACTGCGCAAACTGCATTCTTCCTTGCCCAAACCCTCGCTACATTTACCCGCCGCCATACGACCGACAGGGTTTGTAATGTCCATTGGCTCGCCAGAAGCAGAGCCCAGGGCCCCAATTTGCAGCGATCTTGGACCCCCAAACTTCACAGATCCGCTGGGAGGGCAAACTCGCGCCCCCAAACTAATTCTACTTGCTTTCAATGAACAATACTCCATTACAATACAACGATGCAGAGCTACAAATGAGGTTAAATCTAATAAATGGGAAAGCTGAAAGTCGCTGTCGTGTGTGAAAATATGAATACTGATGTGAGGGGACAAATTATGATCCAGATTGAAACGACATAATAATTATTAATTAGGTGGGCATTTGGCTCCACGTCCTCGCTCTTATCTGTTCGCTTATCACTTTCTTGGAATTGTACCGTTCCACATGATAAAGCCGTTGAAAGAATGGATGCCCACTATGTTTTTAAATCGCAAGCTTCCGCCTCGTGATTCGTCGTTGTCTGCTTTTCACATAACTAATTTAATTTCTGACCGCAAACATTGGAGTAATTTAATATGATCAGTCAAAACCAGAGGCAACAACACTGTTGCCGCTCGTGGTTTTGTTTATAGTTAACTGTTCCTTTGTTTGATTTGCCCGTTTTGTGGTATAATTTGAATTTTTTTAATTAAGAGAGGGATAAAAATTTATTACGAAAAAACCACCAGTACATAACAAAGAAAAAACCACCAGTACATAACAAAGAAAGCAACAGATTATAGAAACCACAGCTCACAAAAATAGAAACAGAGAACTACCAACCAACCAAACTAGAACACAAACATCCCACCACACCAAGGCCTCAAAAAGGAACGACACAAAGGGAATTATTATATATATTTTTTAATTTTTTATTTTTGGTTATTGATTATTGGTATTGGTTCATTAATTAATTGATTAGCCAAATCTTGACCTTTAAATGACCTCTCCACTAAACAAATTTAAAATGAAATAGATGAGTGGTTATTTCTTAAGAGATGCCTCATTTATTATTATGTTAAATTAATTGGATGTGTGGCACTATTTTGATTAATATTAATTTATTGGTTGGACAAATTATCCTATATTTTATTCCTTCCCATTACACCATTGGCATTGATCAATTAGGTAGACATCTTAGATGTTTAATTTGCTTGTTTTATGTTCTATTTTGAACTTTTTAAAAGCGGTTACCAAGGAGCAAGATCGAATGTTTTGAGTTCAAACACTAAGTTGAGTTGCTCGATGTTTATCATGTCACTTGAGCCCACAACTGACACATGGCTTAAGATATAATCTTTCTTGGTTAACATACCATTGGATCTTGTATTAGATAATTCAATGCTAAATTCGTACTCAGCCAATGGCGTCAAGGTACGTTATTATTTCTTTATTTTCCAATTACAACCAAAATGGGTCTCTAAATTAAAGTGGCAACACACACCCATTCCTTAGATAGCCTTTACCTTGTATCACAAATCAATGACTCGAAAGATTTATGTTAAGATGAACAACCTAGGCTTCAACAATGAGAAGAAAGTTGTCATGTGCTACATTTAGCCATGTTAGCCTATATGTGACACATGGGCACTTATGATGTGGGACTTATAACATTCATTGGTAAAATGAAAATGGGTCCCAATAGTGAAATGGTGGAATGATAAGTTGTGGGTAAAGGTCTCTTGCCATTTTTCCATAGCCAGTGTAAATTGGACATGTAATCCCCCAATGTATTTTACTTAAGATATGCGCTAAGTTTTATGTGCTCTGTCATACCTCTTACTAAGACTTGCCAAAACTTCATGTGCATCCAATGGCTTGGGATTACAATACGAGATCAACGATCCACCACTAAACAACCTAGCTAAAATTGAGAAGTGATTTTCTTATGTCGGTTAGCCACAAAGACCAAAAGTACTATGCAACTTGTTAGTTCTTGGTTACCTTTGTAATGTGAGGAAATAACATAAGAGCTTTGAAACCTACAATCGCCGATCAACTCAAAAACATAATAAAAGTGCGCAAAGTAAGATCCGCTTAGTTATGATCCAATCCAACAGTGCAGGAAAAACACATGGAGATCAATGGACAAGGATTAAACACATATGATAAGTTGTGTAACATAAAGTTTGGTTGTTTTACCCTGATGGCTACACATGGATTCCTAACAAAATTTGATAATGCACAAGGAGATAAGTTAAAATGCTTGACATTGAAACACAATAAGGGTGTGGGACTTTAAACAAGAGACTTTGATCATGAAAACAAAACAAGATAAAGCCAACAGACTTGGACAAAAGGGAAATTCAATCAATTTGCACAATATTCGCAGTGAACTTTATCATGAACAGGACAAATATTAAATTGGCATGCATTTTGTTTTCAACAATGTATCTAATGAATCTAAAATTTGTCTTTGGATGTTTGATGTACACATAAACTAATCTAATGTTAATGCTTCAACCTTATATTTAATAAAAATTAAAATTAAAATTTGAAAATAATTAAAAAGACAAATTTAACATGGGTCAACAATTTCCAAATAGGGTACTAGTCACATCTAATTTGTATGATCGAACATGAAACTTTATCTTTCAATATGAGTACTTTTAATATGAAGGTATAATTTCTTCATTAAAGCTTAAATTTGTGACCTATAGCAATAGCCCAAGGATCAAAGGTAGCAAATTGACAGGAAGCTATGAAATGCTTCTTAATTACTAAGCCTAATGACTCCAAATGGGCCCACCATACATGAGACTTTTTAAAACAAAGATATGCACTACTTACAAACTATAAGGAGTACATGTGTTAGTGCATAGGTCAAATAGTAAAACATAGATGATGAAGACTCTCCTTTAGCTATCGGAACCCTAACCGTTCAATCTTCTTCCTTTCCACCAAGCCATCAAATCTTATCCTATCTTAGTTGTTCAGATCCAAGGTTAAATTTTTAAATCCACTTGGGTCAAGGTGTCACTATTTTATTGGCCTAAGGTATCTGCATAGCTGGTCATGTGGACTCACTTCATAAAAGAACATATCAAATTGCACCATGTGCACATTGACAACATAAATGGTGGGTTAATTCAATTTCATTTAGTGGTCAAGCATTTTAGCTACCACAAAGCATTTAGGGCCTACATGTCAACTTTTGTTGAGCCTTGGTCCATTGGCCAAGCTATTACCAAGTACTTTAGCAACCTCGTGTTATCTTGAGGCTATGTATTTCAAACCAAAGCAATGTGCTACATTGATCATTGCAAAGATTTAATATCTCAAGCTAAATGGATTAATTGAATCCTATGTGGGAGCTTGATTGTCTAAACTTCACTAGTCAAGGGTTATGTGCATGGAAGATAGGGTGGACCCATAGGATAAAGAGTCAAATTAAATGGTGTCATGTGTACTTCTATACAATGATCAAAATAGGCCCATTGTTGAGTATAGTTAGTGAGGATAATGGTACATGTTGATAATGCCATCCACCAAGGTTCAAATCCCCGAAGGTGTGATTAGGCCAAGTTTGACCCTTGGGTGACTTTGATAGACTAGATCCCCTTGCTTGTGGCTGCTTAGCCGAAGGACGACTTCTGGTTTGGATGTATGCTTACTCATCATGTTGTAATCCACTTCAGAAAAAGCGCAGAGATGTCGATATCTATGTAATCTGTTTGTTTCCATTAAAAGAATCATTTTAACAAATGAAGAAAACAACCAAAGAACATGTGGCATAATAAAAGTGACCTCCACCCATCAATGGAATAAATTTCCCTACACCTTCCTTCTCATCCAATGCTCCAAGACCATAGATCTCAAATGTGGTGATTCTCCATCGTAAATCCCTATAGGCATTTAGCAAATGAAGGAACATGTGCATGGGCAATGGCTATGGCTATTAGCAATAATGAAAAAAATGATGAAAATGGTATTCTATAAAGGTAACTTTGCTTTCCATACATATGAAGTGTAGATTCATTTGAGCAACTCGGAGTGAATGGCCACAAGATAGGAATATGTCGTTGCATACTTAACGTGTATTATGCATCATCCTATACAATATGTTTGACAAAAAAACTTAGTATACAACATTCAACAGTTTCTAGATTTTTCAATAATGGATAGGGTTCATGATGCTTACTAGTTAATGAGTGAAATGTTCTACGAATGTGTTAAGCCATATGTATGTGGTTACAATATAATTCGAATAATTCATTGCAAGCACCATCGAGTTAAAAGTATTTTTTGGATACTCAGAGCATTACAAATTTTGAGAACCTTTGAAAACCAAAAGGATGGGATATTCATTTTGTGATGCCTTCACTTATGATTGTGTGGAGTGTTCTTGTTATAAATATGTGAGCCTAATCCACATGTCAGATATTGGAAAAAAGGTTAGTGGAGAAGGTAAGTCTAGGCTGTGAATTTAAAGGAATAAATGTATGGTGAACTTATATAGGGGAAATGGTTGAGCAATCTTGTTGCCTTGATGCCATTGATCCAAAGGTGGATAATTTTAAATAGTAATTCATTTTAGATACATTAGTGGAGTTAGTTTGGTGGTGGGCCTGAAGGTAAGAAAAGGGCAAAAGAGTGAAAAGCTTTAATTTGCAGGTTGTGGGACTACAAACAATATTAACTTTGGTTCTTGAGGCAAATGATATTTGTTATCATCTAAGACAGTACCAAAGCAACCTTTGAGTGAATGTGGTAGGAAAATAGTAGGTACTAACAAGAAACAATAAAAGTAGGTGATTGATAGGGTAGCAAGACTTGTTAGACAATGTGTTGTAAATTTTGGTCTTATTGTCCTTTTAACAACATCAATTGATAAATTATGCTTTGAAAATCATGACATGAAGGAAATGAACATAGAAAAATTACAGACAAAGGAAATTGATTGGTTGAAAGTGTACAAACTAATACAAAAAGTTAAATGTAACGTATACAATAATAACCTACATGTCAATAGGAACTAATAATTGATACTTGTATTTTAAAGCTTAAATATTATTGTTTGAAATATAATAGATGGAATATTAATGTTTTTAGGTCCAAGAACACCCATACTTCAACTTCATTTAAATTGTTGTTTAAGAATGAAAGATCATCCAAAGAATATCATCCCATTTCTTACACAAAATACACATGGACAAATCTTTTTAAAATTAACTAAAATTTTAGTAAAATGATGATAAAGTTTTCCAATATTTCACAAATTAGTGCTAAAATAAATTTATGATAAGGGTGAAAACGTTTTGTCTTGAACTCACTAGTTACAAGTGCCATATTTCTATGTCGAAGTTGGCAATTAACTAGAGGGGTGAAAGTTCAAAGTTGTGTCGTTCTTTTATAAAGGAAATGGCCAACATCAATCTAATTTTTTAACTTTTTAAGTGTTCACATAGACTCGCAATAAAAAGTCACATGTACCCTTGAGTCCATCACACCAGCATTTAGGCCAAAAATCAATCACCATGGCATTTTGGCACTTTAATTTACACAAGCACAGATAAGCAAGTTAACACATTTGCATTTGATTTAAAATCCATGGCCTGAGATAAGATGGAGATTTACATAGTAGATCAATAGTGTATAAAATGCCATGTGAGCCCAAGGACCATGACATGAACCACTAAGGAAGATCTTAATTGATGAGAAGTTACCATGTGGGAAGAGGACCACGTGTAAGAAGACACATAGCTCTAAGATATTGGCCCATGCAATGTATAAGGGGTCACCATGTTGTCACATAAGAAGCCAGAGACCAATGAGACATTGCCACCTAGGAATATATGCCACTATGATTAAGGTCATGCCCACTAGTGTCAAATGTGGCACATGGTAGGTGATAATTTTCCATTAAATCCTCATAAGCATTTACTAAACCATGCATTTGCAAACAAGAGACCAACTAAGAGTGATTAGGCCAATCTAATGGAAATTATTAGATTAGCTAGTGTTAAAGCACAAAGGGAAACAAATTTGCATACATGGGGGTGGGTGTTAATATAGGCTCTAATTGGGGATATGTACCCCTAGTGGATACTACAAATGCTAAAATCTAGAGCTACAAAAGAAATCAAGAATAATACTAAATTCCTTACTCTAAATCAAAACATAACCTTAGGTTGAGCAATGAAAGAGAATAAATTACCTTCACTTACCGAGCAAAGTTTTCCTTTGTTAAGTGGATTTGCTCATGCAATGGATGAGTTGTTATTACTCAAAGGATCATGAAAGATTTCTATGTATGTACCTAAGATCATTATTTCTTCTCTCTCTCTCTCTAGAATGGAGGAAAGGTGATTTTACTAATTTTTGGATGGGAGAATGAACGGTTGAGATTAATCCTAACTTATTTTAGAAACTTGAGTTTGGATGGATGAGATTAACTCACTTGATCTAGAGCTTGCATGTGCTTTGATTTATTATAAAATTGATTTGATTGACTTTTGATTTACTTGTATGCTTCAATTTTATTCTAAAACCGACTTGATTGACTTTTGATTGACTTGCATTCTTTGATTTTATTCTAAAACTAATTTGATCGACTTTTGATTTACTTGATTTATTTGATTTTTGGACGTGCAAGCTTAACTCAAGGAGTTAACTAGTTGCATGACTTTATGAGTGGACAAGATTGATTTTTGATAATGAGTTAATCATAGAACGATGAGAAAGGTGAGGATAATTATTTATTTATTTATTTTTAATTAATTATGTGTGCACATATTCAACTAAGAATTAATTAACTAATTAGTAATGATTAGTTAGCTAATTAACCATGAGGGGAATGCAATGGAATTAATTAATTAACACAGTACAATTAATTAATCGACCTAGTAATGTTAGAGCAAGTTAGCTAAGATGAATTAACGTGTAGAATTGATGATAGAACTAGGGTGGCTACATTTGACTCTCTTTAAAAGTGTGTTGTGACTAAAGAAGCAGTGGCTTTTTAGATAATGTAGAAAAAAAGATAAAGAACATGCACACGAGGATACCCCGAGTGACATGATGGCTAGGGAGATGCCCCCTTGAGAGGGTGTGCAGGGATGAAAGACATGGACAAGCACTCGAAATGAGAAAAGGGGTATGAAACACAAGAATTTGGGCTAGAATGGATATGTTGAAATAGAAGGTAGTGGATGTGACTAAGAATAAATGTTTGCTATGGATAGTTAGTTAGAATAAATGTATACGAGTGTTGATGAGGTGATGATGAATGTTGTTAATCTTGCACTGAATTCCAAATATTTGAACAACCTAATATTTACTATAGCATGTGATAGGATGCACCATGATATAGAAAACCATGATGATATTGTTGTAATATGTTACAAGACTAGAACACAAACGCAACAAACAAACAAACAAATAACCACAACAAGAAAAATAAGAAGAACACATTAGTGCAAATAAAGCCAAAGACCAATGAGACTACAATTGTGAAGATGAAAAAGAGAATGCTACCTTATTCCAGTTCACTCTAAATTAAAGATGATTTGTAAACTAGATTAATACCTTCTAGAATTAATCCGAATCCTACAAATATAGACTGGATATGAATGATTTCTCATAAATAGAACTCATAAAGCAAAATGAAACATATAATAGAACCTATAACTAAAATTTGGGAGCCTTGCCCAAGGATGCCAATGTGTCACACAAACGTCTGCACTATGCATTGTCATATGTATGACACTGTGTGGATAATAGGGTCTGGTGGATACAATCAATATGTTTCTGGTGAGTTTTTGTTTTGCCTGTGTGGTCTCAAAATCAACCTGCACAACAAAATAGAGGGAAATAGACAAGCGTAATATTTATATAGATAAATAATCCAAATAAAATATAAATTGTCAAATTAAAAGAAATGATAAATTAACCATTTGCAAACTTCAGTGCATTTGATTTCTCCAAATGGACTTGTTTCTGATGGAACTAAAAAGAAGTATGAGATAGCTAAGGAGTTTGCCAGAAATGATCAAACCCCTACTTTGGTCTTTGACCACCACAAGCAGTCAAATGATAAAGATGTTGGAAAAAGTGTGTGCATTTATCCTAAGTGTGTCTAGGAATGGATATGCAATGACAAAATGGTTCTAGGAGCACCTCCCTGGTTTACGAGGAGGATACTAGGCCTAGTGTGCAAAATATCAAGGATGACAAAAAGGTAATAGGATTGGGTTTGGGTAAATAGATGGGGACAAGAGTGCTAAATTCAAGGGAATGCTCAATGGAGAGTTAGAGCTTCATCGTGGATTCATGTCTAGTGCTTTCTTGAGAATTTTAATTAGAGAATACATGTCTCTTAGAGAGCTCGATTCCCATGAAACTTACAAAGGAATTTCAGAGAGAAAATGAGTATTGATACTGAAATTCTCAATAGAGATGGAGTTTTTGGAAATGAAGGCAAGTAGCTCAGAGGAATCCCTGGGAGAAACTCTAGCCTTTAAGCCTCTTACATGAGCTATTCTCTCCTCAAGTTTGAAACTGCAAAATGGGATGTGGAGATAGGAGCCTGTAATAGTGATTATGTGCCTAAACAACCTCAAAGATATACTAGAAAATGCAAAGCTCAAAGGTGATTACAACTATGGAGAAATGTTTAGAAACTTTATATTTCATTCATACATCCATTCATGTTTGGTTTCTAGAATACTCTTGCATTTTAATCAGAAAACTTGCCTTTTCTATTTCTCTCGGTAACTGATGGCACTTGCTAATTTTTTGGATTACGTTGGATTTGGTTATGGGGAATCATGCCTAGAATAGCCAGGTGCATTTTTGGGAGGCATTATGATGGCCAATGATCATTGTGAGATGGCTACATGTAAACGTAACATACAATTCATGGTACTGTATAGTATGGGATGCCAATGCATCATGTAGATGTTTGCGAATGTCTTGGGAGAATGATCCCAAATTTGGCATGAGGGTGTAGAAAGGGTGTGGGAATAACCTTTCCATCTAGATTTTGGAAATGATTTGATTTAGGGAAGATGACCTATGTTGAGTTCACGTGAGGGGGTTCGATCAAGGAGGGTGCAAGACATAAAGTGAAATTGCAAGGTATGCAATTTACAATGTTACACACATGAGAATGAACCAAAGGTTCTAGATGGAACTAATGAAGAGTTTGATTCTGAGGAATCAAAGGAAGAAGAAAAAGCTTATACTACACTCTTAAGGAAGTCCACTAAGCAAGATAAGAAACCAAAAAGGTATAGCCCATCTAATTTCTATTGCATTTTTTCTTTGTCTACTAATGAGGACAAGCCTATAATTGTAAAGGAGGCAATAAAGTATAAAGATAATAGGTTCTATAAGAAGGCCATGTATGAGGAGATGATTATACTAGAAAAGAATGACACATGGGACTTGACATAGTTGCTTGAGGATAGGAAACGTGTTGCTTGTAAATGAGTTTTTAAGAATAAGTTCAATTCTAATGGCAAGATCAAGAAGTACAAGAAAAGGTTAGTGGCTAATGGCTACTCCTTTATATAGGGAATTAATTTTAACAAGATATTCTCTCTTGTTGTATTGTTTGCATCCGTTAGATTTTTGTTATCTATTTTTGTGTCATTTGACCTTAAGGTTGAACAAATAGATCTTAAGACAACTTTCTTACATGGGAATTGATGCGATCTACATGTCACAACTAGTTTACTTCATGGTTAAGGGAAAGGAGGACATAATTTGTAAGTTGAAGAAATACTTCTAGTTTGGAATAGTTCTTTAGGATGCAGTATTAGAAATTCAACTTTTATGTTTTAAAGTTAGTATTTGCTTAAAGCTAAATTATATCACATTGTTGTTGTTAGAACTAAAAAATTAGCCTAACATTTTCCATCTTTTCCACCATAATCCGATCACCTAACATGTCATTTAAAAAAAATTATCATTCAAAACACTCCATTTATCCAACCTATAAGCCATTACCCTAATAAGTTCACAAATTGTCACCTTTACCCTAAATGAAAAAATCATATTGAAGAGACTCTACTATATCAGTAAGAGTCATCCTAAAGTCTCTTCGAAAAAGGCAATATGAACAACGTTGAGAAGAAAATACCATAACGGGGAAACTCATTTCAAAGTCCCTTCAATATCCAATTTAAGTTGTGTTGAATACACCACAGCATATCAAGAAGAAGATGTTTTGAGTCTCTTCGATAACTCAAGAAATAGACTATCGAGGGATATAAACATGATGTGACTCATTAATATATCGGAGCTACAATAAGATATCGAGGGAACAAAACCAAACTTGAACACTTGAAGAGTCAAAGAGACCACAAAGTATCAGAATGATGATTAAGAGTCCCTTTGATATCCCTACAGCACCAAAAAGGCTCATCGAGGAGATAGATATACATCGACAAGACATGTCACATATTCCCTTCAGAGAGACTTTACTGTGTCGAAATGACTAGTTCATAAGTCTCTTCGATAAACCGGTATGGTGGGTCCCAAAGATTTTCCAGTCCATATGCAAAATCCTATAGAATAAATATCGAAGGGAAATATATCCATCGATGGGACAAGGGAATTTGTCCCATCAATAAAATGATGGCATTCGATACAAAGGTAACGCTAAAGGTTTTTGAAATGACTTCGAGATGTCGGAGTAAGGTGGTTCACAGTTCCTTCGAAAAGGGAAGTATATACTAATAAGTAATAATTGAAGGGATGGATTCATATTAGAGAAACCCAAATATTGGTCCCTTTGATAAAATTCCTTACTGTAATACAATGAACTAGTGAACACATCGAAGACACAAGAAGATATCGAAGAGACTGCCCACAAAGAGGGTTTCGAGAGGATGTTGTGATATCGGTATGTGACCATTAGGGGTCATTCCAAAATCACGAAGGAAATGAAAGAATTAAATAGTAAAAGGACATCGGGGAAAGAGGGAAATATCAGGAAGATCACAAATTGGTCATCCCGATGAACTAGTGACAAGACAATTTGGCGGTGATCAAAGGACCCATTTTTAAAAAATTAATTGTCCCTTCGATGACATAAAATTTGCCATGTGATTCCATTAATGAACTAGAGTCGAGTGCATTTTCTAACAAAATTGTGCAAACATTAAGCAACCAGGGAGAATGAAGGCAATGTGTAACTAGGACTACAATTCCAGAACTAGAGAAGATATCATCCAAGTAAGTACTCCAAGCTTTAACTCAAAATTATAGAGTAAAGGATCTAGTTCAAATTATAAGCACAAAAGTAGGGTTTTTTGCTTTTACAAAGTTTATATCATGGAAGATGTGACTAAAAACCCTAAAAGCAAGAGACAGAAACTAGAAGAGAGACACCTAAATCAGGATTTAATAGATCAATGCCTAGGTTCTTGACAAAGCTCTAGAAGAAATGCACAATTAAACCCCCAAGCCGATAAATTAGAGGACATAAATAAACAAGTGGGTGACACATGGACCCCGATAAGGGAGTATAACTTGTTTTTATATCATTATAGAAAAATGCACAATCATAAACTTATCTCCAACCCTTAGATTAAACTTGGGAAAATTGGTAGTGCCCAATGTGTTCATCAATGTGGAATTGCTCAAAGCATTAGCAAATAAAAATCCACATACTCATATGATTGAATTGAGAGATGGATCTGCTTTCATTCTTGTCACCAAGAATTATATATCCATGGTGTTTCAATTGGATACCAGTCTTGAGATGAGGTTAAGGATTAGAGATCTCTTGAATGAATACTATAATCTGAGCACAAGTTATAAACAGTGGAGGCTACCATTACATAGACCTCAAGATGAAGGGAATAGGCTCAGAATGTTCTCAGGGGTGTAAGATCCCCCATACTCTGCGGATTTGTTCGAGAAGTACTATCAATATACATATTATTCTGTTTGCCAAGTACTTGCCCTAGATTCCCCTACATTGATGGAGGTAGCACCAATGGTTCTCACAACAGATGTACAGAGCCAGGATGCCCGACCTGTTGACTATGCTGAATATATTGCTAGTGATCTTCACAATGATTTGGTTACCATAAAAAATGGTGTTAAATTCATGTATTTTTCTTTGTTCGTGCATCTCATTTTATATGAGGGACATAATATGTGCATGTGGGATGAATTTCTGAGAATAAAAGACCTAGATAAGGATGGAAACATCAGGCCTATACAAATGTGGATAGCTATCTGGGATAGTAGATGTGAGAGATCTCACTATTTGTATTTTGAAGAATATTTTGTGAAGCCTATGTATAAACTATTAGGTCATCCATGTGATTACAACTTGTCTCCAGAAGTGTAGAGGTTCTTGAGACCTAAAGACAAGGATGAAAGTGGAAAGATCAAACACAACTGGGGTGACTGGTATGCTTATAGTGACTGCACAAAAATTAGGATCTATGGATATGAGGGAGCACCATTTTTGCTACCAAAGACTTGTCTTGATAGAATTGCTTATTTGGAAATTGTGAGGCAGTTAGCCTATTATGATTTTTATGCATCTCAAAAGTTATAATAAGCAATCACTAATGCCTGGAACATTATCTTTTGAAGATTTCACTTTTGTTTCTGATAAAGGTTATGAGTCAATTGACAAAAAGTTAGAGCATTACAGAATGCCTAAAGGAAATGAAAGGGAGAATTTTGATCCGTAACACTTTATAAATGAGGTCAAAACTAGCAAAAAGCTAAAAGGATATCATCATACACTCTTTGTGGATGATGATTTGATAAGAAATATGGATGAAGATTGTGTAGTTAAAAAAAGGAATTCATATCACAAAATAATGCTAGCAGAGGCTTGGAGGATAGCCAAAAATCCCACATATAAAGGTAGTTTTCTTGAGATCGATGATCCTATTGAGAGGATGAATGTACTGATCGCACATGAAGTAGAACTGATTGGGGATGTTCCCCCTTGGGTTTTTGAAAAAAGAAGTAGAAACATCAGAGAAACACAAGCTGAGTACAAGATTCCACTGTGCCATATTTCCCCTCAACCTACACCAAACATTAGTTTTTCTGTGGACACCAGTACTGTTGAACAAGAAGAAAGTGATAGTGGGGATGAAGGTGTATAAGCATTCTAGCCTGTGATTGAAAAATATGAACCTCTAGTTGAAAGAGAAGTTGTCATAATGGAAGCCCTAGATGAACTTTCAGATGATATAAGACACAGTGCAAGCAAAAGTTTTGTTTCTGATAATGATTTTGTCAAAACTCCTGAGTTTAAGGCCTTCTTGTATGAATACAAGGGCAAACATATTAGGGAAAGGATAAAAAATCTCACCCCTAAAACTGAAGCTAAGGCTTTGAAGCAACTGCAGGCAGAGATTAGCAAAGAAATGGAGACTATAACCCTTGAAAAGGGAAGGGCATTATTAGAAGAAGCAGGAGTCATGTTAGTCTCCAGGTGGGATATGACCTCTGCTATTGTATTTGATAGTTTTTGAAGAAATCAAGACAAAAAGGTGCAATTAAGTATTGAAGGGGTAGATAGAATACGTTTTGGATGAGGCTATAATGCAGAAAATACCGCTTTGCTGATGTGGGCTCTGTACCCACCAGATAAAAAGCCTCTAGTCATTAATGATCCAAATAAGGCATTTGTTTATCTTTTGGTGCAAAGAGTTGAGGACACTGATCCTATGGAAACAACTGACCTAAACATAAGTGTTGCAAGATTCACAAAGGCTCAGATGGAGAGGCTGGTAAAGACTAATAAAATGTATATGGCAGAGAATGAAAGGTTAAGACAAGAAATTGCTAGCTTCAGAGATAGATTGTCATCCTCCTCAAGCAACTATTGACCATGGTTAGAGGCTAATAAGAAGGTGGTAGAAGCCAGAGTTGAGGCAACTTGTTGGTTTTTTCCCAGACTGGATGCTTGTTCCCAGTATCCCTACAAGGTAGCCATCATTAATCAATAGGATATCCGGGCCAAGGGCCAACAGTGTAGGAGATAGACTCTATAGATATCTCCTCTTCTTCTTCGGGCTCTGCAAAACCTAGGGGGGTATTCCCTATTCAACATCCATAAAATATATCTGTGGATGGTGGGATGCTGATATAAAGCAGATGAATCCTCCTTTATGTAGACCAAAACTATAAGATAAGTGCAAAGGGGCTAGCTTTGGGCCTATATTCAGTTGTGAGATAGAAGATTCTGATCCTAAAACTAACTCTAAGGTCCTAATGGTTTGGTTTTTTAGTTTAGGTTGATTTGGTATTTGGATGCAAAACCAAGACCTGAGGTGTAACCTTAATGCAAGACTAGATTGGTGCCTATCCAGGGCTTGGAGTCAATAGACATACACCTGTGAATGATCAGCATGAACATACTAAGACTGGATTTCAAGGGGATGTTGTGGTATCTGCCTTACAGATACCTCCTAGAACAGAGTATTCAGTTACCTATACTCACAATATCCTCACTGCAATATATTCCTCCCAACCCTTGACCTGAAACACTTTAATCTACCCCTTAGGCAGAAGCAAAAGATCAAGTTTTCAATATGGCAAGACCATATCCTAGAATATCAGACACTCCTTAGATGTTTAGATTCAAAAGAAGAATACATTCAGTTTGGAGACAGAATAACCAGATACATGCAAATATAGCATTACTCATATAAAATTAATCATGAAACTTGTAAATTCATGCATAAGACATACAACATGAGACTCATAAACTCACAAGACATCCAGATAGGGTCACCAAAGGAGTTGCATCTTATTACAGCACCCAGATTTTGTCCAGATTTCAACAACCAACAAGAGTGACACAGTTTGCATTTTATAGCAAGACAGTGCACTTAGCAAAAATTAATTACATCAAAAGGTCAAGATTCTACCAGATACAAAGCAAGAGAGAATGGCGCTCAAAATTGAATGTAGCCGAGAAGTAGAGGAAGAGAGAGGGTGGGCTCGGGATCTGAGCTGCTGCTCAAAGACTTGCATCTTAAATTTGGTAGTTGGCCTGTCCACCGTCAACCCAAATCCTGCAGATGTCGCCATTATTGCTCAGCTACCCGTAGATCCTTGAAATGTAGCAGTGGACGTATCTGCTATTTTCCCGCTCAAAAAAAAATGATTGCAAATATATAGGAAAAACCTACGCTACGGGTTCAAAACATGGTCGTTAATCTAAAAACCATCACTGTGATCAACGGCCCCAAATCGTGCAGAAAAGTCACCAACCAATTAGATCGTGCCACGTAGGCACCCCTTTGCTTTTATCGCCGACCTTTCAAAACTGGTGAGATCTATTTATCCCACATTCACCATGCATGGACCACTTGATCATTTTATAAACCAGGTCGTGGGTATACTTAACATCATGCATTTTACCTTGCGCGACCCACGAACCATCTGCCAATAGCCCATCGGTGTAGCTTCCGCTTCCGTCGATGTGACCCACACCATCAGAGCAACTAAAAATCCTTTCGCCAACATCACCCGTCACACCGATGGACATCCCCTTGCTCGGTCTTCGGCGAGACCCTAAACCATCGGCCAACTCAAAAATTCTCCTACCGATATATCGCTCTCACCGACAAAGCCTCCACATTCCCTTATCGGCCAGACTTCAACCCGTCGGAGCGACCTCCATCAGATATGCTGATGCCACATATCACACCGATGTACACCTTGGTTGGCGTAACCCAAACATATCGGCGGATCCCAAAATTCCTCCGCCGATATCACTACTCTCGCCGATAGCCACCCTGTACAACCCCCATCGGCCTGTCGGAGAGACATGTAGCACAGCTGCCGATGGATAAAGTCTTGGCGATGGAATGAACATACCATTGAAAAACGCAGTCGCCAAGACAAAGGTGAACTCACACCGATGGTCAAATAAATTCTAAGGGTTTGGGATGAAAAATACCCACTGATATTTTACTTTGAAACCCTAATTACAGGTAGGGCACCACCACATTTCATGAAGGCTGGTCAACTCTCGAACACTTAACCCTAAGGATGAGACAAAACAACTAGGAACCCTCCACAGAAAACTAGCATCAGAATAGGCAGAACGGTGCAAGACCCCCAGGCCCAGAAATTTCAGGGTTTGAATGGAAAAAACTTGCAAATGTATGAACTTAAAACCCTAAACATAAATAAGTGCTAACACTACTTACTGGAAGATCAAAGCTAAAAAAATTTAGAAGCATGGTGATCAATTAGATACAGAACTAAAATCTATCAAATATAAAATGGCCTCAGAGTTAATTGAGAAAAGATTTGAGAAGATGATGAAGTATGCTGATAGGGTATGGGCATTACATGATAGAACACATAATGCCTACCAAGAGCATAAAATACTACACCTCAGGATGTTGGAAAAGAAAGAGGAGTTGATGGCCAAAGGAGATGTTGATACACAGATGTTCAAGAATTATGATGAACTGATCGACATACATGAAAGGTTTAACAATGTGTTAACACAGGAACTTGTTGATTTTGATCAACCTTTGGATATGGATCTTCCAAGCTTCTTCGATGATGATGGTAATCCAAAAGAACAGAGCACTTGGAAAGATGAATTGGCTCAGTTGTTACCACAGGCTCTTGATAAGATTAATGATGAAGCCAGGGAGATGGATAATATACATATACAGTTAGAACGAATCTTTACTCTAGAAATTGTTATGAAAGAAATAACTTCTATCACAAATACTTATGCTTCTCAAGAATATGTTGATCATCTTGCCAAGATTAACCTATTCATTGCTCAAGTAACATAAGGGGTCACGAAGCTCTTCACCAGTCATGTCTACACCCTCAGCTAATTAAAAAATGGAAGACAATGGTTAAAGAAGCTAAAGAAGCTATAAAATCTGGAGAATCCTTTAACCCTCGCAATAAACTTGAAGTGAAATTTTTGCCAATGCTAATTCAAGAATTTTTTGAAGCACAGTGAGAAAGAGGAAACAATAAATAATAACGGGTGAAGCAGGTACATCAGATACTACATCATTGGAGAGGAGAATCTTGCCAGGCTAGTGGTCACGGGTTCTCTATGGTGATTAACAGATTTAGATCATGATTAATGCGGATGCCCAGATTACTCTCTTTGTCTATTTCTTAATTATGTTTCATAACGAACATTAGTTATCTGAAGAGGTGCAAGTTAGGAAAAGTCACCTCATTTTGGCCTGAAGCTTGTTTGCTTCCCATATATATAAGGGAAACCAAGGCCAGGTTTTAGATCATCATACAATCATCATCAGAACATATATATTATTCATTTATGCTTACAGAACATAATACAATATCCTCTATGAATTTTTGAAATAATATAATGGGCAAGAAAGTTTAATCAGTGGATCTATCTTTGGTGTTCAACTACTTTGTTGATATTCATTCCTATGAGTTATTTGGCTGTCTCCATATTGGTCTTTTCTAGTTATTTAAATCATTTTGATTTATCAAGGCACATTTGTTGTCTTTATGTGATCTGCTTGATTGGTTTCTATGAGAGGTGAATTAAAATCCTTCTAGGTGATTCTTGTTTATTGGTCTCTGCCCAGAGTTAAAACCCTTTAGATTAATCATCTTAGTTGGTTTCCTTCAAGCTAGAATTAAAATCCTTTTAGACAATCACAGTAACTTGGATAGATATCAATGGGATCTATAAGAGGAGTCTAATAACCAATAGTCTTGCACGTTTATACAAGGTATAAACATTCAAAAGTGCCAAGTAGTTAGAGTTAAGCCAAACAGATAAATCCACATATCACACAAATCTTGACCCCATTAGCCCAATAAGAATAGGCACTGATCACATTCAATTTGAAATCATAATCTTCTTAGACTTACCTATCACTCTTCTATCTATTTTCACATTCATATGCCATTAGGAAATAGATCATTATAATCAAAGCATACATAATCCATAAATCTGCTTAACTACTAAAGGTATACATGCCTAGGTCTAGCAGAACCTAAAGAGTAGGGAGTCCAAAACCACATAGGGTTGCTCCGTTTCATTGGCCAAAAATATTACAAACCTAACCATAGAGCCTGGCATCCTCTTAGGGTTTTCAACCTGCGTTTTTGAGACCTAACAGTTTCTTACAAGCATATAGGTGATTAGTGTATTGTTATAATTATTTGTGTTGATGACATGTTGATCAATAACATTAAGGAAATTATTAAGGTTTTGAAATCTTGGCTTTCATTACAATTTTCTATATAAAATTTAGGGGTTGCTAATTTTATCTTAGGGGTTGAGATTTGGAGAGATAGAGCTAACAAAAAACTTTAGCTAAACTAGAGGAAGCATGTTCTCTATCTTGTAGATATTTGAGATGTAGGATTGCGAACTAATGAGTGTTCCTATTCACAAGGGGATGAAGCTTTTATTTGAGTAGTGTCCTTTAAAACTTGAGGAGATTGAGGACATGGACCATGTTCCTAATACAAGCATAATTGGTAGCCTAATCTATGTTATGGTCTAGACTAGACCAAATATTCCCCAAGTTGTGGGAGTCCTAAGCATGTATATGTTCAATCTAGGTAAGGAGCATTAGCCTATAGAGAACAGGGCCTTCAAATATATTCATGACACTTTAAAGTACTCTATTTTTATAAGGGAGGACCTTGTTTGAATAGGTTAATGGTTATACAAGGATTCATGGATTCTCATTAGGCAAGAGATGTGGATAACAAGAACTTTGCCAATGGTTATGTTTTTAACTTGTTTAGTGGTGAAGTGAGTTGGATAAACAAAAGATGGGTTTTTGTTTCTCTTTCAGCTACAAAGGTGGAATACATAGTAGCCACTCATGCTTGTAAGGAGACTATTTGGCTTTGGAGGTTGTGTTTATATATTGGATTAATTTAGGAAATAATATAGATTTAATGTGATAGTTAAAGGATCATAGATTGGAAAAGAACCCTATTTTTCATGCGTAGACTAAGTACATTGATGTGCAATACTATTTTATTTGTGACAAGCTGGACAAAAAGAGAGTTATGACTGAGAAGGTGGATACTTTAGTGAATGTTATAGATGCATTTACGAAGCCCATGAACACAGAGAAATATAGATGGTGTAGGATGGCTCTTGGTTTTTAGCCCTAGCACATAGTCCATTTTTTTGGAGTTCCTTTATGTTTGTTTGTAATGGATATAACAAGTGAGAGATTATTAAGAATAGGTGTTGTACCCCTTTTAAGTTCTCATGTTATTATTTAATAATTTGTAATGTGAGCCCTCATGAAAAAGAGAGACACACATGAAGGGAATCTTGAGATTCCTTGAGTTGCACTCTCTACCACTTGACATTTGTTGCATGGTGATTGTAAGAGTATTTGTGTCATATACGATGTGTAAGAGAATCTTTGACATGTAAGGTGTGTAAGATACTCTATGACACATGTAAGAGCATGCAAGAATATTGTAAGAAGGAAGCTATTAATGGACAAGTCAAGGCATCTTTTGATTGGCTAATATTAGTCTTGTATAAGAGGATGTAAGAGGTAATCGATACTCTTATGGGGGAACTTGGGAGTTACTTATGACACCCTTGGTTGTAGGGGGCAAAGATACCTTGGAGAGGGCATTTTATTTTGAGGGGCTTCACATGTGTGGATAGGGTGCATGGGTCCAACTTGGACTAGTTGGACCAAGACTTGGCTTGCAGTTTGAGCCCGTGATTTTTGAAAAAAATGTTTGTGCTTTATGGGATCTTCATGGTCTGTATAATGGGGGCTTGGGAGGGAGATTATATGTTTATTTTTATGCAAGTTTATGTTATCAAAATTTCTCCAAGTACTTGATCTCCATTGAAGCTTTGCAACTTTGAGATTCTATTGTAACCTTGTTTGATGGTTAATATATTGGTTGTGCTTTGGAAGCTAGATTTTCCCCTTTGGAAGGTTTCCTAAGGTTATATCTTGTGTCTCTTTCCATTACGTTATTGAGTTTTCTTTAGATTTATTATTACTTGCATTATTTCTCTCTAAGGTTAATGTGGACCTAGGCTTTATTTCCTCTTAATTTTATAGAAGAATCCTACTAGGGAAATCCTCCTAGGAGAGTTATGCTTCTTTGAATTGACCTATTAGAATGCCAAAGAATTGGAATTTATCTGTACTTAAAAACTACAAGATCTGTAATCAAATTATTGTAATAATAATTCACTCCTAAACACATAGACTATATGTAAGGAATGGGAATATGGAGCTTGGATCATGAATTGATCCAACCCAAGCTTTTGGATACCTCTATGTATTATGTGATGGTAATGGTGCTGGTTTAGAAATGTAACAAACAATTCAATCTAAGGAAAGTAGCCAATTTACTTCTAGAATAATTAAAAATATAATTTTTGAATCTAGCAAAAAAGAAAACAAATCAACACTAGTTTACTAAAATGACATAATTCAAGCTAATATAATATTAAAAACCCACACTAATTATAGCATACAAATCTAATCTATTAAAATGAATAAAAAAAGGAAAATCCACAGCTAGAGACGAGCTATAGATGTGAAGTAGATTAATGGTGGCAAGGTTGTCCTTGGATTAAAATCCCTCTTCTTTTGTTGGCTCCTTCATTGTGTACAACCTCAACTTAGAGGGGTGTATCTCCAAGGAAAGGATGAATAGAGTAGGGAATTAAGGTATTGAGAACAAATATGGTTGACCATTCTTGACAAGATTTGGGTGCATAATTTTTTGGAAGAGTCCCAAGTTGTTTCTAGAAATCTCAACACACTTGGAAAATGACCAAATTTGCCTACTTTATATGAAGATAGCTTTCTAGAATGTGATGGAGATGATTGTGGATCCGAATTGGAAATAATTGAAGAGGAAATGAAATAAAAACTTGTTTTTTAAAAGTAATTCACGTGTTTAATGAAATTTGATGAAATAATCAGTTTGTACAAAATTGCTTCTTTTACAGATTGAAAATGTTGTGGTGAACATGTTTTTGCTTCTTGCTAAAAGTGATGATTTTCATAATGCAAAAATAAATTAAAAATTGTGCAAGACAAAAATTGCAAAAAACACTAGATGACAAGTAGCAAACACTAGAGACAACTAGAAGGTCCTAAAGGTTTGATAGGTGGGATTTTTTTTGATAGGTGGGATCTTAACTTAGAGATGCATTTCAGTTGCCATATTATTGCTTTTATATGCGATATTGGTTGTTTCAAGGTTTATGTACTATCACTAGACATGCCATGTTGGCTCGGGCATACATATCTAAACTTATCCCTTTACTTCCAACTAAAACGGTGAACACCATCTCTACATTGTATTGATTCCCTCCTCCACAAGTTTACAATATTATTGTAATGGGCATAACCATATTTATCTCACTTTATTTTTTTGTAAAACTTGGAGTTATCACAAAAGATCAACTTATTGTACTATAATAACTATGTTGTCAATAATGAAGTGAAATTTGACACTCCTGAATAAACTTCAACCTTTCAAAAACCTGATGAGTGTTTCTTCCAAATTTGCTCCCAACTTAGCCATTTGCAACAAATTTGGACTCTCAATAGAGGAGTGCAGAGATTTGTGCTCAACCCTCATGTCGATGTCATTTTGCTTTTTGCAGGCATCTCTCATTCACAGATTTTTTCATTACAAAATTTAGGGCATCATTCTAACTAAAGATCCTTTGAGGATGTTTTAGCAATTGCAAACTCATCTCCTTTAGATTTGTTGTCATGGGTTCAGGTGTTTCAGTGGTGGGAAATGTCATTAAGAGTGTCCCTCACACTACTTGCCACAACTCAGATGTGATGGAGCTATTGACCCACTTCTCTAGATAATTTGTTCTAGTTTCTTTAAGTCTATTGTGGGGGATCACTATAGGGCCTAAATTTGACAGTTGTATAGCTGTATTCAGGCATTTTTGCTGTAAAATACAATTGAAATTTTAAAAAGACTATATCATCTGAAAGGAGAGATTTTGGAAAACTTGTCAAAATTTATATAGGATTATGATGATATATATATTTGGCTTTTATATAATTTAGTTATACTAAGATATGGCATAGTATTTTAAAGGCATCATTGAATAGATAATTGTCATAAAAAATTGCTTGACAAGCAAGGTCGACTGTCAAATTTAAGCCCTAGGGATCAGACTCCCTTACACAAGAGTGATTGGACTATAGTACAAAATAAAAAGGATTCCTCAAAAAATATAAGGATTCTCATATTGTAAAAAGAGAGAATATGATGTTAGGAAAGGTTTAGGTTGAGGTTAGATTGGCATCAATCTACTTTAGATTAGTATAAATATGGTTTTCTATGGCTTTATTGTCAGGGTTTGTATTTTCACATAAAGAGGATATCTTTAGTTTTTTATTATCTATTTTTTTTATAAAGGGAGTGGGCCTTATTCATTATTTATTGATTAAAAATATATATTGTCAAAAATTAAAGTGTTGTACAAAATTTACTAGGAGGGATCCAATTTCTACTCACTTCATTGCCTCTCTTAAAGAATATTTTGGCATTACTTAAGTTTTTAACTTTTCACACTTTCCCCTTACTCTATACTCTATTGTTCTATTATTATTTCATCTCTCTTATCATAGCTTGACTCTAAAGATAAACCAAATATCCAAAACATCAGTAGGAATTTAAAGTAATAATCCCTTGTTAACCCTATATATTTTTAATGAAATTACTTGCATGAGACAAGAATATAATAGAAAATAAGATGCAAATTCTTGATAATAATAATTCTCTTTAAGGGGGCTACCTCCAACGGTATTCAATAAATATAGAATTCACGATATGATGATAATAAACTAACCACTACCTCCTATATATAACATATTTATGCCATGGATGCCACCCCGAGTCATCATAACTACCTATATAAGGCTATATAAATGATCACATAACTTAGTTAAGGGTTACGCTAGCCACAAGTTGGATACATATATCATAATGCATGCTAGGGTTTAAGGGCATAGCATGCCCTTCCCCTTAAAACCAACATTATCCTCAATGTTGACAATCCCATAATGCTTTTGTAGGAACATTTCACTCTCCCATGTTGCATCCTCATTGACCATATTCTTCCACTTGTTTCAATACTTTGTGATTATACTAGTCCTTAGCTTATGTATGCATGTCTCAAGAATTAATTTAGGATCCAAGATTATTCTTTTCTCTTCATCAAGCTTGAGTAACACTATATGTATTTCATTTACCATCTCCTTTACCAATTTACCACTTTCACTCTTTTGCAAATGGGGGTTAATGATATGACCTAATATTTGGTGGTTTCTCCTCTTAACACTAGTTAAATATTATGATCTTGGTCTCTTTTGGGTGGTAGACCATTTGACATCTTTTCAAATAGTGATAGTGTCTGACAAGACATTGTTGGTTTATGCACCACTCCTCCTCCTTCTTGAGTCATATTAGCTTTCCAAATTATATTATGTGCATATACTTGTAGGGATTCCACACAACTCTTGATAGAGGCTATTTGTTGAGTATTTCATTAATATCTTCTTTCTTAGCCGACACCATAATGCTACCAAAATATTTTTCACAATAACATACACAAAACAAATCAAAATAAATTAAAATTTTTGTTGTAACTTGCTTTAGTCTAGAACTCACATTTTGAAAAACTCTCTAGGAAACTCATTGTCATGTAACCTTGGGAGTGAATTTGGTAAAAAATAATAATTTCACAATAACTGCTTCAAGAGTTCTTTAAATGATCTCAAATTTGGATTGTAATTAGTTTAATATGTTCTCGATCAACCCTCCATATTTTAAAAAAATTGCAAAATCGAGAGAGATATTTGCTTTACAAATCAACCTCCCAAATAAAAAATCACATTGTTTCTTACCTTCTAGATGCCAAGATCATGCTCTGATATTACTTGTAATGAAATTCCTTACACAAGACATGAACATAATAGGAAATAAGATGCAAATTCTTGATAATAATAAGCTACTTCAAGGGGGCAACCTCTAATAGTAAGTCACTTTGAGGGGCTACCTCTGATAGTCTTCAATAAGAGTAGAATTCACAATATGATGATAATAAACTAACCACTACCTCCTATGTATATCATACTTATGCAATCAATGCCACCTAGGCCGACCTAACTACCTATAAAAGACTATATAGATAATCATATAACTTAATTATGAGTTATGCTTGCCCCAAGTTGCCTACACATATTAAAATGCACAATAGAGGTTAAGGACATAACGATATTTTAAAAGGACATTATTAGTTCCTCTAGTAGACAAGTTATTATAATAATCATTTAGTTCAATTAATTCTTTTCAATAGACCATCACATTGTTTTATTTTTCTTCTCCTAAAGTTTCAAAATATCTTATATTGTTAGAAACAATAATAATTTATATTTATGTGATATTTGATTAGTCTACGTATAATAAAACTGATAATTTAAAGTCTTATTCTAACTATGTTCCAATAAATTTCAATTCATTATTATAAAACAATCAATGATCCATTTATTTTTCCTTTTACTTAAGTTCCAATTGTTACTATGATTTTTCTCTAGCTTCATTTATTACTCACAATAAATGTTATTTGTGAGTTGGCACTCATAATTAATACTAATGTTGGCTAACCAATCCTTTAAATATAATATGTATTTATTAAAGATATGCATCTCCATGTAATGTATTCATCATGCTTAAGTATTTGTATTTACACATAGTAAATCTTCCACATAAATAACTTTTACAATATCACTGGAACATTAGGTTGGCATAAACACATAAGGCACAAAATCAACATTTTCACATGGTAAATTTGCATGCCAACTCAAAAGGAGAGTAAATGATGCCTTGGGCTATCTTTTACAAAGAGCATATCAGATGAACCTCATTTCAAGCATTTCTATTCCTCAAAATAGTGTTGTTGTTAACTCTCATTTTGCTGCTAATAGCATGTTTTTCTTGCAAAACTAAGAAATTGAAATTATTAATACTCTTGACATATTAAATTTCTACTGCTCGGTGTCTGGTTCTCAATTAGCTCATGGCAAAACTAAATTTATTATGGTCCAACCTGGTCCCATTCCGCAATGGATCCCTAAAGAATGGAAGCAAATTAAGCATGGAGAAATTAATAGATACCTTGGTATTCCCTCTGGTCTAGGAGTTTCTCTCTCTAAGATGTGGAATTGGTTTCTCTGCAGGCTCAAAAGTAAACTCTTCAATTGGGGTAATAAATTTCTATTATTGGCAGGCAGAATACAAGTTGCTAATAAAATCTTTCTAATTTCCCATGTATATTATTCTTCATGTTGGATGCCTTCAAACAAGGGCTACGAGGATTTAAACAAGCTCATTCGACAATTCTTATGGACTAATTGGGATGGTAACTCTAGCTTTAGATATGTTTCGTGGGCATATTGCATTCAACCTAGAAGGAAAGGCGGGCTAGGAGTGTTAGATCCTAAGACTCAAGGGATTTGCTTAGCTACTAAATAGATTGTCAGAGTGGCTAATGGTGAAGAACCATGGAAGATCTTAGTATGTGATATGATTATATGTGCCTCTGTTAAAGATAAATGGCGGGTGGTGAGTTGGTTTGATAGGCTTCTTCTTGCCCCTTTTTTTGAATTAAAGCATCTCCTTCCTTACAATCAATCTAGAAAGCCTGACAAAAGGTTTGTCATTTCTTAAAGTGGAAGGACTCTTCATTGCAACACGGTTTTAGTTTTGCCACCTCATCAATCTAGTGGAACAAGACTGTTCAATACCAAGGTCAGCCTTTAGCTATTAGTTTTCCTAAGCAGGCTTACGTGTTATTTAAAAAGGGTGTTAGACAATTTGGAGATATATGGGATTTCAATTCATTGAGTTGGTCTCCGTGGTATATTATTATGGAACGCTTTGGGTTGAATGAGAGATAAAAGGTTTTTTATTTTTTTGCAATCATTAGTTTCAGAAGAACTGACTATGAAGCTATGTATGCCTGTTCGGTGTAACTTTTTCAAGGACTGGCAGTGGTTTTCTACTATTCAGTTTAGATACTTTCCTCTAACAAAAATTATCTGCTTTTGCTGCCTCACATAAAATTTTATCCTCGGTTGAATCAAAAATGGAAATGTAAGTTGAAAGAAAAGACTTGGATTAAACTAAGTTTGCAGATTTGGAAATCTAAAGCAGACGGGGATGCTAAGGTTTTGACTTGGAAGATCTTACATTGTAAGCTTCATGTTGGTGATAGGTTGAAGTTTGTTTCTATACAGCCTATGAAGGGTCCTTTTTGTCATTATAGAGAGACTATGAAACATATTTTCTGGGAATGCCCTTTTATTAAAAGACAATGGTTTGTTGTGTTTAAATTTCTGCCTGCTACCTTTGATCACCGATTAAATTGGAAAGAGGCTTTATTGGGTCATGGCCTTCATAATAATATGATTGTTGATTCCATTATAAAAGGCATTTTATTTCATTTATGCAAGATTAGATGTTTAGCAGTGTTTTCTGGTAACTTTCATTCAGAATTAGCAAGTCTAAGGTTTTACTCTGACATCTTGTTCCGAATTGCTTCTTTGTTTTCGCAGCTTCAAGAATTATCAAAGAAAAATGAAAAGATTACCTATTAGCTCAATCAAATCAAATTGCAATTTGCTCTAATTCTAAACAATCAACTCTTGAGTTCTGCATAAACAAAAAGAGTGATGTTTTGGTTGGATGTTTTGAATTCTAGTATTGGATGAATACTTATTTGTGACAGGTTGTGATTCTGGTCAGGGCCGTGTGTGGTCTGTTTTGCTTTGCTTAGATGGTTTCAGGACAATATTATGTTGGCTGCTACAGTTGAGGTTGTTTTCCAGATTTTGCTCGGAGGTTATAGTTTACTGATTGTGAGCTTTAGGTAGTGTGATATCATTCAAGGAAGGAAGTAATCTTCAACCTTGTCCATGCACCATAAGTTAGCTTCGTTCCTTAATGATAATCTAGACAAGAGGCCAATGAAGTCAAATAGTTTATCTACACCACATGATGGCAAACTGTCTATTTGCACCATTATGCTTGTTGAGATTAATAGATTTGGTTGGATGCTAAACTTTTTGTTGATTCTGATTGTTCAATGTACATTGCTGATGCTCTTGGGAAGCAGGTTGTAGACATCAAAGCCTCACAATGACATCTCTTACTCACAATCAAGCTACTACATAACAGGGCAGAGGTTCTTGATGGAAAGGCAGAGGACTGTTCATGCTGGGTTGTGTTGGTTATGAACCAAGTTTATGAAGATGGACTGTCAAAGCCAGATTATCAAGCAATAGTGTTACAGAGTGTTGTGGTCTCATTTGTAGTTATAAATATGTCGTTTACTATATATTGGAGTCATATGACACCATAGTGGGGTTTTAAGGCTCTGCACCCACTTGTTCAGTTGATTTTGTAACTTGATATCTTCACTTTGAGTTGCCCGGTTGCATGGTTTTGTTGTAGCAGTGGAGGATGTTGTTGCATCGGTCCAGAGCACTGGTGCTGTAGGTTTCAACGTGTGTACAATGTAGTTTTTATGTTGTTATATGTACAATTTTTATAGTCCCTTATCGACTGTTTTCTCTTTGTATTTTATTGCATTTCTTCAATATAAAAATGGAGAGTAAATAGTATAATCCACATGAAATAAATATAAATATAATTTTGACACTATTTACTTGATGTAACCTATTTACCACATTACAACGTAAGGTTGTTTTTGCCAAATAATGTGCATGTTTACATTAATGATGCATTATTTCTTACATGTACAATTTCCTCACCAATTATTTTTTCATTTTTAGGTGATGGAACTATGAAATTGTATAAAAAATCAAGAAGTGTAAGGATACTTGTCACATTGATAGTTTTATGATCACAATAAATGTTAGTTAGAGATTGATAACTACTTAGTCAAATCTCCAATAAAATTAAAGATGATACAAAATGTATGGGCAATGGTAAATGAAGTGCATGTAGAATGGAAATCACTGTAATAGTGCTATAATGTTTGCAATAATGCTATGCATTTGAACATTTTTATGATCTATACATTCCTTGGATTGTCATCCTCATGTCTTTGCAACAGGAACTTAAACTCTTGCAAAATACAATTGCAGAAAATTAGTAAACAAAGCCATGACAACTAGAGTTTCAATTAATGTAATCATAAAATAATTACAGATAATATGTAATATAGTAGACTAATTGGATTGAATATAGTATCACAAGAGTTGTATTATACCCCTTTAGTTTTTCACATCCATCCTTATAGACTTTCGTATATAACTTTTTTATTGTACAATTTATTAATTAAAGTTTTAAACTTTTGTACGAATGTGGATATAAGAAAATTTTTAATACATTTTCAGCCCTATTATCTTTACTTATATAGTTTGTTTCATATTTAAAAGTAATAGTAAAAATCGCTTCCATCATTATTTAACACAACTCATGTTTGTAGTATTTGGTAATCGTATTAATGTAAAGAATAAAACTTTGTAGCAAGTAGCAATAAAAAAAGACATTTATCAATAAAAATAGACTACACAAAAATAGGAGCAATGTTATCACCCTCTATATTACTCCAAAATATATTTCACTGGATTAACTTATAATTTTGTAATACAACAATAAGAATGATTTTTTCTCTTGTTAGGTGATTTTTTTCTTCTTAATAATTTTAATGTTTTTTAACTACACATTCCACCTTACTAAGTAAATTTTATCTCAACCATGTACAATATTTTTCTATTCATAATTAATACTTTTTGCTTACAAATGCACCACATAATATATAAAATTTGTCTTGCCAAAACCAAGAAAACTTCTTTCAAAATTCATTGGTAAAGTAAGAATGTAAGTTCAAAAACATTACACTTTGAGATGAATCTTTTGGATTTATATGAAATTTAAATGTAGATATTTTTGGAGATGTTCCTCTTCTTGCTTCTGTAAGATTATACACATATTATTTTGTATGTATATACCTTTGGAATGAAAATATAGGGAATATTCGTAGATTTGACAATCTTCAAACTCTCGACGTCGTTATTAAGGCAAGACCCTTACAGTTTGTCTTTCCAATGTCAATTATTGCTTTATTGGTTGTTAAACCTTGTACTTTAAAAGTTTGCAAACATAGAAATGATCTTCCAAAACAAGTGAATAGGTCCTTCATAGTCAAACTAATATGGCAAAGTGGACAAACAAGAGTTATCTCATCTCATCTCATCGTACATATTATAGAAACTAATTGAGGGCCCATATCAAATGTACAAATCCATCTTTACAAGGCTATAGATACGAACAACATGTGCCCTTTAGTGTTGGGGCAGGTAAATTCTTCCCATTCATGTTACATATATATAAGTGTTCTTAGTGGGAAAAAAATTCTTTGTACACACATTTTTTTCTTTTGATATATAAGATAATATGATGTAAAATTTTGGGTACTTATGGCCACTATACCAAACATAATCAAATTGCCAAAGGCTATTCTTTTTATTGAACTATGTTTTTTCTACCATGTGCTTACTAGATTATAGTTCGAATATAATCATAGTTTAGAATTTTATGGTGGTAAAGAATAATACCAATCTCAATATCAATAGTGTCATATATCTAAATGGATCAAGCTGCATATAATACCCTTATTGGCTTCTAAGGTATTTTGATTAAAAAATACATGTATTAATTCTAAAATCAATTCATAAAAACAAAGGAAACCCAATTCATAGAAATAAATAAATAGACCATTCCCCAATCTAGATCCCTACCCAAAATCTTAAAACATGGTTTAACTTACCTATGATTGAAAGGCTTTGGGTGAGCTATGCAGGACAATTAGCAACATGTTTGAAATTTATTTCATTGGTAGTTAATGTATTACAACTTAGTCTAGGGTGATTTTGTTCTTGCTCGTAGCTTTGATTTACAATTGCATTCTTTTGTTTTCACTCTTTAGAACTATTAAGAAAGGGGCAGAGCATCCTCTTGTCCTTATTTTTGCTTCTAAGCCTTGTCTCGTATCATAATTTTTTGCATTTTCCAACTACAACACAATCAAATTGTGTTGACTATAATAGATGGCAAAATATCTCAATCTTTAAAGGTTATAGCAATAAATGTTTTGGTAACCAATGATGATGAGTAGATGCATGTATCTGAACATTCTTGAAACACACACTTCTCCTACTTATAAGGAAAGAATTACCTAAAGTGGCTCAAATAACTCTTCTACAAGACAATTGACATGCACCCCAAACTATTAGGAATGAATCTACACCTCACAGTATTATGGTAGTTGTGCTCCTTTACAACAAGTTTCAATGGTGTATAGTTAAAACCAACGCTCTTGCTTTTAGTTCTGTACACGTGGCATGAATTTTATGTGTAGGATATTGTCACATAGTGAACGATCAATTGTTGCTTAGTTATAGTTTTTTACAAGCCACCTACAATTTTTTAATTTCAAACATAAAGTTGAGTAGTTTTTTTTATTGTTCTTCTTGGAGGAGTTGGTTCACCACCCTATAAAGTCAACACTATTCTCCCAATAAAGTGGCTCAAAGTAAAATGTGAAATCAACACACTTGAAAGATAGATATGAATGAAGAAGATAAGAAGTTTAATCAATAATAAATAAACTAAGTGATAGGGAGATGTCAGTGATAATAGATGTAAATAAATATACCAGACAAGCAAATATACAAGATTTGAAAAATTAAATTCCATTAATAAAGTAAAAAATTAAATTCTATTGTTAAGATCTATTTTATGGTAGTCATTTGAATCTCAACCATTCATAGATGCACTTGCTCAAATGCTCCCTGTTGTTGAAATTCTGAATCATAGTAAAAAATACTAAATATCCAATAACTTCAATGGAATTGATGCAAATACAATAAACAAAGATATTACCTTCGTCGACCAATTCACCTCGTAACTTCCATTGTTGCCTATCTCGTATTGATCTTATGAATGAGTTGCGCTCTCAGAAACATGTACTTCCTTGTTGTTGAAGATGACAATAGGAGAATGGTTGTAGATGGATAATGTAAAGGAGATTAAAACTAACAATGCAACTCTAGGATGATTGATAATGGAGATATGAAGACATGATTGGATGAGTGTGATATGAAGATGCGGTTATGCAAATGCAATGAGGATACTTTGCCAAAGGCACACTGGTAGGATTTCTGCAGAGTAAGATTGCTAAAGCTTGAGATATATGAAAGGTGTGTGAGAACCTTGTTTATATAGGTTGAGGAGAGGCCAAATCCAAGTGTCAATAGATCCATGACTGGAGGAATTACTTGTGACATGTACAGTTGAGTAAGCTTGAGAGAATGTGCACGAATCAGAAGAGGACAAGTGTCCAAGCTTCTTTCATGAGTTATGGGAGTTAACATAATAGATTGAGGAGTTAACTAAATAGACTGACTAGTTGAGTGAATTGATTTATTAGATAACTGATTTGACTAATGAGTTAACTGATCTTGATTGGAGGATAAATAGGACATGTGGGTGAGGGGATATTTAGCTAATTAAATATTAAAAATATTTAATTATGTGTGCAACATGGTGAGGTGGAAGATGAGGTGGAAGAATGACATGGATGAGATGATGTGGAATTATGGAACTAGGACCTTGGGATAGAGGAATTTGAGATTAATTAAATAATATAGGATTATTTAATTAGATGAGACATTAGAGGAATTAGGATATTTAATTAAATAAAATGGTTTTTATTTAATTTTGGGGATAATGAACCAATCAAATAAATTAGAATATTTATTTAATTGATAGAAGAATGAGAATTAAAATAAATATTAAAAATATTTATTTAGTTCGACACGAGCCAATTTTAGGTGTATACATTTTGCCCCTCTTTGATGCAATGTGTTTTATCACATTGTTTCAAACAATAAAAAATTTCTGACTATGATGCATGCCCCTGGTTTAGGTTAAATGACGATAGGATGCCCCCTCAGGAGATTGGTCGGGTTGGACGATGTTGGTGAAAGGTGGATGAACAATCTCACGATATGTAAGATTTTATGACACTGGTTGCGGACAAAAAGTTTGGGTGACAGAGGAAGGCAAATGGGTGAAAAACATGCCCCACACTCACAGGGTCAAACACCTCCCATTAGGGTTCATTTTGCTATATATAGGCATGTGGGGTCACAATCCTAGTCATTTGTTCGCTTGTCTTTTGTAGAGAGATTATAGGAGCTTTGGTGTAGTAGCGGTGCAAAGTAGTCAGCAGAGATGGATCGAATTCTGATAGCAAGCCACCGATTTGAGAGGATCTGATGATTTGGGTGGCCAGTAGAGTACGAACCCCCGGTATGTGCCCTTTAAAACTTGGTCTTTTGTGCAATAATGACAGTTAAATAATAGGTCAAAGTTTACGTTTATAAATGTGTGGTTTTAGTGTTTCGGCGCAAATAAGAAAGGAATTTGCGCAAATGACGCGATTCCACGCAATTAAGCCGGGAATTAGCGCAATTACGAAATTGTCGCAAGTGATAGATATTTCTGCACAAATAAATAGGGTTTCAGTGCATTTAATTGCGTAGGCCCATGCAATGAGTAGTCCTGTGCATGCCAAATAAAGTTGCGCAACATTGTAGAAGTGCGCAAGTGATTAGGGATTAGACGCATCCATTAGGAATCGGCACATTCATAATAAATCAGTGCAAATGATGCCTAAAACTACGCATTTGAGCAAAAATGCACAAATGATTAGGGGTGCTGCCCTTTTGACCCAAAGCTACGCATCTAGTAAACAGAGCTGCACATCTGATAACTTGGTCCCTTACTTGGCGAGGTTGATAGAGTTGGCATCTTGATCGATGTTGGCCAACTAATAGGTCATCTTCAAGATTAATAGAATCTCAAAAGAGATGATAGGATAGGTTTCCTGATAGGATAGCTAAGTAACTGGTTTGATAGATTGGATAGATATGCAACTTAGTTGTTGTGTTTAACGCACTTTGTTGTCGATTGCAGGAGATTCTGGTTCATGTATTGATGTCACGGGAGAGATTCCCTCTGACGCAGCTGCTTAGGCCCTATTTGACCAAGACTAAGCACTTGATACTTCAATCTACTGGTTTATGGTATGTTTGCTTCATGCCCAAGATGCGGGTTAATCTCAAATTATTGACTGCATTGGGTGAGAGGTACCATAATGAGACAGGCATGTTTCACTTGCCCACAAGAGAGATGATGGTGACCTTAGAGGATGTACATCAGATCCTCTGGATTCCTATTCAGGGTGAGCTGTTTGAGTACAAGTCTACCACAGGAGCTGGTTTGGCAGAGTGCAGATGAGTGTTCGATGACCCAGACCTAGAGGGTACCAAGATCAGCTAGGCAGACATTGCGGAGTATTACGAGCCCCTGCTCGCCATATTAGTAGGCTTGATTGGTGGTGTTGTGTGCCCTGATAGGAGATCACGTGGCTTCCAGGTTGGTTGGGGGCGGACTCTAGAGAGGATGGTGCAGGAGGGGACATGGTTTGCCTGATGTCCTTGCATCTTGGCCCATTTGTACCATGATTTGCATTAGTTTGTATATGATGGAGCTGCTAGTCTTTCTACTGGTGTTTTGTTGCTTCAGATTTGGGCTTGGCTACATATAGTGGTGACACAGCCTATTGGCATGGGGGTGAGGGGACACGACAGACCCTACTCCTATATGTTTCAGGAGACTCTTTCCCAACCCAAGCTAGGAAAGCTAGAGTATTGGCGTCACACATTGGATAATGTGGACGAGGTTACATGGTGACCATACCTAGAGTGTGAGGTGTGGGACGAGGATGTAGCAAAGTTGCCTTACTATTTCCAAACTCGATGGTTGATAGGGATGACTCCCTACATACTAGAGTAGTATATTGTTACTCGTGTGCTCTGACAGTTTGCCTAGATTCAAGGCATGCCCTAGGGTACTACTATTTTTGCTCGAACGCACAAGGAGCATCCATTGTGGGGTCCTGTGGCATCTTATGAGACAACGAGGATAGATTTTCTGTAGATTCCCTACCATGCCTAGGATATGACGCAGCAGATAGTTGATGCAGGAATGACAATGGATTTCGAGGCACACTTCACTGCCCATCTGATTCCTAGATACTTTAGTCCTATAGAGCTGGCACCGAGACTCAAGGACGACAATGAGGATGATGCCCCTCAACAGAGGAGGGGATGACGGCGAGGCGGGAGGGGTGGTCAAGGTGGCAAGGGAGGAGGAGATGATGGAGGAGATGAATGGGGATGACGGTGGGGATGATGGTGGGCAGATGAGGGTGAGACAGAGGAGAGTGCCTCAGATGCTGGCACTGGCATAGGTTCACGCATAGGTATAGGCACATGTTCAGATATAGGGTGGACAGGGTGATGGAGAGACAATAGCATTGTGAGCCTAGGTGGCTCAGTTACAGGCTCAGGTGGTACAGCTGCAGGGGTAGGATGGTGGTGAGATGTCAGCCTTACAAGCCCAGGTGGCTCAATTATAGGGGCAGGTGACACAACTGCAAGGGGATGTCCGCACTGCAATTCTTGAGTGAGATACAACCATACAGAGGTACACTAGGGTAGAGACTCTATTACAACAGGTGTAGTAGATAGCAGCCCAGGGTCCACACAGTCAAATTGTGACTGACATGGTTAGGGCGGGGCAGGAGATATTTTATTGAATAGGGTTGTATGAGCAGGTTGTGCCAGCAGAGCAGAGGGTCAGCAGTTTCCACCCTAGCTCATGTAGCAGGTTGAGACTGACACAGACAAAGAGCATAGGGATGAGGCCACCACTTCCTCGTTGGCCATCAAGGACGGGTCCTACAGGCCACAACCTCCCCCTCAGCAGCCACAGGAACCCGCACCTTCCAAAGCTAGTTCCACATAGCCACCGTTTTGGAGGCATGCATCACATGGTGAGCACTATATTGGTTGTATACACCATTTTTGACTGGTTGAGATAGATACTTTTGTCACATCATTGTATACTAGGACAATATTATTATTTTTTATGACAATATGTACATGATTTTGATGGACTACCTATATGTGTGCATTTATGGATGGATGTTTCTATATGATGGTTTTTTATGATTATGGTTATATGTGATGTTTCTAACATGGTTATGTGATCTCTATGATGCATTTGATATCTATGTGACATGATGGTTTTATGCGATACAGGATGGGCATGATGACTTGCATGCTCATGATCCTATATGCTGATATGTTATGATGACCTAATGCACACTGTGGGGATATTGTAAAATGTAACATATGATGGTTTATTTGCTTTATGTATGGATGATGATCTAATATACAAACATGATGATATCTATGTTTTTGTATATTTTTGATATGAAATATTATGTGTGACTCATGCATCTAAATGACAACACTATATGAAACACATGGTCTAAATGTTGATATCATTAATTCACTTAATGATTTTATGATATGCAAATGTTTATGAATTGTTTTTGTTTGTCCCAAGTATACTCAATCATTAAAAAACACTTAGAATAATTTAGACAAAATATTTGGATGAATGGTTAACTGACAGTCGGGACTTGGATCTTATGACACTTGGATAAACTTCATGTATATAATGCTTATAAATGAAATGAAATGCAATTGGGTATGTATGATAGTGGATTTTGTCATCTTCTTGTACAAGATTTTGAAGTACTTTGTTTCATCATTGAGCTTTTAAAATGTTGTAAGAAAATACAAGCATGTAGGTATAATTAAACTATGATTACCTGAGTATCTCTTACATGGATTTTGATTTAGCAAGTTAATAAAAGCATCTAGTCAAAATTGAACCTAGATGACTTGAGTATTTCTTGCATGTATCAACAGATGAGGATTGCACTCTTTAATGCTTAGACCCATAATGTCCTCAATTATCTTTCGCTGATCATGTCCTTAGACAAGTCGGCACATTACTAAAGATTGATCCACAAACAACGAACAAATGAAAATAATCATGCCCCCATCATAGCTGCTCTAGTTTTTGAGACATCCTCAAGTAGCCTAGGAAAACATGATAACAAAAATCAAGATATGAGACTTAAACAACCATTGAACCTTCTTGCCATAGATATATTTTTCTTGCAATAACTGATAGAGTCATGTTGATAGTTTTAGGCAGGTTGGTGTTGTCAGGTTTAGTTTGACGTCTCTTTGTCAAGATGATGTTTAAAACTTGCTTGTTGTGCTTCTTGTCGTCTAGTGATAAAACCATGATCCGAATATGTTATCCTTTAAGTTGTAGCATTGAAGAATCTAATTCTCAACTAGGTCGAGGATTTGCCTCCAGTCAAGTAATGGATCGATTTATTATGGATGAACTGACACTAGATAGGAAGAAAGGGGTCCTAAGGGACTGACCTAGTGCCTCGGGGGCTCCTTGATAAATGGCCTTGCCTACGTGATGACACAAAGGCAATGTAGTTCGGGATGTGGACCATGTGAACCTAAGACCTAGGTGATGGGAACTATGTGGAAATGGATGGACAAAAGGATGGGTGATAAGGGATGTAATGGATGGGAAGCCTCGGGGGTTCATTAATGATGGCCTTGCCTACGTGATAGCTCAGAGGTGACGTAGTTCAACAATGGTAGCAATGATGGAGTTATAATAGATGATAAGATGGACAAAGGTTTGGAAGGATAAACTAATGGGACAAGACGATAAGTGCGAGCAAACATCAAGCCATGATAGGTATCCCTATGCAATTTGATGGATGTGGTTTAGAAAAGACTGGATGAGGACTGAAGTCTTAAGAGATGGAGGGACTGGTTTATCACAAATATCCCCTGTTTCCAAGTTTTCACCACTTGCTTGTATTTTGCACGATAGTTAAAATACACTTGACGCTTGTTTGCTAAGTTTGCATCATGGTATCTATCCAAGGCACTTGTTTACCAGGTTTTCACCAGAGGATGATTTTTTTTGTTATTTTTCTATTTTTTTATTTTTTGTCTATTTTTCCTTCTTTTTTTTTAAAAAAATAAAAAATTTAAATCTATTTTTCCATTTTTTTAATTTTTTTTTTGTTATTTTGATCCCTTGCATTGGGGTTTAGGTATAGAACTTGCGAAGATGCATGCTGTTGATGGGATCATCCAACAGTTCACCTTCTCATGTTGCTAGTTGATAAGTTCCTGATCCATAGGCAACAATGATTACATATGGGCCAAGCCAGTTGGGTTCAAATTTGCTTTTCTTCTCCCTGTCTTGCTAATTCTGGGGATTCTCTTTAAGAACTAGGTCACCAACTTAAAAGACCTGGGGTTTGACTTTGTGATTGTAGCTTCGTGACATCCTTTGTTGATAGGCTTTTAGATGGTCAAAGGCATGTTGTCTTCTTTCCTCTAGCAGCTCTAACTCTTGTAGTCTAGAAACCCTATATTCTTCATCGAATATGAGGCCTTTTAATGAGACTTGCAAGGATGGTAACTCGACTTCAATGGGAAAGATGGCTTCAGAACCATAAACTAGCGAATATGGTGTTGCACCTGTGGGAGTGCGGATGCTTGTACGGTAGGCCCATAGAGCGGGATTCAGTTGCATGTGCCAATCGCGGCTGGCATCATTGACAGTCTTCTTGAGGATTTTCAAAATAGTTTTGTTAGATGCCTCCACCTGGTTGTTGCCTTGGGGGTAATATGGGGTGGAAAAGCGGTGTTGGATGTGGAATTTGTCACATAGTTCTTTGACATCCTAGTTTTTAAATGGTCTTCCATTATCGATGATAATGGATACAGGGATGCTATAGCGGCAAATGATGTAATTTAGGATGAATGGGGTAATTTGTTTACCTGTGACATTGGTGAGGGGTACAACTTCAATCCACTTTGTAAAGTATTCAGTGGCGGTGATTTTGAATTTATGGCCGCTGGATGATGGAGGGTGTATCTTGCCCACTAAGTCAAGCCCCCATTGACAAAAAGGACAAGGAGTCATTAAAGGCTGCAGCTCCTATGCTGGTGCATGTATTAGGTTCTCATGGATTTGGCATTTCTTGCACCTCTTCACAAAATGATAGGAGTCTTTTTCCATAGTTGGCCAGTAGTATCCATAAGTATGAGTTTCTTAGCCAGGGTAGGACCACTAGAGTGGGTCCCGCATATACCATCGCGAACTTTGCTTAGGGCAGTTTGATATTCCTCACTGTCAAGACACCTAAGGAGAGTACCATCTAGTCCTCATCGATACATGGTGTTAGCGATTTTGGTATAACAGGAGGCTTGGCGGATGAAGGTTCTTTTTTGGTTATTAGATAGGTTAGGGGGTAGGGCATTCTCTTTCAGATAAGTATATACTTTTCCTTATAAGGGAGAATCAGATCCTATGATATGGCATATGATGTTGGATTCAGGGGAGTCGTATGCAGGATGAGATACTGGCTCTACCAAGAACTCATAACGTGACTGGTTTTCAAGGATCTCAAGGAGAGATGCGATGGATTCCATGGTGTCTACTGCTTTGTTCTCTAGCCTGGGTATCTGCTCAAAAGTAATCACAACAAAGTATTCTTTGAAGTCGTCTGCCATACGCTTGTACGGTATTAACTTCTCGTCTTTAGTTTGATAGTCATCATTCACTTGGTTGATGACAAGTTGTGAGTCTCCATACATGGAGTTCTTTGACTTTCCATTCTACTGCCATTTTGATGCCAATGACTTGTGCTTCGTATTCTGCCACATTGTTTGTACATGGAAAGAGTAGTCTGAATGACTTTGGAATTGTGTCTCCATTAGGTGTGACTAACAAGATACCTGCTCCGAACCCATGTTGGGTGTATGATCCATCAAAGTAGAGTTTCCAAGCCGTTGTTGTGATGTTAAAGATAGACTCGTCTAGAAACTCAAAGCTTAATAGGTTATGATCTGTCAAAGGGGCATCTATCAGTTGGTCTACAATCACTTGCCCCTTTATTACTCGTCTATCTACATACTCGATGTCAAATTCACTAAGTATCATGACCCATTTTGATATTCTACCTGTTAGGGTAGCTTTGTTAAGAAAGTATTTCAATGGATCGATCTTTGCTACCAGCTTGATGGAGTGTGAGAGCATGTAATGTCTCCATTTTTGTGAACTGAAGACAATAACAAGACATGCTCTTTCAATTGGTGTATATTACAGCTCGTAACCTACTAGTGTCCTGCTGATGTAGTAGATTGCTTGCTCCTTTCCTTCGTGATTCTGTTCTATGAGTAGAGCTCTAAGAGCTGTTGGTGTAGCTAAGATGTACAATGGCAATGGCTTGTCCTAGATTGGTGGCATCAAGATAGGTGGGTTCATTAGATATTCCTTTAGACGTTGAAAAGCTTGCTCACATGAGTCATCCCATTTGAAAGGAATGTTTTTGTGTAGTAGATGTGTGAATGGATGACACTTATCTGCCAGCTGAGAGATAAACCTTCTGATGGACTGTAGCTTTCCTTGTAGAGACAACAACTGACTCAGATTCTTAGGTGGCAACATTTTCATGATTACTTTTACCTTGGTCGAGTCCACCTCTATTCCATTAGTTGATACGATGTATCCAAGGAGTTTACCAGATGTTACTCTGAAAACACACTTTTTTGGATTTAACCGTACATTAAATTGCTCTAGTCTTGTGAAGATTTTGTCCAAGACTTGTAGATGTCCTTCTCTGGTAATTGACTTGGCTAAAATGTCATCTACATAATCTTCCATGATGGTGTGTATCATGTCGTGAAAGATTGTAGTCATGGCCCTTTGATATGTTGCGCCCACATTTTTCAGTCCGAATGGCATGACGCACCAACAATAAGTACCCCACGGACATGTGAATGCAGTCTTGTGTTGATCTTTCAGTGCTATTTTGATTTGATTATAGCCAGAAAATCCATCCATTAATGACAACATGGTATGCCCTGCTATTAGATCTACAATGATGTCGATGTTGGGCAAAGGAAAGTCATCCTTGGGACAAGCCTTGTTCAAATCTCTAAAGTCATTACACAGTCTAACCCTTCCATCTAGTTTGGAAACATAAACTATATTTGAAATCCACTCCAGATAATCAATCGGTCTGATGAAACCAACATCTAGCAGCTTCTTCAATTCTTCTTTCACTAAGAGTGCAATATGCGGATGCATTTTCCGTAGTTTTTGTTTGACTGGATTAGCTCTCGGAGCTAGTGACAAATGATGCATTATAAGGTTTGGATCTAGTCCTTGCATATCTGCATATGACCAAGCAAAGTTAATCTATTTCTGCTTGAAGAATTCTATGAATTTTAGCTTTTCTTGTGCAGATAAAGATTGTGCCATATGGATTATCCTTGGATTGTCTTTTGTTCTGATGTTGACAAGTTCTGCTGGTTCAATCAAAATGGAGGACCTTTCCTGATGTGTTAGATTGGGAAGAGTGTCAAGCCTTCCATCCTTCGGCACCTCAGAGAGGTTTTCACCGTTGGATGCATCTTTCATTTTTTTACTATTTTTCACGATCTAACACTGTTGCAGAGTGGTTTTCACCATTAGATCTATCTTTTATTTTCACATTTTTATGATTGAAAGTCTTGGCACTCTCTCCAAAATAAGCCTTGTCATTGAGTTCTATAGTGTTAGGATAGGTGTTGTACACCTTGCATAATATTGTACTATTTTATTCGACTACCACTTTTATAAGTTGTATTGTAACATTGGGTTAGTTATTTTATGTGTGTGGGACACAAAGTAATTAACTATTATTTGTATTATTTGATTTATTGGGAAAAGTTAGTACCAATAGTCAAATGTGGGGTCAAGTGGGTTTATAAGTTATAGTTTTGTGTTACCATGGTTTTTTGGGGCACGTGGTTTTATCCAATACCACAAGTTGCATTTGTGTGAGCTTAGTTTATAAAAGCAAGCACATGGTTAGTGGTTTGCGTAATGTTGGCTATTTCATTGTAGGTGAACGAGGTTTTGTGATAGGCTATCATTATATTGAGCTCTCTCCTGTAAGTGCATATTGTGAAGCATGGTAGGTGATGTGTGGATTCATGCTTGTACACATGGAGGATGCATTGGAGGTGCTTGATGGATTCAAAGGTATTCATGGATGCTCATGGATTGTATTGTAATTTCATATTGCTGAATAATACATTTGAGCGTGGATGCTTTAGGAGGTTGGGTTTTTCCCTACAAAGGGTTTTCCCAGGGTATATCTTGTGTTATCTTGTTGCCTGTTCATTTGATATTTGCATTATGGTTTGTTTCAGCATCTTGTTTCTCCTATTAGGTTATGTGGAATTGGTTTAATTAGACCTACAAATTCCTAACATATAGAATAGCTAGTTTTGTGATCCCCTTCAGGTAGATGGTCTCTAAGTTCCAGAAAATCTATGATGGCATCATCATTTTGGAAAGTATCAAGCTCAGGAGGTTCATCTTGTAAACCCCAGTCTATGAGTTCAAGATGCATTAAGGGTAATGGGTCGTCGGGTTGTTCGGGTTCGAGGGTAGTGATGGTTAAGATGGAAGAGTTGTTTAGGCTAGTGTATGTATTTACAAAGTCTATGATGGTACTCTCCTCAAGTTGATCTGTCAAGTGTGACATCATTCCTTCCTCAGGAAACTCATTTTTGGTACTTTGCGGATCAAACTCTAGCAGTCTAGACCTAGAGCTTCATCCCTCCTGAGGTGTATGGGTAGAGCTATATTGTTGAACCACATCAACATCTTTCTCGTCACAAGATAGTTCAGAAAGTCTATCCCATTCATATTCATTTGAGTCTGTCTCACTCCATGCTTGTAGTTGTTGAATCTGCTCTACGAGGTTAGTAGTAACTGTTTCTTTTTCTTTTCCTTTGTGCTTGTCTTTACTTTTGGCCTTTTCTTTTCCTTTGTAGCCTAGCCCTGTAGTGTCTTAGGTTGACAAGGAAGGAGGTTGGATATGTTCAATTATACCTTCTTTCCTTAATCCTATGGGACCATGCCCGTCATATCCCATTCTTTGTAAGATGGAGAACCCTTGACCATATTGTTCAGTTTGCAAGTGGGATGGAGGGTCTTGTGGTTTGGGCTCACTGTGTTCATCTTTATAGAACCATTGTAGAATGTCATTCTCATCACTCTCATCTAATAGGCTTCCCCATTTTACAAAAGGACCTTTAGGAGTCTCGACCGACTTGGGCTTGTTCATGGATGACTTTCCATAGGACTTAGGAGATATAGGTAGCTATGCTAGAAAAAATGTTTGTGCAATAGTATATTCTCCTACACCTTTGTCTTTGAGTTTGAGTTTGAGTTCAGATGCCTTGGATGTAAATGGTAGTGAGGTTAGGTCAACATGGGATGAAGATGAGGAAGATGCATGGTTGGTGGGGATTACAACATCTGGCTTGGATTGAACATAATTGCAATATTGGAAATGATTAGGATCTCCTTTAATAGTGACCTCTTGGCCATTATGAGGGAATTTGACACATTGATGGTAAGTGGATGGCACTGCCTGCATTGCATGTATCCAAGGTCAACCAAGAAGAATATTGTATGCCAATTCCATGTCAAGTACTTGGCATACCACATCTTTCACTACCAGTCCCACTCTTATTAGTAAAACAACAGTTCCTTTTGATGTCCTTTCTTCTTCGTCATATGCCTTGATGGTAATTTTCTTTTTAGGATCCATGACATTTTATGAGAACCCCAATGCAAGGATTAGTTTTAAAGTGCAAATATTTAAACCTACCCCTTCATCGATTATGACCTGTTTGATTTTATGCTTATGGATGAAGGCTTCAATATGTAGGGATGCATTGTGTGGTTGGGTTATGGACATATCATCTTTTTTCTATGAAGGATAAGAAATGGGATGTACCTAGATGACCTACCATGGCTTGAAATTACTCTTCAAGTAGATTGGTTGGGATAGTAGTTTCTAAGAGGGCTTTTTCAAGGATGGCTTTGTGAGACAGAGATAGACGCAAAAGCTCCAAAATGGATATTTGTGCCAGTGTTTTATTGAGTTGGTCAAGGACATTGTATTGGTTTGATGGGGGTGACTTGGATGAAGCCCCTTGGAGAGTAACTTTTCCACCGCGAGTGGTCACATTACAATCGAGTTTTTTTATTTATAGTGATCACATTGACATGTGAGTCACTTTCGAAGATGTGGTTGACAACATAATCATATGACACATTTGTGTAGTTGGCGTTGTTACCACTGTTATTGTTTTGATTTGAAGATCCTTCCTTCTCATAATTGGGAAGCGGATTCTTAAATGGCCATCATTGGATGCGTGTCCATCAATTTTTATTACCTTTTGGTCAATCAAGTCTTGAATGATATGCTTTAGTCTTTGGAAGTCATTGGTTTTGTGACCCTTGCTTCTATGATATTCGCAAAAGTCTGAGTCTTTCGACCAAGAAGGTTTATATTTTGGTTCATAATCTTGCACCATTCGAAGCGTTATGAGATTGTTTGATATTAGCTTTCGTGGGGCAGATTCTAGTGATTCCCCTAGTGGTGTGAACTTTCTTCTAGGAGGAAAGTTGGTTGGTCTTTGTTCATTGCTTTGAGGCTTGGTGGATGGTGTGTTGTTTTGCGGGTTTGATAGATTGAAGATCAGTTATTTTTGCACTGCATGTTTGGCATCAACAACACCATCGTTCACAATGTTTTTGTTTTTGGTCCAAAACTTTGGCTTGTCTGTGTTATTATTTGAGCTAGGACTATCTTTGTATAACTTAATTTGCCCTTTTGCTACCAATGCTTTTTTGATGAGTAGCCCCATTTCAATGACCGTACTAAAAGTACTTGGGCATTGTATTTGGATTTGATAGCTTAGTTTCGTGGATAGATTGAGAACAAACATTTCTATCATTTGCTTCTCCGGTATGTGGTAGGGACACTTGCTTGCAAGTTGTCTCCATCTTTGTAGGTAAGAGGCGAAGGATTCTCCCCCTTTTTGCTTGTTATTACAAAGGTCCAGCATGGAGATTTCGTGTTCGATATTGTATGAGAAATGTGTGACAAATTTGTCTACTAATTCATCGAAAGTGTGGATGTCGGGAGGTAAGTGAGAGAACCACTCCATAGCTTGTCCTCCTAAGCTTCTTGGGAATAGTCGCATAAGATATGTTTCATTGTGTGCGACTTCTAGACATGCGGCACTAAATTCCCTTATATGATCTCTTGAATCATCTTTTCCTCTATACTTGTCAAATTTTGGAACTTCAAACCTTGAGGGAAAAGGTATCATGAGCAAATATTTATCATAGGGATAAGGTGAGATATCCTCAAGGGAGTAGTGTTTTGTGGTTGTCCCACTTTGGATATCCATCAACTGTTGTTGTAAGGCTTGGATTTGTGTAGTTAATGTGTCCAAGGGATTGGGTTTACCCTTAGCCTTTTCCATTTTAGAAGCATCTTTGTCATTTTTGGAGCCATCTTTCAAAGACTCAGCTTCATTTGAGGAATTGTTCTTAGATTTGAGACATCAAAATCTGAGGGCAACTTAGCTCCTTGTTGAGTTAGCATAAAAAAGTATTTATGAGGATATGTGGCAATGACCCTATCCATCATCTTTAGAAATTTTGGGTCTTGGAGGTGTCTAAGGATTTCCTCTTGGTTGATTTCCTCATCATCAAAATCGTGCCCACCATTGTGAATGGAACCCATGTTTTGCTTTTGTTTCAATTGGGACCTAGTTTGAACCATGCAAGTTTTGAGATGTGGGTGAAGTTGGATGTAAGACTTGGTGAACTTGGTTTGATGTTTTGGTATGAAATTGTTTGAGGGTGAATTTGGTTGGATACGTTTTTGCTAAGGTTTTATATTGATCTATGTTGTCCAAACAATGTGCTCTTAAGCTAAAAGGTAGTCAAAATAGGGATAGTTGATCACCACTATTGATATAAACTATTCTTTTATCAAGATTACAGTAGCACAGTTCCAAGGTGAAGGATGATTGATCCTGTTATGAAACTAACTAGATTTTGTTTGAATTTGGTAGAGTCTCAATAACGCCTAGATGAAAATCTTGGTTTGGTTTGGTTTGGTTTGGATAGCAAGATAGTGGTGTGCAAAGGTGATGTGTGAAAATGGTATGAAGGTGGTCAGAATGGTTGAACTAACTTTCCAAGTGTGATCTGGGTCCAAATGGGTACATGGATCTAATTTTGATTTTCTCTCAAACTGTATGGAAGCACTCTCTGTTATGAATGCGTAGTTTCAAATGTGCAGAACAGGGATCAAGTGTGCAACTCTATTTATTGAATGCGCTATTCTACATGTGCAGGTCTGTTTGTCAAAAGCGTAGTTCTACTGATTGGATGCGCAGCTCTGTTGTTTATATGCGTAGGAGTTTTAAATGCGCAGTAATCTCTTAAATGCACAACAAAAAAGGGTGTATGTGCAACAATAAATAAATGTGCAGAAAGATAGTTTGAATGCGCACAAAGATGTATCAAATGTGTAGCTCTGCACAGAGGTTTTACTTTTTTTTGGTTTAGTTTCAGTTTGTTCATCTTTTTGCACGTTTTTCCAAAATTTTCTAAGGTTTGTGGTACTATTTTTGACTCAAGTTATTACCAGAAAACACAATAAACAAGAAGTTTCCATGATTATTTGATAAATGTAAAAACAAACAAGTACAATCCTAAGGATGACAAGGGCAATATTTGTCAAATTCCAACTTGGATTTTACTTCAGTCACTTACATAAAGGCAGATAGTTAGTAACTTGGTAGCACTGGCTCCCCTCCACGGCAATCACTTCTCACGCATACCAAGTTACAGTTCCTCCGAAGAGTTGAACTTTCTGTCTCCACACTAGATGAGTGTATGATGTTGGACGACTTTAGGGGACTTCCTCCTGCGTCAACAAATAGGGGTTTTTGGCTATCTAAAACAATTGGTTTTTTAGTTTGGGCATCTGTTCGGGTGGTTATATGTGCGGCGATTTGCTTTGATAAGGAGGCTTCCCAGCCTGCAAAGGTTACGCTCTACAGGGTTTTGGGGGAAACATTCATTAGTATAACACAACAACACCCATTGTTTGTGACTTTCGTCACAAACACAATTTATTTATATCAACTAGGAAGTGGATTGGCTTTAGCCCGTTATCGCTCGAGGTCGTCCCACTTGGAAGAAACACAATCCCAAGGGCAGGCCTCTTCTAAAGGTTACATAAATAAAATGATGAGTTTGGCATTTTGGTCACCCAAGAAGGGGAGAGCATAGTCCTATCATCATTTTCAAGCATAGTAGACACTGGTTCTTTATCATCCTAGAGTTAAAAACCAAAAACTAGGTGCGTTTTAATCTACCAAGCACACTCCATTGACAAGATATCAAAAACTTGGAAAATATGGTTAATTTTATCCTCCTAAACAAGTCTATGTGAATTTTGTTGTTGAAGAATTAAACAAATTAATTTCCCCAATTTAAGCTGAATGATAGTTTGTAGTGCAAGACAACAATGAAAGATTTGTTTAGTTTTATCTGCCTAGGTTGGGACTATGTGCAAGTTGTATGCAACAATATAATTTACTGCCTTTTAATTATATCTAGGTGAAGATTTGCATGAAGATATCAAATTACTTTCCCCTAATTTAATCTAGATGATTTTACAATGCATCTAAATGACTAAACCAACTTTCTACACCCGCAAGATCATTATGTCAAAAAACCTCCATTTGATGACCAAAATACCTGCAACAAAAGTTAGTACGAAAATTTTACTAATTCCATACAACTCTCTGACAGGAATTAGATGCGTTGAAATAGAGAATGGATGCGCAAAAAAATAGAATAAATGCGCAGGAATACAAATGCGCAGAAACATCCAATAGATGCACAAAAATAAGTTTTAAATGTGCAGACAAAATGAATGTGCTGAAAGAGTGATCAGATGCACAGAAAGAATCTTCATATGCGCTAGACTGTCATTTTTGTCATGGATGCGTAAAACTGGAAAGATGAATGCACCGGAATGACCTGTCACGACTGCAACTTGACCAAAAACTCAAAATAGAGATTAAAAATGGGGCAGTGGCCCCACGGTGGGTGTTGGCAAGAGACACTATATGGATTCATGGTTGTTGTCATTGATGGCAACAAAGGTCATCCCACATATCCGCAAGCTATGATGTGTCTCTACCGGAAGTCAGAATAAAGAATGTTGTGGTCCGGTGAACAAGAACAGAGCATGTGGCAAGGTCCGACAGATTGGTCCGGATCTCTCAGAGGAAGTGTCTTGGTGCAGTGCGGATTTGGGGAAGTCAAGAGGACTACCTTGAGTGGTATATTCCAAGGATTTAGCCTCCGGTGATGGACAAGGAAAAAGATATGAATGGTTGAGTACCGGATTCCTGAGAGACAGTGAAAACAGAGGAAGAACTGACTGACAGAGTATCAGACTGCTTTCCGGATGTGTTACTGTTGATGACAGAGGTTGTGAAGGCATGAATCATGTTTGGCCGACATAATTAATGATATCTACAAGTATATGCTTGATCCGCATTGCTTGGTGAGGAAGGATTCAGCCGACAGAACAAGAGTTTGTAAGAAACTAGACTGTTCCGGATGCCGACTAGAAAGGTGATGAAATTACTTGTGCGGATATATATAGAGGATGGATTTAGTTGTGAAGTGTGTGATGGTGTGAAGATATATGCGAATAAGTCCAGAACAAGAGCAGAGGTTGCAAAAAGGATCCGGTATGTGAAAGATAGCAGAATAAAGAACAGAGGAAAGATGAAGTGCAGCAGATCAGTGTACTGAGCCTAACCGGAACTGAACTCCAGCATATGCAGATGCTTCCAATCAGTTCAAGACTGTGATTCTTATCACTTTGTAGACAGTGTGTCTTCTTGTAGGCAGTGGGCCTCTTGTGAGCAGTGTGCTCGGGCAGTGAGCCCTAATTGGCAAGTGCCATTTTTGTAATCTCCTATTCTTCTAACAGAGAATAATTTTGGGTTAATCACCCCGTGGTTTTCTCCCTTAACAGGGTTTCCACGTCAAAAATACTGTGTTATATGTTTCTTATTTCATGTTAATGTTTTAGTGTTTGATTCAATGCTGCATCAATTAATAAGAAAGTTCAAAAAGGGAAATAATTAGGATAACTGATTCACCCCCCCCCCTCTCAGTTATCAACAATTGGTATCAGAGCTAAGTTCCTCTAAATAGAGCCTAACAGCTTGAGGAAGATCTGGGATTTCAAATGGATGCATATGGTTTAAGGGAGCAACTCAAGACTGCTCTTGAGGATCTTGAACAGTCAAATTCTGAAGTCAGTGAATTAAAGGAAAGACTCAAACAGGCTGATGAATTCATGAGAGAATTAAAAGACAAATTAAGTCTCTCTATGAAAAAGAGAAAGGAGCTGCTCCAACAGTTGGCAAGACAAAGTGAAGAAAGCAATACAAATGAAGAATTGACTGAGCAAACCAAGTTATGTGAAAAGTTATCAAAAGAAGTCATTATGTTAAGACATGAAATGGAATCAGGAACTATAAAGTTTACTCAAGAGATTGAAGAAAAAAGAAAGGCTGAAGACAATCTAAGACAATCTCTTAAAGAAAAATCAGAAGAATGCCACCAGATGGACAGGATTATCAGACATCTTGAATCTGATCTTGAAGATGCCAAAAATAATGAAGGAAAACTTGAGGATCAAATTGCCTCTCTCAAAAGAGACCTTCAAACAGCAAATGAATATAAAGAGAAATTCAAGATAAGTTCTGCTCAACTTGAAGTTCTTCTTGGAAGTCAAAAGAGGACAGATGACAAGTATGGCTTGGGATATGAGAAAGGAGAAAGCTCCGGATCCGGTCAGAAGAATCTTGGATCAGAAAATCCAAGGAGCAGGCCTAGAAGACCTCCGGTAAGACAGCCAAATGCTCAAAGATATCCATCCTTCAATGGATACTGCCACAGCTGCAACCACTTTGGTCACAAAGCTAATCAGTGCAGAATGAGAATGAATCAGATTAATTCATCCTTCTCCGGACAGTGCTTCAACTGCAAAAGGTATGGACACAAATCCCATGAATGCAGAATTATGCAAGTAAACAAATCATTCAAAGATAGATGCTTCACATGCAATAGAGTAGGTCATATGGCTAATCAATGCAGATCAAGAGGATATCAGTCAAATATGCAAAGAAATGTTATTTGCCAAATCTGCAATAGGTCCGGTCATAATGCTAAAGACTGCAGAAACAAGTATCAGGACAAAAGAGGTCCGGTGTATAATCAGAATCAAGACAAGGGTAAACAAAAGATGAATGCGGATGAAGTTAGGAATCAGATGAGCAAGATTTGGGTGAAGAAAAGTTCAGAGAATGTAGAGGTTGGATCCGCACTAGACTCTGGTGCTGATATTTCTTCCGGAAATTAAAAAGTGAGCTCAGGCTCAGGGGGAGACTCAAAGAAAATCCTGTTCCCCCAGCCAAACAAGTGGTGCCGAATGTGGCACAAGATGCGGATTAAAGGGTTTGCAGATATGAGTCTTGAGATGCTCCAGTCAAAGTTTTCAGAGGTCCGCATGGAGTTATGAAGAAGCTGTGATCGATCAAATAAGACCTATTCAGGGAAAAGCTCCGGTATGACAAAGGATTACAAAAAGGTCCGGAGAGATCCGGAAGTGCACTATCTTGTTCTGCGGATTGGACAGAATGTTTGGGATGTTCTTGTAATATGTTACCTCTATTTATTCATGATTGAAAGATCCGGATGATATTCACAGATCAGGACTAATCCGGGATACTCCAAGCTATCCATAAAGGCGAACCGGAATAATGTAGGTGAAGCATTTATTGCAGACAGATATTAGGGTTCGCGGAGCAATATAAGGGATTTCTCAAAAGTCATTTGCTCATTCTGCACTCAAGAAGAAGTGAATAGTGGAGCTCTGCAACAAGATTCATCAAGCACACCAAGGATCTCCTGCCGAAGTCATTGCATAAAGAAATCAATCCAATCACTCCGTGCAAGTCGAAGGCGCATAAGGTATTCTCCGTTTTTCATTACCTCACTGCAAATCTTTGAAGAATGGCTACTCCAAACATAGTTAAGATCTCTGATAGACCTCGCCCCTCATTCAAGAAACATCCCTACAAATCATTGGAGGTAGATCCACTAGGAGCCTTCTCTAGTGTTCCTCACGGAGTTTTACATACTGAAGACATTAGGGTTTACATACATGCAAGCATTGAGGAATTTGGGGAATTCAAATTAAGAGACCTCTATTACAAGCAACTGATAGACAATGCTTTTGAGCTTAAACCAGAGTATAAGGATATCCAGAAGAAACAATTTGAGCAATTTATTCATTTCCCCTGCTTTGAAGAAGATGAATGGGTCCGGTATGTACTGAGCAGGATGCATGACAACTTTCTATGGCTAGATAGACCCTGCAAGATCACAAAAGAGGCAATTAGAGCAGTAACTGGTCTATACTCTTCCGGAGGGGTACCTATCCTCAAATCTGTCAAGAACAACATTGTAACTGAGGCCACCGGATCAAAATTTGATAAGAGGGCAATGACCATTGAAGATATTTCGGATCCGGATATCAAATATGCATCCATGATAATAGGATACAAGATCTATCACTCCAGCAGGGAGAATTCTGTATCCGGAACTGCAGTATACACTGCCTATGAAATGCTAAGAAAGAATGCAGAATATGATCTCTGCGAACTACTGCTAAGCCAATTAATGGAAAATATACAGAAAATCAAGAAGGATAAGAAGAATTCCTTTAAGTATGGTACTCTTATTGTATGTCTATTCTTCTACTTCATGAATGAGCTACCCGGAACAAGTGGATGGGTATGGTAGAATGACAAACCTGTTGTAGTCCAGATAAGAGACTACTTGCATGGACTTGGGGATGCAAAAGCGAGAAATACAGCTCTATGGGGATACTTCAAAAACTTTCAGAGCATGATGCAAGCAAGAGAGAGAATTCCCCAGTCTCTTGTTGAAAAATACAAAGACTCAGTGTGTTTTATGGTTGACACTGATCAGTGCCTAATGGAGGCAGTGGAGCCAAGGACTGTCTGGATCATGCCCATGGGGTATGAAGTGGATGAACAGATAGTGGAGCTGCATGTTCAACACATGCTAAGTCAGCCCAAAGATCCTAAGGCAGAAAGGTTTGGAACCTTTGAGGAGCTGAGTGTAAAAATACATGTAGAACTCAGGGAACCTGAGATTAAAAGAAAGGTGAGAAAAGAAGTAGAGCACATTGCTCAAGGCCTAGGCATCTCAAAAGAGGCACTTGATGCCAGCCGGGAAAAGAGGAGGAAGGCTGAGGAAGAAGAGAAAAGTAAAGAAAGTGCTCCGGTTGAAGCTCCCACCCGGACCAGATCATCAAAGAGATCTGCACCTCCCTCAACCAAAAGTTCAAAACCGGAAGTCCAGGCATCCGGTAAGAGATCCAAGACAAAAGCCACAAGGGCTTATGGAAGCCAAAAGGATGAAGAGGAAACAGAGTCAGATGAGGGAATAAAAGAAATAAAGAAACAGAAAAAGAAAGGATCCGGTAAGCCCTCCACAGGCCAAGATAAGGATGAAATGGCAGAGGTATTTGTTGAAAAGCCCACTCTGTCTCTAGAGAGCATAATCAAGTCGGTCACGGTGGATGGAAACCTTCAACCAATGACTGAATCTTATGATGACTTCAGTGAGGCCGACCAAAAGACTCTGCAGGAGGCCACAGTCAAATATCTTAACATATATAATAAGGCTTTCATTGAAATCATATCTCTTATTCCTAAAAGCCTAGAAAAGGAATTGGAAGTAAGAAAGAATAATGCTCATGCTAAAGATCTTGAGATCTGGGAGCAGATAGCTATTCAGCTATATCCTCAAATTGATCCCAAGACAATGAACATTATCTTCAAGGACTGCAAAGATGAGTTCAGAAGCAAAGCCAGGATGAATCAACTCATGCTTGGTGAGACTGACAAAGTGGCCCAAGAAACAGAAGAGATCCTCCGGAAGGCCTTCAAAAGGTTCAATCTTCCTGTTGTAGAGGACTTAGGTACAGAAACAGCTGAGGACTTGGGACCCTCTGCTCCAGAAGAAGTGGCCCATGAACAAGCTAGCATCTCTCCTCCGGTTTCCCCTACAGTCTCCGGATCCAAAGAAGAAGAGCAATTACAGGAGAAGGAAGCAGTGGTGAAAGACAAAGAGGTTGACAGCTCCAAGACTGCAGAAGAAAAGAAACATCTGTCTCCGGCAAGAGACACTGCACAAACTGTTCAACAATTTTTGAGCAAAGAAACTTTAGAGATTGATGAACCGGAGCTTCTAAAAGGCCCATTCGACTTTGACTCTCTCTCTCCGGTACAAACAATGAAGATAGCTTCATTTGCAAATGCCAAGGCAAATGAAAAGCTCCTGAAGTCTCATATGGAAGACTGTGAGTTGATAGAGGCTGCTTCCGGAGTACTTGTAAAGATTATGCCATCAATCCAAATAGATCCGACAGCCTCCACTTCCGGTAATCTAAAAACCTTAGTCAGCAGTGTTGATACACATTTTGATTCTCTAGAAAAATCAGCTGAAGAAAAGGTCCGGAAGGAATTTTTGGATAAGAGATTTTCAGAAATATTAGAATTAATCTCTAAAGATAGGAAGATTGTAAGCATTGGAATAAAGAGCTTAGAGAATGCTCTTAAGGATGGCGGTGACATCTACAAATTTTGTATATCCTGGTCAAAGGCAACAACAGCATTTGACAAGAAAATAAAAGAGGAACAGGATAAGCTACAAAGCTTATCTCAAAGTTTTGATCCTCTCTCTTCCTCTATAATAAATCAAGAATGTCAGACTATTGCAGTCTTGAATGAAATAAAGAATCTTGAGAAGGAAAGGAAGAACATCACTAACCGGATGGGAGAACTTAGAAGGATTATAATCCCTAAGTTGGAAACTATGCATGAGGCCATCAGTGATGCTCAGACCACCGCCCAAACAAAAGATCCGACAGATCTCAAGCGGGCAGAAGCTTTTGCATTTTTGTTGAGTGGTCACATTTCAATTTTGGACAGAATGAAGCAAAGTTGGGCTACAGAAATGATTCAATTGCAGACATCCTTTGCAGACATTCTTCAGTATATGTGAGTATGTAAATATGCGGCTATGTATAGAAAATTTTTGAAAATTTTGGTGTGCGGACCCCACCCTTTGCCATTGATGTCAAAGGGGGAGTGAGGAGCAGTGAAAAATAAGGAATCCAACTAAGGGGGAGTTCCGGAAATTGTATATAAAGACAGAGCATCAGCAAAGGGGGAGCATAGTGAAAACACTTAGTCATTTTTCACTAAGTGTTGCCATCAATGCCAAAGGGGGAGATTGTTGGCAAGAGACACTATATGGATTCATGGTTGTTGTCATTGATGGCAACAAAGGTCATCCCACATATCCGCAAGCTATGATGTGTCTCTACCGGAAGTCAGAATAAAGAATGTTGTGGTCCGGTGAACAAGAACAGAGCATGTGGCAAGGTCCGACAGATTGGTCCGGATCTCTCAGAGGAAGTGTCTTGGTGCAGTGCGGATTTGGGGAAGTCAAGAGGACTACCTTGAGTGGTATATTCCAAGGATTTAGCCTCCGGTGATGGACAAGGAAAAAGATATGAATGGTTGAGTACCGGATTCCTGAGAGACAGTGAAAACAGAGGAAGAACTGACTGACAGAGTATCAGACTGCTTTCCGGATGTGTTACAGTTGATGACAGAGGTTGTGAAGGCATGAATCATGTTTGGCCGACATAATTAATGATATCTACAAGTATATGCTTGATCCGCATTGCTTGGTGAGGAAGGATTCAGCCGACAGAACAAGAGTTTGTAAGAAACTAGACTGTTCCGGATGGCGACTAGAAAGGTGATGAAATTACTTGTGCGGATATATATAGAGGATGGATTTAGTTGTGAAGTGTGTGATGGTGTGAAGATATATGCGAATAAGTCCAGAACAAGAGCAGAGGTTGCAAAAAGGATCCGGTATGTGAAAGATAGCAGAATAAAGAACAGAGGAAAGATGAAGTGCAGCAGATCAGTGTACTGAGCCTAACCGGAACTGAACTCCAGCATATGCAGATGCTTCCAATCAGTTCAAGACTGTGATTCTTATCACTTTGTAGACAGTGTGTCTTCTTGTAGGCAGTGGGCCTCTTGTGAGCAGTGTGCTCGGGCAGTGAGCCCTAATTGGCAAGTGCCATTTTTGTAATCTCCTATTCTTCTAACAGAGAATAATTTTGGGTTAATCACCCCGTGGTTTTCTCCCTTAACAGGGTTTCCACGTCAAAAATACTGTGTTATATGTTTCTTATTTCATGTTAATGTTTTAGTGTTTGATTCAATGCTGCATCAATTAATAAGAAAGTTCAAAAAGGGAAATAATTAGGATAACTGATTCACCCCCCCCTCTCAGTTATCAACAGTGGGTGCCAAAATGTTGTTGAACTTTTGAATCATAGTAAAAACTACTAAATATCTAATAACTTTAATGGAATTGATGCAAATACAATAAACAAAGATATTACCTTCGCAGACTGATTCATCTCGTAACTTCCATTGTTGCCTACCTCGTATTGATCTTATGAATGAGTTGAGCTCTCAGAAGTGTGTACTTTCTTGCTGTTGAAGATGACAATAGGGGAATGGCTGTAGATGGATAATGCAAAGGAGATTAAAACTAACAATGCAACTCGAGGATGATTGATAATGGAGATATGGAGACATGATTGGATGAGTGTGATATGAAGATGAGGTTATGCAAATGCAATGAGGATACTTTGCCAAAGGCACGCTAGTAAGATTTTTGTAGAGTAAGATTGCTAAAGCTTGAGATATATGAAATGTGTGTGAGAACCTTGTTTATATAGGCTGAGGAGAGGCCAAATCCAAGTGTCAATAGATCCATGACTGGAGGAATTACTTGTGACATGTATAGTTGAGGAAGCTTGAGAGAATGTGCGTGAATCAGAAGAGGACAAGTGTCCAAGCTTCTTTCATGAGTTATGGGAGTTAACAAAATAGATTGAGGAGTTAACTGAATAGACTGACCAGTTGAGTGAATTGATTGATTAGATAACTGATTTGACTAATGAGTTAACTGATCTTGATTGGAGGATAAATAGGACATGTGGGTGAGGGGATATTTAGCTAATTAAATATTAAAAATATTTAATTATGTGTGCAACATGGTGAGGTGGAAGAATGACATGGATGAGATGATGTGGAATTATGGAACTAGGACCTTGGGATAGAGGAATTTGAGATTAATTAAATAATTTAGGATTATTTAATTAGATGAGACATTAGAGGAATTAGGATATTTAATTAAATAAAATAATTTTTATTTAATTTTGGGGATAATGAACCAATCAAATAAATTAGAATATTTATTTAATTGATAGAAGAATGAGAATTAAAATAAAATTTTAAAATATTTATTTAGTTCGACACGAGCCAATTTTAGGTGCATACACTCCTCAGTAAAGGAATGTCTATTGGTGTAATAAACAACAAGTTTGAAAAGTTATAAAATCACAAGTTGATAACAATAAAGATGTATTTGTGTTTCATTTCATTTATACAATCATAATTTCTTTAAGAGAAATAAATTAATTATACTAGATAATAATCATAATTTGTGTTTGTATTAATAAAGTTATCAAATCATAAGGTAATATTTATATTTGTAAGGAAATTAAAGTATTTTATATAAATATTTTGGGACAATTAATTAAATCACAATGATAAATAAATCTAACGTAGTGTAATAAGTCAAGATTATAAATAATAAATAAATTAAATGAATTTAAATGTGATACTTAGCTAGATTTTGAAGATGAGAAAGTGAAATTAAAGATGTCAAGATATCATTTTGTCAACTAATTGTATTTCATTGGTTCACCTGCACAAGTGCAAACCTAATATTTGCAAGTGTAAACCTAATCTCCACAAGTGTAGACCTAAACCTGAGGCACAAATTTGAACTATAAGTTATGGGACTAAACTATAAAAAAATAGACAGTTAGGATTCACTTGCCTCAATATTTTGATGTTTGAATTTGATTAATGACTAGCCAATGATGTTTAGGAACACCTTGGTGAGTTTGTTGAATTACAAGGGTCATGTTCTCCTTAGTCAAACCCCTAGTTTGACAAGAATGAGTTTCATACCATCTCATGTTGTTGAACAAGGGGTGTCTTCTTACCATTCATATTCGAGGTTTGCTCTTTGATTATGTTGCATAAAATATGCGATCTTTATTTCATCATTCTTAATTATCAGGTGGCTAAATAGTGTTGAATTTGTAGCCATAAGAAATTGCCCAAATATATTTTTCACTTGTTATCATTCGAAAAAAAATCTTTGAAAGTAAAATCTTTAGTTCTTTTTCCTTCTTTAGTAATTTGTGGTGTAGGGCTTTTGTGTTTGGAACTATAAAGGCTACTTTAGTAGATTGTTATATATCGGTCCATTGCATACATCTTTTACAATTATTATCTTCCTCCCACAAGGTTGATACCATTAGAGACCACCACATGAAAAAAGTAGTGGCTAAGAGAATGACAAAGACAATGTGAAATGCCAATATTATTAATATTATATTAATGCATAAAAGTAGAGACTTATAAGTCATCAAGAGAAAAAACATATTTAGAAATGATGATTGCCAAAAGAAGATTGTGATTGAACATTTCAAATGTCATCTTTATTTTCTATAGACTGATTATACTAGAATTCTATTTTGATTTGATGTACATACTTGCCTATGCCAAGAGTACACCTTCATACTAAACACAACTATTACAACGCCTATATAAAGCACATATGACTATACAATTGATACCATGGGTACACTCGTTATTGCCACTAAAAGAATAGCTTTGCAATATTTATTAGACATCAATGAAAGAGAAATTGAATAAGACAAAGCACAAGTGAGAGAATGGATTTATTCTTCTATTTTTTGTCTACTTAAATTATGTTCTCCCTAATTTTTTGTCTCATATATAATCTCACAAATATCCCTTCTATTTTCAATTGCTACAATAGTTTCCTGTACTTGAGGAACACATTCTAAAGAAGGAGTTCCCTTCAGTGCCATTCAAAAATATCATTAAGTGCTTAGATACGAAGGAGCACATTCTTCAAAGTTGTCAATCAACATACATTGGTCCACTAACAAATGGACCGACCTTGAATCATCTACAAAACATGCTTCACTCAACATTTGATGTAAGTATTTACATTTGAAAATATCTGCACTCTTTAATACCACCACAAATAAGAAGATTACTAGCCATATGCTTGTTGCATGATTCAACATTCAATTGGATGTGCACTATTTAATACCACTACAAATAATAAGATTACTAACCATATACTTGCACTCACATTGTTACATGATCTAACATTCAATCGAATCATATCCTACAATTTTAGAAGCACTAATTAGAAGCTGGTAAGATAATTGCATTTCCAACAAAGACTTCACACACCTAACGGCTTATTATAAAACCCACAGTAATTTTAACCAAGAAAAAAACCAATTATTAAAAAAACTATTTCAATTTCACAATCTTCATCTCCATTTAACACACCAACTAACCAATAATTAGAATTGAACACAATGCATCTCTTTCCCTTTTTTCTTTTCTTTTTTTAATTTTCCAAAAATTTAAAAAAACAAGCATTAGGACAAGAAAAGGATAGCGTGTTTGATATTTAAAAAAATCCCGTAAGGTCCCTTCCCATCAAAACAATTATAAGGGTTTCTTCATTCTCTCTACGCTTTAGGTTACATGGTGCACGGGACCGCCTGCTCATTCTTCCTTCTTATATAAGATTTAAAGCTGTTCTCTTTCATAAAAAAAAAAAGCTGGTCTCTTTAACGTCCGCTCAAAAGCTGTTTCGAAAATTCAGGTAATTACATTACAAATCAGCAGCCAACTGCGTAAGATTTTGCATATATTCTCATGTATTTTATGTTTTATAATCTTCAAACCCAGTTTTTTCCCCTACTCCTTAATTGTTTATATCTTTACAGAAGAGCAGAAAATGGCAACTGCGCCTGAAAATGCAGCGAAGGAGGTCAATGAGGACCCCAAGATCGATTTGTTTGAAGATGATGATGAATTCGAAGAGTTCGAAAATGAAGGTTAGTGTAAATATTTAATGCATTTAGATGAATAAATACCAATAATTAATCTAGAAAAACTGTTAAAAAAAATTAATCCAAAATTTTTATGTAGCGGATTGCTTGTTTATTTTTTGCTGATACAAACCCCACAAATGATTTTCTCCCTTATTTTAATTGAGATTTCTTAAACATAATTCCGATTTGAAAAATCGTCCATAGAAGTTAGGGTTTCTTTGCTTTATCTTAAAAGCCAAAAAACCTAGTCAAAGAACTTGAGGGGCTTTGGCTTTTGCAGTTAGATTGCTATTTTTCCCTTTATTTGCTTGGCCCGGGTGGCTTAAGTTGGCTAGGTTAAAATTATTATACAACTGTGGTTGTGCTAGCCAGGTTAAATTTAGTGTATCGGCTAGCTTAAATTTAGTATACAACTGATTTTTTTTAATGTTTTAGGGTTTTTCTTCTTGCTCAGGTCGAAATGGGTTTCTTAGGTGCCATATTGACCTCATCATCCAATGAAATATGTGCATTACAGCGTTCAAGAGACAACAGTACCAAAAAATTAAGTAGTAGATGTGGCTTATATAACCCCGAATAAAATTCAACTATGAACAGAGTGATATAAAACATGAACAGAGCTGCAAATCAAATTAAATGCAATAAAAAAAAATTACAAAGAAAATTAATGCATCCACACAATTATAAAGGGCATGTCCACATGTATGGGACAGAAGTAGCATGCAATTTGGAATTGATTGAAGGGGGGAGTTAACGAGAAGTCCTGTCTCATATATGTGGACGAGTGTTTTATGGTTATGTGGATGAGTGTTTTATGGTTGTGTGGATGAATTTGCTCTTGTGGTATTTTATTTTGTTGGGCATAATTTGATTTGTTGTTCTGTTAACCCAGGTCCTCAAGCTAATGATTAAGTATTGAAGGCTTTCACGGGCACTTCAATTTTTGTGAGATTTGACAGGTGACACATTTTAAGTCATTTCAACATGACTCCATAAGTAGTCAATAACACGAACGATACTTTATTTCCTCATGTATGTTGGAAATGAGTACAAGGCAAGGGGACCCACTTAGCACACAAGCACCTCTTGACATTTGGTAATAGGGAGAAGGAATGATGAATGCTCATTGCTTTGCGCTTTTCACCCTTTTGTCTCTTGCTCCATTGGACAAAACTTTTGGAGTATGCAATGCCTTATAAGGCTCCCTTATCTTTCCATTCTAACCAATTTTGCATTAAACCAAGTACAGTCCAATCATGTATACATGCCATGCTCCTGTATCACTCCTAGTCAAAAAAGTTGAACCTCTTGGATCAAGTTCAAATATAAACCATTTTTGATTTACATTCAGGATGGATACTCCACTCCTTTACCTTTATTCCAATCAATTCTTGACTGATCTAGTTGCTGATTTGGAAGCAAACATGCATAAAATAGTTTTAAAAGTCCTTAAACTGTAGTTGTTAAGTGTGAACAGCAATAATGAAGATTACAACAACATTTAGAGAGCATAAATAAGCATGAAAATGGAATGAACACAAAATTTGACTTGGAGAAACCTAATGTGGGGAGAAAGACCAGAATAGTGAGGTATTTCCTCCTCTAGCCACTATCTCCATGCTGCTGATAACAGAGGTTTACTGGCTTCTAGAGGTCTTCATGGACATATTACACAGTCAATTTGATGCTGAAACTCCTAAACAGCAATGCCACTACTCCCTAGTCTTTCCAATTTACAATTCAACATACCCAAGACTACTTGACTGTTGCAAAAAATTCACAGTTGCAGTTACAATAAACTGAGAAGAACCCCTTCTACATGTTTACAAGGGAATGTTATGGTCCCAAGAGTTACAAGAGTGTTTGAGAAGGAAGCCCAAATGCTTCAAAAGCCCAAAAGACAGGATATGCAATGCTTAACCTCACTTCTTGGCTGCAGCTTTGCTGTCTTGTCTTATATGCAAGAACATGCCCTGCGCATTGTATTTTGTCAGAGACAAATTTGGCTGTATTCAGATCTATTGCTGGTTCCTTTTTTTTTAATAATCGCGGAGTCTCCTGGGTGTCCAGTTCACTTAAGTGGCTTCTGCACCTGATTTTGCTTTTTTGTATCTCTTGCAACTCAGTGTTTGATCATTGTCTTAGAGAAATGGATCTTGTTTTATGTCTAGCGAATGAAAAGACTTCAAAGAAGTGAATTACTGGGGTTGTCAGTCCTGTTGACCATTTTGACTGTTTCACTTCGGATCAATTCTCACATACATTTGTTTTCATCAACTATATTTTATCTGCAGAATTACTGGGTTGAAGCTATATGAATCACTATACTACATGGCAGTAGTAGGAAAGACTGCCCTACACCTGCAGAGACAACAGACTTGTTTGCAGAGGAAAGACAGAAACAGAAAATATATATTTCTGGGTTGCTATTAATTTCATATCTATTGCTGGTTGCAGGGCAGCTAACACAGTATGCTTATTAACAGCTGTCTGGATTAAACTTATAGAGGGAGACATTTGTTTCCATCAACTATATTTTATCTTCAGCATTATTGGGTTGAAGCTATATGAATCACTATACTACATGTTAGTAGCAGGAAAGACTGCCCTACACCTGCAGAGACAACAAACTTGTTGACAGAGGAAACACAGAAACAGGAAATATATATTTCTGGGTTGCTATTCATTTCATATCTATTGCTGCTTGTAGGGCAGCTAACATAGTATGCTTATTAATAGCAGTCTGGATTAAACTTATAGAGGGAGAGTTAATGTACTGGATTAAACTTTTGGAGGGAAAGTTAATGTTTTGGACAGAGTTGCTGGATACTTCTTTTCCCTTGCCCAGATATGGGTATCTGTGTATTGGATGCCAGATACAGAATGGATACAATATCCCAATTTATCCATATACAAATCCCATATTTGGACCAACACTGTCTGGTGGCATATCTGGTTTAGGGTTATAAAAAACATTAAAAGTTAGCAAAAGAAACATAAAAATAAATTATTCACTTATATAAATTTAATTTATGGTACAAAAAATTGGACTCAGTTAAAAATCAACAGCCCAAACGTTTGACTTGGACTTGGACTTTTACTTTATGAAAAACTTGGCAAATAAAATAAATTTAAATTACTTAAACACACAAAATAAACTTAATAATCCATGAGAAGCAGAAAGAACGAATTTAGAGAAACATAATTCTATTTTGACCATTGTAGCATTACTTGGAATCAGGATTGACTCAGCCAACCAAAACTATAAATGAAATATGATCAGTGAAAACACCATATTGAACTCTCAACCTGCAACTGTCTTCTCATCAAGTCTGAAAAGAAGTATATTGCACCAGCTCCAAACTTAAAAAATAGAGAATTATAGAATATGTACACTTTAAATAGACAAGTGCACCAAGAGTCTAAGTAAGAGAAACTAGATGGGGTGTTAAGTAAAGCTTCAAGTTAAGCCTACAATTCACTGGAGTGGCATTTAGCTTGACAGCTCAATCGACTAATCTGACTAATCAATCAATCTAGCCTACAAGTAATGTTGGAAATTTTGTCATTAATGTCAAGGGCGTTTGGGAGATTGTTGCAAATGTTGTCATTAATGTCAAGAAGGAATTTGTTGTCCAAGATTGTTGTCATTGATGTCAAAGGGAAATCTAAGAACAATGTAAGAAGGTTGAGGAAGAAGATGCATGAAATCGTCAAATGGCCAAAGGCCACAAAGCACTTCATTAAGATCATCAAAGAATGGCTAAGGATGGCTGACTTCACTTATGACAGCACTGGATTTAAAAGGCAGAAATTAAAATAGAATATTAATTAAAAGGGGCCGACCCCTTAAGGAAATATTATCTCCCATAGATGGCCGACCACACCTTTGCGCCCAAGACAAACATATTTAATGATTAATAATGGCTGACATTATGAGTAAAGTGCTTCATATGTGTATTAATGATGAAGCGCCCCTACATAAACAGGACGCTACCTTTGTGAAAAGAGGTGTGTCTTTTGGAATGAATCGCTCCTCTCCAAAGCTATTAAAAAGGAAGATAGAATCAAGGTTAAGAAGTAAGAAAATACAATGAAGATCATTCGGAGTTAGAGCAGAACTAGTACAGAGATAAATATGAAGAATATTGCAGATGTGTACTAAAGGAAGGTGAAGATGATTTAAGGCAGATTTATAGCAGATCCTGAAGATGATTTAAGGCATATTTATAGCAGATTCTGAAGATGATCTAAGGCAGATTTATAGCAGATCCATGTGAGATATGCAAAGAACAAGAAGGGTAATAGAAGAAAGGGTGTGGAGTGTTAAAAGATAAATCATATACACCAGCAGAGACATGAGTGTGTATATGCAGATCTAAAAAAAGGTATATGCAGATTTAAAAGAGATATATGAAGATCTAAAAGAGGAATATGCAAATTTGAAAGAGGATAATATGCGTGATTTGAGTGGAACAATGAAGTGAATAGAACATATATAAATAACACTCAAAGAGATCAAGTGAGGAGTAAATGAAGATAGAGATGATTCAAATGATGAAGCATTTATGAGTGAGTATAAAAGATATACTTGTGGAAGAAATAAGGAGAGATTATGCATTAAAGAATATCATCCAAGCATGTGTGATCATACAAGTACGTTATGAATCATGATTAATGAGAAATCGTGGAGTGAATAAAAGGAAGAAGATCAAGATATCCATCATCCGTTGAAGAAGCAACATCCTGAAGGTGGAACCGCGTTTTGGAAGTAGGTGCTTCCCAAAAGAAGAGATTGGTGTCTCTTGCTGAGTTGGTGCTCAGTTGCAGGGATTGGTGTCTCGAGTGGATTGGTGCCTCCAGTAGGTTGGTGCCTACAAAGCTTGTAAGAAACATTTATATATAAGCAATATTTTGTCATGGTTTTGTCCCGTAAGGCTTTTCACGTAAACTTTGTGTTCTTTTGGTGTTGCATAATAGGTAGATCTTGTGTGATTGATATTGTTATGGTTGTTAAGTTATGAAAAAGTAAAAAGATTGTATTATACTGATTCACCCCCCCTTCTTAGTATAATCATGTGCTCTTCAATTGGTATCAGAGTGAGTTCCTTCAAATAGTCTAACCGCTAGAAGGTAGATTTTGGAAGCACACATGGCAAAAAGAAAAGGAAATAAGGAAAAAGGAAATACCAAGCAGAGCATTGATCAAGAAGCCAACAAAACCAAATGTAAGTGATGACAGAGAAGCAAGCAAAAGTGATGGGGTGTCAAATGGAACACACATGGCAACATAAACGAAAGATGATATCTTCGAAAGAGAAGACGATTTTGTGAGTGAAAAAAAAGAAGAGATGGATTTAGAAGAAGAGTATGACGAAATGGATGCTGAAGTTGATTTGGAAGAACTCATATGTGCCCTAGATGAGATCAAGAGGCTTAGAAAGAAGAACCAGAAACTAAAGCTACAACTTCAAGAGGACAATGAATCTAATGTAGAGTTAGTACGAAGCCTTGAAGAATCCTAGAAGATAATCGTCGAGCTAAAAATTTAGATTGAAGAAGGAAACAAGATTAAAAAGGAAGTGAGAATCCAATTAGAGAAAAAGGAATTGGGAAAGCAAATGCTCAATTAAACAGAAGCAAAAAGAATTTTGGAAGAAATAAGAATTCAATTGAAGGAAAAGGATGAAAATTGTGAAAGGTCAGAATCGGAAATTGTTTCCTTGAGAAGGGAGCTAGAAAAGACAATTACTAAGTTGAACCAAAGCATCATGTCATATCCCATTTTGTTACATGATACAGTATTATTGGATACAGATAGTCTATTTGTTACATGACACAGTATTGTGGGATATATACTTGTATATATAGTTGCATATGACGCATAACAGTATTGTTAACCTAAAATCTATATAGACATGTATGTTTATTTAGATCAGAGACATAGGGTGATCTAACCACTTGGGTGATTATGTTTTATTCATTATGATTATTAGTAGAGTTGATTGTTATACCATATTATAAGCATATCTGAATATTATTTTATATATGAAAATTATTCATAATGGACTAACCACAACTTGGTGTTTGAGTGCGACAGGATCCATCTTTTACCTCTAACGAACGGCAGAGTATCATAGAACAGAGGAACCTAGTTCCTTTCAAGGTCGCTTGCATGACTTCTGCACACACACACTAATCATCTTCATGATTTCATATAGGGTGGGATAGTAGTTAGTTGTGAGTTAAAAATCGTTTCTTGCTTTAGTTCTTTGTTAATAACTCCATAAAGATTATTTTGAATATAAGTACATATAAGACATATACGTGTATATGTATATGTGCATGTAAGTAAACTAATTATGAATATATGGTGCATATGCCTATACACGATACATATACATATATATACGTGTATATGAGTATGCACACATATATCATAATTAATTAATACTTAAGTACATATATATGTATATTTATAGTATATATGGAATAATGAATAATGTTCAAATGAGATAAATGCTACCATTGTATTTAATTAAAGTAATTAAATAACAACTTGTAAGTGAAAATAAAGGATAGAGAAATCACTCATCCGTAAATGAAATTGGAATAATGTTATTATTTTGTTTAACCAGAAAGAAATATGTACAATAATTACTATGCTTGCAGCCAGGCGGAAATAATTACAGCAGATTATTTTATTTGTCTGCAAGTATAGTTTTTATTTTAATTAGAAAAAGAAGGAAGAGATTTATGAGAATGATAAATATTCTTTAGCACTAAAATAAATAGATTATAGTAAATTATCCTCTCAGCCAGTGGTTTTGCCGTGCCGACATCTGCAGGAAAGGAGACAATTGGCAACCATGTCTCATGAGGTGTTAAACAGAGAACATAGGAATTATTATCCAGGCTTTACTTGGCATATTTTTATCATGAAATAAGACACCTGGAACCTGGAAAGGAGTGAGGACAAGTCTATTAAAAAGAGAATTTAGAATGTGAAGGGGTCGGTAGAGAAAAATAAAAAAATCATGAAGAGAAGAGGAAGCAGGAAAGGAAACCAGAATATGGACAAAGTAATTAAGTTTTTTGGTGGTATTAAGGTATGATCATTTGGTTCTTATCTGAGCACTGTTTTGTCATGAATATGTAACAGATAAACTATTTCCTGTATTTGTTATTCTGCAATGCAAATAGGGATTTGCCTAAATTTTCCCACAAAACCTGAAGCAAAGGCGAAACCACTCAATAAATATTGTTACAGTTTTCACCCACTTAGGGCAAGCTGTAAAATCTGGTTTTGTAGTACCCAGTTGAGGAACCTGTGAAACAAACAAAGCAAACAGAAATTCAACCAAGCTTTTATCATAAGAATGACTGTAAAAATTAAATATATAGAAAGCTAGGTTTTATCAGTGCATAAATTTAATGAAATTCCTTACTAGACTGAGTAGCTGAGACCAAGCAGGGAATTCCACAGCAGAGAAAATGCTGAAATTGAAGGAAACAATCCTTGAATAGCCGAATCTAGGGCACAAATTAAATAAGGAGAGAGGGAAACCTGCGTGGGCTTCCATTGGGGTGTTTTTCTCCAATGGAGACTCCTCCATTAGAGAGGCGCTCTCTGATGGAGTCGCCTCCATTAGAGGTGCCCAAGTCTGCCAAAATAATTTCATTAACAAAAGAAGCTTTGGTTTTTTTTATATATAGTTTGATCATAGGTATGTGAAATCCAATGCTGCTACAGTTATTATAGAAATTTCTGATTATAAACAACTGGAACAAGAGAAGAAAAATCTCTGTTCATAAAAACAAGTGATATACTCCATTATATAACATTTAGTCATTATTAAATGTAAACGTTTAGTTAGCAAGAGATTTGGGAGGAAGTAATTAAAGCTAAACAAAAATAAATGAAATGCTATATGGAAGGAAAAACAATATTTCCTTAAATGCAAAATTAACAAAGAGTAAAATATGGAAAGATGTGTATCTCTACTTTACTGAAGGATGAATCGTATTTTATTAACTAGTAAGAAACTAGTAATGAGATTTCAAATTGAAGGAAGTAATACTTGGACCAAAAATTACTTAATAATTTAAAGGCTATAAATATACGAGCCAACATACATGATTGCTTATGGTAGATTCCAAGCGGAAATTTTCCGAAGGATTGGAATCATGAATACTGTTTGAATTTATAGTTGCTTTCTATATGTTTGCCTGGGCAATGGGTAGAATTGCATAGTTAAATTCATGGTCATGTATGGTGACCTTGAGGAAACTAGTCTCCTCGGGACGGGTCGGGCTGCTTGTGTGGGTAGCACTGGGAAGCATGACTTTGTGGTAGGGTGGATGTCGCTTCTATGATGCTCTCTCGTCTTCGGGTGTACAAAGGAGGAGCTAGGGCGAGGAATCCATCAAGATGCCACAAACATCTATAAACCTTCATGGAACTAAAGATATGTATTTTATCTTTGATGTATCTTGTTATTTAAATTTCAAGAAGAGAATTGAACTTGACTCATGATGTATTCATGTACTGATTATGTACTTATGTATTGATTATGTACTTGACTCATGATGTATTATGTATTGTGCACCAAGTTGGTTTGATATAATGTTGTAGGAACATTATGATATCACTTGAATGTATATCCGAAGACGAAAGAGCATCATAGAAGCGACATTCACCCTACCACGAAGCCATGTTTCCTAGTGCTCCCCACACAGGCAGCCCGACCCGTCCAGAGGAGACTAGTTTCCTCAAGGTCGCCATACATGACCGTGAATTTAACTATGCAATTCTACCCATTGCCTAGGCAAACATATAGAAAGCAACTATAAATTCAAACGGTATTAATGATTGCAATCCTTCGGAAAATTTCTGCTTGGAATCTACCATAAGCAATCATGAATGTTGGCTCATAGATTTATAGCCTTTAAATTATTAAGTAATATTTGGTCCAAGTATTACTTCCTTCAATTTGAAATCTCATTACTAGTTTCTTATTAGTTAATAGAATAAGATTCATCCTTCAGTAAAGTAGAGATACACATCTTTCCATATTTTACTCTTTGTTAATTTTGCATTTAAGGAAATATTGTTTTTCCTTCCATATAGCGTTTCATTTATTTTTGTTTAGCTTTAATTACTTCCTCCCAAATCTCTTGCTAACTAAACATTTACATTTAATAATGACTAAATGGTATATAATGGAGTATATCACATGTTTTTATGAACAGTGATTTTTCTTCTCTTGTTCCAGCTGTTTATAAACAGAAATTTCTATAATAACTGCAGCAGTGTTGGATTTCATATACCTATGATCAAACTATATATTAAAATATCAAAGCATCTTTTGTTAATGAAATTATTTTGGCAGACTTAGGCGCCTCTAATGGAGGTGATTCCATCAGAGAGCACCTCTCTAATGGAGAAGTCTCCATTGGAGAAAAACGCCCCAATGGAAACCCACGCAAGTTTCCCTCTCTCCTTTTTTAATTTGTGCCGTAGATTCGACTATTCAAGGATTGTTTCCTTCAATTTCAGCATTTTCTCTGCTGTGGAATTTCCTGCCTGGTCTCAGCTACTCAGTCTGGTAAGGAATTTCATTAAATTTATGCACTGATAAAACCTAGCTTTCTATATATTTAATATTTACAGTCATTCTTATGATAAAAGCTTGGTTGAATTTCTGTTTGCTTTGTTTGTTTCACAGGTTCCTCAACTAGGTACTACAAAACCAGATTTTACAGCTTGCATGAGTGGGTGAAAATTGTAACAATATTTATTGAGTGGTTTTGCCTTTGCTTTCAGGTTTTGTGGGAAAATTTAGGCAAATCACTATTTGCATAGCCAAATAACAAATATAGGAAATTGTTTATTTGTTACATATTCATGACAAAACAGTGCTCAGATAAGAAACAGACACAGTTACCGGATAATCCATCCCTTCTCCCTTGGTACGCGTATCACCGTATCGGATACAGATACTCATAGGATATGGCTCGGATACTTCTTGGATGCCGTACCCAAAAGAGACCCTATTTTTTTCCCGTTTTGGATATGCGCAGATGCAGCATTCTCATGATATTTGTGCTGTATCCCAAAAATATTAACCCTGGAATGTTAAAAATTGCCGCAAGCAACTGTTCTATGACCTAGCATGCTGATTTCTTGTTGCAGGGAACTACTCTGGACCAACACGCACACAATGGAAATATGTCTTTCTACGCGATTGTATTTACTGAAATAATCGCATTCATTCTAAAGTTGGAGATATAGTGTCAACAAGCAATGGAGGAAGAGTAAAATTTTATTAATTGGTGATACTTTTTTTAATTTTTGGCTTTTTTGTTTTACTTCACATTGTAAACTTTTATTTGTATATTAAGTTTAATACATATAACTTTTTTTTAAGTTTATTTTATTAATATATATTAGTTATATTAAATTTAAATTATTTAATATTATTTATTGCTAATCTATCTATCTATCTATATACACACACACACATATATGTCGTCTCTAGCCGTATCCATATTAGGGGTCTTGAAAAATAGCCAAATTCGTATCCGATACCGTATCTGTGTCCATGCAACTCTGATATATATATGTTATATATATTTGCTTGGGACATAATACATCTGTGTGTGTGTGTGTACTTATTCATGATAATACATCATTGAGGAATTCATCTTTCATTTATATACATTGCACAATGCAATATATATATATATATATATATATATATATATATATGTTACATTGTTGCTTCTTTTGTTAATTCTACATCTCTCTATGAAGAGAATGGCAGGTAACATGCATACTTGAATATGTGTACAATGAGGTAGTTTACATGTTTGGGAGGCAGGAAAACCTGCAGTTGATGTCTCTCTGCTGTAGGACATGCATGTAACAAGCAGTGGAAATCAACTACCGCAAAACACACAGAAAATTCCTAAACAAAATGAAATACTCTTAACCCTAACAGCTGAGAAAATGCTATCAAAGCAATTTCTCAATCTTATAAACAAACAAGCTGGAAATTTGGAAAGCGAACAAAACATATGCAGATTTTGGTAAAAAAGTAGAACAAGATTACAAAATTGCAGGTTTGGGCTGCATAGATTTTCACGGAAGATTATCACACTTTGGAGAATAATTGAGACGAACTACCTCCCTTTCCTTTATGATTTGGAACTTCTGAGTTTTGAAGGTTTATTTTAGCATGTAAATTTTTGAAACTTAAATGAGTATATCAGACAATCCTTGTACCCATTAAAGTGCTTATGAAAATCGTGTGTGTCCTATACCCACATCTTATGGCGGGTAGCAGATAGACAGTTAAGATGTAATATATTCAAGTCCTTTTTACAGATATATAGCTTCTGTTTTGGATAGTGAAATTTCTTGACAGACAAAAGTTTGTTAGTGACAATATTGTTGCGTATTTTTCAACTATGATGGAATTGTCAAGTTGTCCTGCTGTTGTTAGTATTACTCCTTTGAATGGGTTGCATTCCCACGCTTAAAGGGGTGCCATCTACATAGGGGGTTTATATTACAGTCCAAGAAGACATACAATAACAAAAAAAACAGTTGTAATGGAAAATGAAGGTCCAGCATAAATTACCAAACCCTATTTTGCCTGTATGACCTAGGTGTAAGTTGTGAACAGTATCTATTTCAATAGCATCTCACTCGGCAATATATTAACAACAATGAACAAGGTCCAAATGTAGGTTTAAAACTTGTTACTTCCCTTTAGGGCCTGTTGATACCCGGGACGTAATATGTGAACTTAAATGTCATTTTTTTGCATGTCCTTGGAATTTTGTGGACATAATTTTCCATCTGCAGATGTGCTATTCTCCTTTCCTAATGTAGAATTAGTATGTTATAATTATAGTTATTAGTAAACTCCAGTATATGAACGAGGCCCGTATCTCTGTCCCCATACCCACAAGTTTTGTTGACTACATATTATAGAAACATATTTTCCCTTATTGAATAACAATTGCTTTGGATAATACGGATCCTTCTCTTTATTTTTTTCCCTTTAGGGCCTGGTGATACCTTGGATGCAATGTTTTAACTTTAAGGTAATTTTTTTGCATGTCCTTGGAATTTTCTGCACAGAATTTTCCATATGCAGATGTGCCATTCTCCTTTCCTAATGCAGAATTAGTATGTTACAATCATAGTTATTAGGAAACTCCAGTATACGAACGAGGCCCATATCTCCATCCCCATAACTGCAAGTTTTGGTGACTACATATTTTATACAATATAGCTATACCTTTAATCATTTACTCACATATTCTAATTTTAATAGCAGTCCCATTCCTGTCCCTGTTATTTTCCATGGACCAGCCAGGACTCAAAACTTAAGACCCACCATGCATGCTGGTGTGCTCTACCACTCAGATACCAGTCCTCTTTGTGACCAGAGATTTTGGTAGGCTGCTTATTAAGTTATTACGGTTCAGGTGTGACTCATTTCTCCATGTATGCTGGGGTGCTCTACCAATGAGCTACCAATCCTCTTTATGACTGAAGATTTTTGGTAGGCTCCTTATTATGGTTTGTGTTTGGCTCATTTCCCAAACACCAATAGGCAATATATGTAACAACATTGCAAAATAGAGAACATAGCTTAGCAACCGATCCCTCTCATATGCAGTTAATTCTATGGTGCAGTTATTAATTATTCAGAACAGACCCTGTACCTGTACCCATATCCCCATATCTCCAGGTTACCATGGTTATATTGTATATTTAGGTATTTGCTTGCTGTAATGGTTCAAATTGACTGCATATATTCTTGTAATGTTTAACCATGTTACCAAAGAAATTACTCATTGACAGGTCTTGTGTTAGTGTAGACATGCTTACAAAATGAAAATTCTCTCATAGCATTCAGATTTCCTTTTCTTAACACAGAAATTTTGATTCAAAGTGAAGCTGCCTATTAAATTATATTTTAATTGCAGAGTGGGATGATAAGGAAGACGAGAAAGAAGCTTTACAACAGTGGGAGGATGATTGGGATGATGATGATGTCAACGACGACTTCTCCCAGCAACTAAGAAGGGAACTCGAGAGCAATCCAGAAAAAAAATAGGATTATGCTTGTCCCTTCAATGCTATTGCTTTGCTTATGAAAATGCCTTGAATGATAGATCTAGGTATAAACAAGCAAATAGAAGAACCTAATTCAGTTGAATGTGGGTCATCTTATTATTTGGATCATATTTACATTAAGTAAAACAATTAAAAGCATTAGAGCCAATCTCGTGTCAATGATTATTTACATCCAGAAGTTTTAGTATCAATTGCATCCATATATTTTAAGTTTTATGCACATGAAGTTAAAGACTCTTGGCATTTGACATTAGTATGCATTTTGGAGATCCTCCTTTTATTTAAAGAGTGAGTAAAGTTAATTCCTTTGCATATTTAATGTTTGTTGTTGTGTGTTGAATATGTTCTTGTAGCTTTCTGGCTGTTGCAGTTTCTTGATATAATCCAAAGATTGAAAAGATGTTTCTTGCCAGGCTAGGAAGGAATACATCTTGAGTACTTTTTGTAGTCTGATCTTGGTTGGTTCTAATTTTTTTTTTTTTCAGATGAGTAATGTAGCATTTTTTGGTTTGTCAGAATATACAAATATCCCAGTACTTAAGGTGAATTTTTGTTCCTTTTTCATATAATGTGATTTATGCTATGGAAGTCATGGAACTAACAAGGAAATATATATGTTAGCAATAATTATAGGGAACATAAATTAAATAAACAGGAGAAAGAGGAGAGAAGGGATCACATTTTTAACTGCTAGTTTTCCACACCATACTACTACATATAATTTGTGGCACTCCATTCCTGCCCTGCCTTGCCACCGCTCGCCGCCACCCCACCCCAACCACACCCCACAAAAAAACAAAAAACCAATTCATCCTCAGTGTTAGAAACGTCAAATACACGAGGGATTCACACATTCTTGCCAATAATCTAATTTTCTAGAATATTTATGGATCCAACACCTGGTGCATTCATGGTTTGTTTTGTTGTATGTATTCGCAGTAACGATGCTTATGTGGATTTGGTAAGAGAACAGCCATAGTGGTAGATGACATATCATGAACCAAATAAAAAACATTTCATTGTCCATAGGTAGTGCCAAGGTCTTGCACCATCGGCCAACCAATCGTTTAGCCATCACAATGCCATTTACATCCAAATCCCTTACAACCCTGACAGAATCCATCAAACAACATCTTACAATGTCATGTACAGGTTGGTAAAAAATTCCTCCATGAGATCACTTCACATGAGGACCCTTTATGCCATCTGTTGAATAATCATCCCAGACAAGTTTCTCTCATGTAGCTGTAGAAGCCTATTGTTGAATCTGCTTGACTTAGCAGGATTGGATATGCTTACAGGACCCTTACCTTAATCTGCAGAGGCATTTGGAGTTTGTTTTGTTCCATCTAGTTGAGGATGCAAAGTACACAATACTCTCCAACCATACTTGCTCTAAAGAGCTCAACACTTTATTTTGATGCTCGAGGGTTTGGTGATTTTTTTTTTTCTGTTTGGCTTTCCTTGCATGTCTTTCATAATTTTCTGGGATTTTGATCTCAAGTTTCACCTCCAATGGGTCCTGGCAGACGGGAAGGTCGCCTCCCTTCCAGTTCATTTAGGGACAAGTAGCTAGGTTTGGAGCTTAGATTTAGGAAAAGGAAGTTGATGCTCTGATAGCAATGGTAGGCAACAAGAAGATTGCTATGACAGGCAATGGATCAAATTCTTGCATGCTGGCCCGAGGATTCTCCACTTATTATTATTTTTTAGACTGCAGGAATTGGCATAGCCCCCTATAACCTGTACTGCGCCGGGTAAACTTTTTAACGTGACCGGTGGCGCTGGCATGACATGCCCTCCAGTACCATGTGGGCAGGGGGATTGGACCTCGTGACCTCTTGCCTGCAACATGATGCTTTAGCCAATCGAGCCAGGGCCCCTGCCCAAAAAGTAGAACTCCACTTATTAATTTGGATGTAGAGGAAATTAGGAAAAAGTCTCCACTTTCCAAGGTAGGAGTTTGATTTGTCATTTCTTGGGCTCCCAACTTTCTCTGGACGAGCTTTATCTCCAGACCAAGAAAAATCGGAAGACTAATGGAGAATTTGATCTTTAGTTTTATGCAAAGGCCTATTTTATAGCCATTTTTGCAAATGAATTTTATAGGGACAGGGCTTTTGGGGGTGGGCCTTATTTCTTCAGAAATGAAGGTCTATTTATGAAGCATTGGCATGTGGGCTTCAATTCTTCAGAGGAAATCCCTGCTACAACCCCTGTTTGGATACACATGTTTGTCCTCCCCCAAGAATTTTGGTCTCCTTATGTTTTTGAGATGATTGCCAAATCTTTGGGGTGGTCATTGATGTCTTTTGACCTTATCATGGAAAAGGCCTCTTGGTTTATGGTCAAATCTCTATGTAACCTGATCTCACCTCCTCTCTTCAAAAAAGTATAACGCTGAAAGCTGGAGATTTCAAATGGTCTCAAGCTTTGGATTATGAAAGTATTCCCTTTAGATGCAGGGGATGGCATGAATACAGTCATCTCATTTGTGAATGTCCCATATTTCAAAAGAAGGCCCAAAAAGATAAGAGGGTTTCATCAAACCCAAGAAGTAGACAACTAGAAACAAAAACTTGAGATCTATTTTTAGCAAGGCCATGGAGGGCGAGCAAAATAATCAAGCTAATGAGGAGTCAGTAAAGGAAACCCAACTTCCTTTGAATGAGGTGATGAAAAATTAAGAAGTGCTAGTTGATTATAATATTAAGGGCGATCTGGAAAATCTTTTGGAGGATATTGTGGAGCCTTAAACAGTCCAAAGCCCTAGAAAAAGATTTAAGGGGAAAGTTTTCCTTATTCTTCTATTCATAGGGGAGGAAGCAGGATAAGAGCAAGGAATATCAGGAATTCCTAGAATTTTTTGGACTAAGTTCAGAGCAAGTAGGCAATGTGCAGTCACCTCCTCGTAAGAGAGCAATAAGGTTGGAGTCCCCATAGGCATATAGCTCTACAAAATGCAGCTTTGGCTGATGTTGCAGTTGAGCACCAGTCTCTTCTAGAAGATGTCTTGGCAGGCACCATGAAATCTAATGCTGATCGATGAAGCTTGTTTTGCTTGTTATACTTACATCGCTTTTTCAAGCAAGCATGCACTGCCTTTTGCTTATGCATGTATGCTTTTTGCATGCATGCATGCTTGCTTTGCTTTTCATACTATATTTTTTTTTTCATGCATGCTTTGCCTTTTGCATGCATGCATGTATATGGATAGATTGCATGCCTCTAGAAGTGCACGTGTGCTGTTAGCAATTTAGCATTTTCTACATGCTGGGTTTATAGCTAACTTTTTTAGAAAGTTACCTTTGTCTTTTGCATACTTTGTTGTTCCGACATGCAGGCCTACTGTTTTAGGTAGTTGTTTTAGAAGGCAGTTACCTCCTTCTCTGCATGTTTGGATTTTGTCACATGTCACCTATTGTAATTTTGGGACCTGTTCCTGCATTTTGATAATTATATTTTTTAACTTCATAAAAAAGAGCTCCGCACTTTGACAATGGCAAGTGACATGTTCGAAAGGAATGAATTGCCTTAAAGACAGTCACACATCCTGTAAAGAACCCTCCCTTTGTTATGTTTATTTTAAAGCGTTGTAAGAATTAATAGGCACGATCTTTCCTTTTGGAAATTGTTGCCAATATCAATGAAGATGGGACTGGTGGATGGGATGTTTCATCCATGCTTTTTGTTCAAATTTTCCTCTTTTTTCTTCTTTAATTTTTTTCCTTTCTTTTTATTTTGAGGGTTAGGGGAGAAGTTGGGTGGGGGTAAGGGGAAGGAAGAGCCATAAGGATAGAATGTCAAGTATCCTCTACAATCAGCCTTGGATGATTGGAAAAGAAATAGGTTTTGTTAATTTTTGTGAGAGATTGATTCTTGCTTTTAGAATGAATCTCAAAATAGGTTGCAAACTATGTACCTTGTTACCTTTTCTTTGAAGTTTTCTTTGAGAGAGGCTTTATATGACAAGTTTTCCAACATTTGAGTCCATTGTGAACCATGTAATTGCTTACAATAGAACCCCAGTGCTCGATTGCAAAATTTGCAAGAGCCCTTGTGTCCTCATCTTGATGTTGTGAACTTGTGGAGTATCTCTTAGCAAGGCATCTTCCCAAAAGTAAAATTTCTTTTCATTCGCTAGCGTCCATCTTAATTTTGGGTTCAATATAAATCTGTAGCATTTAGTATAATTCCATATAGCCGAACTCCACTAAAAAAGTTAGTGAGAATTGGAGGCTGCTTGGGGAATCCTAATATTTCACGTGTAGGATTTCACTTCACTTTCTGTCTTTCGCCTTATAACTTATAAATAATAGTTTTTCTCCAATGCTTCATTCACTCCCTCACATTGTCTAAAACCTACTGCTGTGAATTTTGGTAAGCAAATGTTTGCCTCGGAAACCAAGCTAATCTTGCTTTTGCTTTTCCATGTCAGTCCATAGAAAGAGTCCATGTCATGTAAGTTGACATTGTTCGTAGAGATGATTGTATTAGTTTGTGCTATACTAGCGAGTGTCAACTACTCGCCTTTTCATGATGAAAGTTTGTTTTGAATCCTTTCTAGAACCGGTTTTGCTACTTACCTTTTTGAAGCTTTGCCCTCCACCAGATGCATTCTTAGGTAAGAACTAGGCAGCTTCCCAAATCCAAATCCCAAGATAATTAGAAAATGTAGTGTTTCTAAGGACATTTAGAAAATATATGTTGGATTTTTCCGAATATACCTTTTTTCCTACAACAAATACATTTTTTTTTATCATATGTTCTTCCATTCTCTAGCTTCCTCATCTAAGGGATTCCCCATTAATACTGTGCAACAATTAGTTGGTGAGAGAGGGGATTGATACCAAAAGTGGTCTAAATACCTACTATATTCCCATCAACAGCAACCTTCTTGTTCCTCCTTTCAATATCCTATTCTAGAGTAACAGATAAACACCAAGAAATGGGATCTTGTCTCGAGTCCACATGACGTCAGTAAGAATCTAACAGGGATCTGGTCTATTAGAACCGCATAAGACCAGAATCCTCTTAAGAATCCAAAAGCATTCAAAACTTTTATTAGGAAAATCCAATTAACTTTAGTATAAACATCGTTCTTATCCAATTTGATGATCTTTCATACCATTTTCTTGTGATTTTAGAGAATGAATTCTTTTATGAGCAATAATGTGCTAGTGAAAACTGATCACAAAGCTGCTGTGTTCTTCTTAAATAACTTGTCGAAGCTGACTTAAGATTTAACTTGAACTCTGAATTGCGAAGAGCAAGTGGTCTATAGGCATCAAATGCGTTTGCTTCATTCTTGTTTGAAATTAATGCCAAAAGGTTGGATTCTATTGTTTTTTTTTTTTCCATAATTACTTTATCTTTAAATCAGAATAATAACAATATATTGTAGACATAGGATAGTAAGAGTAGAATAACAAAATGAATTCACAATCAAGAGCAAAATAGAGCAGATCCACACGATATAAGCGAAATGAATGCAATATTCGATATCAAATTGAACAGTTCTGTAGGCACAAACTCCATTAGTCTTATAATAATAACAAAATTTGCAATATGATGTCCAAAACACCAAACAACTACTTACTATATATAGCATAATTAGCCTACGGTAATCCCATAATCGTAAAAGGTGATTACAATTATAATTATGAAATCAATAACTAGTCAAACGTTATGTGCACCACAAATTGCCATTTCATAACTTGATACATCTAACAGGCCAAGGGTGTAACATGCAACCCCTTCCATGAAATCTTTAGGTAAATTTTGAATAAATTTGTCTTCCCAAGTGGAATCTTCTTTCTTTAAGTTTTTCAGTTTGATGGAATACCCTACGATCATCCTAGTTTGCAAATTTACTCATTATCTGGATTATTGCTTCTAGTTTCAAAACGAACTTCCTTCTTAATCAAGCTTTTGATAAACTCCATGTGAATTAGAATGTTGTTACCAATTACTTTTTTCAAACAAGATACATGAAAGATTGGATGTATATATGTGGTTGAAGGCAACCAAGCGTTGTATGCCATTGTTCTAATCCTTTGCAACACCTTGTAGTGACCATAGTATTTGGGTGTCGATTTTTTTCCTATTGTTGGTTGAGAGATATCTACTTGTGTGCTTGTAATTTGAAAAATACCCAATCACCTACTTTGAAGTGCCTTTCACTTCTACATCAGTTGCCTTCTGTTTCCTTCTATTTTGTGCCATGGCCAAGTTCTTTTTGAGTCTTGCAAGGACTTTTTGATGTTGGATATAATCTTCCACTACATGAACCCTTGGTCATGCTCTCAATCATGATATTATAGGAGGTAGAGGGTACCTATAGAGTGTCATGAATGGTGACATCTTGATATAAACATGATAAGAAGTGTTATATCATTATTTAGCTAGTAGTAACCAATGGACCCAATCCCACTATTTTTTTAATGCAAAACAATGAATACATTCTTCCAAACATTTGTTGACTACCTCTATTGTCCACAACTTGAGGGTGATAAAAGGACTCATGACCTAGTTGAGTTCCTAAATAAGAGAAGAAATCAATTTAGAAATGTGAAAATGGGATCATGACCACTAAATTTTTTTCGAGTACCAAGTAGCTTCTAAATGTTTTCATGAACATATTTGTAATTGTGCTAACCATAAAGGGATGAGATAGTGCATATATGGTCAATTTTATAAATTGTATGATGAAGTCAATGGAAAACTCCTTCCAATGTTGACTATGAATGGCTAGGGGTTGTAAGAGACCTAGAGTCTTGGTTGTCTCAACTGTTCTTTACCAACATACTAAACATTCTACTACAAACTTATCTACATTGCCTTGGGTCCCTCCTATTTTTTTTTTATTAATCTTGTGATATGTTTTCAAGAAGCTGAAGTGTCTACACATTAGAGATGTATGAAGCTCCACCAAAGGCTTATTCTTGAGGCTTGAATTTGATAAAGACATAGCCTACCTATGTAGTGCAGAGTACCCTTTTCAAATATATTTATAAGATGCACTAAGATCATGTTGTGATTGCTAAATAAGTTACTAAATAGCTACCACACAACACATTATCTACCACATTATCATATCATAACACCTTGGTAACCAACTCTGTTGCTTTTCTCATCATAGCCTTGGTTCTAATAATTATTTGAGACTCATGATTTTACTTTACTTCGAAGATTCTCCCCATCAAGTAGTGGTGCCTTTACTTGATTGTATGTAGAAGCACTTAACATTTCCTTCTCACATAGTGGCTTGAGTAGATTCTTACATTTGAGTTGACCACTTTTAAAGGATATAGGTCTATCCTCTTAAATTAGAATTGGACTCATGCCAGGGTTTAGAGAATCACACTCAACAATGATTTTTTTAGTGAAATAGGGATTTGTGTATATAGCCTTTTTGAGCTGCACGGACGTTTTTTTTATTGTATGTTCCATTGAGATGAATCTTTTTTTAATGTGGTTGTTAATGGAGTTGCTTTAAGGCCACAATTCTTGACAAATCTACAGTAGAGCCTTGTTAGTCTAAAGAATCCTTTGAAGTTCTTGAGAGTCTTGGGAACTTGTTATTTTACCTTTGCCTTGATCTTGTTGGGATCCACCTTTACATCTTCATGTGAGAGGATGTGATCTAAGTACTCCAATTCCTGTCTATCTACTTTAGTAGTTGTAGAATTTGATGCACATAGGGGAGATGTTCTATGTTTTGTTGTAAATATTATGAAAAAATAGATATATTATGAAAAAATAGATACAAAACTTGAACAAAATTGGTTTGAACATGGAATTCATCAAGCTGTAAAATACAGAAAAAAACATTTGTGAGACCAAAGGACAATAGGTGAAAGCAATATTGTGTTGGTTTGGGCCATGACCTAATATAGAAACTCTTTAGAATAACCTTAGTTTAGATCTCCAAACATAATAAAAAAAACATATATTTTTAAAGCTTGATAAATGTTTTTTGGTATATTATTTATAATTATTTTTAAGTTCATATTCAGCCCCAAGGTGGGAGACAACTTTATGCTAATAACCATACATTGGAGATGCATAACAACCCTCATGTGTTTATAAGGTAGTTTTAGGAATATCCTCATCTTTGATTATGATTTGGTTGTATTTATATCTAAGATCTAGTTTAATATAGAACAATTCCCCATTTAACTTGTCAAGCATATCATAAATAACAAGTATAGGAATCTTGTCTTTGATGGCAAGCATATTGAGCTACTAACAATCTAGAAACATGCATCAATTATCATCCTTCTTGCTAACCATCATCATAGGAGAAGAGTATGTGCTTGTATAGGGGGATGGTACCAACTTTGAGCATTTCTAGGATTGTGTGTTCAATCTCATTTTTCTATACATGTGTACCAATATGTTAGAGACTATAATCTTGACTTACACCTCTTTCCTATAGGTCCCATCAAGTCACCAACACGTAGTACACCCTTGGGTTGCCTTTTCTCATATTTTGGTACCTAGTGCCTATATGTGTTTGCAAGACCACTCACACTAAGTCGTCTACCTATGTAAGGTTTACATTATATTATTTTGGGATATCTTCCTTGACTTAGTCGGCCTATCCTCTTTTCATGTATATGACTGATGTATATAAATAGTGGAAAAATCTCTCATTATTTCATCTATCTTGTTTTGATCATTACTTTAATTATAGTTTTTGGTGCCTTGGGGTGTCTAGTATTTCTTTTCAATAATCTCATATTTTTATATAAATACAAAAGTTTTAACCTAATGCATCACCATATCTATTTGTTGTAGAAAATAGAGAGAAGCTTTTGTTTTTGATATTGATAAAAGTGGATTTTTCAAAGGGTCGAGACCCTTTTACAACAAAGCAGCCAAAAGGTAGACGATACAAGTACCATGAGATATGAGACAAACAACACAACACAAAAACGATAGCCCCACTGCAATACAACAAAAACAAAACAACAAAAACTCAATACCCAAGGATCAGGCAACTACACAACCCCTGATCTCGATCTAGCAAACGTAACTCCCTCGACTCAAGGATGGGAAACAAAAACAGATTTTGGGAGGCCTTTCTTTCTTCTTTGGACAATTGTCCAAGACAACTCCGATTCCAAAGCCTCAACAAGGAGAGAGGAGGGAATCCTCAATCAACATTGCAACCATAGACAACTCGTGCAAAGAGGGGATTGGTCTAGACCTAGAAGTTGGAAGAGCCGAAGACAAAACTGGAGTTGGGATCTCCGCATCGCCCATCATGGGGGGGCAACGACCGTTAAAGGGGCAATTAGGGCCTGGTCAGAAGGACTTAGGAGGAGTCAAGGGGCTTGCTGCAACTTCGCCTGCCACAAGGGAAACCCCCTTAGGATCATGTCCCACCATAGAGGACACAAAATCCTAAGAAGGCTCATCATCATGGGAAGATCCATCTATCGGAGAGTCTGAAGCAGTGATAGTCAAGTGATCATCGAGGCCATTCTTTCACCATGTAGCCACGCCCTTATAGTGAGAGGACAATCGAAGGCCAAATGACCAATCGAAAACATCGTCTACATCTGAAGGGAAGACCCTCATAGTCTAGCTGTTGCGTCCAAGGTCTTTCCCTCACCATCAAAACTATATCTCGATGAAGAGGTTTGGAGATATCAACATCCACCAGAATATGGGCAAACGTAGAGTGTCCCATGAATGAAGTAGTGGGGTCAACCTTCAAGAAGCGACCAATTGCATTGTCAATGGCTTCATAGTAGGAATCTTCCCAGAATTGGAGGGGGAGATTTAGAAACCTAACCCACATTGCTCTGATGTTGAGAGGTTTGGTGAGTGGGTTGAAGGAGATAGACCATGGTTTGTGTCAGAAATGAAGGTAACTACTATATATGGAAATCTAAATTCAACTATAAATATGATCTTAACCAGTGTATAACCAAATGGAGATTGCAAGAAAATAAATCAGCAACATAGAAAAATATAGAGCAGAGGAACAAACACATAACAAATTGTTTACGTTGAGAAACTCTTTTGGAAAAAACTCAACCACGAAGAGAGGTCCAAGTCTGTATTATCTTCAGAAATAGAGATTACATACAATCCTTTCTTTCTCCTCTTCAGTCTTCACCCCTTCAACACCTACAAACAGAGTTTTCACTCTAACTCATTATGTTTCATTTCTACCACCATAACCCTATTTATATAGCATTTTCACCTTTTAAATGGCACATCCAAGTTGGTTATCATATCCCAATGTTTTCCTTGGGAAAATCCAAGCATTTATGACATAGAACAATGTAGATTGTAACCCCATTACTCACCTCTTACACATGGACAACTAATTTATCCTTATGGACACCTAATTTGTCCTATCTTGCAAGGTGGTTATCGTCTTCATGTGGAGGTGTTATAACCAACAAAAAGATCATTATAAGTGTTCAAAACAACCTCATGAGGAGTTGGGCAACCAAAACAACCTTAACCTCCAAGATTCTCTTATGGTAAATAGTAACTTCATGTCAATAAGTAATTAGTTACCAACCCCTGGTAAAAATTAATTACTGTACCAGTAAATCTTGATAATAAAAAATATTTACAAATGATGGTGAATTTCTCATCCCTTGTGAATGATTTGCAAACAATATTAGGAGTAATTAAATACATAGGATTTACAAGGTCGATGGCACCTTAATCCTAACAGTTTGATTGAAAGAAGCTTTTGTTACTATGGGGTGCACAAAAGTATTTCATCACTTCAACAAAAATGTACATGAGAGATGTTTTTAAGTTGCCCTTTCCATTAACAAAAAAACATAGAAATTGCTTCTGCAAGTACCTTGCACAACCAACTCAACATGCACAACTTCCTTTTCTAATATTAGACTAATGATAATAATACAAACAACTAACGATATACTAGGTTTCAACATTAGACTAGCAACCTAAATTAAGAGAAGCATGCCATATTACATAGCAAAAGCTTAGCAACCTAGACTAGATAAAAGAGATGTTGGCTTAGGAGAATAGCTAACAAAATCTAATGTGATCCAAAGGCAACATGTGATAAAAAACTCTGAAAATAAAGAAATGGAGAGAAACTTCTATAACCATGGGGTGCACAAAAGTATTTTATCACTTCTATGAAAAAGTACATGAGAGGTACTTGTAACTTGTCCACTCCACCAATAGACAAAGGAAGAAGTTGCAACTACTACAACTACCTTGCACTACCAACTCAATGTGGACAACTTCCTATTCTAACATTATTCTAATGATAATACTACTAACAGCTAACAATAGACTAGGTTTTGATTTTAGATAAGGCTAACTATAGGGGACGTTGTTTGAAACTTGCTGGTGTTGTCATTGATGTCAACAACTAGCAGGTAGTTCACTTGGTTTCCAAGTGCTTTTGAGAAAATTTGATAAAAAGGTGAGCAGTGTGACAGAGGTGTGCTTAGTGTTGTGCTCCGCATTTCTTCATAGTTGAAGATATGTTTGTGCAGTTTGGAAGTGTTGATCAGAGGTGTTATATCTATAGAGATTTAGGGTTTGGATCGTGCGGAAGTGGAAGAGGTGTTTGTCTGTGTAGATGACTGTCTGGGAGAAATGAGATTGCTCCACATTTCTCCGCATTGTGGTTTCTTGTCCCGTGGATCTGGGGATGTGCTTATACAGTCTATATCTACCTTCCCATGAAGTTCCTAGGGATGGGTTGCTCCGCAAGTCCAGTTATTGTGTTGATGTTCAGAGGTAGTGGATCCTGATGTGCAGATTGAAGACATTCTTAGTTTCAGGAGGTTGCGGAGGTGTTGCAAGAGTTTTTGATGGTGTTGAATGTTATGGAAAGGTGTGTGAATGCTGTGGAGTCTCTCTTTGGTCTACGTGGTGTTGTTGGACTTGGAGAAGCGTGGATGAGGTCATTTGCTCAAGTTTGGTCGACCTGGCTTATTTGTGCCATGTGCGGAGGTGCCTCGTGGATTGTGAATGTGATGAACAAGATGGTGATCCATATTTGGGTCCTAGTTAACCCTTGATATGGTCCACTTTCACTTCTTTCCACCGTGGAAGTGTTTAGTAACAACCTAATTGGTGTTGCACGCTTGAGGTGCACACACTTCATTAGGATCAACCTAATTGAGATAGGTCTTGGTTGTAGATGGTATAAAGGCAAGATGATGTTGAGTGGAGTAATGTAGAGAAGAGAATGCAAATGTGAATCAAGGGCAATAAGTTGTGTGTGAGCTTAAATGCTTATGACTCTGTAATACAGTGAGCAGAAGGTGTCTACATTTCAATGTGCCAAAAGTTGCTGAGGCAGTGAGCCAAATGTTGCAGATGGCAAGGAGTGGCAGTGGTGGATTTCTTCCGTTGCTTTGAGATAGTGAATCTCTCTGTAACAGTCTTCTTCTTCTCTCTTTTGGGCAATGAGCCCCTAGTAGTGAGCATTTCTTTTGGACAGTGAGCTCTTGACAGTGAGCCTATTGATTTTTGGTGTTGTTATTCATATATATGTGAGCTAATCCTCATTGTGGTTTTTGCCTTATTGGGTCTTCCACGTAAATATGGTGTTCTTATGTGTTTGGATGTGTTTGCATTGATGCTTCATATGTTTACGTTTTGCTAATGCATTATAAGAGGATGATGTTTGAAATTGCTTTGAGGGTTTAAAGTTTTAACATTCAACTAATTCACCCCCCCTCTTAGTTGTCCTGTGCATTCTAACAGACGTCTCTAAATTAAGAGAAGCATTCCTTTATTACAAAGAAAAATCCTAGCAACCTAGACTAGAGAAAAGAGATATTGCCTTAAGAGAACAACCAACAAACCCTCCTATGATCCAAAGGGAACATATGATAAAAAATGCAAAAAAGATGCCCCTATGATCTTTAAACAAACACCAAGCTAGTGATGAAACTTCTGAATCTTGAGGCAATCAAGGGGCTTGGGGAAGATGTCATCTGTCTGATATATACTAGAAAAATATAGAGGTTCTACAGTCTTCTTGGAGACCATCATTCACAAATACTAATACTTCACATCCATGTGTTTAGTGCAAGCATGAAAAACAAGATTTTTGCTCATCTTAATGATACTCTCATGCTACAATATTCTAGAATCCAATGGGATTGACTATTAATGCAAAGAGAAGTGGGAGTTGAGCAAGCAATGAAAAATAGAGATCATCAAGAAGCATACCAAGTTGTAATATATTCAAACTCTATGGAAGAATTAGCAACTATCTCTTGTTTTATACTATACCATGTACTCTTAGCTAAACTTATGTGCATAGTGTAACCTATAACATATACTCTATCATCAACACAACCCTATAGTATTGATGCAGAGCACGGTTGGATGATCTCAAATCAACTCAAAACTGATTCAACAAACCAAACTTTATAAACTTAGAACCCTAACTTGGAGGGTTTTCTCTCACAATCTTCCTATTCCCCTAGTAGTACTTCAAAGAGGTTTTTCCAACATAATTCTCAGGGCAGACATGATACACAAATGATGATCACAGTTATAGATACCCATTTGGACATTTAACAGCATATCAAAATCTCAGAGGTGGTCCCTTTGTACAGTACCTTTCAAAAGTGGACTGTCCTACTTCTTGACTAGACTTAAGGTAGTGCAGCAATTTGTGTTTTTTGGTCATAACTTTCAAACCAGAACTGATCTCCAAGAAAACAAACTTGATTCAAATACTGATTTGGCCCTTATTTAACTTATCTCGAAATTAGGGTAGGTTATTTTGTACGGAGATGCTCAAATTTGGACTGTTCTCACTCAAATTAGGCCTACTAGGGTTTCAAACTTGTTTTAGTAAAATGAACACAACTTGCTTGAAACTTGATGATGAAACCAACGCCAAAAGAAACTAGATTCACAACTTTACCAAACACAATTGATTTGGAGTCAAGATATGGCCGTACAGTGCCGTACTACATCAAGAAACAGTGATGCAACGTTCAGATTTGCAGGAAATCAAAGGAACTTTATTGCTCAAACTTCAAAATTACAACTTTTCCACCTTGCCTCGATCTCGCAAGGCATTTTTAAACCTTTCACAATCTTTCCCAATGGTTCACAATTGATTTTTCGAGTTCTAACTGTTCAACTTCCCTCATTTACAACTTATGACTCTTCATATTCCATGTTTTTGCAACTTTTGACAACTTGTGCAATTAGACATTTCCACACACCTAGTGACCTAACATGGACTCCAACACACATAATATGGTCTTAAATAACCTTATTTACATCAATCATGATCAAAACAAGACAAAACCCAAAATTAATTAACATGTGCATGAGGGTGCCCCTGCACCATACTTCCTAGGAAAAAAAATTTGAGTTCCACCTCAAATATGGATCTTCTTTTTGGTCTTCCAGTTCCTTTGCATGCGTGCATTATTTTCATTTTGCTAGATCTCAAGTACATTTGTATCTACTGGTGCACTTGTACTATTTGGTCCAACAACATGCTTCTTGAGCCAAGGCCAACTTGGTACAATGTAGCCATGTGATTTTGTTTGTTTTCCTGTTTTAACTTGACCTTGGATTGTAATTGTAAATTTATTTTCTCTTTCATCCACTTTGTCTTCTTTACCTGCATAGGAAACAAACATATTAAAGAAATCATATTTTTCTTTTTCATACTTCACTTCTTCATCCACCTCATGTTGTTTGCCACACATTCTTTTCTCTTCATTATTCTCGAAATTCTTTGGTTGTACCTCAATCATACTTAGCCACTCATTTTCATTTTTGAATTGCTCATCCATTCTTCCATTCTCCTTGACATCAACATTCTCAACTCTTGGTTTTTCTCCTGAGAACCATGCTATCTCCTTATCCTCCATAACTATCTTCTCTTTTTGGACTATCCTTGAGTCCTCTGCAACTTCTTTTGTTGTCTCTTCTTCGTCTTCTTCCTGAACATTACCCACTTCAACATCAACGTCACTATTACTTTCATAAGTTTGAGCAAATTCAAAAGAAAACTCTTTCATTTCTCGTTCAATTGATTTTTCAAACATGTTGTTTTCAAAATTTATTACCTCAATCATTACCTCATTTGGCTTTGCTTCATATTGTTGTACTGCTGTCTTCTCACTTAACAATAAGCTTTCAATTCCTATGCACTCACCCTTCAAGGCTGTTAATGCAAATTTCATCCCATCTTTGTCCATAATGTCATGTGTGTTATTTTTTCTGTTATACTTCGTTGCCCTGCTATAATGCCACAACCTTCCAAACATAAGGTGATACACATCCAAGTGTATAATATCACAAACTATTTCATTCTTATAACCGCCTATGTGAAACTCAACTTTGCATTGCTCATTTACAATTACCCGATTACCAGTTTGAAGCTAACTCACAGAATACGGTGTGGGGTGTGGTATTCTTTCCAAACCCAATTTATCTATCACGTATTCAGAAACAATATTATCCATGCAGATATCTGAAATCACAACTTGACAACATTTACCTTTGGACTTGCAAGTAGTTCGGAATAAGCTTTCCTTTTCCATCTTACTTTCTTTCTTGGCTGCAATTTCTTCCTCCACCATTTCTTCCTCCTCTAGCTTCTTAGCCAACTTGAACAATGTATTTAACAATGATGATGCCTTTTTCCCATCTTTCTTATTAGTAAAAGTCATCTTTAAACATCAAATCTATTGAACCACGTTATCCAAATTAGTCAAATCACTTCCCAAAATCTTCTAGCTCTAATACCAGTTTGATGTAGAGCAGGGGTGGATGATCTCAAATCAACTCAAAACTGATTCAACAAACCAAACTTTACAAACTTAGAACCCTAACTTGGAGGGTTTTCTTTCACAATCTTCCTATTCCCCTAATAGTACTTTAAAAGCGGTTTTTGCAACACAATTCTGAGGGCAAACATGATACACAAATTATGAACATAGTTACAGATACCCATTTGGACATTTAACAACATATCAAAATCTAAGGGGTGGTCCCTTTGTACAGAGCCCTTCAAAAGTGGGTTGTCCTACTTCTTGACTAGACTTAAGGTGGTGTAGCAATTCGTGTTTTTGGTCATAACTTTCAAACCAGAACTGATCTCTTAGAAATCAAACTTGATCCAAATACCCATTTGACCCTTATTTAACTTATCTCAAAATTAGGGTAGGTTATTTTGTATGGAGATGCTCAAATTTGGATTGTTCTCACTCAAATTAAGCCTACTATGGTTTCAAACCTATTTTAGTAAAATGAACACAACTTGCTTGAAATTTGATAAAATTACATGAAACCAATGCCAAAAGAAACTAGATTCACAACTTTATTAAACACAATTGATTTGGAGTCAAGATATGGCCGTTAATACCGTACTATATCAAGAAACAGTGATGCAACAATCAGATTTGTAGGAAATCAGAGGAACTTTATTGCTCAAACTTCAAAATTAGAACTTCTCCACCTTGCCTCAACTTCACAAGGCATTTTTAAATCTTTCACAATCTTTCTCAATGGTTCACAACTGATTTTTCAAGTTCTAACTGTTCAACTTCCCGCATTTACAACTTATGACTTCATATTCCATGTTTTTGCAACTTTTGACAACTTTTGCAATTAGACACTTCCACACACCTAGCGACCTAATATGGACTCTAACACACATAACATGGTCTTAAATGACCTTATTTACATCAATTATTATCAAAACAAGACAAAACCCAAAATTGATTAACATGTGCATGAGGGTGCTGCTACACCAAGTATGCATTAGAGTATCTAACAAGTTGGAAATTCTTGTTTTGACAATATTCAAGGCCATAAGTCTTTGCTGCCTGAAGGTAACAAAATATACATTTGGTAGCATGCCAATGATTCTATTTGGGCTTATGAATAAAACATGATAGAACCCCAACAATATAATAAATATCAACCCCAGTGGTCATCAAGAAGATCAAACTTCCAACAACCTATTTATACGTAGTTCCATCAATAAAAGCACCATCTCCAATCCTTAGACAACTTCAAGTTGTTTTTCATGGGAGTAAGAGTGAGCTTAACATATGTCATTTGAAATCTATTTAGTACGCTAGAGATATACTTCCATTGAGAAATGAAGATACTGTGTTGACATTGATCCATTTCCATGCCTATGTAATAGTGGAGAATATCAAGATTATCATGTCAGATCCATTCTATAATTCATTAATTACCATCGTATTCATTGTCATCACTCCTTGTAAGAAGGAGATCATCCACATATAAAATTAGAATAATAATATGATGACTCTGAACCTAGATATAAGGAATATTACCTGACTCACTTCAATGAAAACTAATCTACTAAAGGTATTTATCAATCCTGGCATACCATACCCTAGGCACTTATTGGAGTCCATGTAAGGGTATTACCAACTTAAATGCTTTGGACTCATGAATAACAACCTCAAAACCTTGAGGTTGAGTCATATAGAATTCCTCCTAAAAGTCCCCATTCAAGAAGGTATTTTTTACATCCATTTGATGGACTTTCCTCTATTTTGAATAGTAAGAGAAAGAACAAGTCTAATTGTATGCCACTTGGTAGGAGCAAAAGTTTCTTCATAGTCAATCCTTGCTTGTTATGCAAAAAATTTTGGAAAAACCATTCCTTATCAGTTGATCCATGTGGCTTCTACTTAATCTAATATATCCTTTTTGATCCAATGGGTTTCACTTCAAGAGGACAATCTACAAGAACCCAAGTGTTATTCTTAATGATGGCAACATACTCTTGATGCATGGAAATCCTTGTAGTTTGCTTAGAAAATGCCTCATTATAAGTATTAAGTTATATAGGAGATGCTACAATGGCATAGTCGACCCATTTGTAAGTCTTTTGGGGTCCAGTGTTACCAATTTCATTATCCTTAAAATCAAGAAAAGTTTGTTGTGCCCATTTTGATAATGATCTAAGTTATCAAAATCTGAAATACCAGAAGGCTCTCTAGGAGGTTTTTGTGAAGCAACCTCAATATCTAAAAGATGTTCAGGGAATTTTGCAAGAGGGGGGAAATAATCTATCTTTTGAACTTAGGGAAGAATCTAAAATCTCTAAGTTAGGAGTAGAAGAAAAGGTATTCCACACTTGACAACATAATTCTAAAGACACAAGTAGTGGTTTTTCTATCATTCTCATAATGAATAATAAATTGTTCAATCCAAGATTGCTATAACTAAAAAGGGTTCATGTTCATGGATTAAGTAATGGAATGCCTACACTAATTACATATCAAATTGATATTAGAGCATGGTTTTTATGTCCCTTATGTGGGTTTTTGTAATGTAACAATTTTGTAATTTTATGGTTGTTTACCAAGTAGCTAGTGCTAGAGAAAAATTGCCTCGATTCCTTTGCATCAAGAAATATCCATAAGAAGGTGGAGTAGAGAAATAAAAAACATGGGTCTTGAAGAAAAAAGAATACCTCTATATGGTGAAGAGAGATTCACAAGTTGGAGGGGGATGTAAAAAACATTTTTCATTGCATGGAGAAGCGTCAAAGGTTAGAAAACATTATGGAGGCTCTCATGGGTAGGGTGGGAGTTTCCATGGAGATCATAAAAGCAAATGAAGAGTTGAAGATTCAATAATGTGAGAAGGAGCAACCTCAAACCAACCGAGCTCAACCTCCATTCAAAGAAGAGGTCAAACTAGGAATTCAACCTTATGAAGCTAAAGTGAATGCTAAAAAAATTTGATGATTGGTTAGCTTAGTTAGAGGTATATTTTAGATTGTATCTAATTAGAGTAAATTAACATTTTTGTTTCAAATATTAAAGTTATCTAGTATTGATGTAACTTTGTAAGCTATGTTAATTCCTTGGTTATGAGAAAGTTACCACCAAATTATAAATGGAATGATTTAAAAACATTGATTAGGAGAAAAATTAATCCTATTTTTATGAGGAAAGGTCTATTGATTGAAAATATTTTAGGAAAAAACAAGGCCAAAATGTGCAAGCTTATACAAGTATTTTTTCACAAGTAGGTGGTCCAAATGGGAAAAAGATGTGTTGGATCGTGACATTCTAATGAAGTGCATATGTTGGTTGCATAGTCACCTAAGGAGGCTTGTTTTGTTTGATAATAGTAAAGAAATAAATGAGGCTTTATCTCAAGCTCATTAAATTGAGATGAACAAGAAAAAAGGTTTACCTTCCTCTTCAGATACTCGAAAAGAGCAAGGTGGTTCCAAGCCAAACAGAAGGGGTAAATGGAAAGGTAATTGTAGTGCTACTACTACTTTTGCTAAGAAGGATTTTAATGGACATTGTGGGCATTGTAATAGTGGTAGTCATACATATGGAACTTGTTGAAAATTGCATACATTGATGCATCCAATCAAAAATAAGAAAAAAGGGTAATAACTTTGACTAATTCAAAGAAAAGAGTTTTGGAGTAACTTCAGTGTGGATGAGAGGATCATGTGTAACTCCATTCATCAAAAGGTATGTTTGATTAAGAATGAAGCTCAAGATAACGCTGAACTTACTAAGCTTTTCCATATCAAAATCAAGATTAAGAAGACTAAAGTTTATGTTCTTTTTTAATTTTTTCGCACAAGGCAATTTGATCTCAAATGAGTTGGTAGATAAAATTGTGTAAGATTATGGCTTACTGCTCTTGCTCGATGGTTAAAAAAAATGCTCTTATACCATGTAAGATTATGGCTCAAAGTTCTTGTAGAATGGCCGTAAACTCTAATACCATGTAATATTTAATGCATGTGTTGAATTAAATCTAACTTAAGGAACAAAATAGAGTCAAAGTAAAATATTTAGTGTGATCTACAATCCTACAAATTGAAGTGCTACAAAATAAAGATAACATATTTCCCATGGATGATCCAGAGTTTTTTGTTCACTCTACCCCTCCTGATCTCTATGCCAAGGCAAAGTTAGCTCTCCCAAATTCTTCATATCAACTATAACAATAAGACTAAAGATCCCAAATCACATCCATACTATTACTAAACAATAATGAAGTGGACTAATAATAAATGATCACCAACATGTTTTGATTAAAGTAACATAGGAAGGACGCGGACCCATAACAAAGCTACCACATAGGCTACAGGATGAGTCTCATGAGAGGAGAGACTGAAGAAACCAACAGAACCAAGAATGAAGAGAAAAGGAACAAGCAACACAAAGATGGTTGCTTCGCTGTGAAACAACAAAATAGAATTAGAATGAGAGATAGACTACTCCAGATCCCGACCTATCTAATATAACTCCCTTGATACGATTAGGGAGTCCTTTCTTTTTTTGACCAATTGTTCAAGCCAATCTTGAGTCCAAATCAATAGATCTAGAAGAATGGGAGGAGTCCACAACTAACCCCACCACCAAAGACACATCCCTTAAGGAGGGGGATGGAATAGAACATGAAGCTAGGACCTCAGAAGAAACTAGGATTGCTAACGAAATTGAAGCTGAGATCGCCATGCCTCCGAAACTGGAAGGGGCAACAAAAGTCTGAGCCAAGCTTAATGATTTGATTCCCTCTACACAAATGTCAACTCCATAACATATGAATTGAACATACAAGGGTGAAAACTAGACCATAGAGAAATAACATGCAAACCATGTCATTTTGTCAACACCACATAGTGCTCTTGCTATGAAAAGTAGATCTCCTACTCCAAATCCCTGTATGGAAAAGTCATCTCAAAATCTAATTGTTTAACCCCAAGGTCAAACATAGAGGGAATAGATCAAAGAATCTAAAAATAGTAAGCTTCTCGAACTAGAAAGAAAATCATACCAATATCCATTCTCACATCCAGGGAATAAGTCCATAACCACTCACAATGCCTTGTACTCCTAAACTAGTCTTTAAAATTAACATCTCCATAGCTCAGGACCCACAAGAAGACAGAACATGCCAAGTTGTACTTCTCAAACTAGTCTTTAGAACTTACATCTCTCGAGTTTTAGTCTCATTCATACAAAGAGACAAAGTATAAAGTAGAATACATTTGAAAACTAGATGGGTTATACCCATCAAATCATTTTTTACCAAATGTATCTTCTTGAGAGTGGGGGCATGAGATTATTCCTCCTGTTGCATTGCTTTGAGTCATTCTGACACTCTCTATGAACAATCTCCTCACTAGGTCCGTGTTGAACTCACATACATCCTCAAGTGTAGGTTCCTTTGTCTTCTTGTTGAAACCACATTGAGAGACTCATTATTCCAACACTTGAACTTCAATATTGAAGAGATCTCTAGCCTCACCCAAATCTATCTAGCAACAATAGGTACATATTTGATCATCTCATGCCTAACTCCAACTATTGGACCACAATATTTAGGAGCATCTCTCACCAAAGTAAAATGCTCACCGTAATCATCTAGCAAATTATCCCTAAATCATAGCTAATGCTCCCATTACATAATAAGTGCAAACTCTAGGAGTGTGCTTATGCCATCATGATTTGTAACTCCATAATAGAAAATTACCTATCTCCAATCGATTGGTCTACTTGAAATAAGTTGTATCATGCTAAAAATCCAACATGTAAGCCAGAGTCCACCAAGGCATAATAACGAAACCCACCCTCAATACTAGAGGACCATTTGTCTCTTAATGACATATCCACATCATTGCTAAAGCTCCCACTGAAACTGATCTAGAGCTAACAAAGACATTGTGATAAACATTTCCAAACCTTAAAGATCATCCATTTGCAAATAATGGATTCAAAACCAACCATGCATTGCCAAAACTCCAACTGCATCCAATTAGGATCTTCCTATGACAACATTTTTATGTCCCACAAACCTCATGTGAATCATACAACTTGATATTTCTACTTGAGACTAGCAGATTTCCCTTCAACAAACAAAGTCACCACATATAGTGCTAGCATCCAATCTATACATAGTCTCATCATGAACTTTAGTTGCCAACATAGTTGTTACAAGCATCATCTTACACTCTTCCTTGTTGAAAACAACATGCACAACTAAATCACAAAACTTGCTCATAGATAAGATAATAAGTTACTTGACAACCCAGGAGCATGCAAAACACTAGCGAGGGACTTTTTTTTACGTTTGACTCTTCTATGACCCATAATTTGATTATTAGAGTCGTCACCTAAGTGTACCTCTCCACCATAGCAATTCTTATAATCAACCGATTGATAAACTTGGGATAGCTATGTTGCACTCTAGTACATCACATATGGATTTAAAGTGAGATGCTCTAAAACTATCTTAACATGTATTAAACCACCTATAATGGTTGACAATCTCCATGACACATGCATTAAATGACTAAAATGGAAAACATCTAAAATGCAAAAATAAAAAATAACTTGCATCACACATAAACATGCAACACAAGATTAACTTTAGAGAAACCCCCGAATAGGAAAAAAACTCAAAGAAGAGTCAGCTATGCTCCTCTTGCCACTAATCCACCATTGTACATGTTTTACAATGCCTCACATTTGTAGACTATCCTAAAGAGATCATGACCTATAGATCTACTCGCAACAATGGAAAATACGAACGAATTCTACCTCCATGAAAAGAGTATATTGTCCACTTGCAACAACACACAAACTCATTGCATCAATTCTAATGGCTCAACATGCAACCTCTATTGAATGAGATGCCTAGAGGGAATGCGCTGCTTCACTTGCAATGACATGTTCTACCTTCTATCAGCACCCTCAACATTAACCAACCTTAGCTAACTATCAACATGGATGAATTCAACTTTGTCTTCCACCATAAACCAACTTTGCTTGGCTCCGATAATGTTTACCATCCAACAACATGTCTTGTCAACTGACCAACCAACCCTATTTATATGGCTTCCCACAACATATACCAATGAGTCTCTCCTTCCCTAATCTTCATCTTCTACCTTTTCTCTTCAACTTTTGTCCTTTCAAATTTGTTGCCTAAGATGTGAACAACCACTATCCTAGCTATCATTGCAAACAATGTAGTTGCAACTAGCACTGGGACAGGTATGTTGTCAACCAAGAAAGGAAATGGTTTCCTTGGCAAGATGAATCCCACCTACAGATAGACACCTAAAAAAATGATGCACATGCTTACTAGAAGAGGAATGTATGCACATAAGGAAGATTAATGGGTCATGCCTCCAATGGAAGCATGATGCCAAAAAACCTAATAGTCACCACCCAACTTGGATGAAATGGATTGCTACCAAAACATCAACCACCACCAATCCAAGCCAAAGATAATGGTTTCTAGAAGGAAAAACAATAAACACCACCAATCATGGTAACCATACGTTACCAACAAGAGGATCTATCTCTGTGAACATATAAGGAACAAGTGCTAAACATGAAAGATAATTGCCACCCAAAACCTGCCCCTTCGACTCCTCTTTTCTATAACCTCAAATTTTGTTGCCACCAACTACACATCTCCATGTGATATTCTATCCCTGATGAACAATGCCAAACTACTTGATCAACATGTCCTAACTATTTGGCCATCTTGTAGCATTACTATAACAATACAACCTTGGGCCACACCTACAAAATTGTTGCAAACAATGCTATCAAGTTGCTACATGTGTTCTTATTGCATCTTAGAAACAAAAATGACTATAGAGTGAAAACTATCACTCTCAATGCTATTGCAGGTGACATGGTAGTAGTCTAGATGCTTGTAGCATCTATTGTAGGTGAATTTGTAGCCCCACTATGCCTTTGTAAGCTTATTGTAAGTGACTTGCAGCCTTATGATAGGTGTTATATTAGTTTTTACAAGCAAACTTGTAGTTTTGACCTCGTTGTCCACCTAAAATGGATCCAGTTATGGATCATCAACAAACAACTCCCTATGGGGATTCACATAGAAAACTGCTCTAGAGTCAACATACCATGCATCATCACATGCGTGTGAAAGATAAACTACAACAAAGGCATTACCACCATCATCATGGAATGATCTCAAGCTAGATTCATCATCTCCTTCTTTGTCACCTTCTCCTTGCACTCTTTGATGTGCCAAGTCTTTTTGCAGTTCCAACACTTCATCTTGGATCTACCAAGAGACTTAGATATCCCCTTAGACTTCACATGCTTATCATTTTACTTGTTCTGTTCTTCCTCTTATTCAGGAACAACCTCTCATAGTTAAGGCATCTTTGACAAAATTAGAAGTTTTCACCACATCTCAAATATTAATGAACCCAACACCTCGTCAAGCTTAAGCTTAGAGATGATGCTATTGATTGCCATCACAAGATTGCCTAAACTATTAGGTAAATAACACAAGAAGGTTTTAAACAAATTCTCCTCATCCATTTTCACATCAATAGATGCCAACTATCACACCAAGGTGCTAAATGCATCCAAGTGCTTCGTCATTGAATCACCATCAACCATCTTTAGTGAATAGAGCCTCTTTTGCAAAAAGAACTTGTTCACAAGGGACTTTGTTTGATACAAAGTCCCCAAATTATTCTAAGCTTCTTAGTGGTGGTCTCTCTTGAAACATTCAGGAGTAGTAAATATAGAAAGTGAAGCCAAATAAGATTCCTTGCCTTTGTATTTGTAACCAACCGGTCCTCATTTTTCATGTCAGATGGTTTCTAATCCACAACCGCAACCCATAGATCTCTATCCATAAGCATATCCTCCATCTCGAGGTTCCAAAGCTTAAAGTTAGGTCCTTTGAACCTCTCCACATCTATTCTTGATGTGCTTGACATCTTTGCCTCTTAAAAAAAAGATAAATACGATAAGTTCCCACATTGTAATGTCCCCAATCACTTATTTTTGCAGTATTTTGATTTTTTGTATTTTTCTAGTTTTTGAAAATGGAAACAAACTAGAACAAAAAAGTAAACTTGCACACAATCGACAAAAATGTTGGCACAAACTCTAAATCACATCACATAGTAAATCTAAACTCAATAATGTCAATTATGCTTGTTGGTACAAACCCTAGATCACTCCAGTCATGCCAAAATGAACCAAATATGAATGCCAAAGTCTGATTTTATTGATATGCATTGTTGGAATTGAGTTACAAGGTCGATTACATCAACATAAAGTTCATATCTAATCTTTAGATGCCATCAATAGGTACAATGTTGATCTTATATGCATTATTTGAAATTTTCAGTGCCAAGCTAACTTGCAAATTATTTGAAAATGTTGATTAGACCTCTGTAAGTGCAAATCAGTCTTTTGCTAATGTTGATAAATGTAGATCTAAACCCAAAATGATTGATAAACTGTAACCAAGAGGTGTACGACCTATTGCAATAAAGGTATGACTAGTATGATTGGAAATTGACTAGTACAACGACTGTTGTAGATCCCCAAAAAGCAGATAAACTTATTAGTTTTAAGTCCTTTGCTGATGGTGTATGCAAAATTGACCCTAGGATTGATCCTCCAACTTGTACGACCACATAATGTTATTTTCAAACCTGAATGACTTCAATAAATGCTGGTACAAACTGGATCTAGGGTTAGGCAACTAGAAATAATGCTAAAATTACCCTCAATGTTGGTGCCTAACTATATACTCATTCCCTGACTATATACTCATTCCCAGATTTCCCTACAAGGTAGCCATCAGTGATCAACAGGATCTCTAGGCCAGGGGCCAACAGTGTAGGAGATAGACTCTATTTTTATCCCCTCTTCTTCTTTACGCTCTGCAAAACCTAGGGGGGTATTCCCTACTCAACACCCGTGAAAATATGCTTATGGATTGGTTTGGGATGTTGACACAAAGCAGATAAATCCTCCTGTATAAAGACCAAAACTGTGGGATAAGTGCAAAGGGGCTAGCTTTGGGCTTATGTTCAGTTGTGAATCAGAGGATTTTGGTCCTAAACTACTTCTAATGTTCTAATGATTGTTTTGGAAGTTTGAATTTGATTTTATGTTTGGATGCAAACCTGGACCTGGTGTATAACCTCAACACAGAGCTAGATTGGTGCCTATCGAGGGCTTGGAGTCAGTAGACATACACCTGTGAATGATCAGCATGAACACACTAAAACTGGATTTCAAGGGGGTGTTGTGGTATCTGCCTTACAAATACCTCCCAAAAAAACAAAGAGTGTTAAGTTATCAATACTTATGGTATCCCTATTGTAGTATATCTTTCCCAATACTTAATCTGAAAACACTTTAATCTACCCTTTGAGCAGAAGTTGAAAGATCAAGCATTCAATACAGGAATTCTATATTCTAGAATACCAAACACCCCTTAGATATCTAGATTCAGAAGGACACATGCAATACTGGAGACAAAATTAACAAAACACATGCAAATACAACATTACTCATATAACATCAATCATGAAATCAGTAGATTCATGTATGAGACATACAACAAGAGATACATAAACTCACAAGACCTCCTACACAGAGCGACCAAAACCAGTCATATCTTATTACAGAGCCAAAGATTTCCAGTTTTCAACAACCACAAAATGAGAAACACAACCCGCTAAATACAGCAAGGAAGGTCCTCAGCATTAATTACATGGCAGATTTCAAAATTTGCCAGATACATTCATTTTGAGGAAATGGCCTACAAAGATTTAATGCGGCAGGGGACAAAACATGGAGAAGCAAAAGAAGGATGAGAAGCAGATGAGCTCGAGCCTTGTGCCACTGTTGGAAAATTTTCTTGCCATAAATCAGGTACATGGCTGTCAATCGCCGGCCCATGCCCCTGCATAATCTTGCCATTAATGGCTCAACCACCCACATCTTCTCATGGAGACTGTCGCAGTGCCCAAATAGAAATTTCCCGCTCAAAACACACCTGAAGGCACAAGAGAAACCCACACTTCAACTTTAAAACATGGCCGTCGATCCTTCCATCGCTTGAAAATTGATGGCACGAAATTCATGTTGAAAAGTTGCCATCCTGTGAGAATGTGCCACGTAGGCACTAGATACATACATGCTCTGCACTGCATATCACGCCATCGGCATGACCAAGACTATCGGGAAGACCTTTATGTCTGCATGATTTAAAATCCCACATTCATCCTGTAGAGACCACTCCATCATTTTATAAGCGTGGCCGCGAGCTCAAAAGGTGTCGAGCATTTTGCCCTGCTCGACCCATGGACCCACCACCAAAAACCCATTGCCCTGACCAAACACCATCGGAGCAACCAAAAAACCCTTCGTCGACCTCCCATGTCACACCAACGACCACACAGCACAAAACCCATACCATCTGCCATCGGCTAGACTAGCCTCATCGGTGAACCCAAAAACTCCTCCACCGATATGCCTTGTCTCACTGACGAAGCCACCGCTATGCCTCGTCGGCGAGACCCAAACCATCGGAACCACACACCGACGCTGCACCGATGGAAGGGATCCCACCGATAGGCCAACCTCTGTCAGAGAGACACACCATCGGAGGGACATCATAAAACTAAACCGACAGTGACCAGTTACACCGATGAACACCTGATGACCATCATATCGGTAAGACCTGCATCATCGGCACACTCCCTGTTCGTCTTCCTGATAGACCTCATCACGCCGATGACCGCATGACCTTGAAAGCTCCAACCACCTGCCATCAACCAGACCAACTGCATCGGCGAACACTCTGGCAACCTCCCCGATACGCAGTGTCACACTGATGCCTCCCGATCGGCGAGAAAACCACTGACGACCCAACTCATTCCACCTTCGTCGACGCACCAACTCTCTTTGATGCATATCCCGTCGGCATGACCAAGACCATCAAAGCATCGAAAAGCTCCTTCGCCGACGCACCATGCCATTCCGATGGTCATCTTCAAAACCCTCGTCGGTAAGACCCACGGCATCGGCAAACCCAAAAAAAACCCTCGCCAATAGCAAAGCTCTCGCCGATGACCATCTCATCCCCCGTCGGCCAGACACTTCACATTGGCAGATCCTTCATCGGCTGGGTCGATACACAAAGATACGCCGATGGCAACTCCATTGGTAAGATCCAAACACATCGGTGAATCTTAAAAAACTTTTGCCGATAAAACCTATCACACCGATGGACAAATAAAAACCCTAAGGTTTGAAATGAAAAGTGCCTATTGATTCATACTTTGAAACCTCAAATGGGGCATCACCACATTGCAAGAGAACTGGTTAACCTTTGAATACTCCAACCTGTGAACATCCAAAGCCCAAAACCCTAGACCAAAATGATTACTAACATAGGCTTTGTCTAGGGACATGCAGGTGTAAGATTGCAGCGAGGATCTCAGATCTCTGGGATGCAGACCAGTCCCTTATCCATTGGGCAACAGAGTCATGAAGCTGCACTGATTTGCATCACAAATTAGATTAAAAAAAAATTGGGAGGCCCAGGGCAGCCAAAAAGGTAGAACCAGAACATTTTCTTGTCAAATGCCTGATTCCATACTGAAAGATCCCAATCCCAACTGAAAAGATTGCCATAATCTGCCCACAAGGTCATCTGCTCAATTAGATATTCCACCATTTTTGACAACTTGCCACTTGTAGTATTGCCTCTGTCACTCTGGATTTCAAAATTAAAAACATAACCATACACATCATAATATTCTTCAGCATTAAGTAACATATGTATGTTATATTCCTCAGACAGTACATCATATTGCTCTTGGCACTTTTCATCATTTACCTGGATGTTGTACATCATCAGGCATTCATCCAGCTGATCCAAAAACTGAAGACATTCAAAAAATATGAGACCCCCAATATTTATTGATATTGAAAAAAAATCCAGATCCACACACCCATAGTTACATATGTCTGGATCAAATGATGATGAACATTTACACTCCTCAGTTTGCAAATTAGTATCATCATCATCAAATAGAGGGTTAATTCTGCACCAATGAAGGTCAGGGCTCACACAATCAAATGCATCTACAGGCTCATTATAAAGGGGATTTTCATTCACTGCAAAGTTCTTTGCTTCTTCTTCATGACAGCCCAATTCTTCTTCATTATTATCAGATCCAGAGTCATAAGAAGAACAAACCTGATCCATGCACTGGTCGTGGATATCATTTTTATCATCTGATTGCCTCACACTTCTGCTGCTTCAATGCACTCTGATGTTGAACTATCTGTATCATTTTCCAGCCCTCTAATACTTCTTGATGAAACTGATATTGACTGTTGATCCATATGATGACAACTTTGCATAACTGGATCATTTAAACATAAATGCTCTTTGTTTAGGACTGGCATGCAAATATTACTTGGGAAATGACTGTTGTCAACTTCCTTTGCTGGGCAAAACAAGACATCCTCCTCTATAACAGAAACATCATCAACTTGGAATGATGCAAAAACTGGGACAGCAGGGGTGTGAGTACTTTGACATTTATTGTCAACTCCTGAATTAAATCTTTCATCAACATTGGGGGCTGCAGGACAACAAAAATTTTCAGAAAAATAACCCTTTTGAATACCATATCTCCAATTGTTTTCAATATCTATTGCAAATTGATGTGCTTGATGCAATGTGGTGGGCTCCTTATCTCTCAATCTATAACTCATTTTCTTATCAAATGCTCCCAAATAGACAACTAAGCACAGTGCATCATTAGGTCTCATACATTCTGGTATTCTGTTCAATGCCCTCATAAATCTGACGTTAAAGGCTGGGATCAACTCATCTTCTTCAATATGGATGTATATAAAGTCACTAATGACTGCATATTCAGAAATTCTTTCACCATATTGCACTAGAAATGCAGATTTAAAACCATGCCAAGAGCTAACAGAGTGAGCTGGAAGGTAGGAAAACCAGTTCCTTGCATCTTCATCTAGAGATTGAACAAATAATCTCATAACCACATCCTCATGGTCAATCTCAAAGTCATCTATCACATTTATAAACTGCTACAAGTGTCTCTCAGCTGATTCATCCTTTATACCATTGAATTTAGGCAAATGCTTTCTGATTTTAGGTGGAAAAGCATTTGGGTAGCCACAAATGCCACTAAAATTTATGGGCTTATATCTGTCTATGTTGAAGCCTCTTTTATTACATGGTCGGGACTGATTATTATGCATTATTGCATTTGACACTTCACTATGGTTCAAGGGCTGATAATACATCCTTTATGTGTTTCTGCAACCCTCTTCTCTACTCAGATTTTCAGTCAACAATGACCTTAGGCACTTAAAATTTAGACTGTTGTTTCAACTTTCCTAAAGTCCTTTAAATGAGCCTTTTGAACAATATTGCATGCCCTTTGAAATATAGAGTAAGTTCTAACAGAAGCATGCAAGCTCTGCTTTCACCAATGTTTCCCTTTTAACCCGTGCTATTTCACAAAATAGGGAATCTTTCAAAAACTTGTGGAAATACCTAGATATGTTGCAGCTGCTGATATGTTCATTCAACAAAGTCGCCACCTCCTTGGCAGAGGAATGAGCTTCAAACTGGCTGAAGCTGAAAATGTATTTCTTTCTATTTGGGTTCTCCCACAACAGTCACAAATACAACTTTTTCCTTTGCTGCAACAAAGCACCTCCAGGTCTGATCTTTCAATCTTTTAGACTCACACTTTATGGATATGACATTGATTTCTCTAGTAGAGTCAGGCAAAACTTCACCAGAGGCTGTAAGATATCATTTTTTCTGTTCAATTCCCAGTAGAGTCGCCAATTTCTGTTGGTTTTTTCCCTGACTGGATGCTCATTCCCAGATTTCCCTACAAGGTAGCCATCAGTGATCAACAGGATCTCTGGGCCAGGGGCCAATAGTGTAGGAGATAGACTCTATTTTTATCTCCTTTTCTTCTTTAGGCTCTGCAAAACCTAGGGGGGTATTCCCTACTCAACACCTGTGAGAATATGCTTATGGATTGGTTTGGGATGTTGACACAAAGCAGATAAATCCTCTAGTATGAAGACCAAAACTATGGGATAAGTGCAAAGGGGCTAGCTTTGGGTTTATGTTCAGTTGTGAATCAGAGGATTTTGGTCCTAAACTACTTCTAATGTCCTAATGATTGTTTTGGAAGTTTGAATTTGATTTTATGTTTGGATGCAAACCTGGACCTGGTGTATAACCTCAACACAGAGCTAGATTGGTGCCTATCGAGGGCTTGGAGTCAGTAGACATACACCTGTGAATGATCAGCATGAACACACTAAAACTGGATTTCAAGGGGGTGTTGTGGTATCTACCTTACAAATACCTCCCCAAAAAAACAAAGAGTGTTAAGTTATCAATACTTATGGTATCCCTATTGCAGTATATCTTTCCCAATACTTAATCTGAAAACACTTTAATCTACCCTTTGAGCAGAAGTTGAAAGATCAAGCATTCAATACAGGAATTCTATATTCTAGAATACCAGACACCCCTTATATATTTAGATTCAGAAGAAGGACACATGCAATACTAGAGACAGAATTAACAAAACACATGCAAATACAACATTACTCATATAACATCAATCATGAAATCAGTAGATTCATGCATGAGACATACAACAAGAGATACATAAACTCACAAGACCTCCTGCACAGAGTGACCAAAACCAGTCGTATCTTATTACAGAGCCAGAGATTTCCAGTTTTCAACAACCAAAGAATGAGAAACACAACCCGCTAAATACAGCAAGGAAGGTCCTCAGCATTAATTACATGGCAGATTTCAAAATTCGCCAGATACATTCATTTTGAGGAAATGGCCTACAAAGATTTAATGCGGCAGGGGACAAAACATGGAGAAGCAAAAGAATGATGAGAAGCAGATGAGCTCGAGCCTTGTGCCATCGTTGGAAAATTTTATTGCCATAAATCAGGTACATGGCTGTCAATTGCCGGCCCATGCCCCTGCATAATCTTGCCATTAATGGCTCAACCACCCACATCTTCTCATGGAGACTGTCACAGTGCCCAAATGGAAATTTCCTGCTCAAAACACACCTGAAGGCACAAGAGAAACCAACACTTCAACTTTAAAACACGACCGTCGATCCTTCCATCGCTTGAAAATTGATGGCACCAAATTCATGTTGAAAAGTCACCGTCCTGTGAGAATGTGCCACGTAGGCACTAGATACATACATGCTCTGCACTGCATATCACGCCATCGGCGTGACCAAGACCATCGGGAAGACCTTTATGTCCGCATGATTTAAAATCCCACATTCATCCTGTAGAGACCACTCCATCATTTTATAAGTGTGGCTGCGAGCTCAAAAGGTGTCTAGCGTTTTGCCCCGCTCGACCCATGGACCCACCGCCAAAAACCCATCGCCCTGACCAAACACCATCGGAGCAACCAAAAAACCCTTCGCCGACCTCCCGTGTCACACCAACGACCACACAGCACAAAACCCATACCATCTGCCATCGGCCAGACTAGCCTCATCGGCGAACCTGAAAACTCCTCCACCGATATGCCTTGTCTCACTGATGAAGCCACCGCTATGCCTCGTTGGTGAGACCCAAACCATCGGAACCACACACTGACGCTGCACCGATGGAAGGGATCCCGCCAATATGCCAACCTCTGTCGGAGAGACACACACCATCGGAGGGACATCATAAAACTAAACCGACAGTGACCAGTTACACCGATGAACACCTGATGACCATCATATCGGTAAGACCTGCATCATCGGCACACTCCTTGTTCGTCTTCCCGATAGACCTCATCACGCCGATGACCACACGACCTTGAAAGCCTCCAACCACCTGCCATCGGCCAGACCAACTGCATCGGTGAACACTCTGCCAACCTCCTCGATACGCAGAGTCACATCGATGCCTCCCGATTGGTGAGAAAACCACCGACGACCCAACTCATTCCACCTTCGCCGACGCACCAACTCTCTTCGATGCATATCCCGTCGGCATGACCAAGACCATCGGAGCATCGAAAAGCTCCTTGACCGACACGCCATGCCATTCCGATGGTCATCTTCAAAACCCTCGTCGGTAAGACCCCCGCCATCGGCAAACCCAAAAAAAAAAACCCTCGCCGATAGCAACGCTCTCGCTGATGACCATCTCATCCCCCGTCGACCAGACACTTCACATCGGCAGATCCTTCATCGGCTGGGCTGATACACAAAGATACGCCGATGGCAACTCCATCGGTAAGGTCCAAACACATCGGTGAATCTTAAAAAACTTTTACCAATAAAACCTGTCACACCGATGGACAAATAAAAACCCTAAGGTTTGAAATGAAAAGTGCCTATTGATTCATACTTTGAAACCTCAAATGGGGCATCACCACATTGCAAGAGAACTGGTTAACCTTTGAATACTCCAACCTGCGAACATCCAAAGCCCAAAACCCTAGACCAAAATGATTACTAACACATACAAAGAACATAAGCATCGTGAATATTTTGGAGAATCATTTCAACAAGCTAAGAAGCCAAATTGCAAGTTTTGAGCCTAAAGAGGGCTACTATCTCCAACATGGAATGCTCTACAAGTTGGATAAGCTTTATGTGCTAAGTAGGGAAAGATTCAATTGACGAGAGAAGCTCATACTCCAAAAAAATTAGGTCATTTTGGTGTCACATTGTAATCTCCCTCATGTTTATACTACCAATTAGCTAGTTAAAATAAGACAACAATTAATTACTAGTTCTATAACCAATTAACTTGATCCAATGTGTGTATGGATAGTTGATCAGAGATTGTCTTAATCAATCAAACTTGATTTGTCATATTTATTGTGAAGATGATATGTTAAATTTCTAACTATATGACTTAAATATCTATGAAAACTATATCATGGTTTATTACACAAGACTCAAACACAATGTAACCATGATCCTTATGTTGTACGTGTAAGAACAAAGGTGTGGGATCATTTTATAGCTACAAATATTTACATTTGAATAAGTATAATACTATTTTGATATTACATATTAAATATAGCATTGGGGTTCTATATATGAGGTTCACACCCATCAACATACTATAAGAACTACATTAAACTAATAATAAAATCTGTTAAAGCCCACACTAGCTTAGGCTTAACAGAAAAACTACAGTCAGTATACCCAAATACCAGCTATACAGCTTGGAAATACAAACTAATACTACCATTGGAAAAACCAAAAAAAAACTCACAAGCCTAGTAGCTATATAAAAGATTACAAATTTCCACGAGCCATACCACTTCCTGGAGGTGCTACTCGCCAGCGTTCAAATACAAGATTACAAACCCCATTACTAGAAACTAGGTTAATCTGAACCATAGGCAAAAAAAAATGGTCCTCCTGCTTGCATTGCCCCATGAAGTTTTAGACTTTTGAGCATCGTTGACCTGCTTTCTCCTTTTTATAAGGCAAAGTTCTGTAATTCTATTCATTTGTATCCTCTTCTTGATGATGGATCACTGAGTGTGATCCAAAACCTTAAGACAAAAAAATAAACAGTGAAATCCAAAAACAATAGACTGTGGAAAGCTCATACCTACTACTGCTTTTTCCTTTTCCCTGACGCATTTATCTGCACACTTGTAATCATCTCCTCACCATTCCTCACCGCCTAAGGTTGCAGGAAGAAGCAACTCCAGAATGTTTTCCCTTATGTTGTTATGCGCTACAACCATCTTCAAGTTATGCTTGAAATTCGACAGAATAGAAGCCCTGGTACGCAGACTACCATTATCTGCTAGTCCTTCCACCCCCAGTATAGCCTTAACAACCATAAGATTACCTTCCTCCTTAGAATTAAAATATGTTTTAATCTATGGTCAGAGATAGGTCCAAGACGCAATGGCTTGTGTGATGAGTTTCTATCCACCATTAAAAGGACGCTGTCTACACAAACCACCAAGAAAAAACAAGAACGTACACAAAATTCTTGAACTAGAAGCAACCACCAGCACATAGCAGAAGAATGCCAATTTTATTGCCAACTATCCTCCTGTCACCTAAACTTATGAACTAATTGAGGCACCTTCATTGATTACTTTCATGCCTTTATATGCGCGAAAGGGCAGTATCAAGGTTATAAAAACATCACAGCTAAACTACGCTAATTCTATTATTATTACCATATTTAATCTTATATTTATCAATTATGGTGGGTGATCTTCTTCGGTGATTTTACACATATCTTTCTAATTATGCATCTCCTTACTTTTGACCAAAGAGAAGTTCATTTGTAAAACACCTTGATTTGCTAGCTAATCTATAGCTTTGTTTTGTTGCACATTTTCAAATCTACTCTTCCATTCCATGATTTCCTCTAATATGGATTTAAGTTTCCAATGACCTTTACTAATTACATTTATCACAATTTCGAATTCTCTTCCAATTTTCATTTTTCATTTTTCTATAGCCTGTCCTATACGTTGCTTTAATACCTGCGAGCAGAGATTCCCATTCCACTATGTTATTGGTTTTCATACCTAGGAATATTGATCCTCCTAGCATGAATTCCCCTCCAGAGTTTCTTAGAACATATCCTGCAACTATAATAGGCTTGACTTACCTTTAGAAGCTCTATCAAAATTTAGTTTGACCTCACTTGTAGGAGTCTACCATCTCACATCCCTTCTCTTATTTGTATTCTCCAATATCCCTTAAATGAGCATACTTATATTAAAGGACTATTGACAAGCAATATGCTTCTCAAAAGAGGACAAATTCCTTGAAAACTTTTGATATCTGATGAAGCATACTCTTTAATAATTAACTATGTCAAGTTCTAGCATCTTTTTGTTGATAGTGATGCACCTTTGAAGATTTTTTTGTTTCTTTCCCACCATAGCCCTTAAAGCACGCAAACCACCGTAGTTTACCACAAACTATGAAGATTAGGAATACCTTTTGGCCAACAACAAAGATGTTGACTAGTAGTTTTTATTATTGCCCATTGCATCTTAAGCTTAGAAAGAAGAACTAACCAAACATAATAAACATATTCACAATGAAGTAGAAAATGGTCTACTATTTTAGATTCCTTGAGGCATAGGAGGCATCTAGAAGGGCCATAGATACTTCTTTTTGTTAAGTTACTAAAAATGAATTTTATTGCGCTCACCATTAACCAGACACAAGTGCAACATTTTGGAGGGATCTTAACATTCTAAGTAAGATTTGATGGCCAGTCTCTCTGCCTTGGAGTTTGCATTTCACTCTTTACTACATAACTAGATTTCAGGGTAAGTGCACAAAGATGAGGAACCAAAAGGGGGTCTGAAGATGCCACTTTTTTTTTTTTTTTTTCTGAAATCAGGAAATATTGATGTTGGATGAAAAATTGAAGATAGTTACACTCAAAATTTGAAGATACAACAAAAATAAGAGTCGTAGTGCTCCGAATCTAATTTCTAACTACTAATTTTTTTTTAAAATGGTTGAGATTAAGGGGTTTAAAAAGGGGGAGCACACAAATTGGTCATGTTTTTCTAAAAAAAACATAACATAGCGTCTAATGTGCTCCCCCTAAAATGTTAACTTTTTTTGTATTTCAAAAATCGCTTCGGTGAGAAATTAGCTAACACCATGTAGTTTACCCCTATTTTTTCTAATAATTTTTTCATGAATGATTGATTTTTTACTAATTTTCAAAGTGGACACGTCCTGAAAAATAGAAAATTGAGTGTGCTCCCCCCTAAAATTTTTGAAAAAAAATTAAAAATCATTTTTTTAATTACGTGTAGAATGGAGTCTAGTTTCTAAAAATGTAACTTATTTGAAATTTTGATGAATAGTTAAAAACAAAGTCAAAAATACCAGACACTATTTTTTGACAAAAAATGGATACACTAACAAAAGAAATTAAAGATGAAAGCCTTAACATACTCAAAACGTGAAAAAAATTATACGATTAGATAGCTAACATAGAGCTTAAGATTATGGTGGTATTTTTTCAACTTTTTATTGAAAAAGTGCAATCCTGATGGGGAGCACGCTCCAGATTATGTGAATTTTGTTAGAATTTGAAAAAACACATCCTTGGACGACCTAAACATAGTCCAAGCCTTTCGGTTGGAAGCCCAAAGCAAATCTAAGCCTAAGGCTTGGATATTTCCAAGGCAAAGCATAACATGAGGGCATTATAATGCACTCACATTATGTGCATTCACATAATGCAAGCGCGTTATAATGCGCTCACGTTATGCTGAACTGAAACACTCACTCCCTCCCCTCCCCTCCCCTCTCTCTCCCTCCCCTCCCCTCCTCTCTCTTTCTCACCTCTACTTCCCTCCTCTCTCTCTCTCTCATCATTCTTCCCATCCAATGAACTTTCGTAAATTATCTTGTTTCTATTTCATCCTCCCAATTTATATCCTCATCCCTCTTTGCATGTCCTAGTTTTCTTGTTTCCATGTTCTTTGTTGATAAGGGAGAGGGAGAGGGAGGAAGAGGGAGAGAGGGTGGAGAGAGAGAGAGTCCTAGTTTTCTTGTTTTCATTTCCTTCATTGATAACCTGGTGAGGGAGAGATAGAGGGGAGAGATAGGGAGATAGAGAGTGAGCGAGATGTCCAGAGAGATAGGGAGAGAGATTGAGAGGTAGAGGAACAACAGAGATATAGGGAGATAAGGGAGAGATAGGGAGATAGAGGTTTAGGGTTGCTCGAGTTTAGGGGTTAGGGTTTAGGGGCATTATTTAGGGTGAGAGAGAGGGTTGGTCGGGTTTATGAGTTTAGGGTATTTATGGTTTAGGGGTTTAGCTTCGTTGCTCTAGTTTAGGGGTCAGGGGCATTATTTGAGGTTTGTGAGTTTAGGGTTGCTCAAGTCTACGAGTTAGGGGTTAGGGTTTAGAGGTTTTGAGAGAGAGAGAGAGGGTTGGTTGGGTTTATGAGTTTAGGGTTGCTTAAGTTTACTCAATATCATATGTATGAATGAAGTAAAACTAACAAAGAGATAAATAATGTTATAACACTGTAAAGAAATTCAAATGATCACTTATCTTTAGGCTTTCACTGACTCGCTAATGCTTGTAGTTGTAACTTGCCTATGATCTGAATTGAGAGCTCGAAGTAGAACAAAATGTGTAAAAGATTAATCAGAGTTTCGATTGTATTTATATCAATCTATATTTGGCGTTTAAACGATGTAATAAAAATTTGGTGAATCCCGCGTGATTATAACACGATACATATAAATGTTGGGTGAATCGAACCTTGATCAAACACATACGTTATAATTTTCAAGGCGAGATGGCCCTTGGATTAGCATGGAGTTATAATGGTGTTGGTGAAATGGGTCATCACACATGGTGACCTTTATAATGCTATTGGCGGGCAAATTAATACATGCCTCCGAAATTCCAGGCAAATCACCGTTAGAAACGTGTAGGTTACTCTGGCGAAAATATTAGTTACAAATGTCTCATAAAATAAATTGATGGCGAATTGAAATGCATCAACATGAGATTAATACAAGCTCCTTTCGAGCAACCACACTAGAAATCACTTATGGAAGACCAAGAATCACAACTTATAAATCTACTTATTTAGAAACCACCTCAACATTAGAAGCCAATAATGGAAGTCCAAGAATCACAACATAGAAATTCACTTATTAGATGTCCCTTTGGGATTTGAACTTGGGTCTTCATAGTGAGAACTCAATGCTTTAACCAATTAAACTCAACCCCTTAGAAAAATATTAGAGAAAATGAAAATGTCATTATTAATATTAAAAAATTTATTTGGAGTAATACCTTGGATACCAACTTTGTCAAGCAAACTTTCAATCTTGACTTAAACTAACAATAACAAGTTTCTCGTAAAAAAAAAAACAAATTCAACACATTTTAGACGTATCTAACTTAAAAGACGAGACATTTTGTAATCTTCCCTATATATTTTTCAAGTCTCATCCTATCTCCTTGGAAGAAAAGTTCACGAAGACATTTCAAGGTCTACATGTTATCTTGGCTTTTTCTATTAACAATATATTTCACTTCATTTGTTATCATAATGCTTTGTTGCCCAATTTGGTTTAGTTGTATGATACGATATAATTAGTTGATCAAAAGAAAGTCGGTTACTTTTATGTGGTAGCTAAGCCATCACTTTCGTAATTCACTTAATAATTTCTATCCATGTGAGAGAGACCAATTTAATTGTAATTTATAATTATATAATAAGGTCATGATGTAGTTTTACATATTCTTAAGAAGATTTGTAAAGACAGATTTTATTTTTAAAAAAAAAAACCCTTTCTAGGATGGTGACTAAAGCTGCAATAAAATATAAAGACAGATTTTATAAGAAACAAAACCCTTTCTAGGATGGTGACTAAAGCTGCAATAAAATATAATAATAAAAGTCTCTTCATTTACACCTTTAGCTATAACCTTTTTGGTGTTTTTTTAAAATATAGAGAGTGTGTTCAGATTTAGAAATAAGAAAGTTACATCTAAAGAGTTTATAAAGATATGGGTAAGAAACAACCTTATGATAAGAGATTATAGATAGTTTTTTAAAGAGTAGATAGTATTTAAATAATATTGTTAATTTTATGAGTAAGGTCAAGTTTTGGTCTTTAGTAAGAGTTGTCAATTGGGATTGAACATTTATTATTTGAATCTTGAGTTGTACATTGCTTTTTTTTCACTGTCCTAATGAGTGTTCATAGTTGTAAAATGATATTAGAGAAAAGATCATGCATGGTTACTTATGTTGGTAAGAAGATGTTAGAAAAAACAACATTACTTCTAAACATTCATAGATACGTTAAAAAATATACTGACAAAAGAATTCTGATATTTTATTTTGTGAACAGTGCAACCCTAAAAGTGCAAATTTCCAGCTTAGTTTTTTGTCGAATATAGTAGGGAGTGAAATCGTGTTGTGCATTACATATTTAACGGTCTTTCTTTTGTGGCAAAATGAACACTTTGACAACTTGTATAGTAAGGAAAGTAAGACCCTCTTCTACAACAATTTTGTAATGTATAATCTTCTAAATTAGAAATTGAGTCTTAAATCTTGCTTTTAATTTCCAAATAGTAAAATTAAAACTGAACCACCTAAATTTGAACCCATTCACTCTCCATTTCATATTAGATCTTAATTAAAATTAAATTGAAAAAAAAAATTAAATAAATTAACTTGAAAGGAAATCTTTCAATATTATATCCCAAAATCACTTCTAATTATTAAAAAATTACATAAAATAAACGTTAAAAGTTTTAATTATAAAATTAAAAGAACTAAAACTTCATAAATATTGAACAATTTGTTATCATACTTACAGCTGCATATCACTTTTCTAAGTTCAAGGTTGCATCCTTTTGTCTCTATTACTTTTAGACGTAGTTGGAACTTCATAACCTTAGAATAATTAAATTTATTGGTTTTAAGAGCTACTAGCGCCATAAAAAAAGGACAGTTAGAGAAAAGTAGACCCACTTTGCAATATAAATATTACACGTTAGTTATATACATATGGTAAGGAATCTAATCCTCAACCCCCTAGATATATTAATTTTTCTATGAATAAGCTTTTATAAGTATTTAAATTTGAAAAAAAAAAGAGAGAAAAGAATATTAGTGATAATTAAATTAGTACGGAATTGGGTTTGAATTTTAACTTTGGGTGAGGGTATGTCCTTTGTGATCCATTTTTAAATTTATAATTTTTTAAAGCTAATTATTGGCATCAGTGATGTTTTAAAGTATGTGTTTAAAATTCATGTTTATGTTTATAGTTGTCATTTTTAATTGGTAATGGTCATATGAAAGTGATGTTCCATTATAGATTAAAAGGGTAAATAGATGGTTTAATTTTTAATTGGTAATGGTCATATGAAAGTGACGTTCCATTATAGATTAAAAGGGTAAATAGATGGTTTAATTTAATGATTGATTAAATTTTAAATTATCTAATGAGTCAAACTTAATTTATTAAAATTCAGAATTTAAATAATTTGAGATAGAAATAATTGAAGTGTTGAGATAAAATTAGGGTTTATTTGGAATTTGGTATAATGTTTTGATTATTAAGATGTTGTGACAAAGATGTAGAAGTTGAAATTCATAACTCAATTGATGATCAAAGACATGTGATGATTGGCTCCTAATCTTTCTAGATGTTGGGACACGATCATGGTTGAGCTTCTATCCAATTGATGTGATTTTGTCCTAGGTGGCATAATTCTATCTATTGCATACTTCCAATTGTAGAATCTATGTGCCACTGAGTGTACTTGTGACTTAGACAATGTAGTACTAAAGAACACTGTTGGGGGCTTGCTATGAATAAAGGGAAAAGTGATCGACTTCCTTGATGACAATTAGGCCCCGAGGTTGATTTAACAAGATCAAAATAGAGAAACAAAGAATGTTGGATGTTTACTTGTTGAGTAACTATGCTTGATGCAAATTGAGACTGATGCCAATTGATTGTGTTATGTGTGATAGAATTTATAAATCCAAGATGTTGCTTGTCAATTATGTGATTGATCTAAAGTGACCTAGGATGATGTTCTTCAACACACAACCCTAAACATGCAATTTGAAACTTTTGGTGCACATGTTGTCACGTAATATAGCTATATCCTAAGATTGTCAGCCTTGAAAATGAGAATTTTTAATTTTGAAACTAAACAACTAGATTGCACTAGCATATTCATCTAGGGGATAGAATAGCGGGTGTAAACCAATCTAGGGAAGCAAAGATCCTAGAACTATGTGATATTCTAAGACAAATTATTTAGCATAATAGAGTGAGGGGTTCAATTTTAGGGTTTGTAAGTGTGTCAAAAGAACCAAAATGAGTGTTACAATCATGGATCAATGATATCCACACAAAGTGGCATAAAACATAGAGTTAAAAGTGTGAAGTATGCAATTTCATCTACATTTTGCTCACTTTGGTGTTTGTACAAATCTAAAAGAGTAAGCATGCCAAAGTAGAAATAAAATAAATAACAATTATAAAAAGGATATGGATCTTTTGTATTTAGAAATTTGAGCACCAAAACAATCATGTGCTCCCTTTGTCCCTAATATGCAATTGATATCCATCAAGTTTGACATATTGTCGAACCAACCAATGAAATTGAACACAAAGTGGAAACACAGTTAGTAATAATATTTCCCCTCTAATTGTGTGTAATGAAAAGGAGTTCCCACTAATCTCAAGGAGGAAAGAAAAAATCTCCCTAGAGTTTTTCATATTCCTAGATTAGGTAAGAGAAAATGCATTATGGAATCAAATGGGTCTAAAATTTTTATTAGTACTAATTCAATAATTAATAATAAATAACACATTTGATAAAATATTACCAAAAAATATGCATGCACTACATAGTGGAGTTAATAGTCTAATTCCAATAAACCATAAAACAAAATTATTCGTAGTGAAAGTTCTGTATTATGGAATAATGTCACTTAGTAAAAATAATAGAAAAAATAATAGAAAAAATAAAAATTGATTAAAAAATAAAATAAAAATTGATTAAAATATAAAATAAAAACTGATAGAAATAATTCTTTCAAAAATATAAAAAAATTATAGTTTGAATCTACATAGAAAATTCCACAATTCATTAGTTGACATCATCCTTAAATTCTTGTCCTTAAATTCTTGACCATTTGTTTCGTATAATCGACACAATTTGAAAAATGTTGAAAATACTAATTTTGAGTGTCCCACTTTGGCCAAAAAGTGGGACACACTATTGTGCTATCACCCTGTAATAGTATTTCTAAAAAACACTTGTTGGTTGACTCAAGATACTCATATCATATGACTCCTCATAAGGAGTGGTTTTCCACATATGAAGAATATGATGGAGGTGAAGTTTACCTCAGGGACAATAGTTCATATCCAATAGTTGGACATGGTAAAGTACAGTTGTGTATCAGTGATGGGAGAATAAAAACTCTCCCTAGTGTTTTTCATATTCATGGATTAGCAAGAAATGTAATTTCTATATCTAAGCTAAATGACTCGAGAATACATGTAACGTTTGATAAGCATGGTTGCATAGTGGTGAGCAGAAGCTTAGTAGTAGCAAGGGGGACAAGATTGGGAACTCTATATAGGTTGAACGCCACTACTTTATGTAAATCTGCTAATGTGATTGAAAAATATGAAAATACATGTATGTTGTGGCACCATAGATTGAACCACATAAGTGAAAAACGTTTAAAAACCATTATAAATAAAAAGTTGTTTGACGGTTTTTCCTATTCTGATGAGTATTTTGATTTTTGTGAGCATTGTGTGTTTGGAAAACAAAATAGAGCATCATTTCCTTCAAGAAGTAATAAAATGAAGAGTAAATTAGAAATTATTCATATGAATGTGTTTGGTCCAGTGGATATTGATTCTATTGGAACTTGGTATTTTGTGTCCTTCATTGATGATGTTTCAAGGTTTACTTGGATTTATTTTATGAATAGAAATATGAAGTTTTCACTAAGTTTAAAGAGTTTAAAGTCAAGTAGTAGAGAATCAATTAGAACTTAAGATAAAAGTTTTTAAGATCTAACAATGGAGGGGAATATTGTTCTTTGCAAGCATGCAAGTATAATAAAACAAAAAGACTACTCTTTACACACCTCAACAAAAATGGGGTTGCAAAAAGGATGAATCAAACTATAATGGAAAGAGCTTGGAGTATGTTAAGTGGTGCACAGTTGGGTAGAAGATGTGAGTATTATTGTTTACTTGATTAATAAATCTCCTTGCAAAGCTCTTGATTCGACACCTTATGAAATGTGGATAGATAATAAACCTTCTGTTTCACATTTAAGGATTTTTGGTTGTGAGGCTTTTGTTCATGTGCCTAGATAAATGCATTCTAAGTTTGATATGAAAGCATAGAAATACATCTTCATTGAATATGGTGAGAATGTTAAATGTCATAATCTTTGGAATCCTCTAACCAAGAAAGTTGTATATTCTAGAGATGTGATTTTCAAGGAACTTAGAGCTATTTTTGATCCTGAACAGCCAAAAGATAAAGAAGGGAAAAAGATGGTGCTTTTTGAATTGAAGCAAGAAGATGCACATATGGAAGAACCAAATGATGGATTTGAGAACGAAGAGGAAGAAGAGGGTTCAAGTGGGAGTTCTGAGTAGGATGACTCTAAAGTCATTAAAGAGGTTGAGCATGTAGAAGAACAAGAGGAAGAATCCCTTAGTCTACCCTTAAGAAGATCCACAAGACAACTAAATCCAATTGACATGTATAGCCCACCAAATTTTTGTTGTGTATTTGCTTTGTTAAGTACCGTCAGTGAACCTAGATCATACAAGGAAGCTATTCTTGCAGATGATAGTGAGTCTTGGAAACAAACCATGTAGGAGTAGATGATGGCTTTAGACTCTTGTGAAACCTAGGATCTTGTTCATTTTCCTAAAGGAAGGAAAGCCATTGGATGTAAGTGGGTCTACAAGAAGAAATTTGGAGCAAACGGTTCATTGAAGAAATACAAGGCCAGACTATGGCCAAGGGATACTCCCAGAGGGAGGGAGTTATTTTTAGTGAAATTTTCTTTCCTGTTGCTAAATTATCCTTAATTAGATTTATTTTATCCATAGTTGCTACTAATTATTTTGAAATTAAGCAAATGGATGTTAAGACTACATTTTTGCATGGAGATTTGGAAAAGGAAATTATATGCAACAACCAAAAGAATTTGAGGTAAAAGCGAAGGAACGCTTGGTTTGTAGATTGAAAAGATCTCTTTATGGTTTGAAACAATCACCTCAGATGTGGTATCAAAAATTTGATTCTTTTATGCTCAAATTGAGTTTTGTAAGAAGCGAAGAGGATCACTGTGTTTACATTAGATGTATTGATGATCATATACTAATCGTTTCCTTGTGTGTGGATAACAAGTTTTTTAGTAACACCAAGGGTATGATTAGTGAGTTGAAAGATCAACTTTCAAGTGCATTTGAGATGAAGATCTAGGGGCAGCAAGGTACATATCAGGAATGGAAATCAAGAGGGATCGTGAGCACATAAATCTTTGGTTATCTCAAAGTAAATATGCGAATACTATTTTGCACAAATTTAATATGTAGGACTGTAAGCTAGTTAGAATTCCTTTACTAGTTGGCACTGTTGACTCCCAAAATAACTACAACCCATAACCATAAAATATTTTATAATCACCTAAGCTAAGGGTGTCATCAGGGTGATTAAAAGAGGTTTATCAACAGGTTATGGGTGAATTTGGACAACCTACAAGAGTGGGTAGACTCCTCTGCACTTCAGGCTCAGCTAGACCTAGGAGGGATATTCCTAGAGGCATCAAATAGGACACAAACAAACAAACATAGCCATACCCAATGTACACTTGACCCCAAAGTTGTCACTAGGTCAAGACAAACTAGTTGCACAGTCCTTTGATTAAGTTGATAAGAGCAATCCTATAGAAAGAGGATGCTTATGGAACTATAACTGCAACTAAAACTTGATGTATATTGTTTTGGTTTTCAATAAAGTATGGGTGATCATAGGCCTCTCAGACTGGTGCCTATCCAATGGGCTACAAAGTTTCAAGTTCATCAAAAAAAATATTAAAAGGGAGTGTATGAATGCCTATCTGGTTACTCAGATGCACAAAAAAACTAATATCAAACCATGAGAATACTTAGTAATCTAACGCCATACAATATCCTTCCATATGTAATACTGAAATGACCATTTACAAAGCTTGAAAATGGATTAAGAACTATCACATTCATTCAAATCAAATTTTGTAATCATACCACAAAGTGTGGCAAGAGAAAACCCTAACTGCGATAGAGACTTCGTGAAAGAACACTTACGTCAATTGAGAAAAATAATGAATCGATATCAAGTTTACAATATAGTTCACATACACTTCTGATGAATGCTTCCTAAATAACTAAAAATAGACAATAGATGAAGCCCTAACTGCCTTAGACGTACAACACCTATAGAAAGAAATTCTACCCAGAATGATCAACCCTTGAAAAGAGTTTTGATCTTGCCTTTATAGCCTTCTCAATGTGGACCTGAGAGTGAAATGGGTAGGAAAACCCTCAACAACCCCACAAACTGTAATAAATTTTTTTGATTTCAACTACCCACTTCGCATTAATGGCGATCTCAGAGGTTGTTGGTGCGTTCTCAGGCGGTGGGAGGAGTATGGAAGGCAAAACAATTGGCCTCTGACAAATCAGACTTTAGAAATCGAGCCTCCACTATGTACTGTTTATTCCTGAAGAGAAGGAAAGGACCACCTGACGTCGAAACACTTAGAAGAATGTGAGCTATCGAGGGTTGGGCCATGGGCCTTCCTCCTTCCGCCTTCACAAAGAAAGAAGGAAGGAAAGGAACATGCCACCTGCCAAAATACATAGAAGCTTTTGAAAATCACTGGGGGTTGGGCCTTGGGCCTTCTTCCTTTCACCTCCCACAAGAAATAAAGAAGACAAATCCCCCGGTCACCAAAATCTGCAACACAAAAAAAAATTAGTTCACCAAACATCAACCACATGTCAATAGTTCGCATCAGTGCACCCCTCATTGGGTCCCACTTAACTGACGTCGTGATCATGCACTCTGCATCCACGTGGAATGCACTAATACCACCTTTCAAAGCCCTCCGGCTAACCTTGTACACATGGCAACCTATTGCAACAACGTAGACTCGACTTGGCTATGACAACTATCCTCTGTGTGGATGCGATGTTGTTGGAGCTTCACAATCGAGCCTTCTTGTTGACGCATGCTCTGCAGAAGGAGAAAGGCCACAAGCTCGACCTGCAACACCCAATACACTTAGGCATTTTTGCAAGAAACCAAGGTGAACTTCAGAGCCAACATACATGGCATAGCGAAGAACGGAACCCCAAACTTTGAAACTCTAAAAAGGTAGAAAATACAAGGAAACACTTAGAATCTTTGGGACTTAGTCATTTGGGGGGGTTTTCCTTGCATTTCAAAAGGAAAACACATGGAAACCTTGTGAAGGGTGAAAGGAAGCTAGGTTTGCGAAAAATGCTTCCTACACTAATCTAATGAGGGGTGGAGAGTGCAAATTCAATTTTATCTTTACGACTACAGCTATGTTAACCCACTAACAGAGATATTGCAACAAGCACATACATAAGAAAGTAAGACAGAAGAAGAGAGACACAAGATATACGTGGGGAAAACCCTTAAGGGTGAAAAACCCCACACTCCAAAACACATCTCTAATGTATTCCGTAAGCAATGAAGGTTACAATACAACACAGAGCCAATGCTCTTGCAAGATTCTTCGACACTCGTATTTGGAGATGTTCTGGCATGTCATGTCCCCTTTCTAAAATAATTAATTAATGGTCAATATTAACCCATCTTATTCTTCCATGGGTTAATTGGGCAAGCATAGGAAGAATAAATATTTAATATTTAATATTGTCCAACTAATATCTATTTCCAGAGGACAATTAAATATTAAATTAAATATTTTGAGACTCAAAAAGGGGCATTGGGTTTGGTGAGGTGTCCATTTGCATGAAGATTTCGAAAATCTTGGTAAATCACAAGTGGCGGGGGATTTTATGACAATGTATGACAACTTATGACAACTGTCATGCCCTAAAATAGCAAGGAATCAAGGAAAAACATGGGAATCTTGGATTTCCCTCTCTCCCACAAAATATTGATACAAAATATGTAATTTTGGTGATTTGGGGCTATTGTTGATTTGATATTTTTCTCTCAAACTTGTAGATTTGCAGATTGTGGCTTCAATGGACGAAAACCCATTGGAGTAAAGAGGCTTGTGGATGAAAACCCATGAGTTTTAGGTGGCCAGAGGACATAAACCCTTTGATCACAAAGAGTAGCTTCATCCAGAGGTTGCACAGAGCTTCAAGGATTGAGTAGTTTCTGGCAGTGTCCATTGTTTGTGTGTGCAGGTCTTCTTGTGTTGCCGTGGTAGTTCCAGAAGTGTTGGGAAGAGTTGTTGTTGTTATTTACTTTGGTTTTCTATGTATTAGCTGTAGATTCCTATTTTCTAATGTCAGAGATTAGTATTGGAAGTTGTGGGTAGAGTTGTGTTGATTTTGGCTTTGTGGGTCAGAATACCCAATGCGTATTTTAGCATTATTGTGAAGTTTTGGTGGTGTAGATTGCTACTGTGTGCTGTAGGTTTTGCTGTTGTTACTTTAATGGTATCAGACCATATTTCATGTACTTTCCATCTGAAAATCAAACAATATCAGTTTGGGTGTTTTTTTGGTGTATTTCGGTGATTGATGGTGTTGGCAGTTTTTGTGGGTTTGATCATATTTGCTCCAGATTTGAGATTTTGGTTGTTGTTTATGTTATGGCTGTTATGATAGTCCAAAATGATGTAAAATCTATTTAATATCAGATCAAATCAGTTCCATTAATTTCTAGGCAAGTTTGTGTTAGTTTGGTGTTGTTATGTGCATGACTAGCTTGCTAGTCTTGGTGAAATTATTGTATTTTGTGGTGGTGTTAAATAAATTCATTTTCAAATCTGATTTCAAGTTAAAATCTTAGTTTGGATCATTACAATGGTATCAGAGCATGATCTTGCCAGCCTGTAGGTTATTCAGATGATTGATGATACCGAGTGACAGAGAAATTAGATATTTGAGGAGACAGCAAAGGAAATTGCAATTGGAGGAAACAATGGCAGATAGAAGAGGTGAAGAAGAAGATGATGCTTCAAGGAAATTTACTCAAATGGTTGAGGCACAAACCAGACTTGCTGAAATGTTTGGGCAAATGTTGCAATGGATCCAAAACAACAACAACAACAACGAAAACAATGGTGGTAGTACTTCGGGTGCAAATAATAGTAACAATGGAAAAGGGAAGGAAATTGAAACACAAAATTTAGGGGCTGCAAATAAACCCTTATTCCTACCAGAAGAGGAACCTGAACAAGTTGAGTCTGCAACTACTAGTTTGTTCAATAAAGAGACCCTTAACAAATGGCGTGGAGAATACAATGCATTAGCAGATGAGATCAAGAATGATATGTCTTGGGGAGAATATGTAGAATTCCTGAGAAGAGGTGAATCTCAAAAGAAGGGGAAAGGCCAAAATAAAGAACTAAAACACAAGTTGGGTAAGTTAACCGCAACTTTCTTTGATGGAAGTGAAAAGATTTCAGCTAGGGCTTGGCTGCAAAAGATAGAGACATACTTTATGCTCAATCCCATGACAGAGAAGGATGCAGTTTAGTTTGCCACTTTGCATTTGGAAGGAGAAGCCTATGAATGGTGGTACCATGGTTGCACTACTTTGGGACATGATCAAGTACATACCTTTGGTGATTTCAAACAAAGGATTCTTGATAGGTATGAACTGAAAGAAGAAGAAGAATATTTCAGCCAGTTGTCTAAAATTAAGCAAAAGAATTTAGTAAGTGAGTATATAGCAGACTTTCAAAAGATTGCAGTGATGGTACCTGAAATATCAGAGAAGAGAAGAGTACATCTATTCATCACAGGGCTCACCGAACCTCTTAGGGGGTTTGTCAGATCTTTCACACCTCTCACCTTGCAAGAAGCCATCAAGAGGGCTCTAACCCTTGAGCCATCAATTCCAAAGAATGCTTTCCCACACTCCTCCAAACCAAACACATGGCATCATAAGGGAGGATTCCAGAAGAAACCATTCCATGCACTTGCACCTACACAAAAAAATACAACTCCTAATACTGCAAAGAAGATGGATGAAGAAACAAGGAATGAGCTTAGGAGGAAGAAACTTTGCTTTTCTTGCAGAGAGCCTTGGGTCCCTGGACATAGGTGTTTGGGAAAAGGACAAGTCCATTACATAGAGGTTGTCTCAGATAAGGATTCAGACTTAGATGGTAATGAGGAGTTTCATGACATAGAGGATGTTGAACCAGAGGTCGAAGAGGAGACTAAAAAAGAAGGTTCATTAGCTGCACTTTCAGGAGCACCAAGATATCATCCTTTCAGGGTTCGTGGAGTGTTAGTGGGACAGCGAATGACTGTTTTGATTGATAGTGGGGCAACCCACAATTTTATTGATGAAGGGTTAGTAATGAAGAGAGGATTGAAGACTGAAGAATTTGAAGGGTTCAATGTGAGTGTTGCAGACGGATTCACTATGCCATGCACCAGAGTGGTCAAACAATTAAGCATCACTATGGGAGACTACAATGTTTGTGATGATTTTTATGTTGTTGGTATTGGTGAAACTGATGTTGTCTTGGGTGTTCAATGGTTGCACTCTATTGGAGGACACTATCAGAACTACCAAACTATGGAGTTCAAGTTTCAGTCAGAAGGCAAGGAGATTACACTCAGAGGGATTGCAAATGGAGCTCCACGAGTGGTGACATCAAAGAAGATGGAGAGGACTTTCAGAAGAGGTCAAGTTGCTTGGGAAACCACTTGCTTGATCCAACCTTCAAGCTCTCCAAATGGAAAAGGTAAATTTCATTTTGAAATTCAAGAAATTTTAGATAAGCATAGCATTGTTTTCATTGCTATACCCCAAGATTACCTCCAGCTAGAGGGTTTTAGCATGTTATAGAGTTGGAAAAAGATGCCAAACCTGTTATAACTACGCCATACAGACATCCATGGGGTTATAAGGAAGAGATAGAGAAGACTATCAGAGAGCTCTTAGATATGGGATTCATTAGACCAAGTTCTAGTCCTTTTGCATCATCTGTAGTTCTTGTGAAGAAGAAGGATGGCACTCTAAGGATGTGCATTGACTATAGAGCTTTGAATAAGAAAACCATTAAGAATAGATATCCCATACCAAGGATAGATGAACTTATTGATGAGTTGCATGGACCTGTTTACTTCTCTAAGATTGATTTGAGATCGGGATATCACCAGATTCAGATGAGAGACAAAGATGTGGAAAAGACAGCTTTTCGGTGTCACTATGGGCATTTTGAGTTCTTGGTCATGCCCTTTGGCCTCACTAATGCACCAGCAACTTTCCAATCATGCATGGACAAGGTATTTAGCAAGCAACTCAGGAAGTTTGTCTTGGTTTTCTTTGATGATATATTGATCTACAGTAAAACTTGGAAGGAACACTTGGAACATTTAGATACAGTTTTGGGTATTTTGGAGCAGCAATATTTCTATGCTAAGTTGTCCAAATGTGAGTTTGGACTAACTAAAATTCTTTACTTGGGATATGTCATAAGTTCTAAGGGTGTTTAAGTAGATCAACAGAAGATTCAAGCAATACTTGATTGGCCTCCACCTACAAATCTTACACAGTTGAAAGGATTCTTTGGGCTATGTTGCTATTATAGGAGGTTTGTAAAAGGTTTTTCTCAGCTTGTTGTTCCATTAACAAATTTGACTAAGAAGGGAGCCTTTGCATGGTCTGAAGAAGCTTAGAAAACTTTTGACAAGTTTAAGGAGGTAATGAGTTCATGCCCTGTGCTTGCTATTCCTGATTTTTCATTGCCTTTTGTAGTTGAATGTGATGCTTCGGGTGAAGGTGTTGGGGCTGTCCTAACTCAAAGGGGACATCCAATTGCTTTTGAGAGTAGGAAGCTAAACAATCTAGAAAAAACATATCACATTTATGACAAGGAAATGTTGGCAATTATGCATGCACTAGAGAAGTTCAGACAATATCTTGTGTGTGGGAAGTTTGTTGTGAAAACTGATCATAATAGTTTGAAGTATTTCCTTGATCAAAAAGATTTGAATGATCGTCAACAAAGGTGGGTAAGCAAGCTACAGGCATATGATTTTGAAAAAGAATACATGAAGGGTAAAAGAAATGTGGTAGCGGATGCACTTTCTAGGAAGCCAACTTTGTGTTCATTATCTTCTATTTCTGCAGAGTGGAAAGATTCTATCATTGCTGAATATGTCAAAAATACCTTTGCATCTAATGTATTGGATGATTTAGTGGAAGATGATAAGTATACAGTGAATGATGGGCTGATTTATTACAAGAATCAAATTTTCCTTGTTCCTGAATCAAAAATCAAGGAAAAGATTTTAAGAGCTTTCCATGATACTCCCTTGGCTAGTCATCAAGGTTACTTCAAAACATACAGGCAGATCCGTGAAAGATTTTCTTGGAAAGGTCTGAAAGAGGATGTCCACAAGCATATTAGGGAGTGTATGACTTGCCAAAGGAACAAAGGAGAACAAATTTTTCCTGCAGGTCTCCTACAACCACTTCCAATCCCTGAACAGAAATGGGAGAGCATTTCCATAGACTTTATCACAGGACTTCCCAAGGTACAAGGTAAGGATTGTATATATGTGGTGGTGGATAGATTAACAAAGTATGCTCATTTCTTTCCCATCACTTCAGAGTTTAAGGCTCCTCAAGTAGCAGAGTTGTTTTTTAAAGAGATATTTAAGCTGCATGGTTTGCCAAAGAACACTGTTAGTGACAGAGATAGTAGGTTCCTCAGTTCTTTTTGGAAGGAACTATTTCACTTGACAGGAATAGAGCTCACACCAAGCACAAGTTACCATCCACAAACAGATGAACAAACATAAATTGTTAACAAGTGGATAGAGGGGTATTTGAGGAATTATGTTTCAGATCAGCAAACTACTTGGGTCAAATGGTTGCACTTGGGAGAGTATTGTTATAATACATCACATCATATGTTAATTAGTATGCCTCCATTTCAAGCTCTTTATGGTTATGATGCACTTTCTTTTGTTGATTTGATATTTATAGATACTAGAGTACCTGCAGCTAGTGATCTTATCAGTCATAGTCAAGAGATCATAAGATCACTAAAAGATAACTTGAGGCAAGCACAAAACCAACAAAAGATATATGCAGATAGGAAGAGAACAAAAAGATTTTTTGAGGTGGGAGACTTGGTATTTCTTAGATTGCAGCCATATAAACAAAGCTCTTTGAAGAAGAGCGGGGCTGAAAAGCTTAAGCCTAAGTTCTTTGGGCCTTACAAGATCATCAGGAAAATTGGTGAGGTAGCTTATGAGTTGGAGCTTCCTCCAAACAGTAGGATACATAATGTATTTCATGTTTCTTGTTTGAAGAAGGTCCTTGGATAGAAAATTGTTCCTTCATCTGATTTACCACCTTTGGATGATGAAGGGAAGTTGATTTTGATACCTGAAAAGATCTTGGAAACAAGGGATAAAAGATTGAGGAACAGGAGTATTTCAGAATATTTGATCAAATGGAAGAATTTGCCAGTAGAAGATGCAACATGGGAAGGACCAGAAATTCTTGACCATCCAAGCTTGCATTGCTTGAGGACAAGCAATTTCCAGGAGGGAGGACTTGTCATGTCCCCTTTCTAAAATAATTAATTAATGGTCAATATTAACCCATCTTATTCTTCCATGGGTTAATTGGGCAAGCATAGGAAGAATAAATATTTAATATTTAATATTGTCCAACTAATATCTATTTCCAGAGGACAATTAAATATTAAATTAAATATTTTGAGACTCAAAAAGGGGCATTGAGTTTGGTGAGGTGTCCATTTGCATGAAGATTTCGAAAATCTTGGTAAATCACAAGTGGCGGGGGATTTTATGACAACGTATGACAACTTATGACAACTGTCATACCCCAAAATAGCAAGGAATCAAGGAAAAACATGGGAATCTTAGATTTCCCTCTCTCCCACGAAATATTGATACAAAATATGTAATTTTGGTGATTTGGGGCTATTGTTGATTTGATATTTTTCTCTCAAACTTGCAGATTTGCAGATTGTGGCTTCAATGGATGAAAACCCATTGGAGTAAAGAGGCTTGTGGATGAAAACCCATGAGTTTCAGGTGGCCAAAGGATGTAAACCCTTTGATCACAAAGAGTAGCTTGATCCAGAGGTTGCACAGAGCTTCAAGGATTGAGTAGTTTCCGGCAATTTCCGGTATTGTCCATTGTTTGTGTGTGCAGGTCTTCTTGTGTTGCCGTGGTAGTTCCAGAAGTGTTGGGAAGAGTTGTTGTTGTTATTTACTTTGGTTTTCTATGTATTAGCTGTAGATTCCTATTTTCTAATGTCAGAGATTAGTATTGGAAGTTGTGGGTAGAGTTGTGTTGATTTTGGCTTTGTGGGTCAGAATACCCAATGCGTATTTTAACATTATTGTGAAGTTTTGGTGCTGTAGATTGCTACTGTGTGCTGTAGGTTTTGATGTTGTTACTTTAATGGTATCAGACCATATTTCATGTACTTTCCATCTAAAAATCAAACAATATCAGTTTGGGTGTTTTTTTGGTGTATTTCAGTGATTGATGGTGTTGGCAGTTTTTGTAGGTTTGATCATATTTGCTCCAGATTTGGGATTTTGGTTGTTGTTTATGTTATGGCTGTTATGACAGTCTAAAATAATGTAAAATCTATTTAATATCAGATCAAATCAGTTCCATTAATTTCTGGGCAAGTTTGTGTTAGTTTGGTGTTGTTATGTGTAGGACTAGCTTGCTAGTCTTGGTGAAATTATTGTATTTTCTGGTAGTGTTAAATAAATTCATTTTCAAATCTATTTCAATTTAAAATCTTAGTTTGGATCATTACACGGCAGCATAACAGTACCTGTCAAACCTATAAAAGACTTCTCTCCAAAACACCTATTTATATAACAAATACAAGGCAAAAATGGCTCCACATTGGGATGGGTGTCCGACATGGCCTCATGGCCCAAAACCCACGCCTATGGACACTTGTCCAACACTGTAGGATTCTCCTGACACTTGTCAAGTCAGCCCATCCCAAGGAGGTCACCTATTTCCAAAATAGGTTATGACAGATGCTCTTACGACTCTTACAACCATCATAGAATTTGTCATAGCTATCATAACTTACAGTTGTAAGAGAATCTATCATACACAGGCTATAAATAGCATATTCTCTTACAACATATCATAGTCCACCTTGGGGCACCCAAAGATGCCTTTTTCAAAGATGCTTCTCGACACATGTCTTCACCCATCATAGGATCTTCTATTTCTGACTCTTACATGTCATAACTTCGTCATAGGAATCTGTCATGACCATTTCGTTCAATATTCCCTTACACAACATCCAAGATGCCGACACATGCCAAAATATTCGTACCACTAAGTGGGACGCCTATCTCCTCATGTGAGGACAAAATTACATGTGGTCATATGCTAGTAGGATGACACATCACCGTGCCAACTCCCACAATATGACAACATAGGATTTGCATCCAATACAATAGGTAATAAATAAATAAATACAATGTAAAAATACAAGGAATTACCAAGGTTGAGACACCTTAATTCCCAACATTCTTCCACTTGTAGAACACCTTGTAAGAGCCAATCGAATTAATAGGATTTAACTGCTATAGGCCGAGAGGCCCATAGACTCTGAACACCATCTAAACTTCTCTGTGCCCACTGGCTTCATCAATGCATCTGCAACATTCTTCAAAGTATCTACCTTCTCCAAATTTACCTTCCCATCCTCTACCATGTCTCACACGAAGTGAAACTGTACATGAATATGCTTTGTTCTGGGATAGAAAGTTGGATTCTTCGCAAGGCAAATCACACTCTGACTGTCACAACAAATCATAATCTGTCCTACATCAACACCAATATCTGAACATAATCTCTTAATCCAAATGGCTTCCTTGCAAGCATGCATTACTGCTATGTACTTAGCTTCTGTAGTGGACAAAGCAACCATAGGTTGTCGCTTACTCATCCAACTAATTGCACCACCAAACATAGTGAACACATAAGCATTGGTGGATCTCATGTTGTCAATGTCACTTGCCCAATCAGAATCCACAAATCCACAAATACAAACTGAATGTGGAGATCCTGTAGCATTACAGTGATAGCATATGGAATACTCAGAAGTACCCCTCAAATATCGAAACACTCACTTAACTGCATCCCAATGTACCCGTCCAGGATTAGCCATAAATTAACGAAGGACTCCCACTGCTTGGGCAATGTATGGTCTTGTGCAGACCATAACATACATTAAACTACCAACAACACTAGCATAAGGTACTCTACTTATGTCCTCCACCTCACTAGGAGATTTTGGACAATCATTAGCAGACAACTTTGTCCCCAATGAAACAGGAACACACAATGGTCTACAATCTGCCATGCTAAACCTATCCAACACAGTGTTCACATACTTACGCTGGCTTAACCAAAGTTCTCTGTTAGCTCTGTCTCTTCTGATTTCCATTCCCAGAATGTACCTGGCTGCCCCAAGATTTTTCATCTCAAACTGTGTTGACAACTGAGACTTCAAATTAGAAATCATATTCTTACCATTCCCAATCAATAGCATATCGTCAACATACAATGCAATAATGAGAATGCGATCATTATCAAACTTGTAATACACACAATGATCAGATTTCAATCTCAGATAACCAATCAACAACACAAAGGCATCAAACTTCAAGTACCACATCCTAGGAGACTGCTTCAAACCATACAAAGACTTCTTTAACTTGCAAACCAAATTTTCTTTACCTTTCTCTATGTAATGCTCTGGCTGTGACATGTAAATCTCTTCCTCCAAATCACCATAAAGGAAAGCTTTCTTCACATCCATCTATTCTACCTCTAAGTCATAAGCAGCTACAAGAGATAACAGAAATCGAATGGATGTCAGGTTTGGAACGGGAGTGAAAATTTCATCATAATCAATTCCCTCCACTTGTGAATACCCCTTCACAACCAATCTAGCCTTGTACTTTTCAACACTGCCATCTGCACTGAATTTCTTCTTGAACACCCATTTACATCCAATAGGTTTCCATCCTTCAGGCAAAGGCACCAAGTCCCATGTTTTGTTCTTTTCCAAAGAAGCCATCTTATCTTCCATGGCCTCCTTCCAGGAACCTGCATCTTTCATGCCCATAGCCTCTTTCACAGTTCTAGACTCATCAGTGTTAGTAAGTAAAGCAAAAGCACAACTAGAATCAAGTAATGAATAACCAAACCTATCAAGTTTCTTTCTCGTTCATGTAGACCTCCTCAATGGCTGAGGTTGAGGTTCTGCTTCTTCTTCTGAGCTTTCAGAACTACTAGAGCTCTCCTCATCATCAGGTCTCACAGGGTTTATCTATTCAGTCTTCTCAGGGGTAGAAGGAAACTGAACCGCATCTTCTTTCTTTTCTATCTATTCTAGCTATAGAATAATGGAAGATGTTAGCTCTCTGAAGATAACACTTCTACTATACAACACTTTTTCAGCCACAAGATCCCAAAGCTTGTATCCTTTCACACCAACACCATAGCCAATGAAAATACACTTAACAGCCTTGTTCTCCAATTTAGACCATTTCTACATTGGCACATGTGCATATGCCTCACAACCAAAAACATGAATATGTCTAACTAAAGGCTTCTTACCAGACCACACCTCCATAGGTGTCTTACCAACAAGAGCTGATGTAGGAGACCTGTTTACCAGGTAGCAAGTAGTGGCAACAGCTTCAGCCCAAAACTTTTGTTCGAGGCTTGCTCCACTAAGCATACTCCTAGCCTTCTCCATCAATGTCCTATTCATCCTTTCTGCAACTCCATTTTGTTACGGGGTGTATGGAGTTGTCTTATGTCTTTCAATCCATTGCTCTTTACAGAATTTATCAAATTTTGCCGAACAAAACTCACCACCGTTGTCAGTTCTCAAACACTTAATCTTTTTACTAGTCTAATTTTTAGCAAAGGCTTTAAACTCCTTAAACTGAATAAAGACTTCACTCTTGCTTCTAATAAAATAAACCCATGTCCTTCTATTGTAATCATCTATTAAAGATACAAAATATATAGATTTGGAAATCGAAGGAACATTAACTGGACCAAACACATCAGAATGAATAAGATCCAACACACCAAAAGACTTGTGAGAACTAGAGTAAAACTGAACATGGTTTTGCTTTCCATATACACAATGTTCGCAAAAGTTGAACTCGAGATTACAATCATTTAACCCCTCAACGAGGTTTTTATTTTTCAGGGTTCGCAGACCCTTCTCACCAATGTGGCCATATCTCAAATGCCATAACATAGTCTTTTCATCAGGAAGCTTAGCTTCCATAGCATGTGCACTACCATCAGAACTAGTTACAACAGATTTCTTCACTGCTCATTCAATGGTGGGGATGAAGTGATTGCAGCTCTTTTCTTTGAGTCAAAAGAACTATTGCACTGTGAAGTGCCTGCCTCCAGCTGAAACATAGTACCTCTCTGAGTACCCTTCGCAAGCACCATAGATCCTCTAGTCATCTTGCATCCATCCTTCGAAAAGACAACATATACACCTGCATCATTCAACATACTTATAGAAAGCAGGTTCCGTGCAAGGCCTGAGATGTGCATAACCCTAGTGATCCCCTTCACTTGTCCATCAGGGAATCGGATTGAGACTCTTCCATGACCAACAATCTTCAGATGAGAGTCATCACCCAAGTACACTCTTCCACCATCGGACTCTTCATACTTTGTGAACCATCTTCGATGCGAGGTCATGTGGAATGATGCACCAGAATCAATCAACCACACATTATCAGATGCATGGGTGGCCAGGGCTGCAATGAAGGCATCACCATCATCTTGTGACTTGTCAGAATATGAATCATTAGCTGTCTTCTTTTTCTTTTTCTTTTCTTCTTTGCATTCCTTCCAGAAATGCCCCATCTTTCTACAGTTCCAACAGAGAGCCTTGGACTTTCCAGGAGATTTGGATCTCCCACAGGGTTTGGATCTGCCTTTTTCACCTTTCTTGTCCTTCTTCTTCCCTTTCTCTTTGGGTCTTCCACGAACTGCAAGAGCCTCTTTGGCTGACTCGGATGTTTTCCTCTACATTTCTTCAGATAACATCGAGGACACCACATCTTCCATCTTGAAGGTGGTAGTGGTGCTTCCGATAGCCATGACAAGATGATCCCACAAATCTGGCAAAGAACAAAGCAGGGTCATGCAACGATCCTCCTCTTCCATTTTCACACCCACAGATGTCAACTGTGCAACGATCATGTTGAAAGCATTCATGTGATCTGCAACAAATCCTCCATCTTCCATCTTCAGAGAGAACAACTTCTTTTTCAAAAAAAGCTTGTTCTCCAGGGACTTGGCCTGATAAACATCACCCAACTTCTTCCAAAGATCTTTCGTGCTCTTCTCATGGACATTCAACAGGACATAGTCAACTAAATGGAGTCTTATGAGACCCTTAGCCTTTTGATCTTTGAGGTCCCAATTAGCTTGTGACATTGCTGTAGGTTTTACACTAGATATGGTTTCCCATAGGTCACGATCAACAAGTAGGTCCTCCATCTTGAGTTTCCACAACTCAAAATTAGTGCCATTAAATTTCTCTACATCTAATCTTTTGATTGGGTTGCCATCTCCTTGCTGCAACAAGATACATAATGCTTTGCACAAACTCCCACTCAACCTAAGATTAGCTTAAAAAACCCCTACCTAGCAGCTAGAACCAAAACTAGCCAAGCTCTGATACCAACTGAAAGGAAGCTAGGTGTGCGGAAAACACTTCCTACACTAATCTAATGAGGGGAGGAGAGTGGAAATTCAATTTTATATTTACAATTACAGCTATGTTAACCCACTAATTGAGATATTACAGCAAACACATACATAATAAAGTAAGACAGAAGAAGAGAGACATAAGATATACGTGGGGAAAACCCTTATGGGTGAAAAACCCCACACTTCAAAACATAACTCTAATGTATTTTGTAATCAATGAAGGTTACAATACAACACAGAGCCAATGCTCTTGTAGGAGTCTTCAACACTCATATTTGGAGATGTTCTGGCAGCATAACAGTACTTGTCAAACCTGTAAAAAACTTCTCTCCAAAAAACCTATTTATATAACAAATACAAGGCAAAAATGGCTCCACATTGGGATCGGCGTCCAACATGGCCTCATGGCCCAAAACCCATGCCTATGGACACTTGTCCAACACTGTAGGATGCTCCTGACACTTGTCAAGTCACCCCATCCCAAGAAAGTCACCTATTTCCAAAATGGGCTATGACATATGCTCTTACAACTCTTACAACCGTCATAGAATCTGTCATAGCTGTCATAACTTCTAGTTGTAAGAGAATTTGTCATACACATGCTATAAATAGCATATTCTCTTACAAAATGTCATAGTCCACTTTGGGGCACCCAAAGATGCCTTTTTCAAAGATACTTCTCGACACATGTCTTCACCTATCATAGGATCTTCTATTTCTGACCCTTACATGTCATAACTTCGTCATAGGAATCTGTCATGACCGTTTCGATCAATATTCCCTTACACAACATCCAAGATGCCGACAAATGGCAAAATATTCCTACCACTAAGTGGGACACCTATCTCCTCATGTCAGGACAAAATTACATGTGGTTATATGCCATGTAGGATGACACATCACCATGCCAACTCCCACAATATGACAACATAGGATTTGTATCCAATACAATAGGCAATAAATAAATAAATACAATGTAAAAATACAAGGAATTACCAAGGTTGAGACACCTTAATTCCCAACAAAGGGAACCCATGGAAAATATCTTTGATCGGGTATAAATGATAGGTTCTACAATAAAGGCACAGAGTGGGTTTTTCACTGAATTTGGGGCAAAAAGATGCATGCTGGGGAATCTAGTTTTTTCAGGTGTCAACATGCACCAAGCTTACATTAGATATGTGTCCCAAGTGTGAAGGTGGTTTTGAGGATATGTCTAACGTGTCATATGTTAGTGTGGTTGATAGCCTGATCTATGCAACAGTTTGTACTAGGCCAAATATTGCCCAAGCAATGGGAGCATTGAATAGGTTTATGTCTAACCCTAATAGAGAGCATTGGAATTATGTGAAGAGAGTACTTAGATATTTGAGTAGTACTTCTGATTATTGTTTGGTTTACTTTGGTACTAACAATGTGGATAAGACATTGGACATATAGGGTTTTGTTGATGCAGATTGGGTCAGTGATTTGGATAGTCGAAGGTCCACTAGTGGCTATGTTTTTACTTTGTTTGGTGGTGCAGTGAATTTGATGTGTAAGAGGTAGCCCAAAATTGCTTTATCCACCGTCGAAGTAGAGTATATGGTTGCTACTCATGTCTCTAAGGAGGTAGTTTGGTTACATAGATTATGTGTAGGTATTGGTTTTGATTGCAAGACAATTCAGATTAGTTGTGATAGCTAGAGTGCAATTTGTTTAGCTAAGAATCCTATGTATCATGCTTGGACTAAGCATGTGGATGTTTAGTACCACTTTGTTTAGGAAATGATTGCAAATAGATAGATTGAGTTGAAGAAGATTGACATAGTAGAATGTTGCAGATTCCCTTACCAATCTCATGAGCATAGGAAAGTTCACTTGGTGCAAGGAGGCTGTGGGCCTTGTATCTTGTAGTTAGTTGATTTATGTTTTCCTACGGATGTATTTACAATGTTTGATGTCAAGTGGGAGAATGTTAGGATTAAGGTGCCATGAACTTTGTAAATCCTATGTCATTTATTTATTTCTAACATTATTTATAAATGCATTCATAATGGATAAAGGATCCATTGACAATGGTAACTATTTCTTTTTAGTACTAGTAATAATGTTAGTTTTACCTTGGGATTTTTGTAGGTGAAAAGTGGGTGACCTAGTTTATTAATAGCTTATGACATGGTGTAAAAGTATCTTCTATATTTGTCTCTTACATGTTGTAAGAAACTAACTATTTTTAAGATAGTCACGAGATAGCATTTTATGACAACTTGTAAGAGGTGTAAGAGGTCGTTTAGCCTATTGTTGACTTTCCCAAAGGTGGGCATTGGGATTTGGATATACTGGGTACAATATTCATGGAAGGTGGTTATGACATCTATAAGAGGCTAATAATAGTCTGATTGTTGGATTCCCCAAATATGGCATTGGATTTTCCCAAGTTTGGGTGCCACATTCTATTTAATCTATCTATTACTTGTATTTTCTATATAACAGAAGCTAGAGGAGGGGAGAGACATGTTAAGTTCGCACAAGTACACAGGCACTATCAGATTGGATGTTGAAGGAGTGTAGGAAGTGATTGTATTGTATTCTTGACTCAAAGATAATACAGACTTGGCCTCTCTTCTTGGTTGAGTTTTTTCTTGAAAGGGTATCTCCACATAAATCTTTGAGTCATGTGTAAATCTCTTGAATTTGCTAATTTTATTTGTTTAAATCTCCATTTGGTATTCTACATTTCAAAATTAGATTTCCATTTTATAGTGGTTTGCCTTCATTTCTAACACTCACATGCCTTCTAATGCCTAGAGGCATCTTCATATTCAATGTAGGGCTTCACAATAGTGAGCCTACACTTATAAATGATGATGGGATTTTGCATGTTGTTAGTATGGGCATATATTGATGCTTCCACAATTAACTAGTCTAATTGCAAAGTAGTAAATAGAGAAAAATCTCTAAAACTATAAATAATGTTGTTAGGAACATTATTACAAATATTGTCATATGGAAATTCAAATACATTTACTAGACTACCTTCTCAAGTCTATTGTTAGAGCATACATGTTGTAAATTTACACACTTGTTCACAATCATTTAAGGAATCTCTTCGTTGGATTCAATCCATGTGGGATAGTGGTCTTGGGCAACAAGATGATTCATCATCACTTGACGGTGCATATTAGATTGCAATGATAGTACCTTCTAGTTCATTGACTAGTGTTCCATTCAAAAAGGCATCAATATTCACAATGCATGCTCAACCCTTCCATCTTCACATTTGTGCACGGTGTCTTCCTAGGTACCTCCATCATCACCTTAGCTAAAAGAGCCTCTCGTTATCTCATAAAATTTTCTTGATGCATATTGCATGTGGTGCTATTGTTAGTCTCCGTATTCATCTTGTGTGCTACTTCATAAACTAGTCATGTTGTTGACCACACGTCCTTAAACATAGTAGGGGATTACTCCATCAAGAGTGCTTCAACATACTTTTCTACTAGCAATATTTTCACTCAAAGTGAAATTTATTTAAATAATGTGTGATTTAAAAGACCTCAGAACTTACTCAAAGATTCCTCAACTAATGAGTAGGTCAACTACATAAATTGAAGAATGTAGGATCCAATGACACCTTTCACAAATATTTCCATAGCAGATGTCCATACTAGGTTAAAAGGATTCAACTGAGTGATTAACTCAGGTGTCTAAGTAACAAGTCATTGATAAACACTCTAGCATTAGTGAAGCCATTCGAACAACCAGTCAAATAGGTGCTTTGTTGTTTTGACCCAATATTCTTCATATAAGTCATAACAAAACAAATCCTCTTGTCATTCATAGATCTTTGCGCTAGTGGGTATTTCAGCTTTAATGAGCTCCTCTACTTTGCATGCGAACCACTTGTGGACTTCATCATGCATTATTTTCCAATGCATTCTCTTGAACAACACAAAGCTTCATAAAAGGTTTCAACAACAAAACAAAATGTTAACCACAAGGGTTATTCATAGATTTCCCCCATTTACTAAATTAACACATTGTTAGAGCTTTTATGTGCACTAGCTTATAGTTGCAAGTCTCACTTGAAGTTCAAGAAGGGCTCAACACCTTTGTTAGAAACTCATGCACTGAACTACTAGCTAAGCAAACAACTATATAAGTAGAATTACACCTAAACATCTTTAATAGATAAACATGTATAAAGATAATAGAACAAATGAGTAGAACAAGATTAACTGTATACATTCATAGCATAATTGATGTGTGTAGTTACTATTACAATACATGGTTTTATAAGTGATTTACCCCAACATGCAAAGCACCATGCACAATATGGTTATCATTACAAATGAATTTAGTTATCACCCATGGTTATGAGAACTAGCTATCACTTACACTAATTATGCACATGCAATTCAAATTGTTATAATTACATCAAAACACGACAGTGACTTGAAACATTGCCAACAAATATGAATATTCATTCAAATTCATAATAATCTATGATATTTTTTTTTACCATTAATGCACCCTACTTTAAACCAAAGTGATAAGTGAAATCTTCAACCTGACACTTCCAATCAATTGATATTATTATCATACCCAAGGATATTTAGGATGAGGTTGGTAGTGGCATGTGTTTTAATTTGAAACATATATTATGAACCCTTACCCTTTGTAGGTTTAGGATGTGGTTTGTTCTGAAACAAGGCCTTTTTCTTTGGGATAATTGTAAATGTCAATGCAGAGCAAGAAAATGATTTGAGTTGTACATTCTTTCTTATATTCAAATTGATGTGTAAAAATATTATTAGTGATCCATAATTTTTAATTTTCATTTCATGTTCCACTCACAATCTAGTCTAATGAATTATTACTATTACCAAGTTTTAGGTCTCAAACAAGCCATTGTTCCTAAGCCTCTCCCTATCCCTAATTCATTATAATGTTGGCTCTGGATTTCAACTTTGCACACGAATGTAATATTTTAGTCATGGTTTGTCAATCACTTTAATCCTATTTATTGACTTGGTAAGTTGTAGGTGTGTTTTAAGAATGTGATTTCCAATTTTGACATTCATTTCCAATTTGAAGTATTGGCTAACCTATTAAAAATCTAATCATCATTGGTGCCAAGTTTACTTGTCCAAGTGCATAAAACTACTATCAAATATCCAAATGAATTAGAATTTAGATCTAAAAGTTGTGGACTAAATTTTAATCAATGTAAAACTTGACCAAGCTTATTTGTATTCACCTAAATTTTAAGTTCTAGAAGTACCTCATTAATCCATTAGCCTAGATTTTTATAATACTCTGTAAGATTTGTTCTAATCATGGAACACTTGAATTGAATTCATTTCTTAGCAATTGATTTTTTGATCTTTACATCAAGTTAGCGTTGTCACCATGATTAACTTTCCATATTTAGTTTAATTGTTTTGTTGGTTTTGCATCAAGCAATACTATTCTACACATATTGCATTGAACTAGTTGGTATAATGAAAGAGAAGCCAATATCCTTTTGTGTGGAGAAAGTTTTTTTTGGCGTATTTGAGTTACTAACAATTTTGGTCAATCATCCTCAAACATTAGTGGGATGTATAACTCAATTTCAATACTACCAGGAGGCATATGTGTATTTGCATAATGAATAATCCCATTTTATCTCATTGATTTTGGATTTGGAAAGCCTATATAATATGTAGGATCCATTTTGAATGTTGTGGCGGAGTTTCTCTTGATACTCTCCAATAGAAAACAAGATGGTGGTTTCAACCTTTGCAATGCTCTACAAAATTGCCACCTAGATAAATTTGAGTAAATTGTTTGATTTTTAATCACTAATCCTATTCCACCAAAGTGTATTTTTGAAATGTATACAATGTTTTGGTAAAGCTTAGGAAACAGGATAGTGCATATGATAATATTGAATTCTTTATTTATAGAATTTTCTAAGATGTTTTTAAGAGATTGGAGAATAACATGACTTACTCTTATGCATGGTTTCAACTATTGTCATCTCAACCTATATAATGTAATAAAAGTTCCTCCACATTTATAATTTGGTTCCAATTTGATAATTATAACATGAACAATTATGGCTTATGAGTATAGATGTTATATTATTTTATGGGGATGTCATATTACTGACATGGGATGTAAAGATGTATGATATTATTTTTTAATTTAAGATAAACACATCAAATTGTTTGTTTCCTTCTTTATTTAATAAAAGCATAAATATTATTTATTATTGTTGGCAGTTTCCATATGTATTTTATGTTTCTTATATATAGCTTTCTTATGAAAAGAAAAATTAAGTATTACTTCTCTTGATTGATATTACATTTAAAATCACCCCCATAATTAGTTGGAGATATGTTCTTATAGGTAGAAATTAGTAAACACGAGAATTATTTGGCCAACATTTTAAAGATGAGTTTACAATTCTATTAAGAACATATGTAATTTATTATTTATATTATATTTTATCTTTTAATACTTTAGGGTAAAACCATTTTTCATGTTAGTGGGAGACACATTATGTTCTCAATGCTTGTTTTTTAATTAGAATAGTGGAAGTTGTATCGTGAGTGTACATTTTTTTATGACAACAATTGTATGTAATGTGTTTGTGTACAAAATCACATGATATTCGCAATGATAATTTGGATAGATTCGTTCTAATGTATGATTGTGTGTAATTCATGGTTAAATGTTTATTTAGTTAATAGAGCACTTGGTATTGTAAAGAATATAGTCTACTATCAAGGTATTTGACTGCTAAAGTTGCTATTGCGTGTGATTGTGGGATTTGATAATTATGTGGGTGTCATGAAACATTAATAATCCAAGATTTGTCTCTATTCCACCTATTACAAGAGGTGATCATACACAAACTTGTGTCAAAATGACGTGGGCTTTAACCATACACAGGTCGCAAGGGCTATGTTGGAAAGGGCCACAATAGATATTGATGATGTAGAGAGGGTTGGTTTGACATTTGCTGCTATCTCTCGAGTTAAATCTCTCAAGTCATTGAGAATATCACCACCATTCTCATTTGAACCTAGTAATCTAAGATTAAAAAATATAAATTATGTTAACAATAGGAAAAATGAAGAGCATTGGTTACAATTTGTCTCTAAGTTGACTATTCAAGGAAACATTTAATACATGTTTATTTTTTTTTGATTGGTTGTGTTATTTATCAACACACATGGTGCTATTAAAGCAATGTAGTGGTTTTGTACTTGCAACACTAATTTATCTTTCAATTGTGTCCATGTAATCATAATTGTACAAAATAATATTATTAATGTGATGTTATGTTCACTTAGCTAACTATTTAATATGATTTTTTAACATAATTTCCTATAAGGTATAGTCATGATATTCACGATTGTTTTTTATGAGGATTGCTCAAGCTTTTAGCTTGGTCCAAGCCCAGAGAGACCCTTACGGGGAATCTCTTCCCATGGCTTTATCACTGAGACTACTACTGGGGTCTCAATTCCCAAGACATTATCACCTTGTTCAAACCCGTGGGCTCATTGGCCCAGTGAAGGCCCACAACCTACGAGCACGACGGCCCAATGAAGGCACATATCCTACGAGCACGTCAACCCAACAAAGGCACAAGGCTTGCGAGCTCTTCAGCCCAATGGGGGTTTGAACCTTGGTGGCCGCCACAACAACCTTGTGACTTGACCACCGCACCACGCCCTTATCAACATGATATTCATGTTGTTATTATGCATGTTTTCTTTGTTATTTGAATTCTTGGTCAAGCTTTATGTATTCAATTTTTGTATTCTATGAGCTCATATATACTACAATGTTATTAGAAAACTACATCCATTATTTTTTAAAATAAATTTATCCTTCTTATGGTCAGTAATTCTTGCAACACCCCTGATTATCTTTGAAAATAATCATTAATGCTAGTAGATTAAAATAACTTTCTTATAAAGTCATTAAAATCTTTTAAATTATCATACCATGAAACTCTTAAAAATTAGGAACGACACTTAACATTGGTTATGGGGCTGCTATGGTGAGTCATAGTCTTGTATTATTAATCATAACAATATGTAGAAACAAAAGCTTTAAATTATTGGAAGCATTTTTTTTGCATTTTTTGAAATTTTGATGTGTAATAGTTGTTAAGAAAAACACACAGGTTCATAACAAATGTTTGTATCTCACCACCTTAGCTATGAATTTATGGGACGTCACTATTCATGTTGCTATAATAAATATTTTGATTGTTATTTGAATAACTTGGTCAAATCTTTATTTGTATTGTATGCAATACATTAAAATTGTATAAAAGTGGATTGTGATAATAAGCAACATTAAACATTCCAATGCATTAAAATAATGATGACTACAAATGTACATAACACAAAAAACAGACAAGTCTATGGTTTCTTTTAATTGTTAAGAATAATATATTTTTTATGTGTTATTGCATGATGTACCAATATGTGTGTTATTGCATGATGTACCAATATGTGTGTTATTGCATGATGTACCAATAAATGTGTTATTGCATGCTGTACCAATACATGTGTTATTGCATGATGTACCAATACATATGTTATTGCATGATGTACCAATACGTGTGTTATTGCATGATGTACCAATAAATGTGTTATTGCATGATGTACCAATACGTGTGTTATTGCATGATGTACCAATACATATGTTATTGCATGATGTACCAATACGTGTGTTATTGCATGATGTACCATAAAAAAACTATAATGTTATTGGAAAGATACATGTCTTTAAAATATTATAAATTTATCTAAATTCTTATGGTTAATACTTATTGTGACTCTCTTGGACATATATGAAATAATTATCAATGTGAATAAAATAAAATACCTTCAAAGTTATTTCTTTCTTAGGAATTCGAGGAAATTATTTTTTTAAAAATGATATCTAATGGTTAATTAACTCTTAATAAATAAAAAGAAAATAGCTCTAAACTAAAATAAAATCTCTTAAGAAAAAGTTAAAATAAATTATTTATAGAAAAAACTATAAAATTAATATGGCGTCTCTATTGATAGCTTCCAAAGTTAGGATTTTAGGAAACAAATTTGCTTGCCTTTCATTTGTGGTGGATGATTTCAATGCTGGCAATGTGATCAAAGGAATTGGCTTTGAAATTATGCGACAAGATTTGGTTGGTTTTAATCACCCTTCATCAAAGGTTGGGCATCCATCTCTTGTTTCTACCCCACATCTCCTTAGACCATTTGCAATTATCTTGATCTTAGTGAGCGGTTGGACACATAGGATTTCTGAAGGAGGTAAAAAGCACAATGGTGTTGGGAAGGAAAAACAGGTGTATTTGGATCCCACGGCTTAGGGAAAATTGGATAACAATGTCTAGGCTAGGGAAGGTTTGCACCACAAGTCATATTTGGACACAATCACAACTAGGAACAATTCCAAATCCTCAACATACTTTATAAAACTCAGGAAGCCCAGAAGTAGAGTCATAGAATTTGGAAGGCCCATTCAATGCATTGGTAAGCCCATCGAACTAAATTTAGGTGATGATCTAAAAAAAGAAATAGTTGAAAATGAAGAATTCTTTGCAAGGCATGGGTTGATTAACATGTTCAACCATTTACAGCCCCACCTCCTAGATCTGCATTAGTGGATCACTGACTCTTGGCAACCTATTATGGAAGAAAAACTTGAAATCTATCCTTGCGCTTGTGGTTTCTTCTTATGATATTTTACAACATGGAGGCTCAAAATACTATCCTCCACACTCTCTAGGCATGGGAACAACATCTTCTTATGTTAAAACCGTGGCACCCCTCATTCAATCCCTCCACTAAATCTTTCATTGTTATGCCTATTTGGGTTCACCTTCCTAATCTCCCACTTCACTTCTAGGTTGAATCACGCTTCAAAGCGATCGGTGATTCGTTGGGCAACTTCTTGGCTATTGACAATGATTCGTTTGATTTCATGCACACAACCTTTGCTCACATATTGGTCGATTTAGATATTTCAAAAGACCTGGTAGAAATAATTTAAACGTAAATGATCGCAACTAGTCCCAACCCTTGGATTATGAGGGATTGTCTTTTCATTGTAGGAGATGCTACAAAACTAGTCACCTTGTTACAAAATGTCCTAACCCTAAATTTAAATAAAATCGTCCTGCCACATGGTGGAAATATGCCACTCCTCACCATTACACTATTGATAGTGCATTGGGAGAACATGAGCCTTTGATAGAGCCTTTGCAGGATATAGGCAATATGTTTGCACAACAGGATTCATCTCAGGCCAAGAAAAAATTAAAAAAAAGAAGGCATCAACAACGCTTGAAAATGGTTAACAACTATTCATGGATGGGTGTGGGAAAACTTCTACAACTTCTAAAACATCTCGGCCTTCCCATCTTTCCTCAGAGACACATAACAAAGAAGGAAGCAACGAAGCATGGGACGTGGTGCAAAAGAAAAAGAAAGTTTCCTACAAAGGAGATGATGCCCACCACAATATGCACCTGCAGTCTCATTCAAAAAATAATGTCAATACCTTCGAATCGAATTAGATAGATCATGATGAGACCCTGAATTTTGAGATCCTTATGGATAATGTTATACACCCCTATTTAAAGGTATATGCATGTTGATTTAGGCCCTCCCCTTTGAAGCTGCAATGCATGTTGATTTTAGGCCCCCTTAATTTTAGAGCTGCAATGCATGTTGATTTTTTATGCCCTCCATTTTGAAGCTGCGTAAATCATGTTATTTTTGTTTTACAATAATATGGGTATCACCCCAAGAGCAAATTCACTAATAAAAAACAAATCTTAAGAAAAATAAAATTTATGTATATGTAGTAAATAAAATAAAATAACTATTAGGTAAATTAAAATTTATGTGTCCATATATGTAATAAATAAAATAGTTCTAAAGTAAAATAAAAATAACTTTAATATCTATCCTAATTAATATGGACCAAACAATATATAATAAGTACTTCAACAAGAAAACTATAAATATACCTATAAACCATTTAATAACACTTTAATACTGTTAAACCATTTAATAACACTTTAATACTGTTACTAATTTAGGGTTCTTTATTTCCTTTCACAACCCTAATTTTTCTTTAAAATTTACCCTCCTTGCCCACGTAAAACAAAAAGATTTACGAAATAAACAGAGCCACGCAATACCCACTGGTTTCGCATCGAATTTAGGAGTGTACAAAAATTGCAAGCAATTATATAGTAACGGAGGGTCCCATTAAACAGAGCTTCTTCCTACCTAATTCAAAACATTTTTTTAATGCCTTCAAAAGTGTGCAATTATTGACGAGACAGGTTCTGTACGGGGCCTCAACGTAACAACGAACATTTTGTAAAATCGTGATGCCCAAACAGTCCTCTCCACAATCAGTCAGTAACTGAAAAGACTTGTCTCAACTCATACATATCTATAATTGCAGCGATGGGAGCAAACACAGTCCGCCACGAGGCCCATTTTCTCACAGAGACTTCCTCAATCCCCCAAGTGTACAATGAAAAAGCTTCTCCGGAAAAATCTCGGGACTAGGGCTAAATTTATATGGATTTACGCTACGTTTTTTGCTCCAGGCTCCGGCGTCTGACAATGAAAAATCAGTGGCCATAAGAGACAAATCCCAATGGCAGAAGTCATAATAAAAGTGCTTAGGTCGAGCAGCATGTGGGATTATAACTGGCAGAGACAGAGGTTAATAATATGTCATCCAATTGCAATAATCCAAAAGGGTTTCAATTATAGTGTAAGGAATGAGGGTGTTCAGCACATGAGACTCCCAAATCGCACATGGACTAGGGGAAATTATGAGTGGAAGTTTAACCTTCCAAAGTTGCCGGCGTCGGGGCCCGGGAACCGCCGCCGCCGCCGCCGGCGGTGGCACCCTTAACGCGGGCTAACGGTACAGCGTTATATCCTAACGACACTGAAAAAGGGTTGTGGCGACAGGTCACGGTCCCGTTGGTGGGGCCACAATTTGGGGGGCTATTTGTAAATAGCTACTTTACATGTAACAAAAGTTTAGCTACCTACGTTTTAAAGAATTTCGTATCTCTCTTTAGACACGTCGTCCCGTCTTGGGCCGTGATCTTTTTAATAATGGTTATATTCTATTGTCGCTTACTTCTTTCAGTTCCAATAATTGTGACTTCGACCATTTTGACCTTCTAAGACCACAAAACTATACAGTTCAAATGTTTTTCATCTGTATTTTATGGATTGTGGAAAACTCATGTCTACTAGCACAAACTATTTTAAAAACACGTCATTCGATATAGACATGACTCCTTGCATATCAAAAACCTTGTTCCGTCGTCATTATTTGCCTTTCAATCACTTGAGACACTAGGGTGTTGTGCTCGTATCCTCCCAAATGGAACTACATGCTCATGCCCCACAAAGTCAGTTTGTCTTTTCCTGTCTAGATGCTTGCTTTTTCACAAACCCTAACCCTAATCTGTCTCCAATTGTCAAAGTGGGCCCATTAATGTTGATTTAAGAGGTTTTTGCCTAAAATAGAAGGAGGGCTAGCACACTCAAGCACCTCTTACACACACCATTTTTTAGTCATCTAGGGCATCGTCCATTACTGTACACATCACCCACCTCCATAGCCATAACCTTGTACACTTGCACCTAGGATCACACACTCCAAAAAACTTATTCTATTTTGTTGGATCAAGCCTAGGGGTTTGACTGATGTATGTCCCATAAATGTGTCAGAGGGACCAATTTTTCCCTTTAAGCTCTAATAGGTAATGTAAAATACATATGGGACATTAACAGCAACAAAGACTTTTGTTAGTATGTACATAGAACATGACTACACTGTACAAGACACTAGTGCACTAAGAGGACATACTTGGTATTTGATAAAACATTGACATAACACATAATTTTGACTTTAGTTCAGTAGATAAACCATCTACCACCTTCCTCCAATAGTTCAATTGACAACAAAAAAAGTAGACATGACTCTTATCCTTCTCTTTTCTCTTTACATTCTATTTGTTGTGTTAGTTCAATCTCAACTCTTGTGTTTATTTGTCTAAATTAAAATATGAAATTATTAAACACTTTATTATATGTTAAAATCAATTTTTAGATAGATTGACTTATTTTAGTAATTAAAAGTTAAACTTTTTTTTTCCATTTTGGTGAACCATGCTCTCTTTCTCGTAGCCTTCTTGAATACTTCACACACATAACACATAAAACAACAAACAAAGACATGAAAATTAGCAAACACCTACATTTAACCTTCACCCCTAAACACAACTACAAATTTCAAAACATAACAACAACAACCACAAATCCTCAAACTTCAACACACCATAACTCCTACACATCCATTTATCTTTGTTACATTTTTCCTATGAATTTGGCGATGTTGAGAAACAAAATTTACATGCAACTAATCATTAAATATGAAATAAAGAATAAATCAAATGAAAATTACAAAATGCATAGAGATAACACATTACTCAATATATACATGGGGAAAACCCTTTCAGGTAAAAAACCCCATTAGGCATCATTAATAATTGATGAAACTTACAATAAGTATGTATAAATACAAACATAACAAGAACCTAGATATTATAGTATCTTCTTCTTCTCCTTTCCATAGTGCCTCACATGAAGTCTCCCCTCTAGTAGATATGTATATGTCACATATTCACCATGTAAGATATGCTTTATGATTGCATATATTTAAAGCAAGCTAAGGGGTTAGTAAATAGGTCATAACCTTTCACTATATAACCTTTTGGTTATACATTTAATTAATAAAATAATTATTTATTTATAAAACAAACTTTATAAATTACCCCTTGTTTTATATTATAAGGATAAACCTTATAAGTTAGAATTTTATAAATGTTATTTAGGAGTACTTACATTAAATGTAATCTCCAAATACACATTATGCTCTAACACTCCCCCTTAATGTTTATAGGTGGATTATGATATCAATTTCTTTTAGAAGAAAAGATGAAGCTTCTCAATAACATGTGACTTCTTTGACAAGCACATCACAGGGATAAAAATATGTCAAGATGAAGATCATACATTCTGGACTACATGATAAACCTCTTGTAATAATTTAGATTCCAATTTCCTAAGCGTGGTGTTTTAACAAGGTCTTATAAAGTTTTTGTTGGAGATTGGGTCTCCACAAACTAGCCTCCTAGGTTCTTGTTATAATAATAATGCCCGTAGGTCTTATATACAATGCTTTTACAAATGGAAGAAGGAATACAAAGAAAGAAATATAGGACCTACATATAGAGCATGTAAAAATGCTTGTAGGTCTTACATATAAAGCATGCAAAATTTCCATAGGTCTTACATGTGCCCTTAGGTCTTATCCAATGCCCACAGGTCTTACATGCAGAGTTAGCCACTAGGATGTGTCATTGTTATGAACACTACCCCTGAATGGCAACTCCATGAGGCTAAGCTTTGTAACAGAGGCATTGCATAGAGAATTTTTTTTATGATTGTTGGCATTCTAGCCCAGTTCTCCTTGATCACATTATATCTACCACTTGAGGTTCAATTTAATAGAACTACAGAGTAATTTTATGATGGAAAACTTTCTCTTGAATGAAGTGTCCATGAACTTCAATGTGCTTTATTTCTAGAAGCTTGAACACGATTCTTGGGAAAGAGTAAATAGTTTTGGTTATTATATAATAAATTGGGACTTTTACTAGCACCTAAATGATACTCTTCCAGTAATCTCCTAAGCCACATTGATTCCTTTATAGCTACTTTTGTATTCAACCTCTATTGATTAAGGAGCTATAGAAGGTTGTTGTTTTAAGTATTACTCCATCTATGTGATAGCACCCGCACCATTGTTTTGAAGACATAGCCTGATGTATATGTCCTATCAATAGGATCACTAGCATAGTCATTAACATAATAATCAATAAATTTTCATTTTTGGTGTAGGGATGATAAATACCATAATTAATTGTACCTTTATACTTTCAATGTTATTTTTCAGTGGTCCATATAGGAACATGCATAAATCTAAATGTAATACCTATTATATAGGTAATATCTAGTCTCTAGATATGGTCAGGTATTTTAAAATTTATTATAAGGTAAGATTGGTCTTTTTGCATGATGGTTTTAGGGTTTAATTTAATACCAATAGAAATAGGTTTAAAATGTGTCATAAAAAAATAAGTAAATTATGTTCATATAAAAGAGTGATGATCCTAGTATAGAGATATTCGAAAAAAATGATGAAGGCCATAGTTGACTTCTTTAAAGAATTGGAGTTCATTTTAATGGAAGATCATTAAGATATTGAACTTTTCATAAGTAGCTATGGATATCCATGTTGCTTCATGGACTAGATAATCATCCTACTAAACATATAGTAACGAGTGAGTTATTCTTTCCAGGTTTGCTCCCTATATAGTTTCCTAGGGCAACAACCACCCATTACAAATAGGTGTATTATACCTAAGAAGTTTAGAGGATTTTTTCAATTCATAAAGATTCTAAATGCATACTAAAGTAGTCATTTTGGCATGGATGTGAAGTATATAACAAGTTTATGTCTTTTTCCTGCACTATCCAAATGTCGCAACTACTAGTTTTTAGTATTACAAAATGACATTACAATGACCATTTAGTTAAGGTCTTACTGTCACTAAATTTCAATTGATCATTCCAAATAATTCATTTAAAAATTAAAGCTTCAAATATAATTGCATTAATTTAAAATTAATGACTGAATGATTTCTAATCTTGTGCTCAATGGACTTATGTACTATGTATGATACATCATTTTTTTTGTTGTAATTCATTATGCAGCTTCCATCACATTTTATTGAAACAACATCAAAATGATTATTAGATTTAATAGTAGTAAATGCATCAAGTTTATCTTACCTTTTTCCCTTGACTGTTGATTCAACTTGTCATCCTTGTGTCTTTGCAAAAGGGGATGGACTATTTTGTCCATTTTATCATAACGAGAATGAGAAGTATTTGATAGCAATATTGACTTCCTTAGATGTTTGTGAAAAACACCTATGTACTTCATCAAAATGTTATCCTCTTGAATGTGTTTACCCATTTGGACATACCTTTTTATCTTATAGTATTTTCTCTTAATGGACATCTCTTCTTTGTGACTTGTAGGATAAGAATATCAGAAACACCCGAAACAAGTCTCAAATGCAATATTATTTCCTAGAAGTCCAAATTAAAGTATGGTATTTGATTAGACAAAACATTGCAAGGATTTTTATAGCAATAACAACTAAATATTAAAAATTTATTTAGAAGACTAAGCAAAAATGATTCTCTGATGTATAATAAAAAACCAAGGTCTTTGCTTAAAAGCGCTTGTGTAAGAGATCTTTTCTTACATGCTTTATAAGAAAAAAATATAAATTTTGAGGTCCACCAGGTTTTCAAAGTTTTTAATTTCTGCATGCACAACAATTGTGTTTATCTATCAACCACTATCAACTAAACATGTGATTTGCATAAAAAAATAGTTTCTAGTACTACTATATATACTAATAGACCATAAAATTTTATGTTCATGAATTTAAGAATATTGAATGATGAATAATAATTCTAAGAAATCTCCTTATGAGCTTCCACAAGGGAATCTCATATGTGGAATTGAAAGCCCCCTTATGAGCTTTCACAAAGGGGTCTCATATGTGGAATTGGCATATGGCTTGGTTGTGGCCTTTACCTTTATATTTCACAAATAAATTTAATAAAATAAGAGGTATGAATAGTATATATTTTATTTTCAAACAATGTTGGCCTACAAATAGTTGCAACTATTTTTATTCCAAATTACATTATTACATTCTGCATGTTCATAATCAAACTAGTGTTTAAAGAGAGCGAGAACAATATGAAATCCCTAGATTTTTTTAAACAAATGAAATAGGTAGGAGTGAAGCCTAATTCCAAGACATTTTTCATTATACTCCTAACATATGCACATTTTGTAGCTCTAGAATAGGGTATAGAGATCTATGAAGAAATAATTAAAAGTGTATCAAACTGATGTCTTCTTGGAGATTGCCCTAGTGGACATGTATGCGAAATGTGGGAGTATATAGAGAGGTCGTGAGTTAACTGACAAAATTTGTGAGAAAAACATTGTCTCCTACATTGTGATGATTACAAGATATGTCCTTCATGGTTGTGCTAAGGAATCCCTCAAATTGTTTGAGCAAATGCAAAACTTTGAATATAGGTTTAAAGTTGTCAAGGCTATAGTTATTACATCCATTGATATTCATGGTTAGGATTTAGTTCATGTTGTAACTCAAAAAAATACCAGACAAGCTTCTTGACTAGACCGATATTATCAATCTTTTTCAATTATAAAATTTATTAGTTTAATGGTAACTGGAATGTGTGTTGATGCAAGGTACGTGAACTATTTGATAGAATTCTTGAAAGATATGTGCTCTTATGAACTGCAAAGGTTGTAGGCTATGAATAAAAAGGCTTTGTTGAAAAATCTTTAGAAACTTTCAAGCAAATACGATTGGTAGGTGTAAAACTAAATTCCATAGCTTTTGTGAGCATCTTCCTTGCTTGTGTTAATCTGGAAGCTTTAGCATAGGTTATGAACATACACTAAATCATAACAAGCATTGAATATTTGTAATAACTATATATAGAAGGCCATCACATGATAATGTGAAATGGCTAATGGGATGGCACACATTTCAAAGGGGTCCACAAAATGGTAAAAAGCACAAGCATACATATTCAAAGGACTACACCCAGGCTCCAACCAAGTTAAAAAAAAGTATATGCACAAGAATGGATTTTCTAAAATGACTTTAGTGACTTTCATAAGTTGTGCATGGAAGGCCTGCACAGGGTAAAAATGAAACAACCAAAGATAGGTTGGATTATCATCATGGACTAGTGTAAGTGTTGTAAATGACAATGTTGATGTGGGGGATGCATACAATGGAGAATATGATACAAGGATAGAGAAAAAACGGAGGAAGAGATCAAAGTTAGTTATTTTTTTCTCTTCACAAAGGTCATAGTCGAAGGCACACACAAGCCAGGACTATTATTAAAGAGAATGCAACTCATGAAATAATTGACATAATGAGAAATAATTAATTTTAATACTACTCGACACTTTGGCGAGAAGAAGCTATAATGATATTATTATCCCATGGATGTTTCCACGGGTTCTTGTGGATCCCCTATTGACTTTATTCACAAACAACAATCAACACTTGAGAGTGAACATATGTTTACACATCTGCATGAGTGGATTGTATTTTTTTGTAAGATCACTGGTTTTATTTCATTTTCCAATAAAACAGCGGTATGATTGAAAACAATCAGGTTATGGAGGCAAAACAAAACCTATCTTTCACAAGAAGGTAGCAAAATTTCATGATTACTAGTATGGATTGCTTTATGCTAGGATATTATAATGGTGGACTAGATAATCAACATGTAAAGCCTATAAATAAGTTGATTTAGGATTTTCTATTTGGTCGCTTATAGGCAAAAACAACAAAGAAGATTGTGTTGAGGTTGCAATGCCAGTCTTGCAAACATGTCTCACAACATCTAGATGGATCAGAGTAAGTTATTTGTAGATATGGTTTTTTATTCGAAGTTACTTTTTTGTAGTTAAATTCATACCAACATTTGTATATAGTCATGCCTTTAAGACAAGGCCAACAAGATTTCTAGAAATAGACTTGTTCAAACTATAGAGTGGTGTCATTTTGTGGATGGTTATGATCTATGGGACAATCTAATATTAGGGAGATTTATAATATGCTTTGTAGAATGAGACACATGATGTGTTTTGGCTATCAAGTCCATGTAGAGAACATAAACATCTAATACAATTTAAGCTCCTTGCATTCTTGCATCTATCTAGAGACTTGTAAAGTAGATTCGTATTTACAAAATTTATGAAAGTTGTGAATAATGCAAAGAAATTGCTTTTTATTGAGTTACATGAGGCCACAAATATAAACCTAACTACCATAGACACTATGTAAATAGTGAGAGAACACTATGGGTAGAGGCTTCGAATAAATCTTTAAGGAAAAAAATTATAAATTTTTTGTCAACTCATTACCACATAGTCGTATTTTATGATTCACAAAATCTATTGGAGATGTGGAAGATTATGGTTTGTCACTTTTATTGTTCAAATGACCAAACACCTCCACAACCACTAGGTCAAGAAAATATATAAATTGTAGTTTCCCAAATTGAACCATTAAGGTGAGATCACCTATAAAATATGATTAGTACAACCTAATTTAGCTCTGATACCATGTTGAGAAACATGATCTATAAGTAACTAAATGTTAAATATGAAATAGAGAATAAATGAAATGAAAATTACAGAATGTACAGAGGTAACACATTACAAAATATATACATAGGAAAAACCCTTTTGGGTAAAAAACCCCATAGAGCATCATTCATAATTGAGGAAACTTACAATAAGTTTGTATAAATATAGACATGACAAGAACTTGGATATTGTAGTATCTTCTTCCTCTCCTTTCCATAATGCCCCACATGTAGTCTCCCCTCTAGCAGATACTAATGTATATGCTACATATTCACCATGTAAGATATGCTTTGTGATTGCCTATATTTAATGCCATCTAAGGGGTTGGTGAATAGGTCACAACCTTTCACCATATAACCTTTTGGTTATAAATTTAACTAATAAATAAATTATTTATTTATAAGATAAACTTTATAAATTACCCCTTATTTTATATAACAAGGATAAACATTATAAGTTAGAGTCCTATAAATATTATTTAGGAGTACTTGTATTAAAATTAATCCCCAAATAAACATTATGCTCTAACAGAGATGATACAAAGCATCAAGGTGCTTCACCTTCATCATTTTGAGACAATCATAGTTTCCTTTATTGTGTCTCCTTTCCAATTGTTCATTCCTCCTTTATAATAAGTTGTTCTGTGATATTTGGAAATGATGAAATTAATCAAGGTGCTTTACCTTCATAATGTTGACCCAAAATTGTAATTCCTTTTGTATGGTGCCCTTGACATATCTCATTTATTCTTTGTCTTTATGCATTCCTCTCATGTGATTTTGTGGTTTTCCAATTTGGGGATGATGTAACACACCAGAGTTATTCACACTCTCTCTTTGTGTTGACCCAAATACATTGCCCCCTCTATGGTTTTACCTTTGCATTTGGCATTTTTCTTACACCATGATTGTTATGCTTCTCCTTTGTATATTATTTTATCATCATGTCATCCTTATCCGTGCTCTTCTCTTCCAACATTCACACTTCATGCCTCATTTATGACTTGTTTACATCTTCATATGCCAATCATTTCCCCTCTATATGGTACCTTATCATGTATAACCTTATCTGTCATACCCTCACATCTACACTCCTTGGTGATATTTCTATCCCACTCTCATGGCATTTCACATTACGCTTATGATAATACCGAACTCTCCTACTCCCATGCCATACTTCTATTAGACATCATATTACCCTACACCCATTCCATGCTATGATAATACCGAACTCTCCTACTCCCATGCCATACTTCTATTATACATCATATTACCCTACACCCATTCCATGCTATCTCACTATTTACCCCAATCGTGTTATTCATGACTTGACTCACCTCTCCTATCCTCCTTGCCAGTACCATGGGACAACAAAGTGGAGGCATCATCTATTGTTCTCCTTTTTCCTCTTATGATCATATGGTTCCACACTTGCTCTTTTATTTACAAATCAAATCTCATACACCTTTAACACTTTTCTCTTCCTTCTCCTTAAATTAATTACCTCTTATCACATCCATTGAATTTAAGGGGGGCATATAACATCATTATTGTTTGGTTAATGGCTCCTTTGCATCCCTACATCACTCTACATTCAACCATGATGGCTCCTTTGTAGCCCTACTTCACACTGTCTAAATTATGATGGTTCCTTCTCAACCCTACGTCACTATCTTAGTTATGATGGCTCCTTCACAACCCTATGTATCACCCCTTTTAGTTAAAGTAGCTCTACATGAGTCCACCACTCTTAGTTAAAGTAATCTTCCATGGATCCTATAATCCTTATTGATCATGGATTGCATCCTTCATGGAGGCCACATTAGTTCCAATTGCGTGATCATTGCACACAACATAATCCCCACACTTCTCATGCTCACTCCTGTAAAGTACTCATTCCATCACAAAAGTTACATGAAGTAAATAATCCACTTAATTACTGTTGGTATGTGGCGATTGATCATGCAAGTACTGTACAGTCATAATGTATCCTCACCGGGGTTCGAGGGCGGCAGCTGCCGAAATTTTTTTCCCTCCTTTTTGCCCATTCGGAGTTGGTTGTTAATTTTTGTTGACCGACAAAAGAAAAATGACATTATAAAATCCTAATTCTAGAAGCTTTCAAAAAGCTTGTTATAAGCGGCTGGGATGTATGTTGCGAGTGGGATTTCAATATTGTATTGTAGCATTTGTAGCAATATTGAGTTGCAAGGATTGCTGGTTGTAATCGGTTTGATTTGTTGGATAATAATATTGGACTCTCTGTTGGTGGATGTAGCCCAAGTTTGGGTGAACCACGTTAAAACTTGTCTCTCACTGTTATTATTTCTATGTATTTTCATTCTTCTGTTTAATCTTTATTTGCATTTAATTGATATCTTCTGCATGCAATTCCTAACAATTACATCATCTCAAGTAAAAGACAAATCTTGTCAATATGAATCAATATAAATCATTAATTCTTACAAATCACGTGATTAATCTAGGTGTTAGCACTATAAAAGAATATACAAAGTCCATTATCTTTCATGCCTTAAATAATCTAATGATAATTACAAGATACAATAATCATGTACAATATAAGAATAATAAATCAAACAACTCTCCAGTCGCCACAAACCCACATGGTCCTCTTGTGAGCTGAGAGATGGGAACATGGCTAAGGTGCTTTTCCACCCAACCATGAAGCAACTACACTTCCCTAGATCCCTTCATAACATGAAGGAAACCTAGCCCTGCATGAAACGTCTAGCTTCCTAGAAACAACTGGTAGGAGAGAACACCTGATGCAACCTGAAGTCTAATGTGCAAATCTAAATAATGATATGCAAATTATCTCACAGTAGGATGTGGCAGAGATATATATAAATAAAGTTTTGCTAGACAAATATTCATCTTTTTCAATGAATTCACAGCTTAGGCCTAAAGATTTAAAACAGTTATAGGTTCAATTCTCGAAAAGAGGAAAATCCATCTTTGATATTCCACATTCGGCATCCTAGCCCAAAAGTAACCCCAAACACACATATGATATAATCTACTTTCTATTCAAAATAAATAACAATCCATATTCGCCTATAACCATCTCTAATCCCTTTTCCTTTGCATCATTTACAAAAACACACTTTCAAGCAAGTAGTAAAGAAGAACATCATACATTCATTTAAATGCAATAATAAATATAGAATCTATAATTTGATTATATTCTCCAACCGTATTTCATTGTTTTAATAGTTTGCAGAAAACTAACGTTAATTACTTCCTATCCAATATTGTTTCATAATTCAAGCAATTCATTTGAAATAAAGACTTAATAAGAGAATATAAATGGTTTCAACATCAAATAAGCACAGGTAATAATTAGAAAAACACATTGTCTCTATTCTGAGTAATAATATAATTGTTTCAAAGAGTTTTAATTGAAGCTACAGGAGCATAACAGTCAAGTTACAGGAAATATTAATCAGGCTACAGGAACTTATAAATAAGCTACGTAAACTTACTAGAAGTCTGTTAAAAGTAACAAAAAAGACGTGGCCGAGATAATAACAATGTTGCAACAGGGGTAATAAACAACTACAATATTCAATAGTGACAAAGGTTTAAACAAAATAGTTTCTAGAACAATAAATAGTTATAGGGAGTACTATACTCCAATGACCTAACAAATCACAGCTTCATGGTTTTATGAATTAAACTGCGACAGAAACTTCTAACACTGACATAGATAAAATAACAAATAGCCTTTGACTGAGATAAACAAGGTAGGTTAATCATAGCTAGGCGGTATCAAGCAAGCCGTAAGGGAAATCTTCGGCGATCACCAGAAAGACTAAATGAGGCCAACCAAAAGAAAGAACATGCCGCTAAGAATAGTAATACAGGCCATAGAAATGTTTTTGAAGACCATAAGATTTAACAGGTTGTCATTTAACATGTCGTTATCCACAACCAGGCTGCCCAAATTAGGCTGCCAAAACAAGAACAGGCCAAACGAAAGATACTGGCTATCAAGATTTTAAAGGCCGATCACAAGCAAAACACAGAGGGATAAACAACAGGCAATCAAACTGGTATACATAGGTAGGTTGAACAAGATTTTAAGAGGCTAACGCCTACAGAAATAAAGCTGATTCCAAACTGACACGAAATAAAAGAATGCAGGTGACAGAAAATAAACAACACTCAAGCGACAGTCACACAGACTAACCAAGACATCACACAGACCAGAAAATCATCAAGATACAGACCAATATTAAACACAATTTTAACAGTATATTCTACCATAACTTATAGCAAACCAAAAACAAGGAAAATACCCGATTTAATACACTTTCCTTAGAGTTGAATTTTGCCCTAACGTTAATCTTTTCTTCCCTCCTGTCATTCGTTGCTAATTTCTTCTCTGCTTTTTGTCGCTCTAAAATAATGATGATGCCTTTTCTTTTTGCTGTGCCTTGTTTTATTCCCCCTTTTTCCTCTAATCTCGGCATTCATAAATTTAGATTGAAGCTCCTTTGATAACTGCCAGTTTTCCTTACGTTTGCATGAGTTTTTGTATTCAAAAGGCCTCCAATTTTGATTCGAACCATTATCTCTGCTGCTTCTGTCACTTCTTGTTTTGCATGATAGAAGGTTTTCCTTTTTTATTTTATATATATATATATATATATATATATATATATATATATATATATATATATATATATATATATATATATATATATATATATATATAACATAATCACTTTAACTTAAACAAGAGGTAATGGTAATATAACAAAAGCTATTTAGTTATCCAATTTATTTAAATATTGAAAACACTTTTATAATTTGTAATATAATTAAATAATATGCATAATTCTATTTATGTAATTCAAAGAGACATAATAATTTCATGACTAAATCATACATTCAAAATGACTTACTGTAGCAATTTAAACACATATTTATCTACTCGCAAAACATCAATCACATTTATTGACTACATATTAATGCATACTAAGATCATTCAGAAAATGCAATGACATGAGACTATGTGAGTGTGTGAGTGCATAAGGGTTATCCATCCTATCAGTTCTTGCTAAGGGGCTGGAACATCTCTACCTCAACCATGTTCTCATCTTCGACAAGTACCTGCATTCAGTCGCACTAAACTCCACATCAATAGGTTAGTTCCCCAAAATCATAGCTGAAGCAAAACATTATGTACTTCCATAATCACAATAGTATTTAATTATTAAATCGACTTTCCAATTCACACACATATAACTTTACAATAATTACTTTCACACACGTGGAATTACTCAAGGTAAAAACAATCATAGTAAATGTCCAATAATCTAAATTAATAATATAGTCCATAAAACGAGATGTGACAACTCCCTACTCCTCAATATAATGGAGACTACTCTAGTTCTAACTTTGTGATAGGCCTTGCTTACCAAATTCAACAAACTTAAATGAAAATGGTTTTTAGAATGTGTGAAATTTATAATTGTAGATATTTTAATGGCAAACATTAATTTATATACCCTTGCGTGTTTTATAGATTTGAAGGCAATGCTTGAGCAAATGATAGACAAATGACATCAAGTGAAGTTCTTCAATATCCTTTCATGTCCTCTTTATCAAGTATTACAAAAATAATTTTATTTAGTTTAGCATACTTGATTCATTGTAGCTCACATGTATGCCAAAGTGGGAGTAAAATGGATGGAAAATAATGCATAGTTCATACTTTCCCTCTCATTTTGCACTTTTATTAGTGCCCAAGTTGCTTATAATAAGCATGAATTCAAACATTTTGACCCTCTTGGAGAGAAAACTATCCTAAAAATACCTCATTCCACATGGACATGACCTCTTCCATATCAAAATCGTAGTTCCATCTTTGTTCTCTACCTTTCACTAGCATGATATGCTCTTATCTTCCTAGATAGGCCCACACACACGTCTCGTGATTTCAAAGTTGCCTTTTCTTGCTCAAATTCTTGCCTTTTCACAAACCCTAACTTCGATTGACCTCCAATAGATAAATTAGTAATAAGAATGTTTATTTAAGTAGTTTTTACTTAAATGGAAGGAGAGCTAGCACCTCTTACACACACTTGATATTTTTTTGTCATTTAGGGCATCCTCCACTACCACACACACCACCTACATCCATACCCATAGCTCCCCACACTTGTACCTAGGGTCACACAGTCCAAAAAACCTATTCAACTACCTTTTTTTGATAAAGCCTAGGGGGTCTAATTGAGGTGGTCCCTTAGATGTGTCACATGCACCAATTTTTCCCCTTTCAACATTGACAAGTATTCTAGTAGATACAAAGGTGTTGATAGGTGCATAAATCTTTGCTAGTAGTTAAAGAGGATGCGACTATGCTAGTATAGGACACTAGTGCCCCCAAAGGACACAAACATTTGTGACTCAATCTCTATTAAAACCCTAATAGAACACATAAATCCAGCTTTAGTCCAATACGGCAATCGTCTACCACCTTCCTCTAATAGATCAATTGACAATAGAAACCAAACATTACTCCTATCCCTCTTCTCTTTTCACATTCTACTTATTGCTAGTTTAATCTCAATTCTTGTGCCTTTTTATCTATATTAAAATAGAAAATTATTAAATGTTTCATTTTATGTTACAAGTGATACACAATTCTAAATGGTAAAAGCCAACCCTAAATTTAAACTAGACCAACTGTGAGCAAAGGTATGTAAAACAAAGACATTCTTAGTACCTATAAATAAAATAGTTACATAAAAAAGAGACAAGTATAAAGACCACCATCATCACTTAAATTCTTAACACAAAATTTAAGGAACTCTATAAGAGAGTGCTTTAAGCCAAAGTGACTAGGTCAAGTAAGGAAAATACTCCATTAAAGCTTATTCTAACATTCACTATTACCAATTCACTTAAGTAGTGCGGATGTGAATTTGGAGCCTTTCCTCTTCACAATGGTAGTTAAAACAAGTAGAAGGTCTTGACATCAATAAGAGGTAGAAGCACAAGGACTTGTACATAAGAAAGAGGACTAGGGAATTTGTTAAAGTCATTTCACCAAGTTGCCTTTCTATAATATCTAAATGTTCTTAACAAGTTAACACCCACAATACTTGAAGTAGATTAAAAGGGGGAGGTATCGACCTTATATCATGAGAATAAGTCTTTGAGGTGTTCCATTTGATAGTGTTAACCTCACAAAGAAAATGGGTGAAACACCTTTGATCTTAGTATTGAAAGATTTTTTGTAATGTAGCCCCTAAATTCATGTATAAGAAGCAATATGATCTCCCCTTAGTTTCATAATAGGTAGTGCATCTAAATTTGAAACGCTCTTTAGCCTTTCAGTTTGGAGGGAAGAAATACCGCATATTCGCTATGTGCAAGGGACATGGTGGTATGAGACCACACATAGCTAGTGAAAAGAACCCTCCATTTTACAAGGGAGCACCTTGGTTTATGCAACCAATATTGTTAAGGATAAGTCATTTTGAATGCTAACACCATCCACAATGAGAGGATGAGAGAGATTCCTTGACAAATTTGTTTATTACATCCTTTAAGAGGAGAAGAGGAGGAGGGGCTTTTAGAATATTTAAACTAAATCAGTGGAGAAATAAGAATCTTTGACATTAAGGAGGCAAAACTCTTTGAAGAATAGAATCTCTTTGACATTAAGGAAGCAAAACTCTTTGAAGAATGGAGCCAAATAAGAATCTCTTTGGTGCAGGAGCACCCCTTCAACAAGCTAAATATACATCTGAGGGAGAAGACTAAGGTGTAATATGTTTTATGCATTTTATGTGTCATGTAGTATTTGTGTTAACATTTCATGTTTGTAAGAACTTACCCCACCATCCACCATATGAATCGAGGTCACAAATTGGGCATTCCAGTAAGCCAATTTGGACATCATTAGACATTGGGGTATGTGGATGATTAAATCAATGTGTCAAGCTGTTAGGAGTTTTGCTGTCTTAAGCCAAACAGGTGTTGTGAGATTAGTTAGGGTTTTTTGCTTATAATCTTGGTTAAGCAAAATCAGAACAGGAGCATGGAATATACAAAATAGGGAGAGGTGTCTGAGAAAGAGGGGGGTTGGTTTTTTTTCGCCTTCTGAAATTATCAAATGTATGAAGTTGGAATGTAGCAATAGTAATTCTGTCAGTTGTGTTTTGCAAATTCTGGATTATGTGTAAATACTCTATATATCAAATTATTCTGTGTATATTATCTATATAGAATTGGTTTGTATTTAATTTAGTCTTTTGTTGTCGAGATGCATGATAAAATCATTCCATTGGTGGATTTCTGTGAAATTAGTGGAATGGACTGTGTATATTAGTTTTCTGTTGGTTTTTTCCTTATGTTCATGGTCATGGCAGAATAGAAACTACGGAATCTGTTGCAGAGAAAGTTATCAGTGGGAAATTCGAATATACATTTTATGTATATCTGTCCATTTTATGCCGAGGATAGTCTGTGAGTATATCACATTGGCACGCAAGCATCATCTTGTGTATATGTTGTGAAGAAGGGTATGTATAAAAGTCTTTTTGGGTTAAGTTTGTGTTGTTCGCTGAATATACAATTCCTGTATATATCACAAATGTATGAAGGTACATTTCCTGTGTATATCGCTATAGCATTTGAGTATCACCCTGTGCATATCATGTGTATGTCAAAATTGTCTGAGGAGATACATTTCCTGTGTATACGTCGATTGTATATCGCAGGCAGTGTATGTGTATATCACTATTGTATGTGAGTGTCAGTTTGTGTGTATACTGCTATTGCATGTCGAGATTGTATGTTGCAAAAGCATGTCTTGAGTGTACATTCAGATGATGCAAAGGGTTGGATGCAAGGAGTGACCGGTTGAACAGGGAGAGAGGACCGGCGATAAGAAGTTGTCGGATGTATGTTTCGATTGTATATTTCAGTTGTATGTGAAAACATACATTTGCTTTTTGATACAATTAATGACCGGTTGTAGTGGTCAAAGCGGGAGAAGATACAATGGATTACCGGCGATAGTAGGTCAGGAAATGTATATACAAGCCGAAGTCATCGGTGTGAGAAGAACCCATCGGGAAAGATTTTAGGAAGCACAGCGAACAACAGTGTGATGCCGATAGAAAACATATTGGTGTGAGAAGAAGCTTCGGAGTGACATTTCATAAAGAGGCCGATGGTATAATGTTTGGCCGATGAATAGGAAGGTTTCGGTGTGAAGGAAACCGTCGGGGAGACAGATGATAGTGAGGCCGACAAGGTAAGTCAGGCCGACAAGGAAAGAGTGCAAGAGTTTCGGTGAGACATTTGAGATCACTTGCCGATATTGACAGAAGTACCACGGTGTGCATTTCAGCGGTGTGCGCTCTGCATCACTCTTTGTGTGTTCACACAACTTAAAGAAGCATATGAGTCAATTATAACTAAGAATCACACCTCAAAACTCCACTTTAGATGTCACATTGGGGATTTGAGCTTGGGTCTTTATAATGAAGACTTGATGCTTTAACCACTTTATCTCAACCCCTTAAACACTTACACAATATTTCTTAATTTACATGCTATTTAAAATTTTTCATATTTGTCTAATAAATTTAATATACTTTCTCGTGAATGTAAAAAACTTTGAGCTCCTTACCCAAACCATTGAGTAAAAAGGTAATATACATATTTATATTTATTTATTTATTTTTTAAAAAAAGTTAGAGCCAACTCAAATGGCCAACGTCAAACTCTAGCATTCCACCTATATAATCAATTGAAAAAACAATTTCCTATTTAAAAACCAACTCATGCATGAGCAGAAAAAATATGCAAATGGTGTATTCCAATAAAAAAATAACATAACAACCAAACATTAAAAAAAATAAAAATTAGAGTATTGAATAAAAAAACTTTAAAAAATACTCAAACAAATTTTATAATAGTACCATTGAAATTTGGAAGTGCTGTATTTTTCCAGTCAACGGATTAACGGGGATCAAAGCAAAATACATTTATGAGATTTTGTTCCAACTTATAAAACTCTGATCTAATTTGGACTTTTCGAAGAGTAAATCTCAGCCTAAATCCTTTTTATTGTTTGTTTTCGAAATAAAAAAGAACCCGTTTGTTCTTCAAAAATAGAAGCGGCTACGGTAGCTTTCCATAAAACCGGCTGCTTATCATCACATAACGACGTTTTGTTTCTGTTGTGACACTGGCAATTGAATACGCATTGCTGTCGTCCTTTAATACAACACACCTTTCCGTAATGTTATATAACAGAAAAAAGTAACGGAGTTTTTATACTAGGTAGAAAGGGGAGTCTCTGGATATGTGCACCGGGGCATATGAAAGGGAAACATGAGGGATCAAGCGTGGGACCCACAATTGCTAATACAGCAAAATGTTCCCCGTCTGCCGGGCTTTCTTCTTTCCACTTCTTTCCGTCTACTTGTCGTTCAAGATAATTTTAGATTTTAGCTGCCATTAGAGCAGGTACACTCTGATTTTTAACTCCTGGCCCAGAGTTTAAATGCTAACCGTGGTGGAGTTAACGATGCATGGAGAGCTTAAGTGTAAGCTTAGTCCAAATCTAACGTCCTCACACAAGAATGGCTGCAATTAGTGTTGTTCGTTGAGAATTTGTTTGCAGGAGCGTGAGTGTTGGATTGTGGCGGAGGAGAGAAATGATGCCGGAGGTCGCGTGTTCGATTCTCAGGGAGCAAAATGATTGCCGGATTTGAATGCTTATTGGTTGCTGGAGTCCGGGAACAGGCTTTAACATCTGGCTACTAATTTGGCCCGCATTGCGGCGACTCGGCCGGTGATCGAGTCCGATGATGTCGCTGATGCTTTCAAAATCAGTGGACGACTTTTTTTCCTACATGTTGCGGAATCTTTTGGTGTTTCCTAGAGACATAGTGAAGTGAGATCGAGTGTTTATTAGGGAGGATATATTAGTTATAGCTTGGAGCAGAGATAGATCGCAGACAATGGAGTCGAGGATGGACCAGTACGAAATAATGGAACAGATTGGCCGGGGAGCTTTCGGCGCTGCGATTCTTGTTCATCACAAGACGGAAAAAAAGAAGTGAGACGATTTGGCCTTTAAGCTTTCAAATTCAAGAGGTTTTTTCTTTCTTAAGGATTTCGTTGTTTAAAATTATATTGAAGAAAATTGTGTTAGGCTGTTCCTTACTGAAATCGTCCGACGCGGTTTGTGGAAAAGAAAAATGTATACGATTTTTAACAGCGTAGGCTTCAGTTTCTAAAACAGTTGGCGATTTGGAAATAAAACTGAAATTTAAGGACTGAAATTTTCTTTATTTTGTTTACAGGTATGTTTTGAAGAAGATCCGTCTTGCTCGACAAACTGACAGATGTCGACGCTCTGCACATCAAGAGGTATATTATTTGCACTCTTCGTTGTTTCTGTTTTCGAGCATTACTGATTACCGCTCGTCGATGCTCAGCGTTAATCGGGATTTTTTTTGAGCAGCCGCATTTATCAATTTGTGTTCATTTATATTTTAATCTCATACCAAAACTCCATTTAGCCTTTGCGCTAGGTTTTCTCACCGACTTTGATCTGCTGTAGGCCAAAATGGTCTGCAGACCAGTCAAAGTGCTTTTACTGGTTTAGAAGATTGTTCTTACAGTAGGTGTTCAGTTTTAAAATGAATTATCTATTCTTCAGTCTAAGACATTAAGGTCATGGCTTCAAAATATATGTAATTTTGCTCATAACATTTTGGTATGTGTCTTGATTTAAGGTTTCAATGTACTAGCTTATGATTGCAACTATAAGTGTAATTGTGTTGTACAGCTGTTAAGTTAAAAGGTTTGTTGACCTGCCTGAAGTATTTTAATTGTCTTTTTGAGAAATTAATTTTCTGGTAAAGGTGTTCATATTCTCTCTTAGATTAGCTACAGTGTTAGTTGGATTCACAAACTTTCTTGCATTTTCAATTTGCAAATGTTTTTATTTGAAATTGTGCTTTGAGATACTTTTCTTACGGTGATAATAGAACACAATGCCTGCAGATGGCTTTAATTGCGCGCATTCGACACCCTTACGTTGTGGAGTACAAGGAAGCTTGGGTGGAAAAGGTATGCTCCATCCAACCTGGATTATCAGTTTGAAATTGCTAAAGATTGTGATATATCATCTGTGGAGATAGGCTCTGCACCTAAACCTGCATTGAGATGTGGACAATAATGTATCTCAAATAGTACTGTTATCTTAAAAATTAATTCCCATGACCTTTGTGTGATGGGATAATAAATATTCCCTTGCAAGCTACATTTTCCAGATTCTTTTTGTGCATCCTTAATGTGTTCTTTATGACGTATATGATCCTTAATGTGTTCCTCGTGATGAATTTCATATACTGAATGTTGCATTGTTTGGAAGGGACTTAAATGTTTTTCTGCTACTGCATTTGTGTTTTTCACCATGTTTTAACTAGTCTGTTTACTATATTCTTGAAATACTTTGGAGTGTTTCCTCACTCACAAGAACATTGTATATTGTGATAATGAACTCAAGGCTACTGTGTAATAGTGTTTTTGTTGCATTTCAGGGATGTTATGTTTGCATTGTAACGGGATATTGCGAAGGTGGAGACATGTAAGTGCATATGCTAGTTTAAAGTTTTAAAAATTTAAACGAATCAGTCAATTCATTTTTCATTTTTTAGCCCTTGGTAAACCTGAACATGTCACAACTTATATCATTCTGAGATGTGTTATTAAAATTTACTTCTACCATACCTGCAATTGCAGGGCAGAGATGATTAAGAAAGCTAACGGGACAACTTTTCCTGAGGAGGTACGCTTCTTTGAAAGGAACGTTATTGGAAATATCTATAGCTTGCCAATATTCTACTGACTCACTCTGCTTCTTTTCTTCAGAAACTATTGAAATGGTTTACACAATTATTATTGGCTGTCGATTATCTGCACTCAAACTATGTTCTTCACAGAGATTTGAAGGTGTGTGAGTTGTTCTTATAATGCATCGGTATCATTTTTCCCTAGGAGTTATTCTGCCATAAATGCTCTTATAACCATCAATCTTTAGAAGTTATAGCTGGCTTGGCTTATGGCATATTGTAAACCTATCTCTTTATGAATTTGATTCTGATGCATTTTTTTGGTACAGTGTTCTAACATATTCCTAACCAAGGATCAAGAAGTGCGACTTGGTAAGTGAAGTGTATGATAATGATTGCTAATCTCCTATTATTTGCAGCATATAGTGCCTAAATTGAATGGTTTTTCTTTCTCTGATATAACTAATGCTTTTACCATTATATGACAGCTATAGAAGCCACAGCTGTAATTTATAAAGTTCATATTTTCTTTTTGGAATTGAAAGACTGAAATGCAGAGTGAAACAGTCTTCTATTTCTGTTACCATTTATAGGGATATGTATCTATACTGTTCTGAGTTTCCAGAAACAACATTTTTTTTATAATTTGAAAAGCCTATGCAGGTGATTTTGGATTGGCAAAAACTCTGAAGGCAGATGACCTAGCTTCCTCTGTAAGTTTTGCAATACAAGTTTTAACCTCGGTTCTATGCTAATTCTATCCAGTTTGTATGTTGCACAAGGTTTATTAAGATCTTTTCTGTTTGGACTGTCCTCATTATGAAACAGTAGGGCCAATAGTGTGTACATATTGTCATTTGAAATAAGTGAAGCAAATGAGTTGTTATATGGTTTGATTTCTGTATAAATCTATTCTCACCTTGTTTTATAGGCTGGGACAGTTTATACTGATTGCAGACAAAAATAATGATTTTAGACAAAAATAGATATTATGCAAGGCTGATCTAACGACTGCCATGAAGTAAAAGTGCATGGAAATTTGTATGTAGGAACAAGCCTACAGGTCTCATAATGTCAACAAGGTCACACAACATGTAATTAAGATGTTTAGCTTCTAGCAATAGATAGTGAGAGTAGACAGTGATTGAGAGATGGCTCTTAACAAAGCCAAAGACTTGCAAAAGATTGCAAGGATTCATTTCATAAATCAAAAGTAACTACTACAGATATAAAGTTACATGATTACTGATTCATGGAATGAACTTTCTAATCTATGTTCACAAAGATGTCTTGTGGTGGCCTGTGAGAGGATTTTTGGAAATGTTTCCAAATTTTTAGTCTTTACCTATAATATTTCTATACCAAGAGGCAGTAATATCCAATCAATTAGTAGTACGAATCATTTGTTGCTTGCCTTTGCACATTTTCTGTGAATCTAACAAGACTTTTCAATATAATTCTATTTAAAAAATTTCACTGGATTGACATTTAGATGATATTAATACTGATACTTGAGCTATAAAAGAATTTCTTCTGATGTGATTGTTTTAATTGACTAAGATGCAGACATTAAAGCATAATTATCAAGAGAGGTATTGTGAATGTTTACAATTATGGAATATGTTGAACTACGAAATCAATGTTGCTGATGCTGCATATATCTTGTAAGACTAAAGTCTAATACAAGAAGATAGGAAGATATATGGGACATGGACACCTTGGCAATATAATCTGAAATCAGGTTGTTTGAAACATTTCATTTATATTCTGTTCTTCCAGTTCTGTCTTTGCTTCTGTGCTGTGATTGCTTTCTTCTCATCTCGACTCCCAACTAATCATGTTTGTTCCTTCACCCTGATAAATTAAAATGTCCTTTACCTGCCTGCCTACCTGGCATGCAATTCCCTTCCTCCCACTTAGCAGACTATGCTAATGTCCAGGTCCTTGTAGACTGCCCCTCTCTCCCACCTCTCTTCTCTGTGTATTCAACATCATGCATACATCCTTAGTAATACTCATCTTTTCTGAATGAGTATGTCACTTATCTCCTCGGATCTGTTCTGTAACTGGCTCTGAAACCATGTCTTCCTTGTTACTTCCGTTCCTTTAAGCCCTTCTTCATGCTTGTTCCCTGAATAAGCCTTATTATTATTCTTTCCCCTATGTGGTATTCACTGCACTTGCAGGATAACCTATCTCTTTCCATTAATCTTGAACAGTCGTTCCACCAAAAGATCATATTTTTTGTTTGTCTTCTAAGTTTCTCATGCCCCTTCCCTTTCTTCATGTAACATCCTACATATATAACCAGATCCTTCTCTCACTTCATTTCCTTTTTATCAATCTTGTCTTCATTCCTTGGTAAAACATTATTTGGTGACATAGAAAAATCTTGATAAATCTGGCTCACATTTTTGTTTATATATCTCAGCATTTATTGCAATGCTGTGCCATGTATTTCAGAAGTATCACTACTGTAAATATATTTTACTTATTACATCATTGGCCTAGAAATGAAGCTGTGAGTGCAAGATTAAGAGCATTAGTGCCAGTTATGCAGGGAAAGGATGAATGAAACATGCTCTAGCTAAACCTGCTTCTAATTATCCATGTAGATAGTGTGGAGATAAAAATATCGTAGAATATCGATCAGCTCTTCTCTGTAGGAGACAAATCAAAACTTACTGGATGTGAAACAAGTGACCCATTCATTTATATGCAATGTGGGTTGTGGGTAATAAGGTCTGCTGCTAAGGCTCGATAGCTTGATAAACCTTAATAGCTTTTAGTTTTTTCCTCGTCTGAGTTTGGTTTTAGTGCTAGCCATGTATGTAAACTCCCTTACCAAGTAGTTAATGTTTGACCAAAGGATTATGAATGTTGAAGTTAATAATGTACGACGAGGAAAAAATTATTCAGTAACTTGTTTGAAGCTAAGATTCTTTCTATAGTCCATATAGATAAAAATGTAAAGACATATATATTAATGATCTTGATTAGTGCCTCTAACTAAGAGACTGAAACCATTGTTTACTAAAACCGGATAGTAGAGAGTTAAAATGGGGCCATTCATGTCAATTACGATTGCAAATTGAAATAATTGTAGCTAATAGGATTACAATGAAAAAATTTGAAAATGTTGTTTCTTTAAAATTGGTGAAGTGCGATGTATATAATATTTTTGTGAGAAGTTTTGTCAACATTTTGGAAGAAACTGAGTGCTTTTCTTATCATAATCTAGCCTGTGCATATAAGTTTGTGCTCTTATATATCAATTAATGAGTAGTTTTTAGAAATAAAAAGATACGGCAGTCAAATTGTTCCAGGATTTGTGAGCTTCTGACAATTCTGAGTTCTGCAGGTGGTGGGCACTCCAAACTATATGTGCCCAGAACTTCTTGCAGATATTCCTTATGGTTTTAAATCTGATATCTGGTCACTAGGTGATGTACATTAACTTACTGTTTGCATTCTCTAAGCTTTCTTATTCTGCCTATTTATTATAGGTATTGGGCAAGTTAATAAAATGTGATTATGACCATTCTTGAGCAGGTTGCTGCATGTATGAGATGGCTGCTCATCGACCTGCATTTAAAGCATTTGTAAGATTCTCTTTGTAGCAATGTAGTATTAGCAATTGATGACTGCTAATTTTGAACCTTGTCTAGCAGTATAATTCTGTTGTATATCCTGCTTCGTCATGAGTGACCTATAAGGACAGCATGCTGAAATTTTAGGGTTTACTTATGCTACTTAAATGTTTTACTTATGAAAGGCATCTCATGCTATGGTGGAAAGTTATTGTTGAACATGCTCTTTATTTTCAAGCTTTGCTTTACTTGTTGCAGGCATTGCTTGCTCTTTTTAGCAGTTGCTTCAATGATGGTTTTTACATTGGACTTGCTAAAGAATATTTTTAATTCGTTTACATTGGTTTAGTTACCACTTACCATACATTTTGAAATAAGTTTTAGATTTTTCAGCAAGGACCTTGGTCATACGCACTAAAAGTCTTTATGTCAAGAGAGTTTTGGATGGCACGTACCTATCTCTTCACTGCTACCTGCAACCTAGGGTTTTGTTCCTTCATTCTGATTGCTTCTGCTTTCTAGCCTGCATATTCTTCTGCTTCTTCGCTATCTGATTCTTCTGCCTTGAGAACATTAAGTGCCAAAAATTCTGTCCATTTGCTTGGTCTCTATTGATCCAGTTTTTCGCTACGGATCTCTTTGCCTGTTGTGCCTTTGCCTTATTTCTCTGCTATCAATGGCTTGCTGGTTGTTTGAAGTGATCTCGCCTCAGATTCATGTCTTATCTTATTTGCTGCCTGTCCAGAGCTTCACATTTATTTGAGTCTCTTATTCGCTGCATGTCTAGTGGTTTACATTTATTTTATACCTCACATATTTTCAGTTTGATATTTCGCTGAAGAGGAGTCTGAAAGGAGACTTGAAATGTTGGAAATAAAAATCATAACACAGTTGTATCCAGACAAATTATATTCTGTTCACTTGTGAAAATCTCAAATCTTAATTTACTGGTTGTGTCTGGCTTGTAAGTGAGAGTAATATCTGGGAGATGACTCAAACTTAGGTAACTTTGAGTCTTCTATGGTTACACTATCATTCCCAGTTGCACAACAACCAAATCTTTCATCTGGATAATCCATGCCTCATATATTTTTCGATTGCAACTACATACATAAGGTTCTGCTGGGATCTCGGTCGGTCCATCTTTTAGGGGTGTCCTCAGATTTGCTAGCAGCAGGCCCATGTGTGATTCTGTTTACCATCTGCCTATCAAGGATGTTTTGACAATCCTCATATGATTCTGTTGGCGCACCTATTCACACTCTCTGTTGGTGGTTGTAGGGCTTTGGCATTGGGATCACAGTACTTATCTACTTGATGAAAACTTAGCATAATGCACTTACAACTTAAGACAGACAAGAAACCATTCCAACTTTACCTTAGTTGGCCTTAGTTGGCACTCTCAAACAGAGTCCATATAGAAGACATGATATTTCCACGGTCCATGAAATGAAACCATGATATTTCCTCAGTCCATAAAATGAAATTATAAAGCTTCTGGTAAACAACTTTGTATAGCTTTTTTTCATCGACGTTTCGGACTGCACTCCGTGACCCATCACAAGGAAACTAGTCCATATGTTCACTGGCAGCATGGCCACTTGTATCGAAGGTCTACACTTGAAAACCCACAAGGGCTTCAATCAACACTCTCCATTGGGGTCTATATGTTTGATGACAGTGTTCATGCGTGTCGATTTCTCTGGATTTTGAAAGAGTTTGACTCCCTTTGGTTGGATTTAACCTTTCCTATTGCCTGATGTCCTTGTGTGAAGAGCAGTTGGACCCCAATTGATTATTTGCCTATAGGCAAACCAACCCTCAGCAAGATTAATTGTATGCCCAACAACAAGTGCCTATTACTCAGCAGATTCTGATTGTACTGTACAGGCTGAGACTCTTTGTCATTCCAACTTCACAGGAGATGCCCTCCGAAAGAGCTGCTAGAGGGTCACACAAAACCCAAAAAGTCCCTTTGTATGAGCAACAGTATGAGGCCCAGCTTGAAAAATAACTTAGTGACCAACTGCAACGATACTACCAAGAAGAGCCCAGCATAGAAAACTGAGAAAACGAAGACATCCAATAAGGCAACCAAAAACTAGAATCCCAACATGACAGTATTAAGTCTACGTGGGAACAATCAGCTCTCTTTCACATCTGTTTTCAGTAAACCTGCAAATATGAACAAATCTGGGCTCAGCTCTCCTTCCAATTCTAAAATTTTTGCTCTGACCTTAGTTCCTTGTGTAGAGATAACCTCAAATGGTATCTCAACAAGGTTTATAGCACCAGCAGGAGCTCCTAGAACCTCTTGTTCTCCCTTTATTCATATTGCTGCAGTATGAGCTCTGCAGCTTTTAACCTTCTGTGAAAATTCCTCTTCAAGAATGCTTCTGATCCCTGCATTTTCCTACCTGTTCTTCCCTCAATTCAGCTGTACCATCTGTGCAATCTTTTTTTGCTCTGATACAAAGCTGATGCAACCAGCAACTATGACTACTTGTTGGTTTACATTCTTGAGGGAGTTCAACTCATTTCCATGCTTCTAAGATAATTGAATTATTCCACAGATGTAAAGATACCGAGAAAGCGAGCCAGTTATCTTGAATCTCCAACTTTTCAACTCCTTTTACCTGATATAAATTTTCACCAATAGACAATGGACACAACGAGGAACTGGAAATGCTGAAATTCTGTTACACTTCTCTTCAAAATTGAGTAAATGAAACTTCCAATTTAAGTATCAGTAGTTCACAGCAATCGACAAACAGATTGTCAGGAAAAACACTCATTGGAGCAATCCTCCTCATGGATTTTTTAAATGTAACTTCGATGGAGCTTCTAGAGGGAATCTGGGTTTTGCTAGGGCAGGGGCTGTGATTTGTGATGATAAGGGGTGTTTTGTGAAAGGTAGTTTTTTCTTCTTGGGAACCTGTTTACAAAATGAATCTGAATGGGCGGCAGTTATTGAAGGGCTCTTCCTGGCCACGAAGATTCGTTGTAAGAATCTTATTGTGGAGGGGGATTCTTCAGTGATGATTCTAGGGCTTTCTAAAATAGTGTGTCCAGGTTGGAAAGAAAAAATGTTACTGGCTTTCTAAAATAGCGTGTCCAGGTTGGAAAGCAAAAATTTTACTGGATGAGGCTTTAATCTTTTGATAATGTTTTCTTCATGCATCACTTTCTTGAATGTAGTAGTGTGGCTGATCTGTTGGCAAATATAAGGATAGACAAATCTCTCCTCTTGGCCCTAGTTGGTGAGTGGTCCTAGGCTTTGGATGAGTTGAGATCTCTTCTGGACTTTGACAAGCCTCCTTGAGTCAGAACCCTTGGCTTTGGGACTGGTGTTAAAGGCGGTGCCGGATGTTTATGTGTTTCTGCTTTTCTTTGGATCGTTGATCATTAATTGGTTTTTATTATTTGCTTGGCCATTTTGGATGATGTCCCTCATATCTGTATTTCCTGTACTTCGATTTGAGGTGATCGGTTTATGATTTTCCTACCACTCTCCTTAGTTATTATCTTGGCCCTTCATACATCATTATTATTATTATTTGTGGCCGCTGCTGCCAGCATGCTTGATGTGTCTTAATGAGTATGTGGGCTCATATAGTTGGATACGTGTTCAGGATTTTTTAGCTTTTGGTGTGTGGCAGATTGGCTCTGCTTCATCCGTGTGGACTTTGGGGAGTGATTAATTTGTTGGTTCTCTATTTATTTGGACTCCTAGTTTCCCTTGCAATGGTTCGAAGTAGTAGAAAGTCCAAAGGGTGATTACATTCACTATTCCTCTCCACTACAAAGTAGCAACAAATATTTAGAGGTGCTTGTGTGCCAAGTGGGTCCCCTTGTCATACATGAAAAAATAAAATTTCATTAGTGTAAATGACTACTCATGGAGGTCATCTTGGGATGACTTCGAAAACATACACCGATCAAATCTCACAAAATAAAAAACTTTAAATGATGTAACTGTTTCTTATGGTAAACCTTAAAATTGGTTGCCAAAAGTTGGAGCTTAAAGTTTGACGTAATTTTTTTTAAATTTAAAATTCAAATTATCAGGCCATTTAAAATACTTTTGTAACATGTAAAGCTTTTGTAATTTGTCAGTGCCCAATCAGATCTGTAAATGCATCACGCAGTTAATAATATGTACAGGTTATGGTTATGTAAGCTATAAGATGGTTATTTCTTGTTTGTTCACTGAAATAGATTTTGGGTTTATGTGTAAGGTTAGACAAATCGACTGATTCTACTGATTGCTAGATATGGATGATAACTAAAATCTTCTTTGCTTCCCTTTGCATTTAAACTAGCTTGTGGGAATGCATTTTCTTGATAATGAAAACACAACTTGCAAATTTCACTAACATTAACTTTTATCTGGATGTTCTAGGATATGGCTGGACTGATAAGCAAGATAAATCGTTCAGCTATCGGCCCCTTACCAACCATTTACTCTTCTTCCTTGTAAGTGTGACTTTATCTCTTTGGCTCTTTTTCTTGCTTTACCACATTGACTCTTCTTCTTCTTCTCCCCATCCCTATTTGTCAGGCCAGTCTTTCGTAGATCTAATATTGAAGTTAATTTTTATATTTTGATTTAAGCCTGTAACAAGATAACAAAGACTGCATATCTGGTGTATCATGGAATGTATATGTTCTAAATTTGTCATTTTATTGGGAAATCCTTATAAAGATGCCAAATCTTGGACAGTAGAAGTGAAATTAAATCAATGTCTACTAATGACTATAATAGGTTCTTGGCACTGGAGAATAACTGAGACAAATAACAACCTGCGTATCACTGGCAGCATACTTAATGAGAGAGGACCATTTTAGCCGACAATAATAAAGTTAAATTTAAAAACTTGCCGAAGAATCTCCTTGATGATTGGTATGGGATAAGGGGGCCTTGATGAATAGTCTTTAGTAGCATCAGAATGTTTCCACTATGAGTTGAGATGGAATGAGATATGGGGGTCTTAGTAGAGAGTCTTTAGAGCATCGGAATGTTTCGACTATGAGTTGAGATGGTGGCTTGAGAAGAATTACTTCTAACATCCAACACAGGACCCCTCATTCTCATCCTGATGATGGGTCTCGAAGGAAACCCAAAATGTTGACAACTCTTTTTCTTTTAACAATGGTGTACATAAATATTCTTTACAATTATAACAGTATGGAAGCTTTAAATATTTACAAGCTTATGATGCATCTGCGAGATGGAGCTCTGTATCTAATTCTGCCCAAGTAGACCCAGTCCCCCTTTGGGTTCTACTTCCGACCTAGTTTCTGAGAAGTTGCCAATAAAAATAGTAGCCACCAGATGTTTTCCCTTACTGGTGCTCATAATAGGATGAAGGTAATGAGAGTGGTCAAATTTGGAGAGCTCTCGAATCAGTGACGTACTCTCTAATGTACAAAGCCAAGTATCTTTGGTCAGTGTGTCCGAAAAGCTAGATTGAGATCCATTTGAGTTTCAACACGTATGGATGTCTCTCCTGATCTCATTGTAAGTTGGGTGCTTAATGTAAGTACTCCTTTGTTTCAATCTTGTGTAATGAGTGTGTACCTTGCAATTTCTTTACTCCCTAGGAGGATAGTTGTCAGTCTCAACTGTGTTGATGAGAGCACGCACAAAAATGATCGATAGGGAAACAAAATTCTTAGGACCAAAAGTGCCGGAGTCAGTTAGTTTGGATAATGACACCATCTAAATATACTAGAAATGCTTGAATCCAACACTGAAATGAGGACAAAGGGACCTGGCTGGCGCTATCCAAAAAACCTATGTAAAGATCCTGTAAATATCATTCCTGATTGCTGAATGATATACTATTGTGGGGTAGTGTTTGATAGAGATTCCAACTAATTTCAAGAGAGACTAGACCTCGGTAAATCAGCAAGACCTCTGGCTTGGCTGCTTTGCAGATGCTGATCCCTTAGAAGAGCATTGAACTAACAAGAGGTATCTGTGCTGCCCTTAGGCAATAACAGTCATCTATATTCTAAGAGGAAAGAAAATGATTGAAGATAGTCTCAAGATATAGGAACTGTATGTTGTGCAATTTAAGAAAGAATGAGTTCTATTTAGTCACATATGTAATCTGAAAATTAAAACGACATACGTAACAAAATATTTTCTTCCTTTTATTATAAATTGTCAAACATCAACAATGAGGAAAAACTCTTGGTAGCTTTGAATATTGTTAAATTAGTTCTAATTCATTGGCTGCAGCTAATTCAAATAAGTGCCAATTGATTAGAATTTATGACAGTGTTCATCCTGTTGGTGACTGTTAAGTAGTAAGTAAGAATAAATCTTCTAATAAAAGTTAAAATTTGCAAATAATTATAGTTCATAGTTTCTAGTGTCTACCATGTTGATTTTATCTTCATCACTTACTCTCCTAGACAAGAGCTTTCCATATCTTAGACCAAATGTTTTTTTAATTTTCTGAGTTATCTCCACTCGAGGGGATGAAAACCTAGAGTTATTCATTCAAAACAAATTTCTATTAAATAAATAGAAAGGCCACATGGTGGCAAGTCTACCATAATAAGGTATGCCTAATTCATTTTTTTGATGACAAACATTGGGTTGCTATTAAAAAATCAAACTTCTAGTTGCCAACTGTTTCAGATCATGGTCCCAAGTTATGTTTTCAGATAATCTAAAATAATTCAATCTAGTTTTCGATAATTTTATGTTATCAATATTTTATAACATGAGAATATTGCTTGTGTAGCGTTCAAGTGCATTCATGCTTTCATTATATCATTACTCTAAAAAATTGAAATGCCAGATTCTATATTATTTAGGCAGGATAATTCAGAAATTTCCAATATAAATTATTAAATACTATAAGACTTAAATTTTGATATACTTACTGTTCTTACAGAACACATCTTCTTGTGAAGACTTGTGGTATTTGATATTTAAATTTTCCAACTCATATATGATGCTAATGTCATCAATTAAATTCCATTTTTGATAACAATGCTCAAGATGGAATAGGAATCTGCTTCATGGTATGTACACACTTTTGCAACAGCTATCATCTTAGCAACACTATGGATTTCAATATTATTCGTTTTCTTTCAATCCTTTGAGTAGCCCAAATAACAAGCTTCTCCTTTCCTTTAAATCATATGGCTCATAGGCTTTCTTCTGAGGAGCATGATAACAAACAGTTCTTATCACACAAGTGGAACAGAATAGGCCAGCTATAACTGGAACCTGGGTTGAAAGGTCAAACTCTGCAATTTTGTCTATAAAATTATCTAGAGGAATAATATTACTTGATCTAGTATCACAGTGGATGAAATGAGCTAGAACTATCTCTTGCTGCACTATCAGCAAAACAGTAGGCTCACTGCTTCCAATCAAGAACATGCCTGGTTAAACACCCCATAGTCTTTCCCTTTTCATTGAAAATTTGAAAAGGTCGTGTAAGGAACTCATTATTGCAAATTCATAAGCTAAGATAGCAAGTACATTGATTCCTTTCAAGTTTCCATGCAATAATCCACCAATTTGAGAATGCAATAATGCATTAGCCTATAAAACACTGATATATTTTCATTGTGACAGCAATACTCATTCGGTAATTGCCAATTTAGCAATGCTCTATGGAATATATGTGGTCTTCCAACTTTGTCTTCTCTCAATCTTGGTTTCCTGTGTAATAAGATTTGCTGGCCCCTAGGAAATTATATAGTCCACTGGCCTCCTTCTTAGGAGAATGCTCTCGGCACACAAGAGTGGGAGCCCAATCCACTGTATAAAATAAAATTGTTATCAGTAAAAAGGCTGTACAGTATTGAATATTAGTAGGCTCTAATAGCATGGTCCCATGCAGCTGCTTAGTGCTTAATTTTTTAAGGTGCAGGTGGTCCCATGTGGTTTTTTAATTAGCGCAATGTGTTGCAATCTTTTCCTGAAGTGGCAGAGCAACTGTAGCTTAGGATTTGAAATGTTAGTTGTAGATGGAGGTGGAGCGAGATGGGGAGGCATGTGGCTGAACTGATGCATGGTGCTCCCCAGGGACGTGTACCCCCTGGTTTTATACTGTTTCCTAAAAAGGAGATGCCCTTTTAAAATAATTGGGGACGTCTTAGGGATGCCCCCTCTAGAAAGGGAACACCCCCAGTTGGGAACGTCAGGGGGTGCCAGGGTGTCTTGGGAATGTTGTGACATCCCCTACGAACAATCACTCTTTCAAACGAATTTAATGTTGATCTGTCTGCAATCTTTCTTGCTTCTTGACCTCACATTTCTTTGTTGCCATACAAGACGAAATAAAATGGGTACCATAATAATTTTAATTGCCAAAATCAGATGATTTGAAGTCAACTTGGCGTTTGTCTGCTATAATTTGCTTTTGTTTTTAATGGGCTCAATGATTCCCACTATAGCAGGAATTTCCTGTTCCCTCACTGTCTTCATTCCATCAGACATTGCCCCAGCTCAAATGGAACAAAACTCAACAAATTCAACTCTCGCGCATTTCTTATATTGGCATCTGTAACAGATAGCATAGATGTGAGAAATAACAGGTTACAACATTGTCTAATTTTTACTTGGAAATTTTTCTAATCAAGGAAGTTGTACATTTTGATTTCCTAATCTCTTATAAATCAAGTCATATTTAGATTTGTACATATCATGGGGTTTTCAAGTCCATCACATTGGTCAATTTCAAGTAAGTTGGAAAGGATGAAATTGTCTGTCTATTTGTTTTACTTTGATATAAAAACAAAATAGGCAAGAATGAGTTACATAGGGAATGCCTCAAATCAAGTTCTTGATAAAAGATAATATAATATAGTCAATGCAGAATCTGAAGTTGCTAATTTATACTGTACAGAAGATCTGTGAATTACTTGAGTGGTAATCTTTGAGACTGAGAGGTACGGGAATGGTGGAGTGGACTATTTCAATAATTACAAACTTAACAACTATGACAAACTATCTATATTTAATGATTTGTATACACACCAACTGCAAGACTACAGCATGAGGAATCTAAAATTAGCTCAATTTCTGTTACTTGTATTTAATTTTTGTATCCTACTTGTCCTATATATATATATAGCTGTCCCCCCAGCCGTCCCCAAAATTTTGGATTTTTTTTGCCATACTGAAAACCCATTCCCCCCTTCCTGGAAATTTGGAGGAACACTACTTATGCAGACATTGTTTAATCTCAAATTTGCCACATGGCTGCACATTTTGTCTTCCCTCCCTTTTTATATTTCTTTTCAGTTTTTATCTCCAAAACTGAGTAATTAAAAAAATATCACAATTTGTTACTACTTAAAAAAGGCAAGAAAAAAGAAATCATGGAGCCATTGACTCTAAACAAATCTCCTACAAAATTTGAGCAGTGCCTGCTAGAAAGTTAGCTAAGCGGCTGCATGGGATCCTGCTGTAAGTTTGTCGTCCTACCATGGTTTTGGGTATGGGTACAAGAATTGGGAATAGTGTGGTTCCCTAGTTTTGTTGTTGCACCCAGGTTTGGTGCCACTTGGGTTCAGTCATAAAAACATATATATATATATATATATATATATATATATATATATATATATATATATATATATATATATTAAAATATAAAAATTCTTACCAATTAAATATACTTAGCCATAATATGCAGAGAATGTCCAAGGGGCTGAGCTCAATTAGTTAAACCATTGGGTTCTCAATGTGGAGACCCAAGTTCAAATCCCCAAAGTGACATCTAATGTGGAATTCTAAGTGGCGACTCTTGGTATCCCATTGATGGCTTCTAGTGTTAATATCCAAGTTGTTATCTAATGTTAATGCTCATAAGGAGCAAAGGACTGTTAATTTCCTATAAGGAGCTAATGTATTGGTCTCAATTGGACCTAGGTACTCGTTTGAGCCATATTTGTAAACTATCTTCAAATATTTAAAAAAATGTATAGAATAAACAAATTAACCACAAAACATTAATGAAATTGATAATAATTGCTTTTTGTTATTAGGTTTTAGTTTTTCTTTTTTTAATGATTTTCTTTTTATCATGGACCATCTAGGGTTTGATAGACCCACCTCGAAAGTATGTAGTGCAGAATACTCAACAAAGATTTAGGAACATTGACATTCTCTCTTTGTACGATATCAAAATTTCTGGCTTTTTGCTTCTAGCCGTATGTCATGTCATATGGCCAGATAGTCGTTTTTTGAATAGTAACCACGAGTAGGGATGTGGGTGATTGGTAACTTTTATTGCTCCCAAACAATGGCTGCATTTTGTTGATCATCGATGTGACCTCTCTAATAGAGCATTATGGGTTCTTTTAAATATTGAAAACTGCTCTTTTGGCATAGTTTGTAACAACTAACTTAAGTAAGCAAACAAGGTATACAACTGTACATAACAACATAAAAAAAAAACCTATATTAAACAACATAACAGAAACGCTTCTCAGAATTCAGCATAAATGATTTAACAAGAATATGACTATGATTCAACTTTCATGCAAGTACAATTTTTGTTAAAAAAATACAACTTCCTTTATTTATAATTTCTACCGTTACAAAATGGAAAGGAAGAAAAACAGTAAAATAAGAACAGTGTACCTTATCTATAATTGATGGTATGACAATTTCATTGCTCCATAAGTTTCTTTGCTCTATTTGAAATACTTTTATCTCTCAATTATTCAGCTTTTAAGAAGGAAAGGTATCATCAGGGCGTTTAACCACCCAACCACGGACCATCTAGTCCCCTGTGTCATCCCCACTGGAATGACCCGGCCCGTCGCAGAGAGGAAGCGAGAAGAGAATCCAATGCCAACTGAGCTACTGGTGTCTGACTCTACATTTTCCTAGTCGGTCACGCTCTATAGGTAACTCCTAACTAGTGTGACCATCTGACTGGAAACGTATCTGAGAAAGAAACTGACCGACACTACTCAAGCTATTAGCGTCACCTTGGCCAAGGTTTATCAACGAGCGCAACATGAATCAACTGGTCATGTGGTACAGTTTGCACCCTACTCGGCATAGGCTCCAATAAAGGAAAAACTTCCATTTTAATTTTCGTGCTTCTGCACACTGAATGTAAGACCTTATGTGCTTCTGCACACTGAATGTAAGACCTTATGTGCTTCTGCACAACTTTATGTTAATTTGGCTTCTTAAAATGAAATCTTTCCATTTAGCACGAAATCTTGGTTCAGAATCATGGAATCTTGGAAGTGAGAAATTGTTAAAAAGTAACAAGCGGCTTCAGGAAACGTGAGGGGTTTCCAGCAATAGAGCTTGACTCTAGTTATTATCACACCCTTGCATCACATACTAAGGTACGCCTAGTAGGAGCTGTTCCCAAGAAGAACTTCCAACCCAGTTCAAAAACTCATAGAAAGATCATTGAGGAATACAAGATAGGTTGCAAGAAAGGATAATTTTGCTCATTTTAATAACCAGGTTATTGTCAAGCCTTTTCGAACCCGATGTCGGGTGTATATATAAAAAAAGAAACAGAAGGAGTTTAAAAGACTTAGCCCGTAATTCCTCGAGGACTCTTGTGAAGATTGAAATCTCTGTTATTTAAAAGTTTTGAATGTCTATATGGCTGGCTCATTCGAAAAGACTCCTCTGTAGTTTGCACAGTCATTTTTAAAGCTCAAAATGTCTTCCGGCTGGCTCATTAGAAGCTCTAAACAAAAAGAAGATAAAGACTCATTGTTGAATTGCACAGACATTATTTAAAGTTTACCACGTCTACCATGTTGGCTCAATAAAAAGCTCTATACAAAAAGAGATTATGAAAGACACTTCGGTGGAATTTCCACTGACAGAAGACCCTTTTAAAAAAATTATCTACGTGAAGAAGAAGAAACGTGCCTGTTCTACTGACGACGTCTTTTTGGAACTCCTTGTTTTCTTTGTAAGCTACTCTCTGTCGTCTTCCTGCTCACGTTTTCCCCACGCTTCTTACTTAGTAAGCTTCAAAAACTCCTTGTGCTTTCCTTCCGTTTCTCCTGATTAAGAACCGCGCCCAAAGAAGGTTTTCTTTTCCATTTCATAACACTCCGTCACTCGAACAAGAAGCAACCTCCCGAAATCTTCTTCCCACGCCTCTCCAAAAATAGAAATTTTACCATCGCCCATCCTTTTAATCTCCACCGTGGTAAGGTTAAGGCGCATATGCGAATCCCATCGCCACCTATTATCCTAGTTCGCGATTGAGTTGTTTTAGTGGCCCAAAGGTTCAATGGGTCGGGTTCTTAATTAAACAAGTGGGGTCGGCACAAGCCATAGTGATAACTATTACATGACTTAGATTTAAATGTTTAATGTTGTAGAAATAGACTACAAGTGTATGCGTTCCGTCGATAGGATATCCTAAAATTTGATGGTTAAGAAGACTCACAGGCTTGAGGGTTAAAGAAGTAAACAAATAAAATAAATAGTGGAAATAAAAGAAATGAGTATCGCTTGTTAAAAGTTAAACTTCATACGCAAGGAGTTGATCAATTATTATTTCACAAGGAAGTTGACAAGGTGATGTTGACTCATTGGCTAGGAAGGTCGTATCGTATTTTGGACTTAAGAGTTTTACTGACCATTCGGGTCTGAACATCCCCAACCCAAGGTTCAATTGGCATTGGATTCTCCTTCTTTCATTCTCTCAAACCTGATGATACCTTTCCTCCCTTCAGAGGAGATCTACCCTACAAACACTAGGTCAACATGAATAGTTAGTCTGATAACACATTGCAATGTTGCATCTATATTAAAATAATAACGAGACATCCATCAATGTACTTAGTAAAAACAAAACATTTATATACATTGCATACATCTATGCATCTATTGATTAGCATCATTCACATGTTTTAAGTTTGAAAGAAAAACATAAATGACTAGGGCACAAGTGGGATGTAACATAGTTAATGTTTATGCCTCTAATGATGCAGTGGAATGCTCTCAACTTTGGTGGTGGCTTGTCAATGCCTTGCTAGATGCGCAATAGTTGTTGTGGCATCTTTATATGGTTGAGATGGTGTCTAATAAGATGGGTCATCTCTCGATGAGATGGACAACGGGAGAATGTGTTGCGTAGTTTTATATGTGATTGGTAACTTTTATTGCTCCCAAATGATGGCTGCATTTTGTTGATCATCAATGTGACCTCTCTAACAGAGCATTATGGGTTCTTTTAAATATTGAAAACTGCTCTTTTGGCATAGTTAATGTTTATGCCTCTAATGATGTAGTTGAATGCTCTCAACTTTGGTGGTGGCTTGTCAATGCCTTGCTAGATCTGCAATAGTTGTTGTGGCATCTTTATATGGTTGAGATGGTGTCTAATAAGATGGGCCATCTCTCGATGAGATGGACAACTGGAGAATGTGTTGCGTAGTTTTATATGTGTAATAAATTGGGCCTTTATGAGGGCCAATATTGATTGCCAAAAAGACTCTCCAGTTTGGTACACATGGTCTAAACTTTGTAGTGGATCCAAGCATGTAATTAAGAGACTTGACAATGCTACGCTGTCATCTCAATCATTCTTTTCCTTGCTGCTGTTATTCTCTTTTGGTGGAGCTTTTCCTAGATATTGTGCTTTTCAACCACTCTTTGGTTCGGTTTTGTGTTGAGTGGAATTTCAAGAACATGGCGGGGAAAACACAATTCTTTCTTAATATTTCTCTTCTTCACCATAGGCCCACTTTAGCACATATCCAACATTTGTGGAACCTTTTGCCATGTCCTCAAAATGGGATAGAGTGGATGCTATCAAACACACGACATGCTTTCTACAAATCTATGGTTGTCAGCTTGCTGGCATCCATCATAGGTCATATGCTGCTACGGCTTTTGAGCTTTGCCACGTCATTGCAAATATGGAGGCTCGACCTTTCTCTCAGCAGCTATAGTTGCAAGTTGCTAAGCTGCACCACTAGAAATAGATAGATAGCTATTGTGTATTTTGCCCAAGGAACTCAAATCAAAGCCAAGCTTCATTTGTTGAAGATTGGCAAAAGGGTTTGTCTAAGGATTTATTTCAATCCTTAAATGCTAAATGCACTTTCCTGAAAATAAAATCCATACGGGAAGTTGATAAACTCTTGACAAAATTGCCTCATTTTATCTATGTGTTTGTCTACCATTACAAACTTCTTTTTCAAGCTCAAGAGCTTTCCTTGGGCTAGGAACATTCCTTTCAATAGTGCATTGACATGGTTCCCTGTCATGTATCTGCTTCTTAGTGAGTGCTTGCGATAAACCCCTCTGCAAAATCTCCATAAACTAGTTTTGAGTATGGCAAATGACAAAGCTCCAAGTTGTGATGATTTCTTATGTGAGTTATACAAAACCCTATGACAAATGACAAAGCTCCAAGGTATCTCTATCATGTCTATTTGGAAGCCTTTCAAAACAAAACCTTAGGGCTTGTTATCAACCAAGGGAGTATAAAATTCATACCTAAAGTTGGTGATTCTAAATTGATTTGCAATTGAGACCCATCACTCTTTGTAATGTCTCCTATAAAATTATTGCCAAAGGCCTAGTGTTCTGAATTGGCAATGTCTGAGCAAATAGGTTTCATTAAAAGCAAGTATATTCTTGACAACATTATTGCTGTTTGGGAAGGTATGGAATGGATTTTTCGCTCCAATCAACATGCCATTTTCATTAAAGTTGATTTTGATAAGCCTTATGATAGGATTAAATGGCCTTTATCCTCACCATGCTCAAGGGGCTTGGATTTGGCCCTAATTTTCTTCAATTTGTTCAAATGCTTTTTATTGATTCTTTTGATTGCCAACCATTAATGGCACACAATTAGAATTTTTTTCATTCTATAAGACAAGGTTGTCCTCTTGCTCTTGCGCTTTATGTCTTGGTTAGTGAGGGGCGTGGTTATCTTCTAGCCAATGTTATTTCTCAAAAGCATGTATGTGGAATTTCCCTTCCAATAGATCCTTCTCAACACTTGGTGAATGGTCATTTTGTGGATGACTCTTTTCTCACCCTTATTGAGGATGAGGCCAATGTCAACCATGCCTTCCAATGCTTGGATACTTTTTGTTTGACTTTAGGCTCCAACATTTAGTGGGAGAAAACCTAGTATTGTAGACAATCCTTCCTTCATGTGCTAGCTTGGCTTCAAACTTTTGGCTGGAAATGGATTGGTCATGGGGATATTTTTCATTTTTTGGGCATCTCCTTTGCCTTTCAAGCTTCGCCTTCTCCTCTATAGCAATTTAGGATTGATGAAGTGGAAAAGAAGTTAGCCTACTAGATTGCCAAGCTACTTTCCCTTGCTAACTAGTTTCAGATTTGTTCGAAAGTGCCTTCTATAACTCATGTCTACTATTCCTCTTGTTAGGCTCCATCCAAGGCTTCTTACAAAAAATTAGAAAAGCTTCTTCATGATTTTCTATGAGCTGGACCAAGGGAAAGGTTTCCATATGGCTGCTTGGGAATTTTGCTGCCTTCCCAAGGATTTTGGTGCCCTTGGTCTTCTTGATGTCTGGTGGCAAGGTACTGCTCTTTGCACCAAGTGGATTATTAGGGCTTTGGAAGGTAATGTGACTCGGAAGATTTTGCTCGAAATTGCATTTCTTCTAGCCTTCCTTATGGTCACACAAATTGGAAACGCTTACGTTTCTCCTCCATTGTGATCATGAAAGTGTCAATTAAAGGGACTTTAGTGGCCAAAAGCATTTGGAAGGTGTGGGAGGCTATCAAACCCTGGCTTTTATGGGATGGTAATGGTTTTCAAGATGGAACCAACATTCTCTTTGGTGGTCTCCAATCATCAATTATCATGAAGTTTTGCTTGAGGTGCCTTGGATTCATGCTGTTAAATTTTTCAAAGGTGGCATCGGGACCATTTCTGACCTCTTTTCAAAAGCTACATGCTCCTAGCTCTCACAATTAGAGGCTAAGAATATGTATGAATTGAGCAATCAGGAACAAGAACCCTTTTAGGAAATCTTGGAGGCAATTCACCCCCACATACAACATGATTGCAATCCAAACCATGCAATCGTGGTGGAAGGATTGGACATGGTATCTGGCCACTCCTTTTTGTAATTACACTCCCTACAAGAGTTATGCTTGGCTTTCTCCACATTTGCCAATGGTGCAGAAATTGAATGAGAGATGGTCTATTTAATCCACTTCGTAGACTTGGAGTTGCAAGTTTCAAACAGTTTGGAAAGTAATTCTGAAATCCAAGCTTGCTCATTTTGCTTGGTGTATCCTTTTCTAGGGCTTACTGTTAAGGACTTGATTGGTCCATCGTGGGATTTCAAATCCCAAGTGCACCTTAGGTGGGCGCTTGGAGACCCTAAACACTTCTTGTAAAATGTCAACTCATAAAACCCAAAAAAAATCAACTTAATTTACCATTAAGTAAATAGTCATTATCAACATAATCACGTTTTTGTTTAATAATAAACAATTTCATAATTAATAATTTAAATGCATATCTTTTCCGGATGATTTCAAAACTGAAATTTACAACATATTCCAAAGATAACATATTAGTGAATACTTTCACTATACAATCATAATGTATGCTCATGGCAATAATGATAAGTTTTACATATAATGCTTGACTAACAAGTCACACAATAGATTATGCTGCATCTGGAGTTTTGATATCAATCTTCTTAAGCCTCAGCATGTCATCTGCTTGGGAAGGAGAGCATCACTTGGGTGCTTTTCCTCCAACCACAGACCGGCGGTCCCCCACACAACTTCCTACATGGAAGCAACCCTACGCTTCACGAAGGGGATAGATATAAGGAACCAAATAGGTTTGCCATATGAGTCTCTAGTGTTGTGTCCTTCATAATACTTCACGGTCATACAACTATAGATCCATTCTAACTATGCATGACACTACTGGAAGCATTATCCCATCTGGAGCACAGTGAACCAACTAAAGCATGCAGAGACGGATGCATTACTTTGGCTAAAGATTTAATACACATAGACGTTTCGCAATGAACATAGTCGATTGTTCACACACTCTAACTCAACTTAGAAGCTATCTTATCTTGCAGAGTTTTTAGACATAACTTGCCTATTCATCACTTCCTATAGCCAATTTGACTTGGTGTCATTCCTTAGGCTAGGATAAATACACACATATACATAAGCAATAACATTAAGTAAACTTTAGTCCATTTGACTAGATTACTAACTCTGAATTCTGGAGTTCAATCCAAGATTTCTTGTTCCAATTGCAATCCAGGAAACTGTGACTACCTGTCACCCTATTCCATATTGCAGAAGTTTGCATTCATAATTAGTTGATTACTAGAATCAACACAAGGAAAATGTGTTAATTTCGAAAGTTCTCTAAGGAACTCATCTGGGCCGGGGATTCTCATCTAATTCACCCCGATAATAATCTTACTTGGTTTACTCAAATATCAACATTAATAACTAATATATATAATAACATGACTCATGAACTCTCTACCTTCACAAAGGTTAACTAGAGTTCTTGCAAAATAGAACCATGAAGTTATTATATCATTCGGCCTTACTGACCGAGGGTTTCTTTGACGTCCACATAACTAGTGGTTTTAGAAACATGCATGCAATAAAGAACATTAGTTCTGCTTTCAGTTATCCGACTCAAGTGGTCAAAGACTTTATTTTAATACACAGCCTCACTGGCTTACAAATTATAAAAGAGTACCACAGCTGGTGGCTTCTTCTCAGCCGACCACCCTCCGGTACATTAATGTGGTAATAACACTATTTTGGTAGTGAACAACCATACAATAACTATGGCATAAAATAAACAATCTTCTTTGCCTCTCGAATATGAGAGAGGATTTATAAATCATTAAAATCAGTTAACAGTATGGGGTCGGGTTGGTAACCCTGATATCCCATATTCACCATTCTCACAATGATGACAGTGGTATGGTTAAGGCTTTACATCCATAAAGAAATATGATTACACAGTCATAAGAAATATGATAACACAATTATCAATCTCGGTCGCCACCTTTTCTTTCCCTTGGCGAGCCAAATGATAATCAAAAGAGTATGATAGCAGGGCTATTGATACATAGTTAAATTCAATAAAACATGCTTCATAATATGATAGCATAGCTATTGAAGCATTGATAAGGATATCACTATTTAGCTTCGAATAGTAACAGCATAGCTGTCGAAGCACAATCTAGTCATAACAATAATAAGCTTTGATCATAGATAGCAAAGCTATCAAAACACAAAAGAAATAACCATAGTAAGCTTCGAATAATGACAACATGACTGTCGAAGCACAACAAAGATATAACATTGATAAGCTTCAGTAGAGCTATCGAAAATAGCTTGGGTAAGTAAGACAGGTTTCTTTTCTAGAAACTAACTTATATCAATCATAATTTAATAACATGCATGGCTCAGGGGTTCGGCCTTGGCCGACATGAATCCCCACTCAACACAATGGCGCCCCAACATACCAGATTACATATTATACCATTTGCGATAAGAATAGAAACATTAAGGGGTTACCTTAGTACCTCTATCTCAACTGTTGACGTTTTCTTTCAGCTCCTACGTGAGCTGCCTTTCATCAACTATGAAATTCCTGCGCAGTTTTCTCCCAACCGAGCATACATGCCACCTTCTCCAAAAAACAAAAGCCAAAAACTAACAAGAGAACTATCCCTTCTCTCTTTCGAGAGTATGGGATTCTTCCCCAACCCACGATGCAGGTTAATCTCCACGAAAGTCTCCTCAAGAGCATGCCAAGGGCCATCTGCCCTAGTCACCCCCGCGGCCAAGTGGGCTATTCCTCACTCTTTCCTTGATTCGGGGATTGTGGGAAACATGCTCTCCTACGTGAGCATGAGGTTAGCTAACAAAATAAATTCTAACACGAGATAAATAATAATATTTTAATAGAAAAGACAATGTCTTTATCTCTATGTCATTAAGTAACAAACATATATATATATATATCGACTCAAGGATGTCATCACCATTTCGATCGAGTCGATATTCAACAATGGCTAACATGTGAGAGTGGGTCGAGACCTCCCCCGTCGCCACCTTTTGCTCACATCAAGTGTAGACACTGAGCAAAGCCGAGAAGGAAACCAAGAAATCGACAAAGGTGGACGTTGGAAAACCTTTTCTCCATGTCAAGTCGATAATGGTCGAATCCAGGATAAACTCGAGATAGCAACTAAAGGACACATACCTTCCCTTGCAAGGTTCACATAATGATCAAATTGAGACTTCAAATGGCAAACCGGTGCTTTCAAAATGTCTATCCCCTTCTCTCTGGTGATACTCTCCTTCCCTTCTTGAAGGAGGATTCCTTTCCTGGTTACACTCACAGCCATACAACTAAGATCAGTGTATCATCAATAAATCATAAAACATTATGATAAGATAATCTTAACAACATGCAAAGCATGTAATCTCATGTCTAATCTAAGCATTAATCATAATCCATATAATCAATGATTCATCTTGATATTTTCCACAAACATCAAATTTTTAACCTATGATTAGTTATCCATTTTACCACAAAAAGTAAAATTAAGCTTAGCCAAAAGTTGGTGATGTAACACTTCTTTTGGTTTTATCCTAGATCTTAGTGTGCATGGACTTGGATTCATGACTTCTTCAAACCTTTTCAACCTAAACCTTTCTCATGGCACATTGTGCTTCTTGGAGATTGGCCTAGATTATTAGCAAAATTCATCCAGATTTGGCATGCTTTTCAAGTGGAAATCTTGTGTTCTATTTTGAAAGAAATTCAGCTCTCTTCTCCAATGCTTTTGTTGATCAACGTTTTTCATTGTATGCAAAATCAATTATCATTTCTAATGTTCTTTTGCAGATTAGGTCTAGACCAATAAAGTGGTCTTGGAAGTTACGTGTCAGTAGGTGCTTCTTGATCATTGGAGTAATGCTTCTTGCATTGTGGCAAGGGTTCCTCACAGTTTGCCTCCTTGGTCTGTGCTTGTTCTTTTGTGTCTTTTTTAACATCGTAAGTGGGGATCACTTCATAGGTAGGATGGGAAATTTATGGGCCTCACACTGCCCATTTCACCTCATCATGAGACATTGGATGCTTAACGCTTGGAGGACCAATAGTCTATTGAAGACAATGCTATTACTAGATGGGAACCAATTCTAAATGGCCAAGACCTTCCAGATGGTGGTTGCTGGTTTTATTGCTTTGGCTGATTAGTTATTTTATGATGTTAAATTGTGGTTGTATTTGCTTGCTCTTGTTTTTGTTCATCCCTAGGCTTGGTCTCGTTTGAAAGACTTTGGAGTGTGATGCAATGCCACCCTCCTTTTTTTGTGATTAGGCTGCAAATTATTTTTAATTTGAAGTAATATATAGACCCTACTTAACCAAAAAGATATGCTTTTTAATTTTTGGTTGTCGAGGGACTAGCATTTGCCTTGGGTTTGAATAGGGCACTTTGTGCTTTGCTTGAGCATGTACCTGGTAGGCATGGAAAATAGGAGGTTCACCTAGGTTGTTTTGGTATGGGAACCTATGTTACCGGATTTGCTAGGTTTGTGGCCGGATCCGGGTCTGGTTCGAATCCGGTTCACGTTCAAGTGTGGCCAAGGTGCGTACAAATTGCGATTGGTTCGTTCATGGCGAACCCGGGAGCGAACCAGAGTGAACCGAGTTGAAATTGGCCTTGGATAGGTACCCATTACCAACTAGGTCATGCACTAGGTATTTGTGGGAGAGCCTAGTATAGAAAATTATTTAAATATTCATTAGATGCATTGATCCAAGTTTATTACTTTCATATCTTGTATACCATAGGAAATAGTAAAAGTATTATTTATTTCAATAAAATCAAAAGAAAAAAATTCAAAATCTCCACTTCAAAATTTAAAAATTCAGTTGACTGGCCTTTTTTCTCTGAACTTTATTTGGTCTTAAAGTATGGTACTTTGTTCATTAGTAAATGTAATGTCCCCTTTCTAGCTGCAGCATTGAGTGAGTGCTTTGTCGACAGTTAGCTAGGACTGACTTTTCAGTTAGGAATGTTTATGTTTGAAATAAGGCGGCCGAGTCTTCAGTTAGGAAGCAGCCGTGTCTTTGTGTCTTTCAGTTGAGCGGTGGCTGGGTCTTTTAGTTAGGTTTGGAATAAAGGTGGATGTGTGGTCAATTAAGTGATTGGGAGTACCATCGATTAAGGAGAGACTGCTCAGTTAACTGATTGGAACTGCCAACAATTTAGGAAGTTAGTTGTCAGTTAGTTGCCACCAATTGTGGGATATTTGCCTATGAAGGAAGCACTGGGAGAGAAGAAAAATGATCTGTATGGAAAATTAAAACTAAAACTCTGTTTGATGCTGCTACAACAGCTTTGGCGCTTGGCACTAAAATCTTAGTTGTATCAAGTTATCAACTGCCAACTTGTTCTCTTGGGAACAAAAACTCTTAGGAAACAATAGTTCGTGTACAACATCATCAAGATTAATAGGGCATGTAGAATATCATCAATATCAATAAGGTGTCAGATTTGCTTGTTGTTGAGCATCACCGAGAACTTAAAGAAGTCAAATCTGCATATTGGGTGCACCTAGTAAGTGTATCAGTCTAGTATAGTTTAGTGCTTTATGCGTGTTTGTATAAAATCCAAAAAAAATATAAAAATTATTTGTTGCTAGAATATTTTTGGGTCTAATATTTTGTATGCATTTAGCTTAGGACATTACAATGGTATCAGATATGTGATCTTGCTAGCTTGTGAAAGGTATTGAAAAACAAAAACAAAGAAAAATAGGCAAACACACAAAAACCAAATTCAAACTTCTGTACCGCATGTCAGAGAGTGATAGGGAAACGAGATAGCAATAGAGGGAATAGAGGAAGTAGAAAATGACACACAAGGATAGAGAGAGAAAAATGATAGAAGATGAAAGGGGAGATCTATTTCAAGATACCTTGATAGGAATTCAGTGGGGACAAGAAAGAATGGCAAAACTAATGGCACAAATGTTATGTTTCCAAAGTAAAATGCAAAATCCAGATCATACTAAGGTATCTTAGAGAGAGGGAAGTTAGTTTGCATGACCGACCAGTGTTTAGTCAAACAAGTCTGCTTCAAAACCCCACTAAGCCCATGTTTATACAGAAGAATGAAAAATAGATGCTAAGACGATTACTCCAGGGGAGTTAGACACACTTTTTTGTGGAGTACCAAGAGAAATTGGAAGAATCCAAGGCTACAGTAACTTTTGTTAACCATATGGAGATATTTGGGAAGAAGGTTTAGGGTGGCATAACCCATAGTAGTAACCAAAATGATAAAAGGAGGGACTTGTAACAAAATCTGAACAAATCAAATGCTCCTACCCTTGATGGCAGCAATAAAATATCTGCCTGGGCATGGTTGCAGAAATTTTAGACCTAGTTTACACATAGCTCTATGGTGGAGGAAGACTCCATTTAATTCACCACATTGCATTTGGAGGGTGTTGCTTATGCCTGGTGGCACCATGGTTTGGTCACACAAGGGCATAGTCATGTGAATAATTTTGATGATTTTAGCAGAGATTGTTGTATCGCTTTGAGTGGTAGGATGAGGATGAGTACTTTAGGGAGCTTGCCAGAATCAAATAGAAAACCTCATTGGATTTATATATTGCTGAATTTTAGTGAGTTGCAATTATGGTATTTGATGTATTAGAAAAGAGAATCACTTTTCTCTTTATTGAGGGTTTATTTGAGCCCCTCAAAGGTCTAGTTAAAGCCTTTGCACCCCCATCGCTGCAAGAATCTATTAGGAGGCTTTGACACTTGAGTCATATGTACTAAGGTGGAAATTTTCATCTCAGCCTAAAGCACTTACTATGGGAAATCAAAAAGGTAATTTTTAGAAAGGAGGATTTAATTCATACCCTAAGAAAGCTACACAACCCATTGCAACAAAAGGGTTGATGAACCAACTAGAAATGAGCTTTAGAAGAAAAAAGTTATGTTTTTTCGTGCAAATAACCTTGGGAGCTTGGTCATAGATTTAGTTTTAGATGAAGAGATTGGCTATGGGACTAATGAATTAGTATAGTAGCATGCAACATAGGAGCTGATTGTAGGGAATGAGCCTGAGCAATTGATGGGGGATAAAACCAGCACTAGTGAAAGGACCTTGTAGCTCTTTCAAGGGCGCCACAATACCACCTGTGTAGGATTCATGGAGAGTTATCTGGACAATGAATTATTGTGCTTATTGATAGTTGGGCTAGCCACAATTTTATTAATGAAGGCCTTGTGGATTAGGATTCAATGTCATTGTTGTTGATGGATTCACTATCCCATGCACTAAGGTAATTCAATAGCTCAAGTTATCCCTTGGTGTAGCATCACTCCAGTTATTACACAATTAGCAAAACAAAATAATGCCATTATTACATCATATCATTATAAAAGCATGATTTATATCAACGCTTATCCACATATCAAGGACATCAAAGTAAAAATTCTGAAGTCATTGACTTCATACCAAAGATATATTACGAAATAACATAAATTCACATTACATCATTAAATATCAAGGTGGTAACATTAAATCTCAACAATGCTCACGCAAGGAATCCAATAAGGTAATGAATAACTCAATAATTATTCATAAATGAGGAGTCACATTTTCTACAATGTTAACCATTCATCATGGAAGCCTAGCATATGAAATCAACCTTTCATAGCTATCAGTGCTTATCCAATACATGTAATCAAGTAATAGAATGTTTACAATTACATCGAATTGAAATACAAGAGGACTATGTCCATCATACATGAAATCATATCATGTTTTAAAATCATATGAAATAAGACAATGTAGTATGAATCCAAGTGGAATCTCTCGTCTGAAGGCCAATTTTTTGTATCTTGAAGAAGAGAGAGCATCATTGGGACGACTTGCACCCTACCACGAAGCCATTGGCTTCCCCGTGTTACCCACATGAGGAGCTTGACCCATCATGAAGACACATGAGGAGCCTGACCCATCATGAAGAGCCTAGCCCACCGTGGCCGACATGCATGAAACTTGTGTTGTCCTAGTGTTCCGACATGAATGCATTCTATCTAATACCAATCACGCAAGTCATATAGCAATGCATTGTCCATAACACCGGAAGTGGCATAATAAAACTCAACAACCCATTTTCCTAATTATTGAGTTATAGCTTTAACCAAGCAATTCAATAAAATCCACATCAACACCCTTCCATGCATGCCTAGCTCAGATTTATTTTGAACAGAGATAAACATGCATATTCACCAGCATATGCTGCAAAGTTAATTTAAATTCATAATTTGCTACCATCCAGCATCAAATTATATTCAGTAAAATAGAAATGTTTTAACAATAGAAACTAATTTTTAATGAGGAAAATTACACCAGGAAACAATTACTTTGCTGGAGCAAACAAGAACTTCTGGCAGGAAAGAACTTTATCATCTATTTATTTTTCTTTACCTATTTTCAGGCATGATCTTTCAGCATAAAATGTTAATCTATTTCCAAGGAAAATTGAGCAATTCAATCAGATTTAAAAGGAAAGCTACAACAATTTTCTTTTAAGGAAGGATGTTATCAAATGTGGAAGAACGAGATGGGTGGCTTGTAGAGGCTCGCCCCTCTTGCTGGGGCGCAGCCCAGCCCATCTGGTCACCCCCACACACTTCAAATTAAAATCTAAAACATAAAATTTTTAAGAGATTGAAATCTCTTCCCTGGGCACCTCATGCAAAAGACTTCAAAATGGATTTTGGTGCTGGCAGATTTTGCCCAGTCACCCCAAATTTTCTGCTCCATATTTTCAATTTTGGCATCTCTACAGATCTTTCAAAATGTCATAATTTTAATCACTTGATTTCTATTACTATTTTCTAACCCACAGGGAAAACAAAGGAAATCTCAATTTAACCAGAGCAAGAATTCACATTTGTGCTAGAAGTTGTCCTTTGAGGATAATTTAAAAAAAAATCCTATGTTGCAGGGTTCGCTTGCCAGCCTCTTGGGTGCGGGTGCGATTCGTCCTCGGTGCGGGTGCGGTGCGCTTGTGGGTGCGGGCAGGGTGCGTGCAAAGGGGGGTGGGTGCGTTCCTGATGCACCCGGGTTGTCTGGGTTCGCACCCGGTTTGAAAAAGAAGTACCCGCGGCGCACCTGGAGTGCACCCACGCCCACGGTCTTTTTTTTTTAATTTTTTTTTAACTTAAAACTTATTTGATAATTTTATCTGTGTGTGTTCATTTTATATGCCATGGGTGTTAATTTTATCAGTGAAGATTCCTCTCATGAGGGATTAGTTAGATGGGAAGGAACACAACACAAAGAAGTGAAGAGAAGGAAGCAGACCGAGCATTTGAAGGGCCTCATAGATGATAAAATCACTTGGAAACTGGAGGTGCTCATTTGGCAAGACTCCCAGTTGTCTAGCATTTGGTGGTTGATCCATAATTTTATCAAACAGTTTTTTGAAACTAAGAATCTCAGAAAACTTATTGATTGCTCTGATTAGAATGATTAATTCACTATTTTAGAAGTGATTTTGATTGTGTAAACAACAATAAACAATATCTAAATGAACACACACACAGATAACACTCAAAATTTTGTCCTGAAAATCTCCAAATGGAGGGAAAACCAGTTGGAAGTGGCTAAATAGCTTATCTACCTGAATGTATAGTCCATTTTATATGCACACTTTTTCAGCGAGTGGCAGTGGTGTTGGCTGTGGTTCTTCAAATGATCCTGCTGATGTCCAAGTCCAAGATGATGATAATGATGTGGAGGATTTAGCAAATCCATATGATGATTGACACTTGTCATTTGACATTGAAACAATGAAAATTGATTGTTGAACATGATATTATTATTTTGAATCTTGTTATTGAACTTGAAGTTCGAGTTTTATGTTTTATGATATTCAAGTTGATGGTGGTTTTGTTGATTATATGATGCTATGTGGTGTTCTACACTTTATTCTTGCATTTCTACACTTAATTCTTGCTTCTATGCTTAATTTTTTTGCATATACATATATTTATATATATATATAAAAACGAACCCAACCCCCCAAAAAAAATTTGGCCGAACCCGCGAACCCGAACCTGCACCCGCACCAGAACCGGCAACTTAGAAAAAATCTGTAGTTTTAATACTGAGCGCTCAAATGAGCCATAAAATATCCTAATTTCAGTAAACTTTGATTGAACAATTAATCTTACATAATTTGAGAGTGGAAAAATTGGGAATTTGCCCAATCAAGAATTTAAAACATTTTACCCTATCTGTGTTGAGTTTCTGGGTGTTCAAATGAACAAATGCATGTCTATTGCATCTGAAAAATTTCTTCAGATTTTGAGAAAATCTTGAGTGATTCAGGGTTGAGAATGGGTGTTGTGAATTTACTCAACAGTGAATACCATGGAAAATTTAGAAACCAAACTGTGTATAATCTCATGGGCAATGCCCAAATTTTATTAATTCCACTAAAGGATTCACACTAATGTTTAAATTCACAATACCCACAACCACATTTAAACAAGAATTAGAAAGATCTCTGCATAAAACCATTTGCATACCTTCAAAACTGAAGTAAATGATTAGATCTTGTCACTATCTTCTTTCACAGAGACGGGTCTGCTACAGACAATTCTTTCCCTCTTTTCCAAATTCTTTTGTGTTTTCTTCCTTCTTTTCTCCTCCCAACATTCCTCTCCAACCTTTTCCCGTGAATCCCCCAAAATCATTCCTTCTGCAATTTCAATGTCTACCCCATATGCCAGTTGCAAGTTCAATTTTTTTAAAACAAACAAATGTTTCCTTCTCCACTTGGCAGCTGTCTGTATTTCCTCTGTCCACCTCTCATGCATTTGTTTTTAACAAAAGATGCAGCATATACGTGGTAAGAGAAAATACAAACATATATCTTTGTCTCCCATTTTAGTGCAAATAAAAATATATATTCTATTTTTAACATATCATAATTTAAATAATAATATAAAATGTCATTAACAATAAGGAATCTGCCAATAATATTTGCAAAGAATAAACAATTAACTATCTCAAATTGAAGCAAATCATAAAATTATTAGTATAATTTACACTAAAGCAGCCAAGGAGATCTAATAAAATTCTTTGATTCATCTTTATGGAAGTAAAAGGTTATTTCCTATATACTCAAACATACATAGCAAACACAAATGTTATTACTGCTGTGATGAATGCAACTAATCTACATGCGACTACGTGATTGTGATTGTGTGCAGGTGTTTCACGCATGTCAGTCCTCTTCTGGTGAGAGGTCGTCTTTGGTCTTGTCGCACTCACAGAACACAACCCTGTAGGTAGTCGCATTCAAATAATTCAAAATGTAATCATATCATTGCAATATTAATTTCTACAATAATGCTAACATTAAATTTAAAATTAAATGCCATCATGTACATCATGGTAATCGGCTTACTATTTATGTTAATATCAAAATCACAACATATATACTCGATAATTACACCTGTTTACTAGTTTCTATAATAGTATTCAAAGTTTGGGCCATGACATCTGGTGAATGTGTGATGATTTCTATGTTGTGGGGCTAGGGGAGGCACACATGGTTCTAGGTATATAGTGGCTGCATTCCCTTGGAGAATTTTCCCAAAATTATAAGTCCATGGAATTGAGGTTCAAATCTCAGGGGAAAGACATGGTACTTAGGGGCATACTTGAGGGGTCACCACATGTGGTTACAACTAAGAGTATGGAAAGGAATTTTCATAAGGGACAAGTCTCATGGGCAGCCAGTTGCTTTGTGATAAAAGGCATGCCTACTACTTAGCCTTTGAGTAAGCACCACACTTATCATGCTAACATTTAGATTATCGTGCATAAGTAGAGTATTGTGTTTAGTGATATGCCTCTTGGTCTACCAATGGCTAGTAGATTCTAACATATCATAGAGTTGGAGTAGGATTCTAAGCATGTCATAATCACCCCCTATCACCATTCGTGGATGTGTAAAGAAGAAATAAAGAAGGCCATCAAAGAATTGTTGGAGATGGGTCCCATCAGATCCAATTCTAGTCCATTTGCATCATCAGACGTACTTGTAAAGAAAAAGAATGGTATAATAAGGATGTGTATAGATTATGGGGTCTTGAGCAAGAAGACAATCAAGTATGGATATTCCATTCCAAGGATCAATGAGCTTATTGATGAATTGCATGGTGTTTTCTACTTCTCAAAAATTAACTTGAGATCTAGCTGCCATCAGGTCTGCATGGGTGATGAGGATGTGCACAACACAACTTTCAGGTGTCATTGTGGACATTGAGTTCTTGGTCATGCTGTTTGGGCTAACAAATGCTCTAGCTACTTTCCAATCAACTATGAATCAGGTATTCAATGCCCAGTTGAGAAAAATTATTTTGGTATTCTTTGATGATATATTGATCTATAAACTTGGGAAGATGACTTGATATAGTAACAATAGGTCTTCTTTGAAAAAAATCTTAAGTGTGATTTCAAAGTTACAAAGATTCTATACTTCGGTCACATCATTAGTGCTCAAGGTGTTTAGGTGGATCAACAAAAGATCCAAGCCATTCTGGATTGGCCAACCCCTACTATATTGACTCATTTGAGAGAGTTCTTTGGCCTATGTAATTACTATGGAAGATTCATTAGGGGTTTCTCATAGTTGATAGCACCCTTGACTGACATGACTAAGAAGGGAACCTTCTTATGGAATGACATAGCTCAAGAAGCTTCTAAGAATCTTAAGAAGGTAATGAGCTCATGCCTTGTACTTGCCATTCCCAATTTCTCATAGCCATTTGTTGTAGAGTGTGATGCTTCTGGTGAGGGGATTAGAGTTGAGCTAATGCAAAAGGGGCATTCCATAGCTTTTGAGAGCAGAAAATTGAAATCTTCGGAAAGAGTATTTTCTATTTATGAAAAGGAAATGCTTGCTATCATGCATGCTCTGGCTAAGTTCAGGCAGTACTTAGTATATGGCAGATTTGTGATAAGAATAAATCACAACAATATGAAATTCTTTCTTGGTCAACATGATTTGAATGATCGGCAACAAAAGTGAGTAAGCAAGCTTCTAGCTTATGATTTTAACATAGAATATGTGAAGGGTAAAAATAATATGGTTGTTGATGGTCTTTCTTGAATGCTTACCTTCTACTCCATGTCTTCTATTGCTGCTAAATGGAAGACTGCTACCATGGCAGAATATGCTGAACACTTTTGCTACTAATATTTTAGATGGAAATGTGAAGGATGACAGGTATATAGTGGCAGATGGACTTATCCTATATAATAACAGAATTTTCCTTGTACTCAAGTCCAAGATGAAGGAGAAAATTATGAGAACTTTGCATGACGAACCTATGGCTGGTCATCCAGGCTTCTACAAGACCTATAAGCAGCTGAGAGAGATTTTTCTGGAAGGGCCTCAAGGAGGATGGTCTTAGGCATATTAGAGAGTGGACCACATGCCAACATAATAAGTTAGAGCATACTTTTTTTGGCAGGTTTACTATATAGCCTTCGCCCATTCCCAAATGGATTTCATCATGGGCCTTCCTAAAGTAAATGACAAGGATGACATTTTTGTTGGGAATTGGTTAACTAAATACGCACATTTCTTTGCCATCCCTGTGGAGTTTAGAGCACAATAGGTAGTTGATTTGTTCTTTAGAGAGGTATTCCGACTATACGGTTTGCCTAAGACTACTGTTAGTGATAGGGATAGTAGATTTCTTAGCTCCTTTTGGTAGGAGTTATTTCATTTGATTGACACCAAGCTCACTCCTAGTACCAGCTATTACCCCTAGACCAATGGGCAGATAGAGATGGTAAATAAGAGGGTCAAAGGGTACTTGAGGAACTATGTTACAGATCAGCAAACAACATGGATTAAGTGGTTGCATCTTGGAGAATATTGTTATAATACCACTTACCATATGTCCATTAGCATGACACCCCTTATGGCCCTATATGGATATGATGCACTTACCTTCATTGATGTGGTGTTCATTGACAGCAGGGTACCCGCCACTAGTGACTTCGTGGAGCATAGTTGAGACATTTTTAGGTCACTCAAAGATCATTTGCAGCAGGCCCAAAATCAATAGAAGATCAACACTGCACTAAGTGATCCTTTGAGGTTGGAGACATGGTCTTTTTATGCTTGCAGCATTATCGGTAGACTTCCATTAAGCAAAGTGGTGCTCAAAAGCTCAGACCCCACTTCTATGGACCATACAAAGTCTTGAGAATAGTTGGTGAAGTGGACAATGACTTGAAGTTGCAAGCTGACAGCCGGATTCACAATGTTTTGTGTATTGTGCTTAAAAAGGCACTTGGCCAGCATATTTCACCATCAACTGATTTGGCACCCTCGGATGATGGGGGGGAACTCATTTTGGTTCCAAGGACCATCATTGACATCGGGAGAAGTAAATAAGGGACAGGACTGTCACAAAGTACTTGGTCCATTGGAAGAACCTACCCACGGAGGATGCTACTTGGGAGGGGCTAGAAATATTTGATCATCCAGCACTGCATTGTTTGTGGGCAGGCAATTTCAAGAAGGGTGGATTTCTAATATCCTCTTTTTAGTTACAACATTAAGTGAGTGCTCTGTTGGCAGTTAGTTATGAATGTTTATGTTTCAAGTAAGGCGGCCGAGTCTTCAGTCAGGAAGCAGCCATGTCTTTGTGTCTTCCAGTTGAACAGCAGCTGGGTTTTTAAGTTAGGCTCAGAATAAAGGTGGACATGTGGTTAGGCAACTCATTGGAACTGCCAACGATTTAGGGAGTTAGTTGTCAGTTAGCTGCCACCAATTGTGGGATAACTGCCTAAGATTGTGGATCATCAGTTTGAGGGAGTATAGGAAGCGCTGGGGGAGAAAAAGAAGGAAGGATCTTTTTGGAAAATTAAAACTAAAACTCAGTTTGACACTGCTAGAACAGCTTTGGCATTGGGATGAAAACCTCAGGTGTATCAACTATCAACTTGTTCTCTTGGGAATGAAAACTCTCAGGAAACAACAGTTTGTGGTGTAGAACATCATCGAGATTATCAGGGCATGCAGAATATCATCAACATCAGCAAAGTGTCAGATTTGCTTGCTGTTGAGCATCACCAGGAGCTTCAAGAAGTCAGATCTGCATACTGGGTGCACCCAGTAAGTGTATCAGTCTAGTATAGTTCAGTGCTTTATGTGTGTTTGTATAAAATCCAAAAAAAATATAAAAATTATTTGTTGCTACAATATTTCTGGGTTTAATTTTCTGTATGCATTTAGCTTAAGACATTACAGTAAAAAAATAAGTAGGATTTTGTCATTTAAGAACTTTTAGTTTAAGCATTTTATAATCATCCATGGTGTGGTAGATGAACATCCAATGTATCTACTCGTCTGCCACGAATTAAAAAGTTGTGTTAATTTATAAATCCACACACATAGTAGCAAACTAGTTGCTATTTGCAGATATGTTAGATGTGCGCTTGCATGTCAAAAGACATAACTCGATGTATAAGTTCAAAATCCTCAATTGGAATAATTACTAGAGTTTGTGTTAAATAGCACTGAATTGAAATTTTGTTGCAAAATGTTATCTTTCAGGTTAGATAGTTTGAAGGGGTACTTAGTACTGGAATTACTGTTTTAGGTGCACCATAGAGATCTTAGAATAAATTTTCCAAGTTTCTTAATTGTGGGGAGCCTACTAATTATAATAGCCTTTAATGATGGATATGTAATGCATGCAGAAAAGGTCTTATCAAAAGTATGCTCAGAAAAAATCCAGAACATAGACCCACGGTAAACCCTTACTTCCAGGAAAAGGCATAAAGACTTGTAAATGCTAACATTCTATTTTTGTAATTTTGAAACATAACACTCTTCGAACTGATCTTGGTAGTTCATGTAGGCAGCTGAAATCTTAAGGCATCCTCATCTTCAGCTTTATGTTGCTCAATGTCGTGCTGAATCTGGATTCAACACTTGTACTTCTCCTGATAGACCAATTTGGAAGGCACATCGTGTTCGGGAAAGCATTGAGGAAAGTCCTACTAGTATCCATTCCACTAGTGACAGGGAAAGCTTCAGTTCAAATGGGAAAAGCAGTCCAGATATTGCCTATGAATGTGAAGGAAATAATGGAAATGCAATTCATAGTGATAATGTGATTGATTGCAAGGAAGCTGATGATGAATCATGGGCATTTATCACTTCAGAAATTCAAATATTGAAAGAAGAAGATGAGACTAAACCATTACAGCTGCCACAGAGAGAAAATGGGCGTAAGTTTGACGGGAAACAACTGAAACCAGAGAAACGCACATTAGTTAATTTAAAAGAGGAAGCAAGAGTTCCAGCAAACTCCTCTCCATTGAGAAGCAACCGTATAAACCGAGCTGTAGGAACCACTATCCCAAGGGACAATTTAGAAAAAATTGGGACTCCACCAAAAGCAAATGCAGATTCGACTAAGAAGACCCAGTTGACACCTCCTCCAAAGCATTTGGTGAGCTGTTAATATGCAATTAATGTTTCTAGATGAAAGGCCTACCAAATGCAATATTTTTGTCCTCAAAAACATTTTTTCAAATTCAATCTATGCATTTATTTTAAATTGTGCCTCCTTTCCGACTTTTGGTGCAGTTGCCTATTGTAGAATCATCCCCAAGGAGTAAACCTAGACATGAAGCAGCAGTGCCTTTGGAGCAGACCGCACAAGATAGGCATATTGCTGGAAACACAAAGCAGCGCCTGCCATCCTCATCTACAGCTCACCGAAGGTCATCACTTTCAATCCCCTCAAAACCGTTGGGTCCTGTAAGGAGTTCATCCCCACTGAATGCTCGTAGATGTCGTCCTCTGAATGAAATTAAGGCATCTGAAAAAGATGAAATCTGTAATGAAGCTAAAGTTCATGTTCCATATCCTAAAGCTCAGATGATTTCCAGAGAATCACCTCCACAATCTCCAAGTTTAGGTTTTGAAGGATTTTCAGATGTTCCAGAGGTGCTATGTGCAGAAAGAACTGTGCAGAAAGATCCAGCAGAAAATTTTCATTCAATTGGGTCCCAGAGAACGCCAAGACACATTGATCCTCTTGTTAATACTGCAGTTGCCTGTGAAAATCAGGATTATCAAATGGCAATTTCTCATGCTATTTCAGTTCAAAGGTCATTACCCAAGGAAACCTTTGTGTGCAGAAGAGCAGAAACTGATCCACATCTTTCTGTAAATCAGGAACCATTGAGGGAGCCTTGCCCTGCATCTACCATGGTGATTGCCCATGATATGCCTGATTTACATCGAATGACCTCTACTGATGTCTCTGGAAAAACAAGAAAAGATATATCTCTGCATCTTATCAAATCTCAAGCAGTGTCTATCAGTTCAAGCACTTCTTCTATCCCTGCAATTTCTGCCTTGAGTCCTTGTGTACAAACTCAGACAGAAACTCTAGAATCATACCCTCCTGTTTGCATTGAAAATAACCAACCTGACGTTCAAAAGTTGTCATATAATGATGTCTTCATTGCAACAGCAAAAGAAAATGTCAGTTGTGAAGATCAGGAAATACTGTGTTCTCCATTTTCTAAACTTGCTATTGGAAAGCTCCAATTTGTTTCCGAGCCTATGATGGTAAAACCTGTTGAGGAACAGGAAAAATTCAATGCACAATCTCCTCACGTGCAAAATATTGCTAGGCAATATTGGGGTACTTTGAACTCTGAAGGTGCCAAAGCAGTTCTTGGTTCGGTAAGGACATCAGAAGATATTCTGGCACAAATAGAGGTAAATGACCTCACTCCTGCATCAAAGAAGATTTTGAAACGATTTCCTTCCATGGGAAACAATGCAACAGCACAGACAGTCTCTGTTACACAACACAATATAGATCCACCCATACCAGCAAGGGAAGGGAGCAAACTACACCCTGAAACTTGGGTGCCATACAGACAATGTCCTCTTGATACTTGTGCAGATTCAGTTGTCACTCATTATACTCAAGAATATGTATCAAAGGATATGCAGAAAGATAGTGTAAGGCCTTTTGAGATTACAGATCTTCCATCCCAATCTTGCCCTTCTTCTACTGTTAAGAATTCTCAAGAAATTTTTGATTTACAGAATGAGATAGCTGGGACCACATCTACCATGAGAGAGCAAGAAACTAATCACTGTGTGAATGAGTTAAATAATGCAAAAGCTTGTGTGGTTTGTCCAACTGGGAATGTGAAAGTATGTCCTGATATTTTTGAGGAAGGTATACAGAAACATAGTCTAAGGTCTTCTGAGATTACAAGTCTTCCATTGCAATCTTCGCTGCCTTCTACTGTTCAAAAGGCTACTGGAATCCCTGATACGCAGGAGATAGCAGGCACCATGTCTGCCAAACATGGCCAACTGTCTGATCAACATGTTTGTGAAGCTCAAAATGAAAAGTCTCCTGCAGTTTGTACTAATGAGAATGGAAAAGTATTTCCTGATGTATGGGTGCTGTCTAACAACATGGCTGTTCAAACTGAACAGAAAATGTGTCCAGGTAATGGTGATTGTGTAACACCAGCAAGAGAACCATCATATATGTCATCCCATAAGCAAGATAGAATGCATGTGATGGGAGATGATCAGTCACCTGATGTATCTGTAAATGCTCCAAGGTTGGATTTAATGCCAGAATTCAAACTCTCTACATCATCTTCTTGTGAATCCAGACCACTGGATCATGAAGAGTTTCCAGTAAAGGAAGTTCCTGAATCAAAGTTGGATAACCGCATAGAATTTCACAGCTTATCTCGATGTGCCAGTGAAAGAGACAATGAGTCATGCTCATCATGTTTTAGCAGACAATATTCTGATTGTGGTACATCCTCAACTTCTACGAGTCATGATAAGTTGCCAAGATCACCATATCAAGAAAATGATGAGGAATATAAAACCCAGGAGAAAGGAACCATTCAGATTAATGAGAAGTTACCTGTAAATATGCAGCCTTCCTTCAATGATGTGATACATGTGATTAGGCACAGCACCTATAGGATTGGTGGAGATCAAAAGACAGTAGAGTCTGTAGATATGGATGTGCCCAATTCATTTCAAGATATGAGAAGGGATATCATGGAAGGAAAGAATCTTCGTTCTGTTAATAATGTGTCAAGTCATTCCCTTTCACAGCATTCACAGAATATTCCCCGCAAAGATGATGATTATCAATCAAAGAGACTTGATGTACGATCTTATCGTCAAAGGGCAGATGCTCTTGAAGGTCTGTTAGAACTGTCAGCCCAGCTGCTTCAGCAGAATAGGTTGGAAGAACTTGCTGTCGTGCTCAAGCCTTTTGGAAAGGATATTGTTTCATCAAGAGAGACGGCTATTTGGTTGACTCAGAGCTTGAAAGCAATGAAAGGTGATGAGCAGTATAGGGGATCTATGGGCACAGTTTCAACAGAGTAATTTGGAAGAACTTCTTGTGCTCAAGCCTTGTTGGAAAGGATATTAATTCATTAAGAGAGAAGGCAATTTGGTTGACTTGGAGATTGAAATTAATGAAGGGTGAGGAACACTACAGTAGATCTGTGGGCACAACTTCAACAGAATAGGTTGGAAGAACTTGTTTATTGTTCAACTAGAGAGATGGAAATTTTCTTGACTCAGAGCTTTATTGCGATGAAGGGTGAGGAAAAGTACTGTGGATCCAAACTAGGAGATAATTGTAGGTTGAAAATGATGTCAAAATTTTTATTCATGTTATACTTTTAGCAAATTGCTGAAAGTTCTGAATTCAATGTACCTATTCTGACGGCGGATGGGGTTCTTGTATCCTGCGTCAGATGGAATTCTTGTATCCTGCATCACGCTATTGTCTAGAACTGTGACAATAATGTTTATGTACAGAAATTTGTGTTATTACATTGATATGTTGCGAGTCTGTAATGTCTATGAGCGATGTTCTGTCAGTGTCCTATCTTTAATTGAAATGCACATATGTTCTTGCTTATTTCTTTTATGATAAGTCTTATCACAAAATGTGTTGCTTGGAGTTTGCAGCAGCTGCATTGTACTGTGTGCAAGTATGGAGACATATTTTCTACATTGATGGTGCCATTTGAATTATTTTGCAGACAGGAAAAGTATTTATGTGTCATGGTTCATGAGAAGTAATAGTGACTAACAATGTCATCATCCCCTTTGCTTAGTTTATTGTATGACGTTGCTTTTGAGCTATCGTCCTTGCCCTTCCAAAAACATTAGTGTCATTGAATCTGTTTTTGGCCTACTACTGTTGGCTGTGACAAGTGTGCTGTATTCTCTGTGAAGAACTAAGTCATGAGAATCATCTCCTCAAGTAACACTGTTGAACTTTTGCATTCACAACTAGGGCTTATATAATCTGGTATGTAACAACGGCGTATGCTTTCTGCAATTGGAAAACCAGGAGCTTGTGCTTGTAGTTTGAGAGGATTAATGTATGTTGAAGTGTGCCATGGCTTCTTTTCCCACAAATAGTTGATAGGGCAACAGGTTACTATTGTCATCTCAGGCATATTATGATGTAATTCTAAAGCAAACCGATACCTTAATATATTTTGTTTTGTTTCATTTGGAACAAAATATGATGGATGGAAAAAAAACATATTAAGTACTTTGGATGTACAATGTGCATCTCATGCATAGTGGAAGCAAGTAATAATAAACCTTATCAGCTTCATATAAAGTGATTAATTTTCTTATGAACAAAAAAATGCTGCCTTATATATTCAGAGCCATACTGATGTACATGAATTTATCATCAAGAGCAGTATCTTCTGTGATCTTGATGTTACTATGAAAGTTTATAACTATTCGTATTACATTTTAGGCTTAAGATATTTTGCAGTATGATATATATTATTAATCTGAATAATATTGCCTTTTAAATCAATCTTATTCAAATCACAATCTTTTCAAGTTTGTTCCTATTTTATGGATGTGTACGCACACATTAATAGTTTCTCATTAATTTAAGTCTTTTATTAACTATTTTTCTCCTCTAATTCAATCTTTATTGTCTTCTTTTTTTTTCCGTTGTTTTTGCGTTTTCTAATTTTCTTCCATTTTTAATTTTGTATTCCAATAATTAATAATATATTTTTTTTATTATAAATACTTGGTTCAACTCTCATACGAATGCCATCTTTCTCTAATATCTTTCAAATTCACTTTTATTCATTAATATTAGTAATCTTGTAACTCTAATTTCTAATCATTATACTAATAAACATCTAGATTTTATTTTGTTCCCTTACTCCTATTATTAATTTTTCCAATACCAAATTTGTAGTTTTTCTTTTTTAGTTTTCCTTATAAGTTATTCTCTATTTTCCTTCCTTATTTGGTTTTCTCTCCCGTTGTTTTGGGTTTCCTATTGCTTATTCACTTTTAGAGTTCTATTGCATTCATTCATGTTTTTATTACATTCTCTTTAAAAAAATGATTTTATTTTATATCGTTAACTAAAAGAGGGGTAAAAATTTATTCAAACTAAAACAAAAGAAGTACAAAGCGAGGGCATTATACAATTCTGTCAATCTCCACTAAGTGGACCAACTTTTGAGACAAATCCGGGGCTAATTGGCCCCTATCCACAATATTCCAATTTTGCATTTGATTAGAGGCCCATTTGGCCAAACAATCCGCTACTCCATTCCATTTTTTAGGAATGTGACTGAAAGTAACAAATTCCAAAGAAGCACACAGATTAAGAATTTGTTTAACGCAACCGCACTCCACTGCATATAAAATGGCAAGAGCCTCCATCAAATTGTTAGTATGCAGACCCTTATAAATAAAAAAGATAAATTGAACAGTCCCAGAACTATCTTGCCCAACTCCACCAATACCATCATGACCAGGATTTCCCTGAGAAGAACCATTCGTGTTGATTTTCAACACTCCTTGTGGAGGACACCAACGCCCCTCCCTATTTATCTTCCGAAGAAGATGTCTACATCTATTTCTCATGACCTGACCAACACCCTTCAAAGCACCACTCTGAAGAGGAAGATTGAGACGATTGCAACAAACATCATCTCCCGGATCCACACCCTCAGCGAAGTCACACTTTGCCGAAACAGTTTCTCCCAAAGAATGAAGAATTTTCCACAAGTGTTGGACAACCAACTTCACATCTTGAAAAATCTTGCGATTCCTCTCCAACCAAATATTCCAAATAATAAAGGTCAGTCCAAGAGCCCAAGTAACTTGAAGAAAAAAGGTCTTAACTGGGGCCTTGCCCCAACGAGCAAAAAAACTCTGCTAAAGAGGAGACATGCCAGCAAGCTTGGTTCCACACACCCCACTAGAAGTGCCATATCTCCCTAGAGAAGGAACATTGGAAGAAGAGATGAGAAACACTCTCCTCACTATTATGACACAAAACACACATCGAGGGACCTTGGAACCCACACTTGCACAAATTATCCCAAGTAAGACCGATTTTGAACCCCCAACCACATGAAAAAGTTGCACTTGGGCCAAGAAAATTTGTTCCACACTTGTTTCCACCAAGGAACCTCTGTGTCCCCAAACATCTGCCTAACAAGCTCCCCATATCCCACTGAAACAGAGTACTTGCTAGATAAATCACTGCTATCCCAAGTCAAAACATCATGCCCCACCAAGGTATTGCATTCACGAGAGGCAAGGATCTGAGCCAACTCTTGCCTATCCTCCTTTGACCCTCCTGGCGGCCATTCAGAAGAGAGCTTCCATCTAAAACTAGTAGCTAGCCCAAAATTCTGAGCAACCTTATAATGCTCAATCGTATTCCAACCCGCAGTAGTAAAATGATCACCAAGGGACTGGAGGTGAGGATAAGTAGAGAGGATAGTAGGATGACCATCCCAAGAATCCCACCAAAAAAGACCCTGTGAACCCGTATGACAAATCCAAAATAGCCCATTCTTGACCAACTGAGCCCCCGTTTTCAAAGTATGCCAGATCATAGATCCCCTTCCCTCTAAAGGGAAGCGAGGAACATCAAAAGTATTAACATCTTTAAGATACTTATGGGTGAGAATACGGGCCCAAAGTTGATGCTGACTAGCACACCAGCGCCAATATAACTTCGCTGTGACAGCTTGCCCATTCAAAACAGTAGATCGTAAACTGAGGCCCCCCTCTTTCTTTGGTCTGCACACAGTTTCCCACTTAACAAAACTCATCTTAGCAATCTGCAAGTTACCACTCCAAAGAAATTGTCGTGCGAGGGCATCAAATTCCCTAAGGAAATACATAGGAGTAGCCTAAACAAAACATCTGTAAATAGGGAGAGCCTAGATAACAGACTTAAGAAGAGTCACTCGAGCAACAGTATATAACCAACGATAAGTCCAATGAGTGACCGTACTACTCAATTTATCAAGTAAATTCTGCCAGGAAGACCTGGGTTGCCTACCAACAACAAGAGGAATACCTAGATAGACAAAGGGAAGAGACCCAATCTAAAACCTCAAAATATTTGCAATCCACCATTGAATAGCTTGAAGAGTATTAAAAAAGAAAATAGACGACTTGTGCTCATTGACTTTCTGACCTGAAGCAACTAGGTAGGTATCCAAAGCCCGCCTAAAAGATTCAGCTTAATAGATAGACAATTTATTTATTTCTTCGTCTTTCCTTTTTCTGATAACCTTTTTGCATTCCTATATATTCTTTTTAATAATTTTTTTAATAATTTTTATTAGCATGGATAAGAACATTTAACCCTTCATTTATCCACTAACATTATGGACAGTGTTCTTTTATTTTTATTTTGTGTCAATTCTTTTGCCTTTGGTTGACTTTTTTTTTTGCGTGTTCCCTCCTTTTACGTTCAACCTCTTTTCTGTTTAGTGGGTAACGAACTGCGATTCTGCACTCTACCTTTATGTTTCTCCTTTTCTTCTTGTAGAAATCCTCTTGTTTCAGTATTGTACAGGTTAAGTTAAATTTTATTAGAAACAAAAATTGATGCCTCCCTTATACTGAAGAGATAGTGATACTACACTGATCTTGGAAGAAGAATGACTGGAATTATCTCCCATGTATATTAGAGACATTATTAATCTAGAATAGAATCCCTTTATAGGGATATGCCACTATATTGAATAGCTTGTAAATTAGTAAACATCACTAGATAACAACCATAAGTTAGGGAGGTCTCTAAATGCATGTAGAACAGGCGACAAAACATAGAAGTATATTCAAACGCATAATAAAATCGAACTTGTTTTTCCACAGGCCTTGAAGTCTGCTTGAGCTGAAAGTTTGAGATATGAATCAAAGCAAAAATCATAGAAATAGCTTCATATACTTGCCCATCGTTTATCACAGGGAGGAAATCATTACAAGTTATAGGGCTAAATCAAACTTATTAATTGATCAGGGAGGATTTTAGTTTGGCCAAATCTAAAACCATAAATCAATGGACCTCTGAAGCAACTAGTGTATCAAACAGGACATTGTCTACATTTTTGAAATTAATAGCCAAGCAACTTCATTCGTTCATTCCAATTCATTACATACACCTCGTTTTCAAAAGATCAATTGCTGTCTATTTTGTTACCATGTTTTCAAAAGATCAATTGCCGTTTTCACAAACAGCAATTTCTGTTGGTATAATCAAGAGATATATTCACAAGTTCCATTTAATTGTTAATGTGTTAATCATCCAGGTTAACACAATACAGTTTTGTAATTAATTTTTTAGTTCAGTTTTCAGTTTTTTTTGGGTTAGTTTGGCAGTTTAATTATTTATAGTTGCTTATAAATAAGATTGTAATCTTCTTTGATCAATAAGATAATTTGCCATTCTATTCTGAGCCTAACAGTGGTATCAGAGCCATGGTAAAATAATGACTGTAAAAAGAGTAAATGCTAAGAGGACATGAAGCCACTGTCACGGAAGAGCAATGTAGCGGAGACCTGCCTGGCACAAATTCAAACCCTGATGTCCGGATACATACGAGATTTCTAAGGTGTTTGCAGATTTATTCCTAGAGTTTGGTGTACATTTCAGCGCCCCTGGATTGCCTAGTCAGATGGAAGATGGGGATAGTCCGCCAGAGAGGAGTCTCTCCTACAACACCAACATTGCAGGCCGAGGAGGTAAAATACTAAGAAATTCTGAATGTGAAGATACCAATTCATTCCAGCCGTGCAAACTGCTGTAATTGTTTTATAAGAAAGTTGAAGTTTGGTTATTTAAAAGATTTGCCTACGTTCTATTATACTGAGGAAAGGTCAATATAAAAAAAACAAAAAAAAAAAAGCTACAGTATTTATTGGAGTTTGCAAGTGGATTATCTGCTAGATTTTCCATATTTTGCATGATTGGAGAGTGGATTTTATAATACAATGCTCTGTGTGTAAATCATTCATCCACAACCTAGTATTTTCATTTTTAAATCACTTTCATCAATTTACAGTGATATGAAATTATCTCTGGGGCAAATTGTGTTGATTTGGGAAAATCAAATTTATAGTAGTAATAAGGGATGTTTTTGGATGGTGTGAAATTGGAGTTATTAGGGTTATAAGGTGTGTAAAAATGACAACCTTATATTGTGATTGCTTATTGTCCCTAGAAATTCACTTAAACACAAAAATGAGGCAGAATTAATATTGAGTGTTGGAGGCGATTTCAACCTACTTTTATGCAGTTTTGTGCTCAATCTACTTTGCTATGACAAGAGATAAATCGGTTACAAGATCAATTAGGAGTCACACAGAAGAAAGATGTAGGGGAGGATGTACCTTCTTGTAGCACTTCAAAACAACAAGGAGGTAAAATAAATAGTGTTCAATCTCCTCCTATGTCCCATAAGAAAAATGTCGTGCCTATGCCTTGAAAGTGTCACCAATCCAAGTCACCAAAGCAGAAACCTTTTGAGTTAAATCTTCCTCTGCCAGTGTCAAATTGGTTCAACCAAAAGTATGTTCCTATTGTGCTTGTCATGGTCATAGTAGTTTCTTGTTTTGATCTACACCCATGTTCTTTATGTGGTCAACATACTCACAATTCTTCTCATTGTTTTCAAAAGAAAGTGCACAAACTTGTATTATGTGTTGCAAATCCTTTGTTTGAACTAGTCCCAGGGGAGACATCAGATGCTTCTTTAAATATTGCAGTTGTGACACTTTTGACAGAGATTGAAACATATGCTCCAAATAGGGCTATGTTAAGTGTTGTTGAAGCTCCTATTGGTGGTGACAATGTTTTTTGTGATGACAAAATTGATTATGCTCATCTTCAGAGTGTTATGGCAGATTTTTTTTATGTTCAAAATGCATTTGATAATTTTAATGACAATGAAGCTGACTTTTATTGGATATAATGTATTCCAACTACTCTCTTCTCCATCAAGGAGACCAAGTTTTTGACATTTTCCTCTCACATCTGCCATGGGGGGAAATTTGTGTGTATGCCAAATTCAAGTGGAGAATTCAATTCAGAGATTGTTGATATTATTTGTAGTATGGACAAAACAAGTCCCAATTTGAGACCTGTCAAAGCAACAGGCTCAATATTCCAGTTTGAAATCTGTCAAGGTAATAGTGTTAGTTCAAACTGAACCTTGTCAAGGTAACAGTGTTAGTTCAAATAAATTTGAGACCTATTAAAGCAATAGGCTCAGTCTCAATTTAAGACCTGTTATAGTAGCAAGCTTTTCTCAAGATGCTTCATATCAGCCCGCTGATATTCTTACCAAAGTGTTTGACCGAGAGAAGTTTGAGCAGTTCAATATATTGCTGCAATTCAATATATTGCTTGGTTTCATGATACCCCTTCAAATTAAGGGGGGATGTTGATGTGTTTATTCTAAGGACTGCTTGGTTTAACCCGTTCAGATTAAGGAGGGATGTTAATGTGTTAATCATATAGGTTAACACAATACAATTTTGTAATTAGTTTTTTAATTCAGTTTTCAGTTTTTTTTTGGTTAGTTTGACAATTTAACCATTTTTGATTGCCTATAAATAAGATTGTAATCTTCTTTGATCAATAAGATAATTTGTTATTCTATCCTGTCATTACAATCTGGGCCTAACATTAATATGCATGCATATCTTTATGGCTGACTTGTCTAAATTAAAACTGTGAGAAACACTTTTGACAGTTTCTCGCCTTATTTCTGATTACCTTTCACTCTTATGTTTTGATGGCAATCTGCTTCAAAAATGGCCTAAAAAATGTTAGAATATTAAGGTTTATATTTATAATAAGTTACTGTGGCCATTTATCTTATATATTATTGCAGGATATAGTTGGTAATTAGTTGGAAATTATTCTAGTTAGTTAGGAAAGGTTGAAAGATTTTATAAAAACCATATTGTGATGAATATAAAATCATCCTTAATAAACATTAATATATTTATATTTTAGTCTTATCAATATAGTTTACTTTTCACAAGATTTGTTCCTACTAAAGAAAGAAATGCAAGAAAGCCGGAAGGAAGACGCTGTCGAATTACTGATTGCTAGAAAACGTGGTTCTCATGATTTAGCAAAGGCAAAGGAAGGCAAGTTGAAAAGTGGCGTGACATTCTGCAGAGGATTGGATGTAGTGAAGGAGGATGTCACATTTTTTTTAGTTTTAAGGCTATGATTTGCAAATTGGCACTGAGCACGTTTAGGCATGTGGTGGCTCTTTGCCCAAACACTTATGAATATCTACAGAGGTGGTGGATTTTTGTAAAGAGCGACTAACTATTTTGAAATCAATTATTTTGGCATAGTGCAAGGCGTTGCCAAACTAATCACACTCTGGTAGCTGCACTGTTAGTTGAGTTGTATGCCCAGGTCGTGATATCTGAATAGTTTCCAATTTAGACTGCCACCTATTGCCAATATCTATTACTCTCACAGCTCACCATTGATATATGTGGAACATTTCCATTCACACGTACCGTAGGGCAGAAAGATTGTTCTCTGTTGAACAAATTTTGGTTGAAATTGTAAGGAAAAGTATTTCTGCAGCAGCCCCTTTAAAATTTGCATTGACAAATAATTTATTTAGGGCATTTTTATATTTAAAATAAAATTAATTGGCAAAGAGATTAATGTGGAGAATTCATTCCAATACAGTCCCATTTAATTTTTATGCATTTGGAGACATTTTTGAGTGGTTGGAAATATAGTTGCACATTAGTGGTTGCTTGGAGTTGTTTTTTAAAAAATCTGTTGGGTGAAGTTTAGGGTTTTTATTATTTATCTTAAAGTAGTTTTATAGTTAATAAAATTGTGTAAATGAATTAGAGAAAGTAGACAAGGGTGAAAAATGAGTATAATTATTTTTTTTTGTGAAATTATAAGGTTTGAAAGGGATATTCCAAATTGTACATGTATTAGAGTGATGAGGAAAATAAGGTGTTCTAAGGATAATTTGGTCACAATATTGAAAAATGATTTTTTTTTTTATCATGTCATTTTATTTTTGTGCTTTTGAGGTTATATTAGAGGCTGGAGGCAGTAGAGGTTGAAGGATTTTCATCATCTCCAGCCAGCTTCTGGGTCAGAGATGCTTTGTATGAGAATCATGTGTTTTTTTTAGTTTTTTTTATGTGATGCTGACAATATTGAAGAACTAATATATTGTGAAGTTTGCATTTTAAAGAGAGGAAGGGATTTTGTATAAAGTCAATATGAATTGTTGCTTAAATAGTTTAGGAATATGTGAATCTTAGGAATTATACCCTTCTAAAGGTCATGAGACAACTTGAACCATGCACAAGGGTAAAGCTCAATTTTATCCTATGTGATAGGACGTAGAAATGGGCATGAAGGACTCATCGCCGTAGCCATGGGAGGTAGGAGAAACTCACGCCCCAGCAGAAAATACAATCCACTGGTAAACAGGTGAATCACCTAGTGAATGAGAGCCAGTAGAAATTGCACTAGTCGATGATGGTGATCCAACAAGCCCATGAACATGGTCTGGAGCAGATGAATTGTGGTTGGGAAGAGCAGCGGAACAAACATTAATATATTTATATTTTGGTCTTATCAATATAGTTTAGTTTTAACAACATTTATCCCTGCAAATTCCATTAGGGAACATTAGATCGATTCAACAACAAAGATATTACACAGGAGGAGTTCCTTCTAATTGCTAATGACAATTTCATGGTTCATTTTGCTAGTTTCAGTTACTGCATTTTCAGCGGCCATATTAGTGATAAGATGAGAGCATTGGCTATCATTGAGAACCGTACATTTGTGATACTTTACATTCTATTGTTTGGATAATTCTAGATTTCATAGCACCAACTATATAGGAATGTGATTTTTGATTGGAGGCACTCATATTTTCTTCGTATAGGAGCATATAATGCTACTGAATCTCTTTGTTTGAAGAGATGCATTGCTACACTTGTAGAGGGGATCACCAGGTGAAAGATTTCATCCATTGCTATCCCGAAAAAGCTAACATAGATGATTAAATATTTAGATATTATAATTTTTTCCTATTTATTAATATTTTGAATATTGAATAATGTGATGAGCTAGAAACAAGTTTTTGAAGAAGGGAGGAACGGGAAGCGGTGGACGAGGAGGAGGATGGCGAGGATGCGGATGGAGATGAAACAAGTGATTCTGAAGACAAATGGAATTGTTTCTTGGACGAGGAGGATAGAGTCTCTAGGACATTTGGGCATAAGCTCAATGTATTGTGGAGGAAAGGCATTCTTCCTTGCCTTCCCATGGGGTTGCGCAGATGTTTAACTGGTGCTGACTTTGCAGAAGGTTTCTAGGGAGTTCGCAACCCCTGGCTTGGTGGGGGGTCTTCGTAGGGGATTTCTCCTCCCTATTATATGTCGCAGATACACCCCATTTTGCCTTTGCAAAACAAGGAGCCCCCTCTTTTTTCCTTCTTTTTGCTTTGCTTATCCTAGTGTTGACTTGAATTTTCCTTTGATTCCAATGTCTTTCCCACTTTCCTGTTTCCTTGTTCATTTAGTCCCTGTCAGACTTTTGAGGTTTGTCATGCCAACATGACAGTAGAAATATCCCTAAAACCTTGACACTTTACCTTATTGCTTTGCTTCACGGCCTTCTGCATTTTGTCAGACTTTTAGAGTTGATCATCTTGGCATGATCATAAAGGAATCTCCGATGTCCCAACCCTTTTGTAGACCATTGTCGGGGCTGGTGTGTCACCCTCATCAGACTTTTAGAGTTGGTTATCCCGACATGACTGTAAAGGAATATCTGAAACTCCAACACTTAGCATAGGATTTGACCTAACTCTGATCTACCCTCGACTTTGCATTAATGGCATTTTTTCCCGTATGCATGTGGTATCAATGCCCTAATTTTTGTTCACTTTTGCATTTGATTTCTTACTTTCTCGGTTCTTTGGTGATTTCTTGATCCCTACAACCTTGGTAAGAATTCAGATTCATTGGTGCACCCCGTTGATTGCTCGCTTCAGTTTGTAGCTACTCGTGTTTGTTGGTATTGTGCATTTACTCCCTCTGCCTTCTCATTTGCCAGGTAGGGTTTTCAGACCTTCTCTAGTTCTTTAATGTTTTTTTCTCACTATATTTTATGGAGTTTGGTTAGGGTTGTTTGCTTGAGTGTGTTCGACTTTGTTTGTGTTCAAACTTCATTGTTGAGTGGTTTGATTTTGGTCTTATTTCACCATTTTGACTTTGCTTTCTATTTTTCATTTTTCCCTTTTGGTTTCATTTGTCTCACACATTTGAATCCATTGATCTCTATGGGGAGATAAGAAACAAATTTGACCCCATCAACAGGATTAGCCCACTGATTGGGGCTTTCTACTTACATGAGATGGCCTTAGAGAATCACTAGGCCAATTGCTTAGATGGACATTAAGTAAGAATCAAGGACTACTACAGGTTAACCCTAAAAATGATCAAAGAGTTCCATGTGGCCAAAGTCCCCAAGGGGATGAAGGAGGATGGTAAAGTGTTGGATCCATCCTATAGTACAAACAGGGTATTCAATGAACCCATATGTAACAAAGTCTAGTGGGAGAGAAAAAGACTACAAACCTTCATGGACCAAAGAAGAAAAATTACATGCACGCTTTCTTTCTTTATGAAGAAAATCACTATATAACTAAATACAACCAAAGGATTGACAAAAAAGTCAATATTGGAAATAAGCATTTGGAAAGAGAAATATTCTCCAAATAAACCACAAACACCCTTGCACCACATCCACTCAACATTAAATAATAGGCAAGGTAAGCACCAAGTGACACCCATAGATATGCCAAGTATGCTTTGGGGATTACCTTTAATGATTTAATAGATATTGGGTCATTGAAATATTTCATCTCTCCAAATGTTTTGAATAAAATTAGTAAACCAACTCATGTTGTGAAGCAGACATGAGATCTTGTGTATGAAAATAATTTGACTCATTTGGTTGAGAGATGTTTTTCGAATACATTAGGTCTTCCAACATCACCACTTGTGTCAACCTATATGAATCCCCTTTAGGATAACATGCTATGATCTTATGAACCAATTGGTTGTATGCCCATAAAGCCTTGGTGAATGAATATTCCAAAATAGTATAGTGTTTAGATGATTTAGGAAATAAAGTATAACCTCAAGGAAAATAAAGGCTTATAAGTCCTAGGAAAATCAATGCAATGTAATTGAAGAAGGTACAAAAAAAAGTATGTTAGGTATTTTTTGTAAGAAAAAGTGAAATAGAGGGTGAGAAAGCCCCAAATCTTAAGGAATTTCCCTTCCTAGTGAGTATTAGGATGTGTTCCTTGGCAACCTTCTAGGATTACCATCCATACAAGAATTTGACTTTTCTATAGATATACTTTCTATAATTGAGCCCATTTATAAGATTCCATAACATACGACAACCAAGGAACTTTTTGAACTAGAAGTCCAACTATAATAATTGTTATAAATAGGACTAATAAGGCCAAATCTCCCACCCTAGGAAATTCTAGTGATATTTCTCAAGGAGTGGACACTAATATTGTGTATCGATAAAAAAATTCTTAACAAGGCTATAATCAAGAGTAGGTACTTAGTTCCAAGGATTGATGATTGATGAGGGGGTCAATCCTAGAACACACAATAACACAAATTGCACACAGAAAATAGGAATGTTCTTTTATTGATTTGGACAACACATTACATTACATAAACTAAATGATGCAATGCACAACTGCTCACATACACACAAAACCCCAATTCCATTGAGAAAGCAAATAAATTGCAAACAATAATCAAAATCCTTTTGTTGAACACAAAATTTGATTACCATTCATGGAACCAGAATACATAAATTTGCAATAGAAGTGCATCAAACATGAAAAGACATTACAAAATTTCATTACAATGAAACTGAAGGTAATCTCTATTCTATCAATTTGCTCTCTCCTCATTTTCCTGCCTCTGAATACCTCCAAAGAGGCCCTCCATTTTGTTGTTCAAAACCCCATTGCTGCACACAAACTCTTCATTAAAACCTCACTCAGATTTTCATTGCCAAACTATAGGCTTCTTCTACTATTTTTCACTGCTCCCTCCCTCTTCAAACCTGCAATAAAAATCCTTCTGTTGGGCTCTCCTATCTTTTTTTAATCTACTATGTGTTACATGAAGAAAACTACCATCAAGAAGAGGCGTTTTCAAAATTCATGACTGCCCAAAATGGGCATTTTCTTTCCCGTACGCCCCTCTCCAATCTATTTTAATAATAATTAAAATTTTTCAAGAATATGCTCCATCATTTCAGTTCTCAACACTTCTCTATATGCCTTGTGAGTTGTTTTTCTCGTCTGGCGGAGTCGGGTGTCGACAAATGAAAAAAATCAAAGTTTTCTGAATTGCATGAAATTTGGCGACCAAGCTCAGAATGACATCCCAAGGTCCTTTGCAGAAGGATTTTACTCCAGTCTTCAAGGATTTTGAAATATTAAACTTACCGTAATTCATCAATCTTGGACAAGAAATTTTAATATCTCTGAAACTATATGAGATATGACTGCAAAATCTTCACCGTTAAATCAAGGATAGAGCCAAAAATATGCCTATAAGATGGTTTTTGTCTAGCCCTCATAGTTTTCTGGAAACAATTATTTCCGTAAAACTGCCTGTGGCACGCTAAAACGTGATCCGACAAGAAACTAACATTTACACTTATGAACAAAGGAGAGCTCACAAGATGCAGAGATAAACCTAAAATCACCACAACACACCAAAAATGAGAAAAATAAAATAAAATTATTTTTGGGTGATGTAGGATTTCCCGTGGACCCAGATGCTCTTGCATAAAACACCCCAGGTAAGTTGAAATGTTCCATGAGCTAAAAACTCATGAACATTTGGATGAGCTTGAGATGGTGATCCCATGCTTGTTCTTAATCCATATGTCTTCTTTGTCTTCACCTCCTTTCTTCTTCACCTCATTCTAAACTTCTATAGCTCCCTCTGGTCTCATCTTCTCTTTTCCTTTTCAATTTTTTCTACCTGCATATTGTAGAGTTTCATTTCTCACCTTCCTCTGTAAATCTGATTTACTTTCTTCATGAGACTTAATCATGTTTGCAACCAATGGTTTCTGCTGTTCACTTTTAGTATTACTACTATTCTGCTTTACCTCCCTTGTAGCTCTATTTTCAAGAGCCTTCTTCAAGCTATTTCCAACCTCTAGTGCAACCTGTGCCTCTTATTTTCTGACTTGCAACAATTTATAGGACTGTTGTCCTTCACTTTCTTCTCTTTCTCCTTTAATGAAGTCAAAGTAAACTTCTATCAATCTTTCACAATGGTGTACAAATTCTTTCTACAATCATAGATAACCTTCCTGTCAAATTGCCAAGGTCTTCCTAACAAAACATGACATGCACTCATGGACATAATATCACACAGAACTTCATCTTTATATGAACCAATATGAAAATTTACTAAGCATTGCTCTTTTACCTCTAATTCATGATCTTCTTGCAACCAACACACTCTGTAGGGATTAGGATGCTTAACCCTCTTCAATCCTAGTTTTTCTACCATGTCTTCAGAAACCAAGTTATCTGTACTACCACTGTCTACAATAACCTTACAACACTTACCTTGAGATTTGCATATGGTACGGAAGAGACTTCTTCTCTGAGATGGTCAATTCTCCTGCTTTCTTGGATTCACCAATACTTTCTTAAACATAAAGGATTCTCCATGCTTTGGTTCTACCAAACTCTCAAGTGATGCTACACTTTCCTTGTCTTCCTGCACCATGTGATTTCCTCTTGCAACTCTCTTACTGGTTGCTTGATGTATTTGTGGGCACTCAAAAGCTCTATGTCCAACTTCCCCACACTAGAAACACTTGCCCAAGAACTCTCTGCTACTACTGCCACATCCTCTTGTTGAATACTCTTTTCCTTGCGCTTCTGGGTTTGTGTAACATCACATTCCATCATGATCAATAATTAACATAAATATTCATCTTAGTCAAGAATTCGATTACATCATGATTATCCAAATTAGAGTAAACAAAAATGAATCATTATCATTTTGATAATTAAGCATGTTGTTCCAAATCAAAATGTAACAAAGCTTACAATTTCAATATCCAATTACATATCATTAGTGAATAACTTTCACTAAGCATGTACAAAACTATGCTCAAGGCATCAAATATCAAATTATACATAACAATTGACCATCAAGTCATAAAACGAAAAGCATTGTATCTGGAACATATGACATCTGTCTTCATAAGCCTCAACTTGTCTCATGCTTGAGAAGGAGAGCATCATCCTGGTGCTTTTCCTCCAACCATAGTTCGACGGTCCCTAGCACAACTTCCTACCTAGAAGCGGCCCCACCTTTCACAGAAGGGATAGATATAAGGAACCATTAGGTTAGCCATCTGAGTATCTGGTGTTGTGCCCTTCATAATGCCTCTCAGTCACACAACTATAGATCCACTCTAACTATGTATGACACTACTAGAGACATTATGCCATCTGGAGCACTGTGGACCGACAATGCATGCAGAGACAGATGCATTACTTTGGCCAAAGATTTAAATACATTAACGTTACGCAATGAATGTTGTCATTTGTCCACCACCTCAACTCGACTTATAAGCTGTCATGTCCTGCAGTAAACATAATTCGACCCTTCTTGATCTATAGCAGTTAAGTTTATTTCATCTTAGTCCATACCTTGGACATTCAGCTTCTATCTTTATAACCCATTCTTAAGGTTCACGTTGCTTAAGCAACTAGGAACTAGTGACTCCATGTCACTTTGTCCCACGTTAATTTGTCCCACATTAATTTGTAGAAAAGGTTTAGTCATGCTCTTAACACTTATCCTCACTGGCTTGGTGTTTGCTTTGTTTACCTTATCTCATGGTTTACATTTAGGTCATATGGTCAATGAGTAGACTTTTAGTGACTCATAAAGTCAATTCTCTTTAATAAGGTTCAATCTTAAGAGACCTCCTTGGTGTCAAAATTCTAAAAGAAGAAACTTAGTCATTTGAAAAGATGGCACTCATGCACTAATACATAACATGATTTATGATGACAAAGTTCTAATCTTGTAAAAGAACATTCAAAGAATAACTTTCCCTTAAGGAAATATGGCTCGAACCCATAAGGGCCAAAAGATAATAATATGCCCATAAGAACCTTCTCGATAGCCACAAAATCTATTTAGTATCAAAGTACAATACATGCACGATGGTTTTTCATTACATGCAGTCGGTGGTTTTCATCATTCACATCAGGGTGATAAGTATAATGTTAAGAACATCGGTTCAAGATAAAGGTTTTCCTTCAAGACTGAAACAGTCTTCATCATAATATGGACTGGTATTACATAGTTATCATAAGTAGATAACACAATTATGATTCAGCCTTTCTTGCAAGGCTCTGGTTGTTGATACGTAGGCTGATGCCTTCGGCTATCATAATCCTTAAAAGCATCATCCTTTTGGGCTATTCATACAAAACATATTCTAAGCCTTCGCGGCTATCGTGGTCAATAAAGACACAGTCGCCTATCGGGCCATTCATATTAAACATCCTCCAAGCCTTCACGGCTTAACACAGTCATAATGAAACATTATAGCAACACTTTTAGGCTCGAAAGCCACCAATCAAGAGTTAATAACCCTATGTAGGTTTATCATAGTTAAGAAATGATAATACCTTAAATTAAATACTGTTAGTGTAGGTTTTTTATTCCTTATTATAAGATTTTTCCTACACATTTATTAAAGCATGCTTAGGTTAATAAAGCATGTTTTATTAGGTGAGAGGATTATGAGGTGTCACCTTCCTACATGTGAGCATCCATTAGTTATCTTGGGAAGATATTTTGCTATCTTTAGTCTAATAGATGGTTTCTCCTCATTGGTCGGTGTTGCCACCTCCTCCCTCTCCCTAGTTTATATAAGCATGCTACCTAGCTTGTATTTTAATTCGATATTGGAGATACTTATCTGATGCTATTTTGCCATTCGAGCATTTCACATCAATCTCTTGGTATCATTGTTATGCTGTTTCATTGCTTTTGCATTTACAGTTTATGTTTCTAACTCTTTCAATTGATTCTGAGTTATAATCTGTTTTATGGATTCTAACATGGTATCAGAGCAAGTTTTGTAAGGTTAGATTTTTTGTAGAGATCTTGCAAAATCTTGTATGCTCTTCTCTTGCGTTTTTAAGAATGATCTGGAGAATCAGAAAGGATTATGAAGATCTAGTTTTTTGACGCTCAAATCTATTAACCGACTTGTATATTTTGTGTTTTAATCAGTATTGCAGGTTGCAGCATGCCTTTTCTTGTCTTAGGTAGCTGATTCATCATTTGCATGTCATTTTTTAGTTGCTGGGGTCATTTTTTATTGCTAAAGGCATCTGTTTTACATTAGATCTACATCTTATGTACATCAACAAGAAAAATGCCTTTTGGGTTTTGTTTGCAGCATCGAAAAACCATCTAGATATCTTTTAGTTTTTGCATGTAGTCTATATATTTTGCAAAAACAAACTCATAAAGCTACAACAGTACCCCTCTCCGTTGGCAGTTGCAGATTTAAAGGCAGTTTTCAAATGCTCCGTTCTTGCTCATACAGACTCCGTTTCTCATGATTTTTTTTTGGCTATTTTTTTATGCTATGTACTAGTGCAGACATTTTCTGATTTTGATGCAGAGAATTTTTAGAAATTACAGATTCTCAGTCGTGACACTATACGATTCTCGCTTTGGGAACTTCGAAGAGGCATAACTTTTGCATAAAACCTCGGATTGAGGTGATTCTTTTTTTGAAAGTGGATGTTTTCTCATGTAGCTTGTAGTGGTGCTGTTTATTTCTCTGGGTATTGTGCCAAAGCTGTATTTTCAACATATGCTCTTCTTGACGATTTGTAATAGCATTGAGATCAAGTCCACTCAGTATTTATTGCTGGTGGAAATTGTAAATGCACTAAATATAAAGTGCCAAATCAAATTTTCTTGAGGGGGGGTTCTTTGATTGAGTGGAAAAGGGGGGTGTCTTGTGTGTTCTTTCTTGCATCTTTTCTTTCCTCACAACAACAACAACAACAACAACAATCTATTTCTACATTTAAGATGGATCAATTAACAGTGCCTGTTCTAACACCCTACAACTACTATTAGTGGAAGTCCAAGATGACTATCCAACTTAAGAAGTTAGAACTATACAGAGTAACTATTGGTTTAGAAACTAAACCAACCTTAATTGCAGAAAGGCCTAAATTTCATAGCAGGCTAGATGAAGCTTTTGGAACTCTATGCATGTCTGTATCCCCTGATCTTCTTTTTCATGTTGAATCTGCTACAACACCAAATGATGTATGGACCATTTTGTAAAATCTCTTTGGTAAACAAGATGAATTAAGGGGACATCAATTGGAGAATGAGCTAATAGGGTTAAATCCATGTAATTTTGATACAATACAAGACTTCTTCACAAAGCTAAAGGCCATTAGATTATAGTTGAAACAATGTGGGATTGAAAAGAAAGACACACAATTGATCTTAATTATTCTTTCTAAGCTTGGTCCTAACTACTCAGTGTTTGTTTCTACATTTTATGCCACTAAAAGTGCTCTTAAGGCTACCTACAAAATGCCTTTTTTAGATGAATTTGCTTCTAAACTCACTAAAGAATAGGATAAATTGGTTCACATGGGCACTATTAAGCCTTCTAAGTCTCATGCCTTGGCTACAAATTAGGGCACTAATGATCAGAAAGGCAATGGAAAGCAAAATAAGAAACAAAAGGATCAAGGAGAGAAGAAACAAGGTCCAAAACAAGCTGCAAGCAATGCAACTCCTGAGTCTTCCTCTAAAGACAACAAGTCTAAAAAGGAGAAGACAAAGTGTGCCTTTTGTAAGAAATCTGGTCACGATGAGCATAAGTGTTTGAAAAAGCAAATAGCTCATCTTACTCATCTTCTTGAGAAGAATAATGTCAAAGTGCCAGATTCAGCTAAGGAAGATTCTTTAGAATCTTCAAAGGACACAAAAAATAATATGGGGAAGGGCAAGGCCCTTGTTGCAATTGCTACACTGCCAGATAGTTGGGTATTGACTCAGGTGCTTCTCACCACATGGCCAATACAAAGGAAAGTTTCTCATCCTTGGAGTCATGTTCTGTGCCTTATATTCTTATGGGTAATGATACACCAGAAGTTCTTGGGAGAGGGTCTGTTGATGTTGGTGATGGGACATTCCATGATGTTCTTTGTGTACCTTCTTTGTCAACTAATCTCCTATCTATCTACCAGATCACCCATATAGGTTCCGGCAAGAGAGTTGAATTCACACCTGACTCAGTGGTTATCAGTGATCTGCACAGTGGTTCTACAGTTGCTGTAGGAAAAGTTGATAACCATTCACGACTCTATCACTTTTCTCATTTTGTTCTTGATTCTCCTTCACTTGCATTGCTCACTCATTCAGATGAGGTGAGTCGTTTGTGGCATCAATGGTTTGGCCACTTGAACTATCGCTACTTGCAGCAACTCAGTCAGCATGACATGGTTACAGGGTTGCCTTCTATTCAATTTTTTGATGGATTTTGTCAAGGCTGCATTCTTGGCAAGCATCCTGAAGAAAAAGTTGATAAAGGCAAAGCATGGAGAGCCACACAGCTCTTGGAGTTAGTACACAGTGATTTGGCTGGACCATTTCAACATCCTTCATTCAATAGAGCTAGATATGTATTGACCTTCATTGATGATCTTTCCCGATACACCTTTGTATACTTTCTCAAACAAAAGTTTGAAGTCTTTGAGTCTTTTTAGGACTTTAAAGCTTTTGTAGAGAAACAATCTGGGAAGGTTGTCAAGATTCTGGGCACCGATAATGGCAGGGAATATGTCAACCAAAGGTTTGAGCAGTTTTGTTGCTCAGAGGGCATTGATCTTTAGCGCACAGTTCCCTATAGTCCACAATAAAATGGAGTTACAGAATGAAAGAATCGATCATTGAAGGAAATGGCTAATTGCATGATTCACTTGAAATCGTTGGCACCTCAGTATTGGGCTGAGGCCATCAACCGTGCATGTTATATCTAGAACCGAGTTCCTCACCGAGCTGTGAAGGGAGTAACTCCTTTTCAATCTTGGACCGATTAGAAACCTATAGTCAAGCACTTTTGAGTGTTTGGGTCTCTTGCATGGGCCCACATTCCAGTAGAGAAGCATAAGGCTATGGATCCGCAGAGCAGATCTTGCATATTTGTTGGCTATCTAGATGGTGTCAAAGGCTACAGGCTACTCCACCCTACCACACATGAGCTCTTTTCATGATGATAGTTCGTCTGAGGATCTTAATCCTCCTAAGGAGTCTTCTTCCTCCACTTCAGATGGTGATGAGGATTCATCTTCCTCCTCTATTAGTCATCATTTAGAGGATGTTGATTCTCCTGATTCTCTTGCTATTGGGCCTCTTTGGGCTCATTAGACTTTGGAGTCAGCAGCTGATTAGGTTGGTGATCCTTTAGATGCAAGAAGAACAAGGTCACAGTTTGAGCAGGCTCCTCATCTCTTCTTTGCTTCAGCTTCTGATCCACAGTCCTTCAGGGAAGCTTCTGGTGTCCTTGAGTGGGATGCTGCTGTGCAGGAAGAGTTTAGTTCCTTGGAAAGGAATCATACTTGGGATTTAGTCCCACTTCCTAAGGGAAGAAAACGTGTTCGATGCAAGTGGGTCTATCGAACAAAATTTGCTGCATATGGGTTGGTCGATAAACATAAGGCTCGCTTGGTCGCAAAAGGATTCTCTTAGGTTCCTGGGATTGACTACTCTGAGACTTTTGTGCTGGTTGCCAAGATGAATTCAATCTGGCTTTTCCTTGCCATGCTGCAACCCATCGCTGGGAAGTTCATCAAATAGATGTGAAGAGTGCTTTTCTTCATGGTGACCTTCAGCAGGAGATATATATGGAGTAGCCACAGGGGTTCGTCAAGGATCCTTCACTTGTTTGCCAACTTTGGAAGTCTCTCTATGGCCTTAAATAGGCCCCTCGAGCCTGGTATGCCAAGATGGACTCCTTCCTTCTATCAGTTGGGTTCACTCGATGCCATTCTGATCCGAACATCTACATTTTGCAGTATGATGGAACTCTCACTTTCCTTATTCTCTATGTTGATGACTTGTTGATTACAGGGAGTTCCTCATCCACCATCAGGGAGTAAAAGCTTCCCTTCATGATCAATTTCTGATGTTTGACTTGGGTCTTCTTCACTACTTCTTAGGCATTGAGATTACATAGTCTTCAGCCGATATCTTTCTTTCTCAGCCCAAGTATGCTCTTGATATGCTCTCCAAATTTCACATGGATGACTGTAAGCCTGCGCTGACTCTATTTCTGTCAGGGGTCAAACTTGAGCCTTCTTGTTCTTCACCTTTGGTAGATGCTACCTTGTATCGCCAATTGGTTGGGAGTCTCATATACTTGACTCACACGAGGCCTGATATTTCATATGTCATGGGCTTGGTCTCTAGGTTCATGTAGGAGCCACATGAGCTGCATTAGAAAGCAACTAAGCAGATTCTTCACTATGTATAGGGCACTCATAGTTATGGGATTCATTATGCAGTGAGCATGGAAATTGACTTGGTGGTATACACAGATTCAGATTGGGTGGGTGATTCTTAGGATCACAAGTCTACTTCAAGGTATTGCTTCTCTCTTGGTTTTGGTTTGATTTCTTGGTCGAGCAAGAAGTAGTCTGCTATTTCTCTTTCATCTACAGAGGCTAAGTATCGAGGAGCAGTTAATGCTGCTACTAAGGCCATTTGGCTTCAACACATTCTCATTGAGTTTCGCATTTCCTTCAGGAAGCCTACAATCACCTTTTGTGACAACCAGAGTGCTATTTAGATCTCTCGCAATCTGATCCATCATTAGAGGACCAAACACATTGAGATTCACATGCACTACATTCGAGAGTTGATTCATGAGCAAGTTCTTGATCTTCAGTACTGTTCAACATCAGATCAGACAACTGACATCTTCACCAAACCCCTCACTGAGAGCAAGTTCATTCATTTGTGAGCTTTGCTTGGGGTGCGGAAGGTGTCCTCCTTTGAGGAGGCTTCTTAGCTCCTTTTCTTCTCTCTCTATTCTCGGGGGGCATACTCTCTTTTATGGGGGGGCTACTTCTCTTTTGGGGGGGGAATTCATTGTACATGGGTACCTCATTAGGCTTCATTTGTTAGGACCCATCTCTTTACCTACCTAAGCTACGCTTAAGGGGTATGTTAGTGTAGGTTTTTTATTCCTTATTATAAGGTTTTTCCTACACATTTATTTAATATTGCTTAGGTTAATAAAGCATGTTTTATTAGGTGAGAGGATTATGAGGTATCACCTTCCTACATGTGAGCATCTATTAGATATCTTGGGAAGATACTTTTCTATCTTTAGTCCAATAAATGGTTGCTCCTCATTGGTCAGTGTTGCCACCTCCTCCCTCTCCCTAGTCTATATAAGCATGCTACCTAGCTTGTATTTTCATTTGATATTGGAGATAGTTATCTGATGCTATTTTTCCATTCACATCAATCTGTTGGTATTGTTGTTATGCTATTTCATTGCTTTTGCATTTACAATTTATGTTTCTAACTCTTTCAATTGATTCTGGGTTATAATCTATTTTATAGATTCTAACAAATATTATCATCTTAAAAATGATAGGGAATTATTCAAGTTTAAAATGGGTTTGAAACCCTGCCATACGACATATCGTAGGGTTCATGTATGCACATTCATTTGTTGCAACTCTAAGCTGGCCGAGGTTAAACTAAACATAATATATTATCTGTGGCCTTAGCAAAGGTGATAAGAATTATTGTATCAAGAATATACAGTATCTAACAATAGGTATGAGATGGCTTCGTAGGCCATTGAATAACAATATATCCATAATGTGGGTCGACACAGTCCACACCCACTCAAAAGCAATTGAAGACTCATAACTAATGTGATCATTGTGTTTAAAACGTTGAGCTACAGCTCATATCTATAGCTAGAGCTTGGTCGATGGTAGTAGTCTAGGTGCAATGTATGCACAATCACAAACTGACTCCCCAAGTATTCATTGTAGCAACGATATCCTGCAAGAATACTTTCTCTACTTCCTATTCCCCTGTTCGAGAGTCACCTCCAGAAAAACATAACATAATACAATGCCTTCAAATGAATAGCAAACAAGACTCTTTACCAATCGGTATAACTGATTCTTTGCATGCATGCAAAGTCAAGAATAATTTTTACGCTAAGCACAAGGTTCACCACCTTTCTATCCTTCGATAGGTTGGTTGGGATTATGGCATGGGTATAGGGCAGCCGCCACTCTCTCCTTCCCACCCTTCGTGGGTGGTGGCTGGCCAAGTGCCCCTATCAACATGTAAACAACTTTTGAAATAAAAAAATAATATAATTATTATACATGTCCGACCTCATGAAGGATTTGAACAAGTACAACTTATATGAATTTATATAATTTATATGGATATAATTATATTCCCTTATAAAGGTTTAAGGATTATAAATGTTGAAGGTGCAATAATATCAACGCTATTAGATAAGGACACATTCTTATGATGCGACTATAGGGTCGAGCACTGCTCCCCTGGAAAGCATTATTCACCGAAAGACATACATAATCAGATAAAATAGTCATAATACCTAATGCGGTAAAAGAACATGAGACCAAATGGTCCAAGACAACTTTGCCGAACTCGACAAATGACTCAACAAGATATTCTTGCGACCATGATCGTGTCGATAAATCAACATTAAAGATGTCGAGTAAAGTCTAGTAGACCGGTCAAAAAAAAGTAAATAAAAGACTAATTCGGGAGATATAACCCCCCCTAAATTAAAAGATTCAAAGGATGAAGTTTGATACTCAGATGGCTATTTAACCCCTTTTTCTCTATTACATCCCCTTTTTGGATTCAATATTACTATTTACTTTTTCTTGAATAATACAACCATGTGTATATGTTTTAACACCATAGAAAATGATGATATGTTTAGAAAAGGTTAATTTTATGAAGTCATGGATTTTTTACTTGATTATGATCAATATGATGTTATGAATTAGAATGACTTTTTGATATCAAAATGAAATGACTTGATATAAATGTGTTTTGATCAGAATATTGGTACTCTGACCACAAAATTGTAGGTGAGATTGTCAATGACAGGAATAGATGGACAATGTTCGCCAGGAAGAAAGAAGAAGAGAAAGTATCTTTGAGAAAGAGAGAATAGACTCTGGAATAACCCATGGGTGCTTGCCACAAAAAATGAATATCAGGTAGATAAACCTAGATGCCTTGAGTTAAGCTTTGATTACGGGCTAAGTCAATTTTAGACGAGATGTCGAGGTTTGTAAGAATAGGTTTTTTTCCTTTCGTAAGTTGTCGTATTGAGTATAAGAAATCGACATCGATGTCGTAATACTCAGAATCATGTTGTCAAATATGAACGACTGATATATTGTTTATATGAATATATGTATATACTTGTGGTCGAGTTGTAAGTCGTGTCTTGTTAATGGTTCGGCGCAAAAGTTGAAAGTTGTGCGTAAGTCGACCCCAAACCTTGTTTTGTGTTCACATTCAATTCATCATTATCGTCATAAAGTTCTACGAGCGTATGACGAAAATGTCTCCTTGCGAAATTTGACGGATGTTGAATTGCTCTATATTGGGCTATTATCGTATAATAAAAGGTTTAAATAATGTTTTTAAATCTTGAGACCATGGTGTGTAGTACCTTTGGTCGTATGGTATTGGAATATGCAATATTATATTAGTTATAATTAAATTGTCGTTTTGAGGTAATTCCTTTATTCTTTGTGATGTTGGTAATCGGGCAGTAGCTTGAAAGAGACTCACTCAAGTCCTTTCTTGATGTCTTTGATTTCGAAATAATATTTTACCTTCAAGCTTTAAACCTCATAATGGTCGTCGACCTAGCTTGTATTCATAGTTTTTGCATTTGATTTATACTCATAACGGATATGAGTAGAGTGATAGTTTGTTAAAACTGTCAACCGCCACCTCGCCAAGTATGGAGCTCCATTTTGGAGAATAATTGCGGAATGAGTGGAAAAGGCCAAACCATTTCTAGTAGTGGTCATGTAAGGAGGAGAAGGTTATGCATGCCGAGTAGTTACCCTTATTGTTAGGCATGGTCTTGTGAGTGGAGAGGCAGTTTTTCCTTCACAACTAGACATGATTTAAAGGATAGTTGGAGTCAGTTTTAGGGATGGAACGCAGAGTAGAAGCGGAAGGAGACTGTGCAAGAAGCAAAAGGTGAACGGCTTAGAGAAGAACGAACACCGTGGACCAGTCTGTAAGCAGACACAGGAGATTACCTTTAGGTTCTTTTCACCTCATCTCTGCGCAGTCATAGTTATCAGTTATGTTTATATTAAGTAATGACTCTACTTACATTTCGAAGGAACTTAGTATTTGCTTAAAGATGCAAGGTGTGAATTGTTACCAATTGTAGCCTGTGTGTTTTATCACCTTCAAAACGGAAGCAATGTTTTTGTCTCCAGCACTGCACCGCACCACAGTTGTGAAACCCTCATTATATTTCATTGTTCTTCGAAGCATCTTCGAAGGTCCAGATTATTGTGTAGTCGTTGGTTCAACTTTAGGAGGCTTTTGGTTATGTGTAGAGTGCAATTTAGACTAAGTGTTTGGTCGTAAAATAACTCACAGCTATCACAAATCACAATGGAAAAACCTATGTCGACGTAGAATGAGTTCTCATATGGCCAGCCGAATACCATTGCTTGGTTCTGTCAAATTTAAAAGTCAACTAGTTATTAAGTAAAAGACTTGTTTTGTGATAACCGTCGACAGAGGAGTATCAATGGTGTGAAGTGTAAGCTGAAACATGCAAGACTTCACAGTCCTCCTCTATTTCTGAGTTTAAAATGGTTGATCAACCATAGAGAAATTACCAACCTTGCTGCAAACGATAACAAGTTTTAGTCCATTTGTCTTTACATGCAACTCTTTTGCTATTAAAGTATTCAAACTATTGTGTTCTCGAGAGAAGGTATAGACTTACTTCTTGGACTTTATAGCCATACAAGTTTAAATAATGAAGTGTTAGAACAAATATAATGAGTCCTTAGTCTAGTATTTAGCCTAGACTTGCATGCAATCTTCTTGTTAATAGAAACAACAAGATAGGGTTTCTAAATGTTTAGATGGGCAAAGATTAAGCCATGTCGAAGATTTCGATAGGTCGTAGAAGATTGTTTAGAATGTTTAATTTTAAACTTAGGGTCTTCGAATATTTATATTCTATAAATGGGTTTATAGTATATCCCTTCTGAAACAACAAAGTTAAGTTGAGTGGATAATTTAAGCAGTGGGCTAACTTAAAGATCAATGAAGTAACTTTTAGCATTATCCGAATAATCGATAAGCTAGGATCCCATTCTTTTATCATGTGGACGGAAATGTTTCCATGAGCTAAGTAGAGAGAGAGTAAACCTCATTGCAATTCATTAATGCATGATGAGATTCGAACACCTTGAGGTTATCGAGGTTGTTATATTGAACTTATTTATAGGTAATTGTAGGATTGCGATTAATTCGAGTCAAGTTGGGGTGGGTGAACTTATTACTTGCGTTGCTACAACACTAATTATATTCAAATCCTTTGGCCAAGGTAATGCATGAGCCTCAAGTGCATTGATAGTTCACTGTGACTGGATGGCGTAGCTTGTGGAGTGTTCATGCTTGACTAGAGGGTATCTAGGGGATTACATGATAACAAGTTACGTAGGTCACAACACCAGTACTCAGATGGCAAACACCATTGGTTATCCTAAGTCTATCCTCTTTGATTAGGGTAGGGCCACTTCCAATTAGGAAGGAGTGAGGGAGACCGACAGTCTGTGGTTGGAGGTTAAGCTCCTTGAAGATACTTTCTCTTCTATATTCTTGAGGATTGCCGAGACTTGAATTTGGATGGTCGACAATCGAGATGCAGTGACATTGGTAAGTTTCTATTTTTTAATTGTACTAAGTAACTTTTAACAACATATTGTTTAAATGTTGTAGATGGATTATCCTTTTGCATAATTTATAATTTCATGAATATTGATAGTTGATGGATGAACTACCTGATTTTAATTTAGAAACAAATTACTTTTCTGTTTTAATCTTTCAAAAAAAAAATTGTTACCTTTGGTTAAACTTAGTTTTTAGGGTGAAATCGAAACTGGATGTTACATATGGTATCAGAGCTAACCAAGTTCAGCACTAGGGCTGATGAGTCCACTAACCTGATTAGGAATCAACATTATGTAGGTAGCTAATGATTTGATTTACTGTGCCAGGATGGTACGTCTCAAGAAAACCGAAAGGAAGTCCTTCGCTGGTAAGGAATGTTATCTACAAGCTAAGTAGAAACGACTTGTGATGATCAAGACTATTGAGAAAATGAATGATGAAAATGACATTTGACTAGATGATGTGGAAACTTTTGCCAATGCTCTGTCACGACTCAAACGAATGAAAAAAAGAACTCTTAGAGACATTTAGGATGGCAACTCGAATTATGGTCAATTGTTGCCCTATTAGTGTACCAATGATCACTAGGGATCCCCGTATACCACCTAGAGCTGAAATCATTGTACTATAATCTGATAGCAAATCTGAGGGTTATACACCTCGTGAATATGTGTCGGACAATGAATTCGAAGGTTACACCCGTCTTGTAAATACTAAGTGAAACATGAAATATGTCTATCCTTAACGAATGTATATACTATTGTGCAAAGTATAATAAAGACAAATTTTGGTTTGAGAATAACTATGGTTATGAGCAATAGTTATGTTTTGATAATATTCAAAATGATAAATCATAGAATTGATTAGTACTTGCTAAATCAGGTGAGAAAACAAACAACATGGATCAATAAGAGTTTAATGAGAGAGAAGATCGGGAAGGTCACAACTCTCAGGAAAACGCCACAGATAAATTGGATAGAATTCTTAATATGCTTATTGAAACTAAGGAAAGGTTGGGCAAATTGGAAAATAAAGTGAATGAAACTGGGAATACGCAGGGTGAAAATGAGTATTCTAATAATGCAAGTAAAAGTAAACAACGAGAACATGGCATGTCAAGTGAGAATCAAGATGATAGTGAAAGTCAGAGGGAGACAAAAGACAAACTTGCACTGGAACTATCTAAGGATATGAAAAAGATTATCCCTCCTAAATTTGATGGAACGAAAATCGGTGATGCAGCAGAAGCATGGCTAACAGAAATGGAGAAATACTTTGAAATCAGAAATTACTCTGAGATTACAAAGGCAGTGTGGGGAGCATATCAGTTATCTGGAGAAGCATCCACTTGGTGGAAGAACAAGAAAATGGAACTGGATTTAAGCCCCTTGAAGGTGACATGGAATGAATTTGTGGAACTTTTTCAAAAAAGGTGGTTACCACAGCTCTATTTTGATCAAAAGCTAACAGATTTCCAAAATCTCAGGCAAGGTGATTTTTCTGTGGTTGAATATTCGAAAAAATTTACTAGATTGTTGAAGTATGTTCCTCAATATCAAAAGGATGAAAGATTTTGGATAAGAAAATTTATTATGGGACTCAATCCTCAGATTGGCGGTGAGGTGGAGGTGCATGGTCCAAACACAATGGACTAGGTATATGAGAAAGCAATTAAGCAGGAATAGAAGATCAAATCCATTTCTGCTTACTGTGAAAAGAAACGTAAGAGATTTGATAAGAACTTCAATGATCAGACGTATAAAAGGAAGAATGATAAAGGATACAGAAACAAGAGGTTCGATAAAGGAAATTAGAAAAACAAAGGGGGATTTGGTAATGAACGAAGAAATGAAGACTATAAGAAAAATGACAATTTTAAGAAGAACGATGATGCTATGAGTAGACCATCTGAGAAGAGAGGACCAATTGGAGTATGTTTTTCATGTGGTGGAGATCATTATGCTAACCGTTGTCCTAATAAAAAGCAGAACGAGCAGCTTAGGAATACGGTACTTCCTTCGTAGCAAGTAGCATTTCACAAAGGATTCATGCCGCCCTTGACAATCGATAAGCTGAGTATCATATTACTTCCATTGAGATGACAGGTACATTATTTGGAGTTCCTATTTCTATTCTGTTTGATACTGGTGCAACAGAAAATTTTGTGTCATCTAGAGTCTTAAGTAAATTTCCTAGAAGAGTTGGTTTTATGTCAAAACCATGGATAGTTGAGTATGCAAATCACTCAAAGGCTCAGGTAGAGCAATGTTTGTTCAAAGCTAAGATTGATATTTCAAACTTCTCCACTGAGGTAAATTTATATGTAGCACCTTTAGGGTCCTACGATGTCATCTTAGGAATGAATTGGTTGTGGAGACATAGGGCCAAGGTAGATTGTTTTCATAAAACAATTGAGTGTTTGGATGATAAAGGAAACAAAGTTAATTTTCAGGGTATTCAAAGGGAAATAAGGATCAGATCTATTTCTTCAAAATAATTAAAGCGGGCTAGGCGTAAGGGATGTCAACTTTTTGTAGTCAAAATGGACCTAGTAGAGGAAGCCTTAGAGAAGCAAACATTTGAAGAAAAATACCCATATCTTTGCAATTTTAGTGATGTATTTCCTGAGGAACTGCCAGGCTTACCTCCAAAAAGAACTTTTGATTTTGCCAGACATTAAACCAGGATCTGAGCCAGTATCTAAAGCTCCATACCGAATGATCACTACTGAACTTATGGAATTGAAGGCTCAATTGCAGGAGCTATTGACTAAAGATCTAATTAGGCCAATGTATCACCATGGGGAGCTCCAGTTATTTTCGTCAAGAAGGATGAAGCCCTTAGACTGTGTATAGATTCGCGGATGCTAAATAAGGCAACAATAAAGATTAAGTATCCATTGCCACGTATTGATGATTTATTTGACCAAATGCATGGTGCAACAGTATTTTCTAAGATAGATTTGAGATCTGGATACCATCATTTGAGGTTGAAAGATGAAGATATTCACAAGACTGCTTTTAGAACAAGATATGGTCATTATGAGTTTACTGTGTTGCCATTTGGATTAACTAATGCACCAGCTGCTTTCATGAATCTCATGAATAGTGTTTTCAGAGATTGCCTTGATAAATTTGTCCTAGTTTTCATAGATGATAGCCTGATATATTCCAAAAATGAGGAGGAGCATAGACAACACCTTCAAATTGTTTTGCAATGATTAAGAGAACACAAATTGTATGCGAAACTCTTGAAATGCACTTTCTTTCAGAAAGAAGTGTAGTATTTGGGACATACTATATCAGTAGAAGGGATATCAGTTGACCTAGCTAAAATTAAGGCTATTATGGAATGGCTTGTACCTTCCAATGTTTCAGAGGTACGAAGTTTTATGGGATTGGCCAGATATTACAGAAAATGTGTTTTGAATTTCTCAAGTATTGCTAGTCTAATTACTTCTTTGCAGAGGAAAGGAAAACGGTTTGTTTGGACTGAAGAATGTCAAAAGGCATTTGATTTATTAAAAGAAAACTTAACAACAACACCAATCTTGAAAGTCCCTAATCCTGAAGGGCAATTTGAGGTTATTACTGATACCTCAGGAGAAGGGTTAAGAGGCGTGCTTATGCAAAATGGGCATGTAATAGCCTATGAATCAAGAAAGTTGAAAAACTATGAGCAGAATTACGCTCCTCATGACTTAGAACTGGCAGCAGTGATTCACGCCCTTCAGATGTGGCGACATTATTTGTTGGGAAAGACTTTTATACTAAAATCAGATCATCAGAGTCTTCGTTACATATTTACACAACCTCATCTCAATGCAAGACAAAGGAGATGGTTAGAATTAATATTAGATTATGACTTTGAGATTGCTTACATCAAAGGTAAAGAAAAATGAGTACCTGATGCTTTAAGCGGAAGAAGGCACATAGCTTCTATAATCTCTATTCATGCTAATTTTAAAGAGTTAGTATTGCAACATTTATCTGGAGATGAATATTATGAGTAGGTGAAGCAAGCTCTATAATCAAACCCTAAGGATCCAAGATATGATGGATTCTGTTTTGAGTCAGATGGATTGATGAGATTTAAGGGAAGAATCTACATTCCTAATTCAGTTGAACTAAGAAACCTTGTTTGGAATGAAGTTCATTGTGCACCTTATTTCAGACACCCAAGAGTAACAAAACTTTTAGCTGATGTCAAACCGCTATATTTCTGGAAAGGAATGAAAAGCGATGCTGCAAGGTTTGTGGCAAGTTTCTTGGAGTGTCAGAGAGTGAAGGCAGAACACCAACATCCTGCGGGATTGTTATACCCGCACGATATTCTAGAATGGAAATGGCAGGTTGTTAGTATGGATTTTGTTCAAGGGTTACCAATGTTTAAGAATAGACATGATGCAATATTTGTTGTTGTAGATAAACTAACAAAGGTAGCACATTTTATACCGGGAAATTTGATAAATGGAGCTCATATTTTGGCTCAGAAATTTGTGCAAGAAATATTCAGATTGCATGGGGTACCTGAAAAGATTATATCTGATAGAGATGCTTGAATAACCTCTCAGTTTTGGCAAACTTTATTTTCAGCATTAGGGACTAAACTAAATGTGAGCACCGCTTACCATCCTAAAACCGATGGACAAACAGAAGGGGTTAATCAGGTCTTAGAGGATCTTTTAAGAATGTATTGCATGGACTAGCAATACATATGGGAGGAATATTTACCTCTTGTTGAATTTGCCTATAACAACTCCTATCATTCTGCCATTAAGATGGCACCGTTTGAAGCATTATATGGAACGAAATGCAGAACTCCTAAAAGTTGGGATAAGCTAGAAGATAGGATAAGCATTGGACCTGAGATGCTTGCAGATATGGAAGAAAAAGTGAAAATGATTAGGAAGAGGTTGGCAGAAGCCAATGACAGGCAAAAAAGTTATGCAGATCACAAATGGGTGCCTAGACATTTCTTGGTTGGTGAGAAAGTTCTTTTGCGAGTGAAACCCCATAAAAGCTCAATCAAATTTGGTAAATCATCAAAGTTGGCTCCTCGATATGTTAGACCTTTTGAAGTCCTTGAGATTATCAATCCAGTGGCCTACAAAATTGCTCTACCTCTAGTCTTGTCTAAAATGCATAATGTTTTTCATGTTTCATACCTAAAGAAATATTTTGTAGGTAATGACCACATTCTTAAATGGAATTCTTTACAGATACAAGATCCAGGAGTGGTTGTGATCAAGCCACTCAAGGTGCTCGAAATGCGTAAACTTCGTTTGCATAATCGAGAGGTTTTGCAATGCAAAATTCAGTGGGATCAGTATGACGAGGATAGCGCCACTTGGGAAGACTATAATGACATCTACCAAAGATTTCCTTATCTTTTCAAAAACATTAATGTTAAACTATAAAAGTTTGGTTTTATGTTAAGATTTTGCTTGGTAAACTCAATCATCGGGGACGATGATTCTATAGGGGAAAGATATGTTACATCCCCTTTTTGGATTCAATATTACTATTTACTTTTTCTTGAATAATACAACCATGTGGATATGTTTTGACACCATAGAAAATGATAATATGTTTAGAAAAGGTTAATTTTATGAAGTCATGGATTTTTTACTTGATTATGATCAATATGATGTTATGAATTAGAATGACTTTTTGATATGGAAATGAAATGATTTGATATAAATGTGTTTTGATCAAAATATTGGTACTTTGACCACAAAACTATATGTGAGATTGTCAATGACAGGAATAGATGGAACATGTTCGCCAGGAAGAAAGAAGAAGAGAAAGTATCTTTGAGAAAGAGAGAATAGACTCTGGAATAACCCATGGGCGCTTGCAACTAAAAATGAATATCAGGTAGATAAACCTAGATGCCTTGAGTTAAGCTTTGATTATGGGCTAAGTCAATTTTAGACAAGATGTCGAGGTTTGCAAGAATAGGTCTTTCTCCTTTTGTAAGTTGTCGTATTGAGTATGGGAAAATGACATCGATGTCATAATACTCAGAATCGTGTCGTCAAATATGAACGACTGATATATTGTTTATATGTATATACTTGTGGTCGAGTTGTAAGTCGTGTCTTGTTAATGGTTCAGCGCAAAAGTTGAAAGTTGTGCGTAAGTTGACCCCAAACCTTGTTTTGTGTTCACGCTCAATTCATTGTTATTGTCGTAAAGTTCTACGAGCGTAAGACAAAAACGTCTCCTTGCGAAATTTGACGGATGTTGAATTGCTCTATATTGGGCTATTATCATATAATAAAAGGTTTAAATAATGTTTTTAAATCTTGAGACCATGGTGTGTAGTACCTTTGGTCGTATGGTATTGGAATATGCAATATTATATTAGTTATAATTAAATTGTCGTTTTGAGGTAATTCCTTTATTCTTTGTGATGTTGGTAATCAGGCAGTAGCTCGAAAGAGACTCACTCAAGTCCTTTCTTGATGTCTTTGATTTCAAAATAATCTTTTACCTTCAAGCTTTAAACCTCATGATGGTCGTCAACCTAGCTTGTATTCATAGTTTTTGCATTTGATTTATACTCATAACGGATATGAGTAGAGTGACAGTTTGTTAAAACTGTCAACCGCCACCTCGCCAAGTATCGAGCTCCATTTTGGAGAATAATTGCGGAATGAGTGGAAAAGGCCAAACCATTTCTAGTAGTGGTCATGTAAGGAGGAGAAGGTTATGCATGCCGAGTAGTTACCCTTATTGTTAGGCATGGTCTTGTGAGTGGAGAGGCAGTTTTTCCTTCACAACTAGACATGATTTAAAGGATAGTTGGAGTCAGTTTTAGGGATGGAACGCAGAGTAGAAGCGGAAGGAGACTGTGCAAGAAGCAAAAGGTGAACGGCTTAGAGAAGAACGAACACCGTGGACCAGTCTGTAAGCAGACACAGGAGATTACCTTTAGGTTCTTTTCACCTCATCTCTGCGCAGTCATAGTTATCAGTTATGTTTATATTAAGTAATGACTCTACTTACATTTCGAAGGAACTTAGTATTTGCTTAAAGATGCAAGGTGTGAATTGTTACCAATTGTAGCCTGTGTGTTTTATCACCTTCAAAATGGAAGCAACATTTTTGTCTCCTTCACTGCACCGCACCACAGTCATGAAACCCTCAATATATTTCATTGTTCTTCGAAGCATCTTCAAAGGTCCAGATTATTGTGTAGTCGTTGGTTCAACTTTAGGAGGCTTTTGGTTATGTGTAGAGTGCAATTTAGACTAAGTGTTTGGTCATAAAATAACTCACAGCTATCACAAGCCGCAGTGGCAAAACCTATGTCGACGTAGAATGAGTTCTCATATGGTCAGTCGAATACCATTGCTTGGTTCTGTCAAATTTAAAAGTCAGCTAGTTATTAAGTAAAAGACTTGTTTTGTGATAACCGTCGACAGAGGAGTACCAATGGTGTGAAGTGTAAGCCGAAACATGCAAGACTTCACAGTCCTCTATTTCTGAGTTTAAAATGGTCGGTCGACCATAGAGAAATTACCAACCTTGCTGCAAACGATAACAAGTTTTAGTCCATTTGTCTTTACAGGCAACTCTTTTGCTATTAAAGTATTCAAACTGTTGTGTTCTTGAGAGAAGGTATAGACTTACTTCTTGGACTTTACAGCCATACAAGTTTAAATAATGAAGTGTTAGAACAAATATAATGAGTCCTTAGTCTAGTATTTAGCCTAGACTTGCATGCAATCTTCTTGTTAATAGAAACAACAAGTTAGGGTTTCTAAATGTTTAGATGGGCAAAGATTAAGCCATCTCAAAGATTTCGATAGGTTGTAGAAGATTGTTTAGAATGTTTAATTTTAAACTTAGGGTCTTCGAATATTTATATTCTATAAATGGGTTTATAGTATATCCCTTCTGAAACAACAAAGTTAAGTTGAGTGGATAATTTAAGCAGTGGGCTAACTTAAAGATCAATGAAGTAACTTTTAGCATTATCTGAATAATCAATAAGCTAGGATCCCATTCTTTTATCATGTGGACGGAAATGTTTCCATGAGCTAAGTAGAGAGAGAGTAAACCTCATTGCAATTCATTAATGCATGATGAGATTCGAACACCTTGAGGTTATCGAGGTTGTTATATTGAACTTATTTATAGGTAATTGTAGGATTGCGATTAATTCGAGTCAAGTTGGGGTGGGTGAACTTATTACTTGCGTTGCTACAACACTAATTATATTCAAATCCTTTGGCCAAGGTAATGCATGAGCCTCAAGTGCATTGATAGTTCACTGTGACTGGATGGCGTAGCTTGTGGAGTGTTCATGCTTGACTAGAGGGTATCTAGGGGATTACATGATAACAAGTTACGTAGGTCACAACACCAGTACTCAGATGGCAAACACCATTGGTTATCCTAAGTCTATCCTCTTTGATTAGGGTAGGGCCACTTCCAATTAGGAAGGAGTGAGGGAGACCGACAGTCTGTGGTTGGAGGTTAAGCTCCTTGAAGATACTTTCTCTTCTATATTCTTGAGGATTGCCGAGACTTGAATTTGGATGGTCGACAATCGAGATGCAGTGACATTGGTAAGTTTCTATTTTTTAATTGTACTAAGTAACTTTTAACAACATATTGTTTAAATGTTGTAGATGGATTATCCTTTTGTATAATTTATAATTTCATGAATATTGATAGTCGATGGATGAACTACCTGATTTTAATTTAGAAACAAATTACTTTTCTGTTTTAATCTTTCAAAAAAAAAATTGTTACCTTTGGTTAAACTTAGTTTTTAGGGTGAAATCAAAACTAGGTGTTACATTCCTGACATCTATCTCTTCCTTCTGGATAATACTCTCCTTCCATCTTCAAAGGATTATTACTTTCCTGATCAAACTCATCACCAGAAAATCATGATCAGTGTATCATCATATGATTGATAAATCATAATAATTAAATAATCATTTCAATCTTGAAATCTCATATCTAACTATCATTAGTTAGTTTCCTCATAAACAATGATTAGTCTGGCATTTTCCACAAACATTTAATCATTCCACTCTTTGCTAATCATCATGATTACCATGCAAAAGTAAGATTAAGCTAAATCACAAGTTGGGGATGTAACATATCTCCCCCCATAAGAATCATCGTCCCTGATGATTTAATGTCTTCATTGTCAATCAACTAATAAGAGAAATGTTTTCTGAACATAATAAAAAGTTTTTCAGGAAAGATGAGGAAATCTAGCATAAAAGTCATCATAGTTTCCCAGGTGGCATTTTCCTCTGCATATTGTTCCCACTAGACCTTGCACTGTGTTATCTCTTTGTTACATAAGCGTAGCTTAAGTATTTCGAGCACCTTGATGGGCTCGATCATCACCACCCCTGGGTCCTTCACCTGTATAGCATTCCAATCAAGCATAGGAATTTGATTATCAATAGTATTAAACTTTTTCAAATATGAAACATGAAACACATTGTGCATCATGGCAAGAGCTAGCGGTAGAGCAATTCTATATGCTACTGGGTTGACTTCTTCAAGAACTTTGAAGGGAACCATATATCTAGGAGCCAGTTTGGACATCTTTCCAAATTTAATGGAACTCTTTTGAAGTTTTACCCTTAGGAGAACTTTCTCTCCCACTGTGAAATACCTTTCAATGTGCTTAGCATCTGCATAAGTCTTTTGTCTATCATTGGCTTCTGCTAGCCTTCTCTTAATCAGAGGGATCTTCTCTTCCATCTCTAACATCATTTTTGGACCAAGGCTAACCCTATCTTCTAGCTTGTCCCAACTTATAGGGGTTCAGCACTTCCGTCCATATAATGCCTCAAATGGAGTCATCTTAATAGCTGAGTGATAGGAATTATTATAGGTAAATTCCACGAGAGGAAGATAATCCTCCTGGTTGTATTGTTGATCCATGCAATACATCCTCAATAAATCCTCCAACACTTCGATAACCCAAAAAGGTCGAACAGTAAATTCATAATGCCCATAACTTGTTCTAAAGGCTATCTTATGGATGTCCTCATCCTTCAACCTCAATTGGTGATACCTAGACTGAAGATCGATCTTTGAAAACATGGTTGCACCCCTCATTTGATCGAAAAGATCATCGATGCGAGGTAACAGGTACTTATTTTTAATGGTTGCTTTGTTCAACATGCGGTATTTTATGCATAACCGCAAGGTACCATCTTTTTTTTCACAAAAATGACTGGTGCTCCCCAGGGCGACACACTAGGTCTAATTAACCTTTTATCCAACAATTCATGTAATTGAGCTTTTAGCTCCATTAGTTCTGTGGTGGTCATTCTGTAGGGTGCTTTAGAAATGGGTTCTGACCCTGGAATTATATCAATGGAGAAGTCAAAGGCTCTTTTAGGAGGTAATCTTGGTAGCTCATCTAGAAATACGTCCTCAAAATCTATAAGGAAAGGACACCTGTCCATATCTGATCTTTCCTGACCTATGGATTCCTTCTTCCCAACTTCATTGAGTTTCTGAAATTCATAAAACGTTAAGTCATCTTGGAAATAGGTTTCCTCAGTCTCATCTAGTTTTTCCATTTTGACAATGAAAAGCTAGCATCCTTTTCTTTGAGCTCTTTTCATTTGCAAGGCAGAAATTTGTCTTAATTTGATTTCCCTAGGGTTTCCTTGAAGAAAGACTTTGTTTCCTAAATCATCCAGACACTCTACTATTTTGGCATAACAATCCACTTTGGCTCGATGTCTCCATAGCCAATTTATCCATAGGATAACATCATACGAGCCTAGTGGGGCTACATAAAGATTTATTTCGGTGGAGAAATTCAGAAGTTCAACCCTCAAACATGCATTGCTCTACCTGAGCCTTGGTTTGGTTTGCATATTCTACAGACCATGTGTTTGCCATGAATCCAACCTTTCTAGGAATTTTGCTTACATTTTTAGGGGAAACAAAACATTCGGTGGCACCAGTATCAATCAAAACTAAAATTGAAAGACCAGATAAAACACCTATTATCTCAATGGGAGTTATTTGGTATTCAGCTTGCCTGTTATCCAAGGCTACATGAATGCATTGTTGGAATGCTGCTTGTTGAGTGGGTAGAGGGTTTCCTCTTGGTTGTGCTCTATGTGTCTTGTTAGGACACTAGTTGGCGTAATGATCTCTGCCACATGTGTAGCACCCCCCTTTAGTCCTCATCTCTCCTGAGGTTTTCCAGAATTGTCTCCATTCTTCTTGGAGTAGTTATTGCCCTTTTTCTCTCCCTTAGACTCAGTTTGCTTATGCTTGGTCCCCTTATCATTTTTATCAGTAAAATCCTGTTTCTTTCTAATTTTTCTTAGAGGATTGCGAGGATTGGGACCAATTATATCTCTTTCGATTCCTTTCTCTATAAGCTAACATAGCTTTTAGTTTATGTTCCTATTTGATGGCATTTTCATAGACCTGGTCCATTGTAGTAGGACCATGAACATCAACCTCGCCCCCAATCTGGGTGTTCAATCCCATTATAAACTTCCAAATACAGAATCTCTCATCATGTTGGTACTGCGCCACATATTTAAGCAAGCGGGTGAACTTTTCCCAATATTCATTCATAGACAGATAAACCTGTTTCAGATTCTGAAAGTATATAAGCTTCTGGTCATAGAACAGTTGCAGCAACCATCTCTGGCTAAAAAGCTCCACGAACCTATCCCATGTAAGGCTTGTAGACCTCAAGCCTAGTTCCATCTTTCTATTCATCCACCATGTGTATGCTTCACCTGCCAACTGGAATGCCCCCCATACTACTTTAGTGACCTCATTATAGTTCTTAATTTTGAAATACTTTTCCATTTCCGTAAGCCATGCCTCCACGACATCTCCACTTACAGATCCACCAAATTTAGGAGGCATAACCTTTTTCATGTCTCAAGATAGTTCCATAGCCATACGACTCCTTCTATCCACTTCTTGTTTAGCCTCAGAGTTATTTTCTTAGTGCTCAATTTGGGTGGTATCATTATGACGTGTCTCGTCATAACCCCCATCATAGGCATCCCGCTTGGGTCCTTGTCGACCCCTAACTTCCTGTTCGAGAGTTCCTACTCTTACTCTTGTGTCTTGAAGCAAGGCAATAATTCGATCAAGTTTGGTTTCAGAGTGCCCTAAAGGTTGCACTTCATCCTGGCTATCTCGCATCCTAGTTCTTATCCGAACCTTTGCTGCAATCTACTTCTTCCTAAAGTTTGCAGATTAATCACGGATTAGTTTTTATTCCATGTCATTGAATTCATTCATAATACAAATCTATTCTCATTCATGTAATCTTGAACAAAAAAGGAAAGATTGTTAGAATTTTTCAATTGCATTAGAGTTTTCATTGGATTACATTTAATCCATCAAAATTACAAAATTTTTGTTTATACCTTGTTACTGCAAGTCATTTACAGTTGGGATAACTTCTCATATTCATTTCTCAACTTTGAGATTTATCATTTTAGTTTTAGGAGGTGGAGGTACACGTAGATACTCTTCCACAACCTCCTTGAGTATATGATAATCCCTAGGATTATTTTCCACAACTGGTGCTTTAGGTGCAGAGTGTTCTGCTGATGCATCAGTAGCGTTAGGGGCAGCCATCCTATCTGATTTTCTTAACTCCTGCTTGATGTGTTTTACAGCATTAGTGAAGGTCTCTTCATCAGTCAACCATGGTCCTACTAAGCAACTAGTCTGTTCAAGTCTTCTCATTCTTGAGGATCGTTCCCTCAAGACCTTGTGATGATGTAGGTAACATCCATATTCTGTTACCTTCTTTCGGGGTGTTGTTCTAATTCTTACCATTCTAGCATAGAACACCCAATCATTAGCATATGTTAGCATTGGATATAGAGTAACCATCAAGTAGTGAGCTCATAGGTCCATGTATTGAACCTAGTAGCTCTAATACCATATGTAACATCACATTCCATCATGATCAATAATTAACATAAATATTCATCTCAATCAAGAATTAGATTACATCATGATTATCCAAATCAGAGTAAACAAAAATGAATCATTATCATTTTGATAATTAAGCATGTTATTCTAAATCAAAATATAACAAAGCTTACAATTTCAATATCCAATTACATATCATTAGTGACTAACTTTCACTAAGCATGTACAAAACTATGCTCAAAGCATCAAATATCAAATTATACATAACAATTGACCATCAAGTCATAAAATGAAAAGCATTGTATCTAGAACATATGATATCTATCTTCATAAGCCTCAACTTGTCTCATGCTTGGGAAGGAGAGTATCATCACGATGCTTTTCCTCCAACCATAGACTGACGGTCCCCCACACAACTTTCTACCTGGAAGCAGCCCTACCCTTTACGGAAAGGATAGATATAAGGAACTGTTAGGTTAGCCATCTAAGTATTTGGTGCTGTGTCCTTCATAATGCCTCTCAGTCACACAACTATAGATCCACTCTAACTATGTATGACACTACTGGAGACATTATGCCATTTGGAGCACTGTGGACCAACAATGCATGTAGAGACATATGCATTACTTTGGCCAAAGATTTACATACATAAACATCACGTAATGAACGTTGTTGTTTGTCCACCACCTCAACTCGACTTATAAGTTGTCATGTCCTACAGTAAACATAATTCGACCCTTCTCGGTCTATAGCAGTTAAGTTCATTTTGTCTTAGTCCATACCTTGGACATTCAACTTTTGTCTTTATAACCCATTCTTAAGGTTCACATTGCTTAAGCAACTAGGAACTAGTGATTCCATGTCACTTTGTCCCATGTTAATTTGTAGAAAAGGTTTAGTCATGTTGTTAACACTTATCCTCACTGGCTTGGTGTTTGCTTTGTTTACCTTATCTTATGGTTTACATTTAGGTCATATGATCAAGGAGTAGACTTGTAGTGACTCATAAAGTTGATTATCTTTAATAAGGTTCAATCTAAAGAGACCTCCTTGGTGTCAAAATTCTAAAAGAAGAAACTTAGCCATTCGAAAAGAAGGCATTCATGCACTAATACATAACATGATTTATGATGACAAAGTTCTAATCTTGTAAAAGAACATGCAAAGAATAACTTTCCCTTAAGGAAATATGGCTTGAACCCATAAGAGCCAAAATATAATAATATGACCATAAGAACCTTCTTGATACCCATAGAATCTATTTAGTATCAAAGTACAATACATGCATGATGGTTTTTCATTACATGCATTCGGTGGTTTTCATCATTCACATCAATGTGATAAGTATAATGTTAAGAACATCGGTTCAAGATAAAGGTTTTCCTTCAAGACTGAAGCAATCTTCATCATAATATGGACTAGTATTACATAGTTACCATAAGTAGATAACATAGTTATGATTCGACCTTTCTTGTAAGGCTCTGGTTGTTGATACGTAGGCTGATGCCTTCGGCTATCACAATCCTTAAAAGCATCACCCTATCGAGCTATTCATACAAAACATCTTCTAAGCCTTCGTGACTATCATTGTCAATAAAGACACGGTCACCTATCGGGCCATTCATATTAAACATCCTCAAGGCCTTTGCGACTTAACACAGTCATAATGAAACATTATAGCAACACTTTTAGGCTCGAAAGCCACCAATCAAGAGTTAATAACCCTACGCGGGTTTATCACAGTTAAGAAATGATAATACATTAAATTAAATACTGTCATCTTAACAATGATAGGGAATTATTGAAGTTTAAAATGGGTTCGAAACCCTGCCATATGACATATCGTAGGCTTCATGTATGCACATTCATTTGTTGCGGCTCTAAGCTTGCCAAGATTAAACTAAATACATAGTATATTATCTGTGGCCTTAGCAAAGGTGATAACAGTTATCATATCAAGAATATATAGTATCTAACCATAGGTATGAGATGGCTTCATAGGCCATTGAATAACAATATATCCATATCGACACAGTCGACACCCACTCAAAATCAATCGAAGACTCATAACTAATGTGATCATTGAGTTTAAAACATTGAGCTACAACTCATACCTATAGTTGGAGCTTGGTCAATGGTAGACGTATGGGCGCAATGTATGCACAGTCACAAACCAACTCCCCAAGTATTCGTTGTAGCAACGATATCCTGCAAGAATACTTTTTCTATTTCCTATCTCCTTGTCCGAGATACACCTCCATAAAAACATAACATAATACAATGCCTTCGAATGAATAGCAAACAAGACTCTTTACCAATTGGTATAACTAATTCTTTGCATGCATGCAAAGTCAAGAACAATTTTTACTCTAAGCACAAGGTTCGCCACCTTTCTATCCTCGATAGGTTGGTTGGGATTATGGCATGGGTATAGGGAAGCAACCACTCTCTCCTTCCCACCCTTCGTGGGTGGTGGCTAGCCAAGTGCCCCTATCAACACGTAAACAACTTTTGAAATAAAAAAATAACATAATTATTATACATGTTTTGCCTCATGAAGGATTTGAACAAGTACAACTTATATGAATATATATAACTTATATGGATATAAGTATATTCCCTTATAAAGGTTTAAGGATTATAAATGTCGAAGGTGCAATAATATCAACACTAGTAGATAAGGACACATTCTTATGATGCGACTATGGGGTCGAGCACTGCTCCCCTAGAAAGCATTTTTCACTGAAAGACATACATAATTAGATAAACTAGTCACAATACCTAATGTAGTAAAAGAACATGAGACCAAAAGGTCCTCAACAACTTTGCCAAACTCGATAATCAACTCAATAAGACATTCTTGCGACCATTGTCATTTCAACAAATTGACATTAAAGATGTTGAGTAAAGTCTAGTTGACCAGTCGAAAAGAGAGTAAATAAAAGACTTTAACTTGGGACGTATAACTCACCCTAAATGAAAAGATTCAAAGGACAAAGTTTTATACTCAGATGGTTGTTTAACCCCTTTTTCCCGACATCTATCTCTTCCTCCCAGATGATACTCTCCTTCCATCTTCGAAGGATGATTACTTTCCTGATCAAACTCACCACCAAAAAATTATGATTATTGTATCATCATATGATCGATAAATCATAATAATTAAATAATCATTTCAATCTTGAAATCTCATATCTAACTAGCATTAGTTACTTTCCTCATAAACAATGATTAATCTGATATTTTCCACAAACATCTTATCATTCTACTCTTAACTAATCATCTTGATTACCATGCAAAAGTAAGATTACGCTAAATCATAAGTTGGGGATGTAACATATCTCCCCCTCTAAGAATCATCATCCCTAATGATTTAATGTCTTCATTGTCAATCAACATAATAAGAGAAATGTTTTGTGAACATAATAAAAAGTTTTTCAAAAAAGATGAGGAAATCTAACATAAATGTCATCATAGTTTTCCCAGGTGGCGTTTTCCTCTGCATATTGGTCCCACTAGACCTTGCACTGTGTTATCTCTTTATTATGTAAGTGTAGCTTACGCATTTCGAGCACCTTGATGGGCTCGATCACCACCACCCCTGGGTCCTTCACCTATATAGCATTCCAATCAAGCATAGGAATTTGATTATCAATAGTATTAAAATTATTGAAATATGAAACATGAAACACATTATGCATCATGACAAGAGCTGGTGGTAGAGCAATTCTCTATGCTACTGGGTTGACTTCTTCGAGAACTTCAGAGGGGCCCACATATATAGGTGCCAATTTGGACATCTTTCCAAATTTAATGGGACTCTTTTGAGGTTTTACCCTTAGGAGAACTTTCTCTCCCACTGTGAAATGCCTTTTGATGCGCTTAGCATCTGCATAACTCTTTTGTCTATCATTGGCTTCTGCTAGACTTCTCTTAATCAGATGGACTTGCTCTTCCATCTTTGACAGCATTTCTGGACCAAGGCTAACCCTATCTTCTAGCTTGTCCCAACTTATTGGGGTTCAACACTTCCATCCATATAATGCCTCAAATGGAGCCATCTTAATAGCTGAGTGATAGGAATTATTATAGGCAAATTCCACGAGAGGAAGATAATCCTCCCACTTGTATTTTTGATCCATGCAATACATCCTCAATAAATCCTCCACACTTGGTTTACCCTCTCAATTTGGCCATCCATTTTAGAATGATAAGAAAAGCTTATATTCAATTGGGTTCAGAGTCAAGAGAACAAGGTTTGCCAAAACCTCGATGTCATTTGTGCATCCTTATTTGAGATAATCTTCTCAAGAATGCTATACAGTCTGAAAATCTCTTGAACAAATTTTTAGGCTTTGAGGGGTGCCCCATCCGTCAAATTCCCAGGTATAAGATGAGCAGCTTTGGTGAGTCTATCCACCACAACCAAGATAGCATTGTGCTTGTTCCTGGACATAGGAAGCCTTTGCACAAATTCCACGCTTATAATCTGTCATTTCCACTCAGGAATTTCATGAGGGTATAATAATTCTGACGGGTGATGGTGTTTTGCCTTCACCCTCTAGCATGCCATACACGTAGCTACAAAATTTGTAACATCCCTCTTCATTCCTTTCTAGAAATATAGGGGTTCACATCAGCAAGTAACTTTGTTACTCTAGGATGTCCAAAATATGGTGCAGAATGCACCTCTTTCCATACCATATTCCTTAAGTCTACAGAGTTAGGTACATACATCCTTCCTTTAAACCTTAATAACCCATCCGGTTCAAGGTTGAATCCCTCATATCTTGGATTCTGGAGGTTTTCCTTAAGGGCCTGTTTTACTTTCTCGTAAAACTCATGTCCCTTAGATTTCTGTAACACCTAATTCCTAAAATCAGAATGTATGGAGATCATTGAGGAGATGTGTCTTCTCCTAATCAAAGCATCTGCCACTTGATTTTATTTTCCTTGTATATATTTAATCTTGAAATCATAATATGTGATGAATTCCAACCATCTTCTTTGCCAAGCATTAAGATGTGGTTGAGTGAACAGATATTTGAGTCCTTGGTGATCTTTTTTCAGCTCAAAAGGTTTCCTAAATAAGTAATGTCTCCACAATTGTAATGCATGAATGACTGCTGCCAGTTCCAAATCATGTGGGGCATAGTTTTGTTCATAATTTTTCAGTTTACGCGATTTATACACAATTACCTGTCCATCCTAGACTAGTACACCACCTAAGCCTTCCCCTAAGGCATCGGTAATGACTACAAATTGACCCTATGGGTCAGGTACTTTCAAATTTGGTGTTGAAGTCAAATTTTCCTTCAATAGGTCAAAGGCCTTCTGGCACTTTTCTGACCACTTAGATTTCTTGCCTTTTCTCTGTAAGGAAGTTATAGGGTATGCAATTTTAGAAAAGTTTCTCACAAACTTCCAATAATAACCAACAAGGCCCGTGAAACTTTGGACCTCATAAACATTTTGCGGTACCAGCCATTCCAAAATAGTCTTAATCTTAGTTGGGTCCACAGCTATTCCCTTAGCTGAAATTATGTGGCTTAAATACTGCACTTCCTTCTGAAAGAAAGTACACTTAGAGAGTTTTCCATACAATTTATGCTCTCTCAGCATCTAAAGAACAATTCTTAAATGTTGCAGATGTTCTTCCTCATTGTTAGAATAGATTAAAATGTCATCAAGAAACACTAGGACAAACTTGTCCAGATAGTTCTTGAACACATTGTTCATAAGATTCATAAATGTCGCCGATGCATTCGTTAACCCAAAAGGTAGGACAGTGAATTCATAATGCCCATACCTTGTCCTGAAGGCTGTCTTATGGATGTCCTCATCCTTCAACCTCAATTGGTGATACCCAGACTGAAGATCGATAATTGAAAACATGGTTGCAACCCTCATTTGATCAAAGAGATCATCGATGTGAGGTAACGGGTACTTATTCTTAATGGTTGCTTTGTTCAACATGCAATAATCTATGCATAACCGCAAGGTATCATCTTTCTTTTTCATAAAAATGATCGGTGCTCCCCAGGGCGACACACTGGGTCTAATCAACCCTTTATCCAACAATTCCTGTAATTGAGCTTTTAGCTCCATTAGTTCTGTGGTAGTCATTCTGTAGGGGCTTTAGAAATGGGTTCTGACCCTAGAATTATATCAATGGAGAAGTCAAAGGCTCTTTTAGGAGGTAATCCCGGTAGCTAATCCAGAAATACATCCCCACAATCTCTAAGGAAAGGATACCTATCCATATCTGATATTGCCTGACCTATGGACTCCTTCCCAATTTCATTGAGTTTTTGAGATTCATAAAACATTAAGTCATCTTGGAAATAGGTTTCCTCAATCTCATCTAGTTTTTCCATTTTGACAGCAAAAAGTTGGCATCCTTTTCTTTGAGCTCTTTTCATTTGTAGGGTAGAAATTTGTCTTAGTTTGACTTCCCTAGGGTTTCCTTGAAGAAAGACTTTGTTTCATAAATCATCTAGAAACTCTACTGTTTTGGCATAACAATCCACTTTGGCTTGATGTCTCCATAGACAATTTCTCCCTAGGATAACATCATATGAGCCTAGTGGGTCTACATAAAGATTTACTTTCGTGGAGAAATTCAAAAGGTCAACCCTAGCCTCAAACATGCATTGCTCTACCTGAGCCTTGATTTGGTTTGCATATTGTACAGACCATGTGTTTGCCATGAATCTAGCCTTTCTAGGAATTTTGCTTACAATTTTAAGGGAAACAAAACATTCGATGGCACCAGTATCAATCAAAATTGAAATCAAAAGACCAGATAAAACATTTGTTGTCTCAATGGGAGTTATTTGGTATTCAGCTTGCCTATTGTCTAAGGTTGCATGAATGCATTGTTGGAACACCACTTGTTGAGAGGGTAGAGGGTTTCCTCTCGGTTGTGCTCACTGGGTGGCGTAATGATCTCCGCCACATGTGTAGCACCCTCCTACTGGTTCTCTCCTCTCCTAAGGTTTTCCAGAATTGTCTCCATTCTTCTTGGAGTAGTTATTGCCCTTTTTCTCTCACTTGGACTCAATTTGCTTATGCTTGGTCCCCTTATCATTTTTCTCAATAAAATCTTGTTTCTTCCCCTTTTTGTTAGAGGATTGTGAGGATTGGGACCAACTATATCTCTTTCGGTTCCTTTCTCTATAAGCTGACATAGCTTTTAGATTTTGTTCCTATTTGATGGCCTTTTCATAGACCTAGTCCATTGTAGTAGGACCATGAACATCAACCTCGCCCCCAATTTGGGCGTTCAATCCCATTATAAACTTCTGAAAGTAGAATCTCTCATCCTGTTGGTACTGCGACACATATTTAAGCAAGCGAGTGAACTTTCTCAATATTCATTCATAGACAGATGAGCCTATTTCAGATTCTAAAAGTCTAAGCTTCTAGTCATAGAACAATTGCGGCAACCATATTTGCCTAAAAAGTTCCACGAACCTGTCCCATGTAAGGCTTGTAGACCTCAAGCCTAGTTCCATCTTTTTATTCATCCACCATGTGGATGCTTCACTTGCCAGCTAGAATGCCCCCCATACTGCTTGAGTGACCTCATTATAGTTCTTGATTTTGAAATACTTTTCCATTTCCGTAAGCCATGCCTCTGCGGCATCTCTGTTTACAGATCCATCAAATTTAGGAGGCATAACCTTTTTCATGTCTTGGGATAGTTCCATAGCCATATGGCTCCTTCTATCCACTTCTTGTCTAGCCTTGAAGTTATTTTCTCCGTGCTCACTTTGGGTGGTATCATTATGATGTGTCTCGTCATAAACCCCATCATAGGCATCTTGCTTGGGTCCTTGCTGACCCCTAACTTCCTGTTCGAGAGTTCCTACTCTCACTCTTGTGTCTTGAAGCAAGGCAATAATTTGGTCAAGTTTAGTTTCGGAGTGCCCTGAAGGTTGCCCTTCATACTGGCTATCTCCCATCCTGGTTCTTATCTAAACCTTTGCTGCAATCTACTTCTTGAAGTTTACAGATTAATCATGGATTAGTTTTTTTTCCATGTCAGTGAATTCATTCATAATACAAATCTATTCTCATTCATGTAATCTTTAAAAAGAAAGGAATGATTGTTAGAATTTTTCAATTGCATTATAGTTTTTATTGGATTACATATAATCCATCAAAATTACAAAATTTTTGTTTACACCTTGCTACTGCAAGTCATTTACAGTTTGGGATAACTTCCCATATTCATTTCTCAACCTTGAGATTTATCATTTCAATTTTAGGAGGTAGAGGTACACACAGGTACTCATCCACAACCTCCTTGGGTACGTCATAGTCCCTAGGATTATTTTCCACAGCTAGTGCTTTAGGTACAAAGGGTTCTACTGATGCATCACTAGAGTTAGGGGCAACCATCCTATCTGCTTTCCTTAACTCCTGCTTGATGCGTTTCACAGTATCAGTGAAGGTTTCTTCATCAATCAACCATGCTCCTACTAAACAGCCAGTCTGTTCAAGTCTTCCCATTCTTGAGGCTCATTCCCTCAAGACCTTTTGATGATGTAGGTACCATCCATATTCTGTTACCTTCTTTCGGGGTGTTATTTTAATTCTTACCATTCTGGCATAGAACACCCAATCATTAGCATATGTTAGCGTTGGATATAGAGTAACCATCAAGTAGTGAGATCATAGGTCCATGTATTGAACTTGGTAGCTCTGATACCATATGTAACATCATATTCCATCATGGTCAATAGTTAACATAAATATTGATCTTAATCAAGAATTAGATTACATAATGGTTATCCAAATCATGAGAGTAAACAAAAATGAATCATTATCATTTTGATAATTAAGCATGTTATTCTAAATCAAAATGTAACAAAGCTTACAATTTCAATATCCAATTACGTATCATTAGTGAATAACTTTCACTAAGCATGTACAAAACTATGCTCAAAGCATCAAATATCAAATTATACATAATAATTGACCATCAAGTCATAAAATGAAAAGCACTATATCTAGAACATATGACATCTGTCTTCATAAGCCCCGACTTGTCTCATGTGTAATATACACCCCTATTGTGTATATATTTTGATGCCAAATTTTTGTTTTTCTGATTGTTATGGGTTTAGGGTTTCATTGAATATATTGCATGTTTGATATTTGCATTGAATACATGAAATAAAGAGCATATAGCATAAACCCAAACAATCTAAAATAGATATCAACAAAATAATATCTACCCAGATAGTAATGAGCCAAAATATGAATTATAATAACATACCCATGTGGAGGTTTAAAACTTTGTCATAGTGCTAACGAAGAGCTAGTATTACAAGTCACATAAATGTGCTCCAAATCTCCAAGGAATGTAGAAGTATTCTCATTCAATCATCAACATCATATTATCAAACCCCAAGTGGCTGGAATGCAAGTAATAACAACTCTATATTGAAGATAAATCAACAACACTAATACCCACGTCCAAGGCTGTTGTAGTATGGCCCAACTTGGAGGTTTCAATCACTAATGGTTGCTTCAAAACTTAGTCTTTTTTATCTCTATTTTGTATCAGTATTATCTGCAGCAGCTAATCGACCAAATTGGAGAGGATAGATAGCCTGAAACCACACAACAATCACTTCAAAATGCTGATATGAGGAGGTACAACCTTGCTGAAACAGTACGGCCTGCATAGGAATGCATGCATAGCAAATAAAACCCTCCAATACTCTGAAATCTACCTTAGAATCTATCACTCAGGTTTGCAATATGAAACTCCATTAAATATTGTTCATTTGTGCTCATAACTTCTCCAAAACAAATGATTTGAATGCTCAACTGAAGCCTTTGGTTGAAGCCTCCAAGAATTGACCAAGTGGTTTCTCATCCATAAAGCCAAAGATCAAATCCTATCTTGCAGAGGTTTTCATCTCAGCAAGACAAAACCAAACCCTGGAGCCAAGCTCCAAACTCTCACAGGGAATATCTCAAGAAGAGAGGAAAATCTATAATCCAAGCATGTCTCAAATGAGCCTCAAAACCTCTTTTATAGACCTTCCAAGCCCAATGCCCAAAAAGAGAGGGAAATCTTTTATTTTGAATTTCACTTAATTAACCCCCTTATCCCTCCATGAGTCATTCCTCTCCTAGGCATATCACTTTTAAGTTACAACTTAATTTTAATAAGTGATGTTATATTATTTACTTCACGTAACATTAATAAAGTCCCTTTTAAATAAATAATATAACTATGGAATTTAAAATAAACGTCAATATGAAGTCAGAATGCCATGATCTATAGCCCATTGGAAAGGTCTCGGCAAGACGAATCCAACCCCACTTTGAGAACCTCGATCCAGAATCGAACCTAAAATTACTAAAAATAGTACGTAAGCCACAAGGCACTCAAACTTCTACTGATAACAGCCAACTAGATTCAAACCACATTTGCACCTCTGAATTACCCATCCAAGGCTCTGCAAACTACCAACTGAGAAGCTAGCAACACCAACACTAGGCTCTCTAAATGCCATTATTAGCCTACGAGGACCCAATGATAGGCTAAACCACCAACTTTGATGCTCTCTCAAAAAGGGGACATTATAGTCTGCCCTCCCTGAAATTGCTTTTCCCCAAGCAATCACCATTGAATAGAAAAACATCACTTCTTCAGAGGCCCAAGGAAAGAATTGTAGAATGACCCATATGTCACCAAATAACTCAAACAACACCAGCATACACACCACTATGGAAAGATAAACATCATGCCATCTGTCCAACTTGTGCGCACAAGATTTGTGCATCGAAATCAGCCCGTGTACCTGTGAATCAATGATGAACCTGTATGCATACCACACAATGTACATGCTGTAGAACTTATCAACAAACCTTGACCGAAGTCCTGATGCACAAGGAGAGTCCTAAAGCAAGTTGTAGTGTGTCCAGTAATATATTCCTGGGTCCCAAACCCAGAATGGAAGTCAACCATACACATCACCCGCTGACTTCCACTATGCTACTCTGATATAATCTTCACCATGCAGAGGGTGGTGAAGCAACTCAACAGAATCCAACTGAACTAACATGCCAAACCTGTCACCACCTGGATCCCAACTTATCAGAACCCCACATCCATCAATCATGAAGAGGTAAGTCTCAAAGTGTCTGAACCACAACATCCTCTGTAAAACTCTTATGGATGTGCTGACTATTCAACATAGGCGCTGGAAGATATGAAACTACTCCTCTCAAATTGAGGGAATGATATAACTCTCCTCCATCACTGCTGTAAAAACTAAACATGCCATCATGCCTACTGACACTATAACCTCTCTGAAGCCATGTCTCTAATAGAAAATTTTGAGACAAAGAAGTTACAAACTCTGTCTAGTACACATCAGTACGATGGTAAACTGATCTCCAACCCTGCAGGTAATCCTCTGGATATATCTGATTCAGACACCTGCAATCTCTAGTTCCATCTTCTGTAGATGGAAATCCTTCATCCCACAATGGATGATATAAATCCTGAGCCAATCCACACTTACTCATCATCAGGTCATCTGTGTGTGGACTAAAGGAGAAATGATGAGCACTCCTCACTATGTAGTCAAGATAAAAAGCACCTGCCTATGTCAACGGTTGACTGTCATAGCCATGGGGAACACACTCCTCATCACTCACATCACTTAACTTAGATGATGGCTCATGTCTCTGATCCTAAATGGCTAATTAGGTAGATACTCTGCAAGTCCTCTCTACATACCCAATAACAAAATCCCAATCTGAAAGCAATTGGAGGTATTATAATTTAATCCACTCTACAGCTTGCTGGATAGTTCGCAACTTAGAAATAGAAGTGCCCACTGCTACCCCTATCTACCTTTCCTCCAATTGTGTCATCCAAAAGCGATCCTCCACAAACTTGTGGGTACTGTCAATACGAGGTAAGGTTTGAACAACCTTATCCTTGGTAACCTTCAGCTGATCTCTCCATCCCTGTGGATCAATAGGTTGTTGATCACAATCAGCTTCATAGGATGCAATCTCTTATTTGCTTCCAGGAGAGGGAAACAAATCAACATGACAACCGATTTCCCCATTGAATGATGCCCTGCATATCTCCTGCAAAAATGATGGAGTAGTGTGGTGATATGTCATACAACTCTCGGGGAAATCCACCAATTCATCACAAGAGCTATCAATAACTTGCTCTACATCACCTGTCATGGGACTATCCTCAGAGACCCCTGATGCAACATCTAGTTCTCTGCTACTCTCAACCAAAGCATCCATCCCATTTGTATCAACTGCACTTGTAACTATAATGGATGTAACTACATCCTCAACCTGCTCACAACTATAATCCGTGGATATATGCTCCTCACCCACTATTTCCATAGAAACCTGAATTGTATCCGTAGATGGTGAAAACTATGCCAAGCTCAATTCCATAGTAAGCTCATCTATCTGTGTCTTAGACTCTTGAAGGGCCAATTGAGTGCTCTTCAAAGATTCCATGGTCACCTCAAGCTCATAGGTGAGCTCATCAACCTCCTCTTCCTTTCCCTTTAGAGCATCATAATAGATACCATTGAGCTTGAGAAGATGATCTCTATCTGATAACAGCTGTATTTAATTATTCTTCATGATCCCAACTACATCTCTGAGTGCCTGAAACTCAGCAAGGGAGAGTCCACTATCAAGGTGCTTGTATATACCTGGAGTCCAACAAAAGTGTGTTACCAACTACTGAGCAACATCAAAGTGTTCTAAGGTTGAAGCAATCATGCCTTCGTTCACCTTCAATTGCCTTACCAAATGATTAGACCCCTCTGACAAATTGTCTCCACACAAATTTTTTGATGTGTAATCTGCACTATGGTAAGAGGTTTAATCATCATCACTCACCGATTGGTAAGCATCCTCATGTGTGCTATCCACTTCGCACACATCCTCATTAAGTGTATTGCTATTATGAACCTCTATGGATGGCCCAAATGACATGCTCGAGGCTGTTGATTTGCCAATATCAATGCACAATGCTTCCTCCAAAGTATATGCATGTTCAACCAAGGAGTTATCCTAGAATCCATCACCAACAAGTAACTTTTCTAATTTGTTCATGTCTCCCAAGGTCTGATTTACAAAATCAAACTTGTTGTGGCTTGAATCCACAACACCTATTGCATCAATAACACCCGGAACTTGAGTGTCTACATTATGTGACTCTACACAACCAACATTCTCATGTGTAATGGCAATAACCTCACGTTGATGCAAATAGATCAGACTGCTGTCACAAAAATCAGAACTGTTATGGCTTCTAATCTCCTTTCTTTCCTCATGTTTGACACCCATATCTTGTTTGCCAACATTAGAAGTCTCTTCTACAACATTTTCCTCATGTGCCATAACATTTAAATCACAACTTTGCTCAAAAGAATGATTGTTGTCATAAAAAATAGATTTGTTATCAGGGCTGATAACAACCTCTTGAGCGCTGAAAGTAACTTCATTTGCCAAAGCAACATCAATTTGTGAGTCCTTTTTTATCCATACATTGGTGGTTAGGCTCCTGAAATTATTTGTAAGAGAAGCATAGGCCTTGTCTTCTCATTTGGTTCTTGCTCATTATAGGAATCCTTGTAACTTGTAAACCATGGGAAATAGATTCAGCTTTTGTCAAATGGTTTTTTATTTTCTCAATTCTATGCTCAATCACTGTCTTAGACAACCAATGTGTTGCAGGTGAAACATGTTGTTCTCTAAATACTTAGAAAGTTAGATAATAACAACTTGGAGATTTCATTGTCTTCATCTAAAATCAGAGACAAGATATTTTGCATTGCTACTTTAACATCATCCGCATGATATTTTCTGATCTTGTCTAAGAAACAATGAAACATTTGAAGAATTAAATCACCACACTTGAGATCAATCAAAAAGACCCATGAACTAACCCGAGCCATAATTTCTAACATCTTAGCAATCTTTTTGAAAGATGGGCTTCCAGTATCACTCAACCCATGAAAACTTTCAATAATCAGCTGTAACATCTCCTTCATTAAATCATCATCGTATGGTTCTTCAGGAGCTGAAATTCTCATGACTTCACTGATGCATGTGATAACCGCCAATCTTACCTTTTTGTTTGGATGTCTCAACAACTTGGGCTTACACAACGAAGTCTTTGAAGGAACCAAAGCCCACCGCATTAACTCAGAAGGTGTCTGAGGGATTTTAGATAAATGTTTCTCAATTTCTTCCAAAGTGCTAAGAAGTCTCTCATCTGTCCATGGCAAAAATTTTAGTTTCAATCCTGCATCAAAAAGTCTTTCACAAAGATCACCCTTCACGAGTGATGCCATGATCTCACATTCACTGTTCAAAACCTATCAATTGCCCAACTCTGAACACTCACGCAAGTGCTGATCACTCACGTGCAAAGCTAAGCTGCATGTCTCATATTTTTATCTGCATGTCTGAATCTGACCTCACAGGATGGCAAGATCTTTAGCTTGGTACCACTGTAATATACACCCCTGTTGTGTATATATTTTGATGCCAAATTTTTGTTTTTCTGATTGTTCCAAGTTTAGGGTTTCATTACATATATTGCATGTTTGATATTTGTATTGAATACATGAAATGAAGAGCATATAGCATAAACCCAGAAAATCTAAAATAGATATCAAAAAAATAACAACTACCCAGATAGTAATGAGCCAAATATGAATATAATAACATACCCATATGGAGTTTTACAACTTTGTTCCAGTGTTGACAGAGAGCCAACATTACAAGTCACATAAATGTGCTCCAAATCTCCAAGGAATGTAGACATATTCTCATTCAATCATCAACAACATATTATCAAACCCCAAGTGGCTGGAATGCAAGTAATAACAGCTCCAGATTGAAGATAAATCAACAACACCAATACCCACGTCTAAGGCTGCTGTAGTACGGCCCAGCTGGGAGGTTTCAATCACTAATGGCTGCTTCAAAACTCAGTCTTTTATCTCTATTTTGCATTATTATTATCTGCAGCAGCTAATCGACCAAATTGGAGAGGATAGACATCCTAAAACCACACAACAATCACTTCAAAATGCTAATATGAGGAGGTACGACCCTGCTGAAACAGTACGACCTGCATAGAAATGTGTGTACATCAAATAAAACCCTCCAATACGCTGAAATATGCCTTACAATCTATCACTTAGGTTTGCAATATGAAACTCCATTAAAGATTGTTCATTTGTGCTCATAACTTCTCCAAAACAAATGATTTGAATGCTCAACTGAAGCCTCTGGTTGAAGCCTCTAAGAATTGACCAAGTGGTTTTTTGTCCATAAAGCCAAAGATCAAATGCTATCTTGTAGAGGTTTTCATCTCAGCAAGACAAAACCAAACCCTGGAGCCAAGCTCCAAACCCTCACAGGGAATATCTCAATAAGAGAGGAAAATCTATAATCCAAGCATGTCTCAAATGAGCCTCAAAACCTCTTTTATAGACCTTCCAAGCCCAACGCCCAAAAAGAGAGGGAAATCTTTTATTTTGAATTTCACTTAATTAACCCCCTTATCCCTCCATGAGCCGTTCATCTCCTAGGCAGATCAATTTTAAGTTACAATTTAATTTTAATAAGTGATGTTATATTATTTACTTCACTTAACATTAATAAAGTCCCTTTTAAATAAATAATATTACTACGGACTTTAAAATAAATGTCAAGATGAAGTCAGAATGCCATGATCTATATCTCATTGGAAAGGTCTCGACGAGACAAATCCAACTCCATTTTGAGAATCCCGATCCAGTACCGAACCTGAACTTACTAAAAATAGTATGTAAGCCACGAGGCACTCAAACTACCACTGATAACAGCCAACTGGATTCAAACCACATCTGCACCTCTGAATTACCCATCCAAGGCTCTGCAAACTACCAACTGAGAAGCTAGCAACACCAACACTAGGCTCTCTAAATGCCATTATTAGCCTACGATGACTCGATGATAGGCTAAACCACCAACTTTGATGCTCACTCAAAAAGGGGACATTACATCATGCTTGGGAAGGAGAGCATCATCCTGGTGCTTTTCCTCCAACCACAAACCAACGGTCTTCCGCACAACTTCCTACCTGGAAGCGGCCCTACCCTTTACGGAAGGGATAGATATAAGGAACCGTTAGGTTAGCCATATGAGTATCTGGTGTTGTGTCCTTCATTACGCCTCTTAGTTTATAGATCTACTCTAACTATGTATGACACTATAGGAGACATTATGCCATCTAGAGCACTATGGACCGACAATGCATGTAGAGATGGATGCATTACTTTGGCCAAATATTACATACATAAATGTTACCCAATGAACATTGTCGTTTGTCCACCACCTCGACTCAAATTATAAGCTATCATGTCCTATAGTAAACATAATTTGACCCTTCTCGGTCTATAGGAGTTAAATTCATTTCATCTTAGTCCATACCTTGGACGTTCAACTTTTGTCTTTATAACCCATTCTTACGGTTCACCTTGCTTAAGCAACCAGGTACTAGTGACTCCACGTCACTTTGTCCCACGTTAATTTGTAGAAAAGGTTTAGTCATGGTCTTAACACTTATCCTCACTGGCTTGGTGTTTGCTTTGTTTACCTTATCTCATGGTTTACATTTAGGTCGTATGGTCAATGAGTAGACTTGTAGTGACTCATAAAGTCGATTCTCTTTAATAAGGTTCAATCTTAAGAGACCTCCTTGGTGTCAAAATTCTAAAAGAAGAAACTTAGCCATTCAAAAAGAAGGCATTCATGCACTAATACATAACATGATTTATGATGACAAAGTTCTAATCTTGCAAAAGAACATTCAAAGAATAACTTTCCCTTAAGGAAATATAGCTCGAACCCATAAGAGCCAAAAGATAATAATATGCCCATAAGAACCTTCTCAATACCCATAAAATCTATTTAGTATCAAAGTACAATACATGCATGATGGTTTTTCATTACATGCAGTCGGTAGTTTTCATCATTCACATCAAGGTGATAAGTATAATGTTAAGAACATTAGTTCAAGATAAAGGTTTTCCTTCAAGATTGAAACACCTTCATCATAATATGGATTGGTATTACATAGTTATCATAAGTAGATAACACAAGTATGATTCGGTCTTTCTTGCAAGGCTCTCGTTGTTGATACGTAGGCCGATGCCTTCGACTATCACAATCTTTAAAAGCATCACCCTATCGAGCTATTCATACAAAACATCTTCTAAGCCTTCATGACTATCATGGTCAATAAAGACACAGTCACCTATCAGGCCATTCATATTAAACATCCTCCAAGCCTTCGCGTATTAACAAAGTCATAATGAAACATTATAGAAACACTTTTAGGCTCGAAAGCCACCAATCAAGAGTTAATAACCCTATGCAGGTTTATCACAGTTAAGAAATAATAATACCTTAAATTAAATACTGTCATCTTATCAATGATAGGGAATTATTGAAGTTTAAAATGGGTTCGAAACCCTGCCATACGACATATCGTAGGCTTTGTGTATGCACATTCATTTGTTGCAGCTCTAAGCTAGAGGAGGTTAAACTAAACACACAGTATATTATTTGTGGCCTTAGTAAAGGTGATAACAGTTATCATATCAAGAATATACAGTATCTAACCATAGGTATGATATGGCTTCGTAGGCCATTGAATAACAATATATCCATAACGTGGGTCGACACAGTTGACACCCACTCAAAAGCAATCGAAGACTCATAACTAATGTGATCATTGAGTTTAAAATGTTGAGCTACAGCTTATACCTGTAGCTAGAGCTTGGTCAATTGTAGTAATCTGGGTGCAATGTATGCACAGTCACAAACTGACTCCCCAAGTATTCGTTGTAGCAGCGATATCCTGTAAGAATACTTTCTCTACTTCCTATCCGAGAGTCACGAGCTATCAACCTTTATTCATTCTTTTTCCCCGATGACCAAGTTCTCACCGACACCATCAGGCACATCGGCCAGACATATGTTATCGCTGTGTTCCTTGATTCCCACACCGATCGTAATTCTCTTCCTGATAACCGCGGCTCCCAAATACTTAACCACCACGGTTAGTTGCCTTCGTCGCTGAGACTTCCTGAACTCCTTCCGATGAGCTTCTATCGGCGGGACTCTAACGGTCGCAGTGACTTCTTTGACTTCCCCCTGACAAGATTCCTCACACCGATACTCTCTTCATCGGGTTGGCTTCCTCCGTCGTTGTGACTCCGATCCCCTCTTTCGACGACTCAAGTCTCACCGATATCTCTGTATCGGTTAGTTGCCTATCGACAACACCTTATATATATCGGGCAATCCACCAGAAGTCTCCCCGAAGTTTCCCTCACGTCGATGAAAAGTTTGACATTGGTTGCCTTCGGCAACGCCCACACTATCGGACAACGAGAAATAGCTTAGGCCAATGTACTCCGTCTTGCCGACGCCGACTTCCTTTTCGGTATGACTTTAATCATCGGTGATACTAATAGATCTTAGGCTGATATCTTCTGGCACTCCGATGACCCCTCAAACAATCTTCGTCGGCCGGACTTCCTCCTTCGGTGAAGCTCCTTTCACCTACCCCGACACCTTATTTCTCACCGATGACTCTCTCCGCACCGTTAGCCGTTTCCATCCGTGGGGTCCACATTCCTTAATCATACAAGGTGGTAAGTGTGTGTGTCTCCGACACTACACAACACAATGTACATTCAACGAATGTATCTTCGGCCAGACAGTACTCGCTTATCACCGATGCCTATTTATCGGGTAGGGATTGTCTATCGGAGGGTCTTCTAAAAGCTATTTCGACACTCGATCTTACGCCGATGGATCCCCAACTGTTCTGTGACGCCGAACTAGGATTCCTTCAACAGAACAATGGAATTTGGCCGATTCATATATCAAACCCTCGATCACTTGTATCAATCTGATCCCACATCAAGGCTATCCAATTTCACCTCGATTTCCCGACTAGCCACATGAAGATGTCTAGTCGAACCTGACCGAGTTCTCTGGCTTCCTGGCAAGAATTTAACAACACCAAATGTGAAAAGTCTTTCCCCCATCACACTGATACTACACAGGGCTTCAGTGGACAGAGGAAAGGGCCTCCATGTATGAATCAAAACCCTCCTCCTAGGTTACAAACCAGCCACTGTGGAACCGTTGGTTTTACACTGTCTACACTCTACAGGGACACTATGGATTGACAGATAGCATCCGGTTAGGGTTTCTATTTACAAAATCAGGATAAAGATATCAAATTGCCAAGAACACCCAAGAGAAATCAACACAGATCATACCCAGAACTCTCTTTATTCATTTATCAAAAGAACTTGTTGTAATACACACACTTCTCTGCTCCGTGTGACATATAACCTGCCTCTAAAGAAGATGTAGAGACAGCAGTTATCCCCCCTCCAACCGTGCAAATTGATTTTCAAATCAGTTAGCTGTTGGGTTACCCTTTATACAAGCAAATCACTTGTTTGCCTTGCACATGTACATCCACGGGGACCAAATTGACCCTTATTACAAAATGAAATGGCTTAAGAGCCTTATGAGAAAACAAAAGAAAAGATGACCCTGCACTGCAGAGAATGTGCTCCTGCACCATACTCCCCCTGCAGGAAAAACTCAAGTCCCTTGAGTTGCTAACTGCTGAAGTGTCATCCCATGCTTTAGAATATCAGCTTCACTCATCCAGGTTGCCTCTGAATCAAGAAGATCCTGCCACTTGACCAAGTAGTCTTTGTATACACCCTTTCTTGTCTTCTTGACAATTTTGGAATCCAGAATGCATTCCAATTGTAAAGGCTTACTTGGGGGTAAATCTCTGATCCAGTCTTCATCTTCAATCACAACATCTGAGCCATCTGCAGCATGCAATGGAGGTCTGAAAGGAAACAGGTCTGCAACATTGAAAATGGGAGAGATACCAAGGCCAAATGGTAATTCTATCTCATATGCATTTGGACCAAATTTATGCACTACCTTACACGGTCCTATCTTCTTCATCAACAATTTGGTTGGTTGCCCCTTAGGTAACCTTTCCTTTCTGAGGTAGGCCATCACCAAATCTCCTACCTTGAACTGTACCTCCCTTCACTTCAAATCTGCCCTATCCTTGTACTTGGAGACAGTTTTCTCCAACTGAAGCTTAACCTGATCATGTACTATTTTCATGGTAGCAGCAAAGTCTTCTCCTAGAGCACTCCTTTTATCCCATCCTTGGAGGTCTTTGAGTTCAAGTGGTCCCCTTGGGTGGAAACCATAAACTATTTCAAAGGGACTTTTCCCAGTACTTCGATTTCTTGAATCATTATAAGCATATTCAACTTGACTGATCACTAAATCCCATGCCAATCCATGCTGTTTGGTAAGGCATCTCAAAAGGTTTCCCAAGGACCTATTAACAACCTCAGTCTGACCATCAGTCTGGGGATGGTATGCTGATGAAAAAGACAACTGTGTACCCAATTTTCTCCATAGGGTCCTCCAAAAATGACCAACAAATTTGGAGTCTCTATCAGTAACAATGGAAAGGGATAAACCATGAATTCTGACCACTTCTCTAAAAAAGAGACCAGCAATATGAGATGCATCATTTGTGCATTTGCATGGCACAAAATGAGCCATCTTACTGAATCTATCCACAATGACAAAAACATTATCTACACCCCTTGCTGTCCTAGGAAGACCAAGCACAAAGTCCATACTAATGCTTTCCCAAGGTCTGGTGGGAATGGGCAGTGGTTGGTACAAACCAGCATTAGAAGACATACCTTTGGCCTTTTGACATATGGTACAGCTTGCAACGTATCTCCTCACATCTGTCTGTACCTTGGGCCAATAGTAGAACCTGGTGACTTGTTCCAAAGTCTTGTCCAACCCAAAATGTCCTCCTAAGGCTCCATTGTGCTTCTCCCTGATGATATTGTCCCTCATTGAACATTTAGGAACACACAACAAACTACCTTTAAATAGGAGCCCTTCTTGCAGCACAAAATCAGAATACTCACCATGAAAAGTATTAGCCAAACTTGCACACACTTCATAGGCAACCTTGAAATCTGCATCATCCTTGTACAACTCCTTCAGACATTCTAGACCCATATGTTCCATTTGTACTTTCTGTATGACCAGTATCCTTCTACTCAAAGCATCTGCCACTTTGTTAGCAACACCTTTCTTATGCTTAATAGTGAAGGTATAGGCCTGCAATTGTTCCATCCACTTGACGTGCCTATGATTCAACTTTTCTTGACTATTTAGGAAGCTAAGAGCATGGTTGTCAGTAAAAACAATGAACTCTTTTGGCAGTAAATAATGTCTCCATTTTTTCAGAGCTTGCACCATTGCATACAGCTCTAGGTCATAGGTAGAATACCTCTGTTTGGCCTCATTCAGCTTCTTTGAAAAGAATGCTACTGGATGTCCTTCCTGACTGAGAACAGCACCTATAGCCTGTTGGCTTGCATCACATTCCACAACAAAAACTTTGTCAAAATCAGGGAGTACCAACGTAGGTAACTCAGCCACTTTCTTTTTCAACAATTCAAAACTATCATCTGCTTGTTTTGTCCATTGAAATTTACACTTCACTCCACCCTTGATGGTATTGAGAATAGGAGCACTTATGTGACTAAACCCTTTAATGAACTTCCTGTAAAAAGTTGCCAAACCATGGAAACTTCTTACATCTCCCACTGTCTTAGGAGTAGGCCAATTGAGAATAGCCTCAACCTTGGTAGGATCCATTTTCAAACAGCCATTGGAAATCACAAAGCCAAGATACACTAGTTCAGTTTTCATAAAATCACATTTATCCAAGTTGATCATCAACTTACTCTCATGCAATTTCTTTAACACCTGTCCAAGATGCTTCACATGCTCTTCTTTGGTCCTGCTGAAAATCAATATGTCATCAAGATAAACAATAACAAATTTTCCAATAAATTCTACAAGTACCTCATTCATCAACCGCATGAATGTGCTTGGAGCATTACTGAGTCCAAATGGCATGACAAGCCACTCATAGAGACCTTCATTTGTTTTGAAGGCAGTCTTCCATTCATCTCCCTGCCTTATTCTGATCTGGTGATAACCAGATTTCAAATCAATCTTGGAATAGTAACATGAACCACCAAGATAGTCCAACAGATCCTCAATTCTTGGCATAGGAAATCTATACCTTATGGTGATCTTATTGATAGCCCTTGAATCTGTGCATAATCTCCATTTGCCATCTTTCTTAGGAGCAAGTACACTAGGGACTGCACATGGACTGAGACTTTTCCTAATCAAACCTTTCTCCAAAAGTTCTTGAATCTGTCTACCTACTTCTTCATTCTGCTGTGGTGTCAACTTGTAGGCAGCTTTATTGGGTAATGTGGCTCTAGGAATCAAGTCAATCTGATGACTTATGTCCCTCATAGGTGGTAAGGAGTTAGGAGTATCCTCTACCACAAGATCTTGGTACTTATCCAGCAATTGTTGCACTTCCAATGGGATCTCCTTCTGCTGTTTGCTTTGCTGATTGGATACAGGCTTCATCATCAGTGCATACCCTTGGGTATCCTCCTCCTTCATGAGTTGTAGGAACTCTTTGCCACTCACTAACATGACATTGTTGTCATTGTTCTTCTCTCCAACCTGTTCTGGTAAGGGATCCATCTGAAATTTCTTACCATTCTTGGTGATCATATATGTATTCTTTTCACCATCATGCTATGCCTTCACGTCATACTGCCAAGGTCGTCTAAGAAGAAGGTGACAAGCATCCATAGGAATAATTTCACATAGCACCTTATCCCTATAATCACCTAGTTCAAACTCTACCCAAGTTTGTTCTTCCACCAAATAGTTCTGATTCTTATTCAACCAAGATATTTTGTGAGGATTAAGATGGGGTAATCTTTTCAGTTTACACTTTTCTACCATTTCAGTAGACACTACATTTTTAGTAGAACCTAAATCAACAATGATTTTACAGAGCTTACCATATGCTATTCCTTGGGTTCTGAAGAGATTCTTCCTTTGTGGGGGCTCCTGCTTCAATGGCATCTTCACGAGGGTCCTCTTAATCATCATGTTCTCTCCTTCAAGTACTGGTGCAACACTACCAATTGGTGAGTTTACACTCTGACAATTATCCTCCTGCAATAGTTGGTTCCTTCTCCCACCATTATGAGAGCTAGATGCCTTCTCAGGGCATTTACTTGCAGTGTGGCCTACTTGATTGCAGTTGTAGCATCTTCTTGTGAAGACTCCACGTCCTTTGCCTGCACCACCACCTCTTCCTCTGCCATTAGGTCTTCTCCAACCTCCGAAACCACCACCTTTCTGTTCTGTATCAGAACGTGATTCTTGTTGACTTGAACTTTCACCTTTGTTTGGCTGTCCTTTGCCAAAATTACCTCTTCCTCTATTGTTCCTGCCACCTCTTCCTCTGTTATTTTGATCACCTCTCCTTTTCAGTTTATCCTCTGCCCTAGAGGCTAACTGAAAACATTCATCCACAGTCTTGGGAACCACCATACTGAACTCATCCTGTATATTGTACCTCAGACCATCCAGGTATCTGGCCACCATCTCTTTTTCTTCTTCTCTGTGATTGGCTCTCATGCTCAATCTGTGGAATTCTTCAGTGTATGTAGCCACGTCCATATCTTTCTGCCTAAGATGATTAAACTTTCTGATGGTCTGCAGATCATAATCACATGATAAGAATTTGGATCTCAACATGGCCACCATTCTACTCCACTTGGTGATTGGACTCTTTCCAACCTTCTCTCTTTCACATTGAGTGTAGTTCCACCAAACCAATGCAGAACCTCTCAGTCTGGTCTTTGCAAACTTCACTTTCTTACTGTCACTATACTCTTTGAAGTCAAAGTAATTACTTATGGCTTCAATCCAGTCCACAAGAGTATCTCCATCCAGTTTCCCATTGAACGTGGGAACATCCATTTTCGGATCACCACTATCTCCATGACCCTTGAGTGCATTCAGGAATGCCTTTTGATCAGCAGACATACCTTCTCCTTGAGGATTCTCCCCAGTTTCTCCTTCTTCGTCCTCCTCTGACTCAGAAGTGCTTCCATCCTTCTCTTTGGATCTTTCTTCCTTCAGTCTCTCTTCGAGCATTTCTTCCACCATCTTCTCGATGGCTGCTTTACTCATCGTCTTGGGAGGCATTGTGCTAGCCTCTGTTTCTATCTCTAATTCTTCGTCTGACATACACGGCTGTGATTCAAAATATTGGCTCTGATACCAATTTGATGCAGAGTGCTAGCAGAAGCGACTGAAATTTGTCTATATCTTCCCTATCGGCAAGAGGTCTTCCAGTGTTTCACCGAAGCCAAGGATGTCTTTGCTATCAGAAAGACATGAGCTATCGCCTTTATTCTTTCTTTTCCCCCGATGACCAAGTTCTCACCGACACCATTAGGCACATCGGCCAGACATATGTTATCGCTGTGTTCCTTGATTCCCACACCGATCGTAATTCTCTTCCTGATAACCGCGGCTCCCAAATACTTAACCACCACAGTTAGTTGGCTTCGTCGCTGAGACTTCCTGAACTCCTTCCGATGAGCTTCTATCGGCGGGACTCTAACAGTCGCAGTGACTTCTTCAACTTCCCCCTGACAAGATTCCTCACACCGATACTCTCTTCATCAGGTTGGCTTCCTCCGTCGTTGTGACTCCGATCCCCTCTTCCGACGACTCAAGTCTCACCGATATCTCTGTATCGGTTAGTTGCCTATCGACAACACCTTATATATATCGGGCAATCCACCAAAAGTCTCCCCGAAGTTTCCCTCACGCCGATGAAAAGTTCGACATTGGTTGCCTTCGGCAACGCCCACACTATCGGACAATGAGAAATAGCTTAGGCCGATGTACTCCGTATTGCTGACGCCCACTTCCTTTTCGGTATGACTTTAATCATCGGCGATACTAATAGATCTTAGGCCGATATCTTCCGGCACTCCGATGACCCCTCAAACAATCTTCGTCGGCCGGACTTCCTCCTTCGGCGAAGCTCCTTTCACCTACCCCAACACCTTATTTCTCACCGATGACTCCCTCTGCACCATTAGCCATTTCCATCCGTGGGGTCCACATTCCTTAATCATACAAGGCGGTTAGTGTGTGTGTCTCCGACACTACACAACACAATGTAAATTCAACGAATGTATCTTCGGCCAGACAGTACTCGCTTATCACCGATGCCTATTTATCAGGTAGGGATTGTCTATCGGAGGGTCTTCTAAAAGCTATTCCGACACTCGATCTTACGCCGATGGATCCCCAACTGTTCTGTGACGCCGAACTAGGATTCCTTCGACAGAATAATGGAATTTGGCCGATTCATATATCAAACCCTCGATCACTTGTATCAATCTGATCCCACATCAAGGCTATCCAATTTCACCCCAATTTCCTGACTAGCCACATGAAGATGTCTAGTCGAACCTGACTAAGTTCTCTGGCTTCCTGGCAAGAATTTAACAACACCAAACGTGAAAAGTCTTTCCCCCATCACACTGATACTACACAGGGCTTCAGTGGACAGAGGAAAGGGCCTCCATGTATGAATCAAAACCCTCCTCCTAGGTTACAAACCAGCCACTGTGGAACTGTTGGTTTTACACCGTCTGCACTCTACAGGGACACTATGGATTGATAGATAGCATCCGGTTAGGGTTTCTATTTACAAAATCAGGATAAAGATATCAAATTGCCAAGAACACCCAAGAGAAATCAACATAGATCATACCCAGAACTCTCTTTATTCATTTATCAAAAGAACTTGTTGTAATACACACACTTCTCTGCTCCGTGTGACATACAACCTGCCTCTAAAGAAGATGTAGAGACATCAGTTATCCCCCCTCCAACCGTGCAAATTGATTTTCAAATCAGTTAGCCGTTGGGTTACCCTTCATACATGCAAATCACTTGTTTGCCTTGCACATGTACATCCACGGGGACCAAATTGACCCTTATTACAAAATGAAATGGCTTAAGAGCCTTATGAGAAAACAAAAGAAAAGATGACCCTGCACTGCAGAGAATGTGCTCCTGCACCATTTACCAATTGGTATAACTAATTATTTGCATGCATGTAAAGTCAATAACAATTTTTACGCTAAGCACAAGGTTCGCCACCTTTCTATCCTTCGATAGGTTGGTTGGGATTATGGCATGGGTATAGGGCAGCCAGCAATCTCTCCTTCCCACCCTTCGTGGGTGGTGGCTGGCCAAGTGCCCCTATTAACACATAAACAAGTTTTGAAATTAAAAAAACATAATTATTATACATGTTCAGCCTCATGAAGGATTTGAACAACAACTTATATGAATATATATAACTTATATGGATATAAGTATATTCTCTTATAAAGGTTTAAGGATTATAAATGTCAAAGGTGCAATAATATCAACGCTATTAGATAAGGACACATTCTTACGATGCGATTACGGGGTTGAGCACTGCTCCCCTGGAAAGCATTGTTCATCGAAAGACATACATAATCAGATAAAATAGTCATAATACCTAATGCGGTAAAAGAACATGAGAACAAAAGGTCCTTGACAACTTTGCCAAACTCAACAAATGACTCAACAAGACGTTCTTGCGACCATCTTCATGTCGACAAATTGACATTAAAGATGTCGAGTAAAGTCTAGTTAACGAGTTGAAAAGAGAGTAAATAAAAGACTAGCTTGGGAGATATAACTCACCCTAAATGAAAAGATTCAAAGGATGAAGTTTGATACTAAGATGACTGTTTAACCCCTTTTTCCTGACATCTATCTCTTCCTCCTAGGTGATACTCTCCTTCCATCTTCGAAGGATGATTATTTTCTTGATCAAGCTCACCACCAAAAAATCATGATTAGTATATCATCATATGATCGATAAATCATAATAATTGAATAATCATTTCAATCTTGAAATCTCATATCTAACTAGCATTAGTTAGTTTCCTCATAAACAATGATTAATCTGACATTTTCTACAAACATCTAATCATTCCACTCTTAACTAATCATCCTGATTACCATGAAAAAGTAAGATTAAGCTAAATCACAAGTTGGGGATGTAACAGTTTGATTCTTTATTCCATTTCGAGCTTGTTTCTTCTTCAAAAGTTTGCTTCCCTTTGTGGTTGTTTGGTTGTCCTCTTCTTGCTACAATCTTTCCCCTTCCTCTGGAAATTTTTCTACCTTCTATTTACCTTTTCTTCTACTTTCAGAGCATACTAGTAAGCCTCTTTAATAATAGAAATCTTCAACATGCACATCTCATCCTGGCTATTGAATCTTAGTCGATTTATGTATCTAGCCACCTTCTCTCTGTCCATTTCATGATGTCATGATCTAATCACCATTTTGTATAATTGCTTTGTATACTCCTTTACATTCATGTCTTTCTATTTCAAATTTTGAAGCTTTTTGAGCAACTCCAACTCATAATCTCCCAAAATAAACTTTGCCTTCAATTTAGCAACCATCTATCTACACCTTGCTATCCTCATCTCACCATTCTCTACTCTTTCTTTTTGAAACTCTTTCCACCACAATGCAACATGTTACTTAAGCCTTGTTTGTGACAGCCTTACCCTCTATGGGTCTCTAACATTCTCAAACTCAAAATAGTCTTCCAACTCTCCAATCCAGTCTATCAGATCTTTAGGATTCAATGTGCCTGAAAAGTTTGGGACTTCCATTCTATGGCCTCTACTGATTTGGGCTATTGCTCTAGAAACATTTCCTCTCCTTCATCTGTTGGCTTTTCATTTTCTCTCGCAGGTTCTTCATCTACAACTTCCTCATATTTAACATGTGCATCCTCATGCTCTGGATTTCTTCTCAAACCTGCAATTATATTTCATAGCTCATTTCTCATTTCATTGCAAAATTCTTCTAGCATTTGTTGTACTCTTCTAGGAATCATCCTTCTTGGGGGCATCTTGAAATCCTCTCAACCTCTTCTTCTGTGAAGTTATTGTCTTCTCAGCTCTCCACAGCTATAGGACTCCACACCTACAACAACCTCTGGATCTTCAAAAAAACTTCAATCCTCACCCACAGATCCTGGCATAAGTTGCCGCACATTCAACGCTCTACCTATGCACTCAAGGTCATTGGCTTTGATACCATCTGATGCAGTACATAGATTCTCACATACACACAAAACCCCAATTCCATAGAGAAAGCAAATAAATTGCAAACAATAATCAATTGAACATAAAATTTGATTACCATTCATGGAACTAGAATACATAAATCTGAAACAGAAGTGCATCAAACATGAAAAGACATTACAAAATTTCATTACAATAAAATTGAAGGTAATCATTGTTCTATTAATATGCTCTCTCCTCATTTTCCCACCTTTAAGTACCTCCAAAGAGGTCCTCCATTCTGCTGTTCAAAACCCCATTGATGTACACAAACTCTTGATTAAAACCTCACTTAGATTTTCATTACCTGATCCCATAGAGATTTAGAAGCATTAGGGCGGCATTTGTTCAGGCAACTATATTTTAGTTTTTCAGTATTTTTTTCAGTTTTGTCTACATCCTAGTAATTGGCATTTTCGGAGGCCTTCGGAGTGGAATTTGGGGTCAAGACTTTCATCAGTTGCTTTGAGCAGTAGCCGCAAGTAGGCATCGACACAACTCAATCTAGCTCTTTAGGAGATCTTTCCAATGAGTCTGAAATGTCTAGATTTCGACTAGCTGGCTAGAAGTTATGACCCTACCTAGTGGGGTCCCGAATTCAGTAGTTTTTTTGAAATTTTGAAAAATTTGAAAATTTGAATTTTAGTAGTTTTGTCACCTTCCAACTATCCATTTCAAATTCTATGGATAAGGTGACCTTTCACATTCTTTCTCATTGTATATGATCAACTTTTGAGGCAATAAGAAATCCTCTTTGGTTGCCTGCAACGTTTTACAAGTTTTGCACATTGAGCATTTTGTTTATTTTCACAATACCATAGGCTCAACGCTAGGTATTGTTATCTAAATTCTCCATTAAAATTTAGATCAATGGTATCAGAGTGGTTCTCTCCTATATGTCACATCATCCACGGTCTGGTTATGAAAGGTTGGGATTGCAGACAAGAGACCCATCAGATTACCTACCCTTGAGACGCACACGACCAAAGATGGAAGAACAAGGAGATGGATCTGACCCTTTCAAGGAGCTGGTACAAGAAGCTTTGGAAAAGCAACATGAGGACATGATGACTAAATTCTCTTGAACTATCCAATGAAATCATCAACTAGAAGATGCAGCTGGAGCACCATTTCATGGTCACACCCCATTCAAGGTACAAGTAAATTTCAACATTCCAACTTTTGAAGGAAAAATTAATACAGATGTTGTTGATGATTGCCTATCAAAACTAGAGAAATATTTTTTTGTAAACCACTTCACAGATGTTGAAAAAATAACTTTTGCACTCCTCATAGTTGAGGACCATGTGAAACAATCTTGAGAGAATAGACTACTAGCCAGAGATGATGGCCTTGATAGCCAAGGATTTGAAACGTTGGAGGATGACAATCCCACATGGGAAGAATTTGTGGAATACATCAAGGAGGAATACTACCCTAAAAATTCATGAGGAGAAATACATACAGTGGCAATTACTTTGACAAAAGAAGGACCAATCTGTTCAAGATTATACAAATACATTTCATGCACTTTCAGCAAAATTGGGAATCCGTGATACAGAAAAGCATTAGGTATTGAAGTATCGCAGTGGGCTTCATCGATATATTCAGATAGAAATGGATTTATTACATATTGAGACCTTGAGTACCACCTTCAAATATGCAGTAAAGATAGAGGAGAAATTCAAACAAAAGGGGAAGAAGGATTATTCCTCAAACAATGAATTCAAGAGTGAAGGTGGTAACAAATTTGGTGGGAAACAAACAACCGAGGACTTCTCCTCACAAACCTCATCAATAACAAATAAGGGTAAGCAAAAGATGTGGTGTCAATTCCATAAGATCCCTGGTCATAACACTAAATATTGTCGTGCCACGAAGACTTTGTTGGCAGAAATTTGTCAAGGAGAGACGGAACAGGAGTTGCCGCCTACAAATCCTTGTGAACAAAATGATGGTGAACAAATCATTGAGGCTGACCCACATGCCATAGTTGCCACTACCAAAGTCATGCCCCATGAAGATGATGAACGCTTGTTCCACTCATAGATGTGGGTAAACGGAAAGGCTCTTCATTTCATTGTTGATAGTGGAAGCCAAAAGAATTTGATCTCTGCCGAAACTGTGAAAAGATTGAATCTGCAGACAACACGATAGCCACAACCATATCATATGGATGGGTAAGTTAGGGACAAGACATTCTTGTGAATAAACAGTGTCACTTACCTTATTCTATCAAGCCATTCAAAGATGAAGTGATATGTGATGTGGCACCTTTGGATGTATGCGATGTATTGTTGGGGCACCCATACATGTACAAGCACCATGGAGTCTATGAGTCAAGGCCATGCAACATTACCATCAAGTTGGGAGAAAAGAGCTATCGAATACCTAAGGCAAGTCCTGCAGAACCAATATCTTTGATTACTACAAAACAATGTAAGCGTTTGATTGCTCACACTGGAAAATTTGTCCTGCTAATGGTTCAACCTGAGGAGGCAAGGTCCGTTGTGGCCAGCAATCATACCAAAGTGTCCACTATGAAAACTGAACATAAACAGATGGAGAAAATATTGTTAACATATCAGGATGTATTCAATTCACCAACAGGGGTACCACTACACTGCCAAGTCAAGCATCGGATTGATCTAATTCCAGGGACACCATTACCAAATGGGCCACTGTATAGAAGGTTAGTTTTGGAGAATGAAGAAATCAAGCAACAAATTCAAGATTTGATCAAGAAAGGACACATTCGCCCAAGTGCTTCACCATGTGGAAGTCCAATTGTTTTGTCCAAAAAGAAGGATGGAACGTGGAGACTTTGTATTGATTATCGGGTTCTCAACAAGATCACTGTGAAGAACCGATATCTACTCCCTTGCATTGATGATTTGCTAGACCAACTCAGGGGGCAAAAATTTTCACCAAAATTGACTTGAAATCTAGATATCACCAAGTCCCAGTTGAGCCATCAGAGGTGTGGAAGATTGCTTTCAAATCCAAGGAAGGGTTGTTTGAGTGGCTAGTCATGCCTTTTGGCTTGACCAATGCCACTGCCACATTCATGAGATTGATGGATGATGTCCTCAGACCATTCATTTGTTCTTTTGTTGTCATCTATTTAGATGACATACTCATCTTCAGAAAAACATGGGGTGACCATCTGCAACATGTTCAACAAGTGCTTTCAACCTTGTACCAACACAAGCTATATGTTAATAGAGATAAGTGTTCTTTTGGTATGGAAAGTATTTAGTATTTAGGATACATTGTGGATAGAATGAGTGTTCGTGTGGACCCTGAAAAGATACAGGTTCTCAAGGATTGGCCATCTCCCAAAAGTCTCATAGAACTTTGTAGCTTCTTGGGACTAGCCAATTTCTATCAGAGATTTGTACTTGGGTTTTCACATTTGGCATGGCCTATGAATCAGGCACTAAGGGGAGGACCAAGGGAAAAATTCTGCTGGATAGAGGTACAACAGAAAGCATTCATGGAGTTGAAGAGGAGGCTATGTTCTGCACTAGTGCTAGCACTTCCAAATCTGCAACAATCTTTTTAAATTGAAACAAATGCTTCAGACTATGCACTAGGGGCAGTTCTCATGAAGCACAGGCACCCAGTTGCTTACCACAGTGAGACTTTCTCTGACACAGTGCGTAAGTACCCCACCTATGACAAGGAGTTGTATGCTATTGTGCAGGATTGCAAACAATGGAAACACTACATTCTGGGGAAGGAGACTATCATTCACATGGATCATAAACCTCTACAATTTCTACAAACACAAGGAAAGCTACAAAATGATAGGAACCAAAGATGGTCTACCTACTTGCAACAATTTCATCTTAATATTTGCCACAAGAAGGGAGCTACTAACAAAGTTGCAAATTATTTGAGTAGACCTCTGATCACAGCCCTAACAACAGTATTGGATTCTTGTGGTCACCACAGTATAGATTGGCCTCAGTTGTATGGCACAGATCCTGATTTTACTAAGATCTACAACAATCTAGTAGAGGAAAAACAAGCCACTAATTTCTACTTGAAGGATGGGATTCTCTGTCACATGGGATACCTATGTGTTCCAGCTAAGGAGTGGAAAAAGGTGATATGGGAGGCACACTACAACCATGTTGCAGGACACTTTGGGGTGGAGAAGACCATTGCTATACTTCAGGGGTATTTTTATTGGCCCAAATTGAGACATGATGTCATTTTATACGTCTGAGCTTATACTACTTGTGCCATTGCAAAGCCTACCAATCGTAAACAAGGATTGTATACACCTCTTCCAGTCCTTGACAAACCTTGGCATTCATTTTCAATGGATTTCATGTCTAGACTACCTTCTACCAGACATGGGCATGATTGTGTATATGTGGTGGTAGACAGGTTTTCAAAAATGGCTTTCATAGTGGCTTGCAAGAAAGGAGTCTTTGCGGAAGAAACTGCCAAGCTTTTCTTTGAGAATGTTTGGGTACACTTTGGATTGCCACAAACCATCATATCTGATAGGGATAGTAGATTTCTTAGCAGTTTTTGGTCAACACTTTGGGCCTTGATGGACACAAAGTTGACAAAATCCACTGCCTTCCATCCCCAAATAGATGGGCAAACTAAGGTGGTGAATCGAATGATCATTCACATTTTACAGATGTACCATTCCAAACATCCTTAGACTTGGGATGAAATCTTTCCATATGTACAACATAGTTACAATCAAGCACTAGATGGTTCCACAAGGCACAATCCATTTGAGGTATGTCTTGGCTACCAACCATTGACTCCAATTGATGTAGCATTACCAACTATGTTGAGTGGCCCATCAACACATTCGAAAAAAGAGGCAAACAGGGAAACTAAGTTTGTGGAGAAGATACATCATATTCAGCAACAAGTCCATGAGATACTACAATATAGTAATCAGAAATACAAGGACATGCATGATCAGCATCATACACCTCATCAATTTAAGGTTGGGGACAAGGTTTGGCTTCATATTCAAAAAGAAAGACTTCAAGGGCCTCGTAAGAAAATCTGTCCTATTTGATATGGTCCATACACCATCCTCAAACAAGTTGGTGAAAATGCTTTTGAACTCAATCTACCATCTTTTCTTGGACTACATCTTGTTTTCAATGTTGAATTATTGCGTCCATATTTTCCACCATTGTTGGACACTTCAGATGTTGCAGAACATATAATTTACTCAGAGTTGAATCCAAACACTACTGCCCCTCTCACATGTGATCAGATTATTGATGTTGTGGTGAAAACATTGAAGAAACAACATATTCCTCTCCATCGGGTGGTACAGGCAGGACAACTTCCACATCAAGGAAAATGGTTCACTAAGGACCAGATTGTGAAGAAATTTTCTCATCTGCTACAACACACAGGTGCAATGGGGCCCATTGCCTCTCAAGGGGGAAGCAATGATCTCACAGAGATTCAGAAGCATTAGGGTGGCATTTGTTCAGGCAACTATATTTTAGTTTTTCAGTATTTTTTTCAGTTTTGTCTACATCCTAGTAATTGGCATTTTTGAAGGCCTTCGGAGTGGAATTTGGGGTCAAGACTTTCATCGGTTGCTTTGAGCAGTAGCCGCAGGCAAGGCTTGACGCAACTCAATCTAGCTCTTCAAGATATATTTCCAACAAGTCCAAAATGTCTAGATTTTGACTAGTTGGCTAGAAGTTATGACCCTACCTAGTGGGGTCCCAAATTTAGTATTTTTTTAAATTTTGAAAAATTTGAAAATTTAAATTTTAGTAGTTTTGTCACCTTCCAACTATCCATTTCAAATTCTATAGATAAGGTGACCTTTCACATTCTTGCACATTGTATATAATCAACTTTTGATGCAATAAGAAATCCTCTTTGGTTGCCTACAACTTTTTACAAGTTCTGCACATTGAGCATTTTGTTTATTTTCACAATAACATGGGCTCAGTGCTAAGTATTATTATCTGAATTCTCCATTAAAATTCAGATCATTGCCAAACTATGGGCTTCTTCTACTATTTTTACTGCTCCCTCTTTCTTGAAACCTGTAATAAAAATTCTTCTGCTGGGCTCTCTTATCTTTTTTTATCCGTTGTGTGTTACATGAAGAAAATTGCCATCAAGAAGAGGCATTTCCAAAACTCATGAATGCCCAAAATGGGCATTTTCTTTCCCATATGCCCCTCTCTAATCTATTTTAATAATAATGATTTTTTCAAGAATATGCACCATCATTCCAATTTTCAACACTTCTTTATATGCCTTGTGCTGTTTTAAAACATTATATTTTGTTAAAGCCTTTTGGAAGAGGCATTCCTTCCTTCAAGGCGTTGGATTTTTTTCCTTTCTATTAACTCTACCTTTTCATTAAATGAAAATAAATCTATCATTAATGATATCAGAAGAATAGGCACCTATACTTCAGTTTGAACGCCTTTTTTAACTCATTAATAGATATGCATTTGTTGTTTTTAAATTTAGCCTCTATATGAGGCGTTTCATGCCTTATCTTCTCTCAAGATGTTGAAATTTCTAAATAGGCCTCCTCCTTTATATATTAAATGCTCCAAATAATTAAAATAAGAATATAAATAATACCTTCTGGAGCCATGTAAACAATTTAGAGAAAAAAATCATTTGGTATGATTGAACCAATTGGCGGAGTCGAGTGTTGGCAGATGAGAAAAATCAAAGTTTTCCGAATTGCCTTCAAGAATTTTGAAATATTAAATTTCCCATAATTCATGTTTGTATTAAATCTCTTGTGAAAGATTACATTCAACACTGAAATCCTTTGATTCCTTGATGCACTTCAAAAGCTTCTTCAATCTTCAAACATGTAAAAAACTTCAAAAGCTTCTTGCTTTTTTCTTCCAAGTCAAAAAAGCTTCTTGTTTTTTTCTTCTAAGTCTTTTACAAAAACTTCTTGCTTTTTTCTTCTAAGTCTTTTTCACAATTCAGCTCTCTGGAAAATGTATGGGGCTCTTAATTAATTCAAAAGCTTCTTTAATTCAAGAGCTTCTTAATCTGAAAGCTTAAAACTCAAATTACAATAAATTGTAATTGATAACATAGAAACCAATGTTCATGCAAATCCAAGTGCTCCAAATAGAGAAGACTGAAGTCAAACAAAGTCAAGCCTTTAGCTAATTGTTTGTCCTTGATGTGGGCGCCCAAGTTTGGCCAAGTTAACTTTGTCAACATCAAATATATTTCCAAATAAAATTAACAACAGAAAGTCCTCCAATTGGGCATCCAAATTTGCCCAATCACTTTCTGTTGACTGAAGTGATCAACACACATCAATTTCAATTTCATGCAAACAACATGCAAGATTGATGTCCCCAAAGTTATTTTGAATTACCTTGTTCTATACATGCAAGTGACATGCAAACACCAGATTCAACATGCAAATGATACCCATTATCTGAAACATTGAGATGTACCATCCTGCAAGTTTCTAGAGTTGGAGTGTTCTGCAAGTAATATCTTAAAATTGACATGCAACTGACATGCAAGCACATACAACAACATGCAATTGATACCCATTACCTGAAACACTGAGATGTACCATCTTGCAAGTTTCTGGAGTTGGAGTGTTCTGCAAGCAATGTCACAAAACTGACATGCAACAACATGCAAGATCATATAACTGACACACAACTACATGCAAGGTCATACAAGTCCATAGAAGTGACATGCAACAACATGCAAGTCCATAGGAGCAACATGCAAGCACATGCAAGTAACATGCAACAACATGTAATGACATGTAAGTAACATGCAAAAACATGTAAGTCCATGCAAGCTTTTCTAACCTCATGCAAGTAATATCAAATTCATGCATCTCTAATACTTTAGTTAACTCAAACATTATATCCATGCAAAGTGTCTCAACATTATCCACTCATGTACATAAAAAAACACAACTCCAAGTCTAAATATAAGTCCCCATCAAAAGGGGATCCCCAAGTTTAACTCCCACTTACTAGGAGTTATCAAACTCTCAAAATAGATTTAAGAGAAGTCAACAAAGTCTTCATGGCCCCCACTCTAAAAATAGATGCCCAAGTTTGACCTTAGCAATTAGGAATTGATTGCAAAAGTTAAAGTGATATAATTAATAAATAATTAATCTCTCAAAGTCCTTATATGTTGGGGAACACATTCCAAAAAATTTGGAGACACATGAATTGGTTAGGATTGCAAGTTAATGGCAACTTATCCCAACATTCTCCCACTTGACATTATACATTGCAATAACTCTAAATGATATAATTAAACTTTAAATCACAGGGAAAAACGTCCCTAGCCATCAATGTACCATTAATTCTTCAACATACTTTTGTGCTCCAACAAGATACCTAGAAAAGCAATCATGATAACCATCATCTCAAACAAGAACTCCTCACATCATGTCACCCATGATAAACAAGAAACAAGCCAAGGTGAAACATATCAACTGTCACTAAAACCTGTACCAATCTCAACATGAACACAATCATCAAATCATATAATAACACAAGACTCTGAGTGTCTACCACAGTCATACCAAATGGAAAAGCAACCACAACAAGTTGCTAGCTCATCCAAAATATCATACCTCAAAACCAGGGTAAACAAACCATCATAGGTAGAACTCCATGCCATCAACATACCAACCCAAAACTACAATCAAGTCCCTGTAAAACAAACATGCTGATCATCCATCCTACCATCTCAAAGCAACATACCAATGTACAAATGCCCAAAGACAAGGCCGACAAACAAAATTTGCAGTCTTCAATGCAAGTCTTCAATGCAGTATTGATAGTCCACATCCAAGTCTTCAATGCAACCAATGGGTAAAGACAACCCACTAAACTGCACAACTTGTAGATCCTAATAGTAAAACATGAAAAATCATCTTTACATTAATAACTTGCAAACTAAGACAACCAAGAAGATACCGTGACAATAAAGAACATATATATCTAGGAACTCCCACTGCATAGGTAATGTCAAATCTGAAAATAAGATCGCAAATCCTCCTATAGCACTTCTCTTAAAGGAAGTGGCCAACTCCTCTACCATATAGTGTCAAAACATATAATGATATGCATAAAACATCTCTCTTTACCAATCTCTGAATAACTCTCCCAAGTCCTCTTAACCAATGAAGAAAAAGATCAAGGAGCTACCAAATTATTGTTAACAACAATAACACTTGACTCCAATACAAACCTCAACTCCATAAACATGAGAACCTTTAAGAAGAAGACAATATACCAAGAAAGAGAGAAACTGCAAAATCATGCCATGTCTTTATACCACACTAACCTGTGCTAAATTGTGTAAAGTAAGATCTCTTTCAACACTCCCAAATTGAAAAGGTATCAACATCTAACATCCAAATTATGATAAAAACATGGCAACAAAAGATGCTAACCTCTCACTGAAAATAGATCAAACTAGACAAACATTCCCACAACAAAGGGAATAATCCTAAAAACCACAAACCATTTTTGTACCTCTCCAAAAAAAATCCTTAGAATTAGTTCCATAGATCAAGATCAAATAATAATGAGAGCAACATAAATCCATAAACCCATGCATCTACTTCTCAGCAATCCTTTTCAAGACTAGTGTAAAAGAGAAGACAAAATACATATAAAGAATGCATCTAATAATCAGGTGGCCAACACCTATTAGATCATTTACCTGTTGAGTAGACCAAGAGTAGATTGTCCTGGCATATAACACCAAGCAATAAAAGATTATAATAAAGACAACCTTCTCATAAGGTCTATAATGGACTCACATGCATTTCCAAGTGTAGTCTTCTCAGTCCTTTTGTTGACATCTCATAACAAGAAATCTTTCCAACACATATCTCTAAGTTCAAGAGATATCAAGCCTCACCCAAGTCGAGCTCTAGTATCCATGAATTTTCAGCAATCAATTCATGCCAACTTCAAATGCAATCTACATAATCATGAAGATCCAAGAAAATGATTAATACTTCAAAACCAAACAGAACTAACCAAACTATTGTCAAAATTCCAACTCTAGAATCAGGAATATATCATGACATCATGATATAACATCTTCTCAAAAGAAGATCATATGCTCCAATAAACATATTCTGCTCCCAAGAGCACATGTATCATGCCAAAAAACTCTAACTCATGATCAAGAGTGCATCATGACATAATACTATACATCTAGAATCAGGAATATATCATGACATCATGATCTAACATCTTCTCAAAAGATCATATGCTCCAATAAACATATTATGCTCCCAAGAGCACATGTATCATGCCAAAAAACTCTAACTCATGATCAAGAGTGCATCATGACATAATACTATACATCCTCTAAACCAAGGATCATATATCAAAAACTGATAAGTTATAAACTCGACACCTCACCAAAAACTCTAAGAGTCCTCCATGGAAAACCAAGATGTCAACACCTCTTCAAAAATATGAAGATCTAACATCCTCTATCAATAGAACCAAACATGTCAGTGAACCCTTACTTCAAACTAAAGGCATAATCCAAGAGCTTCTTATGACACCAACAACCATTGCAAAAGATCATCCATCTTCTAAAAAGATTATCACGGCTCACAACATTGCAACAATGACAGTTTAGAACCAATATCTTGAAACAAAGAAGATAAGATACATTATGGAACTGCAAAAAACTCCCATTGAAATTGATACCAAGTTATGCATGGTATCATGATCAAAATCATTACCAAAACTCCATTGAAAGTGAAAAAAGCTTCTCATGCAACATAACTTTACTACTATAAATTCCAATAAATAACTAAATCAGGTACTCCAAACTACCCTTTTGTCTCAATATAAAAAATACCAACGTAATCAAGGTGACCAAGAAGAGGCCTACCAAATAGAATCCACATCACGTTATTCACAAGATCTGTACACATGCAACATCTCATAGGAGAAAAACATGATTAGCGCTTCAACTCTTTAATAACTGAAAAAATAGATTCAACCCCACATCAGTATCATGTAGAACAAATGTAACTAGGTATAACATGTCGATTTCCAAGACTCAAACACCAGAATCAACTCTAAATTTGATTTACCAAATAAATCCACATAGGAGAAACCATAGATCATAAGAACCCAACAAGTAGCCTTGCAAATCTAAAATTGTTTCCATCCAGAAAGTATCTGAATACAATTTTCCACAGATCTACAAACCACAAATTTTGGTTAATAGGTAAAACCTGGAAAACCATATCTCTGTAAATCTAAAACCACTTAAACATCCAAACATTCACACCAATGAACACCATCAAATATGTCATCTGAAAATAATAGAATATCATAGATCTACAAACCCACAATCTTTTGAAACAGGAAAACCGTGAAAACCTACATATTCAAAATAATATGAATATGAGAAAGGAGAAACCAGGTTGTTTAGGAGTGTCCATATCATAAAAAATACCAACTCCACAACCTCCATACCACCAGTGATAAATCATCTAGTGCTTTCATGTAAGCATGGACTGAAACCATGAACCCAACATAAGCACTCCAAACTGTAGTCCAAGAAATGAGTGTTTTTCCATGTGATTAAGGTTCCAAAAATAACCATCCAACATAAACACCCTTTCACTGCACATGACCACAAGGTAAAGGAATAAAACCACCAAACAAGAGAATATACACATATTGTCAAAATGAAGCTCCAAATCACTACCACAAGATCAACTCCATAAAGATCCATAATCTTGAGCCTTACGAGCCCAACAAAGATTCTTTTGACAATATCCATATGAGAGGTAAATACCATGACTTGAAAACTCATAGATCTGCAAAACAATGTTAACACATAGAACTTTGCCTGCAACCAAAATTCCTTCAATACTTTAGAAAAAAGCATCCCTCTCTCACTACAACCAATGGCTTTGATACCACATGTTGGAAAAGGGAGAGAGAACAAGGTAAAGTTGCAAATATGTAGCTTTAAAATGTTTTCAAATTTGAAATTAATAGCATGAATAAATCTGAAAATTACTTTCAATTTAGATGTCAGAGTATTTCTCCAATTTAATCAATGTAGAAGAGAAGAAAAAAGCTTGCAAGAAGAAGACGAGTATTTACGTGGAAAAACCCCTAAGGAAAAAAACTCCACACCAAAGGTGTTTATGCTTGTACTAAATCTCTTGTGAAAGATTACATTCAACACTTAAATCCTTTGATTCCTTGATGCACTTCAAAAGCTTCTTCAATCTTCAAATCTGTAAAAAGCTTCTTGCTTTTTTCTTCCAAGTCAAAAAATCTTCTTGCTTTTTCCTTCTAAGTCTTTTACAAAAAATTCTTGCTTTTTTCTTCTAAGTTTTTTTTATAATTCAACTCTCTGGAAAATGTATGGGGCTCTTAATTAATTCAAAAGCTTCTTTAATTCAAGAGATTCTTAATTCGAAAGCTTGAAACTCAAATTACAATAAATTGTAATTGATAACATAGAAATCAATGCTCATGCAAATCCAAGCACTCCAAATAGAGAAGACTGAAGTCAAACAAAGTCAAGCCTTTAGTTAACTGTCTGTCCTTGATGTGGGCGCCCAATTTTGCCCAAGTTAACTTTGTCAATATTAAACATATTTTCAAACAAAAGCAACAGTAAAAAGTCCTCCAATTGGGCATCCAAATTTGCCCAATCACTTTCTGTTGACTGAAGTGATCAACACACATCAATTTCATGCAAACAACATGCAAGATTGATGTCCCCAAAGTTATTCTGAATTACCTTGTTATGTACATGCAAGTGACATGCAACTGATACCCATTATCTGAAACACTGAGATGTACCATCCTACAAGTTTCTAGAGTTGGAGTGTTCTACAAGTAATATCTTAAAATTGACATGCAACTGACATACAAGCACATGCAACAACATGCAACTGATACCCATTACCTGAAACACTGAGATATACCATTTTGCAAGTTTCTAGAGTTGGAGTGTTTTGCAAGCAATTTCACAAAACTAACATGCAACAACATGCAAGATCATATAACTGACATGTAACTAAATCTAAGGTCATACAAGTCCATATGAGTGACATGCAACAACATGCAAACACATGCAAGTGGCATGCAACAATATGCAAGGTCATACAAGTCCATAGGAGTGACATGCAACAACATGCAAGTCCATAGGAGCAACATGTAACAATATGCAACAACATGCAAGTAACATGCAACAACATGCAAGTACATACAAGCAACATGCAAGTAACATGCAACAATATGCAAATACATGAAAGTAACATGCAAAAACATGCAAGTCCATGCAAGATTTTCTAACCTCATGCAAGTAATATCAAATTCATGCATCTCTAATACTTTAGTTAACTCAAACATTATTTCCATGCAAGGTGTCTCAACATTATCCACTCATGTACATAAAAAAGTACAACTCCAAGTCTAAATATAAGTCCCCATCAAAAGGGGATGCCCAAGTTTAACTCCCACTTACTATAAGTTATCAAACTATCAAAATAGACTTAGGAGAAGTCAACAAAGTCTTCATACCCCCCACTCTAAAAATGGACACCCAAGTTTGACTTTATCAATTAGGAATTGATTGCAAAAGTCAAAGTGATATAATAAATAAATAATTAATCTCTCAAAGTCCTTATGTGTTGGGGAACACATTCCAAGAACTTTGGAGACACATGAATTGGTTAGGATTGCAAGTTAATGACAACTTATCCCAACACTTTCCACTTCACTAGATATTCTTCATATTTCCTGTTTCGAGTACTTCTTCCCACACGGCTATCCAAGATCTCTTCTATCTCCTCCTTTGTAGTAGATGTCAGGATACTCCATTGTTCTTCTGTTGGTCCATCCTATATGTCACCTTCATAATATTATATTAAATCAACAATATTAAACATAAGGGAGATGTTGATTCCACTCGACATCTCTACATCATATGTATTTCCTAAATCATGCTTCTTCAGAATCTTGCATGGTCCAAATTTCTTCATTTTCAATTTATTATATGTCCCCATTGGGAACCTTTCTTTCCTTAGGTGAACCATGACTTCATCTCCAACCTTGAACTCCTTAAATATTCTCTTTTGATCTGCCTTAGCCTTGTACTATGAATTCATCTTATTGATATGCCTTCTTACCTCCTCATGCAAGTTCTTTAGGTGCTCTGCAAAGTCTTCATCCTTGACATTGCTTTTCTCTCCTCTATCCATCTTCCTTAGCTCATAAGCATTTATTGGACTACTACCATATACAATCTGGAATGGAGATTTACTAGTACTTCTGTTGACAGAATTGTTGTATGTGAATTCCCTCAGTGGTAACATCAAATCCCATCCCTTGGGCTTATCTCCTACCAAGCATCTCAGTAGGTTGTCTAAAATCCTATTCGCCACCTCTGTCTATCCATCATTCTGCGAATGATGTGCAGAACCGAAGCTCAAATCAATCTTCAACTTCTTCCATAAAGTCCTCCAGAAATACCCAACAAACTTGGTATCTCAATTTGAAACTATGATTTTTGATAGACCATGTAGTCTTACCACCTCTCTAAAAAATAATTCTGCAACATGAACAACATCACTAGTCTTATCGCATGGAATGAAGTGTGCCATCTTTGAAAACCTATCAACCACCACAAATATGGAGTCATGTCCTCTCTATGTTCTCAAAAAACCAAGAACAAAATCCATGCTGATGTCTTCCCATGGTTTGCCTGGTACATATAACGGTTTATACAACCCTGTATTCTAACTTACCCCTTTGGCCATTTGACATATTCTATAGCTCTACACAAATTTCTTCACATCTTGGTGTAATTGTGGCCAATAGTAATTCTCACTAACAAGAGAAATGGTCTTACCTCGACCAAAATGTCCAGCCAATCCTTCACTATGCTTCTCCTTGAATAGATTTTGTTTCATGGAACTCCTCAGAATGCACAACTAGCTTCCTTTGAACAACATACCATCTTGGATCATGAAATACAACCACCTTGTCCTATCCAAAGTAATAGGTTCCAAACAAGCTTTCCAAGCCTCTACAATATCTAGATCTTCAGGATACAAACTTTGAGTTCTTTAAACCCAACAACCTCTATCTTCATCTCTGTCAACAAATTTTGCCTTTTTCTAAAGGAATATACAACTCTGTTTGATCTTCCACTCCTATGTTTCAAAATAAAATTATAACTCTGTAAAAACTCAACCCATTTTAAGTGCCTTTGGTTCAACTTCCCTTGAATATTAAGATATTGTAAAGCTTGATGATCAGTATAGAGAACAAACTCTTTTTGCAACAAATAATGTCTCCATTTCTTCAAAGCCTAAACTATAGCATAAAAATCCTGATCATAAAAAAAAAAATTTCTTGGCATCATTAAGCTACTTGCTGAAATAGGCAATGGGATTACCTTGACTCAAAACAACTCCTATAACACTGCCACTAGCATTGCAATCTACTTGAAACACCTCATTGAAATTTGGAAGTGCCAAAACAGGTTGCTCTGTGACTTTATGCTTCAATATATCAAAACTCTTGGCTGCTCCTATAGTCTATTTAAACGCTTTTCTATCCCCTCTTATTGTCTCTGTTAGGGGTGTGCAAATGCTACTAAAATTCCTTTTAAATCTTCTATAAAAACTTGCCAAACCATGAAAAGATCGTACCTCTATATAGCACTCCTTGTCGTGGGCTATTCAACAATAACCCTGACTTTTTCTGGGTCCATCTTAAGGCCCTCAGTTGAGACAACAAATCCTAGGTATACCAACTCTTTTGCAAAGATACATTTCTTCAGATTAATCAACTTCTCCTCCCTTGGCTTCTCTAAAACTCTTCTAATATGTATCAGATGCTCTTCCCAAGTCTTACTGAAAATCAAAATGTCATCTAAATAAACAATAAAAAACTTTCTAAAAACTCTTTCAATACCTTGTTCATGAGTCGCATGAATGTGCTCGGTGCATTGGTTAGCCCAAATGATATGACTAACCAATCATACAAACCTTCCTTTGTCTTTAAGGTTGTTTTCCATTCATCTCCTTCTATGATTCGGATCTGGTGATATCCACTCTTCTGATAAATCTTCGTAAAGTACTTGGCTCCACTCAGACATCCATTATGTCATCCATTCTAGGCAATGGAAATCTATACTTGATCGTTATCTTGTTGATGGCTCAGGAATCTATACACATTATCCACTCTCCATCTTTCTTTGGTGCTAATACTACATGTACTGCACATGGACTTAGGCTCTCCCTTATCAGTCCTTTCCTTAGCAGCTCATGAAGTTGTCTATTTGGATCTTCATTCTCTGTAGGAGTCATTCTATGGGCTACCTTTTCGACAAATTGGCTCCTAGTATCAAATCCATCTGGTGACTTATCTTCCTCAGTGGTGGTAAACCTTCTGGTACATTATCAGAGACAATGTCCTAAAATTCTTCCAAAAGCTGGTGTATCTTCACATTTCTCTTGGCCAATCTTAGGAATTAACACAAAGCAATGATGCTCATGCTTTGTACCATCCAAAATTTCCTACCATCTACCAAGAAAATTCTGGCAGTTCTACATACCTTTTCTTCCACTTCCTTCAAGGGCTTCAACTTATGACAAAATCCATCTTTTGTTAGGGAATAGGTGTTCACATGGCCATCATGGACAACACACCTATCATACTGCCACGAACTTCCCAATAGCATATGACATACATCCATCGGTATGATGTCACACAACACCTCATCATGGTAGTCTCCAATCTTGAACTTGACTAAACACTGCTCATTGACCAAAACTCTATGGTCCTTCTGTTGGGATAAGGTGCCATTAACCTTATAAATCCCATTATTGTATTATTCCATTTATTATTTGTAATTACCCATAAGGGATGTACAATTTTCACTGGTAGAAGTAAAAATTATTTACTATCCACGGTAATTATGGAGTTATTGCACGGTAAGTCACGAAGTTACCAGCGGTAGTTACGGGATGTCATTTACTATGGTAAATGGTAATTGGTTAAAGTGGGGTGCACATGTGGAGGAATAATCTATTTTTAGTGTTATGACGCACGTCATAGATGTCGTAAGAGGGTGTAAGAGATTCTATGACAATTGTAAGTTGTCATAAGAATCTATGACACTTATAATAGCATATGACGTGTCATAAGATGCTGTAAGTGGCTATTTTTGGCCCCAAGGCATTCAAGCTTGCATGGGCACATTTTTCCAAGTGTAGGATGCATGTATGACAGCATTTATGACCCCGTAAGAGCCTATTCTTGGCCATGGATGCCCAAGGTTGTATTGTTGACTCTTGACAAGTGTTATGGGCTTGTAAGAAGTCATTTAATGTCTTGAGGTTGTGTAAATTCTATATAAACCATAGCCTAGTAGATGAGAGATATATAACAGTTTACAGGTACCCAGGTTCTGCCAGAGTGAAGGTTGGAGGACAGAGGAAGTGAATGTATTTGTAATCTCCTTTTGTGAAGATAATACAACTTGACCTCTTTTCTTGGTGGAGATTTTTACTTGAAAGGGTTTTCTCCATGTTAAACACTTGTGTTATGTACTTCATTATGCTTCTAGTATATTTCTGTATTGTGGGTTTATGTTTTGTTACAATCTCCATTGTTAATAGCACACAATTAAAGATTGCTGAAATTTATCTCAAATCAAATTTCTATTAAATTAGTGTTGCTTTCATTTCTAACATTTGGTATCAAAGCCTAGCCAACTTTGACTCTTGGGTGTTAGTGTGGAAGCTGTAGCTACAATGGGAGATTTGGTTGTGTTTGTTTTGCAGATCTTGTGTTGTTATTATGGTTGCATCCACCGTTGCATCAACCTCTCAATTGGACATTGAGAAGTTCAACGGAATGGGGTATGAGTTGTGGAAGTTGAAAATGGAAGATTTGTTGAAAGAAAGAAACCAATGGTTGGTTGTTCAAAAGGAGAAGAATCTCGATGATGTCTCTCAAGATGAGTGGGATAGACTGGATAAGAAGGCACGGGGAACCATCTGGTTGTGTCTTTCAGACTTTGTCCTGTTGAATGTAGCAAAGGAAGAGATTGCATACAAGTTGTGGAAACGGTTGGGTGAGATCTATCAAGCCAAAAGTATGGTAAATAAACTTTATTTAAAAAGAAAATTATTTTCCATGAAAATGCGAGAAGGTGAATCAGTTGCAGAGCATTTAAATTCCTTTAATTTGTTAGTGAGCCAGCTTGATTCAGTGGATGTTGAGGTTAGTGAGGAAGATAAATGTATCTTACTTCTTTGTTCTTTCCCTGAGTCTTGGGAGAATGTTATCCTTTCTATCACTGCTAACCTTGCGGATTTGAAGTTGGATGCTCTTGTTTCAGTGCTACTGTCACAGGAAATGAGGAAGAAGAGTTCAGATAGTTCATGAGATGCTCTCAGTGTCAGGGGAAGGTCTAAGGAAAGAGGACCTAAAGGAGATCAGAAAGGGCCTAAGGACAAGTCCAAGGGCTGATCTAAGACTCTTGGTAAAAAGAACAGAGTTAAGTGTTGGAACTACGGTAAAAGGGGACATGTGAAGGAGTGTAGAAATCCCAAGAAATAGTGGGAGAGTGCTTCGGATAAGTCCTCGAATGCAGGTGAAGAAGTTTTACTTTATGCATGTAATCTTGTTTTTGATGAAAACTGGTTGGTTGACTCAGGATGCTCATTTCATATGACCCCGCATAAGGAATGGTTCTCCACATATGAGGAATATGATGGAGGTAATATCTACCTTGGTGAAAACTCTTCATATTCAATTGTTGGGAAAGGAAAGGTATTGTTGTGTTTCAGTGATGGGAGGATTAAAACCCTCCCTGGTGTTTTGCATGTTCCTGGATTAGCTAGAAATAAGATTTCAGTTTCAAAGTTGAATGATTTGGGAACGCATGTGACATTTGACAAGCATGGCTGTAGATTGGTGAGAGGGAACTTGGTGGTAGCGAAAGGGAAGAGATTCAGGAACTTGTTTAAGCTTGAAGCCACTATAGTTTGTAATGCCTCTTATGTTTCTGAGGCTTCTAAAAACACTTGTATGTTGTGGCACCGCAGATTGGGCCACACAAGCAATAATGTATTTAAAACTATTAAGAATAAAGAATTGTTGGATGGTTTCTCTTATTCTGATAAGTACTTTGATTTCTGTGAGCATTGTGTGTTTGGTAAACAAAATAAAAAATCATTTCCTTCAGGAAGCAATAGAGCAAAAGAGAAATTAGAGATTATTCATACGGATGTGTTTGGACCTGTGGATAATGAATCTATTGGAAAATCTCGTTATTTTTTCACCTTCATTGATGATGTATCCAGATTTACATGGATTTATTTTATGAAGCATAAATATGAAGTTTTCTCTAAGTTTAAGGAATTCAAAGTCTTAGTAGAGAACCATTCAGGTTTAAAGATAAAAATATTAAGATCTGACAATAGAGGGGAATATTGCTCTAAGGAATTTGATGAGTTTTGCAAGCATGCAGGTATAATCAAACAAAAGATAACTCTGTATACACCACAACAAAATGGTGTTGCAGAAAGGATGAACCGAACAATTATGGAAAGGGCCAGAAGTATGCTAAGCGATGCATAGTTGGATAAATGCTTTTGGGCAGAGGCTGTGTGTATTGCTTGCTACTTGATAAATAGATCTCCTTGTAAGGCTCTTAATTCGACACCTTATGAAGTGTGGACAAGTAAGAAACCTTCTGTTTCACATTTAAGGGTTTTTGGTTGTGAGGCTTTTGTTCATGTGCCTAAGGAAAAGTGATCTAAGTTGGATCCAAAAGTTAAAAAGTCTACATTCATTAGATATGGTGATAATGTGAAAGGTTATAAGCTTTGGAATCCAGTAACCCGCAAGACTATCTTTTCTAAAGATGTTATTTTCAAGGAACTTAGATCTATTTCTGAACCTGAGCAGCCAAAAGAAAAAAAAGAAAAGGTAAAGAAAGTGCACTTTGATTTAGAGTAGCAAGATGCACCTCAGGAAGAACATAATGATGGATTGGGGGGTGAAGAAGAAGAAGATTCAAGTAGTTCTGATGAAGATGAATCTGTTGTTACAGAAGAAGTTGGTGCAGATGATCATGTAGAAGAACGAGTAGAGTCTCTTACTCCAGCCTTGAGGAGATCCACAAGAAACGGAATCCAGTTGACAGGTATAATGTACCAGATTTCCATTGTGTATATGCTTTATTAAGTACCAATGATGAACCTAGATCCTACAGGGAAGCTATTTCTGCAGATGATAGTGAGTCTTGGCAGTTAGCCATGCAGGAGGAGATGATGTCTTTAGACTCTTGTAACACCTGGGATCTTGTTTGTTTGCCCAAAGGAAGAAAGGCCATAGGTTGTAAGTGGGTCTTCAAGAAGAAGTTTGGAGCAGACAGGTCATTGGAGAAGTACAAGGCTAGATTGGTAGCCAAGGGCTACTCCTAGAGAGAGGGAGTTGACTTTGATGAGATATTCTCTCATGTTGCTAAATTGACTTCTATTAGATTTCTCTTATCCATTGTTGTAGCTTATGATTGGGAGATTGAGCAAATGGATGTTAAGACTGCGTTCTTGCATGGAGATCTTGAAAAAGAAATTTATATGCAACAACCTACAGGTTTTAAGGTAAAAGGAAAAGAACATTGGGTTTGTAGGTTAAAGAGGTCTCTCTATGGTTTGAAACAGTCCCCCAGAATGTGGTATCAAAAGTTTGATTCATTTGTTTTGAAATTGGGTTTTGTTAGAGGCGAGGAGGATCATTGTGTTTACATTCATTGTGTTGATGATTCTACATTGGGTATTGCTTTGTATGTTGATGACATGTTGTTTTTCAACAATACTAAGGGTATGGTCAGTGAGCCTAAAGCCCAACTTTCAGGTGCATTTGAGATGAAGGATCTTGGTGCTGCAAGGTATATTTTGGGAATGGAGATCAGGAGGGATAGAGTTAACATAAAGCTTTGGTTGTCACAAAGTAAGTATGTGAATACTATTTTGCAGAGGTTTAGTTTGCAGGACTATAACCCAGTTAGAGTTCCTTTACCCATTGGTACTAAGCTTTCATTAGATATGTGTCCAAAGACTGAGGATGATCTTGAGGATATGTCTAATGTGCCATATGTTAGTCTTGTAGGGAGTTTGATGTATGGAATGGTTTGCACTAGACCAAATATTGCCCAAGCAATGCGAGTTTTGAGCAGATTTATGTCTAACCCTGGTAGATAGCATTGGAATTATGTGAAAAGGGTGTTTAAATATCTTTCAGGTGTTGATAACTGAGAGGGGGGGGGGGTGAATCAGTTATCCTAATTGTTTCCTTTATTGAACTTTCCTTTTAATTGATGCAGCATAAAATCAAACATAAAACATTAACCATAAAACAAGAAACACATGACACAGTATTTTTGACGTGGAAACCCTGTTAAGGGAGAAAACCACGGGGTGATTAACCCAAAATTATTCTCTGTTAGAAGAATAGGAAATTACAAAGATGGCACTTGCCAATTAGGGCTCACTGCTCGAGCATACTGCTCACAAGAGGCCCACTGCCTACAAGAAGACACACTGTCTACAAAGTGATGAGAATCACAGTCTTGAACTGATTGGAAGCATCTGCATATGCTGGAGTTCAGTTCCGGTTAGGCTCAGTACACTGATCTGCTGCACTTCATCTTTCCTCTGTTCTTTATTCTGCTATCTTTCACATACCGGATCCTTTTTGCTACCTCTGCTCTTTATCTGGACTTATTCGCATATCTCTCCACAACAACAACCCTTTCACAACTAAATCCATCCTCTATATATATCCGCACAAGTAATTTCATCACCTTTCTAGTCGGCATCCGGAACAGTCTAGTTTCTTATAAACTTTCATTCTGTCGGCTGAATCCTTCCTCACCAAGCAATGCGGATCAAGCATATACTTGTAGATATCATTAATCATGTCGGCCAAACATGATTCATGCCTTCACAACTTCTGTCATCATCAGTAACCCATCCGGAAAGCAGTCTGATACTCTGCCAGTCTGTTCTTCCTCTGTTTTCACTGTCTCTCAGGAATCTGGTACTCAACCATTCATATCTTTTTCTTTGTTCATCACCGGAGGCTAAATCCTTGGAATATACCACTCAGGGTAGTCCTCTTGACTTTCCCAAATCCGCACTGCACCAAGACACTTCCTCTGAGAGATCCGGACCAATCTGTCGGACCTTGCCACATGCTCTGTTCTTCTTCACCGGACCACAACATTCTTTATTCTGACTTCCGGTAGAGACACATTATGACTTGCGGATATGTGGGATGACCTTTGTTGCCATCAATGACAACAACCATGAATCCATATAGTGTCTCTTGCCAACAATCTCCCCCTTTGGCATTGATGGCAACACTTAGTGAAAAATGACTAAGTGTTTTCACTATGCTCCCCCTTTGCTGATGCTCTGTCTTTATATACAATTTCCGGAACTCCCCCTTAGTTGGATTCCTCATTTTTCACTGCTCCTCACTCCCCCTTTGACATCAATGGCAAAGGGTAGGGTCCGCACACCAAAATTTTCAAAAAATTTCTCTATATAGCCGCATATTTACATACTCACATGTATTGAAGAATGTCTGCAAAGGATGTCTGCAATTGGATCATTTCTGTAGCCCAACTTTGCTTCATTCTATCCAAAATTGAAATGTGACCACTTAGCAAAAATGCAAACGCTTCTGCCCGCTTGAGATCTGTCGGATCTTTTGTTTGGGCGGTGGTCTGAGCATCACTGATGGCCTCATGCATGGTTTCCAACTTAGGGATTATAATCCTTCTAAGTTCTCCCATCCGGTTGGTGATGTTCTTCCTTTCCTTCTCAAGATTTTTTATTTCATTCAAGACTGCAATGGTCTGACATTCTTGATTTATTATAGAGGAAGAGAGAGGATCAAAACTTTGAGATAAGCTTTGTAGCTTATCCTGTTCCTCTTTTATTTTCTTGTCAAATGCTGCTGTTGCCTTTGACCAGGATATACAAAATTTGTAGATGTCACCGCCATCCTTAAGAGCATTCTCTAAGCTCCTTATTCCAATGCTTACAATCTTCCTATCCTTAGAGATTAATTCTAATATTTCTGAAAATCTCTTATCCAAAAATTCCTTTCGGACCTTTTCTTCAGCTGATTTTTCTAAAGAATCAAAATGTGTATCAACACTGCTGACTAAGGTTTTTAGATTACCGGAAGTGGAGGCTGTCGGATCTATCTGGATTGATGGCATGATCTTTACAAGTATTCCGGAAGCAGCCTCTATCAACTCACAGTCTTCCATATGAGACTTCAGGAGCTTTTCATTTGCCTTGGCATTTGCAAATGAAGCTATCTTCATTGTTTGTACCGGAGAGAGAGAGTCAAAATCAAATGGACCTTTTAGAAGCTCCGGTTCATCAATCTCTAGAGTTTCTTTGCTCAAAAATTGTTGAACAGTTTGTGCAGTGTCTCTTGCCGGAGACAGATGTTTCTTCTCTTCTGCAGTCTTAGAACTGTCAACCTCTTTGTCTTTCACCACTGCTTCCTTCTCCTGTAATTGCTCTTCTTCTTTGGATCCGGAGACTGTAGGGGAAACCGGAGGAGAGATGCTAACTTGTTCATGGGCCACTTCTTCAGGAGCAGAGGGTCCCAAGTCCTCACTTGTCTGTTCAGGGCTCACTTCTTCTGGAACAGAAGATTCCAAATCAGCAGCTGTTTCTGCACCTAAGTCCTCTACAACAGGAAGATTGAACCTTTTGAAGGCCTTCCGGAGGATCTCTTCTGTTTCTTGGGCCACTTTGTCAGTCTCACCAAGCATGAGTTGATTCATCCTGGCTTTGCTTCTGAACTCATCTTTGCAGTCCTTGAAGATAATGTTCATTGTCTTGGGATCAATTTGAGGATATAGCTGAATAGCTATCTGCTCCCGGATCTCAAGATCTTTGGCATGAGCATTATTCTTTCTCACTTCCATTTCCTTTTCTAGGCTTTTAGGAATAAGAGATATTATTTCAATGAAAGCCTTATTATATATGTTAAGATATTTCACTGTGGCCTCCTGCAGAGTCTTTTGGTCGGCCTCACTGAAGTCATCATATGATTCAGTCATTGGTTGAAGGTTTCCATCCACCGTGACCGACTTGATTATGCTCTCTAGTGACAGAGTGGGCTTTTCAACAGTTACCTCTGCCATTTCCTCCTTGTCTTGGCCTGTGGAGGGCTTACTGGATCCTTTCTTTTTCTGTTTCTTTACTTCTCTTACTCCCTCATCTGATTCTGTTTCCTCTTCATCCTTTTGGCTTCCATAAGCCCTTGTGGCTTTTGCCTTTGATCTCTTACCGGATGCCTGAACTTCCGGTTTTGAACTTTTGGTTGTGGAAGGTGCAGGTCTCTTTGATGATCTGGTTCGGGTGGGAGTTTCAACCGGAGCACTTTCTTTGCTTTTCTCTTCTTCCTCGGCCTTCCTCCTCTTTTCCCGGCTGGCATCAAGTGCCTCCTTTGAGATACCTAGGCCTTGAGCAATGTGCTCTACTTCTTTTCTTACCTTTCTTTTAATCTCAGGTTCCCTGAGTTCTACATGTATTTTTACACTCAGCTCCTCAAAGGTTCCAAACCTTTCTGCCTTAGGATCTTTGGGCTGACTTAGCATGTGTTGAACATGCAGCTCCACTATCTGTTCATCAACTTCATACCCCATGGGCATGATCCAGACAGTCCTTGGCTCCACTGCCTCCATTAGGCACTGATCAGTGTCAACCATAAAGCACACTGAGTCCTTGTATTTCTCAATGAGAGACTGGGGAATTCTCTCTCTTGCTTGCATCATGCTCTGAAAGTTTTTGAAGTATCCCCATAGAGCTGAATTTCTCGCTTTTGCATCCCCAAGTCCATGCAAGTAGTCTCTTATCTGGACTGCAACAGGTTTGTCATTCTGCCATACCCATCCACTTGTTCCGGGTAGCTCATTCATGAAATAGAAGAATAGACATACAATAAGAGTACCATACTTAAAGGAATTCTTCTTATCCTTCTTGATTTTCTGTATGTTTTCCATTAATTGGCTTAGTAGTAGTTCGCAGAGATCATATTCTGCATTCTTTCTTAACATTTCATAAGCAGTGTATATTGCAGTTCCGGATACAGAATTCTCCCTGCTGGAGTGATAGATCTTGTATCCTATTATCATTGATGCATATTTGATATCCAGATCCGAAATATCTTCAATGGTCATTGCCCTCTTGTCAAATTTTGATCCGGTGGCCTCAGTTACAATGTTGTTCTTGACAGATTTGAGGATAGGTACCCCTCCGAAAGAGTATAGACCAGTTACTGCTCTAATTGCCTCTTTTGTAATCTTGCAGGGTCTATCTAGCCATAGAAAGTTGTCATGCATCCTGCTCAGTACATACCGGACCCATTCATCTTCTTCAAAGCAGGGGAAATGAATAAATTGCTCAAATTGTTTCTTCTGAATATCCTTATACTCTGGTTTAAGCTCAAAAGCATTGTCAATCAGCTGCTTGTGATAGAGGTCTCTTAATTTGAATTCCCCAAATTCCTCAATGTTTGCATGTATGTAAACCCTAATGTCTTCGGTGTGTAAAACTCCGTGAGGAACACTAGAGAAGGCTCCTAGTGGGTCTACCTCCAATGATTTGTAGGGATGTTTCTTGAATGAGGGGCGAGGTCTATCAGAGATCTTAACTATGTTTGGAGTAACCATTCTTCAAAGATTTGCAGTGAGGTAATGAAAAATGGAGAATACCTTATGCGCCTTCGGTTTGCACGGAGTGGTTGGATTGATTTCTTTATGCAATAGCTTCAGCAGGAGATCCTTGGTGCTTGATGAACCTTGTTGCAGAGCTCCACTTTTCACTTCTTCTCGAGTGCAGAATGAGCAAATGACCTTTGAGAAATCCCTTAAATTGCTCCGCGAACCCTAATATCTGTCTGCAATAAATGCTTTACCTACATCATTCCGGTTTGCCTTGTCTGGATAGTTTGGAGTATCCCGGATTGGTTCTGATCTGAGGATATCATCCGGATCTTTCAATCATGAATAAAATCGAGGTAACATATTACAAGAGCATCCCAAACACTCTGTCCAATCCGCAGAACAAGATAGTGCATTTCCGGATCTTTCCGGACCTTTTTGTAATCCTCTATCATACCGGAGCATCTCGTTGAACAGGTCTTATTTGATCGATCACAGCTTCTTCATAACTCCATGCGGACCTCTGAAAACTTGACTGAAGTATCTCAAGACTCATATCTACAAACCCTTTGATCCGCATCTTGTGCCACATCCGGCACCACTTGTTTGGCTGTGGGAACAAGATTTTCTTTGAGTCTCCCCCTGAGCCTGAGCTCACTTTTTAATTTCCAAAAGAAATATCAGCACCAGAGTCTGGTGCGGATCCAACCTCTACATTCTCTGAACTTTTCTTCACCCAAATCTTGCTCATCTGATTCCTAACCTCATCCGCATTCATCTTTTGTTTACCCTTGTCTTGATTCTGATTATACACCGGACCTCTTTTGTCCTGATTCTTGTTTCTGCAAACTTTAGCATTATGACCGGACCTATTGCAGATTTGGCAAATAACATTTCTTTGCATATTTGACTGATATCCTTTTGATCTGCATTGATTAGCCATATGACCTACTCTATTGCATGTGAAGCATCTACCTTTGAATGATTTGTTTACTTGCATTCTTCTGCATTCATGGGATTTGTGTCCATACCTTTTGCAGTTGAAGCACTGTCCGGAGAAGGATGAATTAATCTGATTCATTCTCATTCTGCACTGATTAGCTTTGTGACCAAAGTGGTTGCAGCTGTGGCAGTATCCATTGAAGGATGGATATCTTTGAGCATTTGGCTGTCTTACCGGAGGTCTTCTAGGCCTGCTTCTTGGATTTTCTGATCCAAGATTCTTCTGACCGGATCCGGAGCTTTCTCCTTTCTCATATCCCAAACCATACTTGTCATCTGTCCTCTTTTGACTTCCAAGGAGAACTTCAAGTTGAGCAGAACTTATCTTGAATTTCTCTTTATATTCATTTGCTGTTTGAAGGTCTCTTTTGAGAGAGGCAATTTGATCCTCAAGTTTTCCTTCATTATCTTTGGCATCTTCAAGATCAGATTCAAGATGTCTGATAATCCTGTCCATCTGGTGGCATTCTTCTGATTTTTCTTTAAGAGATTGTCTTAGATTGTCTTCAGCCTTTCTTTTTTCTTCAATCTCTTGAGTAAACTTTATAGTTCCTGATTCCATTTCATGTCTTAACATAATGACTTCTTTTGATAACTTTTCACATAACTTGGTTTGCTCAGTCAATTCTTCATTTGTATTGCTTTCTTCACTTTGTCTTGCCAACTGTTGAAGCAGCTCCTTTCTCTTTTTCATAGAGAGACTTAATTTGTCTTTTAATTCTCTCATGAATTCATCAGCCTGTTTGAGTCTTTCCTTTAATTCAATGACTTCAGAATTCGACTGTTCAAGATCCTCAAGAGCAGTCTTGAGTTGCTCCCTTAAACCATATGCATCCATTTGAAATCCCAGATCTTCCTCAAGCTGTTAGGCCCTATTAGGAGGAACTTGGCTCTGATACCAATTGTTGATAACTGAGAGGGGGGGGGGGGTGAATCAGTTATCCTAATTGTTTCCTTTATTGAACTTTCCTTTTAATTGATGCAGCATAAAATCAAACATAAAACATTAACCATAAAACAAGAAACACATGACACAGTATTTTTGACATGGAAACCCTGTTAAGGGAGAAAACCACGGGGTGATTAACCCAAAATTATTCTCTGTTAGAAGAATAGGAAATTACAAAGATGGCACTTGCCAATTAGGGCTCACTGCCCGAGCATACTGCTCACAAGAGGCCCACTGCCTACAAGAAGACACACTGTCTACAAAGTGATGAGAATCACAGTCTTGAACTGATTGGAAGCATCTGCATATGCTGGAGTTCAGTTCCGGTTAGGCTCAGTACACTGATCTGCTGCACTTCATCTTTCCTCTGTTCTTTATTCTGCTATCTTTCACATACCGGATCCTTTTTGCTACCTCTGCTCTTTATCTGGACTTATTCGCATATCTCTCCACAACAACAACCCTTTCACAACTAAATCCATCCTTTATATATATCCGCACAAGTAATTTCATCACCTTTCTAGTCGGCATCCGGAACAGTCTAGTTTCTTATAAACTTTCATTCTGTCGGCTGAATCCTTCCTCACCAAGCAATGCGGATCAAGCATATACTTGTAGATATCATTAATCATGTCGGCCAAACATGATTCATGCCTTCACAACTTCTGTCATCATCAGTAACCCATCCGGAAAGCAGTCTGATACTCTGCCAGTCTGTTCTTCCTCTGTTTTCACTGTCTCTCAGGAATCCGGTACTCAACCATTCATATCTTTTTCTTTGTTCATCACCGGAGGCTAAATCCTTGGAATATACCACTCAGGGTAGTCCTCTTGACTTTCCCAAATCCGCACTGCACCAAGACACTTCCTCTGAGAGATCCGGACCAATCTGTCGGACCTTGCCACATGCTCTGTTCTTCTTCACCGGACCACAACATTCTTTATTCTGACTTCCGGTAGAGACACATTATGACTTGCGGATATGTGGGATGACCTTTGTTGCCATCAATGACAACAACCATGAATCCATATAGTGTCTCTTGCCAACATCAGGTACTCCTGATCATTGTTTGGTTTATTCTGGTATTGATAGTGCTGATAAATCTTTGGACATACAGGGTTTTGTTGATGCAGATTGGGCAGGTGACTTGGATAGTCGAAGGTCCACTAGTGGCTATGTGTTTACTTTGTTTGGAGGAGCAGTGAGTTGGATGAGTAAGAGGCAGCCCACAGTTGCTTTGTCCACCACAGAAGTAGAGTATATGGCTGCTACTCATGTCTCTAAGGAGTCAGTTTGGTTGAGGAGACTGTGTACAGGTATTGGTTTTGATTGCATGATCATTCAGATTGGTTGTGATAGCCAGAGTGCTATCTATTTGGCCAAGAATCCCATGTATCATGCTCGGACTAAGCATGTTGATGTTCAGTATCACTTTGTTCGAGAGTTGGTTGCAAATGGAGAGATGGAGCTAAAGAAGATAGATACTCAGGAGAATGTTGCAGATTCATTGACTAAGCCTGTGAGCACAGAGAAGTTCGTATGGTGCAGAGAGGCCATGGGCCTTGTTTCTAGTGCCTGATTATTTTTCATTTGATTTCCTATGGGTTGATTTACAATGTATAATGTCAAGTGGGAGAATGTTGGGATAAGGTGCCATTAACCTTGTAAATCCCATTATTGTATTATTCCATTTATTATTTGTAATTACCCATAAGGGATGTACAAGTTTCACTAGCAGAAGTAAAAATTATTTACTGTCCACGGTAATTACGGAGTTACTGTACGGTAAGTCCCGAAGATACCAGCAGTAGTTACGGGATGTCATTTACTATGGTAAATGGTAATTGGTCAAAGTGGGGTGCACATGTGGAGGAATAATCTATTTTTAGTGTTATGATGCACGTCATAGATGTTGTAAGAGGGTGTAAGAGATTCTATGACAACTGTAAATTGTCATAAGAATCTATGACACTTATAATAGCATATGACGCATCATAAGATGTTGTAAGTGGCTATTTTTGGCCCCAAGGCGTTCAAGCTTGCATGGGCACATTTTTCCAAGTGTAGGATGCATGCATGACAGCGTTTATGACCCCGTAAGGGCCTATTCTTGGCCATGGACGCCCAAGGTTGTATTGTTGACTCTTGACAAGTGTTATAGGCTTGTAAGAAGTCATTTAATGTCTTGAGGTTGTGTAAATTCTATATAAACCATAGCATAGTAGATGAGAGATATATAACAGTTTACAGGTACCCAGGTTTTGCCAGAGTGAAGGTTGGAGGACAGAGGAAGTGAATGTATTTGTAATCTCCTTTTGTGAAGTTAATACAACTTGACCTCTTTTCTTGGTGGATTTTTTTACCCGAAAGGGTTTTCTCCACGTTAAACACTTGTGTTAATGTGCTTCATTCTGCTTCTGGTATATTTCTGCATTGTGGGTTTATCTTTTGTTACAATCTCCATTGTTAATAGCACACAGTTAAAGATTGCTGAAATTTATCTCGAATCAGATTTCCATTAAAGTATTGTTGCTTTCATTTCTAACATCTTCTCCAACCATGCAATCTGATATGGATGTGGATGCCTTCTCGTTGTCAACTTCAACTTGTTAACCATCTCCTCTAAGACAAGATTGTCAGTGCTTCCAATGTTAATAATAATATCACAACACTTACCTTCACACTTGCACCTTGTGCGAAATAAACTCTTCCTCTGATCTAGTTCTTTCTCCTCATTTAACAAGGTTCTTCTATCAACTAGGGCTTCTCCCCTTTCAACATCTTCAGAATGATTAGACTGCACATCTTCATCTACATGTGCAACTCATGCATTACCTTCAGGTCTTCTACTTGTCCTTCCTTGATGTTGCAAACACTCATATGCTTGATGTCCTTCTTCTCAACATTGGAAACAGGTTCTTTTGAAACCTCCTCTTCCAAGTCCTTGCCCGTGTTTGCCTCTTCCTCTTCCTCTTTGCTCACCATTATTTTGGTCACGAGGGCGGTAGGCATTATCTCCTTTCAGATTTTGACTAGTGCCTGCTTCTTCACTTTTGTTTTGATCTTCATTTTGTCCTTTATAGGATCTTCCACTAGTCCTTTCGCCATGACCTCTTCCTCTTTGCTTGCTTTCAAATCTTTTATTCAGCTTCTCTTCCACCTTCAGGGCAAATTGGTACACATCTTCTATGGTGGTCATTCTGAGCAGGCTCAACTCCTCTTGAATACTTGGCGTCAATCCATTAATGTAATGGGCTACCTTCTCCTTGTTGGTCTCTGCATGTCATGTCCTGATAATAATCTTATAAAACTCTTCTGTATACTCCTTAACAGACTTGTTACCTTACTTCAATCCTTGTAGCTTCAACAACTCCAACTCATAGTCCACAGGAATGAACTGCTTCTTTTGTTTGTCCACTATCTGATCCCATCTGGTAATCTTTCCTTTTCCTCTTCTATTTCTCTCTAACTGGACCTCCTTCCACCAAATACTGACATGACCCTTCAACTTTGTTTTTGCAAGCTTGACCCGTTTTGGATCCTCCACATCTTCATACTCAAAATATTCCTCCATATCATTTATCCAATCAATAATATCTTCTGGATTTAGATCCCTAGAATAGGTAGAGACTTCAATCCTAGGCCTCTTTCCAATCTTCAAAATGGCCCCTAACAACCTAACTTGCACAGGATCCCCTGCATCATCTTGTTCTTCCTTGGATAGTTCTTTTTCTTCAGCTTCATCGTCACTTTCTTCTCTTATTCTTGTCTCAAACCCTCTTCGTAGCTCCTCTTACAATGCATTGATTTGCTTTTGCAGGGCTCTAAAACCCTCTTCGTAGCTCCTCTTGCAATGCATCGACTTACTTTTGCAAGGCTCTAAAACCCTCTTCTATCAAAGCATTTCTCCCAGCACCACCACGATTCCTTCATGGAGGCATTTTTTTAGTTCTACAACAAACCCATAACCTCAGTTGATTTCTATAGCAAACCCACAACCCCAGGTCCTAGTGCAAACTGCCTCACAATCAGTAATCTGTCTACACACTCCGAAACTACTGCTCTGATACCACTTGATGAGGGGGTCAATCCCATAACACACAATAACACAAATTGCACATCGAAAATAGGAATGTTATTTTATTGATTTGGACAACACATTACATTATAGAAACTAAAATCAAATCAGAGGATGAATCCTCAACATGTTGCAACACACTAGAGCTTCCTTTTTCTAGATTTAGGAACCTTCTGCCTTTTGTAGCTTCAAATCAGCTAGGGTTTCTATTTTCCCTCCTTTTATTGACTCTCCACTTTCCCCCTTTTCTCGACTACCCCAAAGGATGCCCAAAACTAGTCATAAATATCCCATTTTGGCGCCTTCCAACCAAAATTTTGAAATTTGTAACTCCCTCCAAAAGTAGGTCAACTTCAGGAGCCATAACTTTTGATCTAGGTGTCTGATTAACAAACCATTTGATGTGTTGTAAAGATTGTGAAGTACTCTACATGTTAAGAACCTTCAGTTTTCTGTGAGCTTTCCAATGCATCAAATGGTTTGGCAATCGGGCACCCAGTTCAAAAGTTATGGCTCCTAGAAGTTGTGCTACCTAGTTTCTCAATTTTAAAATTTGAAAAATTCTTTCTTGGGCGGGAAAAATAGATAGTTGGGTTCATTTTGGCTCCCAAATGGGAGTTACACATTTCAAAGCAAGTCGACATAATTGGGGAAATTTTACTAAGTGGTGTTGATGCATATTTATAGCCCATTTTTAATAGTTCTGAGGGGGTAGTAGGAAAGGGAGTTATTGGCAAGTCATGTTCATGCGAATAAGGAGGTCAGTAGATATCCAAAGATAACTCCAAAAGGCTCTGTAAGTCAGATATTTCTGTTGCAAGATAGCCCATATTGTTGTAGTAAGAGGGCATATGACCCTGAGAATTGTATTTCAGATTTGTAGCCTTTTACAGGCAAGCTTAATGAAGAAATTATGAAATAGTTTGCAGTTTTCTTAGCTAATCTTTCTTGAGGTCTTGTTCGTGTCTATTTGAAATCTTTAAATTGTTGTTATATGTGTTTTGAGTGGAATCCACCCTCATCAAAATGTTTGTGCAATTATGATTTGGTTTGAGACTAACAAAACTCAAAGGCACTAAAATGGACACAAGATATGATGACATGAATGAACATAACTATTTTTGACATTTTGATTATAGAAAAGACTACAAAAATGCTCAAAAACATGTTCCAAAAAATTATGTCAAAAGTATGTGCTAAAATGGGTATAATTTGTAATGTCAATAGGGTATGCAATTTTAAACATTACACTAAGCATATAGATGTACACTATCACTTGGTTTGTGAGATGGTTGAGAGTGGTAAGGTCATGATTCAAAAGGTGTGTACTCTTTATAATGTTTTAGATTCCCTTACAAAACTAGTGAGAACAGATAAGTTTTGGTGATGCAGGAAGGCTATGGGCCTTTTCTCATCCTATACTTGACTTTTTTTTAATTTCTCACTATGTCATTACAATGTATAATATTAAGTGGGAGAATGATAGGATTAAGTGTGATATTAACCTTACGATCTATGTCTAATGTTTCTATTTCCAACATTCTTGGAATAGAGTACTTGGACGTCCATGTAGGTTGTTGAAAGATTATTTCATTATTATTCTTCTCTCAAATTCTCATGATATTATTATAATGACATTAACAAGGGAGGTTAAATTTGGTAGGAGTGACAGTCATCATCATCATAATAGTAATTGAGCATCTCTCATGGATTGCTTGGGAGTTACTTTTGTTATAGTGAAGCATCTTGTTATGATGGGTGGACTCGTTATTAGTTAGTGGCTTAATGGTAGAGTGATAGACTTGGGAATGTGTGCCTACTAACATTTATTGGTAAAATATGTTGTATTGATGGATATCTATCTTGAGTGTTTTCATAATTGCACATTAGGGTGTGGGTTTTTGCTTGTGGACCGTGGTTTTGGTGGCCACTTGTTTTAGAAACCATTTGTGGTTTCTTTCTCTTATGGGTTTCTCAATCCTCTATAAATTAGATCCATTAGATAGAGGTTTCATAGCATGTGTTGTAGGTGAAACTTACCATTATGATGCCAGAATGCTATTAAATTAAAGAGTTTGAGTAGATTGTATTAATATAAAAAGTTTGCTCTTGATTAATACAAGCTTGGTATTTCTTTGGTGGTGGAGTTTTTTTTCGAAAGGGCTTCTCCATGTATATCTAATGTTCTTATGGTTTGCTAATTTTAATTTGTTGATATATATTTATTCATGCTTCTTCATGTTAATTTGATAGTTAATCACATGTTACCTTAATCAATTAATCAAATTTGTTCACTATTTGCATATCCTTTCATTGTATATATTTACCCTAATCTCAACACCCCATTTCCTCCACGTTGTCCTCTTTAGGTAGTCTTTCTCTCCTCTGCTTGCCTTGAATGTTGTTCATGATTTGGAGACAACCTACAATCATGGAAACAACCTACAATCATGTTGAGACTTCACAAAATTATTGTTAGAGAAACTTTTGCCTTTATTGGGTTGTCCTTGGTTTGTGCATGATGTAGACTCATTTTAGCATTAACTAATCTTTATGCTCCCATATCAAGGCCCTCATATTAAGGTATTTCCTCAACCATAATGGGTTGGATTATTCCTTGACCTTTCTTGCCAAGTCTAGTTCCTTCATAGCTCATATGAGTTAGCAAGTTGTAGCCTCTACCCTTGGTACATGCTCTTCAAACTTGCCAATGGATTTATCAAAAATAATCTTTTGAAAGAAAACATGCTCATGAGGGCCTCCTTTGCATACCTCATTAAGCAATTTTTCTTTTAGAGTAGAGGCTAGCCCACTTTCCTTTGTAGGCCCCTCTCTCTTTTCTCCTTCATATTGAAGTTTTAACAATATTATATCTTTCACCATCAACTCTTGGTGCATTTGCTCAAGGATTCCAATGTAGAATTCCCCTTTGTTCTCCTTGCTAGCTTGCAACTCTTTATTTATTTCTTCCAAGTGATGCACTTCCTTTGAAAGAGCTTTTTTATTAGATAGCACCTCCTCATTTGATGGTTGGAGATCCTCTACCTTCTTCTTTAGTGATTTTTCATGGTTGAATTGTGTAGCCAATAAACTTTACAACACCTTGTCAAATATTTAAATATATGGTATACACACAAATTTCCTATGTGTTACCAAAATTCATACAAGCCTCAAGGAAATTGTTGCTATGATACCAATTGATGCATAATTGACTACAAAACTAAGATTGTATAAATTAGCAATCAAATAATTTTTAATCTGTACTAGATATTAGTTGAATGGAATCCACAAATTTGGAGATTATAGTATACAATCATAAATAGAAGACAACTAGCAACAATCAACACTATAGACAAACACAAATTTTTATCTTGGAAACTTTTAGAAGAGGAAAACTAATTAGAAGACTTGACAATCACACATCTTTCGAGCATTTCCTTGGAATGAAAACATTTACATGTGTGAGAAACTCACTCCATGTGTTTCCTATCTTCTTAGTGCTCTATAGCTTTGAATACTTCAACCATACCAAATTGTGTAATCATCTACTTGGAATTTCCTTCTTGAATGTTGTACTCTCACTCTATGGATTGTGTTTGATAGATTATTTTCAATCCTCTAGTAAATTTACCTTTTGAGCCTTATTAGTTGTTTATTTAGTGCACCCAATTTACTTAATTACAAACTTATGTGAGATAACCTCAAGAGAACATCTAATTGTCCTATTACAACGATTTCTTGGCATGGTCTATTTATAGAGGGAGCATTCGATAAGGTCAAAGAGCTAATTATATTTTTTAACAAAAGAAGAACTAAAAAGAAGAAGCAAATCTGATTTGTCTCATAAACTATTTTTAACCTTGTGGAGTTAAAAGTTATTCTATTCTATTCTATTTTCTTTATAATATCTTAAAATAAAATACAAATCTAAAAATTAGATATTATGGAATTAAAAATATATATATATAAATGAATGATAAATCATAATTCATAATAAACTAATCTATGCTTCTTAAATTAAGAACAACTGGGTATACCGGACTCATAGAACTCTTTTATTTGTTTGTGATATAAGCAACCAAAGCAGCCATGAGATTGGCATTTGGCATGCTTGAACTATATTTACATTTGAAAAGGCTATCCTATACATAGACAGTGGAATTAGTGAGTGTACGTCAAGAAAGGCCATTTTCATCATGCTCGAAAGCCAAGCGGGCAGCAATGGCAGAATGGTACATCCCATCAGGCCCTATTTCTGTTGCTCGCAGCTGTCGTCTCAGCCACTTTGCCTTTTCCTCAGTTATCACCATTGCTCCTCTTTTACTCTTCATTTCCTCTTCCTCTTCCTCTCTATAACACCATTCCCGAGAATGTGAAGGCGTAGCAGGCCTTCTCCGCAGAGCTGTCTTCGATCCTACCAAACAACTTTTGTACTCCACTAAGAAAGAGCACCTCACACCTTGTAATGTCGTTGCCGCCATCACTGCTCAAAAAAGTAATTGATAAATATCTCTGAATGCTCTAAAGCTGCTGTTTTTATGATAACATCTCAAATGTCTAGACATATATAGCGAGAGAAAACGTGGGTCAATGTAGAACGCGTATTATTTTTCCTTCTCTGGACGGACCAAATTCAGCGTGTGCTGTATCAAAGAAGCTCCGTGGAAATTGTGTAAGAGTGTTTTAATTGCTTTGGAACGCGTAGAGTAGAAGATAAAACGTTACAACATTATACGCCGCAAATGTCGAATCAATGAATCGTAGGCCAGTTGAAATATATGGTATGAGTGATTATTCACGTTGAAATTAATTCGCAATCGGACAAATATTCGTCGGTCCTATGATATGATGTATCCTTTACACCATAGTCTAAGCCCGACATCATTACGAGAATATACTCCACAAATGTTAAATCAAATTTATAGCAGAGTACTTGTTCACGCGGAGATAAATCCACACCTTTTTCCCAATTGGTATCAATCCACTATACCACAACTGGCATACGATTTAGCTTACAACTTATATCAATTGGCTTACAACTAGTTATGCATTCATTTGCATTTATTTAAATGCATTTGCACTTATCTCATCTTTATTTAATTGTTGAGCTGCTGCTCATATGGATCAGTTACGACTCCCCTAGGACTTTCCATTTGTTGCTGGAAGTGCTCTGCTACTGGTCCCTTGTGGCCAGCACATCGTCAGTCAGAGGTGTGGCTTACTTCCGACATATTTTAATATTTCTTTACATTTGTTATTATTAGTTATTTATTGTATTTGTATTTGTACTTTTTTTATATATAATTATTCTTTCTTTTGAGATCTTCTCTTCTTTGTCCCAGGACAATCTTGAGTGTCTTGGTATCAATTTCAAGTGCACTCTACTTAAAGAGCATCCACGTCAATGGTCAAATAGTCAATAGCAATTTTACACCTTATCCAAAATAAAAAGTGGTAAATATTTGTCCTATTTTTAGTGGTCAAAACTGACCTCTGACTATTGAAGTGGATGATGTTTAAGAATAGCCTTCCAAGTGCATTGGTATCAATTCCAACTAGTGTAGGATTGACTCCAAATTTAAAATTCGAATTCTTAGATTCTCATCCTTTTCACTAGTCACTCTGAGCCGACTTGGTACACATCTATGCGACTAATTGTTGTCTTGATATTTAAAGACATTGATTTGTGCAATTAATTCATTTAAGTCTTCAAGGAAAAATTAAGAAGAATATTCACTTTAAGGACATTTCAATTTTGGAGCTTAAAAGGAACCTTAATCTACATCAAAATTCATATGGGCCATCCATAAGTCTGTGCATGTTGTCTTCAATCATTTGTTTAAAAATTGTAACACTGGTACAAAAAGGGGGTTAATCTAGGATAATTTGATCCTAGAGAAGCAAAAACATACACGGTTGAATCTAGAAGCACTTTCACTTATTGTCATGGATTGTGGAAAACTCATGCCTACTATTCCCTAAAGGAAATTTTTAATACTAATATCCTTACTCATCAACAAACATCAAAGATTATAATGAATCAAGTTTCAGAAGTCAACTAGTTGCTAGATTAGATCTGCACATCAGAGATTGAATCAACATGAAAAGGTCAAACTTGAGCTGCTCAATATTGATCCACGTAAGATTTTGAGTCTATTGCACAATAGGAGCATCAATTTTCGAACTATGGTGAATTGATTTTGTGCATCTTTAAGATTTATGTCCACTCATCGAATTAGGAGAACAAAGTAGGTACCTATCTATTTGTATTTAAATTCTAAAAATAAATATGTAATTAGCCTAGATTTATGTGATTACTGATTGTACTTGTGTCTCTAATGATGTTCCTATGAGTACAGTGGTTATTGTTGTCATGGAGAATGAAAATAAAGAATATATCATGATGAATATGTAGCCCAATAAGAATTTACACAAGAGATAAATAGCGTTGCAAGTATGTGCCTAATCAGTGTTGTCATTGATGTCAACATATCTGTGTTGTCATTGGTGTCAACTGTGCTCTTACTTTGTTGAGGATATTGAGAAAATTAGCCCCTCCAGTGATAACAATGTGTTGCAGTAGAAACAATGCATTACATACAGAAGAACAGTCCAGAAAAATGCTCTACATTTCCTGTAGAATAAATATCTTTACCTACGGAGTGGAAGTTATTTAGAAGCATGTCTGAAGATGTTATATTCTAAGTTTGAGCCTCTAGTATGAAGAATTGAGTGAGTTATGTTCACCAGAGTGAAAACAATTTTTTCTATGTGTTTGGTGGTGACAAGGAGAAATTGTTTTGCTTCGCATTCCTCCGCATTGAAGTATTTTGGTCTGTGGTTCTAGAAGTAAGTTTGTGATGATGTTAAATGACTTCAAGTGTAATGGTTCATGATTTGGTGGTCCGCAAGCTATCTTTTACTCATGACAGTGGCTGACAGTGTTGTTCTTGTGCTCCGGTTTGAAGAATCTTATTGATTAAGTTGTTAGAGATTGTGTAGTTGTTCCTGGTGATTACAATGTGCTTGTGGATGTCTCCTGATCATGCTCCTACATTCGGATTGGTTCGCAAGGTGGAATTTAGATTGTGCATGAAGCGTGTTCTTGAGAATACTTGTGTTAACATTAGTCTTAGCCGACCTGGTTGAATTCATCATCTACAGAGATGCATCAAAGATTGTGATAGCATGTTGTAGCATGGAAGATTGTGTTTGAGTCCCAACTAAGGCATGGCGTGATCCACATACATTCTTAAATCTTTTCCTTAGCTAAATTTATATTAGGTCCAAACCTATTTTATGTATGTTTGTAATGCCGACCTTGGAGATTGTTCCAACGATTGATGATTGTAATGCTGACCTTGATGATCATTCCAAGGTTGATGTAGTGTATAAATACTTGTAATTGAGTCATGAAAATGTATCCAAGTGCGAAGATACGAAGATAAAGTGAAGTAAGGTAGCAGAGCAGAACAGAGGTGTTTTGTGCTTCAATGGAACTGAACCTTGGCATGGAGTAGATGTTGTTATCTCAATTCAACCTTCTGGCATTGAGCCTTCTTTTGGTAGTGAGCCTTCTTTTGGTCGTGAGCCACCCTTTGGCAGTGAGTCTTTCTTTGTAGTGAACCCTGTAGGCAGTGAGCCTCTATTTTTCAATATTGATATAACTTATATATTTATGTGGGCTAACACCCACCGTGGTTTTTCCCTTTTAGGGTTTTCCACGTAAAAATATGGTGTCTCCTATGTTGTTTATGCTTTTGTGTTGAGTTTCTCATTTGATGCTCTCATGGTTATATCTGAATATAAATAATTGATAAGTTAATGATCATATTTGATTAAAAGTTTTAGGACAACTGATTCACCCCCCCTCTTAGTTGTCTAGTGCAGTTCAACAATTGGTATCAAAGAAGGTTCCTCTGAAGAAAGCCTAACAGCTTGAAGAAGATCTAGGATGTCTTATAAGAAGGAAGCTCTGCATTTTGATGGGACAAATTATGCTCTTTGGAAGATACGAATGAAAAGCCATCTTCTTTGTCTTGGTTATAAAGTATGGAAAGCTGTAGAAGCAAAATATACCATGCCTCCAAATGGTTTGACGACTGAAGATGAAATCAAAGAATATGAGGTGGATGTCAAAGCAAAGGATGCTCTGTTAAGTTCCTTAAGTGACTCAGTGTTGACAAAAGTTGTGGACCTTGAAATTGCAAATGAGGTATGGGAGAAGCTGAAAAATCTGTATGAAGGAGATGATTATGTAAAAGAAGCTAAGCTCTACAAAGTCTGAAAGTGAAATATGAGGGTTTGAAGATGAATGAAGATGAAAACATAATAGCCTTTATGCAAAGAGTTGATGAACTTGTCACTGGAATAAAGGGTATGGGAGGAACTCTCGGTGATAAGGAAGTTGTGATGAAAATTCTCATATCACTACCAAAGTCATATAATCACAAGGTAGCTGCAATTGAATAATTCATGACTGTGAAAACTATCGACAGAGATCAGTTACTTGGAAAGATTACAACCTTTGAGATGAGAGAATTTGGTGACGCCCTGCTTAAAGTTGAATCATCTTTTAAAGCCAGTACTTCAGCAGAGATCTCGAGAGCTAAAAAATACAAGGTGGATGATGATTTTGATGAAATTAAAGCTAACTTTGTTGACAGGTTACAAAGAGGCTCCCGTAAGTTCAAAGGTAAATTACCTTTCAAATGTTTCTCTTGTGATAAAGTAGGTCATTATGCTTCTAGATGTCCTGAAAGAATTGAAAGAAATAAGAAGAAATATGAGAGCAGGGTTAGAGTTCCAAAGAAATTCTACTATGTCAGAGATTTTGATGATGAAGGGGTAACTAATGATGAATCTGATGATGCTAATACTAGTGCAAATGAATGCCTGTTTATTGCTATTAAAGAAGATCACGTGTCTACTAATTATGCTAGTTGTGTGAAGGATGAAAAACAAGTAGAAGAAGTGCTTTGGTTGTTCAAGTTGAGAAAGATAAGGATGAATGGATTATTGATAGTAGGTGCTCACATCACATGATCGGTGACAAAAGTAAGTTTGTAAGTTTGGAAAAGTATGATGGAGGACTGGTTAGGTTTGGAGATAATGCAGTTGGTAAGATCTGTGGAAAAGGATCTATTTTATTTGATGGAAAGCATAATACTGACAATGTTCTATATGTGAAGGGTTTGAAGCATAATCTTTTGAGTTTTGGTTAGATGTGTGATAAAGGATATGATCTGACATTCAAAGATGATGGGTGCAAGATCTTGGAAAGCTCTGGAACTATGATTGCTACCGGTAAGAAGACAAAAGGTAACATCTATCAATTGAGAGGAACTAATGATTATTGTTTATTGGCTCAGGTAGATGAAAGTTGGTTGTGGCATAGAAGGATGTGTCATATAAACTTTAATAGTCTGATGAAGATAAGTTTAGGTCAGGTTGTGAGAGATTTACCAAAACTTGTGAAACCCTCCAGCTCAATTTGTAAGGAATGTCAATTGGCAAAGCAGACAAGGACAAATTTCAAGAGCAAAGAACAATTTTGTGTCAGTTTGTTGGATCTAGTGCATACAAATCTCTGTGGTCCTACAAGGGTGAGAAGTCTACAAGGTGATAGGAACTTCATGCTTCTTATTGATGATTATTTTATAATGACCTAGGTTACTTTTCTAAGAGATAAATCAGAAGCCCTAGAGAAGTTCAAATATTTCAAGGCAATGGTTAAGAATGAAATAGATTTGAAGATCAAATGCTTGAGGTCTGATAGAGGAGGTGAGTTCACATCAAATGAATTCAACATTTTCTATGAAGAGCATGGGATAAAGAGACATTTGTCTACACCTCGGACTCCTCAGCAGAATGCAGTTGTGGAAAGGAAGAACAGGACAGTTCAGGAGGCTGCCAGGACAATGATGAAGGAAGGTCTACCGGAAGTCTTTTGGAAAGAAGCTATTCACATTGTTGTTTACATTCAAAATAGAGTTGAAGTGAAAGGTAATGGTACTAAAACTCCCTATGAATTGTGGTATGGAAGAATTCCCACAGTAAAATATTTCAGTCTTTGGAAGCAAATGTTATATCAGGAGAGATGAAGATCTAGGAAAGTTTGATGTAAGATGTGATGTAGTAATCTTTCTTGGATACTCTACCAAGAGTAAGGCCTACCGGTGCTACAACAAAAGGCTCAAAAATATTGTTGAGAATGCAAATGTGAAGGTAGATGAAGGCAAGGAAAGAATATTAGACATGAGTTGTTATGAACTAGATGAACCTGTGACTATAGTAATTGAAGAAGATAAGCAAGCAGACAATCAGGATGAAGAAGAGGCTCCAGAAAGTGTTGTCAAGACTTCCAGGTATGTAAAGATCAATCATTATGAAGATCAAATTATAGGTGACAAGAACAAAGGTGTAATAACAAGAAGAAGAGCTGTAGAGGAACAAGTCAATTACTGTTTGCTTTCAAAGATTGAACCAAAAACTGTGAATGAAGCATGCAGTGATGAAAATTGGGTAAAGGCAATAGAGGAAGAACTATTGTAGATAGAGAAGAATGAAACTTGGGAATTAGTTCCTAGACCCGCTGACAAAAATGTTATTGGAACTAAATGGGTCTTTAGGAACAAGCTGAATGAAAATGGATAAGTTGTAAGGAATAAAGCAAGACTTGTATGCAAAGGATATCTCAAATTGAAGGGATATATTTTGAACAAACCTTTGCCCCAGTAGCTCGGATTGAAGCAATCAAAATGTTTCTGATATTTACAGATCACAAAAATTTTAAGGTATATCAGATGGATGTGAAATCTGCCTTCCTGAATGGTGAATTAGAAGAGGAAGTATACATTGAGCAACTAGAGGGATTCCAATTGTAAAATCAAGGTGATATGGTATGCATGTTGAAGAAAGCACTATATGGACTCAAACAAGCTCCTAGAGCCTGGTATGCAAGGTTAGACAAGTATTTATTGCAATTGGGATTCTATAAAGGCACTGTAGATAGCAATCTGTACTTCAAAATCAATGATGATCAGATCTTGATTGTTGAGGTCTTTGTTGATGACATTATCTTTGGAGGAAATAAGGTTTGCCGGTGAGATGAAAAGTGAATTTGCAATGTCCGTGTTTGGTGAAATGAATTTCTTTTTGGGTTTGCAAATTAATCAATCAAATAAAAGAATCTTCATATCTCAGTCTAAGTATGTGAAAGAGTTGTTGAAGAAGTTTGGGATGGAAGACTCTAAACCAGTATCTACTCCCATGGTGACTGGTTGCAAGTTGAGCAAAAGTGATGAATCACCTAAAGCTGATCATAAAAAATATAGATCCATGATTGGAGGATTGTTTTATCTAACTCAAACCAGACCTGATATTATGCATGCAGTTTATCTTGTTGCAAGGTTTCAAGCTGATCCAAGAGAATCACATGTGATGGCAATTAAGAGAATCCTGAGGTATTTGAAAGGTACTCTGGATTATGGCTTATGGTATCCAAAGGGAAACGATTTCACTCCCAGTGCTTACACAGATGCAGATTGGGCCAAAGATGTTGATGATAGAAAGAGTACAAGTGGAGGTACTTTATTCTTGGGTAATAGATTGGTCTCATGGCTGAGCAAGAAACGAGATTCAATATGTTTGTCAACTGCAGAAGCAAAGTATATTATAGCAGCATGTTGTTGAACTCAAGTATTATGGATGAAGCAGACTTTGAAGGATATAACAGTTGTGTATGAAAGATCCAATTGTAATCTTTTGTGACAATACAAGTGCCATAAACATTTCAAAGAATCCAGTGATGCACTCAAGAACAAAACACATATCAATAAGGTATCACTTTTTGAGAGAGAAGGTGACAGAGAATGAAGATTGCAGACATTTTCACTAAGCCTTTGCCTAAAGATACCTTTGAGTATCTTAGAGAAAAGCTAGGGGTCATTACCCCTCCTATCCTGAACTAAGATGCATAGGGATGCGTCAATCTAGTGGAGCTCAAAGTGTCATTCCTTGATCTGTATTGATGTTTTGAAGGCTACCTCTTAAGGGGAGTAGCTAAATGTCTCTGGTAAAGTAAATGAATCACAGCAGCAACATGCAAGTATGTGTCCTTTGCCATTGATGTCAAAGGGGGAGAGAAATCATGTGAACAACTCAGGGGGAGAAAGAATGCAAATGTGTAAAGAGAAAGGGGGAGAATTTTATCTTAGTGGTCTTTTCAGTTTTTCACATCATATGTTGCCATCAATGACAAAGGGGGAGATTGTTGCAAGTATGTGCCTAATCGGTGTTGTCATTGATGTCAACATATCTGTGTTGTCATTAGTGTCAACAGTGCTTTTACTTTGTTGAGGATACTGAGAAAATTAGCCCCTCCGGTGATAACAATGTGTTGCAGTAGAAATAGTGCATTACATGCAAAAGAACAGTCCAAAAGAATGCTTTGCATTTCCTATTGAATAAATATCTTTATCTGTGGATTGGAAGTTATTTAGAAGCCTATTTGAAGATGTTATATTCTGAGTTTGAGCCTCCGGTATGAAGAATTGAGTGAGTTATGTTCACTAGAGTGAAAATAGCTTTTTCTATGTGTGTTTGGTGGTGATAGGGAGAAAGTGTTTTGCTCCACATTCCTCCGCATTGAAGTATTTTGGTCTATAGTTTTGGAAGTAAGTCTGTGATGATGTTGAATGCCTTCAAGTGTAATGGTTTGTGATTTGGTGGTCCATAAGCTATCTTTTCCTCATGACAGTGGCTTACAATGTTGTTCTTGTGCTCCGATTTGAAGAATCTAATTGATTAAGTTAGAGATTGTGTGGTTGTTCCTGGTGATTACAATGTGCCTTTGGATGTCTCCTGATCATGCTCCTACATTTGGATTGGTCCACAAGGTGGAATTTATATCATGCATGAAGCGTGTTCTTGAGAATACTTGTGTTAACACTAGTCTTGGCCGACCTGGTTGAATTCATCATCTACGGAGATGCATTGAAGATTGTGATAGTGTGTTGTAGCGTGGAAGATTATGTTTGAGTCCCAGCTAAGGCATGGCATAATCCACATACATTCTTACATCTTTTCCTTAGCTAAATTTGTATTAGGTCCAGACCTATTTTATGTATGTTTGTAATGCCGACCTTGGAGATTGTTCCAACGATTGATGATTGTAATGCCGACCTTGATGATCATTCCAAGGTTGATGCAGTGTATAAATACTGGTAATTGAGTCATGAAAATGTATCCAAGTGCAAAGATACAAAGATAAAGTGAAGTAAGGTAGCAGAGCAAAGCAGAGGTGTTTTGTGCTTCAATGGAACTGAACCTTGGCATGGAGTAGATGTTATCTCAGTTCAACCTTTTGGTAGTGAGCCTTTCTTTGCAGTGAGCAATTCAAGCAGTGAGCCTCTATTTTTTGGCAGTGATATAACTTATATATTTATGTGGGCTAATACCCATTGTGGTTTTTCCCTTTTAGGGTTTTCCACGTAAAAATCTGGTGTCTCCTATGTTGTTTATGCTTTTGTGTTGAGTTTCTCCTTTGATGCTTTCATGGTTATATCTAAATATAAATAATTGATAAGTTGATCATATTCGGTTAAAAGTTTTAGGATAACTAATTCACCCCCCCTCTCAGTTGTCTGGTGCAGTTCAACAAATAGCTTAGCTAATGCTAAAAATCCTACATAGTTAGCATATATGATCCATAATTTGTTTATCAACAAACCCTTTGGGTTAGAGATCTTACAAAGCATTGGTGTTAAGGTTGCTTCATCTAGATCTCTGATTAGTGTATCTATCATTCCTCCATCCTTATTCCATACTCTAGACTTTGTTCCCTAATATGGCCTACCTCCTAATTATACTCCTCCCACCATACCTACATCTCACATGACATGTTTCACATCTACTTCTTCCCAACCCATTGCCATTATCCTTGCCACTTTCATTGCTCCTACATTCATTGTTCCTACCACTCCTTTGACTAATGCTAATCCCACTCCTAATAGTGCTTCCACCATGGCTACATACTTCTCTATACCTCATTACATGCCTATACAAACACCTCATTACATATCTTCAACAATTCTCATGCCCTATTATATTCCTCATTTTAATCCACCTTATATATCTTATACCCAACCTCCTTCCACAACTTGTTTTGTAGATCCTATATGTACCCATCCTAGTGGTACCCAATCCTCTTTAGTTATCATTCCCTCTTGTTGGAAAATGTGCCTCAAATTACTGGATTGATATTCTAGTTATAGCATTGTGTGTTTATTCCTTCATCGGCTTGACTAATCACTTTCAGTGGGACCTTCTACATAGTCTCCTCAATGGACCGATAACCCTTCTTGCTTTGGTGTTATGTGTTCTGTTGGCAGGAGGTGATCATTTCAGCAAGAGTCTCTTAGCAATCCCTTCGATAGACCAATACAAAGCATATCTGAGTGACTCAGTGCCTTCGGTGAGACTCTGTCTTGAGTCTCTTCGATATGGCTGATACTTGCCAGCGCGGATGCCTTGGTGGGACCCGGTCGGTTCTAAGTGGATAGCGGGGATTGGATGATTACAATAGAGGATGTATGACTCAGTAACATGGCAGTGACATGGTAGTGGGGACTGTTGGTTATTTTCCTAGACTGGATGCTTGTTCCCAGTCATCCCTACAAGGTAGCCATCATTGATCAACAGAATTCCCGGGCCAGGGGCCAACAGTATAGGAGATAGACTCTATAAATATCTCCTCTTCTTCTTTAGGCTCTGCAAAACCAAGGGGGGCATTCCCTACTCAACATCTATAAAATGCATCTATGTATTTGCTGGGATGTTGACACAAAGCAGATAAATCCTCTCTTATGCAAACCAAAACTATAAGATAAGTGCAAAGGGGCTAGCTTTGGACCTATATTTAGTTGTAAACAGAGGATTCTGATCCTAAACTAATTCTAAAGTCCTAAAGGTTTAATTTGAAGTTTAAGTTTGATTTGTATTTGGATGCAAAACTAGGACTTTGGTTGTAACCTCAACACAAGACTGGATCGGTGCCTATCCAGGGCTCGGAGTCAATAGACATACACATGCACATGTACACATAAACCTATAGTAATGACTGAGTTTCAAGGGGATTATTTAGCACTTGCCTTACAGATACTTCCCAAAAACTAGGTGCTTAGTCATTCATACTTAATGGCATCCCTCCTACAACACATTTTCTCAATGATTAACCTGAAACATTTAATTTGTTCCTTGAACAAAAGTAGGAGATTAAACATTCAATATAGAAAAGCTATATTCCTGAATCTTAACAACCCTTAGTTATCCTAATTCAAAAGAAAGAATATGCCCACAGCTTGGAGACAAATGATTAAGCACATGCACAGAACATTCCTCATATAAAACAACATGAAACCAGTGAATTTATGCATTAAACATACAACATGAGACTCATAAACTCACAAGACAGCCAAGACAGAGCCACCAATGAAGTTGTATCTCCTTACAACACCAAAAATTTGTCCAGTTTTCAACAACCACACTGAGTGACACAGTTTGGCTTTTTATACCAAGACTGTGTACTTAGCAAAATTAATTACAAGGCAAGGTCAAAATTTCTGCCAGATACAATGCAAGAGAAATGGCGCTCAAAATAGTTAATGTAGCAGAGGGACAAAAAGGAAAGAGCAGGTGGAATCAGGATCTGCGCCACCGCCTGAAGGTTCACTTCGCAAGCCTGGTAGTTCACCTGTCGCCTCACCCATCGATGCCTCTACGCGACCGCCATTAAAGCCTCAACTACTCGCAGGATGCAACAACAGATACATCCAGAGATTTTCCCACTCAAAAATGGTCGCACACGCCCAGGAAAAACCATCGCTGCAGATTCAAAACAAGGCCATCAATCCACTCCTATCACTGAGATTCACGGCTCAAAATCACATTGACTAGTCGTCGGCCAGTGAAAACGTGCCACGTAGGCATCCCATGATTCTATCGCTGGCTTTTTCTCCTTTTATTTTGCCTTTTTGCCCTTGTATGTGCAAGAATGAATGCATATACAATCGTCACTGTTCATCTTTCAAAATCCCTTGTATATGCAAAATGCATATACATACAACAACTTAATATACAAGGCAGACCCCACGCCAGTTTAGAACAAATTGAAAAAACTACTCGGGTCTGGCTTGTATCCCTTTCAATGCACATTGGCTTGTATATCGGCATATACAAGCGCCTTATACAACTCACAGACCTCAAATTACCATTCGCTATATTTGACTCCTCCTTCACGTCCGGGTTGTATATCTTTGTTTTGTATATCGGGTTGTATGCTGCATATACAAACCCAATATACACGCTGTGGACCCCAAACTTGTATGAAGCATCTTGGAATTGTATTCAGGTCTGGAATGTATCTTTCACCTTTGTACATCCACGATATACAACTCACACATACATGCAAGTTGCGGACGCCAAGAACCTATAGAACAAAATGAAAGCACCATCGGGTCCGCCTTGCATCCTCTTCCCTTACATATTTTCGAATGCATATCACATATACATTCTCCTTTGTATATGAGATACAAAGCCCTTTGTATGTGAGGCGGACCCCACCAAATGCATCTCCTGTTGCTTTGTATAGTTGCCGAACATACAAGACCATTTGCATTTTCCCATTGTACATTGCCGAATGTACATTTCCTTTGTATGTCGAATATACAAACACAAACATACAAACCCCTTATATACAAGCAAGGAATCATCAAAGAATATTCCACCTTTGTATATTTTCTTTGTATTTTTCAAATGCATGCAGCCAATGTATATTAGGATGTACAACAAAACACATACAAGCGAACCTGATATACAACAGCGGCATATTCCTAGAATCTTCAATGTATATTCCGCCCTTGTACATTTTCCATTTGAGCCCGATATGCATTTGAGAATGCATACAACTGCAAAATATTCTCGAGAATCTGCAAAAGATTCCCCCTTGTATATGCAAACTCGATATGCATTAAAATGCATATAATTCTTTTTTTCATGATTTTTGGAAGCCGATTGAAATTTCACAAGCCCGCCAACATACATGACCATTTTAAACATACAAAACTTAGTATTTTTCTCAAGGTGACAGGAACAAACCATGAAACACTGCGTGGGGGTAGGTCAACCTATGAAAACCTAAACATGAGGACGAGATTTAACAACCAGAAACCCACCACACAAGGCCAACGCTTGAATCGACAAAACAATGCAAGATCCCATGACTCACAAAATTGGGGGTTCGAATGAGAAAACCTGCAAACACCCAAGCTTAAAACCCAAAACATAAATGATTACCAATAGGGACCACATGGAACGGTATGTTCTTTGTCAAAGTGGCATCCTTATATCGACGAGAGACGATATCTTGTCCCATCGATATGGCAATACATTAGATGGTGAACAATGTGATATCGGCGAGAGACTATTTCTTATCTCTTTGATGTCGGATGCAGTGTGTTGGCGAAGCTTGGAGTGACAAAGCTCTTGTCGAAGAGACACAAGGACTTCAAAGAGAGACTATCTGGAGTCTCTTCAAAAGTCTCAACAAGGGAAGTGACAGGTATGTTTTTCTCAATGGTTTGACAGGTGTTGATAGTTAGACGGTTTGAGATCGGTTGCATATGGAATTCGAATCAATTGTTTTCCTGTGTTGTGTGGAACATAGAATGAATACAGTAGTGTGTTGGATGTTCGGTAGTTCGGTAACCTATTAAAAAGAGCATTGGAACATTCTGTAAGGGTGAATGAGATAGCTATTCAATTGGAAGAATGAGGCTGATCAGAGAAATGTTCTCTACCGAAGTTGATGTTGTGAGGATTAACACATGAAAGCACAATTCTATAACTTTGTATGTAAATGTTATTTACTGTAATACAAAGTGAATTTGCTTGGTGTGTGGGTTTTTCCCCCATAAGGGTTTTCCCATGTAAATCTGGTGTTCAATTCTGTGTTGTTTAATTGGTCTACTCTGTTATTATGATTAATGTGCATCTTTAATGAACTATAACTGGAAATTGAAAGTACTATTTGCATTTCTCTTCTGAAAAATTGGCATTACGAAGGCGTTTCCACACTTTGTTTTCCTTACACCTCTAACACCCTAGATGCACTATTCCAAAATATTGATAAAGTTGAAATAAGAGTTGATACTATTCCAGGGAGGAAAGATAATAAAGAATTCATTGAGGCTAGAAACATAGTGTTGGTATTTGAAATTAATACATATTGTGGCACCTTGCTTTCAATGTCTGATGGTAAAGGTGACCCTAACACATATTTTTGTTCTTTCACTACTACATGCTTGGACTTTGACATGTGTGAAGATAGGTTTATTAAAAAATTTCCTAGAATATTAAACTATTATGCTAGTGAATGTTTTTTCTCATTACCTTGTAGGCCTTTACATTCCTTTTACAATCTAACAAAGGCATTTTAAAAGCATTTCAATGTTAACATAGAACTTAAGGTTAATATTTCCAATCTATTTGAGTGTGCCAAAGGACCTAATAAATTAATCAATGATAATGTCATACAATTTTAGTTGTAATATTCTAGATTACATAACCCCTTATGTTATTTGGAATTGAAAAATATATTTATCAAGGGATTGCTTAAGCTTATCACTAATAGTGTTTACCTCAACAATTTCACATCTTTCATGGATCTTTACATGCATATTAAAATGGTTGAATCCAAGCTAATAACAAGAAATACATTTAAATAACTCCGAATACTTCTTCATGTCCTTCAAAATTTAAAAGTCTACATCTTTTTCTAATGGCAATGATTTCAAGGACAAGAAAAAAAATTGTTAATCAAGTTGCTATTACTAGTATTCCTTATTTTAAAAAATACCATTAGAAAGTTTACAAAATTACACTTGAACCTTTGGATAATATACTTAAATTATTATTGGGCTCTAATTTGATCACTATTCCCACTATTTATCCATTAGTGATGAGGGGGGTTAAATCCTAGAACACACAACAACATAGAATGCTCACAGAAAATAGGAATATTCTTGTATTGAACTAAAAATAAATTACATTACAGAAATTGGGAGGATGAAATCCTCAATAGGTTGTAACACATTACAACTTCTTGTCACTAGATTCTGGAACCTTCTACCTTCTGTAGATTCAAATCTACTAGGGTTTTCTATTTATCCTCATTTTTCATGACTCATCACTTTCCCCCTTTCTCTACTACTAAAATATTCCCAAGAAATGGTCATAAATAGCCCTTTTTTGGTGCCTTCCAGCCAAAATTTCAAAATTTGTAACTCCCTCTAGAAATATCCCAACTTTCGGGAGCCATAACTTTTGATTTGGGTGTCCGATTTACAAACTATTTGATGCATTGGAAAGCTTGTGAAGAGATCTATCCTCTTAAAATCTGTTGTGCTGATTCTGCCCATTTTTGGGTCTGTATGGGGCCTCTAAGTGCCTCATATTTGACTTCAAAACTTTTTCAAGGGTTTTTCAAGAAAAGGAAACTTTAATATCTTTCAACCCACAATGATCTTTGTCCAATTCCTTCACCAAAAGTTTTATTTTTTAATTTTGAAGCTTTTATTAAATTTTTATTTCCATACATGCTCAAATGCAAACTTTCTAAAAATAGCAATTTGCTATTTTTAGCAAGTTGGAAATTCCAAAGGTTTGGAATCATTGTTAAAGCAAATGGGTATTTGAAAATACCAAAATTGAAAAGAACAAAAAACAAAATCATCATTATTTTTGGGTGATGCATGATTGCCCTTACACTAATGGATGCTCTTGCATTAGACGCCCAAGATAATCTGAGAAGTGACCTTGTCACATCTTAGGTGTTCAAAGAAAACCCAAATGGTCAACCTCTACCTTAGACAACCAAGAAGAATCTTCGACATGCCTTCCTTTCCACGTAACAAGATATTCTACATATTGCTTGTTCCTGATACTTCTTCCCACATGGCTATCCAAAAAAATTTCTATCTCCGCCTTTGACGTAGGTGCCGAGATACTCAATTGTTCTTCTATTGGTCCATCCTCTATGTCACCTTCATGATACTCTATTAAATCAACAATGTTGAACATAGGGGAAATGTTGATTCCACTTGACAACTCTACCTCATATGCATTTCTTAAATCATGCTTCTTTAGGATCCTACATGGTCTGAATTTTCTCATCTTCAACTTATTATATGTTCCCATTGGGGACCTTTCTTTTCTTAGGTGAACCATGACTTCATCACTAACCTTGAATTCCTTAAACTTTTGCTTTTGATCTACCTTAGCCTTGTACTAAGAATTCATTTTATTAATGTGTTGTTGCACCTCTTCATGCAATCTCTTTGTAAGAACCCCAACCTAAATCTACCTTGAAATATCTAAATTTATTGGTTTGACTTTTTGTCAAACACTTGGCATGAAGTCTAATTTTGTTTATTTCTAAGTTTGTTTATTTGGAATAGCAGATAGATATGCATACAATGGTGCCAAAATACCACTTCTAATGACATGACATTGTATCAAACAGTTGGCATACAATACAATAGTTCCAATTTGCCTTTAATTGACCCAATCTACTAAAATATAAACACCCAATTGACTGTATTAAACCCAGAATTACTAAATTAGATTGTAGATAGAAAATAGATGCTTCAAACTAAAGATTTGAAGAATGATAGTAGTTGTTCATGCTAAAAAAATAACATATCAACTCCTTTCAATTAGGAATAGTAACATACCCAAAAATATGATTTCACATAGAAAATTCAAAGGTTTTGATATTATAACAATCTTTGTTGCATACCATTTTAGATGCCCAACAATAAGTTTGAATTAGTTCTGCTATTACCAATCCCCAAACTAATGTTGGCGCCACTTCTACACACTCCAATAGGCATTCAAACTACACACAAGAGGTTTCAACAAGGTTGCGTACCTCTTACATAATTAAAGTGGATTCCTCTAATTTCCAAAAGGTCATGATATGCACAAGGGAGCAGCTCCAACTTGTAGTGCTCAGATTTGAGTGGACCCACCACTTTGTTGAATTTCCACGTGAGACTCCAAGAGGGTGCGATAGACTTTATGAGGACTTTTTAGTCATTAAGCACAATCAAATTCATTCTTTATCAATAGCCTCCCTTCATGGAATTGTACGATTCTTCCAATCTTATGAGACCATGTCCCCTTTTAACTCAAGCGCTTCATGTAATATAGACTGTTGCTGATGTGATTGAGAAATAGAAGACTACGTTGGATATATAGGATGATGCAAGGTATATATATGGCTTCCACTCAACAAATCATGTTGTGATTCCCATACACAAGTTGTGGTTAGAAAATAGGTTGGAACTACCTTCTTAAGTAGCAATTACCCTGGAATCTCCAATGTGTGATGGTTGCATACAAGCTAAGTGCAATATGACATAATATAAATCCTCCAATATATGGCACTGGAACAAGGAGTATAAACCCTAACACTCAACCATATCATCAATATCATAACCAGAAATTATACCAGCTCAACCTAAAAATTGGTATTAAAACAATCTCACAAATTTGCCATGGAATTCCTCCATATATTAACCCAATTCCCAAATTGGTATTGGGGAGAAATTTTTCAAACCATTTCAGAAGTTCTTTTAATTGCAGTGTGAGAGACTCAAGGATCCTTCAACGGACTAGTCTTAGTTTCAGTGGCAGATAGTTTCAATGAAGATTTAGATCAAGTTTCAGATTCAAGGCTCGAACCATTTGAAATGCAAAGCACGAGCAGTGAGAAAGCGACGTGGTCCATATAAAATATGAGCCACAGTCTATGCATAGATAAAGAGTAAGGTGTAACCTTATATAATAATGGCACACAATCTTCTAATGAATCAAAGGCTTGGCCTCTATACAAGGTGCAGCCTGAAATGTATGGCGCTACCATAGATCAACCTCCGGTGCTAAGTAAAGAAGGTGCATGGTCTTCAAGTGAAGCACAAGTTTTTAGATTGAATCCTCCATAAAAGAATGTATTGCCATAGAGAAAATACAACCTTAATAGTGTTTGGTGCCATCTTTAAAACTCAAGCGCTTAGCAATAAACAAAACACAAGCATCAAGTAAAGAAGGCACAACTTGTATAAGCATTGAGCACTATATAAAAAGAACAGCATCAGTATATATTGAAGGTGCTGCCATGTATATAGTGCATAAGTCTTTGAAGGCACAACATTGCACATATATAAAGAATGATGTGTAAGTCTTTGAAGGCACAACAGTATGCATATATAAAGAATGGTGCAGTCTATTGAAGGTAAGACTCAGTGCAACAAAATGAAGATAAAGCCACTCATAAAATTGATAGATGGTACATCAGTCAGAAGATAGGCGCATTAATATAAGGAAAGCCACCATATTCAAAAGCAACACAATCATTAGTAATAATTTTTTGCATAAGAAACAAAGTCGCCATCTCTCAAATCACATAGTATATAAAAGATATGGCACTACCTTATAAAGAAAGGCTCAGCCTAAAGGATTCAAAGCATAGGTTTTCTAGAACAAAGGCACTAATTAAATAGCATACAATTCCAAAACAAGATGCACAATATTAGAGTGTATGGCACATCCATATCAATAGTAAAGAGGCACAACCTTAGATATTAGGCACACAACCACAAGCAAAAGAATGGTGGCGCTGCTTGCTCGAGGAAGATACAACGATTCACATTCATAGAGATCAAGATGTCGCAGCCTATCTAAACTTTATGAGGCTCATTCAAACTAGAATCCAAAGCTCATTTTGATGTACAAGTCCATCTAAAAGGTGCAGAATATATAAAGTGAGGTGCAGGTATTAGTAAAGGCTTAGGCATGAGAATCAATGCAGCCAAAGCACAGGCAAGGAAAATGCTCAGGCACCATTGATCAAAAATAGAGCCAATGGCACGCGTACCTTAAAAGGGAAAATAGAGGATGTCAATCTCCCATGGAGCACCAATGCACCATGTGGTGAGAGAGCCAATAGCGCATCAAATGATGAATGTTAGAGGAAATCAGTCTCTAAGAGTGTGCCAGTGAGCCACGTGGCACAAGAGAAAAGGCTTTAATCTTTTATTTGAGTTTCATGTGAGATTTAATTATTTCATATGAATCTTTAGTAAAGATTTTTAAGATTTTATAAAGTGATTCATTTATAAAATCTTGAGTCACGATATGCTTTGAAATGTCAGTCAAAGGATAGATGTTAAAGCGTGTCTTTAACTAAGTGTGGTGGGTCCCAAAGAAATAAAGCTAAAAGCTTTATTATAAATGAATCATGCTTTAAAAGACCATGGGGATAGAAGGCAAGAAAGGAGATAAGGTTTAAAAAAGAAACTTTATTAATAAAGCATGCAACCACCTACAACAAAATAAAGTTGAAGATTTATTTTTTTTCACGTTGTCAAAGCAAAGAGAAACTACAGCAAACTAGAGTAAGGATAAACATGTAGTGTGTTGAAATAAATGAACAATCTCTAATCCAATTGTTAATCATCAAATCACCAAGATATGATACCAATTGGTGAGATACAAGGCTTTGACTACTACAATATATAAATCTAAAAATTGTATGCAAATCTAAAAATAACTTTGCTTAATCCTTGAAACAATTCAACTTCTTTATGATGCTAAAATCAGCCACTCTAGCATGCTTGATAAAACTACCTTAGATGAACTTATAACAACAATAACATCACCATAAGATAGCAGCAACAAAGAGGCACAAATCATCAACATAAGAATGCAAGATCTCACAACACAAGGTAGCAATGGAATAGAAGAATAAACACATAACACAGTGTTTACGTGGAGAAACCCTTGCAGGAAAAAACTCCATCAAGAAGAGAGGCCCAAGTTGTATTATCTTCAAAACAAGATTGCAATACATCCACTTCCAATCTCCTCTTCATTCTTCAATCCAGCAACACCTGTGTACAAAAAATCTCTCACTTAACATGTTACCTACAAGCAAGTTTTCCTCTCACTGTTACTCCCCTCAAACTTCACTCTCAAATCTCATATTTATACAAAATGAGTACCCACCAAAGAAATTCGTGGGAGATTGACAAAATCCAACTTTTCTATCTTGGGATACTCCAAAATCATCTTCTTACATATTCCCTTACACCTGTCATAGGCATCTTCGCAATATAGGCACCTAGAACCAAGAATAGGAACTTCCAAGACAATAATTGATGTCATATGTTGTCATAGAATTTCTTACACCTTATGACAATTGTAAGTTGTCATAGATGCTCTTACAAACTTATGACACATGTCATAACAACCCAAAAATACATTTCCCTAAGATAAGCACCAAGGTTCTCCACCTCGCCTCATTTACTATTTATCAAGATTCCTTGAGCAGTAAAAGTAACTCTGTAACAACTTGCCAGTGAAACCTATACATCCCTTATGGGTAATTACAAATTACAAATAATAAATGGAATAAATACAATATTGGGATTTACAAGGTCAATGGCACCTTATCCCAACATAGTGAATAGGGTCTTTTTGCATGGAAAAGATAGATTTGAAAACATAAAATCAGGCATGCAATCAGAGACAGTTGAGGGTTTTATTTTTCTTTATAAACTAAGTTTTTGCACAATAGACAACATATTGGAATTACCAAAGTAGAGAGAATTATCATAGAGATAAGAAGAGAAATGGATTTAGTCACAACAGAAGTTTCTTTGCAGGCCTCCATGTCAAGTTTTCTCTGGATTTAATAAATTTGATGCACTGTGCCTTCATGGCCTTTCATGTCTTCATTGTAATTCACCCATGAAGGGAAAATAGGTGTTATGTGCCATTGTTTTTTTCTGTTTGAAGTGTTTCTCCTTTTTTGTCTCAAATCTAAGGCCTTCACTTTGTAAATCTAAGATTATTTGAATGGTGCAGGAGCACCTACCTGACAGCTGGCCTTCATGAGGCAGTTAGCTGTTTTAGGTCTTGTTTATGTTTTCAAGAAGGTCTGAGAAGACCAAATGCATGTAATAAGGTCATGCTGATCATGATAAGATCATGCTGACCATGCTTTTACTATTTTTAGGTAGTTTGTTAGGACAGTTGTCATGTTGTAGGTCCGGTTGGATCTCCCAGCCGCCTGGAGAGATTTCCTAGCCGCTTGGAGTCGGGTCAGTAGTACTCGTAGGAAAATCTATTTAAGCATGAGGATCGGTTGATATTGCATAGATCATCGATCAGACTTTGCGAGAGGAGAGACTGAATATTGTAATAGCATCTTGTGAAATCGAATAAGAGATCCTGTTCTGTTCAATTTCTGTTTGGTCTCTATTGTTTAATCGATTTACTGCATCTGGGTGGTTTTCATGGATTCACTGATCCATTCCACCGGTTGATTTGTCTGATCGGTGGAATGGTTATGTACAGTAGGGTAGGTGTTAGTTTGTTTGTTCGCATGCAGGTGTGCAGGATCGCGGTTGAAAGGTGTTGAAGACCCTAGCATGGGCATGTGCTAGGTCGAACTGATAAAGTGTGGAAGCTCACCCTGAGAGAGGATCGAATCATCCCAGGAGGTTCGGCGGATCAGAACAGCGAAAATCCGCTAAGGCTGAAAGTTTGTCAAAACCGCATCATCAGGATAATTTGGCGAATATCCTGCAGTCGTTTTGAGCATCATCATCCGAATAAGAGGAGATCGGCATGATGCGGTTGGTCGCATGAAGTGAATGTGCGTCGGGGTGATCATCATCAGGAGTTGCCGAGGAGGAGCATATCGGCATCAGGAAGAAGATCGGGTTGATCGCGAGCCGAAAAAGCTAAGTTTGGCCAACAGCAGGATATGACGTCATCATCATCAGGATATACGTCATCAGGATATTTCAGAGCAGCAGGATATTGAGGAGCTGCGGGTGACGTCATCGTCATCAGGATATATGTCATCAGGATATCAAGTGACGTCAACATCAAAGGGACGGTGCGAGAAGTGAAGGTTGGTCATCATCAGAATAAATGGAAGGAACCGGATGTTCTTTATCCTGTTGATTATCATGATGTTGAATATCATGATGCTGAAGGTAGTGAAGGTCGAAGTTGTCGCTGAAGTGAACAGTGGACGTCAGGAGGATGTTCGCGCTGGTCGAACATGATGATGCTGTCGATAATCGGGTAAGGTGATGTTGTTGACAGGCGAAAGTGCGAAGGTTTGTCATCAGGAGGATATCGGTCGGCGCAGGAAATATGATGATGCTGACAGTGTTAAGCAAAATATGATGATGATGGTGATGATGATGATGATGATGGTGGGCTGCAGACATCCATGCTGCATTGTAAGGTTATAGTGTGGATGCCTCTGCATCATAGTGGTATCAGAGCTCAGCAAAAGGTCTGGGCTGTTGTATGTTGATTCTGTCACCGAAAGGGCAGAGGTAGAGTTGATTGTGTGTTGTGTGTAGATTGAGAGGTTGACAAAATGCCTCCGAAAGGTAGTGGTACTGCAAAGGAATTGCAGGAGATGAAGGAGAAACATGCTAGAGAAATGAGGAAGATGAAGGAGCTTGCTGAAGCACTTCAAGCCAGGCTTACAGCCCTGGAAAAGAACAAAAAGAGGGAAGTGGCAGACAGTGAGTCTGAGGAAGATGAAGATACTGTTGAAGAGTATGAAGAGGTAGCTGAAGATCTGGATGCTGAAGACCAGAGACTTGCAAAACTGTTAAAGGCAGTGCAGAGTGATAAACTTAAGGTAAAGGTTGATGTTTCCAAGTATACTGGAAGTTTGAATGAAGATGAGTTGCTGGATTGGATTGCTGCACTTGATAATCACTTTGAATGTGAAGATGTTGCTGAGGATCAGAAGGTAAAGATTGCAAAGACCAAGTTAGGAGGTCATGCTTTGGTATGGTGGGATTATGTACAATCTGAGAGAAGGAAACAAGGGAAGTCAAAGATCACTTCATGGGATAAGATGGTAGCAAGGATCAAGGGTAAATTCTTGCCAAGGGATTATGAAATCCAGATGTTTAAGAAGCTGCAATTTTTAAAGCAGAAGGAAAGGGATGTGAAGGCATATACTGAGGAGTTTTATAAGTTGAGTATGAGATCTGGTCATCATGAGAATGAGGTAGAGAAGGTGGCTAGGTACTTGGCTGGTTTGAGATTTAACATACAGGATGAGTTAGTTTTAGCTAACCCTAAGAATGTGGAGGATTGTTACCAAATGGCAATCAGGATTGAAGAAAAGATGAATAGAGGACATGATAAGTCCATGAGAGGAAGAGGAAACAATATGAGGGGAAGAGGATCAGCCCCTACACAAAAGCAAACCAATGAGGGTCAAGAAGACACTGGTAAAGGACAGGGACAGTCTGATTTCAGAGGTGGATGGAAAGGTAATAAAGGAAGGTTTGGAGGTGGTAGAGGTTCTACTACATTTTCAGGAAAGTGTTACACCTGTGGTGAGTTTGGTCATCCATCTTTCAAATGTCCAGAAAACAAAGGTTCATCATCCAGAAATGATAGAACACCTGACAAGAGAGTCCAATTGGTACAAGAAGAGACAGTAGAGCAAAGTGTGCAGAGTTCAAACACTTATCAAAAGGATAAGGAGCCTGATAATTATGCATACCCAGAGAGTGGAGAGTCTCTGATGATGAGAAGAACAGTGACTACCATGAAGGTACCTGACAAAGAATCCCCACAAAGAAGAGCTCTTTTCAAGACCATATGCAAGAGCAAAGGTAAGGTATGTAAGGTTGTCATTGACACTGGTTCAACAGACAACATGGTATCTCAGGAAATGGTGGAGAAACTGAATTTGGAAAGGATTCCACACAAACACCCTTACAAGGCATCTTGGGTGAGTGATAGTCAATCACTTTTTGTCTCTGAACAGGCATATGTGGATTTTCAGATTGGAGCATATCAGGATAGAATTTTGTGTGATATTTTGCCCATGGAATGTTGTCACCTACTGTGGTAGACCATGGCAATTTGATAGAAGGGTATTGTATGATGGGTACGCTAATACCTATACCATCAAGAAAGATGGGAAGACTATGAAGTTGATGCCATTACAGGCAGATGCTGCAGCACAGGGGGCAGCCAAAATCATTTTAATGGGAAAGAAGGAGTATGTGCAGATGCCTAGAGGAGCAGGCATAAAGGCAGATAAGGATACTGCAGGAAAAGAAGTTGTTCAGGACAACAGGTTGAAGAAAGTTTTAGTTTTGACTGACAGAGGTCAGCAGCAGGTGCAGAAACAGGTTTGCACACAGCAATCAGTTGAGAGGAATGACAAGGATGTTGTCATAGTTGGGACTATTGCTTGTCCTATAAAGATTGACAGAAAGATAGGCTTGAACATTGCAGAAGTTCAAGAGGCAGTTCAGACAGAGGTTCTGGTCAGACAACCTGACGAACACAGGGTATGTGAGAGAAAGGCCTACATTGATAGGCATGAGGATTTACTTGCCAGAAAGCAAGTTACAGTGCAGAAGACTTAGAGCAGCCAAAAGCCAGCAGAGGACTAAGCTGGAACAGATCAGCATCTTGCTAAGGCAAAGTGTAAAGGTGGAGGACTTCCACATACTAAACTCATGGGACATGAGTTCTTTTCTGTTGGGGAGTATGGTGCAGGAGCACCTACCTGACAGCTGGCCTTCATGAGGCAGTTAGCTGTTTTAGGTCTTGTTTATGTTTTCAAGAAGGTCTGAGAAGACCAAATGCATGTAATAAGGTCATGCTGATCATGATAAGATCATGCTGACCATGCTTTTACTATTTTTAGGTAGTTTGTTAGGACAGTTGTCATGTTGTAGGTCCGGTTGGATCTCCCAGCCGCCTGGAGAGATTTCCCAGCCGCTTGGAGTCGGGTCAGTAGTACTCGTAGGAAAATCTATTTAAGCATGAGGATCGGTTGATATTGCATAGATCATCGATCAGACTTTGCGAGAGGAGAGACTGAATATTGTAATAGCATCTTGTGAAATCGAATAAGAGATCCTGTTCTGTTCAATTTCTGTTTGGTCTCTATTGTTTAATCGATTTACTGCATCTGGGTGGTTTTCATGGATTCACTGATCCATTCCACCGGTTGATTTGTCTGATCGGTGGAATGGTTATGTACAGTAGGGTAGGTGTTAGTTTGTTTGTTCGCATGCAGGTGTGCAGGATCGCGGTTGAAAGGTGTTGAAGACCCTAGCATGGGCATGTGCTAGGTCGAACTAATAAAGTGTGGAAGCTCACCCTGAGAGAGGATCGAATCATCCCAGGAGGTTCGGCGGATCAGAACAGCGAAAATCTGCTAAGGCTGAAAGTTTGTCAAAACCGCATCATCAGGATAATTTGGCGAATATCCTGCAGTCGTTTTGAGCATCATCATCCGAATAAGAGGAGATCGGCATGATGCGGTTGGTTGCATGAAGTGAATGTGCGTCGGGGTGATCATCATCAGGAGTTGCCGAGGAGGAGCGTATCGGCATCAAGAAGAAGTCGGGTTGATCGCGGGCCGAAAAAGCTAAGTTTGGCCAACAGCAGGATATGACGTCATCATCATCAGGATATACGTCATCAGGATATTTCAGAGCAGCAGGATATTGAGGAGCTGCGGGTGACGTCATCGTCATCAGGATATACGTCATCAGGATATCGGGTGACGTCAGCATCAAAGGGACGGTGTGAGAAGTGAAGGTTGGTCATCATCAGGATAAATGGAAGGAACTGGATGTTCTTTATCCTGTTGATTATCATGATGTTGAATATCATGATGCTGAAGGTAGTGAAGGTCGAAGTTGTCGCTGAAGTGAACAGTGGACGTCAGGAGGATGTTCGCGCTGGTCGAACATGATGATGCTGTCGATAATCGGGTAAGGTGATGCTGTTGACAGGCGAAAGTGCGAAGGTTTGTCATCAGGAGGATATCGGTCGGCGCAGGAAATATGATGATGCTGACAGTGTTAAGCAAAATATGATGATGATGGTGATGATGATGATGATGGTGGTGGGCTGCAGACATCCATGCTGCATTGTAAGGTTATAGTGTGGATGCCTCTGCATCATTGAACCTTGTGCAAACTGAATGATTATGTGTTATCACTTTTCCTTCATTGTATCTATGTTTATCATGTTTTTGGTTTCAAATCATGTGCACATTTAATCCTTTGCGAGTTGGTGGAGTTTATGATTGGTGAATTGCCATGTTAGATAGGTTTCATTTCAAGTTTTCCTTCTTCTCTTTTCTCCAAAACAATCTAAAAATGATCTCATTGAAGATCCTATGAAGAGCCGGCTTCTAAAATCCTGAAGGTTATCTTGACCACAAAGTCCCACATTTCAAGATTTCCCATTGTTGTTAGTGAAATGTAAATTTTACCATCAACAGTTTTTGGCATGCCCGGTGGGACAAAGTTTGAAGCTAAAAAATTTGGTGTTGTTCTTAGCCTGTTGCAGTCTTGAAAACATCTTTCAAGCACCTGGTAAATCAGCCCCACCTTAGTGCTAATAGTTTTTGGCACACTTGATGGGACTTGAATCAGAGACTTCAGTCTTTGTTTCATGGAATCTTTGTTCTACATTTTGTGATTTTGGTGGAAAATCACAAAGATATTTGCTCATAGGAGCATGCATCTTCCATCTGGCAACTCCGTTGGTGACTTTATCTCAAATCTTCACTGCTGCAAATCATGGCAGCCCCAAATATTCATGTGCATCTCAATATTTCAGCAAGAAACTTACCATTTGTGCCTTGGGAAATTCAATTCCTCTTCTACTTCAACAACAAGGTCAGGTTCCTGAAGCAGCATTGAAAGCATTATCCCATTTTCATGGAGATGGCTCAATTTCCCCAATAGATCATATTCAAGATATGGCAAATCTATGCACTATTCATCATGTCATAGATGAAAGTGTAGCTCTTCTATTACTAGCATCTTCTCTCAAAGGAAAATCACGAGAATGTTATAGAAATTTGCAACCCTTTTCAATCATAGGATGGAATCAACTTGGAGAGCTCCTTTACAATCAATTTCAAGAGAAGGCGGATGTTCACTCCCTCATTCAAAGTCCTGTCACAATCAAGAGACATCCCACACAGTGCATGCATGATTTCAGTGCAAGGTTTGATAAGGTATGGAAAAAAATTAGTAGATGTGAGACCTCCTCCAAGTTTTGCATTTTTATATTATTTGAAGGCTTTAGATCTTGAGATTTCAGTTATGATACAAGTTTTAGGAGGTGAAGCTTTGCCTCAATATATGATCTTGTTATTAGAGCTTAAATGAACCTCATAGATGCTAGTAGATTGCCTCCTTTGCCTTCAAAACCACTGCTTCCTCATGCAAATATCCCATCCCAAACTCTTTCTTATAGCCAAATACAAATTTGTCCTAATCCACCCACTGTCCCTACTGATTTGATAAATCATAAGGAGAGGTTTGAAATAAAAGAGCTTAAAGAATCCTTTTCCCATGAGCTCAACGAGCTAAGAGATCTAAGCATGTATCAGGTTGATCCATATTTATGCCTCAAAGCTATCATGAACAACCATATGAATGCAATTAGTTTATAGAAGAGATCCTTCCTCATGTACAAAAGATACCCAATTAATTTGAAAATTGTGCTTTTCAAGCTTCTGTGGTTTCATATCCAAAGTTTCAGCTTATGGAAGTAACGGATCAAGTGTTTTGTCACTTTGATATCAAAGAAGAAGGTAATCAAGTTTCCAGTGTCCAGGGTCAAAATGCAAGTAAAGAGGGTGTTCATGTTTATCCAGTGCTTTCAATTAATTCCAGGCATCATGCACATATGGCAAATGTTGATTCAGAGATACATTCAAGTGAAGAAGAGGATGATGTTGATGATGGTTTGATTTCTCTTGAAGCTAAAAAGTACTTGCAAAAGAATCTTGAAGCTGAAAAGTACTGGGTAAAGGATGATATAAAATCTTTACTTTGGCTTGGAGAAGAACAAAAGGTAAGCCCTCTTGTGAAAAATAGTGAAGAAGAGATTGAAAATGATTCTTTTTGGGATGTATTAGAAGTTTTTTGTTCAAACTTAGGTGAGCATGACAAAAGAATAAGTGAGCTCCATGATAATGATGCATCAAGAGATATTGTTAGTAATGAAGGGTTGCATCCTACTCCATTCTTAACTCAAGAAGAAATGTCGATCAGATTCAAAATTGTTATGGGCAGCTCCATCACATTCAAACTAGATTTTGATGCCATCCCGCATCATGATTATGTAGAAGAACATGCAAAAGAGATCACCAAAGAGGTCAAGTTCACATATGCCTTCACATGTAAGCAAAAATATGAGCTCCAATGCTTGGTATGCCCATCCCACCCTCCACTGGATGCAGAGCAGTATGTAGATCAACTTGAATGGTATTTCAACGCCAAAAGAGAGTCTCTGAAATGCAAGAAAGCCATAAGGTACAAGTTTCTGCTAGATATTTTTTCATGCATTTAATTTGGTTTATTATCAGTTTGATGTGGATCAAATGGAGCAACATCATCAAATATGGGAGTTATTTTTCCATTCCTGTAAATGGTCATGTTCCTATCAATTTCAATTGACAAGAATTTAATTCAGTGTTTCAAAATAAGTTGTAGCTGCAACACTAGATTCAGTTTCAATTTTGTTTTTGTTCCTTTCAATAAAGTCTCAATTGCTGTAGAGGTTAGTTTTAGTGGACAATTTGTTGGTATCTAGGTTGCAAAATGTCAAGGTTTGTGCAAGTTTTCCAGTTTTAGATTTAGTGGATCTATTGGCAGTAGTTTTAGTTTGGTTGTGAACAAGTTATGTGCTCAGGTTGGTTTGTTTCAAAATGTTTTTGACTACGTGCCAAATGGAGTACAAGCACTAGATCTAGGATTCAATGTGTGCAGGTACACTTTCCCTCATAAGTCGCCAAGAACTGGTGAGAAATTTTTCACACCATTTCAAAAATTCTTTTAATTGTAGTGTGAGAGACTCAGGGATCCTTTAGAGGAGCCTTGGTTTTAGTGGTAGATATTTTCAATAAAGATTCAGATAAAGTTTCAGATTCAACGCACGAACCATGTTTGAAATTCAAAGCACAAGCAATGAAAAAGAGGCGCAACCCATATAAAGTATGAGCCACAGTCTATGCATAGATAAAGAGTAAGGTGCATCCTTATATAATAATGATACGCAAGATTCTAATGAATCAAAGGCTTGACCTCCAAACAAGGCACAACCTGAAATGTATGGCACTGCCATAGATCAAACTCAAGTGCCAAGTAAAGAAGGTGTAGAGTCTTCAAGTGAAGCGCAAGTTTTTAGATTGAAGCCTCCATAAAAGAATGCAATGCCATAGAGAAAATGCATCCTTAATAGTTTTTGGCACCACCTTTAAAACTCAAGCACTCGGCAATAAACAAAACACAAGCATCAAGTAAAGAAGGCACAACTTGTATAAGCATTGCACACCATAGAGAAAGAACGACATCAGTATATATTGAAAGCACTACCATGTATATAGTACGTAAGTATTTGAAGGCACATCATTGCACGTATATAAAGAATGGTACGTAAGTCTTTGAAGGCACAGCATTGCACATATATAAAGAATGGTGTAGTCTATTGAAGGTAAGACTCGGCACAACAAAATGAAGACAAAGCCACTCATAAAATTGATAGATGGCATAGCAGTCAGAAGATAGGCACATTAATATAAGGAAAGCCACCATATTCAAAAGCAATGTAGTCATAAATAATAATGTTTTGCATAAGAAACAAAGTCACCATCTCTCAAAACACACGGTATATAAAAGATATGGTGCTTCCTTATAAAGAAAGGCTTAGCCTAAAGGATTCAAAGCACAAGTTTTCTAGAACAAAGCCACTAATGAGATAGCATACAATTCCAAAACAAGATGCACAATATTAGAGTGTATGGCACATCCATATCAATAGAAAAGAGGCACAGCCTTAGATCTTAGGCACACAACCACAAGCAAAAGAATGGTGGCGATGCCTGCTCAAGGAAGATACAACCATTCACATTCATAGAGATCAAGATGCCACAACCTATGTAAATTTTATGAGTCTCATTCAAACTAGAAGCTGAAGCTCATTTTGATGCACAAGTCAATCTAAAAGGTGCATAATATATAAAGTGAGGTGCAGGTATTAGTAAAGGCTCAGGGATGAGAATCAACGCAGCCAAAGCACAGGCAAGGAAAATGCTCAGCCACCATTGATCAAAAACATATCCAATGGCACACATATCTCAAAAGGGAAGATAGAGGATGCCAGTCTCCCATTGACCGCCAATGTGCCACATGGTGAGAGAGCCAATAGCGTATCAAATGATGAATGTCAGAGAAAAATAGTCTCCAGAAATGCGCCAGTGAGCCATGTGGCACAGGAGAAAAGGCTTTAATCTTTTATTTGAGTTTCACATGAGATTTGATTATTTCATATGAATCTTTAGTAAATCTTCTTAAGATTTTATAAAGTGATTCATTATTAATATCTCGAGTTACGATATGCTTTTAGATGTGAATCAAAGGATAGATACTAAAGTGAGTCTTTAACTAAGTATGGTGGGTCCCAAATAAATAAAGCTAAAAGCTTTATTAAAAATGAATCATGCCTTAAAAGCCCACTGAGATATAAGGCAAGAAAGGAGATAAGGTTTAAAAAAGAAACTTTATTAATAAAGCATGCAGGCACCTACAACGAAATAAAGAGAGATTTATTTTCTTTCACATTGTCAAAGCAAAGAGAAACTACAACAAACTGGAGTAAGGATAAACATGCAGCAAATAGGATCTTTTGCATGGAAAAGATAGATTTGAAAGCAGAAAATCAGGCATGTAATCAGAGGCAATTGAGGGTTTTATTTTTTTTTATAAAAAGAGTTTTTGCATAGCAGACAATAGATTGGAATTACCAAAGCAGTGAGGATTATCATAGAGATGAGCAGATAAGTGGATTTAGTCATAGCAGAAGTTTCCTTGCAAGCCTTCATGTCAAGTTTTCTCTGAATTTAATGAATTTGATGCATTGTGCCTTTATGGCATTTCGTATCTTCATTGTAATTCACCCATGAAGGAAAAATAGGCATTATGTGCCATTGTTTTTTATGTTTGAAGTGTTTCTCCTTTTATTGTCTCAAATCTAAGGCTTTTATTTTATAAATTTGAGACTATTTGAACCTTGTGCAAACTAAATGATTATGTGTTATCACTTTTCCTTCATTGTATATGTGTTTATCGTGTTTTTGGTTTCAAATCATGTGGACATTTAATCCTTTACGAGTTGGTGGAGTTTATGATTGGTAATCATCATGTTAGATAGGTTTCATTTAAAGTTTTCCTTCTCTTTTCTTCGAAACAATTTGAAAATGATCTCATTGAAGATCATACGAAGAGTCGGCTTCTAAAATCCCAAAGGTTATCTCCATCACAAAGTCCCACAATTTGAGATTTCTCATTGTTGTTACTGAAATGCAAATTTTACCATCAACAGGCATTTGGTACAAATCCTCCAATTTGGTGATGAAACCCTGGCAACTGTAACCTGCTGTCACACCCCAAATTTTGACTATGTTTTACTTTATATTTGCATGTAATTAGTAGTTGATTTTGCATGGATTAATGATTTGACATTATATGGGAATGTCAGGATAAATCAATAATTTCATAAGTTAATGTTTATATGTTTAGAATTTAGACATGTGGTTATGATGTCATGATTATTTATTCATAAGGTATATGAAGTGACTAATGATGCACTAATCCTAATTTGGTTGATTACAAGTTGTAACCAGGAAAACATGCTTTCCACCTTGTTGGTAATCATTTATGTTTAGGGTTTTAGGCTCGAGCTACTGGTGGTGCCTGCATAAGTATTCAGGTTTCAAGCATTTAGATATGCAGGCACCTTCCCAAAAATCCAAATAACTCTAACACTTTCGGCCTCTGCAGTTGAAGAAATGCAAAAATCAGTTAAGGTGCAAGTGTCTTTGTATATACAAAGGTGTTTGTATATACATACAAGTCAAAATGTGCATTGGCGGGCTTGCAAAATCTCTATCAGCCTCCAAAAAGTGATGAAAAAATGAGTTTTATGCATTTTGGAATGCATATCGAGTTTGCATATACAGGGGGAATCTTTTGCAGATTCCCAAGAATATTCTGCAGTTCTATGCATTCCCAAATGCATATCGGGCTCAAATGGAAAATGTACAAGGGTGGAATATACATTGAAGATTCCCGATATATTCCCGCTTTGTATATCGGGTTGCATGTAGAGATACAAAGGAAAAATATACAAGTGATGGGGCCTGCAGGTATGCAAAGGTTTTTGTATCTCCAACATACAAGTTGCAATGTATATGCAATGTGCAGGTGGCAAGCAAAAGGGGGGAGATGCATTTGGTGGCGCCCGCGAATATACAAAGAAGGAATGTACATGGCCCAGACGCAAAAAGATAATATGTTGCAATGGATAGATGTTGAAGTCCACGGGTTGGATATTGAGTTTGTATATTTGGCATGCAGAGGAAATGTACAAGGTAAAACATGCAAACAGGTCAGCGGTGGTCAATGTTAGAAATGGAGCCTACCAGTTGCATATGTGTTCGCTTGTATGTTTGCACATACAAGCCAATATACAATGAAGAAATATAGATTTCGGACCCGAAGGAGAAATCAAATGCAGTCAATAATATTTCAGATCCGTAGCATGTATGTTGGGCGCTTGTATGTGCCAATGTACATTCAAAAGATACAAGGGTTAAGATGGAAGCCAGATTTCAAAGCAACTTCAGCATGCCTCATTAAAATTTGAAATCTACCTTGTATGTATGAGGCAAATGTACATGCACATATACAAGGAAATATGCAGGAAAAGAGGATACAAGCCGGACCCGAATTGAATTTCAATTTGTTCTAAACAGGTTTGGGGTCCGCCTTGTATATCAAACAGATGTATATGCATTTTGCATATACAAAGGGTTTTTGGCAGGTGAGCAGTGGCAATTGTATATGCATCCGTTCATGCATATACAAGGGCAAAAAGGCAAAATAAAGAAAGGAAAAGTCAGCGATAGAAGCATGAAGTCCTTACGTGGCACTCTTTGACAGGTGGGGACTTTTCAGCATGGATTCTGTGCCATGGATTTCAAGCGATGGGAAACAATCGACAGCCAGGTCTTAAAGTTGTAGTTTGAGTTTTTCCTGTGCGAGTGCAGCTATTTTGAGCGGGCAAATTTTAGATGTATCCGCTGCTGCATCCTACGGGTAGCTGAGCATTAATGACAATTTTACAGAGGCATCAATGGATGAAATGACAGATGAACCACCAGATTTCAGAAGTAAATCTCTGAGCGGTGGCTCAAATCCTGATTCTTCCTGCTCTCTTCCTCTGCTTCCCGGCTGCATTGAATTTTGAGCGCCATTTCTCATGATGCATTGTATCTGGCAGATTTTTTATTTTCCTTGTAATTAATTTTTGCTGAGTACATAGTCTTGGTATAAAAGCCAAACTGTGTTACTCATTATTGTGTTGGTGGAGGACCTCGGTGTTTTTGTGTAAATAGTGAAAACAGGGCATCTCCTGGTTGTTTTATCTCATTTTGGAGTTTATGAGTTGCATCATGAATGTATTTTGCATGTATGTTCAGTTTCATGTTGATATAGATGAAAAATGCTCTTATGCATGTGTTTATCTGTTTGTCTCCTTTGTTGCATGCATCTCCTTCTTTTGAATCTGGTTGCTAAGTGTTTCATAGATTCTAGGATACAGGGTTCTACATCACATGCTTCATCTCTAACCTCCATTCAAGGAATGGATTAAACTGTTTTAGGTTAAGCACGGAGAAGGTTGTATGTCAGTAGGGATATTTGTAAGTAGAGGCAGTTGAATACCCATTCTTGGGTGATGTTTGTAAGGCAAGCATCAATCCAACCCCTTGAAACTTGAATGCTAGTTGCAAACCATTTGTTGCATACGTCTAGTTGACTCCTTGCCCTGAGACAGGCACCGGTCTGCTCTTGGGTTAGTAGTTATAACCCAAAACCCCTTGTCTTGCATCTGAATCATAAAATCCATCTTTTCATAACTTCCACCTGTTAGTTTGTAGGAGTAGGATTAGGACCCCTACATACTCTCATACCCAACCAGACACACATGTCCAAGAGTGTTGCTAAACTTGTGATTTGTCATTCAAATCTTGGTCCATACATGAGAGTATTCTGCCTATTATCACAAAGCTAAATCTTCATGTCATTGGGTGAGTCAAAGTGTTAAATCTTTAGCTATAGGGATACCCCCCTTGGTGCATTAGAACCACAAGTGAAGGGGAGGCAGTTCACGCAACCTCCCGTACTCTGTTGGTCGAATCTGCCTGTGCATTGGAACTGGCAAACCCTCTGCCGATTCAAAGAAAATTACCAACACACCTGATGTAGAGGCAAATTGGATACAAGAAGAAGGACAAACAAGACAAGGTTCTATTCACCCAAAAGCCCAAAAACAAGGATCTTCATGGAAAAGTGGATCAAACTTCGAATTAGTAGTTCCTTCACAAACCTCAAAAATGGCTTGTAGCCCTAAATACATAGAACAGTCCTAATATCTTCTTGCATAGACACCCAAATACAAATCTCAGACAATTGGAAGATACACGTTATGCTTCCCCACAACATACTCCAGAATGGGTTTGGGTTGTTTTGCAAAGTATGCCCTAACCAATAACCCTCCTAGTGGTTTTTAGCCCCAAATAGGCCTATTTTGTGAAGCAAGTACCCTCAAATACAATCCCAGAACTCCACCAATTGTTTAGACACTTAGAATACATGCTAAAAAAAGAGATTTTGTAGATTTTAGGCTTATACTAACTGTTATTCCCAAAAACACGCCTTAGGTTCCTTCAATGTGCCTTAAACTACACCTAACACATAGTTTTGTTAGGTTTCTCAATGCAAACTCCTCCTCTTCAAATTTTTCTACCAAAAACCACTAGAATATGATAGTACAATCCTAACAACATCCATTCCACTGACCATAAGTGGATCAAATTAGTGGAATGGCAAAGGAGTGCATATTTGCTACCAAAAACCCTAGAGGAGGGTTTTACAATCAGATTTAGAATGAAGACTTATAACTCCTCTTAATATTGTTGTGAAAATTCCAAACTACATTCAAATGATAGGTAACTCAAAGTAGCATCAAATCAAAACATGATAAAGTAATGACAGTCCTGTACCTTACAGTAGTATGACCTGTAGCAGCATATAAATTTAGAAAAAATAGTCTTCAAAGAGTAGTCTGAGAATAGAGGCTATATCTTTCCTTATAAGTCATGCCAATACCTCCAACCAAGTTTGTTTGAAAGTTAATCCATCACACTACATCACCAAACAACCTAGACTCCATGACACATCTGTACAGAGCAAGGTACGGCTAGAAAATAGTGAACTAACTCAGAAAAGCAGAAAACTTGTTGTTTGTTATTATTTCTCCAACTCCAATATCTTCTCTATGATTCCCTCCTCTTACAATGAATAGGCAGTGCTTTTAAGAAGCCTTCCCAACAGTTTAGATTGGTTTTCAAGTCATTTAAGTTTGATGGAAGGTTTGAAACCACCGAACTGCCTTTGCAACTGTCTCTTTTTGGACAACAGCGAATGAGTTATGCATAACAATGCCTTCAAACAAATTTACAAAGTAGTTAGGCCTTGAAAAAGGCACAAGACCTCTTGACATCCTTCTAGACTTCTTGACAGCATTTCAAACTTCTTGCCATGCCTTGACAATGCTCACAAAATAAGAAGACTTACATGACTGTCCTCCATGGTGATGACAGCAATAGACTTTTGGACCAAGTCCTTATTACAACATGGCATTATGGCCTTAGTACATTATAAGGATGGTCTCTAGGACCTTATTGAACAAAACAAAACAAAATGGAGGTCAAAATAAGACCAAATCTCTTGGTGCTCCTGCACCATACTCCCCAAGTGGAAAGAGAACTCAAGTCTCTTGAGGAAGTAGATCAGCAACTGAGACACCATGCTTCAAGATGTCTTCTTCAGTCATCCAAGTGGCATCTTCAATAGGCAAGCCACTCCACTTGACAAGAAACTGCTTGCATGTCTTCTTCAAGACTTTGGTGTCAAGAATGCATTCCAACTTCAATGGCTGATTGGGTGGAAGACCTTGGATCCAATCTTCATCTCCTGTTGTTGTCATATCTGCCTCTGAATCTACCTTAGAATCCCCTTTGAAAGGGAACAAATCTGAAACATTGAAGATAGGAGATATGGCCAAGCCTTGAGGAAGTTCAATCTCATACGCATTGGGCCCAAACTTGTGCACAATCTGGCATGGTCATATCTTCTTCATGAGGAGTTTGGTTGGCTGCCCCTTAGGAAGTCTTTCCTTCTTCAAATGTGCCATGACCAAATCCCCAACCTTGTATTGTACATCTCTCCTTCTTTCATTGGGTTTCTCCTTGTACTTGGCATTGAAGAGTTTCCTTAACATTATCATGAATGTCCTTCATGGCCAATGCAAAGTCTTCACCTTGAGCACTTTTCCTTTCCAATCCATGGAGATCTCTCAATTCAAGAACACCTCTTGGATGAATACCATAAACAATCTCAAATGGACTCCTTCCTGTGCTTCTATTGGTGGAATCATTATATGCAAATTCTGCTTGAGGGATGATCATATCCCATGCCTCTCCATGCTGCTTGGTAAGACACCTGAGAAGGTTTCCTAAGGACCTATCCACCACCTCAGTTTGGCCATCAGTCTGAGGGTGATATGCTTAAGTAAAGGACAATTGAGTGCCCAACTTCTTCCACAAAGTGAGCCAAAAATAGTCTACAAACTTTGGATACCTGTCAGTCACAATGTTAAGAGGCAAACCATGGATTCTAACAATTTCTTTGAAGAACAAACTAGCAATGTGAGAAGCATCATTAGTACATTTACATGGCAATAAATGAGCCATCTTACTGAATCTATCCACCACAACAAATATACTATCAAAGCCTCTTTGAGTCCTAGGAAGACCCAACACAAAATCCATGCTAATACTTTCCCATGGCCTATTAGGAATAGGAAGTGGCTGATATAGACCAGTATTGGATGAAGTACCCTTTGCCCTTTGACAAATACTACAACATTCAATAAATTTTCTGATATCTGATTGTATTTTAGGCCAAAAATAAAACCTCTTCACCTGATCCAATGTTTTATCCAATCCAAAATGACCTCCTAGTCCACCACAATGTTTTTCCTTTATGATGTTCTCCCTCATGGAACATTTAGGAACACATAGTTGGTTGCCTTTGAACAACAACCCCTGCTGCAACAAAAACTTAGAAAAATCAGAATGATAAGAGTCTAAAAATTGTGAACAAACTTCATATCCCTCCTTGAAATCTTCATCATCCTGATACATATGCTTGAGAGCATCAACCCCTACACTTTGCAACTGAATTTCTTGAACCATACACACCCTCCTACTCAATGCATCTACCACTTTGTTAGCTTGCCCCTTCTTGTGTTTGATTGAAAAAGTATAGGCTTGGAGTTGCTTAACCCATTTCATATGCCTATGATTGAGTTTCTCCTGAGAATTTAGAAAACTAAGTGCATGATTGTCAGTATAAACAATAAATTCTTTTGGCAAAAGATAGTGCCTCCATTTTTCAAAGCTTGCACCATTGCATACAATTCCAAATCATAAGTAGAGTACTTTCTCTTAGCATCATTCAATTTTTCACTAAGAAAGCAATAGGCCCGCCCTCTTGACTTAGGACAGCCCCATATAGCAAGATTGCTAGCATCACATTCAACCACAAACAACTTATTAAAGTCGAGCAAAACAAGTATGGGCTGTTGTGCTACCTTTTGTTTCAGAATTTCAAAAGAATCATTGGCTACCTTTGTCCACAAAAACTTACATTTCTACACCCCTTTGATGGTATCCAAAATTGGTGCACAAATATGAATAAAACCCCTTATAAATTTCCTATAAAATGTTGCCAAACCATGAAAAATTTTCACATCACCTGCTATTTTTGGGGTTGGCCACGACAAAATGGCTTCTACCTTTGTTGGATCCATCTTCAAACTACCCTGTGAAATCACAAAACCAAGATAGGTGAGTTCTTCCTTCATGAAGACACTCTTTTCCATGTTGATCATCAATTGTTCATCATGCAACTTCCTCAAAACTTGATCCAAATGTTGCAAATGCTCCCCCTTAGTCCTACTGAAAACAAGAAAGTCATCCAAATATACCACAACAAATTTGCCAATGAAATCCTTCAACACTTCATTCATGAGATGCATAAAAGTACTTGGAGCATTAGATAGACCAAATGGCATCACCAACCACTCATAAAGACCCTCATTTGTTTTGAATGTTGTCTTCCATTCATCCCCTTGTTTGATTCTAATTTGATGATACCCACTCTTAAGGTCTATCTTGGAAAAGTATCTAGCCCCACCAAAACAGTCCATTAGGTCCTCAATTCTTGGCATAGGGAACCTATATCTTATGGTAATCTTGTTAATGGCTCTAGAATCCATACACAACCTCCATTTACCATCCTTTTTAGGGGCTAGGACTGTTGGGACAACACATGGGCTAAGACTCTTTCTCACCAATCCCTTATCCAACAATTCCCGTACTTGCTTAGCAATCTCTTCATTTTGTGAAGGTGTCATCTTGTAGGCTTCTTTGTTTGGCAAATTAGATCCCGGTATGAAGTCAATTTGATGGCTTATGTCCCTAATAAGTGGCAACTCATTAGGCATTTCTTCTACCATAATCCCCTTATACTTCTCTAGCAATTGTTGCACCTCATAGGGAACTTCTTCCTTACTAGGATCATGCAAACTAGGACTATTTTTAGGCTTCAAATCAAATCATACCCTTGGGTTCCTTCCTCCTTAAGGGCATCTATAAACTCTTTCCCACTCACAATCATGACACTTGACCCAACATTCTTTTCTACATGCTCATCAGGCAATGGATCCATTCTATACTTTTTACCATTCTTAGTTATGATGAAAGAATTAGTTTTACCATCATGTTGTGATTGAACATCATATTGACATGGACATCCTAACAACAAATGACAAGCATCCATAGGAATCACATCACACAAAATTTTGTCCTTATATTCTCCTATCTCAAATTCAACCCATGATTGTTCATCTACCAAAACTTGTTGCCCCTTATTCAACCATGATACTTTATAAGGACTAACATGAGGAAGCCTTTTCAATTTCAATTTGTCTACCATTTCAATGGAAACCAAATTTTTAGTTGAACCTGAATCAACAATTACCTTGCAAATCTTACCATAGGCCTTGCATGTTGTCTTGAACAATGTCTTCCTTTGAGGGGGTTCTTGAGTTTGAGGCACCTTCAACATGGTTCTTCTCATCATCAAGCTTTCTCCTTCATGGACTGGGGCTGCACTTCCAATTGGAGAGTTGACACTTTGGCAATCTTCCTCTTGGATCAATTGGTTCCTTCTCTCTCCTCCATGAGAGCTTGAGGCTTGCTTTTCAGGACATTTGAAGGCTGGATGTCCCACTTGGTTGCAATTGTAGCACCTTCCCATGAAGACACTAGGACCTCTTCCTGGTTCACCAAATCTACCTCTCCCATTAGGCCTTCTTCCTCTAAATCCTCCTCTAGAACTAGATTCTCCACTTTGCTCTTGGGAACTAGATTCCCCTTGACTTCTTTGGGATTGATTTCTAGCCCCAAAACTGCCCCTACCTCTAAAATTTTTGCCACCTCTTCCTCTACTTTACTGCTCACCTTTCGTCTTCAACTTCTCTTCAGCCCTTAGTGCCACTTGAAATCACTTCTCCACGGTTTCAGGGGTCAATAAACTGATTTCATCTTGAATATTGAACCTCAAACCATTTAGATACCTTTCCACCTTGGCTTTTTCATCCTCCATGTACCCAGAACGAAGAGTGTATTTGTGAAACTACTCGGTGTAAGTAGCCACATCCAAATCTCTTTGCTTGAGATTTTGCATCCTCTTGTAGATCTATACCTCATAGTCTGATGGAAGGAATTGGGACTTAATCCTCTCCAACATTCTGCTCCATGAAGAGATCATACTCTTCCAATTCTTTACCCTCTCACCTTGGGTGTAATTCCACCATGTAAGGGTAGCACCTTTGAGTTTAATTTTTGCAAAGTTAACCCTCTTACTTTCAGGAACTTCCTTATACTCAAAATAGTTGTTTAGAGCCTCAATCCACTCCATGACTTCATCAGCATTCATCTTCCCACTAAACATGGGAATCTCTATCTTAGCCTCCGAAGAATCTTTGCCAATTGCCTTGATGGCTTCAAGGAAATATCTTTGATCAACCGGCACTTCTACCTCTTCTTGCTCTTCTTCTTCTTCATCTTTCTCTTCCTCTTCATCTGAACCTTCCTCTATCCTCTTCCCTATCCTCAATGCCTTCAACTCTGCTTGGAGTGCTTCCTTGACTCCACTTTTGATCTTCTCTTCCATCTCCTTGAACTTCTTGACCACTTCGGTGGTCATCCCCTTTGGAGGCATATTACTAGCCTCTCCTTCACTCTCCTCTGCTGACATATACCAGGCCAACAACAGAACCTTGTATGGCTCTGATACCACTATGATGTAGAGGCAAATTGGATACAAGAAGAAGGACAAACAAGACAAGGTTCTATTCACCCTAAAAGCCCAAAAACAAGGATCTTCATGGAAAAGTGGATCAAATTTTGAATTAGTAGTTCCTTCACAAACCTCAAAAATGGCTTGTAGCCCTAAATAAATAAAATAGTCCTAATATCTTCTTGCACAGACACCCAAATACAAATCTCAGACAATTGGAAGATACCCTTTATGCTTCCCCACAACATACTCTAGAATGCAAATCTGAGACAATTGGAAGATACCCTTTGTGGTTCCCCACAACATACTCTAGAATGCATTTGGGTTGTTTTGCAAAGTATGCCCTAACCAATAACCCTCCTAGTGGTTTTTAGCCCCATATAGGCCTATTTTGTGAAGCAAGTACCCTCAAATACAATCCCAGAACTCCACCAATGGTTTAGACACTTAGAATACATGCCAAAACAAGATATTTTGTGGGTTTTAGGCTTATACTAACTGTTGTTCCCAAAAACACACCTTAGGTTCCTTCAATGTGCCTTAAACTACACCTAACACATGGTTTTGTTAGGTTTCTCAATGCAAACTCCTCCTCTTCAAGTTTTTCTGCCCAAAACCACCAGAATATTGTTGCAAGTATGGGCCTAACCAGTATTTTCATTGATGTCAACATACTCTTGTTGCATTAATGATAAGGATTGGATGAGTTGTGTGCTAAAGATATTGAGAAAATTAGTCTTAATCAGGAACAGTGAAGAACAGTGATGACAGTAAGGTAAAAGTCCAAGATAGGATGAGGATCAGAGGATGCAGTTTTAAGGGTTTATAGATATGTGTCTTAAGGTGGTCCAGTAGAGATTTCAGAGGTTTGCATGAAGATCTGAAGAAGTTGTGACCGCTCAAGTAAAACTGGTTCCGGCAGTTGTTCAGTGGTGACAGAGTGATACAGATAGGTCTGGTGAGATCTGGAAATGCATTATCCTATTCTACAAATTTGAGGGAGTGTTGAGGAAATCTTTGTGAAGTATCAACTCGATTGGTTCGTGGTTTGAAGGTTTGCAAGCAACTATTCCTTTGTGACAATAATGACAGACTGGGTTCTTGAGGTCCTAGATGAAGGAGAGAAGGATTTCAGTAAGCAGATGAAGTGTGGATATTCTTGGTGATTCAGGCAAGCTTGTGGAGGTCTTTGGATCGTGTCTAGTTCATGATTGGTGGTCCGCATTGGAGTTGGAGCTCGCAATTGAAGAATAACTTCCGGATGATGGTGTTCTTCCTAAGACTGGCCGACTGAATGAGTTACACATCCTGCGGATGTTCTTGTTGATGTTTCTCGACTTAGATGATCATTCCTACGTTGATGTCTTGTATAAATAAGGGATTACGAAGTCATTTCAAAGTTGTCCTTGTTGAGATGAGTGTGTGGTAGCGAGGAGGAGAGCGGAGGCAGAGCAGAAGTATTGGGCTTAAATGAAACTGATTCAAGCATGGTGAAGATGCTATTCTCCAATTCATGTATGTGATACTTATTTCTTTGTTGACAGTGTGTCTCTTGTAGGCAATGAGCCTCTTGTGAGCAGTGTGTTCGGGCAATGAGCCCTAATTGGCATGTGTCATTTTGTTCTTTCTATTCTTCTAACAGAGAATATAATCTTGGGTTAATCACCCCGTGGTTTTTCCCTTAACCAAGTTTTCACCTCAAAATCTTGATGTCTCATGTGTTGATGTGTTTCTACTCTTGATTTGTTGCATTGTGTTTCCTTGATTGATTTATTATTATGCTGCTAAATTGCAAAGTGGAGTTAAGTGTTTAATTGGGAGAAAGTTTTGCAGAACTAATTCACCCCCCTTCTTAGTTGTGTGCCCTAAGCCTAACAATTGGTATCAGAGCCAAGTTCCTCTAAAAGGAGCTTAACCGCTTGAGGAGATCTAGGATGTCGTCTTATAAGAAGGATAGTCCAAAGTTTGATGGAACCAATTTTAATCTCTGGAAAGGTTGCATGAAATGTCACTTGCAATGTATGGGAATGGTGTACTGGACCATGGCTACAACACAGTATACACCTCCCCAGGGTGGTCTGAAAGCCCCAAATGAAATTACAGATGCTGAAAATAATTTGCAGACTATAGAAGCTCTTCTAAACGCATTATCTGATTCAAAGCTCTCAAATGTTGTTGACCTACCAACTGCTTTTGAGATTTGGCAAAAACTGGAACTTTTGCATGAAGGAGACAAGTATGTTAAATGTGCAAGGTTACAGAGTCTGAAAGGGAAATTTGAAAATCTAAAGATGAGAGATGATGAAAATATTACTACTTTTATGCCAAGAGTAAATGAGATTGTTTGTGGAATTAGAAATGCTGGTGGAGTCTTGGATGAAAATGAGATTGTTGGCAAAATTCTCAGATCCCTTCCTGCTTTTTATAAAATCAAGGTTGCTTCTGTTCAAGAATTCAGAGCCCATACAACTGTCACAAGAGATCAATTGGCTAGCAAATTGGTTGCATTTGAAATGACAGAGTTTGGAGATGACCCCCCCAAGACTGGATCTGCATTCAAAGCCAGTGCCTCTATAAAAGGTAAATAAAGGTTTGATCCGAGAGAGAACTCATCAAGGAAACTGTCATGGTATGAAAAAGCAAGCAAAGACCTAGAAGAAGAAGAAGTAGAAACTTCTCAACTTGAAGCCCTTATTGCAAAGAGGCTGCAAAGAGGATCCGGTAAGTATGAAGGAAAATTACCTTTCAAGTGTTTTAATTGCAATAAGATTGGTCATTTTGCCTCAAAGTGTCCGGAAAGATTTTCAAGGCCAAATCCTAACAGATCAAGGTCCCAAAAGAATTGCTACTATGTTCATGAAAAAGATGATAATGAAGGAGTAACAGATGATGAATCAGAGACAGAAAACAAATCTAGAAGTGAATGGGTGTTTATTGCCATCAAGGAAGAAGAACCAATATCCTTTGTATATGTCAATCATAAAGTTGTAGAAAGAGCTCTGGCTGCCCAAGTTGAAGAAAAGGATGAATGCGTCATTGACAGTGGATGCTCTCACCATATGACAGGTGACAAAAACAAATTCATAGATTTGGAAAGGTATGAAGGAGTGGTAAAGTTTGGTGATAATTCTGCTGGTAGAATCAGAGGAAGAGAAACTACTTCTTTTGATGGAAGGAACAAAATCGGTAATGTATTATATGTTGAAGGATTGAAGCACAACCTTCTTAGTGTTGGACAGTTGGTGGACAAAGGCTATGATCTCCAATTCAAGAATAGAAAATGCAAGATCTTTGAAAGTTTCAGAACAGAGATTGCATCCGGTACTCAAACTAAAGGTAATATCTTCCACTTGGTTGGTACTGGTAAAAGTTGCTTATTTGTTCAACTTGATCAGAGTTGGTTATGGCATAGGAGAATGTGTCATGTGAATTTTGATAATATCATCAAGATTAGCAATACTCAGGCTGTAAGAGATCTTCCAAAATTGGTAAAACCTACTAATAGCTTGTGCAAATAATGTCAATTGGGTAAGCTGAGTAGAGTCACATTCAAAAGTAAGGAACTGTCTTCTACCAGATTATTGGACTTAGTTCATACTGATCTTTGTGGTCTGGCAAGAATCAGAAGTGTGCAAGGTGATAGATACTTTATGTTGCTAATTGATGACTATTCCTGGATGATGTGGGTAACCTTTCTAAAAGAGAAATCAGAGGCTCTTGAGAAATTCAAAATATTCAAGGCTATGGTAGAGAATGAAACCAAATTAAAATTGAAATGTCTGAGGTCTGATAGAGGTAGAGAATTCACATCTAGTGACTTCTTAGAGTTCTGTGAGAAACATGGAATAAAGAGACAGTTGTCTGCTCCTAGGACTCTACAGTAGAATGGAGTAGTGGAGAGAAAGAACTGGACCATCCAGGAAGCTTCTAGGACCATGATGATGGAAGCAAATGTTCCTCACATCTATTGGAGAGAAGTTGTCAGCACTGCAGTCTATACTCTCAATCGAGTTCAAATCAGAAGAAATACCGGCAAGACTCCTTATGAACTTTGGTTTGGCATCACTCCTACTATGAGGCATTTCAGAGTTTTTGGTAGCAAATGTTACATTAAAAGAGATGAAGATCTAGGAAAGTTTGATGCTAGAAGTGATGAAGGAATATTCTTGGGTTACTCTACTCAAAGCAAAGCATACTGGTGTTACAACAAAAGACTGAGAAAGATGATAGAAAGTACAAATGTGAAGATTGATGAGAGAATTGAGAAACCCTCAAGGTCTTATGAATATGATGAAGATGATCAGAATGGTGTTCTGGCTCAAGGAGCCCAAGCCTCATCTGTTAGTCAGATTCAAACTAATCCGGTAAACCAGGAAGAAGACATGAGTTTCAATGAGCCTAATCAAGAATCAGAAGTGCAAGAAATTCCCAAAGTTCCCAGGTATGTAAGACTGAACCACTATGAAGATCATATCATAGGTGAAAAAAGCAAAGGAGTATAAACCAGAAGAAGAATTACTCAAGATTCAGAAGAGTATTGTCTGATTTCAAAGATTGAACCTAAGACAGTGAATGAAGCTTATAATGATGAAAACTGGACTAAAGCAATGGAGGAAGAGCTGGTGTAAATAGAGAAAAATCACGCTTGGGATCTTGTTCCCAGACCTAGAAACAAGAATGTGATTGGAACAAAATGGGTCTTCTGGAACAAACTGAATGAAGTTGGCGAAGTAATTAGAAATAAAGCCAGATTGGTCTGCAAGGGTTACTCCCAAATAGAAGGAGTTGATTTTCAAGAAATTTTTTCTCCAGTGGCAAGAATTGAAGCAGTCAGATTATTTCTTGCCTTTGCTGCCTTCAAAGATTTCAAGGTATATCAGATGGATGTCAAGTCTACCTTCCTAAATGGTGACTTGGAAGAAGAAGTGTACATAGAGCAACTAGATGGATTTCAATTGTCTGATCATGGTGATATGGTCTGCAAGTTGAAGAAGGCACTGTATGGACTGAAGCAAGCCCCAAGAGCCTAGTATGAAAGATTGGACAAACATCTTTTCAAGATTGGTTTCAACAAAGGTACTGCTGACAGTAATTTGTATTTCAAAATTGATCATGAAAACATCTTGATTGTTGAAGTGTTTGTTGATGATATCATTTTTGGAGGAAGACATAGTATGTGTAAAACTTTTGCAAATCAAATGAAAAGTGAGTTTGAGATGTCTATGCTTGGTGAAATGAATTTCTTCTTGGGTCTACAAATCACTCAAACAAAGAAAGGAATCTTCATTTCTCAAACCAAATATGTGAAAGAATTGTTGAAGAAATTTGGGATGGAAGATTCAAAACCAATGAATACTCCCATGGCAACTGGATGTAAATTGGGCAAAGATGATGACTGTCCTAAGGCTGATCAGAAAAAGTACAGGTCAATTATGGAGGTTTGTTGTATCTCACTCACACTAGACCTGACATTATGAATGTTGTTGGTCTTGTTGCTAGATTCCAAGCTGATCCTACAGAATCTCATGTCATGGCAATCAAGAGGATTTTTAGATATCTAAAAGGGACAGTTGAGTATGGTTTGTGGTATCCCAGAGATCATGATTTCTCTCTTCATGCATATACAGATGCGGAGTGGGCAGGAGATGTGGATGACCGAAAGAGTACCAATGGTGGAGCATTCTTTTTGGAGAAGAGATTGTGTTCTTGGCTAAGCAAAAAATAAGAGGCAATATCTCTGTCCACTGCAGAAGCAAAATATATTGCAGCAGCAGGTAGTTGCACTCATGTTTTGTGGATGAAGCAAATGCTAAAAGACATAAGAGTGGAGTATGAGGAGACATAAGAGTGGAGTATGAGGAGCCTATCACAATCTTCTATGATAATTCAAGTGCAATAAACATATCTAAGAATCTAGTGTTGCATTCAAAGACTAAACATATATCCATCAAGTTTCACTTTCTAAGAGAGCAAGTGAACAAGAATGAAGTCAGATTGGAGTTTGTGCCTTCTAAGGATCAGATTGCAGACATCTTTACTAAGCCTCTACCTAAGGACTCTTTTGAGTATCTCAAGGAGAAGTTAGGGGTTATTGCCCCTCTGGTGATAAACTAAGGTGCACTGATGTGCTTCAATCCGGTGGATATCACAGTCACATCTTGTGGTCTGGATTGATGATGGGGAGCTGCTACTCAAGGGGAGCAGCATATATGATTCAGAAGTGGTGGAATTGCAAGTATGTGCCCTTTGCCATTGATGTCAAAGGGGGAGAGAAGACATGTGAAAAACAAGTGGTTGCTAATCAAAGGGGGAGTAGTAAAGGGAGAGAAGACATGTGAATGGTTGTTACTAATAGGGGGAGTTGTGACAGTAAGGAGAAGTTCTTACCTTGATGGTCAAAATAGTTTTTCACATCATTTGCCATCAATGACAAAGGGGGAGATTGTTGCAAGTATGGGCCTAACCGGTGTTGTCATTGATGTCAACATACTCCTGTTGCATTAATGATAAGGATTGGATAAGCTGTGTGCTAAGGATATTGAGAAAATTAGTCTCAATCAGGAACAGTGAAGAACAGTAATGACAGTAAGGTAAAAGTCTAAGATAGGATGAGGATCAGAGGATACGGTTTAAAGGGTTTGTAGATATGTGTCTTAAGGGGGTCTAGTAGAGATTTCAAAGGTCTACATGAAGATTTGAAGAAGTTGTGGTCGCTCAAGTAAAAATAGTTCCGACAATTGTTCAGTGGTGACAGAGTGATATAGATAGGTCCGGTGAGATCTGGAAATGCATTATCCTGTTCTACAGATTTGAGGAAGTGTTGAGGAAATCTTTATGAAGTATCAACTTGATTGGTTCGTGGTTTGAAGGTCTGCAAGCAACTATTCTTTTGTGACAGTAATGACAGACTATGTTCTTGAGGTTCCGAATGAAGGGGAGAAGGATTTCAGTAAGCAAATGAAGTGTGGATGTTCTTGGTGATTCAGGCAAGCTTGTGGAGGTCTTTGGATCGTGTCCAGTTTGTGATTGGTGGTTCGCATTGGAATTGGAGCTCGCAATTGAAGAATAACTTATGGATGATGGTGTTCTTCCTGAGACTGGCCGACCGGATGAGTTACACATCCTGCGGATGTTCTTGTTGATGCTTTCTGACTTAGATGTTCATTCCTAAGTTGATTTCTTGTATAAATAAGGGATTGCAAGGTCATTTCAAAGTTGTCCTTGTTGAGATGAGTGTGTGGTAGCGAGGAGGAGAGCGGAAGGCAGAGCAGAAGTATTGGGCTTAAATGAAACTGATTCAAGCATGGTGAAGATGTTATTCTCTAGTTCATGTATGTGATACTTATTTCGTTGTAGATAGTGTGTCTCTTGTAGGCAGTGAGCCTCTTGTGAGCAGTGTACTCAGGCAGTGAGCCCTAATTGGCATGTGCCATTTTGTTCTTTCTATTCTTCTAACAAAGAATGTAATCTTGGGTTAATCACCCCATGGTTTTTCCCTTAATCAATTTTTTCACGTCAAAATCTTGGTGTCTCATGTGTTGATGTGTTTCTGCTCTTGATTTGTTGCATTGTGTTTTCATGATTGATTTATTATTATGCTGTTGAATTGCAAAGTGGAGTTAAGTGTTTAATTGGGAGAAAGTTTTGCACAACTGATTCACCCTCCTCCCTCTCTGTTGTGTGCCCTAAGTCTAACAAATATGATAGTATAGTCCTAACAACATCCATTCCAATGACCATAAGTGGATCAAATCAGTGGAATGGCAGAGGAATGCATATTTGCTACCAAAAACCCTAGAGGAGGGTTTTACAATTAGATTTAGAATGAAGACTTATAACTCCTCTTAATATTGTTGTGAAAATGCCAAACTACATTCAAATGATAGGTAACTCAAAGTAACATCAAATCAAAACATGATAAAGTAATGACAGTCTTGTACCTTACAGTAGTACGGCCTGTAGCAACATATAAATTTAGAAAAAACAGTCTTCAAAGAGCAGTCTGAGAATAGAGGCTATATCTTTCCTTATAAGTGGTGTCAAGACCTCCAATCAAGTTTGTTTGAAAGTTAATCCATCATGCTACATCACCAAACAACCTAGACTCCATGACACATCCATACAGAGCAAGGTATGGCCAGAAAATAGCAAACTAATTTAGAAAAGCAGAAAACTTGTTGTTTGTTATTATTTCTCCAAGTCCAATGTCTTCTCTATGATTCTCTCTTCTTACAATGAATAGGCAGTGCTTTTAAGAAGCCTTCCCAATAGTTTAGATTGGTTTTCAAGGCATTTAAGGTCGATGGAAGGTTTGAAACCACTGAACTGCCTTTGCAACTGTCTCTTTTTGGACAGCAGCGAATGGGTTATGCATAACAATGCCTTCAAACAAATTTACAAATTAGTTAGCCTTGAACAAGGCACAAGACCTCTTGACATCCTTCTAGACTTCTTGACAGCATTTTAAACTTCTTGCCATGCCTTGACAATGCTCACAAAACAAGAAGACTTACATGACTGTCCTCCATGGTGATGACAGCAATAGACTTTTAGACCAAGTCCTTATTACAACATGGAATTATGGCCTTAGTACATTATGAGGATGGTCTCTAGGACCTTATTGAACAAAACAAAACAAATGGAGGTCAAAACAAGACAAAATCTCTTGGTGCTCCTGCACCACCACCCTCTGAGAAAGATAGGGAGAGCATCATCAGAGAGAAGAGAATAGACATATGGAAAGAATGGATTGGTTTCCATTTGAGTCTTGTGCTTTCATAGTTTTAGTGAACCATTATCAATATTGGTAAGTTGTGTTTGACCAAATAGTCTAAGTTGGTTTTGACTTGATAGTTGTCGATTTTTCGACAAGAACCATTAATTATAAGTTTTGTCAAAAAACTAATCTAGGTTAGTATGTGACCATCGACTAGAAATACTCGATAATAGCTAAACTATTTTATTATTTGAATACCCGATTGGGATCCTAGCATGTTATTTTTGTCTATTTTGGCAAGATAGAGAGGGTGAGAATACCTCAACCCCATTCTTGTATCTTTTTAGGTGTTGGAAATAATGTAGATATACATTGTATACACCAATTTTATGTCAATATATATATATATAAGAATTATTAGTTTAAACCTTTTTGTTTGATATAGTTGAGCTTCTTTTGGGTGGTGGAGAAGTTACTAATTCAATGTAATTTACTTCATGTAAGTAATAGATGCTCGACTCCTTACTCCATGATAGCATGGAGAGAATGGAGGAGCTTTTAATAGGATAGGAGAGTGGTCTTAATGACCCATCACTCCACTATCAATTTGCATGCTCCTTTGTGAGTGTTTTTAGGCTAGAGTTGGGCAAAGATCCTCATGGGTAAGGTAGAGAAAAGCCTTGAAAAGGAGATATTTCGAGAGAGTTTTGAGGACACAATGCAAAAGTACACCACTCCAAGATCTTAGAAGATAGATATACAGTGAGCTTTTTCTCTGTAGAGAAGGGTGGTCAACTTCACTGTGAGCAAGCACAAAAGGCTACAACATAAGAAGGATAATACTCTGTGAAGATTTGGAGTAGGACTGCGTATCAGTGGGAAAACTGTTGGCCTTAGAGGTAAGGTCATCTCACGAAATATAGTATATTATTCTTAAGATGAGATAATTTCTTCTTGTATAAGCATTGCATGATGTAATTCTTTTGTAAGAATAGTGTCAAGTGTTATGTAATTAGATAAGATTTATAGTTTACGTAGACTTAATCTTTTAAGAAATTAGTCGTAGACAAAGAAATCATTGTGAGTTAAGGAATTTTTTTACAGTATTATTATGTTTGTAGCACCTAAGTAAACTTTGGACGAAGGAGTCAAAAGTATTACATTTCTAGTTTGAGGCGAAACTACACTCAAAATACTGTGGGCCTTTAGAAACCAAATTTGTGACAATAGAAATGTTATGAACAATAGTTTAATTGTTCTAGATAAATAGTAGAATTTTCTTTAGTTTTTAACAGAGATCTTAAGTTAATAGCTAGGGTCTAATGTAAGACAGGTTGGCAAATATAAATGTGGCTCAATGTCATTGACATCAGCTAGCACAAATACTAACATTGATTTTGAATATCTGTTTCAAACCATGTGTTTAATGATCTTATATTGATGACTCTGTAGCTAATAAGTTGTTTAGACAAGTTAATAATGAGCAATAGTTTGTCTACGATCTCTCTCAGTAGTGTTTTGTATTTAATGGACAGAGAAGTCAAGTAACTTAAGAATGGATGAAATCCATTAGATCACAAACTATGTTATTAGCAGTAATGACAAATATGATTAAGCTCAAGGCATACAAATTGTGCTTATAATCAGAGTTTTCACTTTTTCTATTAAGGATTCGTCCTTAAAACAGATGTGTTGAAAGATCAAGTTTTCACTACTTCTTTAAAGTTATCGAACACATAGTGAATATGTAAGGTAAACCTAGTTCTTTGATAGACTAAGAATTATAGAACATTGGTGGGTATCCATTTCTTAATGATGTAAGTATGAGTTTAAATCTAAAGTTTTTTTGCTAGTTGTTTGATTATATCGAATAAACAACGATATTGATTTCATTATAAAACATCTAGGTACCAAGATATAATATCATATATGCATTAGAGATGCAAAGATAAACACTATCATGTTATTCAGGAATGTTAACCTATTAGGGTCAAAAAATTGAACTTAGTCAAGATTATTTAAGATTATGATAATGTTCTTTATAACGTATATGTATGAGGGCTTACCTCGTGTATTATATTTATACATGATATGAGTTTTGTGATGCCCAAGTAATCAAGAGAAGATTAGAGAACATCAATTTTATGATATATTATTGTAAGCTTTCACTTTTAGAGAACAAGAGTACTCGTATTTTAACATTTTAAATGTGTTAGCATAGAGAAATTAATCCCTAGGTGTAGATCTTTTATAACATTGTGTTAGTCCATTGTTTAATATGATCGACAATAAAAAGTCAAGAAAACCATAGATCAAAACAACTATATTGTAGGAAAAATCTTCGGAGTGATTTTCATAATAAATGATTTCTTGTAGAGTCAGAAATTTGTTTGTAGTATAATAGTGCTCAACCTTTGAGTCATTGAGTAGAGTGACAGGAAGTCATAGACCCTGGTATTTGCAAGTATGCAACGAGGGACTCTTTGAATGGTTAAGATCGTCTAAACCTTCATATTGTTTATATATCCTAGATTAAGGATCAAAATCTAAGTCAGATTGATTAGAAATTGAGTTTAGCAAAGACATTTCATGTCTAGGGTTCTAGTCAAATAAGTCAAACTGTAGGATGAGGTAGTTTCCAAGTCGAGTTAGAGGTGTGTAAACACACAACTACGTTTATTGCAAATGTCTGTTTATATAGAAACTTTGGCCAAAGTGATGCATTTGTCTCTACATGCATTAATCAGTTCACCATGTCTAGATGGCATGACCTTTCAGAATGATCATACTCAGCTAGAAGTTTGTCTAGAGTTGTATGGTCGATTGAGTTATGTAAGACACAATACTAGAACTTGGATGGCAATCTTGTTGGTTCTCTATGTCTATACTCTTCATGAAGGGTAGGGCCACTTCCAGGAAGGAAGGTGTGCAGGGGACCATCGGTCTGTGGTTGGAGGTAAAGCACTCAGATGATGGTCTCCCTCTGTAGCAGAAGACTCGTCGAGGCTTGTGAGGCAGATATCAAGATTCTAGATGCAATACACTTTATGTTATGACTTATGATGTAAAATTATTCTCTTTGCCAAGTGCAACTTATTTGTAAATGTTAAGTGAAATGTTTTCAATACGACTTATCTTTGAATATATTGTATTTAAAGGTTGAAAAATATTTAGAAAAGATTCATTTATTTCTATGTAAATATGCAAATGATTAAAAAAAAAATTCATGTTTATCATGTTCATTTACTTTCTTAGTAAATTGTGTGTAATTCCTAGTAATATGAGATGGCATGTTACACCTGCAAATAATGTCTTCAATGAAGCTCCAAATAATTTCATAGACCTGCAATAAATCTCAATAGTAAACCCTTGTATGGATTCACCTCTCAAAGTGGAATTGGGTTTTTGTCCAATCCGTGAATTTTCCAAGGGTTTTCATCCTCAAAAAATAGCTAAACCAATGTTGCAGCTCAAAGGAAAATATCCAAAATGCAATGAAAAAATACACAATGATGAATTGACCTCCCAAATGCCTTTTATAATCCTCAAGTGGAGCGCCCAATTTTTCCATATTTTATATCAATTTAATGTCCATCTCCATAATAAAATATTATTTTATTTCATTTTCCCTTCTCCAAGTGGGGCGTCCAACCTTGGCATTAAAATATTGTTTTATTTTGTAATTTTATTATAATTTACTTTCTCCCTTTATAAAGTGACTTTCCATTCTCCAATCTTCAAGTCATTTCACCAACTTTCCAAATATCTAAGTCACTTTTGCAACAATGGCTCAACTAAACAAAAAGGGGACATTACAAGTCCTCCCACCCCGAGATTGCTTGTCCTCAAGCAATCACATATGAATGGCTGATTACTTTCACAAGATACCGGGATCCCATATCCTTCCATTATCACCATACATACTCAATATGAAATAAAGAACATCTCTCACCATAACATCCATGATACTCACACATACTTCCTCAAAGTTCTGGTGCAAAAGATGACAACAATGTTAAAACTCAAAATCTGATTTAGACTCATCCTGGGACTGCTTCGGTTGTCATAAGCCGATCAACCCTCATTGACACTCAAACTCAAAGTGTTAAAGTGAACATCCCATGCACCAAAATCACCCACATAGAACCTTTCCATCACCTTATGATTAATAAAATCATATGAAGGTAATGGAATGTTGTTCACAATCATATAATCAACATTTTTGTCACACCTTCCAGTAGTGTCATCATAGTCTCCATTTTCAATTTCTTTAATGGTTGGATGTTCATCCTTATGTGCTGATCCAAGAGGTGTATCAAGCTAAAAACCAAATGTATTACTTGTCATAACCTCTATCTCATGGCTGCAAATTGCACCTTCATGTGAACACTTCTCCTCTAATATCAAGGCCCCATATTCTTGATGTACATCCCAATCATTGTCAACATAAGGAATGTTAGAGTCTTTATGTTCTACCATCATATTTTCTTCCCTTGAAGTAATGCCCATAGTCATTGCCTTAGTTGTTGCTTTTCATGATCTATGTGAGCATGTTTATCCTTAATTATCTGTGGGTGTTGTTTTGCTTGAGCGGCAATTAACTTAGCTTCTCTAGCTTTCCTTAGACATTCATCACACATGGCTTGGGTCCTCATAACATCTTCTATGCTATGAATATAAAAATATTTTCTTTTAATTCAGCCAACTTACTAACTGATTCCTTGAAACTATTATGTAAAGATGGTGTAACAATTCTATGCTCAAGTAATGGATCATCAATAGTACCCATACCTCCATAGAATGAATTCACTTATTGATCTTGAAGACCTTGACTCTCACAATCAACTACCTCTATGGCATCTTCTTTACACAATTTCTGATTTGAAGCTAAGGCAATTTTAGGCTCAAACAAAGAATCATTGTCATCATGATTTAGTGTCCAAACACAAGTAGGCTCATTGAGTTCTTCGTGCTCTCCTTCAACTTCATTAGCTAAATCAGAATTTGTACCCATGGATATTATTGTGTCATCTTCATTAAACATATCTGTCACACCCCAAATTTTGACTATGTTTTACTTTCTTACTTGCAGGTAATTAGTAGTTGATTTTGCATGAAATAATGATTTGACATCATGTGAAAATGTGAGGATAAATCAATGATATCATGAGTTAATGTTTATATGGTTAGAATTTGGACATGTGATTAAAATATGTCATGATTATTTATTCATAAGGTTTATGAATTGACTAATGATGTACTAATCCAGTTTGATGAATGCAAGTTGTAACCAGGAAATAGGTTTCCACCCTCTAAGAAAGAGAGGAAGAGCATCATCGGAGAGAAGAGAATAGACGTATGGATAGAACAGATTGGTTGCCATTTAAGTCTCATGCTTTCACAGTTTAGTGAACCTTCGTCAAGTTTGGTAAGTCATGTTTGACCAATTGGTCTAAGTTTGGTTTTATTCGACAAATCGTCGATAGTCTGTTAGATCCATTAAGCTTAGGTTTTGTCAAAAACTAAGTCAGGATAGTTTATGACTGTTGACAAGTTAATAGTCGATAATAGTTAAACTATTTTACTATTTGAATTCCCGATAGGAATTCTATCATACTATTTTGTCTATTTTTGACATTTATGCAAGAGAGGGGGAGATTACCTTGACCCTGTTCTTGTATCTTGACAAGAGTTTGAAACAATGTAAGTATACGTTGTATACACCCTTGTTATGTTGATATATATATATATATATATATATATATATATATATATATATATATATATATATATATATAATAGAATATTAGTTTAAACCTTTTGTTGTTGTCGATTGAGCTTCTTATGGAAGGTGGTAAAATAGCAAATTTAATGCAACTACTTGTTAAGTAATGGAAGCTCGACTCCATTTTCTCCATGACAGCTTGGAGATTATGGAGGAGCTCTTTATTAAGATTGGGGAGGGGTCTTAATGACCATTCACTCCACCATCTAACTACTTGCATCATGGAGAATGATATTAGACAAGATTTTAGCAAGGAATATCTGCGAGTAAGGCAAGGTAAACCCTTGTAAAGGCTATATCATCATAGAGGAATGATAATCTCGGGGAGAGAGTGATATTATTGAGTTGCTAACATGTTTTCATTAGATCAAGATAGGTGATAGCATGCGGTAAAACTGAATAAGAGAGAGAGCTTTATTATATATAGAGAGCTTCGAATAAGGAAGCCAGGACTGAATAAGAGAGAGAGCTCTATTATATACGGAGAGCTTCAAATGAGGAAGCCAGGGCCAAATAAGATAGATATCTCTATTAAACATAGTGAGATTCTTCTTATCTAGAAAACTACAGGAAAGAAGAAAGATACTCAGTACAAGGAGATAAGTCAAGCTCGAATAGCAAGGAGTTAGTTGGAGCTTGCTCAAGCATTGGAAACTAAGGACATTTGAGGTAAGAATGTCTTAGATATTGTTTCCATTCTTGAACTATAGAGGTTTATTATTGTATGAATAAAATAGAAATATGTTTCCTTAAGAGTTAAATGTATAGAGCTTACATAGTAGAGAAACGAAGTTTGAAGGAGACAGTGGTTATACCATTTATATTGTAGTTTAAAAACCACAGAGTTTAGCATTTTACATTGTAGTTTCATCAAAAAAAACTAGAGATGATAGATTCTTCATGATATTGCTATGGCATCAAACCTATAGGGTCATTATATTGTTATTTTAGTAGTTGGTAGACACCAAACTGAGGATAAATGAATTTGAATAATTTTGTTGTAATCAGAGGATTTCAGGGTCTATAGAAAGATATCTCATACTATGTTTACTCTCGAACACTATAGTATTTTCCTTTAGTTAACAAACAACCTATATGAGTCAAAACTAGTATACCCATGCAGAGGTAAACTAATTTTTATTCTTACTTTTGTATACATGGTATTGTAGCCATATCTTATTAAGGTCACAATGTATAACTAGATAAAGTTATTGTAGAGACTGAGCCTTACAAGAACTCTAAATTTAGCCTAGGAATTGTGAGGAGTAAGATTGTATAAGTTTTAATCTTTTCAATCAACAATTTTGTGTTAGTTACACACCTATTGTGGAATATATAGAAACAATTTAAATATCTTTCGAAAAACCTAAGGATAGTTCAATATAATATCATATAAGAATACCACAACAATGATAAGTATCATCATGATATTTGAAGGATATTCTATATGAGTGCAAAATATATCCTATGTAGAGAGTCAGAGGACTCGAGAAGACCAAGAGATCAAAAATATTATTATTGTAGACTCAACATATCTAGGTTGATAGATAGTTTTAGTCATGAGATTAGTTATGAAAATAATAGTATTCATAAAAGATCTTATATGAAGAGGATATACCTCGTGTGCTATGTATTTGCATATTATGTAAAATGTGATTTCAAACGTTGCCCAAGTAGTCAAGAGTAGACTAGAAGTTTTGTTTTTATACTATATTATTATAAACTTTTACTTTTGGGAAAAATAAGAGTATTTGTTATATGAATGAGTTTGTGATAGAGAAGTTAAAACCTAGAATTGACCCAAAAGGGTTTAGAAAACTTAAAACTCTCAAGTAGGTTATGACATTGATTTAGTCTATTGTATATTATGGTTGACAGTAAAAGGTTGAGAAACCATAGATTAAGATATTATAAATTATAAAGATTCTTAGAAGCATTTTGACAAAGTTTAATGATTTCTTCTTAAAGTTGAAACATGACTTATAGCACAAGAATGCTTAATCTTTGAGTCGTTCAATAGAATGAAAGGAAGTCATAGACTCTTATTGTTGAAAGAATGCAACTAAGGACTCTCTAAAAGGTTAAATATTCTAAACCTATACAATATATATATATATCCTAGATTCAGGATTAACTTCTAAGTCAGTTTGACTAGGAATTGTGTTTAGCCAAGACAATTATGTCTAGAGTTACTATTCAAACAAATCAAACTGTAGGATGAGAGTTTTCAAGTCAAGTTAGAGGTGTGTGAACACACGACTACGTTTATTGTAAACATCTATTTATATAGAAACTTTGGCAAAAGTGATGCATTTGTCTCTACATGCATTAGTCTGTTCACAGTGTCTAGATTTGTGTGACCTATCAAAATGATCATACTTAGATAGAAGATTGTCTAGAGTCATATGGTCGATTGAGTTATGTACACAGCACTAGGACTCAAATGGAAACCTATTGGTTCTTTATGTCTATACTCTTTGTGAAGGGAAGGGCCACTTCTAGGAAGGAAGGTGTGCGGGGGACCATCGATCTGTGGTTGGAGGTAAAGCACTCGGATGATGCTCTCCCTCTATAACAAATGACTCGTCAAGACTTGAGTGACAGATATCAATCTATTTTAGATGTAGTATATTTCACGATTGACTTATGATTGACAAACTTATGTAAACTTATTCATATTTCCAAGTGCAAATTTTTTGTAAATGTAAAGTGAAGTGTTTTCACTATGCTTTTATCTTTGAATATATTGTAATTTCAAGGTTGAAGATTATTCAGAAAAGATATGCATTTATTTTCTATGTGATTATGCAAGTGTAAAAAACAAATTTCCTTCATGATTAAACATTTTAATTTACTTTCTTGGTAAATTGTGTGCATAATTCCAAGTAATATGAGATAGCATGTTACATATGGCATTAGAGCTTCCAGGTTCAACACATGGACCTAGGAGCTCACTACGAGAAAACTTGTCAACATTCAGCAGAGTGGCTAATGTTTGAAATTGGTGTTATGCCAGAATGGCGTTAAGAAGAACTAAGAAAATTGCCAAGAAGTTAGTTCCCCATAATTTACCCAAGTTAATGGTTAAGAAAGAACCAACTGAGGAGGTAAAACTCCAAGTGCATATTAACTATGTTGAGGGTGCATGGCTGGAAGATTCTAAGACTTTGGCTAGCTCTCTTAAGTGTATTCGGCTAGAAAGGAAACAACACAACAAACTGACCAAGAAACCTAGTGTACCTACTCGTGTAGTTAAACTAAGTAAATCATTTGCTAGTCGCGAAATGCCATTTGGGTGTGGTCATGATGCCCATATTTTAGGAAAAGGGGTGATGGAGGAGTACCTGTGTGTACATCCACCCTCTAATTTTGTTTTATTGGATTCTGACGAGGAAGAGGAACCTAAGGAATATCCTTTAACCGACAGTGACATGTAGTCTTGTTGAGTTACTTATCTAAATAATGATGTATTTTACCCAGAATAAACTATAATAAAGATGAGAATATTTTGCACAAATTTTAGTTTTGTGAATGGATTTTATGATGAATTTTGAATTAATGAGATGCATTATTTCTGAATTCTAATCTATAACTTGATACGAATATCAAGTGTGATATAGAGTATCATCATGGTTCAAACTCATCTTGAGGATAGTCAAGGAGAGTTGAATCCTTCTAAAAACCCAATGACTAAGCTAGATCAGATTTTGACCATGCTAAACAGAACCAAGGAAAGGCTTGGAAACCTAGAATAGGAAGTGAGGGGTCAAGGCAAATCTGAGGGAAAAAAAGAGGATACGCATCAAGTGGATGATGATTATGTCCATGAACCCAGTACTCATAGTGAATGAAGGGAGGATGTTGATAAGACTAAGTCTCAAGAAGAAAGAAGTAGACTTGCCTTAGAGTTGTCAAGAGATATGAAGAAAGTGACACCAGCCAAGTTTGATGGAATAGTAACTAGTGATGCTACAGAATCTTGGTTGACAGAGATGGAAAAGTATTTCAAAATTAAAAATTACTCTGAGATAACCAAGGCAGTTTGGGGTGCTTATCAGTTAGTAGGTGAAGCGTCCACTTGGTGGATGAATAATAAAATAGAACTAGGGTTAACTTCTCTAAGCTTAACTGATGTAGGTACTAAGTCTCAAGAAGAAAGAAATAGACTTGCCTCAAAGTTGTCAAGAGATATGAAGAAAATGACGCTAGCCAAGTTCGATGGAATAGTAACTAGTGATGCTACAGAATCTTGGTTGATAGAGATGGAAAAGTATTTCGAGATTAAAAATTACTCTAAGATAACCAAGGTAGTTTGGTGTGCTTATCAGTTGGTAGGTGAAGCATCCACTTGGTGGATGAATAAGAAAATAGAACTAGGGTTAAGTTCTCTAAGCTTAACTGATGTAGGAGCATCCCAGGTTCAAGAGCAATCCTGCATCAACCAAAAATATTTGCTTTCTTTTCTTTTCTTGCATTTTAGTTTTAGTTCAGTCATTTGCAGTTTTAGCATTTTCTACTGCATTCTACTCTATTTCCATTTCAGAGCTCATGGAGTAGGATTTAGTTTCTATGTCATGTCAGCTACATCATACTCAGATTCTAGGTGATTTGGATTCATCTACAGAGAGATATCGCTATCAGAAGATAATCAACTTTCACAGAACAAAGCATTCATTAGATAGCATGAGAATAGAAGGTTTACATTCATGACTTATAGAGCCAAATTGAACATATCACAAGGCAATTTGGAACCGGATAGACCTTCCTTGAGAACTGCACCATGTTTCATTCATTTGCGTAGCAATATCAAGAGTTGTAGGTTGACCTAAATGTTACCTACACGTTTCATCATTCATTGGAGTTTGAGACCTCTTGATGTTGATGTAGAGGATTCTATGAGCTGGAGGTGTTAGAAAAGAAAGCAACACTACTTTAATGGAAATCTAATTTGAATAAATTTCAGCAATCTTTAAGTGTGCATTAACAATGGAGATTGCAACAAAACATAAAACCCACTACAAAAAAGATGTCAAACATGAAGAACTCAACACAATGACATAGTTTTTACATGGAAAAAACCCTTGCGAGTAAAAAACTCCACTAGGAAAGAGGTACAAGTTTATATTAATCTGTAAAAGATCTGTACAATACATCAACTACACAACTCTCTCCACAAGTCTTCAATCTGACAGCATTCTGGCAGCACCTAAGTACCTAAAATATATATTGCAGCAACAAATACATGGAAAATACTTATAGAAATGTTTTCCACTCCATTTTAGGTGTTCACCTTCCCTCTTCTAAGATTCTCCAACCTGTAAACATTAATTACCATCTTACAAGCATCTTACACTTGTCCAAAAATAGCCATGCAAAGGTTGGGGACCCAAGACTAAATCTGGCCTCTTACAACATCTTATGACGTGTCATAACCATCATAGATTCCACAAAAGAGTATCTTTCCAAGATAGGAACCTTGGGCTAAAAATAGCAAATATACAACTAACATATCCGTCATATGCATCATAGAATCTAATAATCTTATGACAACTTGCAGCTGTCATAGATTCACTTACCAAACATTATGACAGTTGTCATACATGCCAAAAATATTATATTCCTCAAGGAAGCATGCCTACCTTCATTTACTTTGAGTTTTTACATTTGCCAACAGTAAAAGTCACTCCGTAATAACCTCTGGTGACTCCGAAATTACCCCTGCCAACGAAACTAGTACATCTCCTCGTGGATAATTACAAATTACATATAATAAATAGAATAAATACAATATTGGGATTTACAAAGTTAATAGCACCTTATCCCAACATTCTCCCACTTGACATTATACATTGTAAATCAACCCATAGGAAATCAAATGAAAAATAATCAAGCACTAGAAACAAGGCTCATGGCCTCTCTGCACCATACAAACTTCTCTGTGCTCATAGCCTTGGTCAATGAATCTACAACATTCTCCTGATTGTCTATCTTCTTTAGCTTAATCTCTCCATTTGCAACCAACTCTCAAACAAAGTGATACTGAACATCAACATGCTTAGTCTGAGCATGATACATGGGATTCTTAGCCAAACAGATAACACTCTGGCTCTCACAACCAATCTGAATGATCCTGCAATCAAAACCAATACCTGTACACAGTCTTCTCAACCAAACTGCCTCCTTAGAGACATGAGTAGCAACCATATACTCTGCTTCTGTGGTGGACAAAGCAACTATGGGCTGCCTCTTACTCATCCAACTCATTGCACTTCCAAATAGAGTAAACACATAGCCACTAATGGACCTCTGACTATCCAAGTCACCTGCCCAATATGCATCAACAGAGCCCTATATGTCCAAAGATTTATCAACACTATCAATACCAAAATAAACCAAACAATGGTCAAGAGTACCTGCAAGATATTTAAACACCCTCTTCGCATAATTCTAATGTTGTCTACTAGGGTTAGACATAAATCTACTCAAAACTCCCACTGCATGGGCAATATCTAGTCTAGTGCAAACCATTGCATACATCAAACTCTCTACAGCACTAGCATATGGCACATTAGACATATCCTCAAAATCATCCTCAGTCTTTGGACACATATCTAATAAAAGCTTAGTATCAATGGGTAAAGGAACTCTAACTGGGTTACAATCCTGCAAACTAAACCTCTAAAAAATAGTATTCACATACTTTGTGACAACCAAAGCTTTCTGTTAACTATGTCCCTTCTGATCTCCATTCCTAGAATATACCTGGTAGCTCCAAGATCCTTCATATCAAATGCACTTGAAAGTTGGGCTTTAAGCTCACTAATCATACCCTTAGTATTGCTGAAAAATATGTCATCAACATATAAAGCAATAACCAGTATAGAATCATCAGCACAATAAATGTAAACACAGTGATCTTCCTCACTTCTAACAAAAACCAATTTCAAAACAAATGAATCAAACTTTTGATACCACATTTTGGGGGACTGTTTCAAACCATAAAGAGACCTCTTTAACCTGCAAACCCAATGTTCTTTTCCTTTTACCTCAAAACCTATAGGCTATTGCATATAAATTTCTTCTTCAAGATCTCCATGCAAGAACGCAGTCTTAACTCCATTTACTCAATCCCCCAATCATAAGCTGTAGCAATGCATAAGAGAAATCTAATAGAAGTCAATTTAGCAACAGGAGAGAAAATCTCACCAAAATCAACTCCCTCACTCTGGGAGTAGCCCTTGGCTACCAGTCTAGCCTTGTACTTCTCTAATGACTCGTCTCCTCTGAACTTCTTCTTGAAGACCCACTTACAACCTATGGCCTTTCTTCCTTTGGGAAAATGAACAAGATCCCAAGTGTTACAAGAATCTAAAGCCATCATCTCCTCCTGCATGGCTAACTACCAAGACTCACTATCATCTGTAGAAATAGCTTCCATGTAGGATCTAGGTTCATCGTTCGTACTCAATAAAGCATATACACAACAAAAATCTGGTGGGCTATACCTATCAATTAGATTATGTTGTCTTGTGGATCTCCTCAAGGGTGGAGTAAGAGACTCTACTCATTCTCCTACATGATCATCTGTACCAACTTCTTCTGTCACAATAGTTTCATATTCATCAGAACTACTTGAATCTTCTTCTTCTTTTTCACCCCCAATCCATCATTTTATTCTTCCTGAGGTGTATCTTGCTGCTCTAAATCAAAGTGCACCTTCTTTACCTTTTCTTCTTTCTCTTTTGGCTGCTCAGGTTTGGAAATAGCTCTAAGTTCCCTGAAAATAAAATCTCTAGAAAAGATAATCTTGCAGGTTAGTGGATTCCAAAGCTTATAACCTTTGACATTATCGCCATATCCAATGAATGTAAACTTTTCAACCTTTGGATCCAACTTAGATCACTTTTCCTTAGGCACATGAACAAAAGCCTCACAACCAAAAACCCTTAAATGTGAAACAGAAGGTTGCTTACCTTTCCACGCTTCATAAGGTGTTGAATCAAGAGCCTTACAAGGAGATCTGTTTATCAAGTAGCAAGCAGTACACACAGCCTCTGCCCAAAAGCATTTATCCAACTGTGCATCACTAAGCATACTTCTGGCTCTTTCCATAATTGTTTGGTTCATCCTTTATGCAACACCATTCTGTTGTGGTGTATGCAGAGTTGTCTTTTATCTAATTAAACCTACATGCTTGCAAAACTCATCAAATTCCTTAGAGCAATATTCCCCTCCATTGTCAGATCTTAATATTTTTATCTTTAAACCTGATTGGTTCTCTACTAAGACTTTGAATTCCTAAACTTAGTGAAAACACCATATTTATGCTTCATAAAATAAATCTATGTAAATCTGGATACATCATCAATGAAGGTTACAAAATAACAAGATTTTTTGATAGATTCATTATCCATAGGGCCAAACACATCTATATGAATAATTTCTAACTTCTCTTCTGCTCTATTGCTTCCTAAAGGAAATGATTTTTTGTTTTGTTTACCAAACACACAATGTTCACAGAAATCAAAGTGCTCATCAGAATAGGAGAAACCATCCAACAAATTTTTATTCTTAATAGTTTTTAATACATTATTACTTGTGTGGCCCAATCTACGGTGCCACAACATACATGTATTTTTAGTAGTGGCCTCAAATACATAGGAGGCATTACAAACTATAGCGGCTTCAAGCTTAAACAATTTCCTGAATCTCTTCCCTTTCACTACCACCAAGTTCCTTCTCACCAATCTGCAACCATGCTTGTCAAATGTCACATGCATTCCCAAATCATTCAACTTTGAAACTAAAATCAGATTTCTAGCTAATCCAGGAACATGCAAAACACCAGGGAGAGTTTTAATCCTCCCATCACTGAAACACAACAATACCTTTCCTTTCCCGACAATCGGATATGAAGACTTGTCACCAAGGTAAATATTACCTCTATCATATTCTTCATGTGGAGAACCATTCCTTATGCGGGGTCATATGAAATGAGCATCCTGAGTCAACCAACCAGTGATCATTAGAAACAAGATTACATGCAAAAAGTAAAACTTCTTCACCTGCATTTGAGGACTTATCCGAAGCACTCTCCCACTATTTCTTGGGGTTTCTGCACTCTTTCACATGTCCCCTTTTACCGCAATTCCAACACTTAACTCCATTCTTTTTACCAGGAGTCTTAGACCGGCCCTTGGACTTGTCCTTAGCCCCTTTCTAATCTCCTTTAGGTCCCCTTTCCTTAGACCTTCCCCTAATACTGAGAGCATCCCCTGAACTATCTAAACTCTTCATCCTCAATTCCTGTGATAGTAGCACTGAAACAAGAGCGTCCAACTTCGGATCTGTGAGGTTAGTAGTGATAGCAAGGATAACATTCTCCCAAGACTCAGGTAAAGAACAAAGAAGTAAGATACATTTATCTTCCCCACTAACTTCAACATTTACTAAAGCAAGTTGACTCAACAAATTAAAAGAATTTAAATGCTCTATAACTGATTCACCTTCTTGCATTTTCATGGAAAATAATTTTCTTTTTAAATAAAGTTTATCTACCATACTCTTGGCTTGGTAGATCTCACCCAACCATTTCCACAACTTGTGTACAGTCTCTTCCTTTGTGACATTCAACAGGATAGAATATGAAAGACACAACTGGATGGTTTCCCGTGCCTTCTTATCCAGTCTATCCCACTCATCTTGAGAGACATCGTCAGGTTTCTTCTCTTTTTGGATAGCCAACCATTGGTTTCTTTCTTCCAACAAATCTTCTATTTTTTAGCTTCCACAACTCATACCTCGTTCCATTGAACTTCTCAATGTCCATTCGACAGGTTGATGCAACGGTGGATGCAACCATAATAACAACACAAGATCTACAAAACAAACACAAGCAAATCTCCCACTGCAGCTACAGCTTTCACACTACCACCCAAGAGTCAAAGTTGGTCAGACTCTGATACCAAATGTTAGAAACGAAAGCAACACTACTTTAATGAAAATCTTATTCAAATAAATTTCAGCAATCTTTAAGTGTGCATTAACAATCGAGATTGTAACAAAACATAAAACCCACTACAAAAAAAAGATGTCAAACATGAAGAACTTAACACAATGACATAGTGTTTACATGGAGAAAACCCTTGGGGGTAAAAAACTCAATTAGGAAAGAGGCACAAGTTTCTATTAATCTATAAAAGATCTGTACAATACATCAACTACACAACTCTCTCCACAAGTCTTCATTCTGGCAGCACCTGAGTACCTAAAATCTGTATTGCAGCAAAACATACATGGCAAATTCTAATAGAAATATTTTCCACTCCATTCTAGGTGTTCACCTTCTCTCTCCTAAGATTCTCCAACCTGTAAACATTAATTACCATCTTACAAGCATCTTACACTTGTCCAAAAATAGCCATGCAAAGGTTGGGGGCCCAAAACTAAATCTAGCCTCTTATAGCATATTATGATGCATCATAATTGTCATAGATTCCACAAAAAAGTATCTTTCCAAGATAGGAACCTTGGGCTAAACATAGCAAATATGCAACTAACATATCCATCATATGCATCATAGAATCTCAGAATCTTATGACAACTTGTAGCTGTCATAGATTCACTTACCAAACATTATGATAGTTATCATACATGCCAAAAATAGTATATTCCTCAAGGGAGCACACCTACCTTCATTTACTTTGAGTTTTTACATTTGCCAACAGTAAAAGTCACTCTGTAATAACCTCCGGTGACTTCGAAATTACCCCTGCGAGTGAAACTAGTACATCTCCTCATGGATAATTACAAATTACATATAATAAATGGAATAAATACAATATTGGGATGTACAAGGTTAATGGCACCTTATCCCAACAGGAGGATGATATATATATATGCATCTCTTAGATGTATTAGGAAGTTAGTTAGTTGATGATAGAAGAGAGATAGCTCACTTCCAAAGGCACTTCAATGCCATATCTTTCATGTATGTTGTAACCAGGAAAGCAAGCATATGAGCCCTTTGATTGTAGCCCGCATGATGTCAGCATACAAGCATTGTGATTTTCTGGTATACTGAGTATATGAATCTTCAATTGCATTCTGTTATTGTGGTTACTCTAGCTACATGGTTGGACTGTCCCTTCTCAAGACCCTCCATCCATGACTGCACCAAGTGGGATCAGCGCAAAGTTTATGAATCCTTTGGGAGTGAAGGCATTCCAAAAGATCTTGAGGTGAACAGATTGCCAACCTGAGGTAGTCTACTTGTGTTTGTCAATAGAGCACCGAATGTGAGGCAGTTGCAGCCCTGTAGTTAGATCACCAAATTGAGGCAGTTGCATCGGATCCTAGGAAGAGATGTCGCCAAGGAGGATGTTTGTTATGGCCAATGTTGCTAGAAGAATGGTAGAAATGATAGAGATGATGAGGACAATGAAAGTTAGATTGGATGCTATAGAAGAAGAGGACTAGACCCTAGACATGAAGATGAAAGTGATGATGAGGAATTTCAAGCTACTAACCAAAATTAAGAAGCCCTAGAAGAAGAAGAATCAAATCAGGTAAAAATGTTGAAGGCTATTTCTAAGATGGGTAAGAGACCTAGAATGGAAGTACCAAACTATACCAGAAATTTAAACCCTGAGGAATTGATTGATTGGATAAATTACCTAGAGGAATACTTTGAATATGAGGAAATTGAAGATCTAGAGAGTAAATTTTGCAAAAACTAAGTTGAAAGGACATACTTCTATTTGGTGGAAAGAAGTTTAATTGGAAAGAAATAGGAGAGGAAAATATAAAATCATAAAATGGGATAGGATGGTGATAAAGTTGAAGAATCAGTTCATACCTACTAACTATGAGTTGGAATTGTTGAAGTGATTGCAAAACCTAAGGCAAAAAGAGAAATCTGTGAAGGAGTACACTGAAGAACTTTATAAGATGATTATTAGGACTGGACATAGTGAAGCAAGTAGGGAGAAAGTGGCATGGTACATAAATGGATTAAGAATGAATATTCAAGAAGAACTAAGTTTGGTGATGATGACAATAGTAGAAGAAGCATATCAGTTTGCATTGAAAGTTGAAGAAAACCTAAATAAGAGGCATGGGAAAAGGCAAAGAGGTAGAGGAGGAAAATTTCAAAGAGGTAGAACACATTCTGGAGGATAAATACCTTATGTGGAGCAAAACAAGGAAAGTAGCCCATACCAGAAGGAAGATAGAGACATCAATTCATACCAGAGAGATGATAGGAATTTCTACTGCAATAGAAAAGGAAGCCATAATTCTTACCGTAATGAAGGATACCAGAGAGATGAAAGAGGATTTGACAAGAGATCATTCAAGGGAACCTATTTCAAGTGTGGAGGTGAAGGACACAGACCATTTGAATGTCATCAAGGGAGTACTAGAAAAAGGATAGAGAACAATGCAAGAGCAGCTTATGCAGAGGAAGAACTAGTTGGATCACCTAGTTCAGTGGGTAAGTCAGAGAAAGGAGAGTCATTAGTCATGAGGAGAGATTTATTTCAAGCAGAGACAACTAAGGAACCACCGCAAAGGAAAAGTTTCTTCCGGACAAGATGCAAATCAAGGGGAAAATGTTGTAAAGGTATCATTGACATTGGTAATACAGACAAATTGGTTTCAAAGGAGATGGTGATGAAGTTGAATCTAGAGAGATTGAAACATCTAAAGCCCTACAAGATAGCATGGATTCAAGATGAACACAAGATACTGGTAAGTGAACAATGTCTAGTGAAATTTCATATAGGATCTTATGTTGATGAGGTATTTTGTGATATTATGCCAATGTATGTATGTCATATATTGTTGGGGAGACCATGGTAGTATGATAGAAAGGCAATATATGATGGGAGGAAGAATACTTATACTATAACATCAAATGGGAAGAAACATATCTTGATACCTTTGTAAGAATAGCCTAAAAGTGAAGTATGTGGAAATGCTAGAATCTGTTTAATATAGGGAAGGAAATTTTTGGATGGATTGAGACATGAGAACATGTGTTTTTCTTTGATTCCAAAGAAGTGTTGAACCCTAAGTGCATAAACCGCTACCGCAAAAGAAAAAGAACTAGCGTCGGAGGAGATAACTAAATTGTTGATAGAGTACAAGGATATTATTTCAGAGAATGTACCTAAAGGATTGCCACCAATCCAGAGTATCAGTCATCATATGGACCTTATACATGGAGCTAGTTTGCCTAAAGCAGCACACTAGATGACAGCGGCAAAAAATGCAAAGATAAATAGACAAATACAGGAGCTGTTGAGGAAAGGATTGATCAGAGAAAGTTTAAGCCCATGTGTAGTACTTGCAATACTAGCACCAAAGAAAGATGGAGAATGGAGGATGTGTATAGACTCGAGAGTAATCAACAAGATCATTATTAAGTATAGATTCCCATTGCCAAGGATAGATGACATTATGGATTGTTTGAGTGGAGCAAAATATTTCACAAAGATAGACTTGAAGAGTGGATACCATCAGATCGGGAGCAAGGAAGGAGATGAGTGGAAGACTGCATTCAATACAAATGAAGGATTGCATGAGTGGTTAGTAATGCCTTTTGGATTAACTAATGCACCAAGTACTTTCATGAGATTGATGAATGAGGTATTGAAGAAATTCTTGGGTAAGTTTGTTATTGTATACTTGGATGATATTCTAATTTTTAGTAAGACAAAGGAGGAACATTTGTGGCATATTAGACAAGTATTGCAGAGGTTGAGAGAGGAGAAATTGTTGATAAACATCAAGAAATGTAGTTTCATGAAGGAAGAATTGGTATACTTGGGATTTGTGATTTATGTGGAAGGATTGAAGATAGACCCTAAGAAAGTTAGAGTAATTGTTGAGTGGCCAACACTTATGAACATTGGAGAGGTAAGATCATTTCATGGATTAGCAAGTTTCTACCGGAAGTTCTTCAAAAGTTTTAGTACTGTATGTACACTAATGACAGAGACCATGAGGGGTGACAGGAAGGATTTTAAGTGGACTTCAGGAGCACAAAAGATTTTTAAATTGTTGAAGCAAAAGGTGATAGAGCAGCCAGTGTTAGCACTACCAAATTTTGATAAAGTATTTCAAGTTGATTGTGATGCTAGTGGAAATGTAATAGGAGCAGTGTTAAGTCAAGAAGGGAGACCAATAGTGTATTTCAGTGAGATGTTGAATGATGCAAGGAGGAGATATTCAATTTATGATCAAGAATTCTATGCCATAATTCAAGCCTTGAAGAAGTGGAGACATTGCTTGTTGCCAAAAGAATTTGTGTTGTACACTGATCATCGAGCTTTGCAGTATTTGAATAGTCAGGATAAGTTGAATTAGAGACATATGAGATGGATAGAGTTCATGTAGAGTTACACATTTGTATTGAAGCACAGGAGTGGGAAGTCAAACAAAGTTGTAGATGCATTGAGCAGAAGAAGGAATTTGTTGACAGAGATGAGGGTAGAAGTACTAAGATTTGAAGAACTTAAGCATATGTATGAAGAGGATCTTGATTTTGTAGAAGCATGGAAAGCATGTAAAGAACCTATTGTGATAGATACAAGCAAGTGGTTGGATTATTTCATTCAAGAGGATATGTTGTTCAAAGGAAATCAGTTGTGTATACCTAGGAGTTCAATGAGAGATAATTTGATCAAGAAGAAGCATAGTGGTGGATTGACAGGACATTTTGGGATTGACAAGACAGTAGCTTTGGTAAGTGAACATTATTTTTGGTCTCAGATATATAAGGATGTAAGGAAATTTGTGCAGAGTTGCAAAGTTTGTCAAGTTGCAAAAGGGGGTAGTCAGAATATTGGATTGTATAACTCTTTGACAGTACCGAAGAGACCTCGGGAAGATATAAGCATGGATTTCATATTAGGTTTGCCAAGAACAAAGAGGGGATATGAATCTATATTTTTAGTAGTGGACAGATTTTCAAAGATGGCACATTTCATTCCTTGTAAGAAGACAAATGATGTTGGACATGTTGCTAACCTATTTTTCAAGGAAATTGTGAGATTGCATGGATTACAAAAGAGTATAGTTTCAAACAGGGATACAAGATTAATTGGATATTTTTGGAGGACATTGTGGAAGCAGATGAAGACAGACCTAAAATTCAGTTCAGCATTCACCCATAGACAGATGGACAAACTAAAGTGGTAAATAGGAGTTTAGGTAACTTTTTCAGATGCTTAGTAGGAGATAAGGTAGGAAATTGGGATCTAATTCTACCGCAAGCAAAGTTTACATAAAATAATTCAGTGATCAGAAGCACAGGGAAGACACCATTTGACATTGTGACAGGAGTATAACCTAGAGGAGTAGCAGAGCTGAGAGACATCAATATGGATAACAAGAAAAGTGCAGAAGTAGAAGAATTTGCAGGATACATGGATACAGTACATAATTAGGTCAGGAAGCATTTGGAGGAGATGAATAGTAAGTATAAGGAACAGGAAGATGAGAAGAGGAGACATAAAGAATTTTTAGTTGGAGATGAAGTAATGGTATGTCTAAGAAAGGAGAGATTTCCAGTGGGGACATACAACAAGCTGAAAATGAGGAAGTTTGGACTATGTAAGGTTCTTAAGAAGTTTGATTTAGGAAATTTATATGAAGTGGAGCTACCAGAGACATTTGGTATATCACCTATATTCAACATTGCAAATCTATATCAATATCATGAGGGAGAATCAAGTGACAGCCTTGAAGATGGATTGAAGGATCAGTTACCACAGTAACAACTGGAGTAGATAGAGTAGATTTTGGATAGTAGAATTGGATGTAGTACTATAGGAAAGCAGTACAAAGAGCATTTGGCTAAGTGGAAAGGAAGATCGAAACAAGACTCATCATGGATTTCTCGGGCTGAGGTAGACTGCCTTGGTTTTCCGCTAGCCCTAGCAAAGTAAGGGACTCACTTTTTCAACAACCCTAGGTGTTTGATGCAGGAGCATCCCAAGTTCAAGAGTAATCTTGCATCAACCAAAAATATTTTCTTTCTTTTCTTTTCTTGCATTTCAATTGTAGTTCAGTCATTTGCAGTTTCATCATTTTCTACTACATTCTACCGCATCTTCATTTTAGAGCTTGCAGAGTAGGATTTAGTTTCTATGCCATGTTAGCTACATCATACTTAGATTCCAAGTGATTTGATCATTCATCTATGGAGAGATATTGCTATCACAAGATCACTAGCTTTCACAGAATATAGCATTCATCAGTTAGCATGAGAATAGAAGGTTTGTAGATCATTTATGTGACTTGTGGAGCCAAATGGAACATATCACAAGGAAATTTGGAACTAGATAGACCTTCCTTGGAAACCGCACCATGTTTCATTCATTTGTGGAGCAATACCATGATTTGTAGGCTGACCTACATGTTATGTACATGTTTCATCATTCATTGGAGTTTGAGACCTCTTGATGCCGATGCGGAGGATTCTATGAGCTGAAGGATGATATATATACATCTCTTAGATGCATTAGGAAGTTAGTTAGTTGATGATAGAAGAGAGATAGTTCTTTGTGGAGGCGCTTCAATGCCATATATTTCATGTATGTTGTGACCTGGAAAGCAGGTCTGTGAGCCCTTTGATTGTAGCCTGCATGTTTCTGGCATATATAAGCATTGTGATTGTCTGGTATATTGAGTATATGAATCTTCCATTACATTTTGTTATTGTGTTGTTTCTATTGTGGTTACTCTAGCTACATGGTTGGACCGTCACTTCTCAAGACCCTCCATCCATGACTGTACCATTAACCTAGGATCAGTTTGTGGTCATATTTTGATAGAGGCGGTTACCTCATCTTTTCTTTTATCAAAAGCTAATAGATTTTTAGAATATGCAACAAAGAGAAATGTCAGTGGTTGAATATTGGGTAAAGTTCACCTGTCTCTTGAAGTATGTGCCACAATATCAGAAGGATGAAAGGTTTTGAATTAGGAAATTAATCATGGGTCTAAATGCCCAGATAGGTGGAGAAGTGGATGTGCATGGTCCTACCACTATGGACCAAGTTTATGAAAAGGCAATCAAACAAGAGCAGAAATTGAAATCAATTTCTGCATATCATCAGAAGAATCACAAGAGATCTAATAAGTCACCAACTTCATAAATTTTAAAGAAGAGGAATGGAAAACAAGATGTAAATAAGAAAGGTGACAAGGGCTCCAAAAATAACAGGAATGGACCTAGAAATCAAAAGAAAAATAATAGCAATTTCTGGAAGAACGATTCAAGAAAACCTTATGAAAAGAGAGGACCTCCTGGAGGATGTTTCTCCTGTGGTGGAGATCATTACACAAATCAATATCCAACCAAGAACCAAGGAGTTCAATAGTGTGGTAATGCATTACCTACCTAGCAAGCAATTTTTCAACAAAGGATCCATGCGGCTTTAGATAATCACCAGGAGTACCAGATTACTCCCATAGAGATGTCAGGTACTTTGTTTCTATTTTAATTGATACTGGAGCAACTGAAAGTTTTATTTCTCCAAGAGTATTAAATAAATTTCCTAGAAGAGCTAGATATATGGCTAAACCCTACTTAGTTGAATATTCTAACGAGACTAAAACTCAAGTAGAGCAATGCCTGTTTGAAGCCAAGATTGATCTTCCTAATTTTTCAACTAAGCTAAATTTGTTTGTAGCCCCTAAGTTCCTATGATTTTATCTTAGAAATAAATTGGCTATGGAGACATAGGGCCTATGTTGATTTTTTTGCTAAAATAGTTGAGTATCTTTGCTATGCAACTAAAGACGGCTAGGTGAAAAGGTTGTCAACTTTTTGCAGTCAAAATGGAGCAAATAGAAAAGGATCCTAGTAAACCAAATGTACCTTTGGATAATTATCATTTCCTTTGAGATTTTTGGGATGCTTTTCCAGATGAACTTCCAGGGTTACCTCCGAAGAGAGATTTTGATGTCTCTATTGATATAATACTTGGATCTGAGTTGATTTCAAAGGTGCCATACTGTATGACTACTACGGAGTTGATGGAATTGAAAGCCCAACTTTAGGAGTTGTTGGCTAAAGGATTGCTTAGACCCAGTGTTTCACCTTGGGGAGCACCTGTGATCTTTGTCAAAAAGAAGGATGGAACCTTGCGTTTGTGTATAGACTATCGTATGCTCAATAAAGTAATGATAAAGAATAAGTATCCTCTACCACCTATTCATGATCTTTTTTATCAGATGTGTAGTGCAACAATGTTCTCTAAGATCTATTTGTGATCTAGATATCATCGGTTGAGAATAAATGAAGACATTAATAAAACAACTTTTAGAACAAGGTATGGACATTATGAGTTCACAGTCTTACCTTTTGGACTTACGAATGCCCCTGCAACATTCATGAATTTGATGAACAATGTTTTCTAAGATTGCTTGGATAAATTTCTTCTAGTGTTCTTAGATGGCATTCTTATTTATTTTAAGAATGAGGAAAAGCATTTATAACATTTGCGATTAGTTATGTAATGGTTGAGAGAGCATAAGTTGTTTGGGAAACTTTCTAAGTGTACTTTCTTTCAGAAAGAGATACAAATATCTAGGACATACAATATCAGTTGAAGGAATTTCAGTGGATCCTACAAAGATCAAAGCTATACTAGAGTGGCCTATGCCAAAGAATGTGCATGAAGTGCACAGTTTCATGGGGTTAGCTGGATATTATATGTGAGGCCAATCTTTTCATTCCCTTACATTGATCATTTTATATTATTGTTGGAGACATACTTTAGACTTTTGGGGACTATTGATCTCGATATGCAGGATTATTAGACTATATGCTTTTACCTTTGATTTATTATGTTTAGCATGATTGTGATGAGACTAGATGTTGATTTTGATTATTGACGATGATTTCCATTATGATAATATTTGAGATACTAGTTATGTGATTATTGTTATGGATTTATTATGCAATGATTATCTTGAGATGGATTATTGAAATGCAAATTATGAATCTATTGTGATGTGATTTTATGATTGTTTTATATGATTATGTGATGGTGTGAGTATATGCTTACTTTGCTTCGGCTATGATATACATGTTGGATTAATCTTTTGTTTAAGTGTGCAGGTGTTCTAACTAAGCCACGGATATTCGGAGATCATCCCACACACTTTTGTGAATTCCCGTGTAAGCTGATCTAGTCCCAAGAGGAACTAAGATCAACTTTGTAATGCATGATGATTTTTTGTAATGTTATTGTGTGGTGTTGTATGGGATAGGTCTACCCTTTTATATTTGACTTTATTTTGGTGTTATAAAGGTGTATTGTTCATTTGATTTTTATTTTTAAGTTTTTATTTTTGTGACCCCTTTTTATGTGATTTTTCTCACCCTATAGTGCTCAAAATAGGTTAAAAGTGACCCTGGGTTATACCCCTAGGGTCTAGGGACCTTTTGAGATTGTCTAACCTTAGGTAAACTCCTATTTGGTCACTTAAACTTCGCCCTGAAGTAAAGTGACGAAAATAGAAGTTTGGGAAGGAGTGGAAGGTTGGGTCAAACACTCAACCTCATCCACTCATCTTTCCAAGGTTGGGGGAGTCTTCAAGACCCCTAAATTGTGGAGGACTCAACTCCAAGCCTCTCCCATAATTGATGAGGATACCTTTGGGTTGTGTGGGCTTTCATAGGAGAAGATGATTGGGGCACATGTAGTACCCACTCCTTCTTTGGCTCCACTTTTCTCTCCCACATGTGTGAGAGAGCACAAGTGGATGGGGGCAAGACCTGGTGGAATGGGTGAGTGACAAGTGTCACCTCCCCATTCCATCAGGCTTGCAAGTGGTTGTGTGGAGGAGTGAGGAGGTGACAAGTGTCACCTCCCCATTCCTCAAGGCTCATGAGAAGAGCCTATTTTAATCCCTCTTGAAGAGAGGGAGAGGGTTGTTGATTGGTTTTCAATTTTTGAATTATAATTGATTTTGGAGAGAGTTAGAGGGGATTTTGGAGGCAAAATTGGAGGAATTGGAGGTGGAGTTGGAAGGGCTCTTCTCAACTAATCTTCCTTTTGGGCTATTAAAGGTAGGATTCAAGGCTTTGGTCTTTCCTTATGTATTTTACTTTCATGTGTGATGCTATGTGTGTGTGTGTGTTTTATAGTTGTTGTGGGGATTTTTGGTTATGGGTGTTGTGAGAGCCTCTCCATTTGGAGAAAATGCTCAACATGTGTGGGGTGGGGGAGGAATGAACCTCCTCTAGGTCACATCCTAATTTGTGGTATTTTAGCCTTGAGGACAAGATGAGAAAATATGTATTTGATTGGCTTGAAAGCCATGGGAAAACTATGTGGAAAAATGGTATTTATGTGATGGCTTGAGGCCTTGAGAAATTTGGTTTTGGGAGTTATTTGGAGTGGCACTCTTGAGTTGAGTGATGTCCACTCCCCTACCCCATTAAACTCATTTTTGATGAGTTTTGTTTTGTGCAAGCCAAGGGAGTTAATATTGCTTTTGTGTTTGAGTGTATTGTTTTGAAGTGGTGTGTGTGTTCCTTGTGTGAGGATGACCTCCAAGCTTAGGAGTGACTCATGAGGGAGTCTATGGTAGGGAGGAGAGTGGCTTTAGTGGCTTTTTCCCCTTCCATGTGTTATTGCAGGTTATTTGAAGCTATGGAGTGTGAAAGACGAGGAGACATTGTGGTAGTTGTTCATTGTCATTTTGGCTATTGTGAGCCATGGCCAAATTGGCCTATTTGTATTTGTGTTGTTGAAAAGAGAGTGGATTGTTCTCTCTTGAGTTGTAAAAGTAAATGTCTAAATTTGAGTTGTATTTAGTTGAATTGATCTTAGAAATTCAAATATATTATGTTGTTGATTTTATTATGACAGTGAGAAAAAAATGGGGAATAAAAAAATGTCATGTTGTTGTTTCCATTTATACATATATGCTTTTCAAAAAAAAAAAAGGAAAGATAATATATATTGCTCGTTCTATTTATGAGTTTGTAAATATGTTTTCAAAAGAAAGATTTAAAAGTGTATTTTTGTCGTTTTATTTTCAAGAAAAGAAAAATATATTGTATTTGTATTCATTTCAAAAAAAATAACTACTTAGAATATTATTTCAAAGAAAAAAAATATGTTATTTTGATTTATGAGATTTGCACTAGTGAATATGTTATTAAATATATATATATATATATATATATATATATATAAACATCCCCTTATATTAATTCTTTTTTTTTGTTTGTTGGAAATAGACAGGTTAATAGAGAAAATTGAGGAAATAAATTATATATATATATAAATAGTTTTTTTTAATATATTTTTAAACAAACAAAAAGAAAACAACGATTTTTTATAAACTCGTGTATACCTCTTGAGTATACACACACATACATATATTTTAAATATACATTTCAGGCTGTATCAAAAAAAAATTGTGTTTATTTTTCTTGAGTTACATATATATCAAAAACTGTGTGGTATTCAGCAAATACTTGAAAACCCTTAAATAAATTACAAATCTGAAAACTTATAACGGTGGCGGATTATATTTGAACACTATTTTTGTTGAAGGGGGGGGGGGGGGGGGGGGGAGGGGTTTCGAACCTTCACCCAACGTATACTTCTTCCACCATAGCCCTTGCGGGCTTATTTGCTATTGGTTGTGGGGTGTGGGGAGGGGGTCAAACCCCCACCCACACTCCACCGTAGTGGGCTGTGGGTACCCACAGCCCCTTCTTTAAAAAAAAGAAATAAACACAGTCTCCACCCGCGGACAGAACCCTTAGCAGCAACCAAACTTCATATTGCCACTGTGATTCGGCCTTTCAGTCGTTAATACCTGTGACTACCATTTGACTTCATTGAAATATACACATTAAATATATATATGTATATATTTTGTGTATACATCCACTATTATTTTTAAAAAACACAGAGATTATATATATGTATGTATAAATAGGAAAAAAAATAGGTATATATTAAATACCTATACCTCCGTGACTAGGAGGAATCCATGAATGGCCTCTTCAAAACCTGCAAGCAAAACAATAACAAGGTAGAAGAGAAGAAGAAATGAGAATAGAATGAGGAAGTTTAGGGTTAGGGCTTCCTTAACTCATAAGGATAATATTTTTTTTATTAGGAGGCATTTTAGGGCTTATCTGTTTTAAATTGGCTTAATTAGTTTCTCTCACTTTTGAGTTTTCCCTTTTTTTTATTTTTTTTATTTTAAATGGGGTTTAGTGGTGACCTTAATATTGTGGGTAATCTTAATTCTTATTGGAAATGTGTTTTTATTTTTGTTAGTGGGATGGAATCTTTTAAGTTTGGTATTTTAAACTAGGGGGAAAATATATTGTTTTTAATTTAATTATTTAGAGAGGAGTTTAATTAATTTATTTAATTTTTCCTCCAAGTTAACTATTGAAGCGTAATTAATTTTAAATCAATTGAATTAATTTATTGCATGTGAACATTAATCAACGAGATTAGTTTTATTTTAATTTTTAATTGGATTAGTTGCTTTTAATTATTTAATCTAGTGTGTATTAATTAATTAAATAATCTAGTCGTTTAATCTATTTAGAGAAACTAGTTAACCTTTGACCAAAATTTATTTATTAGAATAATCCCTATTCACGCCCGTGAGGCGTTATGCTGCTAGATTTTCCCAGAATTTAGGGTTAATTTAATTTAGCTATTTTAAACCATGTGTAGAGTAATGTTTGACATTCCCGTAACCTTGGTGATCTTAACTAAGTTTTATTTAATTTATTTATGCTTTTAAATCAGTTCTTTGATTTCAACTTGTGTCAAAATCCTTTCACTCACTTGGGTAAACTTAGGGTTTTGATCTTTTGATCCTAACCCTACTAGTGACGCTTCTCATATCACATTGACCCCCTTAGTTGGCTTCCATCATGAAGGGGAATGCATGTGTGATCACATTACCCAAAATTGATTGACATGTTTACGTCTTATGCGTATTTCTACTGAGCACATTGACGCATGCGAGGGGGTTTCTAGGGATGCATGGAATTTTTTTGATAATTTGTGTCATGACCACATGGGAAATGCGGGCATGACATTTGGTATCAGAGCCCAAGTTTAAACACTAGGCATGTTTGGGCACGTTACTTATTCTGCATTTTTGATTAATTCGTGACTACCTTGTTCTTGTAGGATGCCGCCTAGAACGAGGCGAGCGCGTTCACGCCACACTGAGTCTGTAGAGGTGCATAGTGACTCATCAGCCGAGGGTCAGGGACCGCCAGCACCACAGGCACCACCCACACCTGATATAAGACCACAGATTTTACAAGCTTTATAGGCAATGTTAGATAGGTTACCACCGACCGCAATTGAGCCACATGTCGATTGTGTTGATCCGTGAGAGGAGCCACACGCTAAGCAGCGAGTGGCACCACGTGTAGAGCCCTGTGTCGAGTTGCGAGTGGCACCACGTGTGGAGCCTTATGTTGAGATACCTAATACGATAGTGTAGGAGGTTGGTTCAGCTTATAGAGCTCGTAGCAGGAGCCCATCGCATCATGCTAGGCGAGAGGAGGCAATGAGAGTAGAGTAGGGTTTTCACATGCCTTATAGTTATGGTGTGGATGAGCCTATCTGAGGACACAGAGACGTGGGGACCCCATCAAAGATTTGTTGAGAATGAATCCACCTACCTTTGTTGGGACCACAGAGGGAGCCGAGGCGGAGGCATGGCTTATCAGTTTAGATAGGTGCTTTTCGTTGCATCCTTATGAGGGCAACATGAAGGCACGCGTGGCGATTCACCTATTGAGAGATGCAAGTAGCGACTTGGTGGTGCACTGAGGAGTGCAAGCACCACTTATCTTTGGATACACTTTCATGGGACACATTCATTGAGTGCTTTAATGTGTAATATCTGTCAAACCATTACAGGCCAGTGTCGTATCGACGAGTTCCATGATTTACAACATAGAGGACTTAAGGTTGCGTAATATGAGGGCAGGTAGGTTCACAGAGTGTCACGTTATGCAGAGTATCTTCATGATGAAAAGCTTCTGGTTCACAAGTTTATCAAAGGTTTGAATCAGGGGATATCAGGGCCTGTGTGCATGGCAAACCCCTAGACCTTGAGTGAGGTTGCCGAGAAGGCATATATAGTAGAGGAGATCCATGGACGAGGTCAGAGTTCACGCCCGCAGTTTCAGGATCGTAATCAGCAGTAGCAACAGAATATCCATAGACCACCACCACCACCACAGATAGGAGGATTTAGTTCTCCATCCTTACCTCCTAGGCCTCCACAACAGCGGTAGTATTAGCAGAGGTCTAGACCCCAGCAGAGGGCACAGGGAGGATAGAATCAAGGTTGGCAGCAGCAGGGCCCGCGTAGGGATCAGAGACAGTAGGGACCACCTACAGGACCCGTGAGATCACTGCAGTCTTACAGGGGTTCTCAAGGGTCCACTGGTCAGACTAGACAGCAGTAGAGTAGTAGGACTTAGACTGGACAGGTACATGTTAGGGGTCCATGCTATGTATGTGATGGGGCAAGATATTTAGCCAGAGAGTGCGCACAGGGCTTTACAACAGGGGACAACCTCGTGCAGGGGGTTTAGAGCAGACAGTTGGTGATGTGGATAGATCCCACCGTATGTTTGTATTGGTTGATAACCACCAGGCTGACTTTTAGGCCTTAGTTATTGAGACAGTAGGTATGATTGGGGATGTTCCTATTTCTATTTTATTTGACTCTGGCGCTACTAATTCATTTATATCTACATCTATAGTGGAGCGTTGCAGGTTGGTGGCCTCTAGGCAGGATGTTAGGTGGGAGATTGAGTTGGCCACTTGGGCCAGCATGTTAGTAGATGCCTTGATTCAGGATTGTGAGACCTCTTTGGGGGCCTTCACTATATTGTGTGACCTTAGAGTTATGCTGTTAGGATCATATGGTGTAGTCTTAGGCATGGATTGGCTTGCAGCTCATAGAGCCAAGCTAGATTGTCACTGAAAGGCAATTAGTTGTTTAGATGATCATGGCATGTTAGTCGAGGTAGTGGGCATTCAAAAGGCCGTGGTAGTTCGTATGATATCCGCTTAACATCTTAAGCACTGCATGCGGAAGGGCTGTCAGTTGGTTGCTATCACGGTTAGTGACAGATCAGAGGATGAGCTAGAGGTGACATTAGATGACCATCCTATCTTGAGGGAGTTCACTGATGTCTTTCCTCCAGAGTTACCAGGTATGCCTCCACGCAGAGAGGTAGACTTCCACATTGATTCAGTTCCAGGTGTCAAACCAGTGTCTTGTGCACCCTACAGGATGACCACACATGAGCTCACAGATCTCAAGTTGAAGTTAGAGGAGTTGCTTGAGAAGGGGCACATCTGACCTAGCATTTCACCATGGGGCGCACTGGTTATCTTCGTGAAGAAGAAGGATGGGTCTCTTCATGTGTGCATGGATTATAGGTAGCTTAATAAGGTGACAGTGAAGAACCGTTATCCTCTGCCTAGGATTGATGACCTTTTTGATCAGATGTAGGAAGCTAGAGTGTTCTATAAGATAGACTTGAAGTCCGGTTACCACCAGTTGCACATCACAAAAGCAGACATTCATAAGATCGCTTTCTAAACTCGTTATGGCCACTATGAGTTCACTGTGGTACCCTTCAGATTAACGAACGCCCCTGTAGTGTCCATGAGCCTCATGAACCAGAAGTTCCGCACTTACTTGGATCAGTTCATGATCATTTTCCTTGATGACATTTTGATCTACTCACGGATTGAGGAGGAGCATGAGGATCACTTACGTCAGGTTTTACAGTGCTTGAGAGAGCAGCAACTTGGCGAAGTGTGCCTTTTTCAGGACCGAGGTGCAGTATCTAGGACACATCCTATCTAGCGATGGTGTCTCCGTAGATCCATCGAAGATAAGGGATATCAAAGATTGGCCAGCACGCACCAGTGTGATAGAGGTCAGGAGTTTCATGAGATTAGCTGGGTACTACCGCAGATTCATAGAGGGCTTTTCCAGGATAGCGCACCCCATCACTTCCCTTCAGCGGAAAGGGAAGAGCTTCACTTGGACTGAGTAGTGTGAGAAAGCCTTTAGGTTCCTCAAGGAGCGTCTTATCAGCGTTCCCATCTTAGCAGTTCTTGATCCTGCAGAGGATTTTGTGGTTTGTATAGATGCATCACTTGAGGGTTTCGGAGTCGTTCTTATGCAGGGTGGTAGGGTGATCACGTATGAGTCGCAAAAGCTCAAGACACATGAGCTGAACTACCCTACTCACAATTTAGAGCTCGTAGCAGTGGTTTATGATCTTATTTGTTGGAGATATTTTCTTTAGGGTTGTCGCTTTGAGCTTCATTCGGATCACCACAGTTTGCAATACATATTCACACAGTCAAATTTGAACGCTCGCCAGCAGCGTTGGATGGAGTTTCTTTGCAAGTACAACTTTGATGTCTAGTACATCAAAGGGAAGGAGAACGTGGTCGTTGATGCATTGAGTCTGAGGCGCCATGAGATCCTGACCTTGACCTTGAGTGTGGACTTGAGAGAGCGCACCATTCAGCATCTGCCTGAGAATGAGTAGTTTCTTGAGGTGCAGTAGGAGATCTAGTCACAGAGGGCCCTTGTGGGCAAATTTGTAGGATATTCCCTTAAGGAAGATGAGCTTACTAGACATCGACAACGCATCTATGTACCCCATGCGGGTGACCTACGTGCAGTAGTTCTTTCAGAGGCTCACAAAGCACTTTATGCAGCACACCTAGGGGTGAAGAAGATGCATGCCAACTTGCCATAGTTGTACCATTGGGTGGGTATGAGCTGAGATATTGCAGAGTATGTTGCTTGTTGTCTTGAGTTCTAGAGGGTCAAGGCCGAGCATCAGCATCCAACAGGTCTTTTATACCCTCACGCGATACCTGAGTGGAAGTGGAACACCATTTCCATGGATTTCATTATCGGTCTTCCCATGTTAGCTCGTCGCCATGATGCCATCATGGTGATGGTTGACAAGTTGACCAAGGTGGCGCATTTCTCACCTGTACGCATGATGTACAATGCACCATCAGTGGTGAGAGTATTCTTGGATGAGATTGTTAGATTACATGGAGTACCTCACCATATCATTTCTAATAGGGACTTAGTGTTCACATCAACCTTTTGGGGGGCATTATAGCAGGCGTTGGGTACACAGCTCAACTTCAGTTCCGCTTATCACCCTGAGATAGATGTGCAGATAGAGAGGGTTAATCAGGTTCTTAAGGATATGCTCCGTATGTACATTATGGATCACCAATCTAGATGGGAGGAGTATCTATATCTAGTTGAGTTTGCCTACAATAATGGGCATCACAGCTCATTGGGTATGCCTCATTTTTTCAGGCCTTGTACGGCAGACCTTGCAGGACACCTTTGAGTTGGGACAGTATTGAGGATAGGGTTGTGATAGGGCTAGAGTTGGTTCAGGATATGGAGCAGCAGATGACCTTGATTAGACAGAGACTTTAGGAGGCACAGGACCGACAGAAGAAGTATGCCGATGCTAAGAAGGTAGATTGGATCTTCTCGGTTGGGGACAGAGTATTCTTGAGAGTGCGACCGCAAAAGAGTCCAATCCGTCATGGAAAGGGCTCTAAGCTCGCACCACATTTTGTTGGGCCTTTTGAGATCTTGGAGAGGATAGGTCCTGTAGCCTACTATCTAGCCTTGCCACCTAGCCTGTCACGCATCCACGATTTTTTTCATGTATCTATTTTACAACATTACATATCTGATTTATCTCATGTATTGGATTAGAGTGCTCTATAGGTAGAAGTGGACGGTCAATTGGCTTTGGAGCCAATCCGCATATTAGCTCGCTAGACGCTGGGCCTTCGAGGTCAAGAGTTGGACTAGGTTAGAGTCCAGTGGGACATGTACGATGAGGTCATGACGACATGGGAGGATGTAGTTAGATTGAGGGCCCTTTATCCTCACCTCTTTTATGACTTCCAGGAGGAAGTACAGTCTTAGGAGGGGACGATGTGAGGCCTACCTTTTCACTCCCTTACATTGATCATTTTATATTATTGTTGGAGACATATTTTAGACTTTTGGGGACTATTGATCCCGATATGCAGGATTATTAGACTATATGCTTTTACCTTTGATTTATTATGTTTAGCATGATTTTGTTGAGACTATATGTGTTGCAAGTATGGGCCTAATCGGTATTATCATTGATGTCAAGATACTCCTATTACATTAATGATAAGGATTGGATGAGCTGTGTGCTAAGGATATTGAGAAAATTAGTCTCAATCAGGAATAGAGAAGAACAGGGAAGACAGTAAGGTAAAAGTTCAAGATAGGATGAGGATCAAAGGATGCAGATTAAAGGGTTGGTAGATTTGTGTCTTAAGATGATCCAGTAGAGATTTTAGAGGTCCCCATGAAGATATGAAGAAGTTGTGGCCGATCAAGTTAAACCAGTTCTGGTAGGTGTTCAGTGGTGATAGAGTGAGACAGATAGGACCGGTGAGATCAGGAAATGCATTATCCTATTCTGCGGATTTGAGGGAGTGATGAGGACGTCTCTGTGAAGTGTCAACTAGATTGGTTAGTGGTTTGAAGGTCCAAAAGCATATATTCTTTGATGACAGTTCCAGATGAAGGAGAGTAGGATTTCAGTAAGCAAATGAGGTGTGGATGTTCTTGGTGATTAAGGCAAGCTTGTGGAAGTCTTTGGATCGTGTCCAGTTCGTGTTGGTGGTCCGCATTAGAGTTGGAGCCTGTAATTGAAGAGTAACTTCCAGATGTTGGTGTTCTTCCTGAGACTGGCCAACTGGATGAGTTATACATCTTGTAGATATTCTTGTGGATGTTTGCTGACTTAGATGATTGTTCCTAAGTTGATGTCTCGTATAAATAAAGGATTGTGAAGTCATTTCAAAGGTGTCCTTGTCGAGATGAGTATGTGGTAGCAAGGAGGAGAGCGAAAGGCTGAGCAGAAGTATTGAGCTTAATGGAACTGATTCAAGCATGGTGAAGATGCTATTTTCTAGTTCAAGTAGGTGATACTTATTTCTTCGTAGACAGTGTGTCTCTTGTAGGTAGTGAGCCTCTTGTGAGCAGTGTGCTCGAGCAGTAAGCTCTAATTGGCATGTGCCATTTTGTTCTATCTATTCTTCTAATAGAGAATACTTTTTTAGGTTAATCACCCCGTGGTTTTTCCCTTAACTAGGTTTTCCACGTCAAAATCTTGGTGTCTCATGCGTTGATGTGTTTCTGCTCTTGATTTGTTGCATTATGTTTCCATGATTGATTTATTGTTAAGCTGTTGAATTGCAAAGTGGAATTAAGTGTTTAAATAGGAAGAAAGTTTTGCACAACTGATTCACCCCCCCTCTTAGTTGTGTGCCCTAAGTCTAACAATTGGTATTAAAGCCAAGTTCCTCTAAAAGGAGCTTAACCGCTTGAGGAGATCCAGGATGTCGTCCTACAAGAAGGATAGTCTGAAGTTTGATGGAACCAAATTTAGTCTGTGGAAAGGTCGGATGAAATGTCACTTCCAATGTATGGGAAAGGTGTACTGGACCATGGCTACAACACAGTATACACCTCCACAGGGTGGTCCGAAAGCTCCAAAGGAAATCACAGATGCTGAAAACAATCTGCGGACTATAGAAGCTCTTCTAAGCACATTATCCGATTCAGAGCTCTCAAATGTTATTGACCTACCAACTGCTTATGAGATTTGGAAAAAACTGAAACTTTTGCATGAAGGAGACCAATATGTCAAATGTGCAAGGTTACAGAGTCTGAAAGGGAAATTTGAAAACCTGAAGATGAGAGATGATGAAAATATTACTACCTTTATGCCAAGAGTAAATGAGCTTGTTTGTGGAATTAGAAATGCTGGTGGAGTCTTGGATGAAAATGAGATTGTTAGCAAAATTCTCAGATCCCTTCCTACTTCTTACAAAATCAAGGTTGCTGCTATTGATGAATTTAGAGCCCATGTAACTGTTACAAGAGATCAATTGGCTGCATTTGAAATGTTTGAATTTGGAGATGATCCCCCCAAGACTAAATCTGCATTCAAAGCCAGTGCCTCTGTAAAACGTAAACAAAGGTATGATCCGGGAGAGAACTCTTCAAGGAAACTATCATGGTATGAAAAAGCAAGAAAAGACTTGGAAGAGGAAGAAGTAGAAACTGCTCAACTTGAAGCCCTTATTGCAAAGAGACTGCCAAGAGGATCCGGTAAGTATGAAGGGAAATTGCCTTTTAAGTGTTTTAACTGCAATAAGATTGGTCATTTTGCCTCAAAATGTCTGGAAAGATTTTCAAGGCCTAATCTTAACAGATCAAGGTTCCAAAAGAATTGTTACTATGTTCATGAAGAAGATGACAATGAAGGAGTAACAGATGATGAATCAGAGAAAGGAAACAAATCCGGAAATGAATGGGTGTTTATTGCCATCAAGGAAGAAGAACCAATATCCTCTGAATCTGTAAATCATAAAGTTGTAGAAAGAGCTCTGGCTGCCCAAGTTGAAGAAAAGGATGATTTGGTCATTGATAGTGGATGCTCTCACCATATGACAGGTGACAAAAATAAGTTTGTATATTTGGAAAGGTATGAAGGAGGAATAGTAAAGTTTGGTGACAACTCTACCGGTAGAATTAGAGGTAGAGGAACTATTTCTTTTGATGGAAGAAACAAAATCAGTAATGTACTGTATGTTGAGGGATTGAAGCACAATCTTCTCAGTGTTGGACAGTTGGTGGACAAAGGCTATGATCTCTTATTCAAAGATGGAAAATGCAAGATCTTTGAAAGCTCTGGAACAGAGATTGCATCTGGTACTTAAACTAAAGGTAATATCTTCCACTTGGTTGGTACTGGTAAAAGTTACTTATTTGTTCAATTTGATCAGAGTTGGTTATGGCATAGGAGAATGTGTCATGTGAATTTTTATAATATCATCAAGATACGCAATACTCAGGCTATAAGAGATCTTCCAAAATTGGTGAAACCTACTAATAGCTTGTGCAAAGAATGTCAGTTGGGTAAGCTGAGCAGAGTCACATTCAAAAGTAAGGAACTATCTTCTACCGGATTATTGGACTTAGTTCATACTGATCTTTGTGGTCTGGCAAGAATCAGGAGTATGCAAGGTGATAGATACTTCATGTTACTAAATGATGACTATTCCCGGATGATGTGGGTAACTTTTCTGAAAGAGAAATTAGAAGCTTTTGAGAAATTCAAAATATTCAAGGCTATGGTAGAGAATGAAACCAGATTAAAATTGAAATGTCTAAGGTCTGATAGAGGTGGAGAATTCACATCCGGTGAATTCTTAGAGTTCTATGAGAAACATGGAATAAAGAGACAGTTGTCTGCTCCTAGGACTCTATAGCACAATGGAGTAGTGGAGAGAAAGAACCGAACCATCTAGGAAGCTTCTAGGACCATGATGATGGAAGCAAATGTTCCTCACATCTATTGGAGAGAAGCTGTCAGCACTGCAGTCTATACTCTCAATTAAGTTCAAATCAGAAGCAATACCGGCAAGACTCCTTATGAACTTTGGTTTGGCATCACTCCTACTGTGAGGCATTTCAGAGTTTTTGGTAGCAAATGTTACATTAAAAGAGATGAAGATCTAGGAAAGTTTGATGCTAGAAGTGATGAAGGAATATTCTTGGGTTACTCTACTCAAAGTAAAGCATATCGGTGTTACAACAAAAGACTAAGAAAGATGATAGAAAGTACAAATGTGAAGGTTGATGAGGGAATTGAGAAACCCTCAAGGTTTTATGAATATGATGAAGATGATCATAATGGTGTTCTGACTCAAGGAGCCCAAGCCTCATCTGTTAGTCAGATTCAAACTAATCTAGTAAACCAGGAAGAAGAAATAAGTTTCAATGAGCCTGATCAAGAATCAAAAGTGCAAGAAATTCCCAAAGTTCCCAGGTATGTAAGACTGAACCACTCTAAAGATCATATCATAGGTGAAAAAAGCAAAGGAGTACAAACTAGAAGAAGAATTGCTCAAGATTCAGAAGAGTATTGTTTTATTTCAAAGATTGAACCTAAGACAGTGAATGAAGCTTGTAATGACGAAAACTGGACTAAAGCAAAGGAGGAAGAGCTGGTGCAAATAGAGAATAATCACACTTGGAATCTTGTTCCCAGACCTAGAAACAAGAATGTGATTGGAACAAAATGGGTCTTCCGGAACAAACTGAATGAAGTTGGTGAAGTAATCAGAAATAAAGCCAGATTGGTCTGCAAGGGTTACTCCCAAATTGATTTTGAAGAAACCTTTGCTCCGGTGGCAAGAATTGAAGCAAACAGATTATTTCTTGCGTTTGCTACCTTCAAAGATTTCAAAGTGTATCAGATGGATGTCAAGTCTGCCTTCCTGAATGGTGACTTGGAAGAAGAAGTGTACATTGAACAACCAGATGGATTTCAATTGTCTGATCATGGTGATATGGTCTGCAAGTTAAAGAAGGTGTTGTATGGACTGAAGCAAGCCCCAATAGCCTGGTATGAAAGATTGGATAAGCATGTTTTGAAGATTGGTTTCAACAAAATTACTGCTGACAGTAATCTGTATTTCAAAATTGATCATGAAAACATCTTGATTGTTGAAGTGTTTGTTGATGATATCATTTTTGGAGGAAGAGATAGTATGTGTAAAACCTTTGCAAATCAAATGAAAAGTGAGTTTGAGATGTCCATGCTTGGTGAAATAAATTTTTTCTTGGGTCTGCAAATCACTCAAACAAAGAAAAGGAATCTTCATTTCTCAGACCAAATATGTGAAAGAGTTGTTGAATAAATTTGGGATGGAAGACTCAAAACCAATGAATACTCCCATGGCAACCGAATGTAAATTGAGCAAAGATGATGATTCTCCTAAGGCTGATCAGACAAAGTATAGGTCAATGATTGGAGGACTATTGTATCTCACTCAAACTAGGCCAGACATTATGCAAGCTGTTGGTCTTGTTGCTAGATTCCAGGCTGATCCTAGAGAATCTCATGTCATGGCAATCAAAAGGATTTTTAAATATCTAAAAGGGATAGTTGAGTATAGTTTGTGATATCTTAGAGGATCATGATTTCTCTCTTCATGCATACATAGATGCCGATTGGGCAAGAGATGTGGATGACTGGAAAAGTACTAGTGGTGGAGCATTCTTTTTGGGGAAGAGATTGGTTTCTTGGCTAAGCAAGAAACAAGAGGCAATATCTCTGTCTACAACTGAAGCAGAATATATTGCAGCAATAAGTAGTTGCACTCAAGTTTTTTGGATGAAGCAAATGCTAAGAGATATCAAAGTGGAGTATGAGGAACCTATCACAATCTTCTATGATAATTCAAGTGCAATAAATATATCTAAGAATCCGGTGCTGCATTCAAAGACTAAGCATATATCCATCAAGTTTCACTTTTTGAGAGAGCAAGTGAACAAGAATGAAGTCAGATTGGAGTTTGTGCCTTCCAAGGATCAGATTGCAGACATCTTTACTAAACCTCTACCTAAGGACTCTTTTGAGTATCTCAGGGAGAAGTTAGGGGTTATTACCCCTCCGGTGATGAACTAAGGTGCACTGTTGTGCATTAGTCTGGTGGATATCACAGTCATATCTTGTGATCCGGATTGATGATGGGAAGCTGCTACTCAGGGGGAGCAGTAGGTATGATTCTGAAGTGGTAGAACTGCAAGTATGTGCTTTTTGCCATTGATGTCAAAGGGGGAAAGAAGACATGTAAAAAAAAATGGTTGCTAATCAAAGGGGAAGCAGTAAAGGAAGAGAAGACATGTGAATGGTTGCTACTGTTAGGGGGAGTTGTGTCAGTAAGAAGAAGTTCTTGTCTTAATGGTCAAAATAGTTTTTCACATAATATGTTGCCATCAATGACAAAGGGGGAGATTGTTGCAAGTATGGGCCTAATAGGTATTGTCATTGATGTCAACATAATCTTGTTACATTAATGATAAGGATTGGATGAGCTGTGTGCTAAGGATATTGAGAAAATTAGTCTCAATCAGAAATAGAGAAGAATATGGAAGATAGTAAGGTAAAAGTTCAAGATAGGATAAGGATCAGAGGATGCGGATTAAAGGGTTGGTAGATTTGTGTCTTAAGATGATCCAGTAGAGATTTTAGAGGTCTGGATGAAGATATGAAGAAGTTGCGGCTGATCAAGTTAAACCGGTTTCAGCAGGTGTTCAGTGGTGACAAAGTGAGACAGATAGGTCCGGTGAGATCTAGAAATACATTATCCTATTATGTGGATTTGAGGGAGTGATGAGGACGTCTCTGTGAAGTGTCAACTAGATTGGTTCGTGGTTTGACGGTCCGAAAGCATATATTCTTTAATGACAATGATGACAGTCTGTGTTCTTGAGGTTCTGGACGAAGGAGAGTAGGATTTCAGTAAGCAGATGAGGTGTGGATGTTATTGGTGATTAAGGCAAGCTTGTGGAAGTCTTTGGATCGTGTCCAGTTCATGTTGGTGGTTTGCATTAGAGTTGGAGCCTGCAATTGAAGAGTAACTTCTGGATGTTGGTGTTCTTCCTGAGACTAGCCGACCGAATGAGTTATACATCTTGCGGATATTCTTGTGGATGTTTGCCAACTTAGATGATTGTTCATAAGTTGATGTCTTGTATAAATAAAGGATTGCGAAGTCATTTCAAAGGTGTCCTTGTCGAGATGAGTGTGTGGTAGCAAGGAGGAGAGTGAAAGGCTGAGCAGAAGTATTGAGCTTAATGGAACTGATTCAAGCATGGTGAAGATGCTATTTTCCAGTTCAAGTAGGTGATACTTATTTTTTTGTAGATAGTGTGTCTCTTGTAGGCAGCAAGCCTCTTGTGAGTAGTGTGCTCGGGCAGTGAGCCCTAATTCACATGTGCCATTTTGTTCTATCTATTCTTCTAACAGAGAATACTTTCTTGGGTTAATCACCCTGTGGTTTTTCCCTTAACCGTGTTTTCCACGTCAAAATCTTGGTGTCTCATGCGTTGATGTGTTTCTACTCTTGATTTGTTGCATTATTTTTCCATGATTGATTTATTGTTAAGTTGCTGAATTGCAATGTGGAATTAAGTGTTTAAATAGGAAGAAAGTTTTGCACAACTGATTCACCCCCCTCTCAGTTGTGTGCCCTAAGTCTAACAAGATGTTGATTTTGATTATTGACGATGATTTGACATATGATTTGCATTATGATACTATTTGAGATACTAGTTATGTGATTATTGTTATTGATTTATTATGTGATGATTATCTTGAGATGGATTATTGAAATACAAATTATGAATCTATTCTGATGTGATTTTATGATTGTTTTATATGATTATGTGATGGTGTGAGTATATGCTTACTTTGCTTCAACTATGATATACATGTTGGATTAATCTTTTGTTTAAGTGTGCAGGTGTTCTAACTAAGCCACGGATAATCAAAGATCATCCCACACACTTTTGTGAATTCCTGTGTAAGCCGATCTAGTCCCAAGAGGAACCAAGATCAACTTTGTGATGCATGATGATTTTTCGTAATGTTATTGTGTGGTGTTGTATGGGATAGGTCTACCCTTTTATATTTGACTTTATTTTGGTGTTATAAAGGTGTATTGTTCATTTGATTTTTATTTTTAAGTTTTTATTTTTGTGACCCCTTTTTATGTGATTTTTCTCACCCTATGGTGCTCAAAATGGGTTAAAAGTGACCCTAGGTTATACCCTAGGGTCTAGGGACCTTTTGAGCTTGTCTAACCTTAGGTAAACTCCCATTTGGTCACTTAAACTTCACCCTGAAGTAAAGTGACAAAAATAGAAGTTTGGGAAGGAGTGGAAGGTTGGGTCAAACACTCAACCTAATCCACTCTTCTTTCCAAGGTTGGGGGAGTCTTCAAGACCCCTAAATTGTGGAGGACTCAACTCCAAGCCTCTCCCACAATTGGTGAGGGTACCTTGGGGTTGTGTGGGCTTTCATAGGAGGAGATGATTGGAGTGCTTGTAGTACCCACTCCTTCTTTGGCTCCACTTTTCTCTCCCACATGTATGAGAGAGCACAAGTGGATGAGGGCAAGACTTGGTGGAATGGGTGAGTGGCAAGTGTCGCCACCCCATTCCATCAAGATTGCAAGTGGTTGTGTGAAGGAGTGAGGAGGTGACAAGTGTCACCTCCCCATTCCTCAAGGCTCATGAGAAGAGCCTATTTTAATCCCTCTTGAAGAGAGGGAGAGGGTTGTTGATTGGTTTTCAATTTTTGAATTTTAATTGATTTTGTTGAGAGTTAGAGGGGATTTTGGAGGCAAAATTGGAGGACTTGGAGGTGGAGTTAGAAGGGTTGTTCTCAACTAATCTTCCTCTTAGGATATTAAAGGTAGGATTCAAGGATTTCACCTTTCCTTATGTATTTTACTTTCATGTGTGATGCTATGTGTGTGTGTGTTTTATATTTGTTGTTGTGGGGAATTTTGGTTATGGGTGTTGTGAGAGCCTCTCCATTTGGAGAAATGCTCAACATGTGTGGGGTGGGGGAGGAGTGAACCTCCTCGAGGTCACATCCTAGTTCGTGGTATTTTAACCTTTAGAGCAAGATGAGAAAATGTGTATTTGAATGGCTTAAGAGCCATGGGAAAACTATGTGGAAAAATGGTATTTATGTGATGGCTTGAGGCCTTGAGAAATTTAGTTTTGGGAGTTATTTGGAGTGGCACTCTTGAGTTGAGTGATGTCCACTCCCCTACCCCATTAAACTCATTTTTAGTGAGTTTTGTTTTATGCAAGCCAACGGAGTTAATATTGCTTGTGTTTCAGTGTATTGTTGTGAAGTGGTGTGTGTGTTCTTTGTGTGAGGATGACCTCCAAGCTCAGGGGCGACTCATGAGTGAGTCTATGGTAGGGAGGAAAGAGATTTTAGTGGCTTTTTTCCCCTTCCATGTGTTATTGTAGGTTATTTGAAGCTATGGAGTGTGGAAGACAAGGAGACATTGTGGTAGCTGTTCATTGTCATTTTGGTTATTGTGAGTCATGGCTAAATTAGCATATTTGTATGTGTTGTTGAAAAGATAGTGGATTGTTCTCTCTTGAGTTGTAAAAGTAAATGTCTAAATTTGAGTTGTATTTAGTTGAATTGATCTTAGAAATTGAAATATATTACGTTGCTGACTTTATTATGACAGTGAGAAAAAAATGGGGAATAAAAAAATATGTCATGTTGTTGTTTCCATTTATACATATATGCTTTTCAAAAAAAAAAAAGATAATATATATTGCTGGTTCTATTTATGAGTTTGTAAATATGTTTCCAAAAGAAAGATTTAAAAGTGTATTTTTGCTATTTTATTTTCAAGAAAAGAAAAATATATTGTAGTTGTATTCATTTCAAAAAAAAAAACTACTTAGAAAAAAATATCTTATTTTGATTTATGAGATTTGCACTAGTGAATATATTATTAAAATATATATATATATATATAATTTCCTTAGTTTTCTATATATATATTTTAAACAAACAAAAAGAAAACAATGATTTTTGATAAACCTGTGTATACCTCTTGAGTACACACACACACATATTTTAAATATACATTTCAGGATGTATGGAAAATAATTGTGTTTGTTTTTCCTAACTTATATATATATATATATATATATCGAAAACTGTGTGGTATTCAGCAAATACTTGAAAACCCTTAAATAAATTACAGATCTAAAAAACTTATAACGGAGGCGGATTATATTTAAACGTTGTTTTTGTTGAAGGTTGGGGGGGATTTGAAACCCCCACCCAACGTATACTTCTTCCACCGTAGCCCTTGCGGGCTTATTTGTTGTTGGTTGTGGGGTGTGGGGAGGGTGTCGAACCCCCACGCACAACCCCTTCTTTTAAAAAAAAAGAAATAAACACAGTCTCCACCCGCAGATAGAACCCTCGGTGGCGGCAGAACTTCATATTGCCACTGTGATTCGGCCTTTCGGCCATTAATACCTGCGAGTACCATTTGACTTCATTGAAATATACACATTATATATATATATATTGTGTATACATCCATTGTTATTTAAAAAAATACTAAGATTATATATATATATATGTATGTATAAATAGAAAAAAAATGGGTATATATTAAATACCTATACCTCCGTGACTAGGAGGAATCCATGAATGACCTCTTCAAAACCTGCAAGCAAAACAACAAGAAGAAATGAGAACAATAGAGAAAATAATAGAATGAGGAAGTTTAGGGTTAGGGCTTCCTTAACTCATAAGGATAATGTTTTTTTTAGTAGGAGGCATTTTAGGGCTTGTTTCTTTTAAATTAGCTTAATTAGTTTCCCTCACTTTTGAGTCTTCTATTTATTTTATGTTTTTTTATTTTAAATGGGGTTTAGTGGTGAACTTAATATTGTGGGTAATCTTAATTCTTATTGGAAATGTGTTATTATTTTTATTTAGTGGGATGGAATCTTTTAAGTTTGGTATTTTAAACTAGGGGGAAAATATATTGTTTTTAATTTAATTATTTGGAGAGGAGTTTAATTAATCTATTTAATTTTTCCTCCAAGTTAACTATTGAAGTGTAATTAATTTTAAATCAATTGAATTAATTTATTACATGTGAACATTAATCAATGAATTTAGTTTTATTTTAATTTTTATATAGATTAGTTACTTTTAATTATTTAATGTAGTGCGTATTAATTAATTAAATAATCTAGTCATTTAATCTATTTAGAGAACCTAGTTAACCTTTAACCAAAATTTATTTATTAGAATAATCCCTATTCACGCCCGTGAGGCGTTATGCTGCTGGATTTTCCCAGAATCTAGGGTTAATTAATTTAACTATTTTGAACCATGTGTAGAGTAATGTTTGACGTTCCCGTAACCTTGGTGATCTTAACTAAGTTTTATTTAATTCATTTTTGCTTTTAAATCAGTTCTTTGATTTTGACTTGTGTTGAAATCCTTTCACTCACTTAGGTAAACTTAGGGTTTTGATCTTTTGATCCTAACCCTACTAGCGACGCTTCTCGTGTCGCATTGACCCCCTTAGTCAACTTCCATCATGAAGGGGAATGCGCGTGCGATCGCATTACCTAAATTGATTAACATGTTTATGCCTTATGCGTATTGCCACCGAGCACGCTGACGCGTCTGAGGGGGTTTCTAGGGATGCGTGGAATTTTTTCGATAATTTATGTCATGACCACATAACAAATGTGAACATGACACATGTGTTGAATGTCGTGACTGCATGGGAAATGCGGGCATGACATTATAGGAAGTTTATTTTGAACTTTTCTAAGATTGCAAAATCAATCACTTCGCTTCAAAGAAAAGGAAAGCATTTTGACTAGTCAAAAAAATGTCAGGAGGCATTTAATCAATTAAAAGAAAGAATGACAACTGCACCAATAATGAAAGTTCCTAACCTAAAAGGTCAATTTGTTGTAATCATTGATGCCTCAGGAGAAGGTTTAGGTGGAGTACTTATGCAGAATGGGCAAGTGGTAGCCTATGAATCTAAAAAGTTGAGACCATATGAGAAGAATTATGCTTCTCATGACTTAGAGTTAGAAGCAGTTGTGCATGCTTTATAAGTGTGGTGACACTATTTGCTAGGAAAGCCTTTTGAATTAAAGTTAGACCATCAAGGTCTTAGGTATATATTTTCCCAACCTCATCTAAATGCTTGACAAAGAAGATGGTTGGAATTGATATCCAACTATGACTTTGAGATAAGTTATATTAAAGGTAAAGAGAATGGAGTAGTGGATGCTCTAAGTCAATGGAGGCATATCTCTTCAATTCTCTCTATTCACTCAAACTTTGAGGATTTAGTGTTGCAAAATTCTGTAGTTGATGAATACTATGAGCAAGTTAAGCAGACTTCCACAGTAAATCCTCAAGACTTGAGGTGTGATGGGTTCTACTTTGAACCAGATGGGCTTTTAAGATACAGGGGAAGGATGTATGTTCTAAATTTGGTAGAATTAAGAAACCTTGTGTGGAAGGAAGTTCATTCTGTGCCATATTCAGGTTATCCTAGAGTAACCAAACTCCTATCCAATGTGAAAATTCTTTATATCTGGAAAGGAATGAAGAATGATGCTACAACACTTGTAGCAAGTTGTTTAGAGTGCCAGAGAGTCAAGGTTGAGCATCAGCATCCAGCAGGACTTTTGTATCTGCATGATATTCCAGAGTGGAAGTAGTAGGTCATTAGTATGGATTTTGCGCAAGGCCTTCCAATGTCTCAAAGAAAACATGTTGCTATTTTAATGGTGGTGGACAAACTTGCCAAGGTATCTCACTTTATACCTAGGAATCTAATGGATGGAGCACCAATTATAGCTCATAAGTTTGTGCAATAAGTGTCTAGATTGCATGGAGTTCCTGAGAATATTATCTCAGACAGAGATTTGTGCATGATATCAAGATTTTGGCAAACTTTGTTTTCTGTGCTAGGAACTCAAATCAATATAAGCTCAGCTTATCACCATGAAACAGATGGTCAGACTAAGAGGGTTAATAAAGTTCTAGAAGATTTGTTGAGGATGTATTGCATGGATCAGCAATACAAGTGGGAAGAGTATCTACCACTTGTGGAGTTTTCTTATAACAACTCCTACAATTTTTCTATCAAGATGGCTCCATTTGAGGCGTTGTATGGAAGAAGATGTTGAACTCCTATAAGCTGAGATAAGCTAGAAAATAGGATTAGTATTGGTCCATAAATGTTATCAGAAATAGAAGAATAGATCAAGCTGATCAGAAATAGATTGGTGGAAGCAAATGATAGACATAAAAGTTAAACTGATGCCAAGCGTACACCAAGGAAATTTTGAGTTGGAGAAAAAGTTCTTTTGAGGTTCAAACCTCATAAGAGTTCCATAAAGTTTAGAAACTCTTCCAAACTAGCTCCTTGATATGTAGGACCCTTTGAAGTACTTGAAGTAATCAATCTGGTTGCCTATAGAATCAATCTACCACCAGTTCTTGCCAGGATGCATAATGTTTTTCATGTGTCATATTTGAAAAAGTATATAACAGGTGATAATCATATTCTTGATTGGAAAGATTTACATGTACAGGACCTAGGAGTGGTTATGATCAAGCCTCTCAAGGTGCTCAAAGTTCACAAGCTTCACTTGCGTAAAAGAGAGGTTACTCAGTGCAAGGTCTAGTGGAACCAGTATGTAGAGGATAGTGCCACATGGAAAGATTACCATGATTTTTATCAGAGATTTTCTCATTTGTTTAATGCTTTTCAAAGTTGAACAAAAACTTTATATTATTGATTGGATACATTGGATCATCGAGGATGATGAATCTTATGGGGGGAGATATGTCACACCCCAAATTTTGACTATGTTTTAGTTTTTTACTTGCAAGTAATTAGTAGTTGGTTTTGCATCAAATAATTATTTGACGTTATGTGAAAATGTTAAGATAAACCAATGATATCATGAGTTAATGTTTATATGGTTAGAATTTAGACATGTGATTAAAAGATGTCATGATTATTTATTCATAAGGTTTATGAATTGACTAATGGTGCACTAATCTAGTTTGGTGAATGCAAGTTGTAACTAGGAAACATGTTTGCACCCTCCGAGAAAGAGAGGGAGAGCATCATTAGAGAGAAGAGAATAGACGTATGGAAAGAACAGATTGGTTGCCATTTAAGTATAGTTCTTTCAAGTTTAGTTAACCTTCGTTGAGTTTAGTAAGTCATGTTTGACCAATTGGTCTAAGTTTCGTTTTGATTCAACAAATTGTCGATAGTCAGTTAGATCCATTAATCTTATGTTTTGTCAAAAACTAAGTCCAGATAGTTTATGACTGTCGACAAGTTAATAGTCGATAATAGTTAAACTATTTTATTATTTGAATTCACGATAGGAATTCTATCATATTATTTTGTCTATTTTTGACATTTACACAAGAGAGGGGGAGAATACCTCGACCCCGTTCTTGTATCTTGACGATAGTTTGAAACAATGTAGGTATATGTTGTATACACCCTTGTTATGTTGATATATTTATTTAATAGAATATTAGTTTAAACCTTTGTTTTTGTCGATTGAGCTTCTTATGGAAGGTGGTAAAATAGTAAATTTAATGCAACCACTTCTTGTTAAGTAATAGAAGCTCGACTCCATTTTCTCCATGATGGCTTGGAAAGTATGGAGGAGCTCTTTATTAAGAATGGGGATTGGTCTCAATGACCAATCACACCACCATCTAACTACTTGCATCATGGAGAATGATATTAGGTAGGATTTCAACAAGGAATCTTCATAAGGCAAGGTAAATCCTGTAAAGGCTATATCATCAGAGAGGAATGATAATCTCAGAGAGAGATAGTGATATTATTGAGTTGATAACCAGTTTTCATTAGATCAAGATAGAAGATAGCGCGTGATAAAACTAAATAAGAGAGAGAGCTCTATTATATATAGAGAGCTTCAAATAAGGAATATAGGGCTAAATAAGAGAGAGCTCTGTTATATACAGAGAGCTTCGAATAAGGAAGCCAGGGCCAAATAAGATAGATAGCCATGTTAAACACAGTGAGCTTGTTCTTATTTAGAAAACTGTAGGAAATAAGATAGATAGTCAGGAGAAGAAGATAAGTCAATCTTGGGTAGTAAGGAGTTAGTTGGGGAGTGCTCAAGCATTGGAAATCAACAACATTTGAGGTAAGAATGTCTTCGATAAGCATTTGTTTCCATTCTTGAACTATAGAGGTTTATTATTGTATGAATAAAACAAAAATATGTTTCCTTAAGAGTTAAATGTATAGAGTTTGTACATAGTAGAGAAATGAAGTTTGAAGGAGACAATGGTTATTCCATTTATACTGTAGTTTAAAAACCACAGAGTTTAGCATTTTACTTTATAGTTTCATAAAAAATAACTGTAGATGATAGCTTTTTCATGATATTGCTATGGCATCAAACCCGTAGGGTCATTATATTGTTATCTTAGTAGTTGGTAGACACTAAACTGAGGATAAATGGATTCGAATAATCTTGTTGTAATAAGAGAATTTCGGGGTCTGTAAAAAAATATCTCATACTATGTTTACTCTCAAACACTATAGTATTTTCCTTTAGTTAACAAACACCCTATATGAGTCAAAACTAGTATACCCATCCAAAGGTAAACTAATTTTTATTCTTACTTTTGTATACATGGTATTGTAGCCATATCTTATTAAGGTAGAAATGTATAACTAGATAAAGTTATTGCAGAGGCCGAGCCTTACTAGAACTCTAAATTTAGCCTAAGAACTGTGAGGAGTAAGATTGTATTAGTTTTAATCTTTGCAATCAACGATTTTGTGTTAGTTATACACCTATTGTGGAATATATAGAAATGATTTAAATATCTTTCGAAAAACCTAAGGATAGTGATATAATATCACATAAGCATACCACAACAATGATAGGTATCATCATGATATTTGAAGGATATTCTATATGAGTGCAAAATATATCCTATGTAAAGAGTCAGAGGACTCGAGAAGACCAAGAGGTGAAAAATATTATTATTGTAGACTCAACATATCTAGGTTGACAGATAGTTTTAGTTGTGAGATTAGTTATGAAAATAATAGTATTCATAAAAGATCTTATATGAAGAGAATATACCTCATGTGCTATGTATTTGCATGTTATGTGAAATGTGATTTCAAACATTGCCCAAGTAGTCAAGAGCAGACTAGAGGTTTTGTTTTTATGCTATGTTATTATAAACTTTTACTTTTGGGAAAAACAAGAGTATTTGTTATATCAATGAGTTTGTGATAGAGAAAGTAAAACCTAGAATTAACCCAGAAGGGTTTAGAAAACTTAAAACTCTCAAGTCGGTTATGACATTGATTTAATCTATTGTATATTATGGTCGACAGTAAAAGGTAGAGAAACCATAGATTAAGATATTATAAATTAGAAAGAGTCTTAGAATCATTTTGAGAAAGTTTAATGACTTCTTGTTAAAGTCAAAACATGACTTATGGCACAAGAATGCTTAATCTTTGAGTCATTGAGTAGAATGATAGGAAGTCATAGAATTTGATGGTTTTAAAAATGCAACTAAGGACTCTCTAAAAGGTTAAATCTTCTAAACCTATACAATGTATATATATATCCTAGATTTAGGATTAAATTTTAAGTTAGTTTGACTAGGAATTGAGTTTAGCCAAGACAATTATGTCTAGAGTTACTAGTCAAACAAATCAAACTATAGGATGAGAAAGTTTCCAAGTCGAGTTAGAGGTGTGTGAACACATGACTACCTTTATTGCAAATGTCTATTTATATAGAAACTTTGGCCAAAGTGATGCATTTGTCTCTGCATGCATTAGTCAGTTCACGGTTTCTAGATTTGTGTGACCTGTCAGAATGATCATACTTAGCTAGAAGATTGTTTAGAGTTGTATGGTTGATTAAGTTATATAGGACATATCACTGGGACTCAGATGAAAACCTAATGGTTCTTTATGTCTATACTCTTCATGAAGTGAAAGACCACTTCTAGGAAGGAATGTGTGTGGGGGACCACCAATCTATGGTTGGAAGCAAAGCACTTAGATAATGCTCTCCCTCTGTAGCAGAAGCCTCGCCGAGACTTTAGTGACATATATGAAGATTTTAGATGCAATATACTTCATGATTGACTTATGATTGATAAACTTATGTAAACTTATTCATATTGCCAAGTGCAAATTATTTTTAAATGTAAAGTGAAGTGTTTTCACTATGTTTTTATATTTAAATATATTGTAATTTCAATGTTGAAGATTATTTAGAAAAGATATGCATTTATTTTCCATGTGATTATGCAAGTGTAAAAAAAAACAATTTCCTTCATGATTAAACATGTTAATTTACTCTCTTGGTAAATTGTGTGTGTAATTCCAAGTAATATGAGATAGCATGTTACAATACCCTCAACATTTGTAGATGCATGCTCTTCAAAGGTGGTATTGTCTTCATATGTATGATCAATAGTTGTTGATTTGACAAATTCTATATCGGCATTCCTATCAAGTTCATTATCATCATAGAGACTCCCACTTGTAGATGCACTAAATTATTATTCTTTATTTCCACATGTATTACTAGGTGTCCACACTTCATGGCATGTGAAGCAACGTCTATGTTTATTCCTCAACTAATTTTTGCTCTTCCTTTGTGGTTGATTAGAAGATTGTTAAAATGGTTTATAAAGTTTGGAGCTCTTATTTTCACCTTCTTTCTTCTCTTTCTCCCTTTCTTCTTTTTCTTTCCTTGTTCTTCTAATGTAGTTCACCAATTCTCTTTTACCAAGTTTCAATGTTACAACTAAACTCAAGAAATAATCAAAAGAAGCCTATTTTTTAAACCTTTCAAGCATGCTTTGATATTCTTCAAAGAGTTGGATGACTTCTTGTTCACGTGCCAAAGTATATAGAATATCATCCATAATTCTATCCATTGAAGACACTTAGTATGTGGCTGAAACAAACTAATTTCCAAACTAAATTCTACCCTCCAAGCTGGAAAGATACACTGCTTTGATACCATTGTAAGAACCCCAACCTAAATCTACCATGAAATATCTAAATTTATTGGTTTGATATTTTGTTAAACACTTGGCATGAAGTCTAATTTTGTTTATTTCTAAGTTTGTTTATTTGGATATGCATACAATGGTGCCAAAATATCTACTTCTAATGAAATGACATTATATCAAATAGTTGGCATATAATATAATAGTTCCAATATGCCTTTAATTGACCCAATCTAATGAAATAGAAACACGCAATTGACTATATTAAACCCAGAATTACTAAATCAGATTGTACATAGAAAATAGATGCTTCAAATTAAAGATTTCAAGAATGATAGTGGTTGTTCATGCTCAGAAAATAATAATATGTCGACTCCTTTCAATTAGGAATAGTAACATACCCAAAAATATGATTTCACATAGAAAATTTAGAGGTTTTTATATTATAACAGTCTTTGTTGCATACCATTTTAGATGCCCAACAACAAGTTTGAATTAGTTCTGCTATTACCAGTCCCCAAACTGATGTTGGTGCCACTTCTACACACTCCAATAGGTATTCAAACTACACACAAGAGGTTTCAACAAGGTTGCGTACCTCTTTCATAATTAAAGTGGACTCCTCTGATTCCCAAAAGGTCATGATATGCACAAGGGAGCATCTCTAACTTGTAGTGCTTAGATTCAAGTGGACCCACCACTTTGTTGAATTGCCACACGAAACTCCAAGAGGTTGCAATAGACTTTATGAGGACTTTTTAGTCTTTATGCATAACCAAATTCATTCTTTATCAATATGCTCCCTTCATGGAATTGTATGGCTGCTTCAATCTTATGAGACCACATCCTCTTTTAACTCAAGTGCTTCGTGTAATATAGACTATTGCTGATGCGATTGAGAAATAGAAGACTATGTTGGATATATAGGATGATGCAAGGTATATATATATGGCTTCCACTCAACAAATCATATAATCCTCAAATGATGTGATTCCCATACACAAGTTGCGGTTAGGAAATAGCCTAGAACTACCTTCTTAAGTGGCAATTACCCTAGAATATCTAATGTGTGTTGGCTGCATACAAGCTAAGTGCAATAGTACATAATATAAATCCTCCAATATATGGCATTGGAACAAGGAGTATAAACCCTAACACTCAACCATATCATCAATATCATAACCATAAATTATACCAGCTCAACCTACAAATTTGTATTGAATTAATCTCACAAATTTTCCATGGAATTCCTCCATAAATCAACCCAATTCCAAAATTGTTATTTGGCACAAATATTCCAATTTGGTGATGAAACCCTAGCAACTGTAACCTACAAATAATGTCTTCAATGAAGCTCCAAATAATGCCATAGACCTATAATAAATCTCAATAGTAAACCCCATGTGGATTCACCTCTCAAAGTGGAACTAGGTTTTCGTCCAATCCATGAATTTTCCAAGGTTTTTCACCCTTAGAAAATGGCTGAACCAATGTTGTAGCTCAAAGTAAAATATCCAAAATGTAAATGACAAAATACACAATGATGAATTGACCTCCCAGATGCCTTCTTTTATAATCCTCAAGTGGAGTGCCTGATTTTGCCATATTTTATATTAATTTCATGTCCATCGCCATAATAAAATATTATTTTATTTCTTTTTCCCTTCTCCAAGTGGGACGTCCAACCTTGGCATTAAAATATTGTTTTATTTTGTCATTTTATTATAATTTATTTTCTCCCTTTATATAGTGACTTTCCATTCTCCAATCTTTAAGTCATTTTACCAACTTTCCAAATATCTAAGTCACTTTAGCTACAAATAAGTCATTGTTACCAACTTTCCAAATATCGAAGTCACTTTTGCAACAATGGCTCAGCTAAACCAAAAGGGGACATTACACTCTTCAGGTGCTATATAAAGTCTTTGGCCTTGGTACCACTCTTCTCTCCTCTATCTATCTTCCTCAGTTCAGAAGCATTTCTCAGACTACTCCCATATACAATTTGGAATGGGGATTTGCCAGTACTCCTATTTATAGAATTGTTATATGCAAACTCTACATGTGGTAATAGAAAATCCCATCCCTTGGGCTTATCTCCTACTAAGCATCTTAGTAGGTTGTCCAAACTTTAATTCACTACCTATGGCTATCCATCAGTCTGTGGGTGATGTACAAAGCTGAACTTCAACTTACTCTTCAACTTATTCCATAAGATCCTCTAGAAATACCCACCAATCTAAAAATATGCTCTTGGAAGACCATGTAGTCTAACCACCTCCTTGAAAAATAATTCTGCAACATGAACAACATTAGTAGTCTTTTGGCATGAAATGAAATGTGCCATCTTTGAAAATCAGTCAACCACTACAAATATTGAGTCATGCCCTCTCTATGTTCTTAGCAATCCAAGACCAAAATCCATGCTAATATCCTCCCATGGTATCTCTGGTATAGGCAATGGCTAATAGAAGTCGATATTCTGATTAACTCCCTTGGCCATCTAGCATACTCTGCAACTTTTTACAAACTTCTTCACATCCTTGTACAACTGTGGCTAGTAATAGTTCTCACTAACAAGAACAATGGTCTTATCTCGATCAAAATGCCCTACTAACCCTCCACTATTTTTTTCCTTGATCAAGTTCTCTCTCATAGAGCTCCTCGGAATGCACAACTGGCTTCCTCTAAACTAGATACCATCTTGGATTATGTAATCCAACCATCTTTTATTATCCATGGTAATAGGCTCTAAACAAGCTTTCCAGGCCTTTGCAAAGTTTGAATCTACAAGCTACGAATTCTTGAGTTCATTGAACCCAACAACCTCTATCTTCATCTCTGTCAACAAATTTTCCTTCTGCTTAAGGCATCTCTAAGTCTGTTGGACTTCCCACACCTATGCTTCAAAACAAAAGTATAACTCTACAAAAACTCAACCCATTTTAAGTACCTTTGATTTAACTTTCCTTGACTATTAAGATATTGCAAAGCCTGATGATCAGTATATAAAACAAACTCTTTCGAAAACAAATAATGTGTCCATTTCTTCAAAGCTTGGACTATAGCATAAAACTCCTGATCATAAATAGAATATTTTATTAGCATCATTAAGCTTATCACTGAGATAGGCAATGGGCTTACCTTCTTGACTCAAAACAACTCCTATAGCACTGCCACTAGCATCTCAATTTACCTGAAATACCTTATTGAAATTTGGAAGTGCCAAAACAGGTTGCTCTATGACTTTCTGCTTCAATGTATCAAAAATCTTGCTTTCTTCTATAATCCATTTAAACTCTTTTCTATCCCCTCACATTGTCTTAGTTAGGGGTGTACAAATGCTACTAAAATGCCCTTGCACAAACTTCTTCATATCCTTGTGCAACTGTGGCTAGTAATAGTTCTCACTAGCAAGAACAATGGTCTTATCTCGACCAAAATGCCCTGCTAACCCTCCACTATATTTTTCCTTGATCAAGTTCTCTCTCATAGAGCTCCTCAGAATGTGCAACTGGCTTCCTTTAAACAACATACCATCTTGGATTATGTAATCCAACCATCTCATATTATCCATGGTAATAGGCTCCAAACAAGATTTCCAAACCTTTGCAAAGTCTGGATCTTCAAGCTACAAATTCTTCAGTTCATTGAACCCAACAACCTCTATCTTCATCTCTTTCAACAATTTTTTCCTTCTGCTTAAGGAATTTGTAACTCTGTTGGACTTCCCACACCTTTGCTTCAAAACAAAATTATAACTCTACAAAAACTCAACCCATTTTAAGTGCCTCTGGTTTAACTTTCCTTGACTATTAAGATACTGCAAAGCCTAATGACCAGTATATAAAACAAACTCTTTCGGCAACAAATAATATGTTCATTTATTCAAATCTTGGACTATGGCATAAAACTCCTAATCATAAATAGAATACTTTTTATTAGCATCATTAAGCTTCTCACTGAAATAGGCAATGGGCTTACCTTCTTGACTCAAAACAACTCCTATAGCACTGCCACTAGCATTGCAATCTACTTGAAATGCCAAAATAGGTTGCTCTGTCACTTTCTGCTTCAATGTATCAAAACTCTTGGTTTCTCCTATAATCTAGTTAAACTCTTTTCTATCCCCTCTCATTGTCTCAGTTAGGGGTGCACAAATGCTACTAAAATTCCTGATAAATTTTCTATAAAAACTTGTCAAACCATGAAAAGATTGTACCTATGTAACACTCCTTGGGACAGGCCATTCAATGATAGCCCTCACTTTCTCTAGATCTATTTTAAAACCCTCAACTGAGATAACAAATCTGAGATACACCAACTCCTTCACAAAACAATATTTCTTTAGATTAATCAACAACTTCTCTTCCCTCAGCTTCTCAAAAACTCTTTAAACATGCATCCTGTGCTCCTCTAAACTCTTACTGAAAATCAAAATATCATCTAAGTAAACAATGACAAATTTAGCTAAAAACTCTCTTAATACCTCGTTCATGAGATGCATGAATGTGCTCAGTGCATTGGTTAGCCCAAATGGCATGAATAACCATTCGTATAGGCCCTCTTTAGTCTTGAAGGTTGTCTTCCATTCATTTCCTTCTCTGATTTGCATCTGGTGATATCCACTCTTTAGATTAATCTTCGTAGAGTACTTGGTTCCACTCAGACAATCCATTATGTCATCCATTCTGGGAAATGGAAATATGTACATGAAGAACTCCTAAAGAGTATAGAAGTTGTAAACTCTACTAAAGAAGAACTAGTGTATGCTAGAACCAAAGAACCCTCTAATGAATGTAGATTAGGATAAGAGAGGCACAAAAAATTGCATGAGTAACCTCAATGACACTAGTGTTAGGATTATGTTAGGCTTTAAATGGTAGACTGGAGCAATACACATTCCCAATTATATGCAGATTTTAAATATACACAAAAATAGAGATGAAGAATAACACAAATGCACAACAAAGATTTAACATGGTTCACCCAATGTGGGATACATCCACAAACACAGTCATCCAGTATTTTATTATCCAGTAAATCAAACCAATTACAACCAACAATCTTGTAGCTCAATACTGATGCTATGCTACATGAAAATACATTCACAATCTCATTTCTAACTCATGGGTTTTCACCTTCTCCAGCCACTTATTTATCAAGCCTCATTGGCAATTAACAAAGTGGGTTTTTCCATGTGTCGGCCAATAACCAAACTAACTGTCGATGCCTTTATTAAATATAGGGCACCCTGCACTCCCCCATTAAATATTTTGAGGGGAAACTGTGGCTGACAAAGTCACCAAAATTTACCTTGCTGCTTATACCCGCAGCCCTACAGCATGATCAGTCACCACATACTAATAACTAGTCAACCATATAAACATAGATGACATAAAGGAAACACAATATGTGAAGTAAAATGATGCAGGAGCATCTAGAGGTGTAAGGGCAATCTTGCATCACCCAAAAAGAAGTTAATTCAAAACAATTGTAGTTGTTCTCATTTCTTCCCATAATTAGTGTTTTTGGTTCCATAATATCCAGAATAATAATGTAGGACTTTCAATTTTTCCAAAACTGCTAAAAATAGCGACCTGCCTATTTAGGAAAGTGTACCTACTATTTTTAGAAAGTTTGCATTTGGGCACGTAATGAAGCAAAAACTTCTAGAAAGTTACATAATAGAAATATAAGACCTTTGGCGAAGGAATCAGGCAAAGATCATTTGTGAGCTAAAAGATATTAAAGTTTTTGTTTTCTGAAAAGCCCCTGAAAAATTACGAAACGAGATATGAGGCACTAAAACTTCTCATAACATCTCGAAAAGTTGACAGAAATCCGTTTATGGATTTCTAGAATGATAGTTCACATCGTGAGCTTTTCGGCGCTTAAAATGATTCGTCAATCGGACACCCAGATCAAAAGTTATGCTTCCCAGAAGTTGACCTACTTTTGGAGGGAGTTGCAAATTTCGAAATTTAGCTAGAGGCCGCCAAAAAGTGCTATTTATGACTATTTTGGGAACCCTAGGCAGTAGTAGAGTTAAGGGGGGCTAGTGTAGAGTCCAGAATAGGGGGGAAAATAGAAACCCTAGCTGATTTGGGGTTACAGAAGGCTGAAGATACTAGAGTCTTGAGGTTGGGAAAGCTATAATGTGTTGCAGCCAGTAGAGGATTCATCCTCTGATTGTAATTGAGCTTCTGTAATGTAACGAGTTGCCCAGTTCAATAAAATAAAGTTCTATTTGTTGTGTTTAATATTTGTTATTGTGTGTTTTGTGATTTACCCCCTTCATCAAGTGGTATCAGAGCAAGGGTTCCTAAGTGTGTAGACAGATCACCGACCGTGAGGCAGTTTGCACTAGGACCTAAGGTTGTGGGTTTGCTCCAGAGACCAAGATGCCTCCACAAAGAAATCATGTTGGGAGGAATGCTTTGACGGAAGAGGGTTTTAGAGCCCTACAAAGGCAAATCGATGCATTGCAAGAGGAGCTGCGAAGAGGGTTTGATCCGAGAACAAGAGAAGAAAGCAAAGATGAAGCTGAAGAGGAGCTATCTGAGGAATAACAGGAAGCTGCAGGAGATCCTGCAGAGGTTAGGTTGTTGAGGGCCATTTTGAAGATTGGAAAGAGGCCCAGAATCAAAGTTTCTACATATTCTAGAGATTTGAATCCGGAACAGCTCATTGATTGGATTAATGACATGGAGGAGTATTTCGAGTATGAAGATGTGGAGGACCCAGATCGGGTCAAGTTTGCAAAAACAAAATTGAAGGGCCATGCCAGTATTTGGTGGAAGGACGTCCAATTAGAGAGGAACATAAAAGGAAAAGGAAAGATCACCAGATGGGATCGGATGGTGGAGAAACTGAAGAAGCAGTTCATTCATGTGGACTATGAGATGGAGTTGTTGAAGAAGTTGCAAGGACTAAAGCAAGGTAACAAGTCTGTTAAGGAGTATACAGAAGAGTTTTATAAGATTACTATCAAGATAGGTCATACAGAGCCCATCAAGGACAAGGTATCCCGTTACATTAATGGGTTGAGGTCGAGTATTCAGGAGGAGCTGAGCCTGGTCAGAATGACCACCATAGAAGATGCATACCAGTTTTTCTTAAAGGTGGAAGAGAAGCTGAATAAAAGATTTGACAGCAAGCAAAGGGGAAGAGGTCAAGGTGGAAGGACCGGTGGAAGACCCTATGGGGGCTGAAATGAAGATGCAAAGAAAAGTGAAGAAGCTGGCACCAGTCGAAATCAGAGAGGAGATAACACCTACCGTCCTCGTGACCAGAACAATGGTGAGCAAAAAGAAAGAGGAAGAGGTAGACCTGGGCAAGGACCTGGAAGAGGAGGTTTCAGAGGAACCTGTTTCCAATGTGGAGAAGAAGGGCATCGAGCATATGAGTGTCCGCAACATCAAGGAAGGATGAATAGGAGACCTGAAGATAATGCACGAGTTGCACATGTAGATGAAGATGCACAGTCTGAGCATTCTGAAGATGTTGAAAGGGGAGAAACCCTAGTTGTCAGAAGAACCTTGTTGAATAAGGAGAAAGAACCAAATCAGAGGAAGAGTTTATTCCACACAAGGTGCAAATGTGAAGGTAAGTGTTGTGATATTATTATTGATAATGGAAGCACTTATAATTTGGTTTCAGAAGAGATGGTTGACAAGTTGAAGTTGGCAAGAAGAAAGCATCCGCATCCATATCGGATTGCATGGTTGCAGAAAGACCATAGAGCTTTGGTCAATGAGTAGTGTTTAGTGAAGTTCAAGATTGGGGACTACCATGATGAGGTACTGTGTGATATCATACCAATGGATGCATGTCATATGTTGTTGGGAAGGCCATGGCAGTATGATAGGAGCGCTGTCCATGATGGCCGTGCAAACACATATTCCCTAACAAAAGATGGAGTTCATCATAAATTGAAGCCCTTGAAGGAGGTGGAAGAAAAGGTATGTAGTACTGCCATAATTTGCTTGGTAGATGGTAGGATGGAGAATGGAGAATGGAGGATGTGTACAGACTCTTGAGCCATCAATAAGATAACGATCAAGTATAGATTTCCATTGCCAAGAATGGATGACATCATGGATTGTTTGAGTGGAGCCAAGTACTTCACGAAAATTGACCTAAAGAGTGGATATCACCAGATCCGTATCAAAGAAGGAGATGAATGGAAGACAGCCTTCAAGACAAAGGAAGGTTTGTATGAGTGGTTAGTCATGCCATTTGGGCTAACCAATGCACCGAGCACATTCATGCGGCTCATGAACGAGGTACTGAAGGAATTTTTGGGAAGTTTTGTTATTATTTATTTGGATAATATTTTGATTTTCAGTAAGACTTGGGATGAGCATCTAATGCATATCAGAAGAGTTCTAGAGAAGCTGAGGGAGGAGAAGTTGTTGATTAATCTGAAGAAATGTGGTTTTGCAAAGAAGGAGTTGGTGTACCTAGGATTTGTTGTCTTAGAAGAAGGTCTTAAGATGGACCCAGAAAAAGTAAGGGCTATCATTGAATGTCCTACGCCAAGGAGTGTCACAGAGGTAAGATCTTTTCATGGTTTGGCAAGTTTTTATAGAAAGTTTATCAAGAGTTTTAGTAGCATTTGTGTACCCCTAATTGAGACAATGAGAGGGGATAGAAAAGAGTTTAGATGGACTAAAGGAGCAGACAAGAGCTTTGATACATTAAAATAGAAAGTGGTAGAACAACCTGTTTTGGCACTTCCAGATTTTAATAAGGTATTTCAGGTAGATTGTGATGCTAGTGGTAGTGGTATAGGAGTTGTTTTGAGCCAAGAAGGTAAGCCCAATGCCTATTTTAGTGAGAAGCTTAATGATGCCAAGAAAAAGTATTTTGTTTATGATCAGGAGTTTTATGCAATAGTTCAGGCTTTAAAGAAATGGAGACATTATTTTTTGCCAAAGGAGTTTGTTTTATAGACTGATCATCAGGCTTTGCAGTATCTTAATAGTCAAGGAAAGTTAAATTAAAGGAATTTAAAATGGGTTGAGTTTTTGCAGAGCTATACTTTTGTTTTGAAGCACAGGAGTGGGAAGTCCAACAGAGTTGCAGATGCCTTGAGCAGAAGGCAAAATTTGTTGACAGAAATGAAGATAGAGGTTGTTGGGTTCGATGAGCTCAAAAGTTTGAATCCTGAAGATCCAGATTTTGCAGAGGCCTGGAAAGCTTGTTTGGAACCTGTTACTTTAGACAGGACAAAATGGTTGGATTTCATTATCCAAGATGGCATGTTGTTTAGAGGAAGTCAGTTGTGCATTCCAAGGAGTTCCATGAGAGAGAACCTGATTAAGGAGAAGCATAGTGGGGGATTGGCTGGACACTTTGGTCGAGATAAGACCATTGCTATTATTGGTGACAATTATTATTGGCCACAGTTGCAACAGGATGTGAGGAAATTTGTGCAGAGTTGCAGAGTGTGTCAGATGGCAAAAGGAACAAGTCAGAATACAGGGTTGTATCAACCATTACCTGTACCGGAGAAGCCATGGGATGATATTAGCATGGATTTTGTTCTTGGTTTACCCAAGACACAGAGAGGACATGATTCTATTTTTGTGGTGGTGGACAGATTCTAAAAAATGGCACATTTTATTCCTTGTAAGAAGACTAATGATGCTGTTCATATTGCAGAGTTATTTTTCAAGGAAGTGGTGAGACTACATGGTCTACCAAAAAGCATAGTTTCAGACTGAGATACCAAGTTTGTTGGTTATTTCTGGAGGACATTGTGGAAGAAGTTGAAGAGAGACTTGAAGTTCAATTCTGCACACCATCCACAGACTAATGGACAAACTGAAGTGGTGAATAGGAGTTTGGGTAACCTACTACGATGCTTGGTAGGAGATAAGCCCAAGGGATGGGATTTGATTTTACCACAGGCAGAATTTGCTTACAACAATTTTGTCAATAGGAGTACTAGTAAATCACCATTCCAGATTGTATATGGCAATAGCCCAAGAAATGCTTCTGAGTTAAGGAAGCTAGACAACGGAGAAAAGACAAGTGTTGAAGCTGAAGACTTTGCTGAACATCTGAAGAATTTGCATGAAGAGGTGAGAAAGCACATTAATAAAGTGAATATTCAGTACAAGGCTAAGGCATATTAGAAGAGGAGATATAAAGAATTCCAGGTAGGAGATGAAGTCATGGTTCACCTGAGAAAAGAAAAGTTCCCAATTGGAACATACAATAAGTTGAAAATGAAGAAATTTGGACCATGCAGAATCATGAAGAAGCATGATTCAGGAAACGCATATGAGGTAGAGCTGCCGAGTGGGATCAATATTTCCCCTGTTTTCAACATTGCTGATTTATTAGAATATCATGAAGGTGGAACAGAGGATGGACCAACAGAAGTGCAGTGGAGTATTCCGGCATCTACTTCAATAGAGGAAATAGAAGAGATCTTAGATAGCCGTGTGGGAAGGAGCACTCGAAACAGGCAATATGAAGAATATCCAGTGAAATGGAAAGGAAGGCCTGTTGAAGATTCTTCTTGGTTGTCTAAGGCAGAGGTTGACCGTTTGGGTTTTCCTCACACAAACACATGAGACGTGACAGGGTCACTTCTCAAATTACCCTGGGTGTCTGATGCAGGAGCATCCAGAGGCGTAAGGGCAATCTTGCATCACCCAAAAAGAAGTTAATTCAAAACCATTGTAGTTGTTCTCATTTCTTCCCATAATTAGTGTTTTTGGTTCCATAATATCCAGAATAATAATGTAGGACTTTCAGTTTTTCCAAAACTGCTAAAAATAGCGACCTGCCTATTTAGGAAAGTGTACCTGCTATTTTTAGAAAGTTTGCATTTGGGCACGTAATGAAGCAAAAACTTCCAGAAAGTTACATAACGGAAATATAAGACCTTTGGCGAAGGAATCGGGCAAAGATCATTTGTGAGTTGAAAGATATTAAAGTTTTTATTTTTCGAAAAGCCCCTAAAAATTTACGGAACGAGATATGAGGCACTAAAACTTCTCATAATGTCTCAAAAAGTTGACAGAAATCCATTTACAAATTTTGGCATGATAGTTCACATCGCGAGCTTTCTAGTGCTTAAAACGGTTCGTCAATCAGACACTCAGATCAAAAGTTATGCTTCCCAGAAGTTGACCTACTTTTGGAGGGAGTTGCAAATTTCAAAATTTAGCTGGAGGCCGCCAAAAAGTGCTATTTACGACTATTTTGGGAACCCTGGGCAGTAGTAGAGTTAAGGGGGGCCAGTGTAGAGTCCAGAATAGGGGGAAAAATAGAAACCCTAGCTGATTTGGGGTTACAGAAGGCTGAAGATTCTAGAGTCTTGAGGTTGGGAAAGCTGTAATGTGTTGTAGCCAGTAGAGGATTCATCCTCTGATTGTAATTGAGCTTCTGTAATGTAATGAGTTGCCCAGTTCAATAAAAGAAAGTTCTATTTGTTGTGTTTAATATTTGTTATTGTGTGTTTTGTGATTTACCCCCTTCATCATAAAAACTCAAACATATATGTATAAATGGTACAAACACAATACAATCTGTGACGTTGAAAATGCAAATGGTATAATGATGAAAGAGACAAAAAAAGCACTGCATGAGTGACCCCATCAACACTACTAAAATGTGCAAGTGGTTCTCTACAAAGTACCAAACCAAAGTCTCATGAATATTGACCAACTGAATAAGGTAGAAGGTCACCTCCCTATTAGGGATGCAAGAGTGTCTATATGGAATTGATTATGTTTGACCAAAATGCATGGGTAACCAACTGTTATATTTTCCTAGTACATAGGAACAAAAACTAGATACATAACTCGCTCCAAAACAAAACCAAGGAAGCATTAGTAGCATAACCATGTGATAATACCTCCATAATGTTGACAAGGGAGAGATATTAGTAGATCAACTAAAATGTGGCACAAAGGTGTGCAAAAGGATGTAGATACAACATTAGGTCTAATACGATGTACAAGCAACTGAAAAAAGGTGTGAAAAAATAATGCACGTGTGCGTGAGGCTAGATTGATGTCATGAAGGGAGACTCACTGGTAAAAGTTATGATGGAAAAAACATGGCAGTACACAATCCCCTATGAAACTTTATAAAATATTGTGAGTACAAAAGAGGCACACTATGATGTGAAAGATTTCCCCAAAAGGAACAAAAATCAGATATGGCACTTTATGTTAGTGCATTTACAAAACTAAAAAATACATGCTATGGATTCTTACAATGTTAAAAAAAGGACCATTCTACTACAAAATCAAAGGAAATTGATGGAACCACTACAAAGTACATGAAAAATACACACTTTCAAAAATTGGCCCAAAAAGGAGTCCATATACAGAAGATATGGCTCGTCAAAGTTCCAAAAATGAGAATTGCAAAGAAATATGTTTAATACAATTAATTTCTAGAAAAAACAAGAAGTCTAAACTAAAAATTATCTACACCATCATGGAGAGCATGAAATTCTTCCCCATTTCAAAAAATATCAACAAAATGCCTCAGTATTAGCAAGTTAGAGTCCTTTGAAGTTACCCTCCTAAAACAAAAAACTCATTGAAAGGGTTATGTCCCCCTAGTGACTGTTGGGTGGCCCCATTGACAAAGGTGGTGGTTGGGTGGAGCTAGGGTGGAGGTGGGGCATTATTTTTTTTTGTTTTATTAAAAAAAAATTAAAATATTTTTTTTGTTAATAAAATAAAATTGTTAGTAAAAAACATGTTTTTTTTGTTATTAGAAAAAGTGCAAACTTTTGTTGGGGGGTCAAAAGTGGGCTATGGGGGCGGTATCCCTCATGTCCTGTTACACATATGGTTCCTAAGGTTGTCATTGATGTCAACACTATCACAAGGTTGTCACTGATGTCAACATTGTCATGGATGTGTGATGGTGTTCATGGTTGGATGTCATGTCCTATCTAGCAGAGAAGATATAGTTCATGGTTGGATGTCATGCCTTGATCAGTGCAAAGTTGAGTATGAAGTCATATTAATATGGGAATAAGAAGCACTAAGATGATTAGATGTGTTGTTGATGTTGAGAAGATGTTATTGGTGGCCTAAAGCATATTGTATGATCTCTCCTACTATTTCTAAGAATTCCTGTGTTGCTACAAAGAAGGTTTGGCCTTCAGAAGTTGGTGACAGTCTCTGCTATAGGATGACTGCCTTTGAAGATTGTCTAGGAGATTGCTCTACATTCTTTCAGATTAGTAGTTATGGCTATGCGGTTTTGGAACTATGTTTAGGATGTAGTGAAGGTGATAATTCCAAAGTTGTAGATCATTTGTCCTTTCGCTGTGAAAGTTATGCATGATAGAGTATCAGTATGTGTCTAGTAGAAAAGGGTGGTGTTGAAAGCCTATTGGAATGCTCCGCATTCCTTTGGATATACATGTTTGCCTTTGCAGTTTTGTGGACATGTTTATGGATGTGCATTACACACTTCCTTGCAGTTTCAAGTTTCCTGGTGGTTTGTAAGCTCAATTTTTCAATGATAGTATGTTACAGTGTGTTTTGGATGACTTGTTGTTCTCAGAGTTTATGGTTGAAGTTGTGCAGCACAAAATACTTGATGTGTTAAGGTAAAGGAGTGTTTGGAGATGATGTAAGAGTCTAGTAGACTCATCTGGAAGAGTTTTGTGAAGATCTTTCTTGTTTCCAATACCGCACAAGGTTTTCAAGTTGTTGTGGTTGTTTTGCTTCAAGTTTCATATGCCTTTGCTTAAGGCTATCCTATTTTCAAATGAACAGAGTGTGTAGATGTAATTTGTTGGTGTTTGATGTTATGAAGGATGTTTTGGACCTGGTTAAGCAAGTGTTGATGTCTGCAAGGCATGGGTCTTCTACTGGTGTAGCGTGTAGTCTTGTTTAGGACTTGTCCTTACACATTTCATGGTGTGTATAGTCCGGATGACAAGCAATGTAATCAATGTAATATCATGTATAAATTGTAAATCAAATTAAGTTAGGAAAAATGTGATTACAAAGTGATTGATAAGGTTCGCAAACAAGAATAGGAGCAAAATGACTGCATTATGATGTACGACTGAAGGAGAAAGAGTAGAAGTTGTAGATGATGTCCTGATTCATCTTGAAGACATTTCTACAACTTTGAACTTTTACCCATGTTTAATGAAATGAAAGCTGAAATAAATAGCCCTCACATCTATTTTCTCACACACAAACAAAAATTAAACTTGCAACAATTATTTGCAAATCTGGTTTGCAACTTGCAACCAATTTTCATACATTCATCCAACTTCCATAAAATTAAATTACACCAGTCCAAAAAGGACAATGGGGCTGCAACAAACCCTTACAAAGCTGTAAAAACCAATTACAAAATTGTTTCTACAGCAATCCAATGATTCACAAAACTTCTCCTTCCAACTCCTGCAAAATCACAACAAACGACTATGCAATTGACACTGATTCTTTTGGAATCTCAATGGTTGTACAAACAGCTCCAAATCTGCAACAACACACTTCCAAAACCCTGTTGGAGTTCACCCACGCCTTCCCTCTGTCTCTTTTGCAACCTGGAAAAACTAACTTCAAAAATGAATTACAATTTGCTTTTGTATTTCTTCTCTTATTGCATGAAATGTAATTTTCCTTCATTTGATTTTCATTTCAATGCATTCAACATGCCAACTCAGAAATGCAATGTCCCCATCTTGGGAAAAAGCTATTCAAACTTTGTGCCTTTCCATGCTTTGTGGTGGTGCTATTTTTGGCTTTCTTTCTTTTATGCATTAAAGCAAAAATCTGATTTCCTTATCTTGGGCACCCACTATCTCCATCCCTATTTTGCATGGGTTTGAGAATCTTGAATTTGCTATTTTAAATGAAATTGGAAGTCTTAAAAAAAACCAACGCCCATTTTTCTTTTTCTAGATTTTTGTGATTTTAAAGCATAATCTCCACTATCTCCTCTATCATGCTTTTCCCAAATTAACTCCAAATTGCAATTTTAATTTTAAAATATGACATGACATCCAAATGCACAGCAAAATGAATTTCATAAGATGAAATATGAAATTCAAACCACTCCAAAAATGCAACATAAAAATTAAACATATTTTTTTTGTTGACACAAGATTGCCACTATGCCATGGATGCTCCTACATCAGTGTTCATTGTATTTGATTAGAAAATTGATAAACATATGGTAATTAAATCTCATATTATACAATGTTTAAATAGGGATTACATATGATATACTTTATGGTAGTATCAATCGAATGAAAAGATAGTATCAATGTGTTTTGATAGGCAACCATGGTGGATGTCATGGCATCCACGGCTACCACAGCCAAGGTTGTGGGAGCCGTGGGGAGCCATGGTTCCCCATGCCCAAGTCTAGGGTCAGTTGTGGTCGGTCCTTGGCATAGCCAAGCCCGCCACAAGTCGCGACCATTATACTTTGGACTGTGTTTTAATTCATGTTGTCGATATATGTGTGTGTGTGTGTCTATATATATATATATATATATCTATATATATATATATACATACATACATATATCTATATGTATACATATATATGTATATGTATACATATATATGTATATATATAGTTGTTACATACTTATACTCAGTTTTTATAATTCTATTGTACAGTATATACTTTGATAAATATAAATATATATATATATATATATATATATATATCTAGTAAGGATAGACATATATATAATAAGAAATGGAGTGAGTGAAATTCGAGTCAATATAGTAGAGTGAAGAAGGGGAGAAAGGCGGCGGATGTGAGGATGCAAAAACAAAGGAGAACCTACCTCCCAGCTTTGTTCATAGAGTCAATGCCATCCCTTTAGGGAAAGGAATGAAGACCTTTGCAGAGCTCTTTCGAGATGGCAGGGAGAAGAAATTTAAGGAAGTTCTGAAGGTTGATGTGGCAAATTCAATAGACAAGGATGTGGAAGCCCTAAGTCGCATGACGCTTATCAGAAGAGTTATAGGGAAAATAAAACCAAAGGATCAAATCAAGAGATGGATCATGAAAAATTAGGAAGCAGCAGACGTTGTTCATTTCCTCCCCAAACATTTTTTTGTAGTGGATTGCAGAAGTGAGGCACAAAGGGATGAAATTTTAGAAAAAATACCATGGAAGATAGGACTGGATTTCATGTTCACTAAAAAATGGAGACTGAATTTCAATCCCAAGGACTCCGATCAGATTGTATAATCTTCCCTTCAAATATTCCTCAAGAGATTGTTTATACCAAATCAGAGACAAGCTAGGGAATGCGATTAATTTGGATATGGGAGGTGGCGATTCAGTTTTTTACACAAGAATCAAGATCATAGTGGTGGGATCATGGATGCAAGGAATCGAGGTTGAGGAAAGGAAGTTCTTTTGCATGTGCTGCAAAAGTAGGAGACATATGGAAGAAAAGTGCCCTAGGAGGTCGAGAGGGGATCAAAGGAGTAGGGTCGGTCTTGTGACAGCCACGCAAGAAGGAGCTCCAATAGAGATCAACAAAAGAATAGAGGATGAGTGGAAGAATGTGGGGACAAGTGGGGGCACTACAAAAGAGTCTCCGAAGAAGGAAGGCAACCCCGGGGAGGAAGAAAAAGGGGGAAACCTCAGAGGCATCGGTAGTAAGGGAGAAAGAGGAATGTAAATCCTCAGAGAGAAGATCTAATTCTTTGGAAATCTAAGGAGGGGAGGTGGAGCCTCCCTTGAAGTCAAGGAACCAAGCAGAATCTCAAAGAGGTGAGAGGACTTGAGGATGCCTGTCAACAGGCAGAAGGATCGGAAGCCTCTGTTAAGGGGGAGGAAAAGAAGGGATTGGGGATGGGGTCTATGGAGTTTGTATATGTCCCAGCAGAAGTAGGAGAAGGCATGGTGATCAGGGAATGGTCTGAGGATGAGGAGGATCCTAAGGGACAAGATGAAATCAAAATCACAAATCAGAGGTACATTAGCCAATCGACATCAAGAATAATTAAGGGCAAGAAAGGAGTAGGAAGGAAATTGGGAAGGAAGACTAATAAGGAGAAAAGAGAAGAATATGCGATGGAGAAGGGGATGACTAGCATTAGGGAATACATGCTAAGTTCCAAGGGAGAAAACACTTCCCTTGGGAAGCCATGAAAATACTATCTTGGAATGTTAGGGACTTAAATGCCCCTAACAAGCGGTGCATGACCAAGTGCCATCTAAACAAGTTTTCAATCGATATTGTTCTGCTAAAGGAAACAAGGCTAATACAGGAGTGTAATGTCCCCATTTTTGAGCTAGGCATAATTTTTGGGTTTGAGCTTGGTTTTTGAAGACAAAATAATAATATTGCTTCAACTAGTGTTTTGATTCGATTTTTGGCTAAGTGTTGCTAAGAGTTATTGTTTTATTTAGCCAAATATCAAAGTTCTTCTAGTGGATAGAGATTGGAACAATGGGAAATGTAATATTCAAATTGTATTTTCATCATTTGTGGATTGGATCGATTGGTGCCAAGTGGACAAAGGAAAATGTTAATCTTCAATTGCATTTTCAATATCTATTTTATCTATAGGTCCAACGCCTATTTGGAGGATAGATATATTGGTTTATGAGCCAACACCTAAGGAGAGGTAATTTGCATAGAGTTTGTGCCAACACTCCAAGGAAAGGATAATTGTCATTGGATCATGTGTTATGCGCCTTGGGAGAAGTCTTACAAATAATAAAATATTATTATTATCTTGGATCATGGGCCAGCAGCTAGGATAAAGAGTTTTAAAAATAATAAAATAAGCATTGCCCAAGGTGAAATCACTCCAAAGGATAAGGTGTTTGTCATTGCTCAATGTGCCAATGGCTAGAAGGAGAAATTCAAATAAAAATAAAATAAGACATTTGCATTGGAAAATGAGCTATGCCAAGGAAAGGAGTAAATTAGTGTGTTTTATTGCCCAAGAAGGATCGTCGCTCAAGGGAAGGATTTTATTTAATAAAATAATATTTTTTATTTGCTAATGAGGATCGATGCTCAAGGAAAGATCATTTAAAATTGCATAGAAAGTTGTTTTGCTCAAGGCCATTGGGTTTGAAGATGAAATCATTTAATAAATTCAAGGAACAATTTTAAATATTGTATTTCATTTATGTTAAACATTTAAAATTGTTCAAAGCCATAGCATTCCATTGGTGGGTTCCAAACAATCACTAAATTAGAGCTAAGAGGATCGCCTAGCCAAGGAAAAGGATAAATAGAGTTTTTCAACATTAAATTGGAACTATTGAACTTTTGATCATATGCTAAGCTTTCATATTTCATGTTTGTTTGCTGGAAATTACATTTTCAGTGAATTATCAAGGTGATGCTCCCTTGATTGATATGGTGATGATCCCATGTCATTTTATGAGATGATATCATGCAAATTTCATCATTGTTCTTGAATTGGAGGTTAATATTGAGGCATTTGAAGTGAATTTGTATTGCATTTGAAGCCCTTGGTCATTGTGGAAGACTACCAAGGTAGTTGATTTGGGCTAAAGTGAGATTTATGTGATTATAACATCATTTGCATGGTTTGATTTGTATGACAATGAATTCATAATGCATTTTCAGGGTTCTTAGGTTTGATTTTGTGAAGACAATTGAGTTTAGATGATAAGCAAGAATCATTGGAAGGAATCGCTAGTCTTGGAGAGCTTTGTTTTGCACTACATTTGAAATCTGGCCACATTCATGACAGTTACAGGTCTGATCCAACAAGGATATCATGCATACTTGAAGACTTTGTTGCAATAGAAGCCATTAGACATCATCCCAATCCAATCGCTCACTCTAAGAGCTAATCGCTTGCATTTGGAGAGGGTTTTTTATGATATTTTATTATCTTCTTCATTGCTGGGTTATATCAAGGATATCACGATTTGTAACAAGTATAATAGTGATTTCAATTTTGATTAGAGGTCATTCAAAGCCTTAGTTGAGCTAGATTGATTAGTTGTTCATTCTACTTGATATTGGAATTGATCCACTAGCATTTTTTATGTAATTTGATGCACTTTTGTACATGTAGTAAGGTCTAATATGAAATAGTTAGGGACTATCATAAAAACTAGCTAGTGAGCATTTGTATTCATCATATTTGAAGGTTATAATAAAGCAAGGTGTTTCAACATTCAAGTGTTCATATGTTTGTTGATGTTATTTTGTATTTTTGATGTTCATTGTTGAAGTTAAATTGAGGAAAAAATTTAGTACATCTAGTAGGGTATTTTACAAGGAGGAAGCAGTAAGGTTTATGAAGCACTGTAAACCCCTAACAAGTGTGTTCAATGATCCAAGGGAGACAGCAAGAGGAGTAGGATTATTATGGAATCAAGCAAAAGAAAAAATAATGGATATAGAGGTGCACCAGTATTGGATAGTAGGCAAGGTATTCTTGACACTAATGAATTGCTCCTTCTGGATTTTTTGTGTGTATGGCCCAACAAAAATAGAGGATAAGAGAGAATTATGGTCAATCCTTTTAAACAAATGCTAGGAATTAGGGAATGAAAGGATTATGATGGGAGGTGATTTTAATGCGGTGTTGTGCCTAGCTGAGAAGAGCAGAGGGGTGAGATCAAAAAGTGTCACCACCAGGGACTTCGAGGAGTTTGTAAGGATTGGAAACTTCTACGACATTACACCAAAAAATAGAAGCTTTACATGGACCAACAAGAGGCACAGATTTACCAACATTGCAGAATAGTTGGACAGGTTCTTATGCAGTGTAGACTGGTTTGAGGAAGAGCTAGGACTAGAGTCAAGTATTCTACCAATTTCAATGTTTCACCATTATCCAGTTAAATTAGAGATAAATGCATTCTCAAATCCAAAGAAGTCATATTTCAAATTTGAAAGAATGTGGTGGAGGAGGGAAGACCTAATTGAGTAGCTTGGGAAATGGTGAGAGGAAGTTATAAAATGGAGGTTCAGTCAGTTTTGTGTTATGCAAAAGAGCACACCTCAAGAAAAGGTTGAGAGAGTGGAACACCAAGTCTTTTAAAGATATCTTTCAAGAAAAGGAGAGAGTGGGTGAGGAATTGGTAGTTCTTAATGAGCGAGTCATTAAGAATGGTATATTTCACATAGACTTTTTGAAAGAGAAGGAACTTCTGGCTGAGCTAGATGAGTTGTTAGCATGGGAAGAGGAGTATTGGAAAGCCAAATCCAGAGAAGGGTGGTTAGAAGCAGGAGACCTAAACACAAAGTTTTTCCATAATTCAGTGAAAGCAAGGAGAATGGCCAACAAAATTACTGAGATAGTGGATAATGATGGTAGGATTCTAAATAAACCAGAAGACATAGGGGAGGAGGTAACAAATTATTTCAAAAATTTCTTGGCACCAGTGGGGGGAAAGACTGGACAAACATAGATGAATTTCTTAGGTACATTAATCTAGTGATAGGAGAAGAGGAGAACAATATGCTGGGAAAGGAATTTCTGGAAGAAGAGTTTTGAGCGATAGCTTTCTAGCTCCACCCAGATAAGACACCTAGGCCAAACGAGTTCCCAGCACTATTCTACCAAAAATATTGGTAGATAGTTGGAAAAGAAGTGTGGATGATTGTGGAAGAATTAGGAAGAAAAACAAGTTTGTGAAATAAATAAACAATGCAATGATTACTCTCATCCCAAAGAAAGATTGTAGATTTGTAACAAATTATAGACCAATATCTCTGTGTAATACAGTATACAAAACACTCTCCAAAACCACATCAAATAGGCTAAACCTAGTGTTGAGCAGAATTATATTCAAAAATCAGAATGGCTTCACCCCAGGGAGGGAGATTGTAGACAACATTATACTGATAAATGAAGCCATTCATTCTATTAAATAATCAAATCAAAAAAGTATGCTTGTAAAGTAGGATGTCAGCGAGGCATATGATAGGGTCAAGTGGAGTTTTTTGCTGAGAGTCATGAAGCGTATGGGATTCAAAAACTCTTGGCTAGATAGCATTTTTCAGTGCATCTCAACTACAAGGATGTCGATAGCAGTGAATTGCTCGTTCTGTGGATTCTTTGGCATGTCCCAAGGGCTGCAACAGGGAGATCCTTTGTCCCTATTTCTATTTGTGATTATGGCTGAAGCACTAGGGGGGATCATTAGAAATTGCCAAAGAAGTAGGGGTGGAAAGGAATCAGGGTAGCAAGGAATCTGGACCCAATTACGTATGCTTAGTTTGCAGATAACATAATGATTTTTAGGGAAGCTAGTCTTCTAGAGGTTGAGGCGTTAAAAGGTGTATTGGACAGTTACAGTAAGTTTTTAGGCCAAAGTATTAATAAGGAGAAATCAAGGGTGTTCTTCTTTAATGTGAAAAGAAGTTGGCAGAACTGAATCGCAAAAATTTTGGGGTGCTTGATTGATAGCATTCCCACCAAATATTTAGGAGCACCAATGTTCAACGAGGTAGTTGGAACAAAACTATGGGAAGAAGTCATTGTCTAGTCTAGCAATAAAGTCAAAGCTTGGAAAGGTAGGTGGCTAATGTTTGCCAGGAGGATTACCATGCTAAAGGCAGTATTGGGAGTAGTACCAACCTATCTGATGTCTTGTTTGCCTCTCTCAAAAAAGGTTGCATCCCTATTGGAAGGTGCGTGGAAAAAAAATTTATGAGAGGGAGCCAAGGAAGAGAAATGGATCCCATTGATGAGTTGGGAAAAGGCTACATGTCCCCTGGACAAAGGAGGGATGGGAATGAGGGAGCTAAAGCTTTAAAACGAAGCATTGGGGGCAAAACTAATCTGGAAAATGGTTAAAGCCCCCAATAAACTATGGTGCAAAATTGTGCAAAGTAAATATCTAGATGACTTGGATCTGAATAGAGGGTTGACTGTGGCTAACCTAGGGGTGGCTTGACAATATGGCAATTCATGAAGGAGTTTCATCTAGTAAATATAAACCATCTAACGTGGAGCATCAATAATGGTAGGAAGGTAGATTTTTGGTCAGACTCGTGGGAGGGGTTCGGACTGATAGATCTAGACCCAGATTTTGAAGAGCTAAAAGCACTGATGATTTAAGTTAGGGGAGGAAATGTGGTGGATTACATTGGAGGATGCAATGAACAAGGAAGAGTGGAGTGGATAGATACTGATGACATTAATGTAGAAGTGTCGATTAAGCTCAAATTTAAAGAGGCGATGAGGAATAGAAGGGTGACGATTAATGGAGAGGAGGATGAGATTCAGTGGTTTGGAGCCAAGTCGGGGTGCAATACTCGATGAGATTAGGTTATCACATTATGAAGGTGGAGAGAAGTGGAGATGGGATGGAGTTGTGGCCTAAGGATTTATGCTGGGACACGTGAGTCCTTCCAATGGTAGGGACCTTCACATGGACCATTTTACACAGAAGCCTTCTAACCAGAGAACAATTGAATCAACTTGGGATTAGTGGGCCCAGCATATGTGTGCTATGCAAACAAAGTGAGGAATACTTGGACCACTTACTACTAAATTACCTGGTGATGGAGAAGGGTTGGAACTACTTTTTGGGGTGCCTTAATTAGATGGGACTGAAGAGCGATAATATTGTGGATTACTTGAAGAGTTGGCCAAGACTTCAGAAGAAAGGCTTCTCGGGGGGAATATGGATAACACTTCCTTCCATGATAATGTGGCATATCTAGAGGGAGAGAAATCTCAAAATCTTTGAAGAGAAGGAAAATAATTTTGAGATTCTGATAAGGAAAATGGAGAACAGTCTAGTAGAAATTCTAAATTCCAAATCCACTTGGAAGGGAGGATCGAAATTCACCTCATGGGATGACAAAGTGATGAAGGTATGGCTAGAACTAAAGGTACCATTAGGAATGGAAAAAGGAAAGAAGGTCAAGGATCAATTCAGGTGGTTGGATCCTCCCAGTGGCAGATTAAAACTTAATTTTGATGGGGCTGCTAAAGGCAACCTGAGGAAGGCAAGATATGGATGCATTGCTAGAGATGAGGAAGGGAAGCTGGTGTGGGCTATCTCTAGGCTGTTGGGTGTGGCCTCTAATAATGTAGTAGAAGTAGAAGCCTTGGTCCAAGGGGTTCAAGAATGAAAGAATAGAGGTATCGAGAAAGTTGATATAGAAGGCAATTCTATGTTAGTTGTGAACTCCATAAATAAAAAAGGTGTGATTAACTAGATAATCAACAAAGGAGTTAGAAAAGCTTGGGAGGTACTATAAAATATGGACTTATCCATATAGCACATGTATAGAGAAGCTAATATGGTTGCAGATGTGCTAGCCAATTGAGGAGTTGCAAAATATGCGGAGGAGATTTGTGATGAGGTGGTGGCCAAATGGGGCAGACTAGAAGATATACCTTAGGCAGATATCAAGGGATTGGTGGAAGGATGTCCAGTCCTAAGCACCCATGAGTCACAGTAGGAACTATCCTATGGTTGTGAAGTGTTGTAGGACAGGCAAGCTTTTTAGGAAGGATCAGAATATCTAAGATCGGGATGGAGGCAATTTGGAAATGTCATTCCTAAACTGAGAAAGTAGAATGGATGTTTCCTTCTTGGAGAAGGTGGTGGGATCTGGCCTTCTATTTATGGCTTCCCAATGCAACAGTTGGAAGCAAGGAAGATGGCCAGTAATAGAGTTATGGGTGTGGGCTGCAGGTGTTTGGAGGAGTCGAGGGAGCAGCAGATTGGGCATCTATTTTCTCTCTAAGAGGAGGCTGCCAAGGAGGCGATTCTAAAGGTGATAGGAGAAGGGCTATGGAGCCATGGCCATGCCCATAATGGGAGAGTTTATCAGCTCTTCTTCTCTAATATTTCCCTAGTAATGGGGAGTGACCGGTGGGGATATCCTGGTGGGCATGACTCATTGCATCTGGCAACCATGCAACAATCATGGCTGCCATTCCCTCTATTGCACTAGGGAAAGGGGAAGGAGTGTTGGTGAAAGCTTATGCAGGAAAGGCAGGACCAAAGGGGAGAGTAGCTGGGAAAGCCTAGGTACCACTTAGGGTAGGTATCGAGAGCAGGAATTTGGAAGCATTCACGAACCAGGTCAGCAAGCAGGAGGATGTTTTCACGGAGGCTCAAGTGGAATGTCTCAATGAATATGCAGAAAGCTTAATGTTAATAATGCATGAAATTATGTAACTAGCAGGCTGGCTCTTTAGTATAGAATCCCTTAGTATATCTTGTTGCAAGTATGAGCAGTAAGTGTTGTCATTGATGTCAACACCTAAGGTTAGAATCTAAGGAAGTTACTTGGTTAAGTTGGAACAAGTGTTAGATTGTTCTGTCTCCCAGAACAGTGCAGTGTTTTGCTCCTCATTTCCTCAACATTGTAGACAAGAGTGTAGGATTGGGATATGATTTAGAGAAGTGTCTCAAGATGTTAGATCCTAATTTTGGTGGTCTGGAACACTATGCAACAAAAGATCTATTCACCAGTTTGAAGACTGTGTCTGGCAATGTGTGCAAAGTAATAGGGAGAAAATGTTTTTCTCTGCATTTCTCTACAGATTAGAATTTGGCTTTGTGGTTCCGGATTTAAGCTTGGAAAGTCCATAGTTATCTTCATTACATAGGATTTGTGATTTGGTGCTTTGGAAGATACGTTTGTGTTGTTATACTTCAGGTGAAAGTTGTTGAGTTCAAGTGATATTTGTTGTCTTCTATTATCTCCAAGTGAGATCTAGTGCAAATGGATTTGTTGGCTCTCAAGTGAATCTATGTTGTTCGTGGATGTGTCAAGATCATGTTAAAACATTGCACAAGGTTTATTGGTTATGATTGTGATCGAGGAAGCATGTGATTAAGAATTCTCCCAGTTTATGTTGTTTGGACGACAATAGAAGGTAGATTGCCTTACGAATCAAAGATATGTTTTGGATCAATGTCTTAAGTGATTAAATGTTTTGTATGAACCTATATGAACATGCTTGTGCAAGGATTTAGGTCCGCATAGCATATAATGCATTGGATTGAGCCGACAAGCTACATCTTTCAATGTACACGTTTCATATTTTGGATGCCGCCCTGATTATGGATCAAATCATGATGCGGATATATAAGAGCGATGAATTTTAGTTGAGGCATCATTGAAGTGTGATGTGATCAATGCGAGCATGAGAATAGTAGATCAGAGATAGAAGATCAGTGATGATGAAGACTCATGATTCAATATTCAGCTACTAAATGACTGCACCCTGGCATACTGGTAGATGCTTTTGTAGTATTCATATTTCCTATATAATTTCACTTGTACTTGGTAGTGATCCATCTTCATTAAGGTAGTGAGCTTGACAGTAAGCAACCATTAGGGTTTAACATCCCTCATTGTAATCTTTCCAGGTTTAGGGTTGAGGTAGTGAGCCTACTAAACCTAGTTGTACTTCATGGCAATGAGCCAGCATGTTCTAGGCTCGTGGAGTGACCAAGCCTAAACATCACCATTTGTAAAAGATTGCAATATATTGAGAGATAATCCTCTCCATAGTTTTTCCCTTTCTTGGGTTTTCCACATAAAAATTTGGTGTCTTATGTGTTATTATCTGAAGTTTTTGATTTCATGTTTTCATTGTTAAATCATAACAACGGTGATTAAGTAATTGATATGTTGATGTCCATAAGTGTTCAAAGTTTTAGGGACAACTGAGTCACCCCCCTCTCAGTTGTCCAGTTCATTTTAATAATTGGTATCAGAGCGAGGGTTCCTCAGAAGCAACCTTAACAGCTTAAGGTAGATCTGGGATGGCATAGAAGACCTAGAAAGAACTAAAGAAGAAATCAGAGATCTAAAGGAGAATGTTAAAGAAGTAGACGAATGTATCATAAAATTAAGAGAGCAAGTCAAGAAGCTTAAATAAAAATACAAGGAGGCTACTGAACAACTGATATCAACAAGTGAAACCTTGAATGATTTGAAAGTGGAAGTTGTTGAAAGAGCAAAAGTAGAAGAAGACCTAAATCTGTTGGTAGAAGACAAATCGGAAAAATGTGCTAAGCTTGAAGAGGAAATTTGCATCCTAAAGTCAGACTTGGAGAAAACAAAAACTTTTGAAGAAAAGTTTAAGATTAGCTCTACAAAACTTGATGAGATGATTGCTAGTCAGAAGAGTCCTGATGACAAAGAAGGCTTGGGATTTGAGAAAGGTGAAAGTTATAAAATTGAACAAGAAAGGAATGTTGAGATCAAGAAGAACAAAGAAAAAGAAACTCAGAATCAAAGGAACAGACCTAGAAGACCACCAGTCAGGCAACCAAATGCTCAAAGGTACACATCTTTCAATGGTTTTTGCAATTCATGCAATACATTTGGTCATAGGGCTACTTAGTGCAGGAGCAGAACGAATCAAAATGTTCCATCATTCTTTGGTCAGTGTTTCAATTGCAAGAAAGTTGGTCATAGAGCTATTGTATGCAGAAGTAAAGTGAGTCAGAATTCTATTAGGTGCTATGCATGCTATAAAATGGGACATAGGGCTAATGAGTGTAGAAGTCAAGTGAGAAACGACTATGACAAGAATAGGACAATTGAATCCTTCAGTGGCTATTGTTATACATGCAATAAATTTGGGCACAAGGCTAACCTATACAGGTCAAGGATGAATGGAAGGAACAATGGTTAGAAAAATACTATGTGCTTCAATTGCAACAAGCCTAGATATATTGCAAGATTTTACAGAAGTAAGAACATGAAGAAGGATAATCAAGCATAATTGAAGAAACCAGTGGAAAAGGTTGATCTGGCAACAATTAAGAAGGATATGAACAAGGTTTGGGTCAAGAAGGAAGTAAATGAAGTCATAGATGATTCTGCACCAGATTCTAGAGCAGATAATTCCTTCGAGAAGTAAATTGAGAACTCTAGCTCAGGAGGAGCTGTATTGAAAATTTTAAATCCCCTAGCCAGTTAGTCAGTGCTGAGATTTGACACAAAGATATGATCTGAAGTTTTATATGGCAGATTGCTTGAAAGGAAATATGTAGATCAAGGTATAAAACAATTCTGGTCTAGAAGCCTAAAATGACAAAGTATGAGCAATATACAAAGTAACTGACAGAGAGTCAGTATACCTCTGCAGTTGAAGATCATTATATGTAGTTCAAGTATGTTGTTCATAGATATTTGTGAACATATTTTCCAATGTTCAAGTTCTAACTTCCTCTGGAAGTCACACGGCGAATTGTCTAAGTCCGAATGAATAGAGTTAAGCCTAAAATAGTGTAAAGCATCTGAGTATTTTGGTCCACATTCTTTCACTATTGATTATTTTGATTTGCAGTTATGAAGGTATGTTAAGAGGTCAATGATGATTGTTGGATATGAATTCTAGAGTCTCATATGGTCCGCATTGGTGCAGGGGCACCTATAGGTCCAAGAGACCTATCATGAGTTTTCTTCCTATGTTTTGGTTTGCATTGCAATAAGGTCTTGAAGACCATCTTGTTGAGTTGTAATAAGGCCTTTTGACCATCTTTAAAGCATGTTGAAATCATTCACAGTCATCTTGTAAGGCCTTGGTGCCAATTTTGTATGTAGTCAAGTCAAGTCCTAAGATGGTCCATTGTAGCCATGTAATCCATGATTGTAAGGTGGAGTGAACTTCATTCTCTCATGTTTGTAGCCATTCATGGCATGTAGGAACTATCTTAAAAAAAGTTTGAAATAGTCTTGTGAAGTAATTATTCACATTGTAAACAAAACTACATTGTATGCAGTTGTAATAAGGTGACAAAAAAGGGACAGTTTGGAGGTTGCAGAGTTAGTTTTCTACTTCCCATTGACCCCAAACTACCTACAACTATTTACAAATGATGTAAACATGTTCAAAATGCCTCTCACTTGTTGGAGGAGGTATGTTGTTGTGAAGGATTTTCAAAGAAGAAGAAATAACTCAGTTTTTCCTGCATTTTCTGGTATTTCTTATTGTTACAGGCTGCACCCTGTCCCAGTACAGAACTGTCATAAGTCCACTTCATATTACATTGATAGAGGAGAGTGTTAGGATTGATTTGAATGTGATTTGGACTCTTGACAATCAATCTGAACGAAGTTATTACTATTCTTCTGAGACTGGCTGATAAAACCCTGATTTAGGGTTTTGAACAAGAACGATGAAAAACTGACCCTTCCACTGTTTCTCATCATCAAATGAACAATGGAATGGGTCTGTACATTTATGTATTTGATGTTTGGAACAACTACATGAGGAAGAATGAGTTTTGGCCAGTTTTTGGTAGATTTGACTTGACAAAACCATGTGTCAAGCCATTAGAAGGAACCCACGTGTCTAAATCTAGTACAGTTGATTGTAGGAGTCTAAAACCCATGAAATCTTTTGTTTTTCCATTTATTTGACATGTTCTAGTAGTTGTGTAAGTTTTGTGAGGCAGATCAAGGGTAGTCCCTTTGTAAATTAGGCCTAATTGGGGCTCTAATCAGAGTTGCCAATCAATATTTGACGCATTTTCCCCAAAGAACCAACTGGTATCAGAGCTACTCTGGTTGGGAAAGTTGTGAAGAGAAATTTTGAGTGAGGTGTGTGACAATGCCTCCAAAGGGTGGATCTACAGTTGCAAGAGAGTTGAAGGCCTTGAGAGAGAAGGTAGAGACCTTAGAGAAGAAGAGAATGGCCATTAAGGAAGAGAGTACCTCAATAGAGGAGGAAGAGGATGGAGAGGAAGACCATCCTGAAGAAGAGATGCCTCTTGAAGAGAGAAGGTTCCTTGGAGCCTTGAAAACAATGAAAGCAGAAGCCACTGAATTGAAGATAGATATACCAATGTATGGGGGAAAAATGAATGCTGAGGCATTACTAGAGTGGGTGGATGCCATGAACAACTACTTTGAATATAAGGAGATGGCAGAAAACAAAAAGATTAAGTTTTCCAAGACCAAATTGAATGGGGCTGCTTTGACTTGGTGGAATTACTACCAAGGAGAAAGAGTGAAAGAGGGCAAGAACATGGTGACTTCATGGGAAAGAATAGTAAGCAAGTTGAAGACACAATTTTTTCCTGTAGATCATGAGGTGCAAGTGTTTTGAAGGCTGCAGAACTTGAAGCAAAAGGACATGGATGTGGCAACCTATGCTGAGGAGTTTCACAAACTTAGTATGAGGTGTGGCCATGTGAAGAATGAGGAGAGAGTGGCCAGATATTTGAATGGCCTAAGGTTCACAATACAAGATGAGATGAGCCAAGTGACACCTAGGACAGTAGAAGAGTGCTTCCAAGTGGCATGTAAGGTAGAGGAGAAGATGAAAAGAAGGCAGGAGCAGCAAGGAAGAGGTAGAGGTAGAAATGTTAGAGGAAGAGGTAGTTTTGGGGGCAGAAATCAGTCCCAAAAGCAGCAAGGGGAGTCTAGTTCCAATGAACAAAGTGGAGACTCAAGTAGTAGAGGAAGATTTAGAGGGAGAAGGCCAAATGGAAGAGGCAAATTTGGTGGCCTAGGAAGAGGTTCAAACACCTTCACAAGCATATGTTATAATTACAATCAAGTGGGACACCCAGCCTTCAAATGTCTAGAGAAACAAGGCTTTAGTTCTCATGGAGGAGAAAGAAGAACTCAGTTGGTACAAGAAGAGGATGCTCAAAGTGTCACTTCACCATCTAGACCTGTTGATCCTGAATTTGGAGAAGCCTTGATGATGAGGAGAACACTTCTCAAGGTTTCAAGTGCCAAGGAGCCACCCCAAAGGAAGTCTTTGTTTAAAACTACATGCAAATCCCATGGAAAGGTATGTAAAGTGGTTGTAGATTCAGGTTCCATAGATAATTTAGTGTCCATAGAAATGGTTGAAAAACTAAATTTGAAAAGAATTCCCCATCCTACTCCATATAGGGTGTCTTGGTTGAATAAAGGTCAACAAGTGCTTGTCAATGAACAATGTTGGGTAGATTTTCAAATTGGAGAGTACAAGGATAGAATATTGTGTGATGTCATTCCCATGGATGCTTGCCATATACTTTTAGGTTGTCCTTGGTAATATGATAGGAAAGCTCATCATGATGGGGAGAAAAACACCTATATGATAACTAAGGATGGGAAGTCTTTTACCATGAGTCCTTTACCGGATGAAGGCATAGATAAACATGTAGATTCTAGTGTCATGGTAGTTGAGGAAAAAGAATTTTTGTAGACCTTGAAAGAAGGAGGTCTAGGATTTTCCTTGATTGTTAAGCCAAAGTGCAGGTATGTTTTGTCCACAAATAAGAGAGAACCTATTCCTAGTGAAGTCCAAAACTTGTTGAAGTATAATGACATTATAGTGGATAATTTGCCTAATTCTCTGCCTCCAATCAGAGATATCAGTCACCATATAGACCTAATACCAGGTGCTACATTGCCTAACAAGGCTGCCTATAAGATGACACCTGCCCAAAATGAAGAGATACAAATCAAGTGCAAGAATCATTGGATAAAGGCCTAGTAAGGGAGAGTTTAAGCCCTCGTGTTGTCCCTTCCGTGTTGGCTCCCAAGAAGGATGGCAAATGGAGGTTATGCACTAATTCAAGAGCTATAAATAGGATAACCATCAGATATAGGTTTCCTATGCCAAGAATTGAGGATCTCATGGACTATCTAGGTGGAGCATGTTATTTTTCAAAGATTGACTTGAAGAGTGGGTACCATTAGATTAGGATTAGAGAAGGGGATGAATGGAAGATAGCATTCAAGACTAATGAAGGTCTTTATGAATGGTTGGTGATGCCCTTTGGTTTGTCCAATGCACCTAGTACTTTCATGCGCCTTATGAATAAGGTATTGAAACCTTTCATTGGAAAGTTTGTTGTGGTTTATCTAGATGACATTCTTGTTTTTAGCAGGTCCAAAGAAGAACATTTGAGGCATCTTGACATGGTACTAAAGAGGTTGCATGAAGATAAATTGATGATAAACTTGGATAGTGTGATTTCATGAAAGAAGAGTTGGTGTACTTTGGATTTGTCATTTCCAAAGGAAGTTTAAAGATGGATCCTTCCAAGGTAGATGCTATTCTCAGTTGGCCAACTCCAAAATCCAAGGGAGATGTGAAGAGTTTTCATGGACTTGCAAGCTTTTATAGAAAATTCATAAAGAACTTCAGCCACATATGTGCACCAATCCTTGACACCATCAAAGGATGTAATAAGGGTAAGTTTTCTTGGACTAATGAAGCTGATAAAGGGTTTGAATATTTGAAGAAAAGAGTAGCCCAACAACCTATACTTGTGCTTCCTAATTTTGATAAGGTTTTTACCATTCAGTGTGATGCTAGTAACCAAGCAATAGGGGGTTGTTTTAAGCCAAGAAGGCAGACCGATTGCATTTTTTAGTGAAAGGATGAATGAGGCAAAGAAAAAGTACTCATCATATGATATAGAGTTATATGCTATGGTTCAAGCACTTAAGAAATGGAGGCACTACTTATTTCCCAAAGAATTTGTTGTTTTTACTGACAATCATGCTCTAAGTTTCTTGAATGGGCAGGACAAACTCAGTCATAGACATATGAAATGGGTGGAGTATCTACAAGCCTATACCTTCACCATAAAGCACAAGAAAGGCCAAGGCAAGAAGGTGGCAGATGCACTTAGTAGGAGGGCACTTATGGTGTAGGAAATGCAATTTCAAAGCATGGGGATAGATGCACTCAAGGACATGTATCATGATGATGCTGATTTCAAAAAAATGTATGAGGTTTGCACTCAGTTTTTTACTACATTTCACGGTGAATACTCTAATTTTCTACTTCAGAATGGTTTACTTTTCAAAGGGAGTCAATTGTGTGTACTTAGATATTCAATGAGGGAGAATATTATAAAGGAGAAGCATAGTGGGAGTCTTGGAGGTTATTTTAGACTTGACAAGACTTTGGATCAGGTTAGGAGGTTCTACTATTGGCCAAAAATGTAGGTGGATATCAAAAAATATGTTGAGGGCTGCACTATATGTCAAAGACCCAAGGGAACTTCATCAAATGCAGGGCTTTATCAACCACTTCCCATTCCCAATAGGCCTTGGGAGAGTGTAAGTATGGATTTTGTGATGGGGTTGCCTAGGACACAAAGGGGTTTTGATAGTGTTTTTGTAGTTGTTGACTGGTTTAGTAAGATGGCACATTTTCTTCCTTACAAAACTACCAATGATGCATAACATATTGCAGGTCTATTCTTTAATGAAATAGTAAGAATACATGGTTTGCCTTTGAATATTGTCTCTGATAGGGATGCCAATTTCATAGGTCATTTTTGGAGGACCTTATGGAAGAAACTAGGCACAAAGGTGTCATATAGTTCTGCCTACCATCCCCAAATGGATGGACAAACTGAAGTAGTAAATAGATCATTGGGAAACCTTTTGAGGTGTCTAATAAAAGACCATGGACAGGCTTGGGATTTGATTTTACCCTAGCAGAGTTTGCATACAATGACTCCATGAATAGGAGTATTGGGAAGAGCCCTTTTGAAGTGGTTTATGGAATGCATCCTAGAGGGGTGTATGAGTTGAGAGATCTACAAGGAATGGATAGAAGAAGTGCTCAAGGGGAAGATTTTGTTGTTGCAATCAAAGACATACATCAGCAAGTGAAAGAAACTCTTCCAAAGAATGTAGACAAGTACAAGGAGAGAGCATATTTGAAGAAGAGAGATCTTCAATTCAAAGTTGGCGACTTGGTGCCGGCACATCTAAAGAAAGAGAGGCTTCCTAAAGGCAAGTACACTAAACTCATGATGAAGAAGATAGGACCTTGCAGGGTGGTCCATAAATTTGGGCAGAATGCCTATGAAATTGAGTTGCCTCCTGGGGTAGCCATCTCTCCAATCTTTAATGTATCTGATTTGTATCCATACAAAGGCTCTATGGTTGGTGATTCCAATGCAGGTGTAGCAGCAGAAGAGGATGAAGATTGGGTGAAGGAGTTGCCACCTAGCCAAACCATGAAACTTGAATGCATCTTAGACACAAAGGAGTTGAAGAAAACTAGGAGGAAGACCTATAAAGAGTACCTCATCAAATGGCAAGACCTACCTGCAGAAGATACCACATGGATGTCTGAAAATGACATCAAATAGCATGGGGTTTCTCTTGAAGACCTCATCTCAAAGGGGACTTGATATTTTTCTCTTCCAGGGAGCATGGTGCAGGGGCACCTATAGGTCCAAGAGACCTATCGTGAGTTTTCTTCCTATATTTTGGTTTACATTACAATAAGGTCTTGAAGACCATCTTGTTGAGTTGCAATAAGGCCTTTTGACCATCTTTGAAGCATGTTGAAATCATTCACAGTCATCTTGTAAGGCCTTGGTGCCAATTTTGTATGTAGTCAAGTCAAGTCCTAAGATGGTCCATTGTAGCCATGTAATCCATGATTATAAGGGTGGAGTGAACTTCATGTCTCTCATTTTTGTAGCCATTCATGGCATGTAGGAACTATCTTAAAAAAAGTTTGAAATAGTCTTGTGAAGTAATTATTCACATTGTAAACAAAACTACATTGTATGCAGTTGTAATAAGGTGACAAAAAAGGGACAGTTTGGAGGTTGCAGAGTTAGTTTTCTACTTCACATCAACCCCAAACTACCTAAAACTATTTGTAAATGATGTAAACATGTTCAAAATGCCTCTCACTCATTGGAGGAGATATGTTGTTGTGAAGGATTTTCAAAGAAGAAGAAATAACTCAGTTTTTCTTGTATTTTTTGGTATTTCTTACTGTTACAGGCCCCACCCTGTCCCAGTACGGAACTATCATAAGTCCAATTCATATTGCATTAATAGAGGAGAGTATTAGGATTGATTTGAATGTGATTTGGACTCTTGACAATCAATCTAAACGAAGTTATTACTGTTCTTCTGAGACTGGCTAATAAAACCCTAATTTAGGGTTTTGAACAAGAACGATGAAAAACTAACCCTTCCACTATTTCTCATCATCAAATGAATAATGGAGTGGGTTTGTGCATTTTGTGTATTTGATGTTTGGAACAACTACAGGGAGGAAGAACACATTTTGGCCAGTTTTTGGTAGATTTGGCTTAACAAAACCATGTGTCAAGCCATTAGAAGGAACCCACGTGTATAAATCTAGTACAGTCGACTGTAGGAGTCTAAAACCCATGAAATATTTTTTTTCCATATATTTGACATGTTCTAGTGGTTGTGCAAGTTCTGTGAGGCAGATCAAGGGTAGTCCCTTTGTAAATTAGGCCTAATTGGGGCTCTAATTAGAGTTACCAGTCATTATTTGAGGCATTTTTCCCAAAGAACCCACTAGTCATTGGGTGATATGTTGTGAGTCTTGTGTAAATACACATTGTAATGGTCAAAGTCTGTCAGAGGAGGGTCATTATGAAGAGTTATTGCCACTGTTCCCAAAATAGGGCTATAAGGAATTTGAGTGGTTTGTGAAGCAAGTACTAGCCCCATACATGTAAGACCCTAACCAATGGTTTGGAAAGGTCTTTTTGGATGTCTTGAACCCTCTGAAGTGACTACCTTTGAGGAGATCATGTGTTTGGTGCCATATCCCATATTGAGCCCCTCGGCTTAGGTCTTGTGAATCTTAAAGGACTGTCATTGTAAAACAGTGAATCCCCCTTCATGTTGAATGGTTTGATAAACATATTGAAGTGTCTTATATCCCCTTAGAACCTCTGCATCACGCATTGGGAGCTATGATGTGACAGATGAATTGGTCAAGTATGTACTTAAGGGATAGGCTGATAGGTCATGAATTTTAGCTAAGTATCTAACTGATAAAATCAAGTGACAGGGCTCTGGTATTCTAGTCCACTTGGGTCCACTATTGAAGATAATGCTCTACAGTTCTGGCATATGGTTATTGATCAGTGATTACATCCACATCCAAAAAATTTCCTGATCTTGATAATTGGCTTGAGAATAATGAGTAACAGAAGTTCAGGATTGTTTTCAGTACAGAGCAGTTTTCTTTGAAATGTTTTAAAAATCTATAAATGAACTCAGAGGTGAATGATTATGAATTAGATGAGATTTCAAGGCAATGATTGAGAATGAGATACAACTGAGGATCCAATGCTTAAGGTCTGATAGAGGAGGTGAGTTCACATCAAATGAATTCAATATTTTCTATAAAGAATAAGGGATAAAGAGACAATTGTCTGCTAGGACTCCTCAGTAGAATGAAGTTGTTGAAAGGAAGCACATGACAGTCAAAGAAGCTGCTAGATTAATGATGAAGGAAGCTAACCTACCAGATGTATACTGGAGAAAAGATATACATATTGTTTTCTACATTCAAAATAGAATTCAAGTCAAAAGTGCTACAATAAGAGTCTGGGAAAGATCATTAAGAGTGCTAATGTGAAGGTTGGTGAAGTTAGAGAAAGAATATCAAATTTGAGTATCTATGAATCAAATAAACAAGAAGACGGTCA